>CM060351.1:66462818-67784158 GCA_030545235.1 Helianthus tuberosus
CCAGTGTGCCTTCTAGGTGAGTTTATCATCTGGGAGAGATTCTGGACTCATAAGGATAGAGGTGTTGTCGGTTGTTTTTGTTTGAGCATTGGGGCATGTGGCGCATGGAGATGGCATGCAAAATTAAGCCAAAACGGTGCACGGCGCATGGAGCTGGCGTGCAAAGTTGAGCCAAAACAGCGCACGGCGCATGGATATGGCGTGCAAAATTGAGCCAAAACGGCGCATGGCGCATGGAGATGGCGTCCAAAGTTGAGCCAAAACAGCGCATGGATATGGCGTGCAAAATTGGGCCAAAACAGCGCACCGCGCATAGAGATGGCATGCAAAATTGAGCCAAAACGGCGCACGGCACATGGAGATGGCGTGCAAAGTTGAGCCAAAACACCGCACGACGCATGGATATGGCGTGCAAATTTAGCCAAAACGGCGCACCACGCATGGTGTGTGGGGGGTTTTTCCTTATAGATTTCTTCAAGGAGAAGTCTTTATTTTCAACTTTGGAGAAATGATGACGTCTGATGTGTGACTGATGTTCCGTCTGAGGTGGTTGTCTTGTCGGAGGCGTGAACAATTACCTTTTTAGTTTGTCAGGCACGTTTTTCGTCAAGTGTCAGGCGCTTGGCAGCCACGCACCCTAAACAGGCGGCGTAATATTTTCTCTCTCCTAACGTGTCACCTTCCGATTGGCTGACCTTCTGTCTTCTGACGGTCCACTACCCCATCGCATTAAATGCGATAGGTATAAATTGTTGGCGGTTTCCACCAGACGTTCCACATTTTCCTCCAACTCCTTAGCATTTCTAATTTTAAAATTTTCTTTCTCTTCTTCAAATCTCTTCTTGTCTTCTTGATTTTTCTAAGAGAATGTCTACCGGTATCAAACCTACTAGTACGAAGAAGAGGAATCTAAACCGAAGAACCCACCTGGTCCAAATCATGCGGTTATCAACTGGAGGGAGGAAGAACTTAATAACTTGATTCAAAATTTTTCTTTATATTCCGACAAGGGTGTCCAGTTTCCTACTGCTAATTGCACTGCTTTGGATGTTCCCCCACGTTATATGACTCTTTATGCCGACTTCTTCCAGGAAGAGAACTTCCGTCTGTCGATGTCAAAGTTTATTGGTGACGTTTCCGGGAAGAGAACTTTCGTCTGTCGATGTCAAAGTTTATTGGTGACGTGTTAACCGGTTATGGGTTACATATTTCTCAGATAAATGCGTTGGGTTTGCCACGGATTACTCATTTTGAGTTTATCTGCCGGTCTCAAAGGATAGAGCCGATGTTTGAGAAGTTCAACATTTTTTATTTTGTGACTTACACCGGTGATTTCTATTCGTTCAACTCCCGTTCTGGTGGTGTGTTGCCCTGTAGCCGGGACCCTCCGAAGAGTCTGCAAGACTGGAAACAGAAGTTTTTATACTTTCGTCGTGGAGTTATCCTGATCGATATGCATTATCGATCGGAAAGTGAGGGTGTGCCGAGGGTTACGGTTTCTATCACCTTTGCTGATGAAGACTGGTACAAGACTTTGAGCCGAAGAGCTACTCCGATGATTCAACTGGAGGAGAGTGCCCTTTTTGCGGCTGGTATGAGTATGTTGTGGGTGCCCCGTGATCCTAGGGCTTACCCGGTTTATGCGCACAAAGGGAGAGGTATTATTTCCTTTCCATTTTTCTTGTTATTCCTTTCCTTCTAGAGTTTCCTCACACGTCTTTTCGTTTTCCAGCAGGTTATAGTTTGATGAATGTTTTCGATCCCAAGGTTGCTGGTGGGATGACTGTGGCGGCATTGCCTAAGGGTGAACCCGGGTGGATCTCTCAGATTAGAGACAACTTTTTACACCCTTCCAATGAGAGCATGGCTGCCTATGCCAATGTCATTTTAGGTGTTTTTGAGGATGAAACTGATGTTGATGCCGTTCCTACTCGAGAGGAGCTTATTCTCCTTTCGAGTGAGGAATCTGCTGGTTCATCTCACGACTTAATTCACCGTTCATCGCGTGCAGGCCCACAACAGGGACCTACTCAAAAGCCTGCTGCCTGCTGGTGAAGATGCAGCTGCTCCTCCTGTTGTGGATCCAACTGTTGTTGCTGCTGAACAAAAGGAAACTAGGAAGAAGAAAAGAGAAGAGAAGAAGACGGAAGGGGAGAAGACTGCTGAAGAGCTTGCCAGTTCGCCGATTCGTAAGCGCTCTTCTAACGTCCAACTTTTGGACTAAGTTGTTGTTTCTGACTCATTGTCTGGTTTAGACGCAGGAGTCAAACGGTCTGCTCCTGACCCAGATGATGATGTCACTTTGACCGAGCTGTTAGCCAAGAAGCAGAAGGTTCTTGAAGAAAAGAAACGTGAGTTAGATGCGCAGGCTGCTGCTGTCTTGTCTGAGAAAAAGTTGAAATTTATGGGTGAGACTGTTGCACCCTCTGAATCTGAAGTTGACCTTGGGGTTTTTAGCCAGAAACTGGTAATCTTATAAGAAGATATTCAATACGCCCCTCGATGTATGGTTTCCCTGTTACTTATGTTTAGATTTTGCCTGTCCTTTTTTCCCTTTTTAGTATAACTGTTTGTCCTTTATTGCAGCATCTGCCAATTTACCCGTTCTGGGGTTAAGATTGATATCTCCAAGATTACTCCGCCTACATCTCCTCCCCATGTTCCATTTGATGTATCGCCTCCTCACCCTGACCCAAAGGGAAAGGGTAAGGAGGGCCATGTTGAGGGGGATGCTACGGAGAAAGTGGCTCAGTGCGTTGCTCCTGAGGTGGTGGTTCAAAAGGGTGGCGCGCGCGTTGAAGGAGCTGAAACTGATTGGGAATCAAGCGAGGCCACTCCTCAAGGGACAATATACAACCGACGTGGGCCTCCTACTCTTGGAGGGGGTGGTCCTTCTGGTAGCCGGCAGAGTCCGGAGATTCAAAGGGTGGAAGGTGGTGGATTATGGACGGATCATAACCCAGCTTGTGATGATCTCCCGCATGCTCCCCGTTGGGCTTTGACACAAGGCTCCAGGATGGATGACCTTGGTAACTGTCGTGAATTCTACTCACTGTCACTCCCTCCCATTGTGAGATTGTTTTAAAAGAATTTCCATCGTTTAGACCTCTTGGATGATCATATCCATTCTGGTGTTAACTTTTTCTCCACTACACAAGAGATTGTGAGGGACTGGCAATCGATGGGTGAAGACATTCTGGAGTTTAAGGCCGCCAAGAAGGAGTTTGATGCTGAGAGGGAGGCCTTTAACTCTGAGAAAAAGGGGTTGCTGTGGAGGGTTGCGGATAGTGGAGACAAGCTTGCAAAGGAAAAACAATTCAATGCCAACCGTCAGAAGGACTGGGAGGCAGCGTGTGAGAGATCTAACCGAGATCTAAAAGCTGCACGTGATGAGGTGGTGAGATTAAAGGCTGAGAAAGCTAAGGATAGCCAAGAGTATGAGCGCTTGGCTGCTGCGCACAATGAAAAAAAAAACTGAGTCACAGGCGCGCATTGCAGCATTGGAAAAGACGGTTGAAGAGCAAACGTCACAAAACAAGGCTTTGGAGCTCTTGGCTGAGGATCTTGGCGCTGATTGCAAGTGGTTACTTGCACGTGGCATCCCTCTGGTATGTTTCTTTGTTATTTCAGCTTCTCTGGTGTTACTTCTTGTTTGCTATATTTCTTCTTTTATCTATTGTGTAGATTGCTGATCGATTGGTGAAGTCGGATGAGCTTGCGAAGTACATGTACGAGCTAGGTGGTGCTGCATATGATAGTGGACGCAAAGATGGGTACGGCGAGGGTAAAGCAACTGCTATTGCCAAAGAAAAAGATCATCAATTCGAGCTCTATAAGGTTGATTGTACGGCTAATTATACGACCAAGCATCAGGAGTATGAATTTCTTGAGTTTGGGATTATAAAGGCTATCGAGAAGCTGACCCGAAAGGGTATTGCTGTGGAAACTTTGAAGAAAGTGCTTGAGGATGCCGATGCGGGGGCTGGTGGTGCTGGTACAAGTCATCAAGTCTAACTGTGCTATTCATCCAGCTTGCATGCCGTGTATTGGTCTATAGACCGTGTAATTCCAGACAAAATGATGCTTATTCGATGTTTGTAAACAATATGTCTTATTCATGGTGTTGTGCTATATGCATAACTACCATAATTTTGCTAGCATATATGTTAGATTTTTAGTTGTTAAATTGTTTGTGTAATTTGTGCATATGATAATTGCTTTGATCAGGTGTTGCGAATGAATGGTGGCTATGACAGGTTATTGTGTTTGATTAACCCAGGTGTGCACTTGATCGTGATGAGCCTTGGGGGTTTACAATGTTTGTTTTATCATTATGCCGACGCTTTGTTCACGTATGCCTGAGATGTTATGAAGTGATCGTTGACAAGTTATTGTGTTATATCGACCTGGCTGTGCACTTGGTAGTGACGAACCTTGGAGGTCTACAATGTTTACGCTGCCTTATCTACGATGCTTTCGTGCGTAAGTAGGTACGAAGTGAAGGTTGGCTGACAGGTTTTATTGTGTGTAACCGACCCGGCTGTGCACTTAGTCGTGACAAGCCTTGGAGGTCTACAATGTTTTCTGTCATTAAGCCAGCGATGTTTCCGTGTCCACCCGAAGGAATGTATGCATTTGTTACCAAAATTTACAAAAGATAAGATGTAGGATAATCAACACTTCTTACACTAAAGATGTTTGTGTTGGGCCCGTGGCCTTACATTAATAGAAAATAACATCTGCCAGTTACATGTAACACTTCCATAATTGCTGGGCATTCCAAGTCCTTATTTCTTTGTTGTCCAAGGTGCGCAACTGGTATGCTCATTTGCCTAAGACCCTATCGACAATGTAGGGTCCTTCCCATTTCGGAGCCTACTTGCCCGGTCTTTCGGCGTTAGATATTTCATTGTCTCTCAGGACATAATCACCAGGATTGAAGGTGTAGATCTGCACCTTGCTGTTATAGTACTTTTCCAACTTCGTCTTGTATTTTGCTTCATTGATTGCCGTCATTTCTCTCCTTTCTTCCAGGAGGTCCAGATCTAGCCGTCGTTGTTCCTCGTTGTTTATGGAATTCATGGACAACATTCGTGGGGATGGCAAGCCAATCTCTGTGGGTATTACTGCTTCTGACCCATACACCAGACTGAATGGGGTTTCGCCATTGCTCGTTTTTGGCATCGTCCTGTGAGCCCACAAGATACTGGGTAGTTCATCCACCCAACCTCTTCTTTGGGTTCCAAGTCGTGTTTTGATGCCATCGACGATGCTTTTGTTTATCGCCTCGACCTGACCGTTTCCTTGTGGGTGCGCCACTCAGGAAAACGTATGTTCGATGTTCAACTCTTTAAACCAATTTTGGAGGTCTTCGGCTGCAAAGTTTCTTCCGTTATGTGTGATGATTCTTAGGGGTAACCCAAATCGACAAATTATCTGCTCCCAGATAAACCTTCTTACCACCGTGGTTGTTGTCGATGCTAGAGCTTTCGCCTCCACCCATTTAGTAAAATAGTCTACAGCGACTATAATGAATTTTACTTCTCCTGGGGCTTCAGGAAAAGGAACAACCATATCGATTCCCCATTGCTGAAACGACCACGCCGTCGTAACAGGGACTAGTTCATTCTTGGGCCGCAGAGTTTTAGGCGCTTGCCTTTGACTTCCGTTACATTTCCTTAACACCTTTACCGCGTCTAAATACATCCCTGGCCAATAATACCCCGCATTCATCACCTTCGCGTCTTCAGGGTCTACACAACGGAGTAGGGATCCTAGGTAAGATCTTCTGTATAAGATGCCATCAGACATTTGATAATGTTCTGCCTTGTGTTGTATCTTCCTAGCCTCTGCTTTGTTTTCAGGTAAGATCCCCGACTGAAGGTACATAATGATAGGAGTCATCCAGGATGACGATCCTAGTTGGATGACACTGACTTGCTTCAACGAAACTCATGGGTTTCTCAATACTTCAATGCGCACGTCCTTGGCTAAGTGCTGGAAACTTGTAGATGCAAGTTTGCTCAGGGCACCTGCAGGCTTGTTTTCGATCCTGTTGATGTGGTGAATCTTGAAAGAGTCAAAACTTTGTAGCAGGGTTTTTGCTTGTTCGAGGTATAATGCCATGACATCACCCTTGGCGTCGTATTGACCGTTGATTTGACCCGCAACGAGCAACAAGTCAACATGCACTTCCAGCTGTTTGACTCCCATTTTGATTGCTAGACGTAATCCAGCGAGAAAAGCTTCGTATTCTGCTTCGTTGTTTGTACTCTTAAAATCCAAGTGGATAGCATACGTAAATTCGTGCTTTTCTGGGCTTACCAACCTCAAGCTTGCCCCTGCACCATCTTCGTTGGACGCGCCGTCTGTGTATAACACCCACAGATCTTCAGAATATTGTTTCTCAGCTTTTTCCATTGCTTTACACTTACGATCTTTATCGTCTGGTACTTCTGTCAAAAAGTTTGCCAATATTTGACCCTTGATTGTCGGCCGGGGTCTGAAAACTACATTGTGGCCTCCTAGTTCGATGGCCTATTTTGCGAGTCTTCCTGAGATTTCTGGTCGAGCTAGGATGTTCCCAATATTGTAGTTTGTCAGGATGTTGATGACATCGTTGCCGAAGTATTTACGCAGTCTCCTTGATGCATGAATAAGTGCCGGAACTAGCTTCTCCATCATAAAATATCTGGTTTCTGGATCATTCAAAGTACGACTGACGTAGTACACTAGCGTTTGCACACTCTGCCGATCAACTAAAAGGACTGCATCAACCGCGTTCTCTGACGCTTGACAAATACATGACTAACGGCTCATCTTTCATTGGAGTTGACAGGGTTGGCAAGCGTATCAAACAATCTCTCATTTCTCTAAACGCAAGTTCTGCTTCTGGGGTCCATGCGAATTGGTTTTTCTTCACACAATTTCTAAGGGTTTTGATGAATGGAAATGACTTTACTGCATGATTAGCGAGGAAGCGGTTTAGTGCGGCTAAACGTCCTGCTAGTTTCTGCATCTCTTTTATTGTTGATGGGGAAGGCATTCGTTCAATCGCTTGCACCTTTTCAGGGTTAACCGTGAACTCATCTTTCGTAACTATGAAGCTCAGAAATTTTCCTTCCTCCATCCCAAAGGAGCATTTGATTGGGTTCAGTTTGATGTTCACCCCTCGTAGTATGTCGAAAGTCTTCTGAATATTCTGTAACATCAGAGCTTCTTCTTTGCTCATGATGACTAAATCATCCATGTAGACTTCGATATACTTGCCGATGGTGTCTCTAAATGTTTCTTTCATTAGCCTTTGGTACGTTGCCCCTGCATTCTTTAACTAGAAAGGCATTTTTGTATAGCAATACAATCCCGTTTACGTGCGGAATGCTGTTGATGTGTGCAAAATGCAACATATAAATTACATCAAATGAGGCATAAAACTAACCCCTTTTTAGTAGTAATGTTGGAAAAAGTGTGCTTTTGTCTTCCTTTTGTATTTTCAGGACCAAATGAGCTTAAATGAACAAAAGGAACAAATATGCAGCAAAAACTAACATAAATACAAAGAAAAGGAATAAACGTGGCATGCCCGACCCCTCGACAGCATCTTCCCAAGCAAAAACAGGAAACAGAAGGCTGACCACGACCCCGTGCCCACTGAGCACGGGGGCGTGGTCAGGTGTCTGCAGAAAAGACAAAACTGTAGAAGCTTCTATCGCCCACCACGGGGGCGTGCCCACTGAGCACGGGGCGTGGTCAACGCTAAGATTCGCAGAATCTAGCAAATCTTGGTAGTAGAGATACGCTTCTGCACACGGGGCCGTGCCCAGCGAACACGGGGCCGTGCCCAGCGAACACGGGGCCGTGTGGAGCCTAATGCAAACAAGAGCAATTAATGAAGGAAGAGAAAGAGGATGGCCACGGGGGCGTGTCCAGCGGACACGGGGCCGTGGCCGGGCTTCTGTTCAGGCTATAAATAGTGTAGGATCGGTTTTTGACTCCCGAACGATTGCGTAAGACACATGTAACGTGCGGAATCCGTACACGTGCGTGGACCGAACACGAGAACATAATCTAAACGTGATTCTATTGAATATACGACAAGTACAAGCACCACGAATCACCTTTGGAACTTTCTCTCTCTAACCTTCAAAGCTCCAAAGTCACCAAAATGTCAAAAGTGCTAAATCATAACCCTATGGATTCTATTTATAGGCCAAGGCTTTAATGAGAGTTCTCATTAATTACAAAATTGCCACCTTGCCTTTTCCTACATATTACAATATAAAGTCTAGAATTAATTTGTTTTCTGTGACGGACTGATTGACGGTCGCGATAGACATTACTGCACCAACAGACTCCCCCTTGGATATTTCCGCAGTCAATCTCGTAGCGTCTTGTCTTTCTCTCTCTCTTGAGTCTTCTTGAAGCTTTATCATCTTCAGCAACATAGACTCTATCTTGCTTGAACAGACTCCCCGTGGATCTGTCTTCAGCTTAAGATGCTCCCTCTTTCAGTAGACTCTATTCTTTAGGCTCCCCCTTTCGTCAAGCTTCCGTGCTTTTGGGATCGACACTTGCCTTTCCGGTTACAAGCTCCCCCTTGCGTAGAGCTCGTCTTCAGACTCTCCCTTAGACTCGGCTATCGGGATCGTAATCTGGAACTTTCATCTGCAAATCTCAAACATTTATGAGTGAAAATGTTTTGAACATCCAGGAATGATTACCTGGCTCTTAAAGACTATTTTCAAATGTGCAACAGTGAAAGCATTTTCAATTGTCCAGGAATTGTGACCCGACTCTTTTAAAAAAACTTTTGAATCAAGAACCTGGCTCTAAAATATAATAATATGAATATATCCAGGAATACTTGACTTACTCCACATATCAAATTGCTTTAAAGATTTGACTATTTAAGCAACCAAAATCGAAAACTAGCTCTTTACAGCAGATTTCAACAATTTAAACATCCAAAACCTTCACGATTTATCATCCAAGTCCAAGTTAATGACCTTGGAGATATCACAAACTGTTTTTGATTTTTGAGTTTAAAACTACAAGTTTCAAATTAATGAACTTGTTTATTTTCAGAAACATGTTCAGTATACTCAGATTTTGAAACTCAGCTTCTCAGACATCGGTTGTCGAAAATAATGTGAAATCAAAATTTTTTGTATTTTTCTGAAATATAAAGCAGTAAAGAAATATTTACAAACATATTTACAAACAATATTTTTGTTTGAGTTCGTGTCAGAGGATCATATCAGTTTATGACAAATCACTAGTACCGTTGAGCTTTAAAACACTTTAAGTTCTAAACGATTCACTTAGATTGTCAGTATACTAGTCCTCTTAAATTTTCACACAAAGTTTAACTGCTTCGAGATACGATTTAGTGTATTAAGAACTTAACTTATTCGCGTGTCCCACCTCAGAATATACTCCCGTATCAAAATTCCCTATATTCAGTCTTACAGGTGAGTATACCAATTTGATATATGTATTCTGGGTTAGTGCGAGACCTTGAGAGCTCAGGTATGAACTTCTGTTCAGTCAAAGAGATGAAGGCTCGACTTTAGGTGTGTTCCCTTTAGGGAATCTTTTCTTCAACTGTAATTGATTCATATTTTTGATATTTTTCAATTTTTATGCAGAGGGTAAGCTTTTTAAAGTGCGTAAAGTATTATACGAGTTCTAGGCCATTGCTTCCGCAATATCAAAAGACCAGGTATAATACCCCATATATCAAACAGTATAAAGACCTAGTATCTCAGAATCAGGCAATATCTCAAACAAGATTTCGGGGGTTACCCATATATCCGAGAGATGTTCCCCACGAGATAAGTAGGTATTTGATATTTAGGTTTATATCTCGAAAACAATCTACTAAGCATGTAAAAACCTACTGGCATAACATCAGTGAGACCGTTTATCACATTTTATCTTTCCATTTCTTTAGCGTACTGTGATTGTCTACTGATGTACTATCATTTCCTCTTTTTACACAAAAACTCAATTTTGAGTTTTATCATGTTTTTGGGTTTTTCAAATTTTCTAATGTTTTTTTTATTTTCTGAAATTTTCTTAGTTTCAAATTAATGAACTTGTTTATTTTCAGAAACACGTTCAGCATACTCAGATTTTTAAACTCAGCTTCTCAGACATCGGTTATCGAAAATAAAGTGAAATCAAATTTTTTTTGTATTTTTCTGAAATATAAAGCAGTAAAGAAATATTTACAAACAATATTTTTGTTTGAGTTCGTGTCAGAGGATCATGTCAGTTTATGACAAATCACTAGTACCGTTGAGCTTTAAAACACTTTAAGTTCTAAACGACTCACTTAGATTGTCAGTATACTGATCCACTTAAATTTTCACACAAAGTACAATTGATTCGAGATACATATTAGTGTTTTAAGGACTTAAACTTATTCGCGTGTCCCACCTCAGAATATACTCCTATATCAAAATTCCCTAGATTCAGTCTTACATATGAGTATACCAATTTGATATCTGTATTCTGGGTTAGTGCGAGACCTTGAGAGCTCAGGTATGAACTTCCGTTCAGTCAAAGAGATGAAGGCTCGACTTAAGGTGTGTTCCCTTTAGAGAATCTTTTATTCAACTGCAATTTATTCATATCTTTTGACATTTTTCAATTTTATGCAGAGGGTAAGTTTTAAAAGCGAGTAAAGTATTATACGAGGTCTAGGCTATTGCTTCCGCAATATCAGAAGACCAGGTATAATACCCCAGATATCAAACAGTATAAAGACCTAGTATCTCAGAATCAGGCAATCTCTCAAACAAGATTTCGGGGGTTACCCATATATCCGAGAGATGTTCCCCACGAAATAAGTAAGTATTTGATATTTAGGTTTATATCTCGAAAACAATCTACTAAGCGTGTAAAAACCTACTGGCATAACATCAGTGAGACCGTTTATCACATTTTATCTTTCCATTTCTTTAGCGTACTGTAATTGTCTACTGTTGTACTATCATTTCCTCTTTTTACACAAAAACTCAATTTTGAGTTTTATCATGTTTTTTGCTTTTTCAAATTTTCTAATGTTTTTGTATTTTCTGAAATTTTCTTACTCCCCCTAAAATTCAAAACATTTAAAGAAAATTTGATAACCTGATACCGATAGCTTTGTCTCGTCATCCATTTTCTGCTTTTCATGCTCTGTTTTGCAGAAAATATACCCCCATGATTTACAACACATTGATATTTTACAGTTTTAAAACCGTTTTTCAATCTTGTGAAATTAATCATGTTTGTTCAGTCGTGAGGGTTTCGGCGTATTCAAGTAACATATTTTTGAAATTTTGACAAAATTTAAAAAACAAACATATTTTTTATTTTTCAAATTTTTGACAAAATAAAAACATATTTTTAGTTTTTAAATTTTTCAATTTTTTAGGTTTTTTTTTTGAAATATGGTTTATTTATGTACAGAAATGAACAAACTCCCTGATTTTAAACGCAGGGACCAGCATCCTCCTCTCCTCATGCCAGGCTGCTCTCATCTCCATCTTGGTATTTTTCAAAGTTTTTGAGCACCTGCACATTCAAACTTACTCAATTACTTGAACAAGTTAGCCCAGGTCTATTCGACCTTAGGCATTTCAACACAATACGTTTCATTCAACTTTGGAAAATCTTTATCATTTTTCACAAATGAATTTTCATTCCGATTATCACTCACAGAAACCGTTTGTTTCTTTTCAACCCAAGTTTTTCCTTTCGAAGCACTTCTTTTGTAAAAATATGATTCATTTTGAACCTTTTGACTTTAAACAACAACTTTTGGTTTCCAAAATTGATTTGGTTTTGTTGCATCTACCGTTGTTTTCCAACTTTGTGTTGTTCTAAGTCTGGGTGTCACCGATTTCCATGTTTGTTTTGACATTTTCGGCTTCCAAGTTTGCTTTGATTCAAACTTGGTTGATTTCTAATTCACAACATCAGACTTCTTTTTCGTTTCAACACCAACAGGTTTAAGATTTGGACAATTTCGACTGAGATGTCCAATTTGATCACACTTAAAGCATGTTCTCTTTGACACATCTTTAACCTGATGTTGTTGCTTTTTCTTTTGAGCGTAGAACTCTTCATTAGACTGTCGCCTAAATTGGAGTTCTTTCTTTTCTTTGGAACTTGTTCCGTGAACAAAGTTCATCTTTTCCTGATAATTTGGCGTTTCATTTATTTTCCAATTTTGTTTCCTTTTATAACCCAAACCAGTCTTCATGTTTTTCTTTTTCTAACCAGGTTTGTTATAAATAGTTTTGTGACCTTTTCCAGCAAATTTTGAAATTTCAGACTTTTGAATCTCTACCAGTTTGAAAACTTTGTTGATTTTATCTTAAATCACATTTTGAATTGGGAATTCATTATCCGAAAATAGTTTATCCGATCCCATCATGGTATAAACCAATCCTTTTGAATCATCATTCACAACTTTTTCAGATTTTGAGTGTTTAAGATAACTATCATGAAAACTTCCCTCATTTTCATCTTGTGATTCAAACTTATCTATTCTGGTAGACTCCTCTACTAGAACACTTTCAACAACCTTACCAACCACCTCTGAATCACTGATGTCATCAGATTTGGTATAAGTCACATCAATGTTTTCGGGTAACTAGTCAACCATGTTTATAGCTTTTTCCACCTTCTCGCCATCATAGAATGTATAATTATTCTCCAACGATGGTGGAACCTGATGGTATTCAGACCCAATTCCCTTTTTGTTCTTTTCTGACTCTTTCTCATCGGATGTGATGTTGAAAATACGTTCCAGAATGTATGAAGACACATGATAACTTTGAAGTTTATTGACCAACTTTTCTTTATCTGCCAGTTCTTGTTTAAGTTTAGCATCATCATCAATATATTGATTTAAAACCATTTGTTTACCTTCATATCTAGCTTCAAGAAATTTAGTTGTTTTCTGACATGCAGACAATCTATCATCTAAACTTTTGACTCTACTCTTCAAAGTTTCATAAGCTTCTTTTACGGTATGGTATGAAAATTTTATTCCATCATATTCCTTTTGCAACTCTTGGATTGTTTTATCTTTTGAAACACATTCGTTGCAAACAGCTGAACACTTTTCTTTCAATATTTTGTTTTCTTTTTCAAGATCATCACATTTTTGTTTCAGCTTTTCATTTTCTTGTATCAAAAACTTTTCATTTTCAATCATTTCATGACTTTTATTTTTGAAAATCTTTTCTATTTTAGTGAATTCAGTGTCTCTGATTTTAAGCTTTTCATCCTTTTCAGTACAAGCACTGCACGTTTCCATGCATTTCTTGCACTTTTGTTCAGCTTTATTATAAATTGATTGATCAGAAGAATCAGTTTTAGTTGTTACCTCAGTGATTGGCACTGTGGCTTCTTTTGCTTGTTGAGTCTGATCTTCTTCAAACACCTGCTGTTTCTCTGCAACAGCTTCCTCAGTTTTTTCATCTTCTTTCTTTACCTCATTGACCAGCTTCTTACTTTCATCAACAATCTCCTCAACCATCTTCTTTTTCTTTGCTCCACCTGCCTGCTAGTTTTGCTTTCTTGTAAGCATCATACACATCATCTAGCCTCATGCGAGCATGCCTTTCTTCTCGACTTTATTTGATCTCAGCAACCATTGCCTTGGCTTTTCCATCTTCTTTGTCATGTTGACTCCAATCATACCCTTCATCATCATGAATTACAATTCTGACTACTTCCTTCTCATCTAAGTAATCCTCCCAATTAAAATTATCCCAAACAGATTTTTCATTTTGTATACTGGATTCACTACGATCACGAAGTGTCAATACAGCTTGTCTCTTTTCTTTAGACGGTCCTTCATCAATCTGCTTTCTTGTTGGTTGCTCGTTATTTTGATGATAAATAGCCTTTTTGTAGTAAACCTCAAAAAAAGGATTCACGCTATCATCAGCTTTGTTGTTCGTGCATTCTCTCTTGAAGTGCCCCTTTTGTTTACACTTGAAGCAAGTGACTTTGTTCTTATCGAAACCTATCTTCATGTCTGGGCCTTCCAAGCACTTTTTGCCAGTTATCTCCATGAATCTTTGAGCTCTTCGGATGACGCTTGCCATGCACCAGCGAATGTCCATGAGTTCCATCTCTTCTGGATCGACTTAATCGTAATCCTCCTTCGTCATGTTTGGATTTCTGATCTTACCTGCAATTAAACCTTCGTAAGATACCAGAAGCTAAGAAACTCATGTGCTGTTGAGCAAACTCATTGTTCAAAAGTGGAGAATTTTTCCAATCCTGCTTTGGATTAGATTTAGACGATGCAGATGCAGATGAAGAATGATATCCTGGATCATAGCTCAAAGATTTGTTGTTTGACGAGTCACCAGTCTTATCTGCACTATACGCAATTCTGATCTTTGGAGATTCGTTCTTTTGTAGCATTCCTCTGCGAAAGTATAGATCAACATTTTGTTGATAACTAGAGCTAGACATCTTGTTCTGTTTTTGTAACAACAAATCATGTCCCTCTATTTTCTCAATCAAGCTCTCTAACGTCATCTCATCGAATTTATAATCATTTTTCAAAACGATCACATAGGTTTTCCAATCTTCCTCATGTGGCAATGCCTCGATGAGTTTATCCACCATCTCTTCTCTGTCTTTGTTAATTCCAAACCTTTCCATTTCAATCTTCAGATGGCAAAACCGTTCTATCATTTGACGAACTGTTTCATTTTTCATGCAACCAAACAAGTCAAACTCCTTTTTCAACAGCGATATCTTGTTTTTCTTGATATCCTTCCCACCTTCAGCTTTCAACTTTAACGCTTCCCAAATTGACTTAGACGTTTCACCATGCTGAAGTAGTGAGAAAATATCCTCTCTTACAGATTGTTGAAGTAGAGTTTTCATTCCTAATTCACTTGAATGTTCCTTTTTATCATCAGCTGTGAATTGTTTAAGTGTGATTAATTCATGTTTTTCATTTCTTGGTTTTTCATATCCTATTGTTAACATGATCCAACTATCATACGCATAGGCTTGCACCCAGTTTTCAAATCTTTCACACCACCAGTGATAATCTTCGATATTCATGAGCTTTGGTAGTCTCAGATGATTTCTGTACACGTTATCATGATTCAAACTCTTAGATATCACAATTGTAGCATTCTTTGGTGTCTCTGGAGTTTCTTCCGATGTAAACACGTTATAAAACGTGTTATAAAATTCTTCGCCAATTCCCGACATCTTCGAAACGTTTCTTGAATTTATCGTTCTTTGAATTTTTCGCCTTGTTTATTACCTCGAATCACCTGCAAATGAACAAACAAACGATCAGTTTAACAAATGAACAGTCAGTTGGATCGGATGTGTATCCGATCGGACGAGGTCAACAAAATTCAATCGGATGACTTTGAATCGGATGACTTGGATCGGATAGCAATCCGTACGGATTGCACTTCGATCGAACGTGGTCAACTCAAGTCAAAGGTTTAATGGCTGCAAGGTGTCGGATGGTGATCCGACAGTTTACAACAGGCTAAGTGTCGGATGGTGATCCGACGATTGACAATTAACAAAACAAGCAAAGTGCTATGGATCGGATAGTGATCCGACGATTAATCCTTAAATCACAAGAGCCAAGCTTCAGTGGATCGGATGGGATTATGGATCGGATGGTGATCCGAGAGTTGACACTGTAACAAACAAACACAAAGTGATTAGGATCGATGGCAATCCGTTCGGATTGTCGTTCGATACTTGGAATTTAAAACAATTGAATGATCAAAGCGCCAAGGATCGGATGTCAATCCGATCGAATCAGAGTCAACAAAGTCAACTGCTAATGAATGCAATGGATCGGATGGCAATTCGTTCGAATTGCAATCCGACACTTGGCACTTTATAAACAGAATTCACTTCTATCGGATGAGACTTTGGATCGGATGGTTATCCGATCGGTGAACATTCATATGAACAGCAACACCAGCCTTCATCATTTTCGGACAGAAAATTTACGATTTCTCACAAAACGTTTGGAATTTTGATCTGAAAATTTGTAGGCTTATAAAACTCTTGTTTTTGCACAAAATGACAAAATTTCAGCAATTTTTATCCGTAAAAACCTTGTTAATTTTGTGATTTTCTGTCAAAAATGTGAAGAAAATGAATAGAGTTAGAAATTTGACAAATCTGATGTGATTTTGACTCTGAATTTGCTGAATTCTTGTGCGATTTTGTGTGTTTGATCCATGCAATCGAGCTCCTGCTCTGATACCACTTGTAAGAACAGTTTTTGACTCCTGAACGATTGCGTAAGACACGTGTAACGTGCAAAATCCGTACACGTGTGTGGACCGAACACGAGAACGTAATCTAAACGTGATTCTATTGAATATACGACAAGTACAAGCACCACGAATCACATTTGGAACTTTCTCTCTTTACTTTCTATCTCTAACCTTAAAAGCTCCAAAGTCACCAAAATGTCAAAAGTGCTAAATCATAACCCTATGGGTTCTATTTATAGGCCAAGGCTTTAATGAGAGTTCTCATTAATTATAGAATTTCCACCTTGCCTTTTCCTACATATTACAATATAAAGCCTAGAATTAATCCGTTTTCTGTTACGGACTGATTTACGGAGGCGATAGACATTACTGCACTAACAAATAGGGGTGCTTGGTTCACTTCAAAGGCATCCCTTGGCAAACCACCTATCTCCCACTTTGCCACCACTCCACCACCACTACAACACCCACATCGACCACCATCATCCATCATCCACCTTAGAGTATGTGTAGTAATCTCGGGATCCAAGATTGATCGTAAGAGTTCTTGCCAATCAAAGGCCATGTTTGGCTAAGTCTCTTACATCATTTGGTGAAGACAAACATTTAATGTATTACTTTTGATTTTTAATCTTTTCGCACTTTTTATTTGGTTTTGTATTAATGACTTTAATAACTAGTTTCTTATATTGAAGGTGAAACTTCTTTATCATTTGTCCGTGGTGTCTTGGCATTACTTTACTGTCTATATAAAGTAAAAGATCTTCACCATTCATATCTCTACGGTCTATAAAGAGAAATGTTGGCTACCTGATTGGGGGTTAAGGGAATGGTTTAGTAAGGTTCTTGCCTTGTTCAGTGTATAGATCCTGCAAGGACCTGGGTCAAGCTTACTAGGACCTCCGCCAATACCCACCGGTAATGGATGGCGGGGGTGCGAATGGCTTGATCCCCTCATATGTAAACTACTATTAATACATTAAACCGGCTACTTGGGATTTTACCCTGCTGACTCAAACCACTTAGCCGAGGGTAACGTCGCCTTCAAAAGAGGGGCCTACCACTTTTTGCATTAATAACTTAATAAATTATCTTTCAATATTCCGACCCTTTGGGATTGTATCCTTGCTGACTCAAACCACTGGATTGAGGGTAATGTCACCTTCAAAAAAGGGGCCTACTACTATAACTAAGATAATCTCTTAAAAAGTGCAGAAATCATCAAAGGATACATTAAAGGCGAGTCGGATCCAAGTGATTCATCTTGTCTATCTGTATTTATTTTATTTTCATTTTTCAGCATTTTTAGTTTTTATTTTTCTTGTTTAAAACCTTTTCTAAAAATTTTGATTTGATTAGACGTTGAGGATAAACCGGTACTAAAAGCTCTTGTATCCTTGGACGACCTCGGAGTCATACCAACGCTATACTACGCTCACGATGGGTGCACTTGCCCATGTGTGTGTTTAGTGTTAGTAGAATATCATGTTTTATAAATTTAAAACTTGGCTAATGCATAAAATGGGCTTAAAATATCAATAAAATCATAACACGCCTAACGCACACCAAGTTTTTGGCGCTGTTGCCGGGGACACAAGGATTTTAAGAAAGCTTAAAATCGACGGCCTAATCGTTTTTCAAACCCTTTTTAAAACTGCGCGCGCATTTTTACATTTTTAGTTACTTTTTGCATTACAGTAGACTGAACACGGGGTCGTGTTCACTGAATACGGAGCCGTGTTCACTGAACACGGGGCCGTGTTGCATAATTTTTACAAAACTCCCAGCTACAGAGTTTGAACACGGGGTCGTGTTCGCTGAACACGCCCCCATGCTACATAAAACCAGTCACATTTTTCAAAACACCCAGATACAAAACCTGAACACGGGGCCGTGCTCAGCCTCTATTTCTGTTTTTATTTTTGTTTTCTGGTCCCGAGACTCTGTTGTGGTTTGCTGAGTGATTCTTATGGATCAATACTCCGGAGGTTACAACTACCACTATGAGGAGGATGATTATGAAGAAGAGTATTGTACCACTTGTGGTAACCCTCATTCGGTACAATATTGTGACCTCTTTGAACCATCCCCTTCGTATACATACTATGAGGAGCCCAGGTACGAGCCAACCACTTCATACACATACTATGAAGAGCCAAGGTATGAACCTTCTCCCTCATACTCATATCTTGATGAACCAAGGTATGAGCCTTCATACTCATACTTTGAGGAGCCAAGCTATGAGCATTCTCCTTCATATACTTACTATGAGGAACTATGGCGTGAACAACCCACCTCATATGAGTACTATGAAGAACCAAGTTACGACCCTTATTCATCATATACTTACAATGAGTAACAATGGTATGAACCATCCGCCTCATATGTGTATTATGAGGAACCAAGGATCGAACTTCCGAACTCAAGCTTTGAGGATCCTTATTCCGCTCAGTTTGACGAACCACCAACTATCTCACCCGTAGCCGAAAAGATAATAGAACACCTTAAAACTATCGAGCGTTATATAAAAGAAGCCCGCGCAAGGGTAGAGGAATCCCGCGAAAGGGAAGAGGTAACATATACTAAAGAAGTGATAGTTGAAGAGGTAAAAATGGAAGAACAAGTAAGTGAAAAACCGACACATGAACTAAACAACGAAAAAGGTGAGTCCGACAACGTTAAAATTCAAGAAGAGTCTAATTTTCAAGAAATTAATCTCTTGTCACCTTCTTTCGAAAATCATTGTTTAGTACCTACTCATGCTAAGTTTATAAAAGAGTTAAACACTAACACTAAAAATGACGAAATGGTAAGCATTAAGTTAACAAATGATCAAACTACGCTAATAAAAGATGATCCATTTGAAATTAACATTACACCGGTTCCACGTTTCTCTCAAAATTCCTTTATTAGTAATATTACAATTGAAAAAGATCTTTGTGTTAATATAATGCCAAACTACATTTTTGAAAAACTAAGTATTGGTGATTTTTCTCCACTTCAAATACTCATTTTTCTATCTAATTGAAAAACAATAAAATTAATGGGAGTAGTTGAAGACGTGTTAGTCCAAACAAATCAAATGGTGATCCCAACCGACTTCGTCATCCTTGATGACGCTCCGCTAGTGTTGGGACAACCTTTTGTAAAAAACCACGAAGCTTTGAAAAATCGAAAGAAAAATAATCTACCCATTCAATTAGGGGCATTCAAACGAAGTGTCGATCTTGAGCGTTCAATGAAATATCCAATCGGCAATGATGACCCCCTAATTGAAGATGAAGATGAGCCACCCGATACGGAAAAAGAAATTGACCACTTTGTTGAAGAAGAGGTCGCCATTGAACAAACCTTTTTGGTTCTTGACCAACATGAGCAACCAAATAAGGAGTCTCCTAAAGACCCACCACTTGAGCTCAAAGAACTCCCAAAAGGTTTGGAATATGCTTTTCTTGACAAGGATGGTAAGTTACCGCTAATTATTCCGTCAAAACTAACTAGTGTAGAAAAAGAAAAATTGATCACACTTTTGAAAAAACACAAAAACGCGATCGCATGGAAGCTTGAAGATATTAAAGGAATAAGCCCTTCCATGTGCACGCACAAAATTTTAATGAATGATGACTATAAATCGGTAATACAACCACAACGTAGAGTAAATCCAAACGTCCAAGAAGTGGTTAAAAATGAAGTTATCAAATTACTTGACGCCGGACTCATTTACCCAATTTCTGATAGTTCTTGGGTAAGTCCCGTCCAAGTAGTTCCTAAGAAAGGAGGTATGACGGTGGTCACTAATGAAAAAGTTGAATTAATACCAACGAGAACCGTCACAGGATGGAGAGTGTGTATAGATTATCGTAGATTAAATGAAGCAACAAGGAAAGACCACTTTCCTTTAACTTTTATTGATCAAATGTTATAAAGATTATCCGGTCACAAATTTTATTGTTTCTTAGATGGTTTTTCAGGTTACTTTCAAATACCGATAGCACCCGAAGAGCAAGAAAAGACAACATTCACATGTCCCTATGGAACTTTTGCTTATCGACGCATGCCTTTTGGTCTATGTAATGCCCCCGCAACTTTCCAACGTTGCATGGTGGCAATCTTCCATGACATGATAGAAAAGACTATGGAAGTCTTCATGGACGACTTTTCTATCTTTGGAGATTCGTATGATCAATTCCTCGATAACCTTGAACGAATGCTATCCCGATGTGAGTAAACTAACCTCGCCCTTAATTGGGAAAAATGTCATTTCATGGTAACGGATGGAATAGTACTCGGTCATAAAATCTCAAGCGAAGGAATGGAGGTTGATCGGGCCAAAATAGACACTATTTCCCAGTTACCACCCCCATCCTCCGTTAGAGCCATCAGAAGTTTTATAGGACATGTCGGATTTTATAGACGATTTATCAAAGACTTTTCTAAAATCTCAAGACCTTTAACAAAATTACTTGAAAAAGATTCTCCTTTCATCTTTGACAAGGATTGCAACCAAGCATTTCTAACGCTAAAAGAAATGCTAGTCAATGCACCTATCATGATAGCGTCTGATTGGAAATTACCTTTCGAAATCATGTGTGATGCAAGTGACTTTGCAGTTGGAGTCGTATTGGGACAAAGAAAAGATAAGCATTTTCATCGAATTTATTACGCTAGTAAAACACTTAATGATGCACAAGAAAATTACACAACAACTGAAAAAGAATTACTAGCTGTAGTATTTGCTTTTGATAAATTTCGTTCTTATCTTGTTCTTTCTAAAACGGTAGTTTATACAGACCATGCAGCCATTCGTTATCTCTTTAAGAAACAGGATGCTAAACAGCGTTTGATCAGATGGATTCTACTCCTCCAAGAATTCGACATTGAAATAAAAGACAAAAGAGGAGCAGAAAACACCGCTGCAGATTATCTTTCCCGCTTGGAAGATCCAGCTTTGGAGGCAACTAGGGACGAGCTAATCAATGAAAAATTCTCAATGGAGTCCCTAGAAATGGTGGAATACCGAGAAGAGCCATGGTACGCCGACTATGCTAACTACTTAGCTAGTGGAATAGTCGCAAAAGGATGGTCGCATCATCAAAGAAAAAAATTCTTTGCCGATGTCAAACATTACTTTTGGGAAGACCCATATCTTTTCAAAATGTGTGCCGACCAACTTATCCGACGATGCGTACATGGTGGTGAAGCAAGAAGAATTCTCCGCCATTGTCATGAAGGTCCAAACGGAGGACATTATTGTGCCGCTAGTACCGCACGAAAGGTATTTGATTCGGGATTTTATTGGCCAACCATTTACAAGGACACCAAAAGTCTTGTCAAGACTTGTGATGCGTGCCAACGATCAGGTAATATTTCTTCCAAAAACGAAATGCCACAAAATGGCATTCTTGTTTGTGAAATTTTTGATGTGTGGGGACTCGACTTTATGGGACCTTTCCTACCATCGAAAGGAAACAAATATATACTTGTGGCAGTGGATTACTTGTCAAAATGGGCCGAAGCCGAAGCCCTTCCAACAAATGATGGAAGAGTTGTGGTAAGATTCCTGAAACGATTATTTTCTCATTTTGGAACTCCAAAAGCATTAATAAGTGATAGGGGTGCCATTTTTGTAACCATCAACTTGAAACTTTTTTTAACAAGATATGGGGTCTATCACCGGATCTCAACAGCATATCACCCTCAAACAAACGGACAAGCCGAAGTGACTAATCGTGGATTAAAAAGAATACTTGAGAAAACCGTAGGGTTAAATAAAAAGGAATGGGCTGATAAATTAGACGACGCTTTATGGGCTTTTCGAACCGCATATAAAACAACAATAGGTACCACCCCATATAAGCTTGTCTATGGAAAAAGTTGTCATTTGCCAGTAGAAATAGCACACAAAGCCTACTGGGCAATTAAAAACGTAAACTTAGACATAGAAATTGCCGGTAAAAATCGATTTTGTCAATTAAATGAATTAGACGAATTAAGGAATCACGCATACTCTAACTCCGAAATTTATAAGGAAAGAATGAAAAATTTGCATGATAAACATATTAAACCTAATGAATTTCGGGTAGGAGATCAAGTTCTATTGTTTAATTGACGCCTTCGATTATTTCCCGGTAAATTAAAGTCTAGGTGGACGGGACCTTTCTCTATCACCCATATTTTTCCACACGATGCAATTGAAATTAAATCTCGGAATGGGATTCCATTCAAAGTCAATGGCCAACGGCTAAAGCTTTATCAAGGATTCATTGGGGATGTCTCGCTACAAGCGGTTGATGAATGAACGAAGGTTTATACATCAACATCATATCTTGTAGGCAACGAACGTCGGGAAAGCTTTCAAATCGATGGCCAAGAAATTCACACGCTTCAACCAGAATGAGTGGAACTATCAAGCACGATTTGAGGTTCTACAAGCAAGGCCCGAGGAAAACCCAAGACAAGTATGCCTAGACACCCTGGAAGCAGTAGGGCAGATTGATCGCTTCAACAACCTAGTCACGAGTCCACTCAGGGCGGCCCTCAGCACTAGACTCCATTCGGTCCACGAATACAACATGGAGTTATATAGCACATTTGCATTCAAAGCTAAAGCATAGTCATTTGATGAGGAGGGGGTTGAGTTTCGTTGTGCTGGAAATGTTCTCTCAATCTCCATTGCACAGTTTGGGTCGATTATTGGGTTGTTTGCTGAAGAAGATGCCGGAGACGAGGAAAACACGGGTGGTCTCCGTGAGATCTCTCAAAACATGCGTCAAACGGTCTGATCTCAAATTGGGGAGGGAGCATATGATCCAAGCCAAACCGAGACCTCACAGTTACGGGACCCTCTATACCGCTACATTCATAGGGTCCTTAGCAACTCCCTCAACCAAAGGCGTGACAGTTCCGGTGTTATCAACCTAAGGGATCTGACGGTCTTATACTGCATCCACAACCGTGTGCCTCTCGATGTTCCACACCTGCTCCTCCGAAACATGCACCTGAACCAACTAGCCACTGCCGCGACCCCTATCTTCTTCAGGGGATGGATCTACCGCCTTTATAAGAACTTTGTGCAAAGGATGCCAAGGTCCTTCCGTAAGGGCTCATAGTCGGGCAAGGCGGATCTCGTCATATGCCGCTCAATGGGAATTATCAACGAGGCGGGTGACGGGACGATTCGATTTCAAACGGTTCAGGGACATGTTTGGAACCCACATGAGGCTCTCGTTCTACACGCCCCACAAATCCGTCCTCCTTCTCAATTTCAAGGCCATGCAGGCTCATCATCCTCTCAAGGGGGTGGTTTTCCTTACTTTCAAAGCTTACATGATCTTTTGCAGGAAAACCTCTTATGCACCCGCAACACCTATAACATGGTCAGCAACACCTACACCCGGGTCGGAGCTATGGAGAGGAACATCTTCGATATGTAAGATGACATCAGCAACATCCGGGAGCATATGGTGTATCGAGTAGGAGATGATGAAGATGAAGAGATGGATTGAGGCGAAGGAGTCGAAGGTGGTGTGACACGGTTGCAGCTTTAATAGGTTAACCCCTTATTCTCGAAAACAATTATCTGGCATGCGTGCCAAAGTTGAACAATTTACTTTCCTTTAACACTTTTACTTTTCTGCATTTTTTTTAGTTTGTGATGTGGATGATAACTTGTGGTATGTTAGGATGTTTGTTATTTGTGTGGTGTGGTATTTTTAAGCGAAACATGTACCTAGGAAGCTTGGAGGCACTAAATGTTAGTGCTACACAAGCCCGGAAACCCAAACCAAAAGCCAAAAACCTGTTTGATTTGTTTGCAGACTGTCGCCACGGGGCCGTGCTCAGTCAGCACGCCCCCGTGTCCACCACCCTGTACTTGTTGTTTGTCTGAAACCTGCCTGCCACGGGGCCGTGTCCACTAGACACGCCCCATGGCCACCTTCTGTAAGTTATTGTTACTGGCACTCTGACCACGGGGCCGTGCTCACCCAGCATAAGGCCATGGCCAGATGCCCAGTAACACCAAAACCTTGTTTTTAAACACCTTTTTACACATTCAATCAACCTAAAAAACTTATTTTTGGACACATTGAGGACAATGTGTATTTTAAGTGTGTGGGGGGGGGGGTGCTAAAATCTTGAATTTTGCAAGTCCTAATAACAAGCCTTACACAAAACTCTATTGGAACCACTAATCACCCCATTTTTTTTCAAAAACTTTCCATTTTTTTTACTTGTCTTGGTTTAAATTTGGGAATAACAAGTTACAAAATGTTATATTTTTACAAATTTACAACTGATAGCGTTGTGATAAATAGAACCAACATAAGAAAATTATGAAACGGCATAACAAATCTAGTTAAAAATTGATTATATATACTTGATCGCATTATAAACCCATTCCCACAAATAGTGAGTTTTGAGCCTTTATTGAGCATACAAGCATACATCTTTAAATTAAATGCTCATTTTTCGTTTCTTGTGTGAATAGTCGCTTGGTTCTTACGACTCTAGAACTTGCCACGACGATACATTCCCGGTCCTTACCAACTCAAACCCAAGTAAGTAAATGATGGAGGCATTAGGACTAACCAATTTTCCTTTCAACACCATTATTTTTAATTTTCTTTATTACCTTCCAAAAATCCCCCTAGTTAACCCCTTTGAGCCTAAACCTTTTCATTTCTAAACCCAACAAAACAAACACCATTTTCCCTTTCTTTTTGACCTTTTATTTTAGTAAAAATCTCGGTTTTCTTGTGAAGTTTCCTTATAAAAAAAATGAAGTCTAGCAATAAACAAACAAAGTCCTCAAAGAAACTTTGTTTGAAAATTCTTAGTTTGAATAAAAGTCACAAAAAACAAAAAGTTTTACGACAACCGACGCTTTTTACACTTTTAGTCCTTTTTAAAACCACCTACCTTTATCCCAAGCCTAACCCTTCCCCAAAGTCCTCTTGATATTTACAAAGGTTTATAGTTAAAAAGGAGGAGGATTGATTGCTTGGAAAACATATGGTAAAAGTAAGTTCCATGCCGGTCTCGAGTGTTTCACAAAAATACATATTCGGCCGAGTGTTGAGTGATCTCCCGTGAGGTATGTGAACTTGTATATAAATGGAATTTTAAAAAGGCATGTTATGCCCAAATAAGTAATTTCTCTTATGAAACGTTCTAAATAAATCATAACGAATAGGATTGTAAATAATATAAAAATAAAACCTAATAAAGATCTTGGATTCCCGACACTCAAGACAAGCCCAAAACTTCTTTTCTACCCATTCCATTTGGGTGTGTAAGCCACAAAATAAAGAGTTTTGCTTGAGGACAAGCAAATATTCAAGTGTGGGGGTATTTGATGTGTGCAAAATGCAACATATAAATTACATCAAATGAGGCATAAAACTAACCCTTTTTAGTATTAATGTTGGAAAAGTGTGCTTTTGTCTTCCTTTTGTATTTGAGGACAAAATGAGCTTAAATGAACAAAAGGAACAAATATGCAGCAAAAACCAACATAAATACAAAGTAAAGGAATAAACGTGGCATGCTCGACCCCTCGACAGCATCTTCCCAAGCAAAAACAAGAAACAGAAGGTTGACCACGGCCCCGTGCCCACTGAGCACGGGGGCGTGGTCAGGTGTCTGCAGAAAAGACAAAACTGTAGAAGCTTCTATCGCCCACCACGGGGGCATCCCCACTAAGCACGGGGCGTGGTCAACGCTAAGATTCGCAGAATCTAACAAATCTTGGTAGTATAGATACGCTTATGCACACGGGGCCGTGCCCAGCGAACACGGGCCCGTGTGGAGCCTAATGCAGACAAGAGCAATTAATGAAGGAAGAGAAAGAGGATGGCCACGGGGGCTTGTCCAGCGGACACGGGGCCGTGTCCGGGCTTCTGTTCAGGCTATAAATATGGGTGCTTGGTTCACTTCAAAGGCATCCCTTGGCAAACCACCTATCTCTCACTTTGCCACCACTCCATCACCACTACAACACCCACATTCACCACCATCATCCATCATCCACCTTAGAGTGTGTGTAGTAGTCTCGGGATCCAAGATTGATCGTAAGAGTTCTTGTCAATCAAAGGCAATGTTTGGCTAAGTCTCTTACATCACTTGGTGAAGACAAGTATTTAATGTATTACTTTTGATTTTTAATCTTTTCGCGCTTTTTATTTGGTTTTGTATTAATGACTTTAATAACTAGTTTCTTATGTTGAAGGTGAAACTTCTTTATCATTTGTCCGTGGTGTCTTGGCATTACTTTACTGTCTATATAAAGTAAAAGATTTTCACCTTTCATATCTCTACGATCTATATAGAGATATGTTGGCTACCTGGTCGGGGGTTAAGGGAATGGTTTAGTAAGGTTCTTGCCTTATTCAGTGTATAGATCCTGCAAGGACCTGGGTCAAGCTTACTAGGACCTCCTTCAATACCCACTGGTATTGGATGGCGGGGGTGCGAATGGCTTGATCCCCTTATATGTAAACTACTATTAATACATTAAAACGGCTACTGGGGATTGTATCCCTGCTGACTCAAACCACTTAGCCGAGGGTAACGTCGCCTTCAAAAGAGGGGCCTACCACTTTTCGCATTAATAACTTAATTAATTATCTTTCAATATTTCGACCCTTTGGGATTGTATCCTTGCTGACTCAAACCACTGGGTTGAGGGTAACGTCACCTTCAAAAGAGGGGCCTGCTACTATAACTAAGATAATCTCTTAAAAAGTGCAAAAGTGTGAAAATCATCAAAGGATACATTAAAGGCGAGTCGGATCCAAGTGATTCATCTTGTCTATCTATTTTTATTTTTCAGCATTTTTAGTTTTTATTTTTCTTGTTTAAAACCTTTTCTAAAAAATTTGATTTGATTAGACGTTGAGGATAAACCAGTACTAAAAGCTCTTGTGTCCTTAGACGACCTCGGTATCTTACCAACGCTATACTACGCTCACGATGGGTGCACTTGCCCATGTGTGTGTTTAGTGTTAGTAGAATATCGTGTTTTATAAATTTAAAACTTGACTAATGCTTAAAACGGGCTTAAAATATCAATAAAATCATAACACACCTAACGCACACCAGCTGTTTTATCTTCATCTTGGATTGCCATCTGCACTTGGTGGTATCCCTTGTAACAATCAAGAAAGCATTTCCACCGGAATGATGCCATGGAGTCAATCTTTTCGTCAATCTCAGGCAGGGAGTAACAGTCTCTTGGACAAGCTTTGTTATGATCTTTGTAATCTACACACATCCTCCAATCACCATTTCCCTTTGGTACCATTACTGGGCTGGCAACCCAGGTGTGGTAACGTACTTCTCTGATGATGCCGGCATTGAGCAACTCTGCAACTTGTTCTTGCATAGCGTCATGTTTTTCGGAACCTAGGTGGCGTTTAGTGTGTATGACAGGTTTGGCATTTTTAGCAACACTTCAACCAGAATAACAATTGCTTGAGCGATGCGCGTGTTGCTTCTGGCATTGCTGGACCTAAGGTGATTGCTTGTTCCGGATACTTCCTGTTCAAAATCCACTTCTTAGGTTCCAAGCGTGGGGTTGGCTTACTTATTTTTGAAAGTCGTGCTTCATCAGTCATGAGCATTTCTTTGCTTGCGTAGATGATAGTGACCCTAGTCTCCGTTGGAAACCTTACTGCTGAATGTGGCCCTGAACAGATCATGCTGAAGTCGCCCTGGGATTCTCTTCCCAAAAGAATGTCATGTCATGAATTCGCCGGTAAGAGCATGAACATAACCTCTTCAGTTCTCGAATTCTTCCCATCAGAACACCGGGAAAGATATCTGACCGAGAGGAAAAACGACTTCATTGCAGAAACCAGTGAGCGGGTAGTCAACCGGCTCCAAACGCGCCTTATCCTCTTGGTCTAGCTTGTGCCTGGAGTAATGCTTGCTGTACGCTTAATTGCGCATAGACCAAGTTTAGTGATGATGTCTGTTTGGCATACCAACAGACCAGAGTTTCTCCTTCAGGTAGCCCCATAATAACTGATATATTTAGCTGTGCCTGTGCCGATGGTGCTGAAGGGCCTGCGCCATGGTTTGGCGTTTGAACTCCAGTAGTTTCCTGGTTGATAACTCCGGGAGTTGTCTGGTTGACGACTCCAGGGGTTGTCTGGTTGATGACTCTGGAGGCACTTCCAAAGAAGTCGGGAATTTCATTGCTTGCTGGTTCCTCTCTGACGACCCTGTTCCTTTGGTGCCCTTGGACGTGAACGGTGTCTGTAGGCAGTCCAAAAGAAGAGCTTTCTCCGTCAATGTGAACAGATGGGTTTGGTTCAACCATTAGAGAGTGTTTTTAAAGAGAAAATAGATGAAAATGGTTGTAAAAGATGCGGTGGGCGCCAATGATGAAACACTGGTTAACACAGGGTTATCAAGCCAGGTTTTCTCGTGTATTAGGGTTCAATCTCTTCCTCCACTCGCCGATCGCTGAATTCCTGCAAAATAGAACACCGGTGACTCGCCACAAGGAGGGGAATAGGGGGTTCTCCTTGTGACCACCCTCTGGCGTGAGAATAAGTAATGTTCTAAGGAGAATAGTGTGTGTTGTAGGTGAAATAGAGAGAGATCAGAATATTAAGCCTGAAGGAGGAGTCCTTTATTTATAGCCGAAGGATGAAGGAGGGTAGAGGCGACCCACCAGCTACCATCAGGTGCCAGCTGTCCGACCAAGAGGAATATCCTCTTGGTCTCCTCTGCTGTTACCAGAGTAGTGGATGACATGGCGCACCCTTATTCATCCAGTTAGGAGAATTCTGGCAGTGGTTGTCGGCCTGTCCTATAGATATCTTGCAGGTCCAGCTGGCGTCTATCTATAAGTGACACGTGTCGTCCTTTATGTCTTGGAGAGCATATTTTGTGTCACCTGCGATTTCTTCCAGAAGCTTCTGGATGCCTCCTGCTGATCTAGGCGCCATGCTGGAGAAAAAGTGGTGTGGTCCCTGCCATGTATGTAGGGATTTGGGACCATACCTCTTCAGAAACCAACACATAACTCAACTCCAAAATCAATAAACACGAACACGAAAATTGTTAGATAACTCTTAAACTCTATATTGATACTCAAGAAAATAACTCAAAACTTGATTACACAATTTATACGTACATCATTGCTCAGTGCATGTATATATAGTTAACCTAACTTGTTAACAAAGGTAACTACTTTTAACACAAATAAAATACGTAGACTTCCTTCTGTTGTTTTGCTCTAGCATCTTGTTAGTAGCGGATTTTTATGACATTTTCCGTTCCAAAAAATATAAAAACTCTTTAATTAACCCAACCTACTTGCCAAACTAATCATCCTAACCCAACCAACTTGTTACCTACACATTCAAAACGTGAACATTGCATCCAATTATATAGGGGTGGGATTTAGGGAAAACGATTAAAAGTGTGAAAACGGTAAGAACAATTTTGGTGTTGACATGTGGTGTTGATGCTAACTTACACCAAGGGTAATATTGTCAAAAAGCCCATGCACATACCACTCACATGCATATTCCACAATCTTTTTTAAACTCTCGTAACTTTCTATACGTGATTTTTTTTAAATACACCATAAAATCGAGTGTTTTATTATCTTTCTAACGAGTATACTATTGCTATACTTTTGAAATTAAAAAAAAAATAACATGAACTGCAGAACTGGGTGTTCAAATAACAACACCATAAAAACACCCAGTTCAGAAAACGAGATGAAAAATACCCAGTTGAAAACGCCATAAAACACCCAGTTCAAAAAACCACCATAAAAAACTCAATTGAAAATGCCATACAAAACTCAGTTGAAAACGCCATAAAAACACCCAGTTCAGAAACGCTATGAAAATACTCAGTTGAAAACGCCATAAAACACCCAGTTCAGAAAAACACCATGAAAAACACAATTGAAAACGCCATATAAAAACTTAGTTCAGAAAACACCATAAAAAACTGGTTGAAAAACGCCATAAAAACCCAATTGAAAACGCCGTAAAAAAACAAAGTTTAAAACGCATAAAAAACCTACTTCATTTTTTTGAAAAATATATCAATAGTATACTCGTTGGAAAGATAAAAAACGCTGAATTTTATGGTGTGATTTTTTTGAAAAAATAATCATGTATAAAAAAGTTATTGGCGTTTAAATATGATTGAGAAAAATGACATGTGATTAATATGTACACTCTTGTTTGGATCTTCCTATTTTGCCCCTTTTGGTAGTTCTAATGCCCCTAGTATTTACAAAAATGTCACCGCATCAATCTTAGCCATAAACCACTAACATCTTATGACTGAAAATCGTTATCACCGTTTCCATACATTGAGCCGTATATATTCTAATCTAATCAAATATATAATAGTTTATCTTTTTTCATTTCATTATTATTCAATTTGATTAACAATCAAATGAGGTAAACGACAATAATGGCACCAGCACCAAACACACACACCTGCATATTTCTCATCTTTTCTCCAAACTCATTTCTTCGATAATCTCCAATAATGGCGTCTTCTTGCTTAACTAAATCCAAAAACTTCATCATCTACAATCTCAAATCCAAATCTTCTTTCACAGATCGCATATCTGCCTTCACTAATTCGCTGTTTCATCACCGTCTTCTTCACACAATCTCACCATTACCGGTTCGGAAACATGCAGGTTATTCTAGGGTTAATCGAACCGATGATTCTCATCGGTTTTTTGAACTTGCGTACGTTCAGAGACGGTTGCATTCTACTGTCAGTGTCAGCAGTGACGTCACTCAGGTTTGGATCATGTTCTCCATTGTAATTATCGTTGTAGTTACTAATTAGGGCATATATTAGGATATTTTGTGTTGTTGTTGTTTGGATTCAATTTGATTTGAGTTATTTGTTCTAGTTGTTGTAGTGACTAGTGACCTTTGAATTTTGTGTTGAAGTTGTTATTTATTCCTAATTTGTTTTTGTAGTTTCTAATTTGTAATGATTGTTCAAATAGAATATCAAAAGTTAATATTATCGTCACTTTAGTTGTGTGGATGATAATGAGCGATAGGTTACTTTCACTTGATTACTCTTCACAATGTCATAAAGTGTTTTTTTTTTTTTTTTGTGTGTGTGTGTGTGTGTGTGCGAGCGCGCGCGCGCTCTGATTTGATTTCATCCCCATTTTGTGAAATGTCAAGGTTGAAAGATTAACAAGCTATGTAGTTATAGCGGTCCAAAATCAAATAGCAGTCTAGGGCCGATATTTGAGATATAGGTTATTGCTGTGGGATATCGGTAATATAATATCATGCAGAATTTATATATACACACATGTAAAAACGTAAAACATATATAATATTAATAGTAATATCAAAGTCAAAACTCAAAAGTGCCAATATTTGAAACATGATCTAATCGTAAGCCATGATATCTTCCATCAACCAAGGCATCCAAAGTAACGGTCAATATCGGTCAAACGTCGGTCAATAGTGGTCAATATCGCCGATAATAGCGGTTCCGCTATTCTGGACTGCTATATTACACCACTATTTTGGAAGAGCCCGATAACCGCTATCCCACCGCTATTGACTGCTTAGTTAACAAGTATGATATTTATTTGTTAGATAAAGCCCATTCGGTTGAATAAAAAGGTTGTATTTTGGGGATATCAAGTTGAAAGCACCTGTTTTTTAAGGAAATATGTTCATGTTGACTTCTACAGGAAGTTAGACCATGTTTGACTTGGGCCCAAGAATGATATTTATATTCTAGCGAAAGCCCTTTTCTCATTTTAACTGGGTAAGCTATTATTGTTGTCCTCTACATCTAACTAAATCTACTTTAGATTTGAATCCTATGATTAACTTGTTGGACCATCAAAGTCAAACTTAACCAGCTTGGGAGTAACTAAATCTACTTTATAGTTTATACAGTCAAAAAGTCTATTATGGCATAATGTCCTTAACTAATGGGATTGGATCTTGGTAAAGTGTGAGGTGCTCCAAGGTGTTTAGGTCCTGAAAGACGAGGCTAGAGCTTCACATACGTGAGGTGTTGCTCTATGTAGTACAACCAAATAAGTTTATGTACAACCAAAACCTGCATCTGTCTTGTTCGTTTTACATATTAGGCTTTTTATCGAGTAAATCATTCATAATATGTTCATCGCTTATCCCTTATTCCCTTTGGTTGTCTTGACTTATCACCCTTCTACTGACCCCATTGTTGACCCGTTTTGACCCAGATGTGCATGAGGCGCCACCTCAAGGCCCTGAGGTGCTTTCCTAATCGGCTTGTGCGCCTTGCGCATGAGGCACGCCTTTTTAAACCAAGGTTTGGATGTCCGTTTTCTACCTAGCTATCTGATTATTATAATTTCGAGTTGTAGATAGTCAGTTTCTAAGTGTTTATATCTGCTTATTCAGGGTCAATAATCATTTTTTGTGGAATATTTGTTGATGCATAAGTTTTGGCTGATTTAAAGGGAATTTTAGCATTTATTTAACTATAACTTAAGAATCTTTTGGACACTACTCCTTGATTTTGAAATACATACTAATTCTTGTAAATATATCTATTTTGACCCAGTTGCCTGTTGAATCACCTTCCCTTCAGATCCTAGATTTTCCAGGTGGAAAAGTCAAGTTTACCAAAAAACTGACATTCACCTCCAATTCCAACGAGGAAAGGGTCCATTGTTATCGCGTGCTTGATGACAACGGTCAACTATTCACTGATGTTGATTCACTTGAGGTAACCATAAAGTTTTCGTACTTTTTCCTGACGAAATTGTGAAATCATTTTGTCATTTCTGAATATACAGATCAGCAAAGAACTTGCTATCAAGATGTATACCAACATGGTAACACTTGAAGTTATGGATACTGTTTTCTATGAATCACAAAGACAAGGAAGAATATCGTTTTATGCAACCACAACAGGGGAGGAAGCAATCAACATTGCATCAGCAGCCGCTCTTAATGATAACGATTTTGTGTTCCCTCAGGTTACTTTACTTTTTGAAACACTTGATTTTTTTACATCTTTTAAATTTGTAGATGGAGGTAGGGCTTTATTCGTTCAAGGCCTTGTTCGTGTTCATTCATTAAGAAATGAACATGTTCATGAACGGTTTACGAACGCTTACAAAACGATATTTCTTGTATATGTTCGTTCATTAAGGAAATGAACATGTTCATGAACACTTACCGAATGCAAACGAACACAAACAAATGTTTATGAATACAAACGAATGTTATATATAGATTCTAAAATAAAATCTACATTTTTCATCAAAATGATTACGAAGAATCCACCAAAAATAAACATAATTAACACAAATATTAAGAAGTTTGGCAAGCTTTAACATAAGGCAGAGGCGTATAGTATAACTATGGTTTCAAATTTTTAAAACTAAAACCAATAAAATAAAAATATAACATAAAAAAACTTTAAATGAACAAACACAAATGAACATAAATGAACACATTACCAAACGTTCACGAAGATAAACGAACAGCACAACCTCTGTCCATGTTCGTTTGTTTAACTTATCAAACGAACTTTCTTCGTGTTTGTTCGTTTAGTAAACGAACTTCCCGCCGAACGGTTCACGAACTGTTCGCTGAATGTTCGGTTCGTTTACAGCCCTAGATAGAGGTGATAATGATATGAAAAATGTTATGTTAATGCAGTACAGGGAACCTGGAGTTCTACTGTGGAGAGGATTTACTTTACAAGAGTTTGCAAATCAGTTATTTGGAAACAAGCATGAGTATGGAAAAGGAAGACAGATGCCTATCCATTACGGGTCTAGAAAGCTCAACTATTTTACAGTGGCATCAACAGTAGCGTAAGATATCAACTTTACTTTCCATATCCGGTGGCAATTTGACTGGTTTATGAATGGGTCAATTTGGGTTGTGTATTATCTCTAACGAGTCAATGGATACTATTTTATAAATTAGTGCATGAAACTTTTAAGATCATTTCATTTAAAGTATTGAGTAATTATTGATATGAGACCAGTTTTGTAAACGTTTATGACATTATTTATTTTTATTATTTTTAGAACACAAATCCCACATGCAGTTGGTGCTGCATATTCTCTCAAGATGGAAAAACAAGATTCGTGTGTTATCACTTATTTTGGTGATGGAGGCACTAGTACGGTAAATACACAATATTCAATCCTATTTTTGCTGCACTTCGGGAACGAGTCATTTAAAATATATATTCACTATAATTGGCATTTTGATTTTTTTTTTTTTGAATTCTGTTATACCAAATAATGACAGGCAGATTTCCATGCTGCTATGAACTTTGCTGCGGTTTTGGAGGTCCCAGTAATTTTCTTCTGTCGAAACAATGGATGGGCCATTAGCACACCGGTCAATGAACAATTTAGAAGTATTTATACATCTTTCCTAAGATTTTAATTTTTACCACTTCTACTTGAATTATTGACTTTTGGGTCAAATGGTCAACTGTAGGTGACGGTGTTGTTGTTAAAGGGAAGGCGTATGGTGTTCCTAGCATCAGAATAGATGGTAATGACGCTCTTGCTATCTATAACGCTGTTTATGAGGCACGCAAAATGGCTATTAAAGAACAAACACCTGTTTTGATCGAGGTTTGTGCACCTGTTGACTTTTGAGGCCAAACTTATTGCATACTTCAGAACTTGGATTCATCATCCCAATACAAATTGATTTTTGGAATTTCTTTTGAATACAGGCGCTCACGTATAGAGCAGGACACCACACCACATCAGACGATTCAACCAGATATCGTTCTGTTGAAGAAATCGAAAGATGGCGAGGTGATCAGAACCCTGTGAAAAGGTTTAGAGCATGGATTGAAAGCAGAGGATGGTGGAATGGCGTGGCTGAATCGGAATATCGTAGAAGCATAAAAAAGCAGGTAAAAGCTTTGACTTTATGTTTGACTTTTCTTTTATCACTAGTCTAATGGCTAACTGCGTTTATGTGGTTTTTGATTTACTTAAATGATGGGTTTGGTAGGTGGCACAAGTGATTCAGGTTGCAGAGCGGGTAGAAAAACCTCCTGTTGCAGACATGTTCAATGATGTATATGATGTTCCCCCTACAAACCTTAACGAGCAGGAGGCTTTCGTACAAAAAACCGTCAAGAAACATAGACAAGATTATCCTTCTGATGTTCCACTGTAAAGCAATCTTCATCGTTATGTATCACTAACCCGATTTAAGCTATTTGAAAACGGTGCAAGACGCTCCTAGGCGTAAAGGCCCGGAAAGCCAAGCCGTGGGGCGCCTTATATTTTAATGAAACTTCATAGATTACATTTTCTACCTTATTAATACCTATAAACTAATTAGGGCCTTGATATCTTCTAATAGCTTGGAGATAGGCAATCTTTTATTGCTGAAAACTGCTTCATTCCGAGCATGCCATAATACCCAAATTGTCGTGAGAATTACCGCATAAAACGCCTTTTTCCTAAACTTGTTTCCGGGGGGTCGTGTTTGTGAAGCTGCAAAAGATCACCCGAAGAAAAGGCATATGCCGGGGGGATTTACACCATTGAGAAATCAGTACCCAAATCACATTTGCGAGCTCGCATTGGGCCGGATGAGTTATATATGTCGCTTATGCTCTAGCAACCATTTCACATAGCTCACGCACTATGAACACAAACTTCAAGCTTTTAACTCTTTACAAAATGTATATATAAGTTGTCTAATCTTATCATATTGATTTAATTAAGAAAATTTATTTAACGTAAAGCATAGATATACATTATACTTTATACAAGTATTACGGGTTTGAACCACATTGAGCTTGCTTGAAGAAAAATTCACATAAAAAGTTCCAGCCAAACATAAGCCTAACATCATACATTATCCCACATGAAACATGTCAAACCTAATAAAATTACATATTATAAATTTGGAACATTTTGTTGCATAACAAGTTGCAGATTTATGATCAAGAGGGGAACAAGGTGTGATTCTCGGTCTCTTATATAAAGTGGTTCAAATCACTCCAGCGATGATCCCGTGTTTCTTCAAATACCAAGCCAATATATAACAACCAATGGAGAATTGTCTAATCATAGATCTGCAATGGAGAAGAGAGAAAAGTGGAGATGTAGAGATGGCTTGTAGGGGAAGAATCTCCTATTTCCAGCTACAAAAAGTGTGGTGACTCCATATCTTGTGCCCTAATAATGAGGTGAACACCTTCTTATATAGGAGATATGGGTCTCCCTTAACCTCAATGGGTCAGACCCAGTTATGGGTTATCTCTACAAGCCCCATTTTCAGTGTAGTGTAAACTAAATCACGTTAGACCTCGCAGTTGGGTTAGTAAGCAATAATAATAAAAATTAATATAAAATGTGATAAGTAACGGACGTGCCCGATCATTCGAGTCGGGTCGAATACCATACCTCTACAAGTTCCCCAGTCTAGTGTGGCTTCCGCGTGCAAGCGTTGGGTGGGGCACCATTATAGAGGCAACAATAACTAAGATCATATCCGACGAGGCAAGAAAGAGTAGAAACACTCCCTGGAAAAGCTCCCAACCCATCAGTTACGGAGGAGAGAAATACAGCTCAAATGATGGCGCACGAGGAATCATTCATAGAAAGAATGTCAAGCAAGAAAATAGAGAAAAACAATGGACTCCACTCACAAAAAACTACACAAGAAATTCAGAGTACGGAGAATCACCAGTTTAAACTACCACGGTAGATGCGCAACAAGAAAGGTCAGGATCACAACCTTTACTGTGATTACCATAAAGATTTAGGGCACAAGACAGACGATTGCATCAGTCTGCGAACAAAATTGAAATAGCCTTAAAGAGCGGCAAGCTAACACATCTAGTGCAAAACGTGCACAACGAGATAAGGCAGATCACGCGCAACGATTAGGGACCGAGCAACAAGAAGATTCGCCAGATCGATACTCACATGATTCAAGGTGGACTGACGTGAGTGGAGTGTGGTATAATTTTTAGTATATTTTAAAGCAATTTTACTCGTTTATCAAGCTTTAAATTTATACAAGACGATATAACACAATCACTCTCTACAACACGCTAGGGCAAATGCACCCATCGTTGGCGTAGTATAGTGATGGTAAGATACCGAGGTCGTCCAAGGAAACAAGAGATTTTAATACGGGAATATATTCAACGTCTAATCTAATTATATTTTTAGGAAAAAGATGTTTAGTAATTAAAAATAAAGAAAGAAACTACAATATTAAAAAGAAACAATAGACAAGATAGAATCACTTGGTTCTGACTTTGGGTTTTTTAAAAGATAGACAAGATAGAATCCTTTGATGATTTCTGCACTTTGGGTTTTTTAAAAGATTATCTTAGTTATAGTGGCATGTCCCTCTTTTGGAGGCAACGCTTCCCTCGGCCATATTGGTCTAAGTCAGTAGGGATACAGTCTCGCAAGGCCAGTTTAAAGTTTTAATAGTAGTTTATTTATAAGGGATTCAAGTCGTTCTTACTTCTCCCGATTTGATACTATTTGCCTCAAGAGAAGTCCTAATAAGCTTGAATCAAGTCATCGCATGAGCTATACATTGAACGAGGTAAGAACTTTACCCAAACCAACCTTCTAACACCCTTCCAGACAGTTAACGTGTTTTGTCACGCCCCCAAAATACCACATGCGGAAACCCCGCTAGGCGTGTGACGTACCAGGATCTAGCCACCAATCACATTGAACTAATATCAAGTTATCAAACAAAGGTTCCATTCATAATGATAAAACATTCATAAACATAATCCAAGTTAACATGTTCAGCGGAAGCATAAGATAAGTCATCATTCAGTGTTTCAAAACCAAATAAAAGAACAACCAAATGTATCATTATGTGTTCTCAAAAGACTCGACCCATGACCACTCCAGCAATCCCAGACAGCAAGTTCCTCGTCCATAGCATCCAACGACCTGCGAGCATGCAACAAGTGTATCAGACAACGCTGGTGAGTTCATAGTTTACGAAAACGTTAATTGCTAAGTGTTTAGTTCAGTTTATTGATAATGTTGATAATAACTCGAGTACCATACAAGATGGCTCCAGATTATTTTGCCCGTCCCCAATGCCCCCTATCTAAGCATTGGTCATGATTAAGGTCATTAGTTCACGCCCGTCCTCTCAGGTAAGGTGTGAGGTTGCCAAGCCTAATAGCGCTATCAACTAATACCCCGTTACCTCTCAGGTAACTATTCGGTAGAAGATGAGACTTGAGGTGATAGGAAATGAGTGTATTATCTAACATCCCATTTTTTACCCAAAGACTTATTCCTCTCAGGAATACCCATTTGACTGTCCCACCCACCGGGACGCATGCTCAAGAGAGATGAACTCACCTTAGATTTGCTCGGTATATTAAATTACCCGTTCCAGTTAGTCAACCAAACCCTACCGTGGTTACCAACGAAATCAGTTTCATAATCAATTAAGTCACGTATTTTCACAGTTTGCATTCATCGCAAGATCACCGTATATCACATAGCAAGTACTCAGTTCTCATATAAGTCCACATCCCATGTGCAAGTCACATAATAACATTTAACAGATGTATTAGCTACTCACACGAGTCAAATCAAGATCCTCATTTCTAGTTAACATTATTATCATGCAACAAATAGAATTTTACAAACACAAGTATCCATCATCATACACATCCTAAATTGTTTCACTGTTCTGTTCATTTTGTCCTTTTTCAGCATCCTCACGAAGAACCAGTTCTTCGTGGGATGTCTTCTCGGTGAAGAACCCTTCTTCGTCGAGAAGGAATGTGACGAAGAACCCTAATGGTTCGTCAAGAATCAGTCAACGAAGAACCAGGTTCTTCGTCGAATTACGTTATTCGTGGGGGCAGTCCTTCATCGCTGCCTTCAAGACAGTTACAATTTCCCTTAATCTCAACCGTAACGGATGTTCACAATTTTTGACAGATTCCCAATTGAATCAAACGACACTTTAATCATGATCAAGGACCCTAATTATGAACAATTATCCACCGTTCATCAATTCATTCGAAACATAACAATTACACCACTCATTATTATACAAACCCTAGTTAACAACTTAGCATGCGATCGTCATTGTTAATCAAACAAATCATCAGTTGCATACAAAATCGAAGTCACGTGCATACAATCGTCTATTACCGGGTTTCTAATCACTAATTTCAACATAATCCAACACCATAATCATTCACATATTCTAGATTCACGATCTTATATATGAAACCCTAGTTTTACATAAAGTCACAACACCAAGATTCAAACAACTAACAATGATGAACACTAACCGTTATACCGAAATGATTAAATTGCTCGAGATGAAAAGGCTTCGAGACCCATTATAGTCGTCGCACAGGAAGGAGAGGAAAGGGAGAGAGTTTTAGGGTTGGATGTTGCAGGTTATGAGAGGTTATACAAACAAATAACCGTTGGGCTCATTCTAGGCCACGAATGATCCTGGGCCGAGGGCCTTTTCGGCGAAAGACCTTCTTGGCGAAGAACCCTTATTCGTCAAGGAGTTGTTGTGATGAAGAACTCTTCTTCGTCGGCATGGGTTTTTCATGAATCAAGTGTGGTGCCATGCTATGCCTAAACATTACACCTTAAACAACACCTATAATTATATGCAACAACCAAACATAACAATACTTTAACTATTCAAATATCGTGCACATGATACAACGTAAAACGAATTGTGAAAACAAAATTGTGAAACAAGTGATGCGTAGAGGAAAGACCTTGAAATCTCGGGTTGTCACATCATCCCCAACTTGAAAGAAATTTCGTCCCAAAATTTGATAAGTAACCCAAAGTGGCGGAGTGTTAGATCAGGATGACTGCGGATTTTCCTCGAGCGCCACATCATCCCCAACTTGAAAGGGAATTTCGTCCCGAAATTCACCAGTTGCATCAGTCTTAGATTGGTCAGTTGGGAAAAGTTGAGGATACTTGAGCCTCATCTGATCTTCGCGTTCCCACGTGAACTCCGGTCCACGCCTTGAGTTCCAACGGACTCTCACAATCGGGATTCGACTATGCTTACGGACCTTGACTTCCCGATCCATAATTTCGATGGGTTCTTCGACAAACTGCAATTTGTCGTCGATCTTCAGCTCTTGAAGTGGTACCACAAGTGTTTCATCAGACAAACACTTCTTTAGTTGCGAAACATGGAAGACATCATGAACGTTTCCTAACTCAGCAGGTAACTCGAGCTTGTAGGCCACTTTACCAATTCGTTCCAGAATTTTGAATGGCCCGACATAACGCGGGTTAAGTTTGCCGGGTTTCCCAAAACGTACCACACCCTTCCAGGGCGAGACTTTCAACATAACGTGATCGCCTACAGCGAACTCCAAGGGTTTCCTACGCTTGTCAGTGTAGCTTTTCTGACGGTCGCATGCTGCCGCCATACGATTTCTGATCTGGACAATCTTTTATGAAGTTTCAAGTACAAGTTCCGGACTTGTGATCTGGCTGTCACCCACCTCAGCCCAACAGAGAGGAGAACGGCATTTCCGTCCGTACAATGCTTCGAATGGGGCTGCCTGGATGCTAGAATGGTAACTGTTGTTATAAGAAAACTCTATCAAAGGCAAGTGTTTCTCCCAACCCTTACCAAAATCGTTCACACATGCTCGCAGCATGTTTTCAAGTGTCTGGATGGTTCGTTCACTTTGACCATCCGTCTGTGGGTGATAAGCAGTACTCATGTCGAGATGAGAGCCGAATGATTTATGCATTGATTGCCACAAATCGGATATGAAACGCGGGTCGCGATCAGAGATAATGGAGGTTGGCACCCAGTGCCTGGAAACCACATCCTTTAGATAAACAGCGGCAAGCTATGAGAACTTATCAGTTTCCTTGATTGCTAGGAAGTGCGCTGACTTCGTGAGACGGTTAACGATCACCCAGATGGTATCGTTCCCATTTTGAGTTCTTGGCAAACCAGTGACGAAATCCATAGCAATTTGCTCCCATTTCCACAAGGGTATTTCTGGTTGCTGAAGTAGACCTGAGGGTTTCTGATACTCTACCTTGACTTTCGCACAAGTCAAACATTTACTCACATACGTCGCGATGTGAGCTTTCATCTTCGGCCACCAATATAAGACTTTGAGGTCCTGATACATCTTGTCCGAACCCGGGTGATCAGAGTATCGATACTTGTGCGCTTCGTCCATCACAAGCTCTCTAAGATTACCATACAAAGGAACCCATACCCGTTCCATAAAATAATAACTACCGTCTGATCTCTCCACCAGTCATTTCTCCATGCCCCACAAATATTCCGCTTCCAAGTTTTCTTCCTTCAACGCTTCGGTTTGAGCCGAACGGATCTGATTAGGTAAATTAGAGTGGATAGTGAGCAGCAGAGCGCGGACACGCTTGGGCTTCATTTCCTTTCGACTAAGGGCATCAGCTACAATGTTAACTTTACCCGGATGGTACTTGATTGCACAATCGTAGTCGTTTAAGAGTTCTACCCAGCGACGCTATCGCATATTCAATTCCTTCTGGTCAAAGATATGCTGAAGGCTCTTGTGGTCGGTATAAATAGTGCATTTAGTACCGTACAGGTAATGCCTCCAGATTTTTAACGCAAAGACCATGGCCACCAACTCTAAGTCGTGAGTCATGTAATTCTTCTCGTGAACCTTCAACTGTCGAGAAGCGTACGCTATCACCTTCTCGCGTTGCATTAGCACGCAACCGAGACCCTGAATAGATGCTTCACAATACACCACAAAATCCTCGGTACCTTTGGGTAAAGACAAGATCGGTGCACTGCAGAGTTTTTGTTTCAAGAGTTGGAAAGCATCCTCCTGCTTTGTTCCCTAAGAATATACAACACCTTTCTGTGTCAACGAGGTAAGAGGTTGTGCGACCTTTGAGAAATCCATAATAAATCTGCGATAGTACCCAGCGAGACCGAGAAATTGTCGCACCTCCGAAGGATTCTTCGGTGCCGCCCAATTTCTGATGACATCAATCTTAGCAGGATCCACGTGTATCCCCATTTCATTAACAATGTGACCGAGGAAGTGTACTTCTCTAATCCAGAAATCACACTTAGAGAATTTCGCGTATAGCTGCTCCTTCCTCAGGAGCTCCAAGATAAGAAGCAAGTGTCGCTCGTGGTCCTCCTTGCTCTTAGAATAGATCAAAATGTCATCGATAAAGACAATGACGAAGTCGTCAAGATACGGTTTGCACACACGATTCATGAGGTCCATGAAAACCGCTGGTGCGTTTCTCAACCCAAATGGCATAACCAGAAACTCATAATGGCCATACCGCTTTCAAAAAGTTGTTTTTGGCACATCCTTCTCTCGGACTCTCATCTGATGATAGCCCGATCTTAAGTCGATCTTCGAGTAAAAACGTGACCCTTGCAACTGGTCAAACTGGTCGTCGATACGTGGTAAAGGATAACGGTTCTTGACGATCACCTTGTTGAGTTCACGGTAATCTATACACATACGAAAGGACCCGTCTTTCTTCTTCACAAACAGAACTAGGGCTGCCCAAGGCGAAGAACTGGGTCGGATAAAACCTCTATCCAACAGTTCTTGGAGTTGATTTGACAGCTCTTGCAACTTTCCTGGTGCAAGACGATAAGGAGTATGAGCAATCGGGGCTGCTCCTGGTGTAAGGTCAATCTGAAACTCCACCTGACGGTGTGGAGGTAAACCAGGAAGTTCTTCAGGAAATACATCAGGAAATTCATGGACAACAGGCAGATCTTCGATTTTCCTTTCTTCAGGCTGAGTGTCAGTAATAAGTGCTAGAATAGCAGGGTAGCTCTTTCGTAGACACTTCTGGGCTTTCATGGCTGAGATGATGCCAACCATTGCACCACTACGATGACCTTGAACCGACAGAGATTCTCCACTGGGGAGAGGGATACGTACGATTTTCTCCTTACAAAGAATTTCCGCTTGATGCTTAGACATCCAATCCATCCCTACGACTACATCGAAGCTTCCAAGAGTAACGGGAAGTAGGTCAATGTCGAACACTTGACCCATAAGATCGAGTTTACACCCAAAAAGAACATGTGTAGCTTCAATCGACTTGCCATCAGCTAATTCTACTACGTGTTTGTTTACAAGAGGTGTAGGTGTCAACCCTAACTGATAACTGAACCCCAAAGACACATAACTCCAATCGGCACCAGAGTCGAATAGAACAGAAGCAAATAGATTGTTCACAGAAAACGTACCGGTCACCACGTTGCCATCTTTCCTAGCTTCCCCAGCACCGATAGTAAACACTCTTCCACGCGCACCATTCCCACCATTGTTCCCGGTGTTGTTATTATTACCAGCATTCTGATTCAGTTGAGAGCAATCCCGCCTAAAATGACCCTCATCCCCACACTGAAAACAACCCTTGCGATTTCCCTGGTTCTTTTGAGGCTGCTGCCTTTCTTGCTGCTGCGGCTGCTGCTGTGGGGTTTGCTGTTGTTGCTGTTTTGGGAATTGGTCCCCACAATATCTAGCCATATGGCCCACCTTGTTACACCTGTGACAGACCCGGGTGCACGGCCCACGGTGGTGGAAGTTGCACTTGTTACACTTTGGTTGCTTCCCTGCATAAGAGCCTTGGTTCGAGTTATTGCTCTGATTCTGGTTTACAGAAGATGACTGGCTCAAACTGCGATTGCCACTGTTTTCTGGCTTCTTCTGCGACTGATTCGAGTTGGACATCTTGTCCGTATCGTTCCACTTTCGTTTGTTATCCGTGGATGCAGTAGTAGATGTAGCAGTAGTAGCAGTAGTAGAAACGCGTGGTGGTAGCGAGCCACGCTCCACCTCCTGGTCGGTGATCTTGTGGGCCAACCAAATTATTTGGGGTAAGTTGTTGAGATTCGCTGTAGTAACCAAGCCCTTAACCTGTGGTGCCAAACCGTTGATGTACAGCTCAATCCTATGGTGTGGTGGTCGCGATATATTATGACACATGTTCACGAGCTCATGAGACCGTTTCGTGTACGCTTCAATCTCGGACCCTGCCATTTTCAGATCATAATACTCATTTTCCAGTTTCTGTACTTCATCACGAGGACAGTATTTGTCACACCCCGACCGCGTAAAACAACAAATCACGGCGGAAACATCGGGGCGTGTTGCAACAGAATTAATGTTTCATAACCATGGATATCAAAAGTGTTTCGTTTTATTAAACATTGAGTAATTACATCGTCTGGAAATCTAAATACACTATTTAAACATAGTCTATCATTGTTATTGAGTCACTAAGGCCTTGTCCAGTCCTATGTGAGCATGCATCTTATCAATCGATATCATCCAACAATACCTGAAACATATGTGAAAACGAGGTCAGCAAAGAAATGCTGGCGAATACATTAGTTTTGTTGAAAATAAGTTTCATGACTTCTGTTTGAGAAAAATGTTTAGTCATGAACCTTGTAATTTGCTTTGTCTTTGTAAATCATTTGAAAAATAATAAGTTCGGATGATAAGTATAAATAAGAGAATAATGCATGATTAAATGAATAACCATGTAAAATGAGTTTGTGTAAGATAAGTTGTTTGTAAATAAATGTCTTGTGAAAAGTATGTTACTTGTATAAAATGTTCTATGTCTCAAACTGAAATGATTCAAATAACGCTACAATATGTAATACCATACAAACACTTATATATAGGAAGTACCAGCGGCGTATCCACCATGTTTGTATCATATTACACACGCATCGTTACTTAATCACTTAATCAAACCAAACCAAACAATGTAAAATGTCTATGTTTAAATCAATTGTCAAATGTATTGAATAATATGTCAAAGTATTCATGTCAAGATGTAATTCATGTCAAAATGTCTATGTCAAATATCCATGTCAAATGTCTATGTCAAATATCCATGTATGGCAAGTGAAATGTCTCAACTAAACCATATGCACAACAACAAAGTATTGAAGTAAAACTTGGTTTAAACCAATACTATGTTTCGTGTAAATGCATGATCAAATGTAAATCATGTACAAATGTTTACCCAATCGTTACCCATTCGTTCAAATCGTTCTTGTTTTAATCGTTCTAATCGTTCTTGTTTTAATCGTGAACTACTTTATGATCGATTCTCTAATAACATTCAAACCTTCTTGACGCGTTCCTCGTTCCAACTCGCTCTCGTTCTCGTTCTTAACAAACCCTTACCAAAGGATAAGTTAATAATTACAGATTCAGTCGCTACCCACAACACCCACACATAACAATGGGTGCAGTAAATAACGGGATTTGTCAGATCCTATGGTACCATAACCTAATACTGGTCGGCTTGATCATAGCTAATGAATGTCATCGGTCATGTAAACTACAACCAACAAGTTTGTTCACTTCTTGAAATTTGTTATTAGTTTTTGAAATCATTGTATTCGTTCTTGAAATCATTGTTAGCGTTCTTGAAATAATTGTAATTGTTCTTGAAACCACATTGTAATTGTTCTTGAAACCATATTGTAATTGTTCTTGAAACCATTGATAAAACATTTAGCACATATGAGTCACCCCAAAACAGTTGAAAACAGTAAAAGAGGGGAATAATGTACTCGCCTGGGAGTGCTTAGGAGTCTTGAACAACTACCAAGAAAGCTAGAGGAGTCCCGGAAATCAAACGGTACCTAATATAGGTAATTACATAATTAACCCGGACCTAAATCGGAAGACTGGGTAGCAGGAGGGTTTGTAAACCAAATGAGTGTAGGAACTCATATGATATGGTTTAACAAAGCCTACATACTAAATGAAACTTAACCTAAGTATTATCGACCCATCGCGACCCATTAAGGTAACTTATGCTACTTTAACGCGTCGTGTGCGTGAAACGCGTTCGGACCGTCTAACTAGTCCTATGACAAGTGTTATATGCCTAAACATGTTACATAATCAGTTATGTGACAAAAGTTTAGGTTACATATGCTTAATTACCAATTATACATGAAAAGGGTATTCTGGTAATTTACCTAAGGCATATACACTACCTATCATACAACTACTTAAACGATGTGACCATAGGGTATAACCTCGGAAGGTTATGCCCTATACTAGGGTCACCTAATGTATTTGGTCGGATCCTAATGATCGACCAAACTGGGTCGGGCTCGAAGGTATAGGCGATTTATTAGATCGCCTACCCTACGACCCTAGACAACGTGGTAATCAGTGGGCATAGTCCCAAGGGACTATGACCAACGTGATTACACTCACGTTGCGAAGTTCAAACGAACTTCGCATTGACCATTACTGGTCAACGCTGAAAGTCAAACAAAGTTTGACTTTCTGACTCGAAAAGCAAATAAAATAAGGAAAAGAACGAAAGAATACTTACGAAGGGTCCCCGAATGCTAACCTCGATTCAAAAATCTCAGGTATGAAACAATAGTTTCAACTTAAAGTTTCTCAAATCAAAGTTCTAGTGATTTTAGCAATGGGGGTGGATGGGTATTTATAGGAATACCCGAACCGTTAAGATCGTTTCATGGAAAACGTGCCTTAATCCCATCCGTACATGTGTTGAAATGTCATGGTGTTTAGGTGTTTAAATTCCATCCATACATGTGTTGAAATGTCATGGTGTTTAGGTGTTTAAATTCCATCCATACATGTGTTGAAATGTCATGGTGTTTAGGTGTTTAAATTCCATCCATACATGTGTTGAAATGTCATGGTGTTTAGGTGTTTAAATTCCATCCATACATGTGTTGAAAGGTCATGGTGTTTAGGTGTTTAAATTCAATCCATACATGTGTTGAAATGTCATGGTGCCTAAATTCCATCCTTATCCGCTGACTAAGCAAGTTAGAATGTGTGGTTGTGAATTAAACAACGGCTAATACATCGAATCTGGTCCTGAATGCGAAAAACGATCCAAATGACGTGACGAATGGATTTTTCTTATGGCGAACACTAAAATAAAATATTTTAGTGCTAACATAATTTTTTTGATGTCCGGATGTATTCAGAACGTAAGTTATGCGCGAAAATGCAAACTTGTGCACTTTTTGACACTTTTAGTCCCTGAATGACCCAAAAGTTTATTTTAGCACACCGAACCCCTCAAAGCCTATTTCTAAGCTATGTAAAGGATATTTATGGTATGTTTAACTTATGGTCATGTTCCGGAAGGTCTGTTACAGTTCAAATTGGCATACTTTCGCAGTTTGTCAAATTTAGTCCCTGTAAGCGATTAAACTTTGATTTCACCACACCAAACCTTCCAAAACTTATATCTAAGTTATGTAAAGGTTATTTAAGGTATGTTAAGCCTATGTCACTATTCCAGAGTGTTTGTTGCATTAAACTGGTTATATTTACGCATCAGTGCGCGTATAACCTTCCAGAAAGCGATTTAGAGTTTGAAATCGAACAAAAATTGATATGTGCAAATGATACACATATTTTTACAAATCCCAAGTATGAAATACAATATTTCATTGGTTTGGTATTTGTTTGATGGCCGTGGAGGCACAGGTGTTACAGTCTCCCCTACTTTAGGAAATTTCGTCCCGAAATTTATTTAGAGGAAACTTGTTAGAGCTTGAAAACATGAAATTGAAAAGATCGAATAACATTGGTTTGGGTTCTGAACTTCTAGTAACCTTTAATAACATCATGATTACAATGTAAGAGGGATACTTATATACAAGTATATGAAGCGTCATTGGTGCGTCCACCGTACCTCCATTACATCGTTCTCATTTCGTTATTGTTGTCACTATCGGCTCTTACACATAATAAATCTTACTGGGTTTCTGTGCACTAAATTTCATAATTATGTACGCGTCCATAATCAGACAATTCCTTGCACAGTTCACACAGTCTATTTTATAGTGTGTAGGGGAAAACCAAATGAACAATCCTGTGATGAGTGTGACTAGACCGCCTTAGAATCCTTTTAATTAAATCAATAAATGATCTAAATAGACTATCAAGGAGTCTGTCCAGCTACATCACTAGATGTCGTTCTTTAACCAAATCGTGAATCAATCTTTTTGACTAGACCACTAAAGGGTCTCTCATCGAATCATGGAATGGTACTATATAACCCAAGGGTCTTAACTATTACATAGAAGCCCATTAAAGATTGAAGGTAGTACTTTTTGAATATCCTGCTACGAATCCCTCATATGACGATATGAAAGATTCTGCGAGGATTTGGATAACGAATATCCAGAGTATTAAAAACACAAAAATGCATAAAAGAAAACATAAGATGAATAACCACATAGTCACATAATTGTATACTCGTTCAATCGCATAATCGTTCAATTTGACCTATAATTTGTTATCTTTGGACACGGGTATTTAAAGCATACCAGAAACCCAATCCGTGGATTTCCTTTGGCACTTTAAATATTTTCAAGAATCTAACTATGAAGATAGGAAGATCTTAAAAGGCATTCGGTTTGTCCTAATTGAGTTGTTTTGTACATTTTAAAGTGTACAAGGAATTCAATCAGGGCTTCGATGTCAACGAAGGTGTTGATCGTGATCGGCTCAGGACATGAATAGATCAAGGTGTCATCAATAATAACAATGACGATCTGATCCAAATAAGGCTTGCAGACTCTATTTATTAAGTTCTTGAAGATGGCTGGAGTATTTGTCAACCTAAAAGGCATGACTGTAAACTCGTAATGGCCATCCTTCATGCAGAAAACCGTTTTGGGAATATCTTCTTCGAGAATACAAAGTTGATGATACCCAAAATGCAAATCGATCTTGGAAAAGCATGAACGCTATGCAGTTGATCGGCGAAATCGTTGATTTAAGGTAGGGGGATATCGATTCTTGATGGTAAGCTTACTAGGCTTACGTTAATCGATACACATTCGAAAAGATCCATTTTTTTTTCTTTTCGCAAGGAGAACAGGAGTTTCTCCAAGGTGAAAAGTTCGGACGGATGAATCCTTTATCAGACAACTCTTGAAGCTGTTTTGATAATTCTTGCATCTCGAACGGTGCAAGACGATAAAATACTTTAGATTTAAAAGAAACCAGTGTTTGAGGTTCTTAGGGAGATCTCAAGTGATCGTAAAAATGACAGAACCACACGAGTAGTTTTGTCTTTGTGTTGACATCACAAGGTTGAATCAAACATTCATACAATTGCATTAGTTAGAAAATAAAACCACAAATTTTTATTTATATAACAACCGCATTGTCTTTAAATGTTACAAGATACCAACCAGAGGAAAAACAAAATACTAATTGTTCACTCCTTCAACATTGAGTGCCTCATTGATGTTAAACACTCGACCACGTGCTGGATTCACATTGACGTTGACATTCGCATTTGGGTTTGCGTTAGCATTTGCATTTACCAGTCTTGGGCAGTTGTGGCGGAAGTGACCAATCTCTCCGCAGTTGAAACATGAACCCAGTGGAAATCTCGCAGCATTCCCTTGAACCGGAGCTTGAACCTGAGCAGCCTGATTTTGTCCCAAACGACAAACCTTCGCCAAATGCCCAAGTTTACCACACGTCGTGCATTGCCAGCAAGCTTGTTGTACTGCGTGATGACCGTTGTAGCGTGCACAATAAGGTGCGGTGCCAGCATATGCTTTCTTTGCAGGTGGCTGAGCTGGTTGGTTCTGCGGGTTCTGTGCAGTCTGTGCTGTAACAGCAAAATTTTGGGCACCCTTCCGCTTCTTTGATTTCTTTGACGTATCACCTTCCTTACCCTTCTTGTCTTGACCCTTCTTGCTATCCTCCTTGTCAGACCCCTGCTTCCTACCCTTGTCCCCCTTTCTGTGTAACTTGTTCTTCCGAATCTACGACTCAGTCAATGTCGCTGATAGCTCGATCGCCTGACGGAGTGTGGCAGGGTTACTACCAGTAAGGATGTCTTGTACCGAGTCAGGTAGGCCGTCGATGTACCTTTCGATAGCTATGTCAAGTGGGGTAACCATTGTAGGGCAAAGCAGACTCAGCTCCTCAAACCTATCAGTATACGCCCTGTGCTCACCACTATCTTGCTTCAACTCATCAAATTCCTTCTCCAAAGCTCGCTGCTCATGACGAGGACAGAATTCCCTCATCATCAGAGCCCTAAGTTCAGCCCATGTCTGTGCGAGAGCAACTTCTGCACCACGATCTCTCATAACTCCGTTCCACCATGTGAGAGCCCTCTTCTGAAACACGCTCGAAGAAAACTCGACCTTGTGATTATCCGGGCACTGCACGTGGCGAAAAGTATTCTCAATGCTATCGAACCATTGAAGAAGCCCAGTCGCTCCTTCAGAACCACTAAACTTGAGTGGTTTAGCCTGGTTAAAATCCTTGTATTTGCATGGAACATTGTTGTTATTGTTGGCTTGGTTCCATTAAGCAAAGAGAAGTGGAAATTGAGCAGCCATTTGCTGCGCAATGATTTCTGCCAGTTCGGCAGTCGCTATCTGGTTTTCGCGTCGAGGAGGCATTCTAAAAGAGGGAACATGAAAGGAAACGAGTGAGAGAATTAGACGAAAAGAATGAGATGGAACAAATCTGATGAAAGCAAGGGTAGTGGTCATTTGTTTGTTACTACAAAGCAACAAACGACCTTGGTGATTAGTCAAAGTAAATAGGTTAAAAATAATGTATCGCGAAGACATGCTCGCCTATAAGTGAACACTCATCCCAAGAATTCCCAGGTAAGCACAACTGGTCTCGCGTCTGATGAGATGTATACGAAGTGCTTGCCTAGACAGAAAACCCAGAATACAGGCATTCACCCTTCCAGTTTGCACGTGTTCACATTATTTAAAACCCAAAACCTACAATAGAGGGTTCAAAACCTAGAAATTAATCATCCTAGAACAGATGATTAGTTTTCAAAGCCGTTTTGAAATTTATGTTCTTGTTGTGGTCGTCACCTAAGGATAGGTGACGGTATTGTTTTATGACTAAACGCAAGTAAACTCGCGTTAGGGTCCTAAGAAGGTTATAGACTAGGTCAAAGCATTACTAATTACTAATAACCTAATTCCCTATAACCATTGGCTCTGATACCATCTTTTCTGTCACACCCCGACCGCGTAAAACAACAAATCACGGCGGAAACATCGGGGCGTGTTGCAACAGAATTAATGTTTCATAACCATGGATATCAAAAGTGTTTCGTTTTATTAAACATTGAGTAATTACATCGTCTGGAAATCTAAATACACTATTTAAACATAGTCTATCATTGTTATTGAGTCACTAAGGCCTTGTCCAGTCCTATGTGAGCATGCATCTTATCAATCGATATCATCCAACAATACCTGAAACATATGTGAAAACGAGGTCAGCAAAGAAATGCTGGCGAATACATTAGTTTTGTTGAAAATAAGTTTCATGACTTCTGTTTGAGAAAAATGTTTAGTCATGAACCTTGTAATTTGCTTTGTCTTTGTAAATCATTTGAAAAATAATAAGTTCGGATGATAAGTATAAATAAGAGAATAATGCATGATTAAATGAATAACCATGTAAAATGAGTTTGTGTAAGATAAGTTGTTTGTAAATAAATGTCTTGTGAAAAGTATGTTACTTGTATAAAATGTTCTATGTCTCAAACTGAAATGATTCAAATAACGCTACAATATGTAATACCATACAAACACTTATATATAGGAAGTACCAGCGGCGTATCCACCATGTTTGTATCATATTACACACGCATCGTTACTTAATCACTTAATCAAACCAAACCAAACAATGTAAAATGTCTATGTTTAAATCAATTGTCAAATGTATTGAATAATATGTCAAAGTATTCATGTCAAGATGTAATTCATGTCAAAATGTCTATGTCAAATATCCATGTCAAATGTCTATGTCAAATATCCATGTATGGCAAGTGAAATGTCTCAACTAAACCATATGCACAACAACAAAGTATTGAAGTAAAACTTGGTTTAAACCAATACTATGTTTCGTGTAAATGCATGATCAAATGTAAATCATGTACAAATGTTTACCCAATCGTTACCCATTCGTTCAAATCGTTCTTGTTTTAATCGTTCTAATCGTTCTTGTTTTAATCGTGAACTACTTTATGATCGATTCTCTAATAACATTCAAACCTTCTTGACGCGTTCCTCGTTCCAACTCGCTCTCGTTCTCGTTCTTAACAAACCCTTACCAAAGGATAAGTTAATAATTACAGATTCAGTCGCTACCCACAACACCCACACATAACAATGGGTGCAGTAAATAACGGGATTTGTCAGATCCTATGGTACCATAACCTAATACTGGTCGGCTTGATCATAGCTAATGAATGTCATCGGTCATGTAAACTACAACCAACAAGTTTGTTCACTTCTTGAAATTTGTTATTAGTTTTTGAAATCATTGTATTCGTTCTTGAAATCATTGTTAGCGTTCTTGAAATAATTGTAATTGTTCTTGAAACCACATTGTAATTGTTCTTGAAACCATATTGTAATTGTTCTTGAAACCATTGATAAAACATTTAGCACATATGAGTCACCCCAAAACAGTTGAAAACAGTAAAAGAGGGGAATAATGTACTCGCCTGGGAGTGCTTAGGAGTCTTGAACAACTACCAAGAAAGCTAGAGGAGTCCCGGAAATCAAACGGTACCTAATATAGGTAATTACATAATTAACCCGGACCTAAATCGGAAGACTGGGTAGCAGGAGGGTTTGTAAACCAAATGAGTGTAGGAACTCATATGATATGGTTTAACAAAGCCTACATACTAAATGAAACTTAACCTAAGTATTATCGACCCATCGCGACCCATTAAGGTAACTTATGCTACTTTAACGCGTCGTGTGCGTGAAACGCGTTCGGACCGTCTAACTAGTCCTATGACAAGTGTTATATGCCTAAACATGTTACATAATCAGTTATGTGACAAAAGTTTAGGTTACATATGCTTAATTACCAATTATACATGAAAAGGGTATTCTGGTAATTTACCTAAGGCATATAAACTACCTATCATACAACTACTTAAACGATGTGACCATAGGGTATAACCTCGGAAGGTTATGCCCTATACTAGGGTCACCTAATGTATTTGGTCGGATCCTAATGATCGACCAAACTGGGTCGGGCTCGAAGGTATAGGCGATTTATTAGATCGCCTACCCTACGACCCTAGACAACGTGGTAATCAGTGGGCATAGTCCCAAGGGACTATGACCAACGTGATTACACTCACGTTGCGAAGTTCAAACGAACTTCGCATTGACCATTACTGGTCAACGCTGAAAGTCAAACAAAGTTTGACTTTCTGACTCGAAAAGCAAATAAAATAAGGAAAAGAACGAAAGAATACTTACGAAGGGTCCCCGAATGCTAACCTCGATTCAAAAATCTCAGGTATGAAACAATAGTTTCAACTTAAAGTTTCTCAAATCAAAGTTCTAGTGATTTTAGCAATGGGGGTGGATGGGTATTTATAGGAATACCCGAACCGTTAAGATCGTTTCATGGAAAACGTGCCTTAATCCCATCCGTACATGTGTTGAAATGTCATGGTGTTTAGGTGTTTAAATTCCATCCATACATGTGTTGAAATGTCATGGTGTTTAGGTGTTTAAATTCCATCCATACATGTGTTGAAATGTCATGGTGTTTAGGTGTTTAAATTCCATCCATACATGTGTTGAAATGTCATGGTGTTTAGGTGTTTAAATTCCATCCATACATGTGTTGAAAGGTCATGGTGTTTAGGTGTTTAAATTCAATCCATACATGTGTTGAAATGTCATGGTGCCTAAATTCCATCCTTATCCGCTGACTAAGCAAGTTAGAATGTGTGGTTGTGAATTAAACAACGGCTAATACATCGAATCTGGTCCTGAATGCGAAAAACGATCCAAATGACGTGACGAATGGATTTTTCTTATGGCGAACACTAAAATAAAATATTTTAGTGCTAACATAATTTTTTTGATGTCCGGATGTATTCAGAACGTAAGTTATGCGCGAAAATGCAAACTTGTGCACTTTTTGACACTTTTAGTCCCTGAATGACCCAAAAGTTTATTTTAGCACACCGAACCCCTCAAAGCCTATTTCTAAGCTATGTAAAGGATATTTATGGTATGTTTAACTTATGGTCATGTTCCGGAAGGTCTGTTACAGTTCAAATTGGCATACTTTCGCAGTTTGTCAAATTTAGTCCCTGTAAGCGATTAAACTTTGATTTCACCACACCAAACCTTCCAAAACTTATATCTAAGTTATGTAAAGGTTATTTAAGGTATGTTAAGCCTATGTCACTATTCCAGAGTGTTTGTTGCATTAAACTGGTTATATTTACGCATCAGTGCGCGTATAACCTTCCAGAAAGCGATTTAGAGTTTGAAATCGAACAAAAATTGATATGTGCAAATGATACACATATTTTTACAAATCCCAAGTATGAAATACAATATTTCATTGGTTTGGTATTTGTTTGATGGCCGTGGAGGCACAGGTGTTACAGTCTCCCCTACTTTAGGAAATTTCGTCCCGAAATTTATTTAGAGGAAACTTGTTAGAGCTTGAAAACATGAAATTGAAAAGATCGAATAACATTGGTTTGGGTTCTGAACTTCTAGTAACCTTTAATAACATCATGATTACAATGTAAGAGGGATACTTATATACAAGTATATGAAGCGTCATTGGTGCGTCCACCGTACCTCCATTACATCGTTCTCATTTCGTTATTGTTGTCACTATCGGCTCTTACACATAATAAATCTTACTGGGTTTCTGTGCACTAAATTTCATAATTATGTACGCGTCCATAATCAGACAATTCCTTGCACAGTTCACACAGTCTATTTTATAGTGTGTAGGGGAAAACCAAATGAACAATCCTGTGATGAGTGTGACTAGACCGCCTTAGAATCCTTTTAATTAAATCAATAAATGATCTAAATAGACTATCAAGGAGTCTGTCCAGCTACATCACTAGATGTCGTTCTTTAACCAAATCGTGAATCAATCTTTTTGACTAGACCACTAAAGGGTCTCTCATCGAATCATGGAATGGTACTATATAACCCAAGGGTCTTAACTATTACATAGAAGCCCATTAAAGATTGAAGGTAGTACTTTTTGAATATCCTGCTACGAATCCCTCATATGACGATATGAAAGATTCTGCGAGGATTTGGATAACGAATATCCAGAGTATTAAAAACACAAAAATGCATAAAAGAAAACATAAGATGAATAACCACATAGTCACATAATTGTATACTCGTTCAATCGCATAATCGTTCAATTTGACCTATAATTTGTTATCTTTGGACACGGGTATTTAAAGCATACCAGAAACCCAATCCGTGGATTTCCTTTGGCACTTTAAATATTTTCAAGAATCTAACTATGAAGATAGGAAGATCTTAAAAGGCATTCGGTTTGTCCTAATTGAGTTGTTTTGTACATTTTAAAGTGTACAAGGAATTCAATCAGGGCTTCGATGTCAACGAAGGTGTTGATCGTGATCGGCTCAGGACATGAATAGATCAAGGTGTCATCAATAATAACAATGACGATCTGATCCAAATAAGGCTTGCAGACTCTATTTATTAAGTTCTTGAAGATGGCTGGAGTATTTGTCAACCTAAAAGGCATGACTGTAAACTCGTAATGGCCATCCTTCATGCAGAAAACCGTTTTGGGAATATCTTCTTCGAGAATACAAAGTTGATGATACCCAAAATGCAAATCGATCTTGGAAAAGCATGAACGCTATGCAGTTGATCGGCGAAATCGTTGATTTAAGGTAGGGGGATATCGATTCTTGATGGTAAGCTTACTAGGCTTACGTTAATCGATACACATTCGAAAAGATCCATTTTTTTTTCTTTTCGCAAGGAGAACAGGAGTTTCTCCAAGGTGAAAAGTTCGGACGGATGAATCCTTTATCAGACAACTCTTGAAGCTGTTTTGATAATTCTTGCATCTCGAACGGTGCAAGACGATAAAATACTTTAGATTTAAAAGAAACCAGTGTTTGAGGTTCTTAGGGAGATCTCAAGTGATCGTAAAAATGACAGAACCACACGAGTAGTTTTGTCTTTGTGTTGACATCACAAGGTTGAATCAAACATTCATACAATTGCATTAGTTAGAAAATAAAACCACAAATTTTTATTTATATAACAACCGCATTGTCTTTAAATGTTACAAGATACCAACCAGAGGAAAAACAAAATACTAATTGTTCACTCCTTCAACATTGAGTGCCTCATTGATGTTAAACACTCGACCACGTGCTGGATTCACATTGACGTTGACATTCGCATTTGGGTTTGCGTTAGCATTTGCATTTACCAGTCTTGGGCAGTTGTGGCGGAAGTGACCAATCTCTCCGCAGTTGAAACATGAACCCAGTGGAAATCTCGCAGCATTCCCTTGAACCGGAGCTTGAACCTGAGCAGCCTGATTTTGTCCCAAACGACAAACCTTCGCCAAATGCCCAAGTTTACCACACGTCGTGCATTGCCAGCAAGCTTGTTGTACTGCGTGATGACCGTTGTAGCGTGCACAATAAGGTGCGGTGCCAGCATATGCTTTCTTTGCAGGTGGCTGAGCTGGTTGGTTCTGCGGGTTCTGTGCAGTCTGTGCTGTAACAGCAAAATTTTGGGCACCCTTCCGCTTCTTTGATTTCTTTGACGTATCACCTTCCTTACCCTTCTTGTCTTGACCCTTCTTGCTATCCTCCTTGTCAGACCCCTGCTTCCTACCCTTGTCCCCCTTTCTGTGTAACTTGTTCTTCCGAATCTACGACTCAGTCAATGTCGCTGATAGCTCGATCGCCTGACGGAGTGTGGCAGGGTTACTACCAGTAAGGATGTCTTGTACCGAGTCAGGTAGGCCGTCGATGTACCTTTCGATAGCTATGTCAAGTGGGGTAACCATTGTAGGGCAAAGCAGACTCAGCTCCTCAAACCTATCAGTATACGCCCTGTGCTCACCACTATCTTGCTTCAACTCATCAAATTCCTTCTCCAAAGCTCGCTGCTCATGACGAGGACAGAATTCCCTCATCATCAGAGCCCTAAGTTCAGCCCATGTCTGTGCGAGAGCAACTTCTGCACCACGATCTCTCATAACTCCGTTCCACCATGTGAGAGCCCTCTTCTGAAACACGCTCGAAGAAAACTCGACCTTGTGATTATCCGGGCACTGCACGTGGCGAAAAGTATTCTCAATGCTCTCGAACCATTGAAGAAGCCCAGTCGCTCCTTCAGAACCACTAAACTTGAGTGGTTTAGCCTGGTTAAAATCCTTGTATTTGCATGGAACATTGTTGTTATTGTTGGCTTGGTTCCATTGAGCAAAGAGAAGTGGAAATTGAGCAGCCATTTGCTGCGCAATGATTTCTGCCAGTTCGGCAGTCGCTATCTGGTTTTCGCGTCGAGGAGGCATTCTAAAAGAGGGAACATGAAAGGAAACGAGTGAGAGAATTAGACGAAAAGAATGAGATGGAACAAATCTGATGAAAGCAAGGGTAGTGGTCATTTGTTTGTTACTACAAAGCAACAAACGACCTTGGTGATTAGTCAAAGTAAATAGGTTAAAAATAATGTATCGCGAAGACATGCTCGCCTATAAGTGAACACTCATCCCAAGAATTCCCAGGTAAGCACAACTGGTCTCGCGTCTGATGAGATGTATACGAAGTGCTTGCCTAGACAGAAAACCCAGAATACAGGCATTCACCCTTCCAGTTTGCACGTGTTCACATTATTTAAAACCCAAAACCTACAATAGAGGGTTCAAAACCTAGAAATTAATCATCCTAGAACAGATGATTAGTTTTCAAAGCCGTTTTGAAATTTATGTTCTTGTTGTGGTCGTCACCTAAGGATAGGTGACGGTATTGTTTTATGACTAAACGCAAGTAAACTCGCGTTAGGGTCCTAAGAAGGTTATAGACTAGGTCAAAGCATTACTAATTACTAATAACCTAATTCCCTATAACCATTGGCTCTGATACCATCTTTTCTGTCACACCCCGACCGCGTAAAACAACAAATCACGGCGGAAACATCGGGGCGTGTTGCAACAGAATTAATGTTTCATAACCATGGATATCAAAAGTGTTTCGTTTTATTAAACATTGAGTAATTACATCGTCTGGAAATCTAAATACACTATTTAAACATAGTCTATCATTGTTATTGAGTCACTAAGGCCTTGTCCAGTCCTATGTGAGCATGCATCTTATCAATCGATATCATCCAACAATACCTGAAACATATGTGAAAACGAGGTCAGCAAAGAAATGCTGGCGAATACATTAGTTTTGTTGAAAATAAGTTTCATGACTTCTGTTTGAGAAAAATGTTTAGTCATGAACCTTGTAATTTGCTTTGTCTTTGTAAATCATTTGAAAAATAATAAGTTCGGATGATAAGTATAAATAAGAGAATAATGCATGATTAAATGAATAACCATGTAAAATGAGTTTGTGTAAGATAAGTTGTTTGTAAATAAATGTCTTGTGAAAAGTATGTTACTTGTATAAAATGTTCTATGTCTCAAACTGAAATGATTCAAATAACGCTACAATATGTAATACCATACAAACACTTATATATAGGAAGTACCAGCGGCGTATCCACCATGTTTGTATCATATTACACACGCATCGTTACTTAATCACTTAATCAAACCAAACCAAACAATGTAAAATGTCTATGTTTAAATCAATTGTCAAATGTATTGAATAATATGTCAAAGTATTCATGTCAAGATGTAATTCATGTCAAAATGTCTATGTCAAATATCCATGTCAAATGTCTATGTCAAATATCCATGTATGGCAAGTGAAATGTCTCAACTAAACCATATGCACAACAACAAAGTATTGAAGTAAAACTTGGTTTAAACCAATACTATGTTTCGTGTAAATGCATGATCAAATGTAAATCATGTACAAATGTTTACCCAATCGTTACCCATTCGTTCAAATCGTTCTTGTTTTAATCGTTCTAATCGTTCTTGTTTTAATCGTGAACTACTTTATGATCGATTCTCTAATAACATTCAAACCTTCTTGACGCGTTCCTCGTTCCAACTCGCTCTCGTTCTCGTTCTTAACAAACCCTTACCAAAGGATAAGTTAATAATTACAGATTCAGTCGCTACCCACAACACCCACACATAACAATGGGTGCAGTAAATAACGGGATTTGTCAGATCCTATGGTACCATAACCTAATACTGGTCGGCTTGATCATAGCTAATGAATGTCATCGGTCATGTAAACTACAACCAACAAGTTTGTTCACTTCTTGAAATTTGTTATTAGTTTTTGAAATCATTGTATTCGTTCTTGAAATCATTGTTAGCGTTCTTGAAATAATTGTAATTGTTCTTGAAACCACATTGTAATTGTTCTTGAAACCATATTGTAATTGTTCTTGAAACCATTGATAAAACATTTAGCACATATGAGTCACCCCAAAACAGTTGAAAACAGTAAAAGAGGGGAATAATGTACTCGCCTGGGAGTGCTTAGGAGTCTTGAACAACTACCAAGAAAGCTAGAGGAGTCCCGGAAATCAAACGGTACCTAATATAGGTAATTACATAATTAACCCGGACCTAAATCGGAAGACTGGGTAGCAGGAGGGTTTGTAAACCAAATGAGTGTAGGAACTCATATGATATGGTTTAACAAAGCCTACATACTAAATGAAACTTAACCTAAGTATTATCGACCCATCGCGACCCATTAAGGTAACTTATGCTACTTTAACGCGTCGTGTGCGTGAAACGCGTTCGGACCGTCTAACTAGTCCTATGACAAGTGTTATATGCCTAAACATGTTACATAATCAGTTATGTGACAAAAGTTTAGGTTACATATGCTTAATTACCAATTATACATGAAAAGGGTATTCTGGTAATTTACCTAAGGCATATAAACTACCTATCATACAACTACTTAAACGATGTGACCATAGGGTATAACCTCGGAAGGTTATGCCCTATACTAGGGTCACCTAATGTATTTGGTCGGATCCTAATGATCGACCAAACTGGGTCGGGCTCGAAGGTATAGGCGATTTATTAGATCGCCTACCCTACGACCCTAGACAACGTGGTAATCAGTGGGCATAGTCCCAAGGGACTATGACCAACGTGATTACACTCACGTTGCGAAGTTCAAACGAACTTCGCATTGACCATTACTGGTCAACGCTGAAAGTCAAACAAAGTTTGACTTTCTGACTCGAAAAGCAAATAAAATAAGGAAAAGAACGAAAGAATACTTACGAAGGGTCCCCGAATGCTAACCTCGATTCAAAAATCTCAGGTATGAAACAATAGTTTCAACTTAAAGTTTCTCAAATCAAAGTTCTAGTGATTTTAGCAATGGGGGTGGATGGGTATTTATAGGAATACCCGAACCGTTAAGATCGTTTCATGGAAAACGTGCCTTAATCCCATCCGTACATGTGTTGAAATGTCATGGTGTTTAGGTGTTTAAATTCCATCCATACATGTGTTGAAATGTCATGGTGTTTAGGTGTTTAAATTCCATCCATACATGTGTTGAAATGTCATGGTGTTTAGGTGTTTAAATTCCATCCATACATGTGTTGAAATGTCATGGTGTTTAGGTGTTTAAATTCCATCCATACATGTGTTGAAAGGTCATGGTGTTTAGGTGTTTAAATTCAATCCATACATGTGTTGAAATGTCATGGTGCCTAAATTCCATCCTTATCCGCTGACTAAGCAAGTTAGAATGTGTGGTTGTGAATTAAACAACGGCTAATACATCGAATCTGGTCCTGAATGCGAAAAACGATCCAAATGACGTGACGAATGGATTTTTCTTATGGCGAACACTAAAATAAAATATTTTAGTGCTAACATAATTTTTTTGATGTCCGGATGTATTCAGAACGTAAGTTATGCGCGAAAATGCAAACTTGTGCACTTTTTGACACTTTTAGTCCCTGAATGACCCAAAAGTTTATTTTAGCACACCGAACCCCTCAAAGCCTATTTCTAAGCTATGTAAAGGATATTTATGGTATGTTTAACTTATGGTCATGTTCCGGAAGGTCTGTTACAGTTCAAATTGGCATACTTTCGCAGTTTGTCAAATTTAGTCCCTGTAAGCGATTAAACTTTGATTTCACCACACCAAACCTTCCAAAACTTATATCTAAGTTATGTAAAGGTTATTTAAGGTATGTTAAGCCTATGTCACTATTCCAGAGTGTTTGTTGCATTAAACTGGTTATATTTACGCATCAGTGCGCGTATAACCTTCCAGAAAGCGATTTAGAGTTTGAAATCGAACAAAAATTGATATGTGCAAATGATACACATATTTTTACAAATCCCAAGTATGAAATACAATATTTCATTGGTTTGGTATTTGTTTGATGGCCGTGGAGGCACAGGTGTTACAGTCTCCCCTACTTTAGGAAATTTCGTCCCGAAATTTATTTAGAGGAAACTTGTTAGAGCTTGAAAACATGAAATTGAAAAGATCGAATAACATTGGTTTGGGTTCTGAACTTCTAGTAACCTTTAATAACATCATGATTACAATGTAAGAGGGATACTTATATACAAGTATATGAAGCGTCATTGGTGCGTCCACCGTACCTCCATTACATCGTTCTCATTTCGTTATTGTTGTCACTATCGGCTCTTACACATAATAAATCTTATTGGGTTTCTGTGCACTAAATTTCATAATTATGTACGCGTCCATAATCAGACAATTCCTTGCACAGTTCACACAGTCTATTTTATAGTGTGTAGGGGAAAACCAAATGAACAATCCTGTGATGAGTGTGACTAGACCGCCTTAGAATCCTTTTAATTAAATCAATAAATGATCTAAATAGACTATCAAGGAGTCTGTCCAGCTACATCACTAGATGTCGTTCTTTAACCAAATCGTGAATCAATCTTTTTGACTAGACCACTAAAGGGTCTCTCATCGAATCATGGAATGGTACTATATAACCCAAGGGTCTTAACTATTACATAGAAGCCCATTAAAGATTGAAGGTAGTACTTTTTGAATATCCTGCTACGAATCCCTCATATGACGATATGAAAGATTCTGCGAGGATTTGGATAACGAATATCCAGAGTATTAAAAACACAAAAATGCATAAAAGAAAACATAAGATGAATAACCACATAGTCACATAATTGTATACTCGTTCAATCGCATAATCGTTCAATTTGACCTATAATTTGTTATCTTTGGACACGGGTATTTAAAGCATACCAGAAACCCAATCCGTGGATTTCCTTTGGCACTTTAAATATTTTCAAGAATCTAACTATGAAGATAGGAAGATCTTAAAAGGCATTCGGTTTGTCCTAATTGAGTTGTTTTGTACATTTTAAAGTGTACAAGGAATTCAATCAGGGCTTCGATGTCAACGAAGGTGTTGATCGTGATCGGCTCAGGACATGAATAGATCAAGGTGTCATCAATAATAACAATGACGATCTGATCCAAATAAGGCTTGCAGACTCTATTTATTAAGTTCTTGAAGATGGCTGGAGTATTTGTCAACCTAAAAGGCATGACTGTAAACTCGTAATGGCCATCCTTCATGCAGAAAACCGTTTTGGGAATATCTTCTTCGAGAATACAAAGTTGATGATACCCAAAATGCAAATCGATCTTGGAAAAGCATGAACGCTATGCAGTTGATCGGCGAAATCGTTGATTTAAGGTAGGGGGATATCGATTCTTGATGGTAAGCTTACTAGGCTTACGTTAATCGATACACATTCGAAAAGATCCATTTTTTTTTCTTTTCGCAAGGAGAACAGGAGTTTCTCCAAGGTGAAAAGTTCGGACGGATGAATCCTTTATCAGACAACTCTTGAAGCTGTTTTGATAATTCTTGCATCTCGAACGGTGCAAGACGATAAAATACTTTAGATTTAAAAGAAACCAGTGTTTGAGGTTCTTAGGGAGATCTCAAGTGATCGTAAAAATGACAGAACCACACGAGTAGTTTTGTCTTTGTGTTGACATCACAAGGTTGAATCAAACATTCATACAATTGCATTAGTTAGAAAATAAAACCACAAATTTTTATTTATATAACAACCGCATTGTCTTTAAATGTTACAAGATACCAACCAGAGGAAAAACAAAATACTAATTGTTCACTCCTTCAACATTGAGTGCCTCATTGATGTTAAACACTCGACCACGTGCTGGATTCACATTGACGTTGACATTCGCATTTGGGTTTGCGTTAGCATTTGCATTTACCAGTCTTGGGCAGTTGTGGCGGAAGTGACCAATCTCTCCGCAGTTGAAACATGAACCCAGTGGAAATCTCGCAGCATTCCCTTGAACCGGAGCTTGAACCTGAGCAGCCTGATTTTGTCCCAAACGACAAACCTTCGCCAAATGCCCAAGTTTACCACACGTCGTGCATTGCCAGCAAGCTTGTTGTACTGCGTGATGACCGTTGTAGCGTGCACAATAAGGTGCGGTGCCAGCATATGCTTTCTTTGCAGGTGGCTGAGCTGGTTGGTTCTGCGGGTTCTGTGCAGTCTGTGCTGTAACAGCAAAATTTTGGGCACCCTTCCGCTTCTTTGATTTCTTTGACGTATCACCTTCCTTACCCTTCTTGTCTTGACCCTTCTTGCTATCCTCCTTGTCAGACCCCTGCTTCCTACCCTTGTCCCCCTTTCTGTGTAACTTGTTCTTCCGAATCTACGACTCAGTCAATGTCGCTGATAGCTCGATCGCCTGACGGAGTGTGACAGGGTTACTACCAGTAAGGATGTCTTGTACCGAGTCAGGTAGGCCGTCGATGTACCTTTCGATAGCTATGTCAAGTGGGGTAACCATTGTAGGGCAAAGCAGACTCAGCTCCTCAAACCTATCAGTATACGCCCTGTGCTCACCACTATCTTGCTTCAACTCATCAAATTCCTTCTCCAAAGCTCGCTGCTCATGACGAGGACAGAATTCCCTCATCATCAGAGCCCTAAGTTCAGCCCATGTCTGTGCGAGAGCAACTTCTGCACCACGATCTCTCATAACTCCGTTCCACCATGTGAGAGCCCTCTTCTGAAACACGCTCGAAGAAAACTCGACCTTGTGATTATCCGGGCACTGCACGTGGCGAAAAGTATTCTCAATGCTCTCGAACCATTGAAGAAGCCCAGTCGCTCCTTCAGAACCACTAAACTTGAGTGGTTTAGCCTGGTTAAAATCCTTGTATTTGCATGGAACATTGTTGTTATTGTTGGCTTGGTTCCATTGAGCAAAGAGAAGTGGAAATTGAGCAGCCATTTGCTGCGCAATGATTTCTGCCAGTTCGGCAGTCGCTATCTGGTTTTCGCGTCGAGGAGGCATTCTAAAAGAGGGAACATGAAAGGAAACGAGTGAGAGAATTAGACGAAAAGAATGAGATGGAACAAATCTGATGAAAGCAAGGGTAGTGGTCATTTGTTTGTTACTACAAAGCAACAAACGACCTTGGTGATTAGTCAAAGTAAATAGGTTAAAAATAATGTATCGCGAAGACATGCTCGCCTATAAGTGAACACTCATCCCAAGAATTCCCAGGTAAGCACAACTGGTCTCGCGTCTGATGAGATGTATACGAAGTGCTTGCCTAGACAGAAAACCCAGAATACAGGCATTCACCCTTCCAGTTTGCACGTGTTCACATTATTTAAAACCCAAAACCTACAATAGAGGGTTCAAAACCTAGAAATTAATCATCCTAGAACAGATGATTAGTTTTCAAAGCCGTTTTGAAATTTATGTTCTTGTTGTGGTCGTCACCTAAGGATAGGTGACGGTATTGTTTTATGACTAAACGCAAGTAAACTCGCGTTAGGGTCCTAAGAAGGTTATAGACTAGGTCAAAGCATTACTAATTACTAATAACCTAATTCCCTATAACCATTGGCTCTGATACCATCTTTTCTGTCACACCCCGACCGCGTAAAACAACAAATCACGGCGGAAACATCGGGGCGTGTTGCAACAGAATTAATGTTTCATAACCATGGATATCAAAAGTGTTTCGTTTTATTAAACATTGAGTAATTACATCGTCTGGAAATCTAAATACACTATTTAAACATAGTCTATCATTGTTATTGAGTCACTAAGGCCTTGTCCAGTCCTATGTGAGCATGCATCTTATCAATCGATATCATCCAACAATACCTGAAACATATGTGAAAACGAGGTCAGCAAAGAAATGCTGGCGAATACATTAGTTTTGTTGAAAATAAGTTTCATGACTTCTGTTTGAGAAAAATGTTTAGTCATGAACCTTGTAATTTGCTTTGTCTTTGTAAATCATTTGAAAAATAATAAGTTCGGATGATAAGTATAAATAAGAGAATAATGCATGATTAAATGAATAACCATGTAAAATGAGTTTGTGTAAGATAAGTTGTTTGTAAATAAATGTCTTGTGAAAAGTATGTTACTTGTATAAAATGTTCTATGTCTCAAACTGAAATGATTCAAATAACGCTACAATATGTAATACCATACAAACACTTATATATAGGAAGTACCAGCGGCGTATCCACCATGTTTGTATCATATTACACACGCATCGTTACTTAATCACTTAATCAAACCAAACCAAACAATGTAAAATGTCTATGTTTAAATCAATTGTCAAATGTATTGAATAATATGTCAAAGTATTCATGTCAAGATGTAATTCATGTCAAAATGTCTATGTCAAATATCCATGTCAAATGTCTATGTCAAATATCCATGTATGGCAAGTGAAATGTCTCAACTAAACCATATGCACAACAACAAAGTATTGAAGTAAAACTTGGTTTAAACCAATACTATGTTTCGTGTAAATGCATGATCAAATGTAAATCATGTACAAATGTTTACCCAATCGTTACCCATTCGTTCAAATCGTTCTTGTTTTAATCGTTCTAATCGTTCTTGTTTTAATCGTGAACTACTTTATGATCGATTCTCTAATAACATTCAAACCTTCTTGACGCGTTCCTCGTTCCAACTCGCTCTCGTTCTCGTTCTTAACAAACCCTTACCAAAGGATAAGTTAATAATTACAGATTCAGTCGCTACCCACAACACCCACACATAACAATGGGTGCAGTAAATAACGGGATTTGTCAGATCCTATGGTACCATAACCTAATACTGGTCGGCTTGATCATAGCTAATGAATGTCATCGGTCATGTAAACTACAACCAACAAGTTTGTTCACTTCTTGAAATTTGTTATTAGTTTTTGAAATCATTGTATTCGTTCTTGAAATCATTGTTAGCGTTCTTGAAATAATTGTAATTGTTCTTGAAACCACATTGTAATTGTTCTTGAAACCATATTGTAATTGTTCTTGAAACCATTGATAAAACATTTAGCACATATGAGTCACCCCAAAACAGTTGAAAACAGTAAAAGAGGGGAATAATGTACTCGCCTGGGAGTGCTTAGGAGTCTTGAACAACTACCAAGAAAGCTAGAGGAGTCCCGGAAATCAAACGGTACCTAATATAGGTAATTACATAATTAACCCGGACCTAAATCGGAAGACTGGGTAGCAGGAGGGTTTGTAAACCAAATGAGTGTAGGAACTCATATGATATGGTTTAACAAAGCCTACATACTAAATGAAACTTAACCTAAGTATTATCGACCCATCGCGACCCATTAAGGTAACTTATGCTACTTTAACGCGTCGTGTGCGTGAAACGCGTTCGGACCGTCTAACTAGTCCTATGACAAGTGTTATATGCCTAAACATGTTACATAATCAGTTATGTGACAAAAGTTTAGGTTACATATGCTTAATTACCAATTATACATGAAAAGGGTATTCTGGTAATTTACCTAAGGCATATAAACTACCTATCATACAACTACTTAAACGATGTGACCATAGGGTATAACCTCGGAAGGTTATGCCCTATACTAGGGTCACCTAATGTATTTGGTCGGATCCTAATGATCGACCAAACTGGGTCGGGCTCGAAGGTATAGGCGATTTATTAGATCGCCTACCCTACGACCCTAGACAACGTGGTAATCAGTGGGCATAGTCCCAAGGGACTATGACCAACGTGATTACACTCACGTCGCGAAGTTCAAACGAACTTCGCATTGACCATTACTGGTCAACGCTGAAAGTCAAACAAAGTTTGACTTTCTGACTCGAAAAGCAAATAAAATAAGGAAAAGAACGAAAGAATACTTACGAAGGGTCCCCGAATGCTAACCTCGATTCAAAAATCTCAGGTATGAAACAATAGTTTCAACTTAAAGTTTCTCAAATCAAAGTTCTAGTGATTTTAGCAATGGGGGTGGATGGGTATTTATAGGAATACCCGAACCGTTAAGATCGTTTCATGGAAAACGTGCCTTAATCCCATCCGTACATGTGTTGAAATGTCATGGTGTTTAGGTGTTTAAATTCCATCCATACATGTGTTGAAATGTCATGGTGTTTAGGTGTTTAAATTCCATCCATACATGTGTTGAAATGTCATGGTGTTTAGGTGTTTAAATTCCATCTATACATGTGTTGAAATGTCATGGTGTTTAGGTGTTTAAATTCCATCCATACATGTGTTGAAATGTCATGGTGTTTAGGTGTTTAAATTCCATCCATACATGTGTTGAAAGGTCATGGTGTTTAGGTGTTTAAATTCAATCCATACATGTGTTGAAATGTCATGGTGCCTAAATTCCATCCTTATCCGCTGACTAAGCAAGTTAGAATGTGTGGTTGTGAATTAAACAATGGCTAATACATCGAATCTGGTCCTGAATGCGAAAAACGATCCAAATGACGTGACGAATGGATTTTTCTTATGGCGAACACTAAAATAAAATATTTTAGTGCTAACATAATTTTTTTGATGTCCGGATGTATTCAGAACGTAAGTTATGCGCGAAAATGCAAACTTGTGCACTTTTTGACACTTTTAGTCCCTGAATGACCCAAAAGTTTATTTTAGCACACCGAACCCCTCAAAGCCTATTTCTAAGCTATGTAAAGGATATTTATGGTATGTTTAACTTATGGTCATGTTCCGGAAGGTCTGTTACAGTTCAAATTGGCATACTTTCGCAGTTTGTCAAATTTAGTCCCTGTAAGCGATTAAACTTTGATTTCACCACACCAAACCTTCCAAAACTTATATCTAAGTTATGTAAATGTTATTTAAGGTATGTTAAGCCTATGTCACTATTCCGGAGTGTTTGTTGCATTAAACTGGTTATATTTACGCATCAGTGCGCGTATAACCTTCCAGAAAGCGATTTAGAGTTTGAAATCGAACAAAAATTGATATGTGCAAATGATACACATATTTTTACAAATCCCAAGTATGAAATACAATATTTCATTGGTTTGGTATTTGTTTGATGGCCGTGGAGGCACAGGTGTTACAGTATTCCTCTCTCATCAGCTCTTTAAAATCCTCCCAAGTGGTTGCATTTGCCATTTCAATTCCCAGCATTTGGACCTGGGCATTCCACCAAGTCAAGGCACCATCCTCTAGTGTGCCTGAAGCATACTTCACTCTGTCCCCAGCAGGACAGTTACACATCGCAAACACCGATTCCGCCTTCTCAAACCAACGCAGTACTCCCATAGCTCCTTCAGTCCCACTGAACGTCTGGGGCTTACAATCCATGAATGTCTTAAACGTGCACACAAGCGGATTGTTCTGATTCACGTGTTGACCTAAAGACGAAAGAAAATACAACACACGGTTAAGATCCGAGTACGCGACACAATGATAAAGAGTATTTGGCACACATCGTACCAGCCTGCTGAGCCGCTAGGGCTTCAGCCACACGAGTATTGATCAAATCGGTTAATTCAGCCTGGGACATAACAATATTGCCACGTCCACCTCCGCGGCCTCCACCACGTCCACCAGTTCGTCCGTTCATGATTCTATATATAAAAAGCGGAAAGGTTAGAAGTCGGGATTGAGTAGGAGTCAAACATCACTATGACTTCTACAGATTACTGAGTCCTACCATTGTGTCAGACAACAGAGCAGAACCCTTTTCACACTCGTTAAGCCTCACTAGGACTCACATGCACCCCACATTGTTATTATGTGTGCACCCATAATAACAGTGCGATTTGCACGTTTGTCTCAGCTCCTCCCAACTTATGCTAAAAGGTTCCTCAAATTCAAGTAGCAAGACAAAAGACACCATAACATAAATCATGAAGGTTTAAAGGAGTGTCACACTATCAAACACATGACGTAGGCTAGTAACACAGGAATTTATACTGTAGTGCTAAGTGTGCATTCACATGTAAGGTCATACATAAGTGTTCACTAGATATGGTGTGCAATAAGTAAACGAGAGACGAACCTTGCAATCTGGAGCTGAGTGTCATGGTCGATTTCTGAACTGTTCGGTTATAGTCTGGTTTTATGAAAACGTTTTTAAAACCTAGTTCACTATAACCAGTGGCTCTGATACCAAACTGTCACACCCCCAAAATACCACATGCGGAAACCCCGCTAGGCGTGTGACATACCAGGATCTAGCCACCAATCACATTAATCTAATATCAAGTTATCAAACAAAGGTTCCATTCATAATGATAAAACATTTATAAACATAATCCAAGTTAACATGTTCAGCGGAAGCATAAGATAAGTCATCATTCAGTGTTTCAAAACCAAATAAAAGAACAACCAAATGTATCATTATGTGTTCTCAAAAGACTCGACCCATGACCACTCCAGCAATCCCAGACAGCAAGTTCCTCGTCCATAGCATCTAACGACCTGCGAGCATGCAACAAGTGTATCAGACAACGCTGGTGAGTTCATAGTTTTACGAAAACATTAATTGCCAAGTGTTTAGTTCAGTTTACTGATAAGGTTGATAATAACTCGAGTACCGTACAATACGGATCCAGATTATTTTGCCCATCCCCAATGCCCCCTATCTAAGCATTGGTCATGATTAAGGTCATTAGTTCATGCCCGTCCTCTCAGGTACGGTGTGAGGTTGCCAAGCCTAATAGCGCTATCAACTAATACCCTGTTACCTCTCAGGTAACTATTCCCTAGAAGATGGGACTTAAGGTGATAGGAAATAAGTGTATTATCTAACATCCCAGTTTTTACCCAAAGACTTATTCCTCTCAGGAATACCCATTTGACTATCCCACCCACCGGGACGCATGCTCAAGAGAGATGAACTTACCTTAGATTTGCTCGGTATATTAAGTTACCCGTTCCAGTTAGTCAACCAAACCCTACCGTGGTTACCAACAAAATCAGTTTCATAATCAATTAAGTCACGTATTTTCACAGTTTGTATTCATCGCAAGATCACCGTATATCACATAGCAAGTACTCAGATCTCATATAAGTCCACATCCCATGTGCAAGTCACATAATAACATTTAACAGATGTGTTAGCTACTCACACGAGTCAAATCAAGATCCTCATTTCTAGTTAACATTATTATCATGCAACAAACAGAATTTTACAAACACAAGTATCCATCATCATACACATCCTAGTCTATTTCACTGTTCTGTTCATTTTGTCCTTTTTCAGCATCCTCACGAAGAACCAGTTCTTCGTGGGATGTCTTCTCGGTGAAGAACCCTTTTTCGTCGAGAAGGAATGTGACGAAGAACCCTAATGGTTCGTCAAGAATCAGTCAACGAAGAACCAGGTTCTTCATCGAATTACGTTATTCGTGGGGGCAGTCCTTCGTCGCTGCCTTCAAGACAGTTACAATTTCCCTTAATCTCAGCCGTAACAGATGTTCACAATTTTTGACAGTTTCCCAATTGAATCAAACGACACTTTAATCATGATCAAGGACCCTAATTATGAACAATTATCCACTGTTCATCAATCCATTCGAAACATAACAATTACACCACTCATTATTATACAACCCTAGTTAACAACTTATCATGCGATCATCATAGTTAATCAAACAAATCATCAGTTGCATACGAAATCGAAGTCACGTGCATACAATCGTCTATTACCGGGTTTCTAATCACTAATTTCAACATAATCCAACACCATAATCATTCACATATTCTAGATTCACGATCTTATAGATGAAACCCTAGTTTTACATAAAGTCACAACACCAAGATTCAAACAACTAACAATGATGAACACTAACCATGATACCGAAATGATTAAATTGCTCGAGATGAAAAAGCTTCGAGACCCACTATAGCCGACGCACAGGAAGGAGAGGAAAGGGAGAGAGTTTTAGGGTTGGATGTTGCAGGTTATGAGAGGTTATACAAACAAATAACCGTCGGGCTCATTCTGGGCCACGAATGATCCTGGGCCGAGGGCCCTTTCGGCGAAAGACCTTCTTGGTGAAGAACCCTTCTTCGTCAAGGAGTTGTTGTGACGAAGAACCCTTCTTCGTCGACATGAGCTTGGGCGAAGAACCCTAGTTCTTCGTCGGCATGGGTTTTTCATGAATCAAGTGTGGTGCCATGCTATGTCTAAACATTACACCTTAAACAACACCTACAATTATATGCAACCAAACATAACAATACTTTAACTATTCAAATATCGTGCACATGATACAACGTAAAACGAATTGTGAAACAAGTGATGCGTAGAGGAAAGACCTTGAAATCTTGGTTTGTCACATGTTTTATTTAGACCGTAAAGACATGGATGAGTGAATCAACAAAACATGAAGAGATGATAGGAAAAAGTTCACTTTCAATATAAAAAACTAGTTATTAAAGTCATTAATACATACCCAATTAAAAAGTTAACCAAAGCTTGGAAATCAAAAGTACTACATAAAATATTTGTCTTCACCAAGTGATTTAAGAGATTAGCCAAACATGGCCATTCTTTGACAAGATCTCTTACGATAAATCTTGGACCCGAGACTACTACACACTCTAAACTCAAACGGATGTGGTGGATGATGATGTTGGAGTGGTGGTGCAGTGGTGTTGAAGTGGTGGTGAAGTGAAAGAGAGGGCTGCCAAGGGATGGATTGCAAATGAACCAAGCACCCCTATTTATAGCTGGAAACAGCCCTTTCACACGGCCCCGTGCCCGAAGGGCACGGCCCCGTGTCCTCTTCTTCTCTGTATTCATTTAATGAGTTGTGTCAGTCCGTATGCACACACGGCCCCGTGTGTTCGAGGCACGACCCGTGGTCTTGTACTTGTTGTACTATAGGAGATTTTGCATATATGGGAGTTGACCACGACTCGTGTAACAACTCATAATTTCAAGAGTCCTTTACTTGTTTCTTTGATGTTTGCCTTACGTTGTAATTACGTGTGTACATGAATGAATGAACTTTGATTAGATGTTTTAAATGTGTGATCCGGGTGTGTGAATTGTTAAAAGTTAGAATGTTGTTTCGTTTAGTAAGAATTTGGTCACACAAAGCTTTCGAGCCACACACCTCACTCGTGACCGCACACTCCTCTAAATGTTGTGTTAACTTGTTCTTGGCCCAATATACTCGAGCTCAAAGCTGGGTCTGGCCCATCTCCTTGTGCGCATACACACACAGTTTTGTGTATGGTTTCTCCTACCTTACAAAACACACAAGATAATACCAAACCCTAATTCTCCCTTCTCCCTCACTCGAACCGACGGCAGCCCCCTTCCTTCGAAGTCGACGACAGCCCTCATCACTCTCTTTCGAAGCTATCGTTCCCAAGCAACTCTTGTTCATCGTTCAATCCGGTTGGTGTATTACCATTATTTAACTATACATGTCAATGACTTGATGATCCATACATGGTTATGATGTTTGAATGTGTTCTTGCATGATATGTGTATGATTATATGGTTGCATGAGGATATGTGAAACATAATTATGATTTAGGGATTTTGATAATCAATGTGTGATTGAATCAGATTGTATGTTAAGAATGTATTTAGTAGTTGATGAACTTGAATTTGCATATTGTGAGCATATTGAATTATGATATTAATACCAAGTTATGATGATAAAGTTATATGGTCATTCGATCTAGTTGGAACGATGATTGTGATGAAAGATTGGTTTATGTTTAAGCTATGATTAGGGTTACATGATAGATGAAACGGGTATGTGTTTGACATGATTGAATGGTTTGATCCGATGTGAATGTTGATCATATGTTAATTGTTAATTGATGTGTAGTTGGTAATTAAGGTTCATGCAAATTATTTGATGATTGCTTGATTTGATCGAGTGAATGTAAAACTGGAAACTATTTGAATTGATTGTGCACATGTAACTGATTCCTTAATTCATGGCAACTCACAACTGATCGCACACCAAGGTGATCGCACACTTCCTGATCGCACAATGGCACACCGTACACCTTGGACTGCATGTTGTATAAGATGTGATGCACATCGCACACTTACGGGCCGCACACTAGCACCTCGCACACTTGTTTGGTCGCACACCTTGTAGGTTATACACTTGATCAGCACATTGTACAAACAAATACTGCATGACCGCACACCATAGTGTGGCCGTACACTCCTGTGCTGGTCGCACACTATGGTGGGCTGCACAAATTTCGTGGACTGTTGAATGAGTTGGGCCGCAAAGATGATCCATTGGACAGAAAACCGATCTGGGCCACACATATATTGTGGGCCGCACATTCTATGGTCGCACACTTGAGAGGTGGTCGCACACTCTCAAATGTAGGCCGGAGACATTTGGGCCGCACACTTGAACAATACCTCGTTGGGCCTCAAACATGCACTTATGTGTTATTGTTATACGTATTGTGATGCTCCTTGCTTGCATGCAACTTGTAGAATACGTGTAGAATCGTATGTGAATTACTTGAATATGAACCTGACTCGTATGTAACCATAATAGGACGTGGTTGACCACATTAGCTTAAGTTACTTTGATCTGTCGAGCAAATCTAAGGTGAGTTCACACTTTTCATAAAAGCATTCAATTCTCGGTGGTTGGGAATGGACAAACAACAACTATCCCCCTTGGGTGGGATGAAACCTACGTATTCTCCTTGGGTAGAATACGTGCAACCTCGTCCCCCTGGTGAGGGACGGAAACCGTTATCTTACTATTTATATTACATGTCTTAAGCGGACTAGACAGAACTCTATCTGAAAGTCCCCACACATTTTTATACCAATTAATCGCTGGGCCAATGGCGAACGGGGTATTAGTTAAATAGCGCTATTATGTTTGACAAGCCTCACACCGTGCCGCAAAGGACGGGCGTGGACTAATATACTTGGGCACTTAGTCAATGATGATAGACATTAACTCGGGGCACTAAACATAACTACAATCAGTAGTCGGCATGGTACGGGTCTAGTGGTTTTAAACAGTGGGGTAGCTCCCATGACATGTTTTTATAAAGAACAGAGTAACATAACAAACTTACGGTTTTTGAAAACAACACTAAACAACTGTGAACTCGCCAAATTTATGTTGACACACTACTGCATGCTTTGCAGGTCGTTAGGTACATGGCTGGAGCTTGCACAAGGAGTGGACGTTGTGGTAGGGAACCAATTGTTGGGTTCCTAGTATTAAACATTATGCTTTTGAACTGTTAATAGGTTTTTAACTTTATGCTTCCGCTGACTCTTAAACTTGGTTTTGAATATTTGTTTTCGTAAACACTAATCGTATTGGTTGTGGTGGTTTTTACTTTACTTTACTTTACTTATTATTCAATATGATTGGTGGCATGATCCTGGTCAGTCACACGCCTCGCGTTAATACTCCGCATGTGGATTTTGAGGGTGTGACAGCTCGTGTCCATGGGACACGGCCCCGTGTATCTTGTCTGCTTCTGTTTGTCTTTTTCTTCATGTACTCTAGAGTGGGGCACGGTCCCATGCCTTGGTGGCACGGCCCCGTGCTTGTCTTCTGATTTGTTGTTTTGGTCTTGGGGTGAAGCTCGGAGGGTCGGTATGATGTGTCAACTTCTCTTCTTTTGTATTTATGTTGGTTTTTGCCGTTAATTTGTTCCTTTTGTACATTTAAGCTCTTTTAATCATGAAAATCAAAAGTACACAAAGAAACACACTTTTTCCAACATTAGTACATAAAAGGGTTGATTTTATACCTTATTTGATATAATTTATATGTTGCATTTTGTGCATATCATGGACCATGGCATAACAAGAGAAATCAAAATAAAGGCCAACAAAACGACAAGTGGCGCGAACAACAAGTAGTTTTCCCGGTGGTGCGTGGCGGACCATGTGACAAACCACTCGTCATTATCACCGGCGTTATAGGCCACTATAGAACAGATTATGTCTTCATTGACCCTGGAAGCACCGCGGACATCATCTATGAGCAATGTTTCAATCAGTTCAATCCTGAGGATAAAGCACGCCTTGAGCCGGTTGACTATCCGCTCACAAGTTTTGCAATGAAGTCGTCTTCCCTCTGGGACAGATCACCTTTGACGTTACGCTCACTAATAGAAAGCATTCTTTTATGGTAATGCCAACAAACTCTAGGCATGATGTGCTAAAAGTAGTTTAACTAAATTAACCCTAAATTAGACACTAAGTAATATTCTAGACTCTCTAAAAACTAAACTACTAACAGGAAAGTGAACCTATCGACCTAGCAAAGCTAAAGTAAGCCTTGATATCGAACCCACGAGACTCCTATTGAAAATGTGAACTAGACTTGAGTACTTATCTACACTACTGATTTTATTTATTTTAATTGTATTGAGGGGGTTTCTAACAATCCTAATGCAATTAGTTAAATGATTAACTAAAGTGAGCTAAGACACGAACTATGACTGTAGACGAGATCAGATGATGGTAAAAGCACTACCTAGGTTAAACTCCTACACATGAATGTCACGTTTTCTATCGGTGATGGAACTATTGTGGAACCAGGATCTAAATGTGCTAATCTCAAAGGATTTACCTAAAATATTCCTAAGAGCTATTAAGACTACCGGTCATGTGAATTCCCTCATGGCTTCCCAACTATAATAATAAAGTACCCGCTAGACAGTCTACCTCACAACGCAAAAGTCTCAATACACTAGAAGTGCACGAGGTAACTATTGGAATCCTGTTCAGACTCGATAGGAAAGGAATGGCAAGCAAACTAGGGAAATCTCCTCACAAAGGCTCTACTTCTAGAAACCTAACAATCAAGACAAACCGACAATCTCTCACCTCACGGATATCAAGGCTGGTTGAATACCTAGACCTACTTAATTCATAATTATCTCACCTATGGTTTACTACATCTAGCAAAGCATTTAACAACTAAGAACACACAGTAAACGATCTAGCATGCACCTATAATTGAAAGACATTCAACAAAGCACATGTGAAGTTTGATAATCATACATTGAATTAATCTAAATACGTGTATACATCAAATCAGGAAAACAAAGTCTTTTACTTCACAACTAATAATCCACAAACATATTCCAAAACCCAAAGATCACAAGTTAATAACGTGTATTCATCATAACCTAGCAGTTCTATGAAGTTTAGCCAAATATCATAATGAAAACACAAACACAAGTCATATTAGGTTTAACAGAAATGTTTGAAATCAAAGGAAACACAGAAAACAAAGAACCGCATCGTAACATCCGAGGAATCTCGATCCTCTTCCTTGAAATCTCAATCCTAGCTCCCTCGTTCTTCAACATCGCCTCCTAGAACTCTTAGTTCGTCCAGAGTGCAGGTTATGATCTCTCAAACTCATAATTAGGTTTTAAATATCAAACTTGGAGATAAAACAAACATTTCATGATTTACAAGCCCAACGCATTGCGCGACGGGTGTTACCCAAGTGTGTTGCGTAGCGCGATGGCAATAAAGTAATTAACCATAACTCCTTGAGGGCATTTTAGTAATTTTTCTGGTAATTTCTGACTCTCGCATCGCATGAGAGCTTTCCCCTCACCCTATCACGCGACGTGACAGGGGTCTTTTCAGCATTTTTTTATTCATTTAATCTCCGATTCACTCGCGATGCGTTCAGAAACTCGATTTTCTTAGTTTTCGCCCATTTTCACTTCTTTTTTCATCCGGCATCTGCAAAACACAAAAGACTAAGTTCCATGCGATATCTCAATCAAAACGATACAAAACTCTTCGAAAATTATACAAACTGTACATTGGAAATAGATGTATTTTGCAATACATCAAATATCGCCACACGTATCTTTTTTTCGTCACTGGAAAAGAATTATGCTATGGAATCATAATCATGTTTAAATCTGGTTTCAAAAACTAGGTTACTTCACTTTTAAATCTAATAATGTATTAACCACGATTGTAGGCATACTTGTCTACTTAAACCCAAACACCGGTTTACAGGCCCCTTATCATGTATATTTAGTTCAGATGGGTCAGTCAACCTAGGGTCTCACACTAAGGAAGCCACAGTTCATCCTAATCCCGCCTCAAGCTTACAAAACAAAAAGAAGAATCAGTGGACTATTCCTAACCGTCTTATGTAAAAACCAAAAGAATTTAATATCAATTTTTTTTTCTCTTTTTTCTGGTGGAACTACAATGAGCACTAGACATATTTTTTTCATACCTAACTTAGAGGTTGTTTCAATCAGAGTCACCGTCCCCAAGGGAAACAACATAAGCTTCAATATTCTTTCAGTGTTTTTCTAACTTAACCTAGAGGGATTTCGATCAGAGTCACCATCCACGAGGGAAATTGCATAGGCCTCGTCATACACATCTAGCTCATCATTTAATGGATCACATTTTTTTTGCTAGTTATTGAGTGGGATTATTATTCCACAACACATAGTCTAAGTAAAACTAAGCAAAAGTATAGAAGGATAGAGATACAAATATCATAGAATGTTACTAAGAGAAACAAAACACAAAAAACAAAAAAAAGTACTAATAATAATAGCAGTAAGCAATCAATAGAATAAGGTGGTGAATAAATTAAGATACCAACAATCAAAAGTGCTATGAATCAAGAAAAAGTATCGATGACCCTTTTGAAAATACATATCCACTCACCTAAAAATGTCTACCTGCTAGGATAACGATAAGGCTGGTGGGTGCCGAGTGCTAGAGTGGCACCCCTAGCCACATTGCCCCGAACACCACTTCCTAGGATCCATTGAGGATTTCGCCACCCCACTAACAAGCGCCAACAAGTGTGAATTGGTAGGGGCCATAACTTTGCACCAATCAACATTTTCTTTTTTTCCTCCTTTCTCCTTTCTTGTTTTTTTATTTCTTTTATTTTTTTATTAATAGGTAAGGGGCTTTAAGCCGCGTCATGGTTGTTATGCATAGGACTTTAAAGTCGCACTATCTATGTGACGTTGACATGGCGCCTTAACTACTTGTGAGACTTTATTCCACACTACCCAACCCTTTAGAAGTGCATAACACTTAAGAGTCCATAATCTTAATCTGTCTAACCCCACTCACTTAATTTATCATTCAGAAAAGAGTAAATTCCGTTTTGAGACCTATTTTATTATTATATATATTAATATTATGTAACGTTCCGTATTTTTCATTTTTCATGTAATTCGTATTTTCCATTCAATTCCTTATAATTCGAGACTTGATCATATCACTTTTTATATTATTTTCACCTAAATATTCTTGCATGATACGTAAACAATCACGAATACGAGTTTTTAATTCAAAACCGAGCCATACATCGCGATTATATTTTCTTTGAAATGTTAATTCAAAATTTTTATTATTATACATGCTTACACACACCTTAAAACATGCAAAACATGCTTAACATTGAGCTTCTTGCATAAAATATCAAACCAAATAACCTCAAGGGCTGAAAATGAAATTTTGAGGATTTTCATGATCCTTGAGATCGCATACTAAACCCTTTGCGGTTCGCAAGGGGTGTCGCTAGCAAAATGTTCACCAGCTCGCGAAATTTGAACTTCTCATTCCTTTTAACCCCAACCACCTTCATTAACACCCCAAAACCTAATCCCCATTATAAATATCAACCCCCAACACCTCCTAAACACTTTCACCACCTCCAAATCACTTCCAAACACACTCAAATCTCTAAGATCTTCAACTTTGGGCAGAAAGTTCTAAGTCCAAAACAGTGAGTTTTGGTCATTTTCTTGCACTTCTCCTTATTATTTTCTTCTTCCCTACACTTGGAAAACCTCTAGGAGTATGACCTCTTATTTACCAAGGTAAATAAAGATGGTAAACCACCATTTTCGAGGTCCAAGTTAGGATATTTAGTAAACTTTTCATACTTGTTTTTCTTAACTTTGTTTTTGGAACTTTTGCATAACAAACCAAGTCACCAACTAACTTCTATGTTGAGGGGTTTGTGTTGAGGTTATGTTATAGAAACTTGAGGTTCATATACCTCCATTTTATGTTCTTGAAAGCCTATAAGTAAGTCTGAAATAACAATGTGAGTGAAACCACACCAAGTCTCCAAACTCGTAATGATGGAAACACTCATGTTAGGTTATACCTCACTTGATTACTTAGCAAAATAGATAGTTGACTTATGTGTTTCATTTTGTATTCATGACCATTCAAATCATCAACTATGTTGATGATTTTGTGGAATGGTGAAACTCTTGATGTTTGTGGATTATACTACCTCTAATGCTTGACAAATATTTGACCATACATATAATAAATCTATATAATACGTATCCCAAAAACCAAACCATGATATCAGCCAATCCATGGTTAAATGTTATGTGTTAAGGTGGGAAATGTCTTAGTCTTAGATTCCATATTTTTGGACTTCTAATGAGTGTTTAACATTCATGAAAAACACATACTAATAATAGTGTCCAAATAAGTGGCTAAGCAAGATATATTTTATGTATTTTCATACTCGTAGATTTCCGATTACATTCCAATCTTCTAAATCCATATACTCATACACCTTTGTTTACCATTTTAGGGTGACTTCCTTGTTCCATCCCTCAAACCCACTCACTCGTATTGTGGAAAATTCTTCGCAAACCGTGAGTTCATACTTGACCCTTTTACGCTTTAAACACTATTTGGGTTGCAACATGTATCCATACTAAACACACATACGGACTCATACATGCAAACTTGGTTAAGCACTTAATCCGTAGGAAAATTGGTAATTAATAAACCAACCTTTCACCAGTTGGTAAAGAATAATCCTACCTACAGAATTGGTAAATAATAATACTACCTTTCAATATATTGGTACTCAATGGACCTCCGTTAGTTTTTTTTTAACTGAAGTTAGTTTTTAACTTTTATTTATTACACAAACAGTCCCTGTAGTTATAATTTACTAGTTTTAACTATGAGTTAATAGACAAAATGGTCCCTGAGGTTTGCACCGCCACCACCACCACCACCACCACCACCGCACCACCATCACCACCACCACCACCACCACCGCACCGCCACCGCCACCACCACAGCAAATAGATTTACTACTTATAAGAAAAAAGTAAATTTATTAATTCAAAACTTGAGTTAATAAACTGGATTGAGAAGTTATTTCACCCTAAATCCCCAAATTGTTCATACAGCCCTAATTCATAAATAGGAATTGAACATGTAGAAACCATTGTTAAGACTAATTATGTTCAGGTTTTTAATCAGCTACTAGTAATCGAACGGACTGTGTATAAAGTACTAACCTAATGAGCTCGGAAAGGTCGATGAACGGAGTTTGACCGGAGTTTAATTAAACCGGCGAGATGTGCAAAGATCGCAGAGATAGATCTAAGTGTGAATTTGTTTGAGATGAATTGGAATGAGATTAGAGGTCTTGTATTTATACCCGTTTGCAAGGATAAACAGATAACGATGGTTATCAGATTTTTCGGATGGTTTGGGTTCACGGATAAACATCAATCCACTACGAAAACGGGATAATTCTTCGTCATAGGATTGTTATAGGATGGAGACAAGCTTTAATGCAGAAAAAACGGGATAAAACGGTTGGATAACAGAGTTTCGAGTTCGCCGGAAGGGATGACTGATTAAGCGGCCTCTTTTTGTGTTTGAAATCAATTTGAGGAAATTGCAGATTGGTCCTTGCAGTTTAGTCATGTATATAGAATGAGTTAAAATCAATTTGGTGGTGGCGGTGCGGTGGTGGTGGTGGTGGCGGTGGTGGTGGCGGTGCAGTGGTGGTGGTGGTGGTGCAAACCTCAGGGACCATTTTGGCTATTAACTCATAGTTAAAACTAGTAAATTATAACTACAGGGACTGTTTATGTAATAAATAAAAGTTAAAAACTAACTTCAGTTAAAAAAAACTAACGGAGGTCCATTGAGTACCAACATATTGAAAGGTAGTATTATTATTTACCAATTCTGTAGGTAGGATTATTCTTTACCAACTGGTGAAAGGTTGGTTTATTAATTACCAATTTTCCTAATCCGTATACGTGCTTATTTGTTATGATAATTGTGATTACATGCAGGATTATGCTTATGCTTATGCTTAGACATCTATCATTAATCTTGCAAGCCTCCCTTAACATGTATAGCACTATAGGATTAGCACACCGCCCGGTTTGTGAGTCATTGTTAAGTTATTCTTTACGGCCTTACTTACTTCGGTAATAAGGTTACACTAGTTCCAAACTTTAGAGTGATATTTAGTCTATTGCATGCTAGTATGTTACATGATTTAGTATGTTATAAACTAATATGCTCACCGACATAATCTGTGTTGACGGATATTTTATACATGTTGCAGGAAACGTTTGATGATGCTATCGCAAGAAACTACTTCGGGTGGATTTAGATACTCACCTAATTTAATTATGCATTTTGATGTTTTTAGTTATGAAATTTTCGCTTGTTGTATTTCCTTTTTGAACAATGTAATGTGTTATTCACTTACATGGAAATGGAATTTTGAATCTTAATGTATATCGTAATTTAGTGTTATGATGTCTTTAAGCAATCTATTACGTCTCGCCTCGATGTTTTCGCCATCGGTTGGGGTGTGACATAATATATGTATTTTATATTTATATATAATCTACAATATGTAAACACACATTTACACACACATTCTCTCTACCCCTCATCACCACCACCCCCACCACTACCACCATCCATCACCACCACCACCCCTACCCCTACCACTACCACCTTTTACCGCACCGCTAAACCCCCACCACCGCACAACCCACCTACCACCCGCTTACCACCACCGCACCTACCACCATCTCCCACCCACCAACCACCACTGGATCAGTTATGGAGACTACGTGTGCGATTACGTGGGTGCTTATGGTGGTTGTTGGTGTTGTTGATGACGTGTTTATAGATCTGGATTCCATTGATTGTAATAAGTTGAGTAGATCTGGTTATACAGGTTGCGTTCGCATGGATTCTGTAGATCTTGTTGTTGTTGTAGGAGAAAGAAGTTGGGCTGGGAGAGATGAGATGAAAGAAGTTGGACTGGAAGAAAGAAGTATTGCTTGTGTAATGAACCTTGAAGCTTCAATTTGTTTGATGGAACAGTTTATTTTTAGGGGTGTAAATAAGGCATAATGGCTCGATATCTACCTGAAATTGAATCACGAAAAAGCTCGAATGAGCCAAGCCTTAATGAGTCCGAGCTCGAGCTTTACATACAAAGGTCGTTTAGACTCGTGAACCCAAAAAAAATTTATATTATTTTTTATGCATGTAATTTTGTCCATTTAAACAAGTTTAGTTTTAACCAATAACATTGGCGAGCCAAGCTTTGGCTTGTTTAAGCTATTGAAACGAGCTCAAGTTAGGCTTTTAGCTTGTTTAAAATTGTTCTCAATTTACCTCAAGCCAAGCCGAGCTAAACTCGTCCTCTTGGGTTTTACTTTCGAGCCGAGCTCGAGCCTCATAAAAGCATAATGAGCCAAGCGTCAGCCTAGTCAGGATCGGGCTCAACTTGACTTGTTTACACCCCTATTTATTTTGGGTTTGCTTGGAAGGTTGCATAAAGAAGACAAGACCAAATATACGTGTTTGTGTAGGTAGAGGCGAAAGGGACTATAGATCTTCAATTTTTTTTTAATAAATATTGCATTATAGTCTTTTCATAAAAAGTTAATAGACATGGTTAATAATGGTATAAATTTGTAACTCTAATAGTTACATATTAAAAATTCAGGTGCTTAAATAATTAAAATTTTAAATTTTAAATTTAAATAGTTAAAAGTAAATTTACATCCAATTTATATCTACACAAATGTCAATAAAAAAAGAGCAAGGACCAATTTTACATAACCATATTACCTACCACCTGTTTACATTTTATACATCACCCGATCAATACACACCCCTTTTCCTCCTCATACAAACCCTAATTTAGAAACCTTCAACCTCTCAATCCATCAATGGCGGACAACGACCTAAAACCTAATTATTCCTCCTCAGAAGACGAATCAGAAGAACCTTCCGGCACCGAAGATGAACACTCATCCGATACCGAATCAGATCAACCCCCAAATTCACCACAAAACCCCCAAAAAACCCTAATTTCACCGGAATCAGAACAATCCAGTTCCGGTACCGATTCCGACTCCGATTCACCCGCAGTTGCTGATCCAAACATCAAACCGATCCGTTCAATTCCAATGGAACCGGAAGAATTAGGTCAAAAATCCGAATTGTTACCAGCTCAGGCGAGGAGTAAGCGGCCGGCGGCGAGTTCTCCGGCGATGGTGAACGAAAAGGAAGCGAAGAAACCGAAGAGTAATGCGAGTAATTCGATCGAAGAGGAGTCGAAGAAGCAGCTGTTTCAGAGGCTGTGGAGTGAGGATGATGAGATTGTGATATTGAAAGGTATGATTGATTATAAAGGTGAGAGTGGTGAGAATAATAGTAATGTTATTGGTGATACAGGTGCATTTCATGAGTTTATTAAGAAGTCTTTACATGTGGATGTTAGTAGAGCACAGTTAGTTGATAAGATTAGGAGGTTGAAGAAGAAGTATGTGAATAATGTTAGTAAGGAGAAAGATGGTAAAGATAGAAGCTTTAGTAAAAGTCATGAACAAAGAGGGTATGAGTTGTCTAAATTGATATGGGGTGGTAGTAATAATAATAGTAATAACATAGAGGGTAAGAAGAATAAGGGTCAAAAAAATGGGAATGTAGCTAGTGCTAGTGCTAATGGGTTGGATGATGATCATGATAAGGATGGGTTTGTGATGGAGGGTGAGAAGGGGTTGGATATATCGCGGTTTGTTCGGTATGGTGGGAGGAATGAGAGTCCGGTATTGCCGGAGGAGATTGTGAAGGCTGGGATGGAGTTGGCTGAGGGTGCAAAGAGGGTGGAGTTGGAGGAGAGGTGGAGGAGTTTGAAGAAGGAGGAGCTTGAGATTTATTTGAGGAAGATGGAGTTGGTTAAAGAGCAAGCTTTGATAGTTCTTGAGGCTGTTAATACATCAGGAAGTTGAGGTAATTTATGGTTTTATGTTGATTAATTGTGATGTGATGACGGTATTTATTTAATAAGACTTTGTAGTTGTATTTTAGAAATATGTGTTTAAGCATTTTTATTTTATGAGTTTTGTAACTTGATTTTAGTCAATTGAAATATATAAAATAACATGTTTAATGCTTCTGTTCCTTGTTAGGGTTGTATATTATATCCCTTACCATGATGAGAGAGTTATGTTGATTTAGTTTAACAATTATGGTAACTAGTGCTATCCACCCGCGCTTCGCGGCGTGGCAGACCAATTTTTAATAAAACTGACGGAAAGATATATGGAAATTATTAACCAACCTAGTATTTTATTAACCTACTCATTACCCACATAATCCCGTTTTTTTATATATATAAAAAGCAGTGGTATTGGTTTGGTACAGTACCGTCATGTGATATAGCAACCGAAAGTGCAAATTCAAATATTAAAGTTGTGATGTTCCAAAAAAAGACATCAACATATCTTGTCTAGAACCATACAAACAAACAGTGGTATTGGTTTGGTACAGATACCAGTCCTTCTAGTAGGAGTAAGCAATAGTTTGCAAGGCAATTTAACAGATAATGAGGAGTGAATGGGTCAAATAACCAACTCTGAAGTAAGAAACCAACTCTTCCATGCTCATTAGTTAGTACACCCGAAAAGCTACCACTAAATTCATCAAACAGCAAGTTACAAATATAGATGTGGAACTTTTAAGTTAATGTCTACTGGGAATTTTAACTGATTATGTATGAAGTAAGAAAACATAACTCCTGGAACTAACATATCATTAACTTGCTAAAATTCATACATAGTTATGAAGCCACTTCCATCTTTATAAAAAAATCCAAAGGCTGCAGCCAAACTTAATTTCTACTCTCAAACTTTTTTCATGTGCAAAGTTTCTGCCAATAACCAAATAGGAACAAAACAAAGGTTAGGCATACTTGCAAACTTGCTATACATGTAGATGTATATACTACGAAGGTAATATATATATACGAAATCAAAGAACTATATTTAACAGAGGATGCCAGAAGAACTTAATCAAGTCTTGATCTTACCAAGGAATTAAAACGGATTCAATACTCAGTCGATCAATTCAACATATGAGTAGGGTGCGGCTGAGTTAAGCTCCCATGTTAGTGACTTCAACACCTTCAATTCCATCTTTTGGATCAATTTTGCTTCAAAACAATATTCTATGCAATGTATAAAATGTGAATCTAACATTCTACTCTCTCTCTCTCTCTCTCTCTATCTCTTTTTCTGTATGTAGTCTAAGTTCTTTGAACCAATTCATTTGTTCTTCTTCCATTTTCCAATATGCAAAAAAGAAAAAAGAAACAAAGTGAGGTCTTTACATGTACGATGGTTTACTGTCGGCAATCATAATTCCGGAAGATAGTTAAACGGTAGCCATGTGTTTCGTGAAAGCAAAGACAATATATTGGTTTATCGGAAAACAAAGATCAACATAAGGATTATCTTGCATAATTAATGATTTGTGTTAGTATAGGCTTATCTGTAACAGGTCAATTAGACGATTTTCCTACTTCAGTTGTGCCAATTCCATTAAAGCAACCACCTTTCATTTGTCACCCATTGAAAAAAATACAAGCGAGTGAAAAAATATATATGTTATAGCACACTATTTAAATAAACCAGATGACAACACTTAAGCGTTACAAGTCCGGTAAGAGGGTACAAATGTTACCTAACTGACGGTTATCTGAAATCAAAGAATACCCCAGAATCCATTTGGCAAGTTAACTATGAACAGAATCAGGATAGAAGATTATTTCCCAAATAGAAGATTATCTGAAATCAAAGAATACCCCAAAACTCCAGGCGTTCCCTGATTATGTACAAAAAAGGGACAAGTACTTGGTTTTGTCGGTGATTATGTAAGTTTGTGATTTACATGTTGACCGAATAGTAGGTAGTTAGTGTGTCTATTACCAAGACACCCACCTGTTAGTGTTGTAACGTGTTTTGGGATGATGCGTATGTAGCGATCACTATTACATTAAATATGCTCTATACACCTTTCGACAAATTACGAAATTATGGCTTAGTCGTATTGTGCATGGAGTAATATAGATATCTATTGATAATTTACATTTAAGGTCTAACCTCTCAATTAACCACTGTTTCTTCAGTACGTGTAATTTTTAATAAATAGTATGAAAATGACAAGATGGGTAAATCAAACAATTATAAAAATGGGATTTGAAAACCAAATTCTGAATGTGAATTGGTGGCTAACCTGAATCAAAAAGATGAAAACCAAATTCGATTTGGTAACTCATTTCATATAGAATATTGTTTTCTTTCAAAAATGAAACTTTTTAAATATTCAGTTGTGTTCCATTGAGAAAATAAAAAGTTTTGAGACAAAAGAAAGGAAAAGAAGAAAACAAAATAATTAGAGTAAACTGCAATTTTACCTCCTGAGGTTAGGGGTGATTGGCACTCTTACCCCCCTAAGGAAATAATTGCAATTTTACCCCCCACTGTTAACTCTTATGTCGCAACATTACCCCCTAAGCTCAGTCAAAGGTAGTTTGACCCTTATATGTAAGGGTATTTTGGTAATCTTACCCTATATTTATTATTATTATTATTATTATTATTATTATTTTTATTATATATAGAGTAAACTGCATCATCATCATCTAGATCTGATCATCGTCATCTTCAACCATCACCGTCGCCATCATCACCACCCCCGCCACAACCACCACCGTCGCCATCATCACCACCCCCGCCACAACCAGTCTTGTCTTCTTCGTTATTGATAAGTCCAAAACCCTAATTTTAAAAATACAGTCGCCACCACAATCTTAAGAACGGTGAAGATGACCGGAGATCGATGTGGTTGTTTGGTGGTGGTGATGGTGATGGGTCGCCCTTGCCATTCGTTATACACACAGGAAGAAATCAGAACTTCTCCTGGATACTCTGCAGGCCGCCCTTGGAAATGGCCTCCCAGTGATATGGGTCAATATGGAACCCAGATTTTCCATGAACTTGTCTTTTAGCACACATCTGCAACAACATTGAGTCAGATTATTTTAATATGTTTGTTTTTTTTACAGATAATATGTAACAGAGAGGGACGGGAGATTACATGTGTTCTTCGTTCTCAACAGAACTGAAAAGAAGTTCCTCGATTTCAGGGTGGAGTGTTGTGAGCCTCCATTTCCAAGGGAGGACGATTGCTTCCTGTGTGCATTTCAGAGAGGTGGAGGAGAGAGTGGAAGCCATGGTGGTGGTTATTGTTACGGAGAAGTTGCAGGGTATACAGATTTTGATTCAACTCATATGATTTAATTGATGTGGTGAAGATGGTGTTTTTTGATGATTTAAATCCATGGTGGCAAAATAAGTTAACCTTCTATCACAACCTTATAGTTGAGTTTTGTATTGTTTTTATCGATTGTGTTCATAATATGCATCAATTGTTCTTAATGTTCTTGTCAACAGCTAGCTATCGATTTGACCACCACACAACGGAATCTGATCCAGTTTGGTTTGTAAATTCACAGAATCTATGAATTGCAGTTTGGTGGGTTTTTTTAGAGAGAGAGGGGGGAGGAAGAAGATGGCAGTGGTGGTGAATGGCGGTGGCAGTGGTGGTTGAGGGTGGTGGTTGGAGGTGGCAGTGGTGGTTGTGGTGGTAAATGGCGGTGGCAATGGTGGCAGGGGGTAATATTACAGAGTAAACAAAACACAGGGGGTAAAATAAAAGGGTAAAATAGTCATTTCACCACCAAGTCAACAGATTAGTCAACAAAATTGAGTATAGGGGGTAATGTTGCGACATAAGAGTTAACAGTGGGGGGTAAAATTGCAATTATTTCCTTAGGAGGGGTAAGAGTGCCAATCACCCCTAACCTCAGGGGGTAAAATTGCAGTTTACTCAAATAATTAATTCTTCTCGGATTTGGAGAGAGGTTCAACTCATTAATTAACTGTTTAAAAGTAAGCTTTTTCATTCAAATAAAAAAGAAAAAAATTCCTTTAAAGTTTTAAGAGTTAAATGTTTGGTTGGTCCCTGTGGTTTGCAAAAATTTCATACTTGGTCCTAGTGGTTTACTAATTACACGTGTGGTCCTAAAAGTTGTCAAAAATGAACTCGGTTGGTTCCCTGACCTAACCTCTGTTAAATTTCTCTGTTAACTATGTGTAAAATAACTATACTACCCTTAAACAATTAAAAGAAATAAAAAATATATATGACGAAGAAGAACTACTATTTTCTTCAACCTCTGCTCCTTCATAACCTGCTCCAAAATCAGAGCACCTCCCTCCTTCTCAAAACACATACACATACACACCCAAACCTGGTTTCACGACTGTCGTCTTCATCATCATCATCGTCGACCACCGTCACCGCCGCCGCCTATCTTCGCCGCTCTCTCTCTCTCTCTCTTCCCGATTTCTCTCTCCCCTTCGTCACTTTCTCTATCTTTCGAGACCATACGTGTGCGTGTAAGGGTGGTGCGAGGTGGAAGAAGGTGGGGTGGGTGTGATCGTCGGTTAACCGCCGACATCGATGCCGGTGTCCGGCGGGTCTGCTGGAAGAATACAGAGGGAGAGAGAACGTCTGCTCTATTCTTCACAATAACACTCTCTCTATCTCTCTTCCGACGCATATAGATACACATAATATGTATGTATATATCTGTTGTGGAGTTTCCCTCTTAATAGAAATATTTAAAATCTGGGTTGTTACAATTTGTTTAAATTAGAAAACCCGTTTCTCTTTCTTTTTGACTTATAGGAACAAAAAATGGGGAAGTTGCTGCCGCTGCCGCTGATGTCGCCGTTGCTGCCGCCTATGATGATGGTGATTTGGGGAGATGGTAATGGTTGATGGCTGTTAAAGGGTGATTTGGGGAGATGATGATAGTGACTATTAAAGGGTGGAGTGGGGAAGAAGGAGGAGGGTGGGGATGAGGTGGGTCCACTTATTTTTATTTGTTTTTTTAACTTAGGGGTAAAACAGACATTACACACACTTAACTAGAAAGCTTAACAGAGGTTAGTGACAAGGACCACCCGAGAGCAAAAATTACAACTATTAGGACCAACTCTGTAATTAGTAAACCATTGTGACCAAGTCTGCAATTTTCGCAAACCACAGGGACCAACCAAGCATTTAACTCAAGTTTTAAGAGTTAAGAATAAGAGTAAACTTCCGTTTTGCTCCCTGTGGTTTGGTCACTTTAATGGTTTTGCCCCAAACCTTTAAAATAGCCAGTTTACTCCCTGATCTATGAAGTCTTTCATGATTTCACTCCCCGCCTCTAACTCCATCCAAAGTATTCGTTAAGTAAAAGGGTATTTCAGTAATTTTATAAATGTAAGTATTAAATTATTTGTTATTAATTCCTAAAATCAATTTGTTTATTGATAAATCTATTTTTGTTTGTTATGTATCATCAAACCATCATTCTTCATTCAAAAAAGAAAATCAAACCACTGGTACATCACCATTCATCACCTGCAACCTCTCCCCTCCCTCTGCTGCTAATCGACTACCACTACTACATGCCATTACCACCAAACCGCCATCACCATTACCACCAGCCCGCCACCGCCATACCACCAGTCCTCAACAACCATCATCCACCATTTTTTTGGCTAAAGGTTTATCACCATCGCCGCCGGACCTCACCACCACCGCCGACATCTGAACTAACCACCACCGCCACCACAATCACCACCCACGGCCACCACCACCACAACTACCACCTTCCACCATCGTCCACAGATCTAGGTTTTCCACTAACTACCCCTCTCTAATTTCTGGGTTTTCCACCACCGCAAACTCCACAGATCTGGCCACAACCACAAAGATAAATGAGAGAGGGATGCGAGAGAGAGAGAGAGAGAGGGAGAGAGAGAGAAAGAGCTCGAACCAATCGCCACCTCTGGCCACACTTTACCCGGGACTGACCTCTGGTAGTTCCTCACCATCGTTCCCAGCCTCAACACCTTTTTCTTGCCTTAATGTCAGGCCTTTCTTCTCAAACCCGGTGGTGGCAGCGACTTAATATATAATTTGGGGGTGTTGTTAAAGATAATCGCAAAGGTTGGGATAGTGCAAGTTGCAGGTGGGTCAGTCCGGTTGTGAACTGTATCGAAGATTGCTTGTTTTGAGTGATGTGATAGTTTCTAATTTGTTGTTTCAGATCTTTAGAAATTGATTCAAAATTGTTCTTGAACACATTCTGATCTGGTTGTGAACTTCTAAAAACGAAGAAGAGAACTAAGCTAGATAATATATGCGATTGTTAATTTCATGTTGCAGTGTTAATTTCATGTTTCAGTGTTAATTCATGGAAGTTAGGGTTTCGAATGTGATGGGGAAGAAGATGAAATGGGGAAGCAGATAATGGGTTGTTAGGGTTTTAAATGTGACTCATTAATTAGGGTTGGGAAAAGACATAATTGCCCCTCAGGTGTTTTGCACGTGACATGCTTTAACTGCTTAAATGGATGACGTTAAGGGGCGGGGAGCAAAATCATGAAGGCCTTCAAAGATCAGGGAGTAAAATGGCTATTTTGAAAGGTTTGGGGCAAAACCATTAAAGTGACCAAACCACAGAGAGCAAAACGGAAGTTTACTCTAAGAATAATATTAATCTAGTGGTGTTGGTGAACTAGATAAAATTTGAGGTAGTAGGAGACTAGGAGGTTACCCATTCAAAAAAAGAATGATTTTAGTCAATTTTATTTTATAATAATAATATACAAGACGATAATTCAGTCACTTAATATCTTCGTAATATTCATTTTAATTAACCGGTCGTGTGATGTGTCAAAATTTTGTGAGTCAAAGATTTTTTTTCATGCAACTCTTATTTCACAAATCCGTATTTTATCTATTAATTTTAGAAACTGTTAATTAAATACTAAATGTAGTAACTTATATGATATATTTGACTTCAAATGACCCGTATTCTATTAGGCCATGGGGTGTACTATAACATTTAGTGTGTTAACAATGACATGACATACCAATGGGGTGGTGGTGCATTGGCAAAATCAAAGCCTTTAAACACATTGGGAGAGAGATGTTTTGGGTTCAAGTCCCATAAACGACATGGAATAAAAGAAATTTGCCGTTCAAAAAAAAAAAAAAACAATGAGATGACATGCTAACTAACATTGAAAACTACTCCTTCCTTATGTTAAAGAGCATTAAATGAGTTATGTGGTAACATGTTAATCAAATGTAAGAGATTGAATTAATTATTTCTTTTCTTTTTTAGACCAAAAACCACTAAAAGATAGGGTTACATGATGTTAATGGGATTAAACCGTTTCTTTAGAGTGAGGCAAAGTTAAATGAGGAAAAAAGGTTGATTCGACACTAGGGCTGGCAATAGATATCTGTATAAGACACTGATGACGGGGGTAGCCCAAGACTAAATAAAATGACTAAATATGTAAACGCTCAAATGGTTAAATGGTTCAATGGTTGAAAAGCTGAGGAGATGAAGTAAAGCAATACGGGAACAGTAAATAAGTCACATCCCCGGACAGCTCCACCAACTCGCTAGCCGCAAAAGCAACGCAGGTCTGCAGAGCACACGCTATTATCCAGGGGTCAAAAGGCTTTAACCCCCCGAAAGGGCAAGCCCCTCACTGCAAGCAAGGTCACTAGTTAAATGCATTCTTCTTTGGGAGATGTCTTCTCCTATAAATTGACACTTCATTTACTTCAGGAGACATTCCTGGCCAGCTCTGATTCTCGCAATCTCAGGCCATTCATCTCGAGTACTTGCTTCATGCGAGTCACTCTCTCTTTCATATCCAACACACACATTCTATTTGCTCCCTCATCCGAATCTGAACACACTTTAGAGGAGGATCCTTAGCAAATAACAAAAATAAACTAGTGAACCTCCTTCCACGTCTTGCAAACGTGGGGGGACCCCACGACCTGCGTAAGGCAAAGTTGAACCCTTCAACCCTTTTGCCTAACCGGTCCAGCTACTACCGTTGGTCTATTATTTGTTGCATCAACAAGTTGGCGCCCACCGTGGGGCTACGCCACTATTTCTTCTCAAAAAGACCTAGTTGTGTAGCTCTCTTCTCTTGAAATTACGATGTCAGAAAGTGGATCCCCGGGAGAAGTGAATCAGGTCCCAAACGCCTCCACCCCGGGTACTAGCCAAGCTCACGTGGCTATACCAACTTCTTTTTCAACTCCGGGAAGCACTCCCGAGTTTCTCACTTTCAACACCCCAACTCCGTCCAGATCTGGAGTCCCTTCCCCCAATGTTGGTGTTTCCAACACCCCAACACATGTTGAGCTCACCCCTGAGGGGGTTGCTAACAATTTCCTTGAGTTGAGATCTCTCCTCAACCAATATGTAAGTAGGGAAAGGGAAAAAGGAGTGAGGATTCATCTAGATTATGATGAGCCTGAACCAACGTTATCTCCCGGACCTCCTGTCCCTCCTTTTGCATCTAGGGAGGAGGCTGGTCCCAGTAATCCTCCAAATCCTAACCCATATCTGTACGTGAGACCAAATCCTACAACGCATCCTCTCTTTTCATCTCAACCGGCTACTAGTGGTGCTCCTCTGGGCCATGAGCTGACCCTAGATCAGCTCCTACAGTCCCCAGTAACAAGACTTCCAGCTTCTACAACAACTTCATGCGAACAAGCCCTGTCCGTGCTTCCATTGGCATGGAGTGCAGTTATGAGCACTCCCCTTGGAGTTAGCTGCTCAGTCGCGCCTGGAAGCCGCCAAGGCTTCAACCCTATGACCCAGATGATGACCCAAATGATGGCCAGCTTCCCATGGCAGCACTTTATCAATCAGGTGCTAGCCACTCAGGGAAACAACAGCAATGGCAATAACACGAGTGTTAGAACTGAAGAAGATTTGGCCAAACCTTACAAGCCAAGTAACCTCTCATGCTTTTCACAGCAAATAGCCGATTATGATTTTCAAACGAAGATCAAGATGCCATCCCACATTAGAACGTATGATAGGACCGAAGATCCTGAGGATCACCTTCAGATCTTCACTGGCGCAGCAAGGATTGAGAATTGGTCAAACGCTGAATGTTGCCTAATGTTCATGCAAACCCTTGTTGGATCAGCAAGGATCTGGTTCAACGACTTACCTGCTCGAAGCATTCGAATCTTCGACGACCTCAGCAAGGGTTTTCTGGCCAACTTCTCCCAACAAAGGCGATATGTCAAAGATGCAACCGTGATCTTTCAAATAAAACAGCGTGACAATGAAAGTCTCCGCGAGTTCATTGAACGATACAAGAAGGAAGGTCTCACATATGTAGGGGCATATGAGAAAATGAGGGTAGCCGGCTTCATGAACGCTATCACCTCGAAATATCTCACAAGAGATTTCAATAAATCCCTGCCCAAGACCTTGGAGGAAGCTCTAGAAAGGGCAGAGGCCCATATCCGGGCAGTTGATATCAAAGAACAAAGGAAATGAGGGTCCAATTGGCGGGGCAGCAGCCCAGCCAGGAAAAGAGGGAACTTTAACTCCTATGACAGACGTCAAAAGGGTTCAGACCATCGAAGGCCTGAAGGTCGGAACCCCCCAACCAGAGAAAAAGGCATGAGTTTCACACCCCTCACAAAGACTCCTCAAGAAATCCTTGCAACGGAAGAAGTCAAGCAGAACTTCAGGCCTCCTAGACCTCTCCCCAAAAGCAGGAGAAATGAGAACTCCACACAGTATTGTGAGTTCCATGAAGAAAAGGGACACCATACCAATGACTGCTTCCAGCTTAAAAAGAGAATTGAAGAAGCCGTTAAGACCGGAGAACTTGCTCACTTGGTAAAGGGAGTAAGGGATAAAATGGCTGAAGGAAAAGGTAAGGAAGTCAACATGGTAGACTTCGATGGAAGGGTTCCACACAAAAGACAGCGGTTGGAAGCTTGGGAGCTTCAGTGTGTTTCCTTCCCACCCACAGAGAAAGACCCTCTTTCAAGCCCTCTTGTGGTCGAGGCTACTGTGGGAACGTTACAAACAAGCAAAGCTTACATAGACACTGGTGCTGCCACTGAAATCATGTTTGAAAAGTTCTTCAACCAACTAAGCAATGAGGAACGTTCAAGGCTTCAACCCTCTGGAACCTCCATAAAAGGTATTGCTGATATCCCTCTCAAGCCTTTAGGGCAACTGACGCTTGATGTTCGTTTCAGTGAAGGACAGAAGGAAAGAATCCAACCACTCACCTTTGTGGTTATCAATATCCCCTCAAATTATGACGTGATTATTGGGAGGCCAGGACAATGTACGTTTTACATGGCTGTGTCTGTAGGCCATGGCACTATCAAATTCCCTACCGAAAGGGGAATAGCAACCCTTCAACCCTCCCTGGAAGCTTACATGGTTGAGGGTGAAAGCTCAAACAGTGAAGAAGACAGACAAAGGTTGGTCATAAACCCTAAGTACCCTGAACAAAGAATAAGGGTCAATTCAAGCCTTTCACAAGAGACCCTTTCGTATCTCGAAAAGCTGCTAACACATTACAGCGATGCCTTCGCTTGGTGTCCAGAAGATATGACAGGGATCCCTCGGAACATTGCTGAGCATGAGTTAAGAATACCACCGGATGTCAAGCCTGTGGTCCAAAAGAAAAGAAGCCTAGCACCCGAGAGAAGTCTGGCAGCCTGCCAAGAGGTTGAAAAGCTTGTGTCGGCCGGCATTCTCCGAGAAGTCAAGTACCAATCATGGGTTGCAAACCCGGTTATGGTCAAGAAACCCGACAACTCTTGGAGGATGTGCATAGATTTCAAGGATCTTAACAAGGCTTGTCCTAAGGATTGCTATCCACTACCGGAAATTGATCTCAAGGTTGACTCCCTCACCAGTTACTCGTTCAAATGCTTTCTTGATGCATACAAAGGTTACCACCAAATCCTCATGAAGGAAGAGGATGAGGAAAAAACAGCCTTTCACACGGACAAAGGGATCTTTTGTTATCAAAAGATGCCTTTTGGCCTCAAAAATGCCGGTGCAACCTACCAACGACTCGTTGACAAAGCCTTTGCAAGCCAAATCGGTAAAAACATGGAGGCATATGTCGATGACTTGGTGATCAAAAGCAAGACGGAGTATCAAATGCTTGACGACATTCAAGAAACTTTCAATAATCTCAGAAAGGTTAACATGAAACTCAACCCTGAAAAATGCTCATTTGGGTTTGAGGAAGGAAAGTTCTTGGGCCATATTGTGGGGAAACAAAGCATCAAGGCTAACCCAAACAAAGTGAAAGCTGTCCTTGAAACCAAACCACCAAAAACCAAGAAGGAGGTTGAAAGCTTAAACGGGAAGCTTGCAGCCTTGAAGCGTTTTACCTCAAAGTTAGCCGAAAGATCTCTGCCCTTCTACAAAACGCTCAAGAACTGCTCAAATAAGAAGGATTTCAAATGGACTGAAGAAGCTGAAGAAGCTTTCAACCAGATGAAGCAACATCTAGCTTCCCTACCAGATATTGCGGCACCTGAAACTGGGGAGTTAATATCGGTGTACCTCTCAGTTGCTGACGAGGCCATCAATGCAGTCCTCACCATTGAGCGAGACAACGCTCAGGTACCCGTTTATTTTTTCAGCAAAACTTTAAAATTGGCTGAAACGAAATATCCTCCCCTTGAAAAACTTGCCCTAGCCCTAGTTCAAACAGCTAGAAGGCTTCGAAGGTATTTCCAAGCACACCCTATACAAGTGGTCACCGACCAATCTATTAAGAGTGTGCTTGAAAAACCTGAAAACTCGGGACGATTAGCCAAATGGGCCATAGAACTAGGTGAGCATAACATCACCTATGTCCCAAGAAAAGCTATCAAGGCCCAAGTCTTGGCTGATTTCATTGTGGAAGTCCCAAACCAAGCAATCACTGAAGTAAACACTACCACCACTGAACCTTCCAACCCTGAAGCCTGGAAGCTTTTTACCGACGGGGCTTCAAGCGTTGAAGGGTCAGGGGCTGGCTAATTTTGATCAACCCAGAAGGGTTGGAATTCACATATGCTCTCCGTTTTGATTTTCAGACCACCAATAACGAGGCTGAATACGAGGCACTAATAGCTGGCTTAAGGCTGGCAAAAGAAATGAAGGTTGAAAAGCTTGAAGTGTTCACATATTCGTTGCTGGTCTCAAGCCAAGTAAATGATAGCTACATAGCTAAAGAGCCCAACATGAAAAAATACAGAGAAAAATCCAAGGAGCTGATGAGTACCTTCGAAGCGTGCAACATCAAACAGATCCCCAGATCTCAAAACAAAAGGGCTGATGCCCTAAGTAAGCTTGCATCTCTCACTTTCGCCCACCTTACCAAGAAGGTGCTGGTAGAAGTGTTGAAGGCTCCATCAATTGATGAATTGGAAGTTCAAGATGTAGTTACCGAGGAAGATCCAAACTGGATGACTCCCGTCAAAAAGTTCCTTAAAAATGGTGAATTACCCAATGATCAAGTAGAAACTAAAAGGGTTGAAATCAAGGCAAGGCAATACGTACTACAAAGAGAAACCCTTTACAAAAAGGGTTACCTTGCACCCTTGCTAAGATGTGTCGGTCCTGAGCAAAGTAAGTATTTGATCAAATAAATTCACGAAGGTGTATGCGGAGCTCACTTTGGAGCTAGGTCGGTGGTTGCAAAGCTCATGAACCTTGGGTATTTTTGGCCCTCAATGCATCGTGATACAGCTGAACAGTTAAGGAAATGTGATGCTTGCCAGATTCATGCACCAATCCCAAAAAGTCCCAAGCATGACTTGGTCCCGATAACCTCGGCATGGCCATTCCATAAATGGGGAATGGACATTGTTGGTCCATTTCCCCCAAGCAAAGGAGGAGTAAAATTCTTGCTGGTGGTAATAGATTATTTCACCAAGTGGCCCGAGGTCAAACCACTTGCTAAGATCACGGGAAAACAGGTCATTGACTTTGTTTGGGAGAACATCATTTGCTGTTATGGATTGCCGGGAGTACTTGTCACTGATAACGGAAGGCAATTTGCTGAAAAGCCTTTCAGCGTTTGGTGCAAGGAATACAGAATCGACCAGGTTTTTAGCTCAGTGGCTTATCCGCAATCAAACGGTCAGGTTGAAAGGACGAATAGAAGCATAGTGGAAGGTATCAAGACAAGACTGGGAAGATACAAAAGCAACTGGCTTGAAGAATTGCCTAGTGTTCTGTGGGCAATCAGAACAACCGAAAAAACAAGCCATAAGAAAACACCCTATAGCTTGGTATTTGGATCCGAGGCTATGATCCCCGCTGAAATAGGAGTTGTAACCCAACGAATCGTCAACATGGATCACGAAACAAACCAAAAAGAGACCATGTTGAATTTACAACTCCTAGAGGAAGCACGAGATCAAGCTGCAATTCAAGAGGCCAAATACAAGCAGCAAATGGAAGCCTACTACAACAAGAGAGTCAAGAACGAACGTTTCAAGCCAGGAGACCTGGTCCTCAGAAACAATGAAGCTAGCAAAAAAGAAAATCAAGGAAAGCTTGGCCCGAAATGGGAAGGTCCATACACCATCCTTGAAGCACACAAGGGCGGATCATACAAGCTAGCAGATTCAGAAGGCAAAAGGCTTCCAAGGCATTGGAATGGCAAAACCCTGAAAAGGTTTCATGTTTAGACAGGAAAGATTGGTTTGTATCAAAATGTATTTCGAGAACAGCACTATGAGTACCTTTTGTAAAAAGCAAGTATTGCTTGAATGAATGAAGTTGTTTTATCAAACTTGTCTTTCTATCCTAAAATCAGGTTGAGAACCTAGCAAAAAACTCCATGGCAGGGGCCATGTAAGGGGATGAGCTCCCAGGCCACATCGCTCAATAGGTTCAAGGGTTGAATGAGCCTATATAAGGGGTGAGTTCCTAAATCAATACAACTCCATGAGACTTGTTAAGAAAAAATAAAATTGTCTCATAGACGGGTTTGAACAGCCTACACCAAATGTTCCCTAAGCCTTAAAAATATAATCAACAAACCGGTTTATAAAGTCAAGTGAAAAACAAAGAAATGATAAAAAGGATAGGTGCTATGTCTTCTTGTTAAAAATACCAAGGCTAAGTGACTGCAGCACTGAACCCTTTAAGGTATAAAAAACATAAAGGCAGCACAAGCTCGACAAAGACAAAGTTACAAAAAGACAAAGAAAATCTAAAAGAACAATACAACTTAGACAAAAAATTATAAAGATACAAACCAAGTCAACTAAGAAGCCTTCAAGGCTTCAAGCCACCCGGGTAACAACTCGAAACCTCAAAGGCTTCAACCTACTAACAGACAGCCAAAAGGCTTGGAAGGTTAAAGCCAAACAAACTGCCTTAATGAAAAAGACACAAGTATAAAAACATAACACAAGGAAAATAGTTAAACATCATACCATATCAAAGAAAGCCCTAAAAGACTTTCAAACACAAGTTAAGGCAAGTCCTAGTAACTTGCAAGTTTAACTATTGTTCAAACGGCCATACATTAAACACAACCAACAGGAACTTTAAGGGTTCCTGAAAACCTAATATTGTTCAAGTTAACATTACAAACCATAAATTGTTTTTAGAGCTAAGAAAGCTACGAATTAAGCATCAGCAGAGGACTTGGAAACCCCGGAACCTTCACCTTTGGCCTTTTTTGCTTTCTTCAGCTTCTTAGCCTTCACACCTCCATCACCACCTACCGCTGAAGCCTCCAAGCTTGCATCTTTTGGAGCATCCGGTTGACCTGAAAGGGTGTCATCACTATCTCCTGAGTAGGATCTCTTCCTTGAAAGAGAACCCAAGATCTCAGCACAGACCTTTTCATTAAGGCCTTCCGGTTTTAAGTCCTGCAACACAGTAAGAGGCTTACCAAAACAAGCAGAAACTTGGTGGATATAAGGGTAGGTTAGTCTCTCCATTTGCTCAACGGAGCCTTTAAAAATATCGGAAGCATCAGGACGAAACAGGGGAGATTGTTCCAAAGGATGACCGGATTCATGAAGCTTATAACCAGCAATGAGGCCTTCGTGTTTCCCCAGGTTGAGCAGCTTAGTATAAACTTCACCAAGGGCAGAGTTGAACTCCTTGGAATGTAGAAGGTAAGTAACAACCTGCTGGAAACCTTGCTCAATTAACCACTGATTGTCAGCGGTAGAACGAGCAACTGAAGCTTTCAACCCCTCCTTCTCCTTACCAAAAGCCTGCTGTTGAACAAACAAAGCTTCCCGATCAGCCTTAAGCTTCAATCGATCAGCCTCAAAGCTCTTCTTCAAGTTACCCATCTCAATCTCGTGCACCTTAGTAAGCTCACTAACCTTTTTGTCCCACGCCTCTTCCTTCTCAGCAAAACCAGCTATCTCCTTTTTCATCGCAGCCATGGAAGATTTCATTTTATCCTTCTTCTTAGAAAATTCTTCATACTCCTGCATCCTCTGACGAAAACGAGCAATCCCTTGAGGAAGCATAGCAGCAAGGTTGCAAGTGCTCAAAATCATGCGGGACAACAGCAAGTCATCATCTATCCCAGCAATGGTCTTGTGAACTGAAGGAGGAGCAATGTGACTCAGAGCATCTTCACAAACAGCAGCATCCTTAAAGCTGTCATCATTTTTCACTGACCAATTAGGCACATAAACCTCTTCCGGATCCAACCCTTCGACGTCCCTGCTTGAAGAACCCTGAACAGGGGTAGCAACAACCTTTTTGCCTGAAACCTTCTTACCATGAACAACCAATTCCTTCTCCTTTTCAACACCTGCCTCAACACCTTGATCTTCAGAAGCTTCAATATCATCACTCAAATCCACCGGTTCAGTAGAAGTGGATTGATGAGCAACCTTCAACAAACGGCGGGTAGATCGACGGGTTGAACTTGCCCAAAGGAAATTCGATAATACTCTAGCAGATTCAAAACAAAGAGAGATAAAGGATAGCGAAGATTCGAAAACTCAAAGTGGCGACAATAAAGAGCAATCGAACCAGGGGATGGTTTATCAACAGGAACATCACAAGCAGGAGCAGTCGGTTTAAACTTTTTATCAATACCATATCCACACAAAATAAGTCTACCTCTTCTTGTGTTAAGCGGGAACAGGATTTTGCTAAATCCTTACGAGCACCCATTTTTGCAAGAAAATATGAAGAATATAAGGAAAATGCAAAGGAAACCGAAACTAACCTTGGAAGAGGAAAGAAATTGCAGGAGAAGAACTTGATGGAATTATGTAGAAAGTGAATGAGAAATGCAAATATAAAAGAAAATAACCTAAAATAGGGGTAATAATGGCAAATAGTAACTTCTGCAAAACCGCCACCCTATGAACTGCCATACATCAATCAAATCAGTTGTCAGTTATTTAAAATTCAAAATTTAACCGCCTACAACCCTTCAAGCCTTTAAGCATCGAACCCTTGAAACCTTTAGGCAATAAAATACACGTATAAAAGTCAGAAGTCTTTGAGCTCATTCCCCAAAAACCTCTGACTTGGGGGGCTGATGACGGGGGTAGCCCAAGACTAAATAAAATGACTAAATATGTAAACGCTCAAAGGGTTAAATGGTTCAATGGTTGAAAAGCTGAGGAGATGAAGTAAAGCAATACGGGAACAGTAAATAAGTCACATCCCCGGACAGCTCCACCAACTCGCCAGCCGCAAAAGCAACGCAGGTCTGCAGAGCACACGCTATTATCCAGGGGTCAAAAGGCTTTAACCCTCGAAAGGGCAAGCCCCTCACTGCAAGCAAGGTCACTAGTCAAATGCATTATTCTTTGGGAGATGTCTTCTCCTATAAATTGACACTTCATTTACTTCAGGAGACATTCCTGGCCAGCTCTGATTCTCGCAATCTCAGGTCATTCATCTCGAGTACTTGCTTCATGCGAGTCACTCTCTCTTTCATATCCAACACACACATTTTATTTGCTCCCTCATCCGAATCTGAACACACTTTAGAGGAGGATCCTTAGCAAATAACAAAAATAAACTAGTGAACCTCCTTCCACGTCCTGCAAACGTGGGGGGAACCCACGACCTGCGTAAGGCAAAGTTGAACCCTTCAACCCTTTTGCCTAACCGGTCCAGCTACTACCGTTAGTCTATTATTTGTTGCATCAACAGACACGATTAAACCTGTTTACTGAAAAAGAACACTACTTGGAATACAAAGTGATATTCGCGTCGTCACATACCTGTTAAACCCGATAAGACACGATTTGTCAGCCCTATGCGACACTTAAGTGGAGTTAAGATAGGTTGAAGTATATCCGAAGGCCTTAGTGTCCATTTATCCAACCCACTGAGACTATTTAATATTTCTTTTATCTGATCTATGGAAACTATAATGCACAAGTTTGTAACCTAGTTAAATAGTATATGAAATTTAATTCCCTAAATACAAATACAAACAAGGAATACAAAATGAAACTATCATAGCTAGCTGGGGGAAGGATCCACTAAAAAGTGGATTTTGCCTAAGTTGTCTAAGAATGATTGTGATGATACATGTGACACTCCTAATAAGTAAGAATGAAGGGCATTTTGGTCCTTATAAATAAGACTGAAAATGACATGTGGCACCCCTTTAGTTTTTTAAAAATACAAAAAAAAATCTAGTACAAAAAAATCTAGCACAAAAAAATATAGCACAAAAAATGTAGTACAAAAAAAATATAGCACAAAAAAATCTAGTACAAAAAAATATAGCACGAAAAAATTCAACAAAAAAATGTAGTACAAAAAAATCTAGCACAAAAAATTGAGAAAAAATAATTTAAGAAAAAAAAGTTCAGCACAAAAAATTTAGCACAAAAATATAGTACAAAAATCCAGCAAAAAATGTTATATAACATAGAAATACAACACATTTTAGTGGGTTTTTTTAGTCTTCATATTTTATATATCAATATGGTACTCAAATTAAAGATAAAAAGACGCTCGATTTTACGGTGAAATTTTTATAAAAAAATAATGTCGTATAAAAAGTTATGAACGTTTAAAAAATAGGGGTGGAATAAGCATGTGCCTTGCATGTAGAGAGAGAAAGTCCATATATAGGATTTTTCCAAGATACCCCTGCACTCCTTCTTTCTTCTACACTTTCATCTTAACCATTGATTTGAAAAATGAATGGTTAAGATTCATTTTCATCCTACTTAGGCAAAATAAACTTTTTATTTGATCTTTACTCATCATAGCTATCATAGCTGAACTAAAATTTGTTATCGTTGTCTAATTTAACCTACGTTGTTCAGAATTTTAAAGTGAATAACTATGTATCAAATGACATTTCTCCAACTATGTTAGTTTTCGTTTATGATAAAAATATCTATTGAGAATTTATATTTAAGGTCTTGAGAATTCAATAAAAACCTGTTTATAAATGACTTATACTAATAATAATGCAAACATTTTTGTAACAATTTGTGTATTGATTACATGAAAGGTCATTTTAACTAACTTGGATTAGAAATACATAACGTGTATGTTACGATAATGTGACACTAAATCAATAGAACAATGTAGGGGCACCGATTTTGCTTTGACGAATTCATCATGAACCTGTCACAAGTCCCAAATTAATTTCATTAATTTCGCTTCGAATTTGTTGTAAGTTTTACATAGCTCGGGTCCTTTGCATCAATCACCTTTAACATCAACCGCGATGGGAACTGACTGCGAGAACCAACATTTGATTCGTAGGGTCTGAAATGGTTGTGAGTTTTGACGGATCTTAAATGAAAAATCAGGTGGGGGCGGACTCTCAAAATCTAATAATTTAAAATAGAAAAATTAAGCGAAAAAACAGGGGGAGGGGGACCCCTGGCCCTAAGGAAGCTTTACTAGTAGTTGTGACGACATGGTGGATTAAGTAGTCTTCGGGGTTTAGTACTTACTAGTTGTTGTCCCAAACCTGTTTGTAACCATAGATCGGACCTTTAGGAACCTTTTTCCGACCAAAAACGTTTTCCGGCGATCGGAGACTAACGTCGTTAGGGTTCTGTTAGTCAGGGTCCACTGAAGGCCAATATGTGAAAAGATGGGACCGCCAGTGGGAATTTTTGAAGTTGGAACCGTTGCCGGCCAACTGACAATAGTTGGAATTATTAAAATCCATTATTCAAATTTTAAATCGTCTATCCATCTCCGGGATCAAAAGTGTGACATGTGATTCAACAGTTACTAGTTAGCACCATATGCGTAAAATGACACGATGTTTTTTTGGTTAAAAATACTAATATAACACACAGGAAAATCATCTAATATACTTTCAATAACAATACAAAATAGTTACAAACTAGCAACCGACTGCATAAAAAATTTACACATCATTCACCATTGCACAAAAATGTACATAGAACATTTTTTTAACACAACACAACACAATTCTGAACTTACTACATTGTGCACATGAACAACAACTGCTAGTTCAAAATTCAAATATCAATCCAGCAAGCTTTCTTCATCAGCAGAAATCACAGCCAAAAGAGAGAACTTTGCGCGTAGCGATATCTTACTTTTATCGACCATCAACCGAGCACCAGACACGACCCAATAACCGGGTAAATCCTGTGGTCCCCGGACCAATTCCGATGTATCAACAAACTTCATAAGCTTCTTTCCTTGAGCAGTCACTGGAGGCCCAATAGGTAAAGCCGAGTTCAGTATAATATCTTTAGGCTGTGGTGTCGGTTTTTGAGCACTCGAAAACCGAGTAGAGATCAGGGTTGAAACAATGCCAGATTTCTGAGTAACAAGAACTGGTGACCCGTCCCATTCGGGCTGTCTCACCACCGTGGCCCCCACGACTTTTGAAAACTGCAGGCGTAAGAACAGGACTCGTTTCAGACCGGAATCGCTTACTTCGAATTCGGCTCCTGTCACGATGGAGTGTTCGTCGTCAGACTCCACTGGGGCCGTGCAGATGTGTGAAAAGCTTTTCCATTGAACCTTTTCGTGGTACCTTCGGTCTTGAGAATGTGGGCTCAAGGATTTCTTGATGGGCTCAGCCATCAGTCTAAAGCTTTTCGGCATGGATGAAAGATGCTGTAAATGGATCGCTAAACAGTCGTTCTTTTTTCCTTCTAAATAAAGCCGAAGGCCCGTTACTGGTGTGTTACCGACATCCACCTGCAGTTTATTGACAGTAAAGATAATCAGTATTTTATAACTAGAGATAACGGGCAAGTCAAATGGACAATTTTGTTACAGGTCGGGTTGACCCGAACACTTCTTGTCGAATAATATGAATTAGAAGGTTTTATGGATTAAAAATACAATTTAGGCTTTTGGTGGAATTTTGACCCGTTTGACCCATTTGACTTGTTTCCTTTATACGTATTTTTTTTGCCTGTTACAGATAAAACATTGCCTGATTTGTGTTAACATAGAGCTTTGGGCCCATAAATCTGAACTGTAACGATGCACTGTGGTTCTGTTTCCCCTCGGGCCCGACTGCGAGCTCACCGAACTCTGGGGCCCAACGTGTCGGAAGCTGAAACTCTAAAAATTGCTGCAGCTCTTCAATTGGCGGTTTAACTGCAAAACAAACATAGCCCGGTTTGTACTAAAGGGTATTTTGGACATTTTGACAACGGGTTAATAAACGGAAAGATAGGGAGGTATTTACTCACAGCGGATATAGAGATTGATGGCATGAGTCAAGAACCCGTTGCCATCGATTCCACTTAACAAAGATGTGATTGGAATTAACGACATTGATATCACTTGCGGTTCAAGTTGAACCGTTTGACACCATGTGCGATGGTCAAGGTTTTTGCCGTAACTTCCTCCTCTCCTCCTCCAGAAAACAGTTATATCCTGCAATAATACGGTAAAAACGACGCAGGGTAGAATCTCAGTCTTAGTTTGATCATTGCTTCCCAAGGGCAATATTGGAAACGTGTACGCAAAGTATTAATAACGAGACGATATGAAAGATCTAACCTCGACTGCAGGAACCAAGTTTATCAAGCCGTAGTCGTTCCTTTCAAGCTGAAACAAAAAAATATTAATCTAAGCTCATAAATTTCATAAATGTTATAGTGTATCTTGTCATTTTACATTTTCAAGATCATGTGCTAGTCATGCAGATCGGATGGCGGGTTGAATCTTTAAACCGAACATGATACATATGTTTATTTGTGTAAAAGACATCAACTCTAACCCATACAGACTTAAAATTGTGTAATCCGAACATGACCTATTTAACCCATTTTTCTAAATGAGAGATTGACGTGTTGGCAGATTGTAATCAAGTTGTAAACTTGCTAAATGGGTTGGAGGGTTATAATACATGGGTTAAACCAACGGATTGATGGGTTGACCTTTTATTAAAACATGTAGACAGTTAGACTTGTTTAATTAAATGGGTTTAAAGGTCAACCCGAACACAACTAGTTTAATTAAACAAGTAAATCCGAACGCAACCCATTTATTAAACAAATTAGATATGACCACCCAAAACCGGATTGTTTTTGTGTCGTGTTTCAGGTTCATGTCAGAAATTGTCATCTCTAAATATGATGCTAGATTTTATCAAGTGAGATCAAAATATAGAAACAAACGGTTTAACCATGAACATTGAGAATGTAATACATAGTGTTCACAAAGCATAGGCAAAGATGTCAAACCGGATCCAAATCATTGTTTTTTCTCATGCTATTGGAAGGTTGTCCGCTAAACCTCTTTTCCGCTACATCCTTGAGCTTTCTTAGCACCTCGTCAGGTGGAAGAGTTGATGAATGTTGTTGCTTCAAATACACAACGTCTTTTCCTCCCATTTTGATACCCGCGATTACATGTGTACCATACTTTTGTATAAACCTATAAGCACATAAACAATCCAAACAAGAACAAACTTTAGAATTCTTGAATGTGTAACACATTTAGAAATAAAAAAAATGCAGGTTTAACTTACTTGGCTAATGTTGCAGGTTCCCATGATGATGGAACAGCATTCTTGACATGATCACATAATGCAATCTGGGACTTTTCGAGTGTGATATTGTAAAGTGTTATGAACACACCATCTAGCGCGAGTGCTTTCGTGTTCATAGCATCTTTTTGCCATGATCCTGTGAACTCAAATGCAGCATTAAACTGTCCTGTTGGGATTCTTCCTGAAAGTTTAACATCCTGGTTGAACTGTTCAGCCATCTGCAAAAACAAGAGATCAATGTCACCTAAATATCAAAGAAATCCAACAATTTTTCAGTTATATTAATGATGTTTTTCAAAAATGAGTTCTTTTGAAAACACATGATGACAAACGGGTGGTTATTTTTAATTTTTTTTTTTTGGTTTTTGAATGAGCAACTTCAGATTCTTGTAGTATGCAAATCTACAAGACCAAATGAGTTTCCACAATTTTTCTCTTTTTGCTACTAAAGTCTCCATCTCAGATAAAGACTACATTATTGCAAACTTAAGTCACCATAAGATAGCAGCGACATCAGTTGCAAAAGGGAAAAAGTTTTGGAACTTCAACCTAACTAGGTTCCGCCAAGTGAAGTAAGCATATGAGATGGCGAATGTCCTATCTTACTTGGCGACTAACCTTGATTTGAAGTCGAACAAACAAACAAACAACGTACCCAGTAAAATACCATTTACACAAAAGCTACTCGTAGGGTCTGAGGAGGGCAGGACGAGGGCAGGCCTTTCCTCTACCACAAGGGATAGAGAGGCTGCTCACACTGAGACCGCTTTTTACTTGTAAAATGTACTAAACCAAGTAACACAAAGTTTGGCTAAGGGAATGAAAACCAACATCATCAAGGCATAGAGTACTGGTAGTATTAGTAGTAACCACCAATAACAAAAAGTGGAGAGAACACTATGTTAGTAACAAGTAGCAAAAGAACAACGAAAGTTGTGCAAACCCTCTTAAAAGTACCTTAAGGCACCCGTAAAAAAGTCTCTATGTCAATCTAAGGCAAAGCTAAGGCGACAGTACGGCTAAGGCAAAGCAAACCAAAAGTGTAGGAAAACGCTAAGTGCACACACAAAAGTTCTCCCAAGACAAATCAACGATAAAATCCATAAACCACCCTAAAAGTCCCCAACCTTTATCCTTCGTATCCGAAAACTACTACCACCAATTTGTCATCATGACTTTTCAAAAAAAAGAAATTGTTGAAAAATATCTCGATCGGACACCAGAAGTCCATAAACCCCCATCTAAAGCCACCGGTCAACCATACACATCAAGAACACACAAAAATATTCAAACCCACAAGATCCAAAACACCAAATAGTTTCCACTTTCTAGTTTAAGAATCAAATACCTGCTGAAAAGACAGAATATCCGAGCTGAACCGCATCCGTTCACCCTTATCACAATTAATCGATTTCGACACATTCTGAATCAATATCCCACCCGGGATCGCTATATCCCTAACCTGTTCATCATCTATCCCAATCAACCTCGACTCGGGTGACTTCCCTTTACAATATTTCAATCTCAAATCCTCTGTAAGATCATACCCCAACCCAATCGCCCCGATCGCCTCCTCTGCAGCCGCCTTCAGCCGTAACACCACCTCCTTATTACTACTACCCATCAAAACTAATTGAAAGAGTGATAATCACAATCAAAAGTGCTAAATCTGAAGTGGTCAACTCTGTTTCTTGATGTTATTTTCACTGTGAATTAAATAATGTTTTGATGAAATATTGAAATGGGTTGTTGTTGTTGTTAGAGTTTACATCGATCGAAGTGATGGGTTTTGGATGTATTTTATTGGAACGTTGTCGTGTGAATTGTTTGTATGATACGCGGAATCGAAGTCAATATAGGAGTGCGGAACTGTTTTTATGAAAAAGTGCTAAATGTCAAATGAAGTTGGTTGGTTAAACGCCGCCGGATGCTGGCGGGAAAACAGTTAATTGGTGGTTGTACCGAATAATAATTTGGATGTTTTTTATTGACTTTTTGACCTTTTTTTGATTTAAGGTTATATAGTTTTGAATTTGATCCATTCGTTATCAAAACCCATTTCTTGTTTATTCTCAAGTGAAGTTTGTTTATTTTGGCTGGCTTCCTAATTGAATGGGGCTGACAAGTTTTATAAGGTAATTATGTGAATCTCTATTGCTAAGTTATGTTAATTAATTTAAAATGTGTTGTTTACATAGTTTGATGCTTAGACCATCCGTAGTGGGGTTTTTTTTGAGCGTTTTCCCCCTAAAAAACGCCCCACAACGCCCAAATTCCACCCCCGGAGGCATTTTTTTCCAAGAAATTTGCTTTTGATGTGCTTTTTTCCACGCCTTGCTTCATAGGTTTTAGCCAATCACCATTAGTCTTCCTTTTGTTTGTCCAATAAGATCTTTTGAGGGTTTTCTTTTTATTTAATTTTATTACACCTCTTTTAACATAATGTCCACATCTCCACTACACTCATTTTGGAAAACGCCACATAATGTCTCATTGCTGACTGGACTGCCACATGACGCAAAACGCCTATGCGTAGAAGCATTACCACTACACATGGTCCTAGAAGTTTCATTTTTTTGGGTATGGTGCATACATATCTAAAGCTAAGTTTATGTAGTGTGAAGTAGGTTTTTGTCATTAAAAGGTGTCTAGTTGGATCGAAAGTATTTAACTCCATATATAGTCATATTGTAATATGCACTCATATTTTGATTACAATAAGGATATAAACTTGTGGCACAAATATATACACACGTGTTGGTATCCTCTATTTTGATACATTTGTAATGGTTCATATCCAACAACTAAAGAAATGAATTGATGATTTTACCCTTCATTAATAGCTCCAAGTGATTAGAGACTTAAGAGTGGCGATCTAACCATCCATAAAGTACACTTCTACTCCTAGTTCCATTTATTCAAATTCAAGTGGGCGGAGTGAGCTCGGCAATACGTGGACGGGGGTGGCAAGTCGGATCCACATGACCGACGGGAACACCACATGGTGATGTAGTACCACCCAAAAAACCACACCGAGTTGTATGGCTATCCCGAAAACCAGCCTGTTAAACGATATATTTTTATTTTAATTTTTGAGCTTTTAATATTCAAATTATCCAATGTACACAGGATTCATATCTTTATATTTTTTTCACAACCATTATGTATTAATTATCTCTCAAGTTTTAATCATAAACACTTTAGACAATATGATTTTGAAATATGAAGTTGCAGCGATATGTCATGCTCAAAAAATTATCTTCGAGATGATCAAGAAGTACATGAGGATATTCTTCTAGAATTGCATTGCGAAGAAATCTACAACTACCTCCGATCGTATATAGTGAAACTTATTACGAATACCCACATACCTAACCTAGACAACTAGTTATTTTTTTATGCATTTTAGTCAGCCTTATAATTTTTTTAATCAATGAATTGTTATGTTATTACAAGTTTTATATTTTCTAAATGAATTATAAATTTTTGTATTAGTTTCGTTATAGGTTAACTAGTTTAGAACCCCGTGTATTACACGGGATTAAGTCAATAAAATATTAAATTATTAAATAAGCAAAAAAATAATAAAACATTGAAAAGGAAATCTAAAGAAAAGAAATATTCATAAATTAAATATTATAAAGAAAAATAATAAATAGTTAAGAAACTTTCTCGTCAACTGACTCGGCGGGGAATTCGTTCTCTTACTCATTGCCAACCAGTTACTCCCCTGCCTTGGCATAAACAAGCTAAAGGGTTGTTTGTTTAGCTCTTAATGGGCTCTTAATGGGCTCTTAATGGTTCAAACCTCTTACTTCTTACTGGTTCATAACTTAATGGTTAGACTCTTTGTTTTGTGAACAGATGTCTGAATGGTTAAGCATTATACATAGTCAGAATGGTTAAGACCACTAATTTGAATTGGTCTGATATTTGCCTCTGAATGGTTAAACATTATACTGACTCTTAATGGTTCAGACCTCTTACTGATTCAGCACTTAACCATTCAGAAGTTGCCAAACAACCCCTAACTTTCCTTAAGACTGCTTCTGGAACATCTCTATCCTTCTATGGATACTGTCGACATTACTTGTTATGAGGCGAGTATTGCCACCAGATGACTTCACTTGAGACATAACTTCTTCCGATAACTAAACTTCAAGTCTTAGCTACCCGAAATAAAATAAAATAGAATAAGTTATAAAATTTTATTTAGTTACTATCAACATTTCTTATTTTAGAATAGTTACCTTAATTTTCGACCTCTAAATATATATGTTAAACTAACCAATATTTTTTTTGTTAAATTAGGTATCCTAAACCTTCCTACAAAATCAACTTTTACCTTAAACATTTTAATTTATAAGTTATAATGATATTTTTTATTTAAACCTTACCAAAGATAGATTTTACGAAAGTGTTATATTAGATTTATAATGATGATTATATCTTTAAATTACTTTACAATTTAAACATGATTATCTGTTGTTTAAAAAAATAATAAATAGTTAAGAAACTTTCTCGTCAACTGACTCGGCGGGGAATTCGTTCTCTTACTCATTGCCAACCAGTTACTCCCCTGCCTTGGCATAAACAGGCTAAAGGGTTGTTTGTTTAGCTCTTAATGGGCTCTTAATGGTTCAGACCTCTTACCTCTTACTGGTTCATAACTTAATGGTTCAGAGTGTTTGTTTTGTGAACAGATGTCTGAATGGTTAAGCATTATACATAGTCTGAATGGTTAAGACCACTAATTTGAATTGGTCTGATATTTGCCTCTAAACGGTTAAACATTATACTGACTCTTAATGGTTCAGACCTCTTACTGATTCAGCACTTAACCATTCAGAAGTTGCCAAACAACCCCTAACTTTCCTTAAGACTGCTTCTGGAACATCTCTATCCTTCTATGAATACTGTCGACATTACTTGTTATGAGGCGAGTATTGCCACCAGATGACTTCACTTGAGACATAACTTCTTCCGATAACTAAACTTCAAGTCTTAGCTACCCGAAATAAAATAAAATAGAATAAGCTATAAAATTTTATTTAGTTACTATCAACATTTCTTATTTTAGAATAGTTACCTTAATTTTCGACCTCTAAATATATATGTTAAACTAACCAATATTTTTTTTGTTAGATTAGGTATCCTAAACCTTCCTACAAAATCAACTTTTACCTTAAACATTTTAATTTATAAGTTATAATGATATTTTTTATTTAAACCTTACCAAAGATAGATTTTACGAAAGTGTTATATTAGATTTATAATGATGATTATATCTTTAAATTTCTTTACAATTTAAACATGATTATCTGTTGTTTAAAAAAACGTAAATAAACAGTTTTTTATTACTGATTTCGTCCGTACAATACACAAGATTATAGCCTATTATTTAAGAAAATGGAAAAAAAACTAAGAACCTAATTATGTATACAGTTTCTTAAATTAAACTAACAAACAATAAATAAAAATCTAAAATTAATTATGTCATGTGTCTTATGAAATCTTTTAATATTAATTAAATTTAATATTTTATATTAAAAAAAAAAGAAACGTTAGAGATTTTGTTGAAAAAAAAGTATATATGCAACTTTAATATATTGAATTGAATATTTTATACTCAATGTGAAAGGATAAGGTTTACGATTTGAAGTTAAGTTTATGCCAATAATTTAGGGTTGATAAGATTTATATTAATTTAATTGGTATTTAATAATTTAAATTAAATAATAATTATTTACAATTAAGAATGGTCTAGAATAATGACAAGTGTCACAAAGTTGGTTTCTTTTATTATAGAGTATAGATAGATTACGTCATTAAGAAAATTGTTTAGACTCGTCCAACAACCCCTTCCCCCAGCACGCTGATTTGGATTATTGTGAGTGCGGTTAACACCATGCCGCCCCTTATGGTGTCATTGCTGGTGTCCTTGCTTGGGGTGATGACATTGAAAAACTTTCTCCTCTCCCAGCTAGGTCCTTTTTTTCACTAAACAACCATCAGTGACGGTGGAAGCCAATGGTGGAAGTACGATGATGGTGACGATGTGTAACCTTAAAATTATATAAAGTATTTAATTTAATAAGTAAATAGTTTATTAATAAATAACACTGGTATTAAATAATTACAAAAAAAGTCACTAGATGAAAGATGCATATGTTCATTGTTGAAAGACGTACGAGGGTTGTAATGTGATTCTAAGGTAGCACAAAGTGGTGAATGACGGGTATACCTCATGCCCTTAAAGCGTCTCCTACGTCATTCGAAATTGGTTCTTGGATCCGACGTGGTGTATGAGTGGTAGAGAGAGATGAAAGGAAGAAGGAGGGGTTCGTCAAGAATTTTGGACGGATGTGGAGGCGTCCGGATGAGTTTTGTTTGGTGAGGGGGGGGGGGGGGTTTAGAAGCATGGAGAGAGATGAATGGGTGAGGTGACGATGTCTGGAACTGGCAATGTTGGAGGCGTTGTTAGACCATGGGGTATGGTGGGGCTTGGGTTGGGCATTGGTTGACACGTGGACTTTCAAAACTCAAGGCTTCAACCCACTTTTGAAGGGGGTATAGTGGGCGTGGCTTGGTTGGCGTGGCCAAGCCACATCAGCTTTATATATATATATATATATATATCTATACTATATTATAATGCATGAGGGGGGGATTCTCAAAAGTTAAGAACTTCTTCCCCCCTTATTTATAAATTAACCCCTAAAATGAGGGTAAAATGGTCTTTTAAACCATAATTATTTTTTAGTCCCTCAATCTATTACATTTAAATCCTTGATATTTAACATAATTATAGGTAATTAGTTAGACTTCCTCCCTCTTTATAATTCAAAAGAATCTTTACGTGTCTTCATTTTGGACTAAAATAAGTTTTTCAAATACGTTTTTATTAACTAATGTCACAATTAATTTGTAAATTAATACCATTTAACATTGTTAAACGCAAGTAAACTTGTTAACTAAATTTAACACAATTTTAATATCCTTTAATTATTAATCAGTTAAAATGATAATTAATACTTTTAAAGGTGAATTATTAATACTTTTTACTATTACAAAACAAACTTCTTAATTTTCAACTCGGTGCCAACACTTATATAATTCCCTTTACTATAACTATTGCTATAACTTTCTAATACAAAATTTAACATCTTTATTGTATCAAAAATTTGTACCGTATAATATACTGTGTATTATTCTGTTTTATAAAACAAATTTTTAATGCATACGAAAAAAAAGGGAGACAACATATCTCGATATTTTTAATGCATACGAAAAAAAAAACTGAAAATGACAACTGAAAGCCAAGTAATAGCAACATCATTTCTTATATTTTAGTTTCCTTTATCTTTTTTTTTCCTTCGATATTTTCTATTCAGCTCAACTCCAAGATGATAAATCGGCACCGTGGTACGTCATTAATCTGCAAGACGAAAACCGTTAATATGAATTTTTAACAAATCAAAGTATATATAATTATTTTGTTCAAAGTAACAATACATATAATTATTATTTCATAGTTAGTTGTAACTTGTACATATAGAGATGTATGTTGTATGTTTCCGGTTAACACAAAATGAAATCAAAATACCTTTCTGAGCTTGATACTTGAGTCGTCGTTTGATTGTTTGAATCTCCCACTATTTAAGACTCATAACCATAAGCATTTGGGGCCATTTGTAGATATAGAAGAAAGGATTCACAACTTTTATAGGTACCACTTTCTTATTATTTTTTTAACTATAGATAATAGAAAATCTAAGACATAAAATACACACTAAAGGAAATAACAACGGAATGATAACTTAATATTTAAATCTTAACTCAAAATATAAACATAAAGACTTCAAATGGGCTTCCCATAAATTCTAAATAAATAGCTAATCGTTTATTTTTTTTTAAAGATTGGTAGATTCAAAATTAAATAGATGCAACTAACTTTCTAAACAAAAGGGTGCCAGATTATGCAACTAACTTTCTAAACAAAAGGGTGCCAGATTTCAAAATAACCCTAATTCACCTCTATATTCCTACTATAAATACTATTATAGTAGGGCACCCATTTCTATTGCTTAACATTTGATTATGGATCCAATTTCGAATCCAGTGATTGCGAAAAACAATCATATGATGTTGTACTTTCAAAGGTTAGATTGTTAATTCGTATCAATTTATAAATTATGTTTTAATTTTATAATATATGTTATTTTTTCGTTTCAGTTGGAAGGTGAACGCGCCGATTTAAACAATCCAGTTGCAGCTCCCGCTTCTAAGGTTTCGATTTTGATTGTTTTATTAATTTTTTATGTTCAAACATCGATTAAATAACGAGCTGTTATGTTATTTTTTCGTTTCAGTTGGAAGGTGAACGCGCCGATTTAAACAATCCAGTTGCAGCTCCCGCTTCTAAGGTTTCGATTTTGATTGTTTTATTAATTTTTTTCTGTTCAAACATCGATTAAATAATGAGCTGTTCATATTAACGGGTTTTTTGCAGGATGACGGTGATAAATCTGTTGAGATAATCAGTTACGGTCACATGTTCAACCCGTACAAGTCTCATCTTCAACGTGAATTTACTGAAGAGGTAATTTTAGGGTTTATTTAATCTTTTTTTAACTTTTTTATTCAGTTTTTGTCTTTTTTTTAAGGATCGAATTTATTCAGTTTTTGTCTTTTTTTAAGGATCGAACATGTGAAGCTCAAAGGAAGAGATACAAGAGACTATCGGAATGGAAATGGAGTCAAGTTATCAATTTAGATGATTCTGAAGAAGATGACAAAGAAAAAGAACTAGAAGACACAGCCGATTCAAGCGCAAAGAAGAAAACCGAATTAAAAATTCCTCAAGTGTCAATTCAGAAGAGGAATAGATTTCATTCAGCATAATATGAAATCTTTCAAGTGCTTTTTTTTTTTCATTTTTAGTTATGTTTGATCTAGACAATTTCATTTTCACTTGTTTTGTTTTCATTTTCAGTTTTTTTAGAATTAATGCAGTCTAATAAAGTTTATTTTATATTTTAAATTTTCAGTGTTTGAATTCCCACATCCTCTTAAATCCAGTGAACAATTATTGCAGTTACAGTAATAAAAAAAAAAAACCAATCAGCAAAAAGGTATCCAGCTCCATTTGCATAGCTATATTTTCATAATAATAAATATATATTAAACTTCAATTTATTTATATATTTTTACTGCATTAGAGATCATATATATTCTTTGTAAAACTTTACCTTCTCGTAATGTGTATCTATGTGCCATTCGAAAAGGAAAACGGTGATAACAATTCATATAGGTTACAATACACATGTCTGTCGTTTGAAAAGAAAAGATATACAATTAAATAATCTGGTAGTGATGAGATGATGATAAGTTTAAATTTTTAAAAATAGTTATATTCAATTAAATAATCTGGTAGTGGGTAAATATCATATTCTACCAAATTTTAGAAGTCCTGTATACATCTTCCTTATATTATAACGTAATTTTGTAAATTTATACTCATAAATTTCTCTTTAACACAAATCCATAAACTTACTAAAATCTAAATCAATTAATGATTCAATCAGTAAACATTTACTGGATTAATGTGAAAATTTAACACCTTTATTGCATTGAAAATTTGTACTTATATAGATGTACCGTATAACAACATATATCTACTCCACACAACACAAAAGTTATATAAAACTATTGCTATAACTTTCTAATACAAAATTTAACATCTTTATTGTATCAAAAATTTGTACCGTATAATAAACTGTGTATTATTCTGTTTTATAAAACAAATTTTTAATGCATACGAAAAAAAAGGGAGACAACATATCTCGACCCTACCTAAAAGTTTTATAAAAACAATTGCTATAACTTTATAGTACCAAGTTTATTAATAATAATAAAAAATATATGAGAATTGACAAAATAATATTTAACTATATAAATACTAAATTTTGTTGCAAGGTTTTAGGGATTATAAGTTAACTATGTTCTTATAGATTAGATTAGCAAGTTTAAAAAAAACTCTTATATGTTGACTAGATACATCTTTTATGGATTCTAACTTATAACTAGATTGTGTTTACATTTTTTTCAGAGATTATTAGTTAAAATTAAACTCATAATAGATAAGATTAGTTAGTTGAAACAAACTAAAGGTTATTAAGAATTCGTTGGTTTAAAAGTGCTATATATACAGCTCATTTTCATTAGTTTTTTTTTTTTACTTCAAAAAATCTTGTTCTTCAGAATTCGTTGGTTTAGCAGGTAATCTTTATTTAAGTTTTTCTACAACAGTGACTTTTATTTAAGTTTCTATACATCAATGACTTTTGTAAAAAAATAATTTAAAAGTTCATCCTTTCAGTGGTTTTGGTTGATCGGTACATCCATTCAGATCTTACACAGGTATGTATTCTTCCAAAACATGAATATGATGTTTGTTTTTTGCTTTCATACTATTATGTTTTTAATATCATCTTTCTGTAATATGATAAAAATGTATGATGTTTATATTGTCATATTATGTTTAGTAAATAAGTAACAATCCTATCTAATCCACATAAATAAACACAAAACTGAACTAAATCAATGATTCTATAAACCCAATCAAAAATTAGACAAATTGGTTTGTTTCGTTATAAAACCGGTGAACTGAAAGATCTAGAGGAAAAGAAAGCAAAAAAAAAAAAAAAAAGAAAGTGGTATGGTTCTAGAACCAACTATAACTTTTTTTATTAATTCAGTAATATTTTAAATAAAGGATTCAAATTATAGAAATAAATACTCTTAATAATATTAAAGTTTCACTCACAAATAATACTACTTGAATTAGGGTATAATTAAAATTCTAGACATATGTAACACCTATGACATATATCCACCACAATAATAAAAATATTATACGAATAAGAAAACTACCAGAAATGAGTGCCGCAATGCAAAGTGTCGCCCCCGCCGCATCGCGCGGGCACCCTACTAGTATATATATATATAGGACAATGCTAGACAGAAAACCCTATTTAGGTAGAAAACTCTGGAAACCCAAATCTCCCCCCATTTTTACCCAACCTCCCGACATTTTTTTTTTGAAAAAAATAACACATGTAATATACATGTTTTAGAGTGTTTTGTGCCAAAAAAAAAAACAAAAAAGCGCCAAAGGGATTTTTTTTAAAAAAATAAACAAATTTCAGTGCCTAACATGTGTTAGGCACAAAAGACATAAATTGCTGAAATTTTTTTTTTAAATTATCCCTTCGGCGCTTTTTTGATTTTTTTGGCCCAAAACTCTTAAAAACATGTATATTCCATGTGTTATTTTTTTCAAAAAAAAAATGTCGGGAGGTTGGGTTTTCTAGGGTTTTTATATAGATAGGGTTTTCTATATAGCCCTACCCTATTATATAATATATATATATATATATATATAACCAAAAACTAATAAACATACAACATAATTATTAAAATAAACATACAAAATAATTATCAAAATAAAAACCTATCATTCTTCGTCGTCTTCGTCGGGTTCGAACCCAGGAATCGTTGAAACATGTTCCACCAAATCAGCTCGAAGGTTGTGATGTATATCCCTTGACTTTATTAAAAATTCATTTGCCGCTTTATCTTCGTCTGTTACGTTACCTGGTTGGGGGTCATCATCATCATAGTAGGTTACGACCGCTCTACCTTCATCCTCCAAAATCATGTTGTGAAGAATGATACATGTGTACATCACGTTTCCAATTTGATCCTTGTCCCATAGTCGACAAGGCATTGCCAATATTCGCCACCTTTTCTTCAAAACACCGAATGCTCGCTCGACGTCTTTACGTGCAGCCATCTGGACCCTGTTAAACTTTAATCTCTTTGGATCTGAGGTACCGTGTCTTGTGAACGATTTTACGAAACCCCCCCACTCTGGGTAAATCCCATCAACTAGGTAGTACCCGTACACGTACTCAACCCCGTTTGTCACACCCCGACCACGTAGAACATACAAAACGTGGCGGAAACGTCGGGGAGTGTTGTAACAAAATTAATTGTTTCAAATCCATGGCAATTAAAGTTTCGTTTTATTAATCAAACACGAGAGTTACATTGTTTTAAACAAGAAACAAAGAGTATATAATAAAAATTTCTTGTCTCGTTTTAAGTCACTAAGGCACAGGTCCGCCTAAGTATGTCTTGATAAGTCCTATGCATCATCTCCTGAAAACACATGTGAAAATAGGTACGTCAGCATAAAAATGCCTGTGAGATACATAGGTTTTGTGAAAACAGAATTCATGACTTATGTTTGAGAAAATGTTTAGTCATGAACCTTGTAATTTGCTTGTCTTGTAAATCATTTGAAAAACGATAAGATCAGATGATATGTATAAATAAATGTCAGGTTAAATGAATAACCATGTAAAAATGTGTTTGTATAAGATAAGTTGTTTGTAAATCAATGTCTTGTGAAAAGTATGATATTTGTATAAAATGTTATATGTCTCAAACTGAAATGATTCAAATAACGCTACGATATGTAATATCATACTAACACTTATATATAGGAAGTACCAGCGGCGTATCCACCATACTTGTATCATATTACACACGCATCGTTACTTAATCACTTAATCAAACCAAACCACCAAAGTAATGTTTAACAATTGTAGAAATGTTTATGTATTGTCAAATGTCTATTGTCAAATGTAAATCTTGTCAACAGATACAAATGGTTCACACGGTTCAATAGTTACAAACGGTTCATATAATCAAACGGTTACGACGGTTCACATAGTCAAAAGGTTACAACGGTTCAAAATGTAGTATAATGTGTTCACATGCTGGATGAGCGTATGCAACAGAAATGCAATGTAAAACAATGTACTAAGCATGCACACAATGGACATACATAGCATAAGTGTAATGTAAAACAATGTACTAAGTATGAACTAAATGGACATACATAGCATAAAATGTAAGGTAAAACGATGTACTAAGTACGCACACAATGGGCATACATAGCATGAACACAATGAAATCATGTACTATAATGTACTAACGAACATAACAGGTATATGATGTGAAAACATGGAAAGCATGAAAGTAACAAGTAGGCACATGTGTTCCACCCCAAAACGTTTGGAAAACAGTAAAAGAGGGGTCTATGTACTCACATAAACACCTTGAAAACATTTAAAAGAGGGGGTTCTATGTACTCACTTGAGATTGCTTAGTAGTCCTTGAGTAACAACCAAACAATGCTAGAGATCGCGGATATCAAACGACACCTAATATAGGTAACTATGTTAATAACCGGACCTAAATCGGATGATTGGATAGAATGAGGGTTCGTAAACCAAACGAGTATAGAGACTCGTGTCATATGGTTTAACAAAGCCTTCATGCTAAAACGAAACTTAACCTAAGTGTTTGTGACCCATTACGACCCGTTTAGGTAGCTTATGCTACTTTAACGCGTCGTTCGCGTAAAACGCGTTCGGAATGCCTAACTAGTCCTATGACAAGTAAAATATGCCTTAACATGTCTAATATGGTTTTCAAATCAGTTTAGATGACAAAAGTTATGTTACATATGTTTAAAACGAATTTTGGCATCAAATGGGTATTTTGGTAATTTACCTAAGGCATATAAACTACCTATCATACAACTACTTAACGAAGCGACCATAGGGTATAACCTCGGAAGGTTATTCCCTATATACTATGGTCACCTAATGTGCTTGGTCGGATCCTAATGTGCTTGGTCGGATCCTAATGATCGACCAAATGGGTCGGGTTCGAAAGTATAAGCGATTGTTTAGATCGCTTACCTTACGACCCTAGACAACGTGGTAATCAGTAGGCATAGTCCCAAGGGACTATAACCAACGTGATTACACTCACGTTGCGAAGTTCAAACGAACTTCGCATTGACCATAAACTGGTCAATGCAGAAAGTCAAACAAAGTTTGACTTTCAGACTCGAAAAGCAATAAAAGAACGAAAGAATACTTACGAAGGGTCCCCGAATGCTAATCTAGATCCAAATAACTCAGGTATGAAACAATGGTTCCAACTTAGAGTCTTTTATATCAGATTCTAGTGGGTTTTGCAATGGGGGTGGATGGGTATTTATAGTTTTCGGGTAACCGTTAAGATCGTTTCATGGAAACCGTGCTCGAATCTTGTGCGTACACTTGTTGGAAACTTGTGGTGACTAAAAATGGCCTCTTATGAGCTGAAAGGGCAAGTTAGAATGTGTGGATGAGGTTTAATCAGCTGAAATCTGCTGACTAAGCATACTTATCTGTTCTGGGAACCTGATGCGGCCCGCTTCAGGATACATAAAAGCTTAGGCGGGCCGCATGGCCTTGTCTGATCAGAATTAATCTTTCAGAAATGACAGTTTTAGTCCCTGCACGTGTTTAAGGCCATTCCCGACACTTCTAAGGCCCGTAAAGCCAACTTTAAGGCCCTAAAATGGTGCCTAAACATTGTGGATATGAAACATGCTCAAAAATATGTCGGATGTTGGTTCGTTTGGTCGTACGAACGCGATGTTCGCTTAATTACGACGGAATGCGCACAAGCGCGAAAAACGATCCAAATGACGCAACGAATGGATTTTTCTTATGCCAAACACTAAAATAAAATATTTTAGTGCTTACATAAATTTTTGGATGTCCGGAGGTATTCAGAACGTGAGTTATGCGCAAAAGTGCAAACTTGTGCACTTTTTGACACTTTTAGTCCCTGAATGACCCAAAAGTTTATTTTAGCACACCGAACCCCTCAAAGCCTATTTCTAAGCTATATAAAGGATATTTAAGGTATGTTTAACTTATGGCCATGTTCCGGAATGTCTGTTACAGTTCAAATTGGCATACTTTCGCAGTTTGTCAAGTTTAGTCCCTGTAAGTTAATAAACTAGATTTTGCCATACCAAAGCCTTCAAAACTTATTTCTAAGTTATGTAAAGGTTACTTAAGGTATGTTAAGCCTATTTCACTATTCCGGAGTGTTCGTTGCATTAAACTGGTTATATCTACGCATCAGTGCGCGTATAACCCTCCAGAAAGCGATTTAAAGCTTGAAATCGAACAAGAGTTGATATGTGTAAACGATACACATATTTTTACAAATCCCAAGTATGAAATACAATATTTCATTGGTTTGGCATTTGTTTGATGGTTGAAGTGACACAGGTGTCACACCGTTTATAAAGAAAGTTCCTTTGGGTCCTATACCATTTACCCGATCATTGAAAAGAGGCGAGTGGTTTATGATGGTAATATCATTATGTGAACCTGGCATACCGAAGAACGCATGCCATATCCAAGGATCTTGGGACGCAACCGCTTCAAGCATGATGGCTGGCACCCCGTGAAATCCACTAGTGTGAGCGCCTTGAAGAACTCATGGCAATATTGTGTTTTATGTGTTTGATATTGTGTGAGAGAGATGTTAAATGTGGTAAGTATTTATAAAGGAATTTTTTTTTTAATATAGACCCCAACGGCTAGTTTGAAAGGGCCATTCACAACCCGCCATGTCAGCTTGCTCCCCCGCCCCACGCCCGGCTTGAAAGCCAAGCCCCAAGGGCCACGCCCCAACCCAAGCCCACCCGGGATAGTGGGTTGGGCGTTTTCCCCCAACCCACGCCCCAACCCAAGCCCCATACCACATGGCCCATACCCCATGGACTTAGGGATGTAGAGGGATGTAAAGAGAAAGTACAATGAGATGTACTCCTTAATTAACTTCCCTTGGGGGAGTAACTTCATGATGGGTAACCTCTTATGGAATTTCCACTCGAGTAACCAAAAAAAAAAGAAACTTTGAGCTACTAATGAGCAAAACAAATAATTGGTTGGTATGAGGAGACAAATGTTACATATTAGTTCTATATGTACTTTTTAGAGATTATGTGTTAACTCATGGCTGACCTTGCAAATGTGTTATCCTCGAAGACTAGATTCTTACTAGTCACTAGAACTGTTTTACGAGTTTTGATTCTCGCATTTGGCCTTAACAATTATGATCTTTATATGGATTGATCTTGAGGACTTGATTCTTACATCTTTTTGTACTGTGCACTATGATTCACATAAGTTGGTTTAATGACTTCAATTTACACTTAATTAGTATTGTGAACAGTTACTTTAAATGAGAATTTGATTATCACATTCGTGCATGGGCGCAACTTAGAGGAGGCCGGACCGGGCCTCGGCCCGTGCGGTTTTTTCGCGCAGTAGTGTTAAATTTCAGGTTTTGAAAATTTTTTTAGATGCGTATTGGTTTGACTCAGGCTGATTTTATCTCCAAAAAACATCAGGCCATGCTGAGTTTTAGGTCAAGATCCGCCACTGCATTCATGATTATTTAAAAGTTTATGTTAGTTTATATGTGTTTGTACAAGCAGCTTGATATTTTCACTTTAATTAGATACCGTCAAATATTTGCTTGTTGTTTATGAGTTATTTAAAATAGTGTGTTTTAAAGTGTGTTTGCATGTTTATAAGTTGTATATGTTGACTACTGAGTTTCTTTTTAAGAAAAATACAGTCACTAAAATTAGTGAAGTTTCAAAGCGTGCCCGCGTTGATCTACACCTTTTGCTTAAGGTGGAAGCACTATAGCCGTATGATGTTGAAGGAGTTATAATTATATATATGTACGTTTCGTATAGGATTTTGTAGGTATATACATTTTCGACCCCCCGGTTTCATAAAAAAATTTAGAGTAAACTGCCATTTTGGTCCCTGTGGTTTGGCCAGTTTTGCCACTTTAGTCCAAATCTCAAACTTATTACATCCAGGGCCCTGTGGTTTGCATTTTATTGCCATTTTAGTCCAAAATCCAAAAACCCTAGTTTTTTGACTGTTGCAACCCCCTATTTTGTCCTGTAGTGCAAGGGCATTTTGGTCATTTTGTTTTTCATTTAACATTTTATTAATTCAAAAATTAATATATATATATATATATATATATATATATTAATATACACACATAAGCAGTTCATCATCCCCAACATAAATCAGTCTACTCTCTCTCTCTCTTCTCTCTCTTCTCTCTCTCTATATAGCAAACACAGGGTCTTCATCCTCTTCACATGATAAAAAACCCCAGACCAAGCATCCTCTTCACATGTATAACTCTCGATCTCTCTCAGACCGATTCACCACGCGCCGCCGGTTGAAACCGTCGCCGGAACTCTCGCTCACCGGCTCCGTCGCCTCCAGGCGTCGTTTACGAGACAGATCTGGATTTTCCGGCGAAGTAGCGGAGTTAGGTCTAAAGTCAACGATAACGTTGCTGACGTCAGCGTTTTTCTTCAGATCCGATCTACGGTGTCTGTGGCGGAGATATTGATCGGAGGTGAGCATAAGGATAAGGTTTCAGGAACCTTGAGCTCGGTTTCTTCTTTCTCTCTCTTCTGATGAGCCATGGCTGATTAGGATGAGAGAGAGGGGGGTTTTAGAGAGAGAGAGAGTGGTGAGTGGGCTTATTGGTAAGAATCGGTTGGATCAAACTCTTGTTATCGATTATCTCGTATTCTTTACATCGATTATCTGAAATTCTCTTCGTGTACATTCGTATTTTTGCTGTTTGTTAGTTGAATTGTGGGTTTTGATTTTCTGGATTTTCTGGGTTGATGATGATGATGTTCTTGATGATGATGTTCTTGATTTTCTGGGTTGATGATGTTCTTGATTTTCTGGATTTTCTGGAATTTCTGGATTTTCTGGGTTTTGATGATGATGATGTTCTACATATTCTGCTGCTGATGATGATTATTTGGGAGAAGAGAGAGAGAAGAGAGAGAGTTAGGGTTTTATTTTGGGATGAATTTATTTGGGGAAGATGACCAAAATTTTAATTAATAAAATGTTAAATGAAAAACAAAATGACCAAAATGCCCTTGCACTACAGGACAAAATAGGAGGTTGCAACAGTAAAAAAACTAGGGTTTTTGGATTTTGGACTAAAATGGCAATAAAATGCAAACCACAGGGCCCTGGATGTAATAAGTTTGAGATTTGGACTAAAGTGGCAAAACTGGCCAAACCACAGGGACCAAAATGGCAGTTTACTCAAAAATTTAGGTATATATGTTTTCGACCCCCAGTTCTAATTTTTTTATTTATATAGCCCAAATAAAATATTTAATTAGTCCAAATAGTATAGCCCAAATCATTATATGTGGTAGAATACTAGAATGTATATTATATAACCCAAATCAAATCATTATATAGCTCAACTTAAAAGTCCACCATATCCAAAAAAAACCCAAATTCGTTTACTTTGGGACATCGACCAGAAGAACAGAAGCCACAAGCCAGAACTGCAGAGGGGGGGGGGGACGCAGGTTCCAGAACTGTTCGACTTCAGCTTCTTGTTCGAGAACAGAAGCCAAAACACTGTTCATTGTTGTGGTCTTGTACTCTTGTTCGACTTCTTCAATCTTCACAAGGTTAAATGTATGTGTTTTTTATCTTTAGGTTTAATTTAGGGCTGCAATTTATGTGATTTACGTTGAAATTAGGGGTGAAATTGGTCCGAATTTTTGCCCTAAACTTGTTGAATCTTTCTGTAACTATGTCTAATTTTATTTGTTTCTTCTTATTGTGATTTGATTTAGATAGAAATTAGAGTTTGAAATTTAGGGTGATTTGTTAACTTGTTTTGTTATTAGATTATGGTATGTGGAAGAATATAATGATAACTTCTTTTTTAATGTTTGAGAACATTTTTATTTGATATTAATGTTTGACCCGACCCGACCATACACCTCGAAACTACGCGATAGAAAAAACTTTTTTAGGTCCGTTACTTTCCGACCCCCCGAACTTTTTTTTCAAGCTTCGCCACTGCATGTGCTTAGCTACTTAGCTAAAAAGTTAGTTTCAATCTATCTATACCTACATATCTATTTGTATCTATCTATCTCTATATAATAAATAAAAGAAAAAATTGAACAAAACAACCTTTATGTTATCTTTAAACTGCACTTCATACCTTTCATTATGAAATCGACTAAACTCAACCTTTATGTTCATGTTTTGCATGTGAGGGCATTAATGTCTTTTTCACTTTTATCAATACAATTTAAATGAATACTTATTTATGTATTAGTTTCTTGAGACCAACCGTAGTCGGCTGTGATCCGGCGTGAATCTCCCCCAAACACACCCAAAAACGCTCCCCCCCACCCCATGGCGTGATTGAGCGTGATTTCGCAAAAAAGCTCCCCCAGCGTGTTTTGAATCACGCTAAAATGGCAAATTGTTAGCCAATCACATGCATCCCCTTTTTTCTTGGCCAATCCCCTTTTTTGGTTAGTTTTTTTATTTAATTCTTTACACCCCTTTTTAACATAATACCCACATCCTACACCCATTTTAGAAAAAAACGCCCAATAATGCCCTTTGCTGACTGGACTGCCACATGGCGGAAAACGTCTATGGAGGCATTATTCACCCTTACCACTACGCATGGTCTGATTGGTTCCTTCCTATGGGCCTTATCTTAGCACTTTCAAAAACCCAACCACCTGCAAGCGCCATCTTCATGTCTATTAGAGGAAATAATTCATAAATAATTTGTATTAATTGTATTAAATGTGATTATTCTATTTCCTTGTATTAGGTTTGACTCTCCATAATCATGGGAGAGATTTTTGTAATTCCTCGATTATAAATAATACTTCCCCAACCTCTCAAAGATCATTGGAGGTTGATTTATCACATGGTATCAGCCTGTTTCCTCTTCTCCTTCATTCTCTAATTTTCTTCCTGGGAACTCTCATGGCAACCCAACCTTCTGATAACACCTCTACCAATCACTTTTCTCCTGTCAAACTTTCCTCCTCTACCTTTCTTATATGGCGCAACCACATGACCCTTTTAATAGCACTTCATAAACTCTCTGCTCATATCGATGGTTCTAAACCACCCTCCGAAACCGTTACTACTTCCGATAACAAAACCGAGCCCAACCCAGATTATGCCGCTTGGCTTGCTGCAGACCAAAAGGCTGCCCTCCTTCTTCTTTCTTCCTTAACCGAGGAGGCAGCAACAGAGGTTCTTGGCATAACCGATGCCCGACAGATCTGGGTTACTCTTGAGAACACCTATAGCAACGCGTCTATTGAACGCGTTCAGTCTCTACGTGACTCCCTTCAATAGCTTACCAAGGGCACGTCCTCGGTTACGGATTTTTCCCGAAAGTTCAAACTCCTTTGTGAACAGCTTGCTGCAATCGGTCATCCGGTTGCTGAAACAGACAAGTTACATTGGTTTCTTCGAGGGCTTGGTCCTTCATATGAGAGCTTCTCCATCGTCATTCGAAATATCAAACCGGCACCTTTGTTTCGTGACCTCGTTGCCCAAGCAGAAAGCCATGATTTGTTCACCCAAAATCTTCATGGCACGACCACACCTCTTGCTGCGTTTCATGTTCAAAGCAAACGTGACTCTACATCGCAAAGCCGGTGTCATAGTTCATATCGTGGTTCCTCTTCTCGGGGCAGGGGCCGTAGTAACAACAACCGCCAACCTCGCTGTCAATTGTGCCACACGTACGACCACTACGCTTCGGCATGTCCAGATCTTCACTCGTATACCACTCAATATCCAGCCTTGGATGACTCCTTAGTCAAGGCGTTTCATGCCAAGTGCCATGTTACAGAAGATACTCCTGATTGGACCGGTGATACGGGAGCCACTGATCATATGACTCCAACTCTAGATTGCCTTCACCATTCCACTCCATACAAAGGTAAACATGCGGTCATTTTTGGAAACGGTAAGCGTCTTCCAATAACGCACGTTGGATCCTCAAAACTTTGTGATAAGATTAATATTCGTAATGTGCTTGTTGTTCCGAATCTTACAAGAAAGTTACTATCAATAAGCAAGCTAACTACCGACCATTCGGTTGATGTATTGTTTTCTCAACATTACTTTCATATCCAGGATCGGAAAACAAAACAGGTACTTGCTCGAGGGAAATGCGTTGATGGATTATATGTGCTCCAGAATGAACCACAAGCCTTTATTGCGGGTGTTTCAAATAAAGCTTCTTATGAATTATGGCATGCTCGTTTAGGTCACGCATCGTTTGGTGTTATTTCAAATTTGAATAAATGTGATATTTTGTCGGTTACTTCTTTATTACCAAAACCGGATATTTGTACCTCATGTCAACTTGCAAAAGGACAACGGTTATCTTTTAATTCTAATGAAAAACGAGCATCTTTTCCGCTTGATTTGGTTCATTGTGATCTATGGGGTCCCGCACCTATTTCCTCCACAGAAGGTTATCGTTACTATGTTGCCTTTATTGACGATTACTCTAGGTTTACGTGGTTATATCCACTTAAAACAAAAACAGGGTTTTACGCGGTTCTACAGTCTTTTATTAACCTTGTGCAAACTCAATGTTCACGAAAAATTAAAACTTTTCAAAGCGATGGGGGAACCGAGTTCGTGAATCATACAGTTCGTAAAATTTTTGAAGACAATGGAACATTTCATATGTACTCATGTCCGTACACGCCCAACAAAACCGACGTGCCGAAAGGAAACATCGCCATATTGTGGAAACCGGACTCGCAATGTTGTTTAATGCTCACGTGCCTGCTTCCTTTTGGGCCGATGCTTTTGCTTCGGCAACTTATATTATTAACCGTGTGCCGACTCCTCTTATAGAGAACAAGTCTCCCTTCCAAGTTCTGTTTAATCAACTGCCCAATTTTTCCAACTTTCGGGTTTACGGGTGCCGTGTTTTTCCCTACCTACGTGACTATGCCAAGCATAAGCTCGAGCCACGAAGTCTTCCATGCATTTTCATTGGTTATAGCTCCTCTCATAAAGGTTTTAGATGCTTGGATCCTACCACCAATCGGGTCTTTATATCGCGACATGCTCGTTTCAATGAGTCATCATTTCCGTTTAAAGATTCTCACATCTCAACGGACTTAAACCACTTACTGCTCACATCTTTTTGTGAAGATACACCAACTCCAAATGGCCCACCCACTTCATCACCAACCAGCCCATCTCCACTATCCTCATCACCTGACGGCCCAACTACTTGTCCCCTTTGCACCTCAGACCCACTTCATACCACACCAGCCCATAACCAACCCAACGACCCATCTCAAACTCAATCCAATATGGATCCTCCTTCTACACAGCAGCCATCCAAACTCCCTCCAAACTCCACCGGCTCCTCAACCCAACCCGCCTCCTCTGCTGCACCCGAACCACCATCCCCTCCAACACCTGAACCACCCTCACCTCCTACACCCAAACCACCCTCCCCTGCTGTACCCGTACCACCAACCACTGCCCCACCTGCATCTAATTCCCATCCCATGACGACTCGAGCAAAGGCAGGAATATTTAAACCAAAGCATCAAGCAGACCTCGCTGCTCTACATTCCTATGCCTTACATGTGGCTTTGTCAATCGCTACGGAGCCACGCGGTTTCAAAACCGCAGCCAAAGATCCAAAGTGATGGCGGCAATGGTGGAAGAAATTACGGCTCTTCATAAAAATAACACGTGGACGCTAGTTCCGCGACCAGTATCTATGAATGTTGTGGGTTCCAAATGGGTGTTTCGTACTAAATATCGTTCCGATGGAACTATTGATCGGTACAAAGCACGTTTGGTAGCACAAGGTTTTACTCAAATTCCGGGATTGGATTATTCTCACACTTTCAGTCCGGTGGTCAAGGCATCTACCATTCGCATCATTTTATCTCTTGCGGTTCTCAATCAATGGAAATTGCATCAACTAGATGTCAAAAATGCATTCCTAAATTTCGATTTAAATGAAACTGTCTTCATGGAACAACCACCCGGATTTGTGGACTCTAGTCATCCAAGTTACGTTTGTAAGTTATCTAAGGCACTTTACGGCCTCAAACAAGCCCCTCGTGCTTGGTTCCAGCGTTTGAGCACGTTCCTTCTATCCTATGGGTTTACATGCAGCCGTGCGGATACATCGCTTTTCATTCTTCGTAGAGATGCTCACATTATGTATCTCCTTGTCTACGTGGACGATCTTATCCTTACCGGCAACGATGAAGCCATTATACAATCTTTTATTTCTTATCTTAATCGGGAATTTGCGATAAAGGATCTTGGAAATCTCAACTATTTCCTCGGCTTAGAAGTTGTCCCCACGGAAAACGGCTTGTTCCTTACACAAGCCAAGTATGCACAAGATATTCTTCACCGGGAAAATTTGTATGATACCAAACCCGTGCATAGTCCTCTTGCTCCGCATGAATCCTTTTCTACCCAAGGTGTGCCGTATTCCGATCCCACGTTATATCGTTCGTTGGTTGGAGCTTTGCAATACTTAACCATAACCAGACCGGATCTCTCGTATGCCGTTAATCAACTCTCTCAGTTTCTTCGTAGCCCAACCGTCGATCACTTTCAAGCAGTTAAACGCCTCTTAAGGTATGTCAAAGGTACACTTTCCTTTGGCCTCACCTATAGCCGTTCTCATCCTCCCGACATCATTGGTTACTAAGATGCCGATTGGGCACGCTGTCTTGATACGCGACGCTCAACGTACGGATACTCGATTTTTCTTGGTGGTAACCTTGTCTCTTGGAGTGCCAAGAAACAGCCTACTGTTTCGAGATCAAGCTGCGAATCGGAATACCGCGCCATGGCTAATACGGTTGCTGAACTTGTTTGGATTACTCATCTCCTACGGGAGTTGCATGCTCTACCGCCTGATCGTCCAACGTTACTCTGTGATAATAAGAGTGCCTTGTTTATGACCCAGAATCCTGTCTCTCATAAACGTGCTAAACACATTGACTTGGACTATCACTTCATTCGTGAGCTCGTTAACTCGGGGAAACTCTACACCAAGTTTGTCCCGACATATCTCCAGGTGGCAGACATCTTTACCAAGAGTCTTCCGCGCGCTCAATTTGATGTTTTTCGTACAAAGCTCCGTCTTGATCCGCCACCGTTCCGATTGAAGGGGGTATTAGAGGAAATAATTCGTAAATAATTTGTATTAATTGTATTAAATGTGATTATTCTATTTCCTTGTATTAGGTTTGACTCTTCATAATCATGGGAGAGATTTTTGTAATTCCTCGATTATAAATAATACTTCCCCAACCTCTCAAAGATCATTGGAGGTTGATTTATCACAATGTCCCCTTGAAGAAACCTACAACCTCACCTAATTGACACTTTTTGCAACCTCTTGAATCATGGACATTATTCATACGTGAAATTGTTTTCTAGTCTGCAACCTCTAAGCGTCTCAAATTCCACTCATAATCAATCCAAACTTCATACAACTCACTCTAGAACCTTCCAAATACTACGACCAACAATGCTCTGTATGAGAACAATGACAGTGGTAATTAATTCTAAGATTTGATAATGTTACAATGAAAATAAAAAAGTGACCCTACAATTTAATTTTGCTAAAACCATCACAAATATCATTTGTTCAATTAACTCATAAATCAAAACATAAAAAACAGATTAGCTCTCACACTTGATGACACAGATCTCCTGTGTTACATTCGTGACAATTCATATTCATAAAAATGACTTATAAGGGGACTGGGGTGGTCCGTGATGGCCACCCCATCACTCGTTAAAAAATAACGCACACCGCCGCCGCCTAATGTATCACGCGTTGAATTTGTAACGCGTTCTTTATATCACGCGTTGAAAAGATTGTTTGATGAAAAGTGCAATTCATATTGTTTTGTCGTTTATGCAATTGAATTAATAGCAAGTTTGATGAAAAGTGCAAATTAGCCCCTCAACTTTTGTTAGCTATTTTTAAATAGCTTTCCTTTAATTGCAATTCAGGTCCCTCATCTTTATATAAATTTTAATTGCCCATCTCGACGAACCGTTTAAGTCGGTTTTAATTCAACAAAAGCGCGCGATTTGCGAAAGGTGGGGTTGGGAGATGCCACCCGTTTAAGTCGAACTAGTAGGTTCTTTAGGTTTGGAGTTTCATGAGTCGGACGAGGAGTAGAGTTTTTTTAGTTTTTTTTTTTTTAAATTGTAGCCTAAAATATTTTTAGTATGTTAAATTGAACTAGTATGTTTTAATTTTAATGAAATTTATAATTTTAGTGTTTTATTGTTAATTTCTAATTTAAAATAAAAAATTAAAAAAAAATGTGAGTGATGGAATTCTATCACTAGTGATGACCACCGCCACTACAAAATGCTTGTGAGTGATAGAATAGTGGCTAATGACATGTCAGGAGTTGATTGAATATTTCGAGTGATAGAATTCTATCACTAGTGACCACCCCCACTCCCCTAATCTGATAAAGTAAAAATATTTTTTATGATTTTGTTTCCATTTATCACCCAAACACTCACTTAACATAAACACTGCAAAATGATGTAAAAAACAACAATATAATTCAGTTATAATAAAAAAAGTTGAATATCAAATAAAATAAAAAGAGTAAAAAGAGGATCTTGAACGAAGAGAGAATATTGAGAAGAAATCATCAAAATCGGAAAACAAAAATTGTTCAAACAACTCATGCCGGCCAAACACTCCGCCATTTCTCTCTCTCCACACTTCTCTCGATGCGCCGACGGAGCACCCAATCCGAGGATGTTCATTGGTTTATGATGTTTGATTCGCATTGTTTGTATGCGTTCGACCATGATTTAAGGTTTGGGAAACAGAGAATGAGGGAACCGTCAGTTATGTGGGGTGTCGGAGAAGAGGGATTGGGTGGTCGAAGGTGATTAAGGTTTCCGCCGGTGAGTAGTCGTCGACGGTAGTTTACCTTTTTTGTTTGTTCGTTGCCGTATGCGGTGTCGTTTCTGCCGGAATGATCAATTAACAAGTGAGATTTAGTTACGTTATCATCCCCTTAGGCCATGTGTAGTCATAACGCCCGGGCGTTATGCGACACGTGGCGCGCCACGTGTGCGGGTGGGCGTTATGGGGCGTTATGCATTTTAAGCCCGTAGTCATAAAGCCCCCGCCTAATCATTACTCAATTATTAATTTCTAATTTTTTATAATTATTTTCTAACTTTATAAAATTGAAAATTAAAACAACCCACTGAAATTCCGGCTTCTTCTCCGGCCAAACACACTGAAATTCCGGTTATGGGACAAACGCACTGAAAATTAAAACAACCCACTGAAATTCCGGTTATGGGACCAAACGCGCCTTCTTCTTCTCCGGCCTTCTTCTCCGGCTTCTTCTCGTTCTTCAGGTCCGATTTGCAGGACCAAAGTGTAAAATGCAGGGACCAAAGTGTAAAATGCAGGGCCTTCTTCTCCGGCAACCAAGTTCACCGGAAGAAATGGTGATGATGATTTTTCACTTCACCAACCTTTTAACCCCAGAAAATTAAAAAAAAAAAAAAAATTCAAACAAACACACACATACCGCCCTTTTAACCCCGCTATAGACATCGCGCCACACCCCTTTTTTTCCCTTCATAGCGCCCCACGTTTTGGTGTTTGGGCGTTTTTCCGGCGCCATGTGAGGTTTCCGGCGGTATATGGAGCCCCACTACAGGGGGTCTTAGTATCAATTAACAAGATAGATCCTCTGCTGACAATGGAGGTTGTGGTCGTGGGGTGTTGCAGAAAATGGGTGTTTTGTGGAGATTTATTAGTTAAAAGAAATTATTAATTAAAAAGTTAAGGGAAAAGACATTAATACCCTCACATGCTTTGCATGTGAGGGACGTTAACCGAAAAAACAAACGGTGTTAGTTGTAAAGGTTTTAGGATGTAACAAAACATGAACATAAAGGTTGGGTTTGGCCGATTTCGTAATGAAAGGTATGAAGTGCAGTTTAAATATTGATTTGTGTAATATTGTCTAAATAAAAATCATAAAGGTGTCTAAATAAAAATCTTAAAGGAATACATGTCACAATTTTAGTCGATCTAAAATTTTTGTTTTTCCAACTGTCCTACATAATAATGATATTAAATGGTTTACTTTTAGATATTTAATATATATTTAAATATGAATATTATAATTAATTATAAATACTTATAAATTAATGATAAATACTTATTATTTATATATATACTATATAATAAATTATTATTTTTAAATTATATTTTATTTAACTCGTTTAATATGAGTTATTTTAACCCCCTACAATACATGAGTTTTTAAAGATGTATCTTTTTAGAATATTATATTTATTTTATTAGTGTAATATATGAGACTCTAACCTTAGTATATAATATGTGACGTGTTTGAACAACTATTTTTTATAGTTTTGTAAATAATAATCCTTTTAATCTTTTATAATAATTTCTGAAATAAAAATTCGGGATCTTTGTTTTCGTTTAAAATCCTATTTAATAAAGGTTACAAAATTGTGGTGTTACATATTATCACAAAACACACATCTTTGTTGAATTTAGGTCTATTCACCTTTGGTGTAACTTAACTCTCATGGTCATGGGCAACCGTCCATTGAAAACTCAAATTGATTTTATTTTGGTCTTTTTTGTAGGAAGGAGACTGTTCATCTACCCTAGAGTCCTATACAATGTCAACAATGAGGATGTTGATATCATAAACACTTTTTACATAGATGACTCGAGGGTGCAACCACAGGCACCTCACGCTCACAGTCCACAAACACAAATTATAAGATTGGACTCTTGAAATTGATAAGTTTTGACCCAATTTGATTATAGCCCATTTACAGGCTCAGTTAAGTTAAATGCATGGGTAGGGTTTCTTAAGCCCAAATAAGTAAAGATAAAAATGTCTCAAGTTACTTAGTACGTCCAGTTAGAGTTGTACATACCGCTTAACTGGTTTTCTTAGGCAATGTGTATTGGTAGAGCCCCATAGTGGGGAGTTATGTGACAAGTGTCAATTGTGTAAGAAAGGGGGGTTGTAAGGCTTTATATAACCTGAGTGTGTAGTGGGGATATATATGTATGCAGTGGCGGATCTAGAGAAACTTTCATAGGGGTAACGTCTTAAAAGAAAGGGGTAACGAAATCGAAAAAACGTTAAAAAAATGTCAAATTTTTCCAAAATTTACACTACCGCCGGATCGCCAAGGGGTAGCCGCTACCCCTTCTCATATGGTACATCCGCCCCTGTATGTATGTGGCTTTATATATATATGTGTGTGTGTGAGTGGGGAAGGAAGGGTCACGTCGTGAAAATTTTCACGAGAAGGAGGGAGAGGCAACACATGGCGCCGACCGTAATGGTGTTCACTGGCGCCATGGGGCATTATAGGAGGATGAGGCGACATATACAACCCCATTATAGGTGGTCTTATACATGCAGGGCCGTCCCCGAGATTAATAAAAAAAAATTGGGCCTCGTGCAAGACAAAAAAAATGGGCCCTCTTCATATAATATAAACTTATGAACTATATATCCAAAAACCACAATACGACAATAATTGATTAATTGTTATAAAAATATACAAAACAATAGTAGTGTAGCAAAATAAACAAACTAACTTACTTAAGCAAATCGTGAGGCTCTCCTAGCGTTTTTGGAAGCAAAGCTCTCGATCAAGTCTTTATAGTCCATACCTTCTAATATTTCGTTTTCAATAGATATCATCGCTAAGCCATTAAGTCTTTCTTGGGACATTGTCGATCGCAAATAAGACTTCAGCAACTTCAATTTTGAAAAGCTTCTTTTTGCCGATGCCATTGTTACCGGAATTGTCAAAAGCACTTTATATGCATTTATAGCATTAGGAAAATCACCTAGCCGAAAGATATTGTTTAAAGAATCAATAGGGCTAACAATGTGACTCGGTAAGAATGTCTTGATCAACTTCAACTCCAAATAAAGTTCATTAGCATCAACGTCCAATTCTTCGTTACATTTCAATGCATCTTGAAGACAATAACAACAAGACTTGAGATCTTTTTAATCAAATGTCTTCAACTTTTTAGGAAACAAAAAACCATATAATTTTTCGAATTTTTGGTATTGATCGAATCTTGTTTCAAGAGAACTTATAGCTTGATCTACAATACATAAAAAATAATTGACTTTAAAATCCTTATTGAGTGAAAATATAACTTCTTCTACGCTTGAATTCTCATCAAATTGCTTTTTTCCTACGTATCACACGTTTTTGAGGGAATTCCGCATCAACACCCAATTCATTGGCAATTTCTATAGCTTCATCAATTGCCTTAGAAAACCCCACTTCTCTATAATTTTTGAAGTATTTACTCAATTTGTCCACTTCATCAATAGCAACATCAAGAACCACATCCTTTGATTGTAATCTTTTGCTCACCACATTCACATTTGATAATATTTCATACCAAATGATGATTTGTACCAAACGAGTGGTAGACAATGACTTAAGAGTTAATCCTTTAGAACCACTTCATTATTTTACTTCTTTAAATCGTTGGTATATAAAAAACACCTAATAAATGGCCTAATATCCAAAAACATATTTAATGCTTCAAAGTTAAAGTTACTGTGAAAAATTGAATTCATGAAAGCAACAACTTCTTTTATTTTAATGCTATATTAGAAGTTTAGAACCACTTTATTATTTTGGTTCAAGTTTCAAAGGCATAATAGTTCAACCAATCAAATACACACACTTTAAATTTCAAAGTTTAAAAATAACCTAAAAACCCTGAAACAAAGTTTCTGAACAAAGATCACGGACAATTGTCTGCGTTTTTGAATGAATGATATTTTCAATTTCATAAACTCTAAACAAAATCAAATCACTATGAAACTGAAACAATTGCAAAGCCCTTTCCTTTCAAATACAATTCCTGAATTCCATAACCATACCGATGAGGCGAGCCGCGAGCGACTGACTGATGATATCGGCCAACATATCGCAATTCCTAATCGCTCAGGGAATCGTGCGCTGCAAGCTTGGAGCCTTGGAGATGAATCGTGACAATGACAATCGTTCTGCGTTTTTTTTTTATTTTTGCGCCCCCACAGCCAACAGGATTATGTAAGTGGATTTAGGGATTGAGGCACAAATCTGAGTTGGGTTTTTGTTTTGGACTTTAGAATTTCAGATCAAATTGAGTTGGGTTTTTGTTTTGAACTTTAAACTACCAGATCTAATAAACAATACATAGAAACTTAAAAAAATATTTGGGCCCCTTGGCAGTTTGGGCCTTGTGCAGTGGCCCGACCTGCATAGGCCCAAAACTGCCCCTGTATACATATAGTTAACCAAACTAGTTATTGGCTGACTTGGTCAAAACCAGTTAGGCCCCTAACCGATTCAAGAATGCCTAATAAACCTAACGTATATAGCCGATTAGGTTATTAATCGAAGTATCGAACTTGTTAACCAAAATGAGCGTTTTTAAAGAATTTAAAACAAATTAATTAAATACTAAATATATAAAATAAACTCAATACAGCTCTTTGTTTTTAATTGTATTTGTATTTTAAGATTAACTCACAGAGTCACAGTCCCCAAATGATAAGATAGGGCTCTTGTAATTGATCAAGTTATGACCCAATTCTAATAGCCCATTACCAAGGCCCAGTTAAGTTCAAAGCATGGGTTGGGTGTCTCAAGCCCAAACAAACAAGGATATGCATGATCCATACGTCAATCTAAAAGCAAATGTCTTAGATGCTACAAGAGGTGCACAAATGATAAAAACCAGTTCCGAGAATTGTTAGGGACTGGGTCTTGTGGAACCGGTTTTATACCCGACGCTAATAAGAAAAAAACAGAAACCGCTCACTTCTTGTTTACTAGAACCAAAACTGGTTCCAACCCGGAATCAGTTTTGTGCACCTCTAGACGCCACACAAATTAATCTCTTCTATGATTAATCACCAAACGCCTAAGCTTGTTAATGTTTTTATTTTCATCTCCTTCCACCGTTAATTGAACTTTGCTTCACATGTTTAATGATTTTACTCTCAAACTCAACTATATTTGTCATCTCCGCATTCGATCTGAATAGTTTCATTTTGGCTCTTAATTCTTTACCCTATGAGACGTGAAAGTCTCGCACTCATTACACCCCGATGGATGACGATGTTGATTAAATTTGTAAAACCCTAAAGACTAAAGTCAGAGCTTGCCTAATAACCTTGCATCTCAACTTAAAACCATGGTGAAAGATAGTGGCTACTTCACAACTTACATATTTTCATCTATATGGAATGTGTTGTTGCATACCATGTCGTTTTGTCCTTTGTGTACATTTTACAAAACATCATAATCATTTTGTAAAAGAGTGAACCTATGCGAGTCAGTACTTCTATGATGATGAATACGAACATGGCCACACCTCGTCTTCACGGCCCCATCCTAGATCTCCAAACAAGAAGAGAGAAAAGTGGAGATGTAGAGACGACCGGTAGAGGAAGAATCCTTTATTTCCAGCTACAAAAGGTGTGTTTGCCTCATATCTCATGCCCTAATGTGGAGGTGGAGACCTCCTTATATTGGAGACATGGGCAACCCTAACCTCAATGGGACAGGCCCAGTTAGGGGTTGTCTCTACAAGCCCACAGCCTAGTGTAGTGTAAACTACAACGCGTTGGGCTTCACGGGTTAGTACGCAATAATAATAAATATTAATACAAAAGGCGATAAGTAATGTGTAACCGTTTAAGCTGGGTCAAGTACCTTACCTCTACAAGTCCCCCAGTCTAGTTTTGCTCTCACATGCAAGCGCTGGGAGTAGCACTGGACTTATTAAGGGCTCAGTAGGTGAAGATTACTAGTTCTGAGCTTACCTGTCATCCGAGTGAGGGAAAGTTGTTGGGTAGAGCCTGGCTCGCATTGATTGGCTGCATGTTACTGTCCTCTGTATTAGCACACTTTCATGAGCCTCTCATAGTTGTGCATATATGGATAGGTCCCGCAGAGGAGATTTGGGACCAGCTAAGTGTTTTATCAGTTAAACGTCTTGCCTTCGGATGATTTTTTCAGGTGTGACCCTGCTTTAGCGGTGCACACACGGTCGTGTGGGCTATTGTAAAATATTCAACCCTTTGGCGTGACTTTTGTTGGTTAGCATATGGTGCGCTAACGGCGTTCAACCCATTGAAAGAGTTGATGTTGATGTGACGAGGATCCCTACCACGCGTCCGTGTCACCGAGATCTTCGTTGTCATATGTGCAGCCATTGGTGGTCATAGACGCATATGCGGATGTTATGCCACCTTAGGCGAATGTAGAACCGCTGGTGGTTGTACCAATCATTGTTATTGATGATCCGATTATAACAATCATCGTCGCAGTCGAAAAGAATGATATAAAATGCACCCCTGTAGAAGTGCTTGCTATGCTCAGTGATACTGGAAGGGTGTTTAGAACATTATTTATGTTTCCCACAATGTTTTTATAATTATGGGACAAGTACTTGGTTTTCCATCAGTGGTTGTGTGCATCTATTAACAAGGTACCCACTGGAATAGTAGTGGTTGAATACATTTATTACCAAGATGCCCACTCTTAGCGTTGTATTTTGTGAGTAATACTATTTTGTATGTGTAGGTATTTATATTAACTACGTTACACTTAGTATTTTCGTTTTATGCTTTACCGTATTGTACAGTTCAGATACGATGGTATGTTGTGTTTACAAATATTTATATGAACACTTGCTGATATCAGAAAGTGCTTTACAATGCTTTACCCTACCTTATAACTTCTTAGTTTAACATACACACCGTAATAAGAAATCATTTACTTCAACTCATGTAATATATATATATACGCACATTCATTTTAAAATCACGCACGTTATAATTCCAAAATCCAAAATCACGCATGTTGAAACACACTAATCACGCATGTTATAGAACAAATCACACACGTTGTTGTACGTGAAGTACGTTAAGCCTTAATGTACGATATACTTTTTCTATATATAGAAAAAGTATATCGTACATTAAGGCTTAACGTACTTCATGTACGACAACGTGTGTGATTTGTTCTATAACATGCGTGATTAGTGTTTTCAATATGCGTGATTATTGTGTTTCAACATGCGTGATTTTGGATTTTGGAAATATATATATATATATATAGAAAAAGTATATCATACATTAAGGCTTAACGTAGTTCACGTACGACAACGTGTGTGATTTGTTCTATAACACGCGTGATTAGTGTTTTCAATATGCGTGATTATTGTGTTTCAACATGCGTGATTTTGGATTTTGGAATTATAACGTGCGTGATTTTAAAATGAATGTGTGTAATTACCTGTCGTACGTGATGTATGTTAAGCCGTAATGTACATTAACCTTCCTCTCTCTCTCTCTCTCTCTATATATATATATATAGTGTAGGGTTCTAGAGTGAACATTAGATTGAGAGTGAACTGTGTGAACTAATCTGAGCCATTAATTGTTTAGATCTTGGAAATTTTAATAATGGTAGTTTTGTAATTATTTATATGTAAAAAATAATTGAAAAGGGTATAAAGGTAAATTATTAAATACTTCTCTCTCAAATTAAATAATGTAGGATCGTTTGCACGACCAAAACGAGTCGTTCAGAAGAGTTCTAATCAATACGAGAGGCGGAAACAGACGTATCGACTTTGAATCAGCTTGATATACACTCTAATTGTCTTGTTTATTGATATAACAACGTTTTACATCCTGTAGACACTTCGGCAGCACCTCGGCACCGGAATCAGAAAGTTCTACAAATGAAATGACAAGGCATGTATTTATAGGCTCTCCATTTCGTATGAGATGGACTCACACCAAATGGCATTTCGTGCGAAATGGCAATCACCATTCCGTGCGAAATGGCCATCACCATTCCGTGCAAAATGGCCAGTTCCATTTCGTACGAAATGGACAAGTTCCATTTCGTGCGAAATGGCCACATCCAACATTTTTCTCGTATATCGTGCCCTGATCTATCATTCTATTTACAAGACTCGATACAAGACGAAGTCGACAGACATATGCACCAACAGACTCCCCCTTGGATGTTGACGAAGTCTTCAGTATCGAGTCTTCGGTATGTCACATCTTCAGTCTTGATCAGTCTTCGTGTGCTCTTTCCAAAGTATCTGACAGTGTAAGCATCCTTCATCTCTTTCTTCCTCTCTCTCTCTCTTCAGCATCAGCAGCTAAATCCCCTTTGGATGTTGATTTCATAAATTCTTCAGGATCAGCGGCTGGCATGATCACCAGGAATCGAAACTGGCTCTACTATCTTCAGACTCCTCTTTGCTAGCAGACTCCCCCTTAAGTTGTTCCGGGATCACAATCTGACATAGCTTTCGTTTTAGAATCGTAACCTGGCTCGAACTCTGCTCAGGTTTTATGCGGAAAGTCTTCAGAAGTCGAAACTGGCTAACCTGCACAGACTCTACCTCAAAATAAATTTCACAAATTTAATAATTTGACAAATTTATAAATCTCTTGCAGATATCGTTCAACAAGATTTAACATTTATAATCTCTGACGATCACTTGTAAACAAAATATTCAATTTTGACATTTCATTAAATTGAAACCATTTTATCTTTTCAAAATCATTTCTCAATTCAAACAAACTTTCCCAAACCTTGTTGTCCATCATGTTTAGCGCTCGGAATTTTGTAAATCAGCTTTTCAACATCAGTTGTCGAAAATAAGACGAAATAAAATCTTTTTGACTTTTCAAAATTTTATGCTAAAACACTCCGAAAATCTTTTTGGATTTTTGTTTTTAATGAAAAACAGTAAAGAAATATTTACAAACAATATTTTTGTGAGTTTGTGTAAGAGGATCATATCAGTTTTTAACAAATCACTAGCACCGTTGAGCTTTAAACACTTTAAATTCTAAACGATTCACTTAGATTGTCAGTATACTGATCCACTTAAATTTTCACACAAAGTTCAATTGTTTCGAGATACGAGATGAGTGTTTTACGCACTTAAACTTATTCGCGTGTCCCACCTCAGAATATACTCCCGTATCCAGACTCCTATATTCAGTCTTACAGGTGAATGTACACTAATGATATCTGTAAGGGGTTAAATGCGAGACCATGAGAGCTCAAGCTATTGCTTCCGCAAAATTAGAGAGATGATGGTTCGACTTTAGGTGTGTCCCCCTTGGGGATCTTCTTTTCAACAGCACATGATTAGCATTTTTCAATGTTTCATCATTTTTATGCTGAGGGTGAGCTTTAATATTAAAGCAGTGCAAAGTATTATACGAGGACTAGGCTATTGCTCCCGCAAAATCAGAAGTCCAGGTATAATACCCCAGATATCATCATGCGCAAAGACCTAGTATGTCAGAAATAGAAAGCCCATCAAACAAGATTTTAGGGGTTACCTATATATCCGAGAGATGTTCCCCACGAAATAAGCAAGTTTGATTTTTAGGTTTATATCTCGAATACAATCTACTAAGCGTGCGAAAACCTACTGGCATATCATCAGTGAGACCGTTTATCACATTTGACTTTCCAATTCTTTAGCGTACTGTGATTGTCTACTGATGTACTATCATTTCCTTTGTTTCACAACAAAACTCATTTTTGATTTTTCATGTTTTTGACTTTTTCAAATTTTCTAATGTTTTTGGATTTTCTGGAAATTTCTTACTCCCCCTAAAATTCAAAACTATTTAAAGAAAAATTTGACGAACCGATGTGAATTGCTTCAATTCTCCATTCACTTGGCATAAACAATCAGAACTCCCCCTGACAACAAACTATTTTCCCATTATGATTTCAAAACACTTAAGTTTGTTTTAATCAAAATGGTTTTTCCGGAAAATAAGTTTTGTTGAAATCACTTGTAAGATTGGGGATTAATTCATCACTTTGTTTTTAAAAACCACTTGTACAAGAGTTAACTCAAGTTCAACTTAATGACCTTGATTAACCTCTTGTAGGTTCACATCAACCAATACCACTTGTAAAATGAAATATAACAATTTTCAAGAATAACAATACCACTTGTAGGTCGAAATTTCACAGATGTGAATTTCTCAAGAAAGATGCCAATTCCTGCTCCACGATTACCAACTTGGGAGCTCCGGCAAGTCAGGATTTTACATATGGAATACTGACACCCAAGCCTGACCAGCTTTGGGTGTGACCTTCTCAGTTTCACTTGGGGTTTGAACATTCCTTTTTTCTTCATAAAAATATTTTACCCCTTTGGCCTTACCCTCGACCATTTTTCCAAAAATATTTTTCACTTTATCGTTAAAAGCCTTTTCGACATCAAATTCTTTCTTTTCAGAATAGAATTGATTTGAAATCTCCACTTTTCCAACTTTTTGTTTAAAATTTTCAGTTCGCAATGGTGGAAAATTTGCGTCATCCATTGGCGGAACTGAATTTTCTTCTTTTGGCTCAACTTGTGGCTCCTCTGACTTTGACGAGTCAGATTCATCGCCAGATTTCTCATTTGATTTCTTAACAACCCACATTTGGTTGTCAAGATTCACCCTTCTTTTGTAAAACCTTTTCGAACATTCACCAACTTCATATGTTGAGTTTTTAAACACTTTGAATTTTTCAGTTGGTGGTTCAGTTTTATCAACAACTTTTTCTTTGAGTTTAGAAACAACTTCCTGTTTTGTGTTGGTTTCCTTTGGACGGTTCCAGGCGATGTGACCAACTTCTTGACATTGGTAACAGGTTCTTATCTCTCTTTTCTGATTAGCTCCATTCTTTTCAATTTTTTGCTTTTTTGTAAGGAACTCTTTGTTCGATTGTTTCCAGAATGAGCTCTATTCTTCTTCTTCAGAACTTGACCCTGAAACAAATACTGTTTTTGTTTTAGAAATTTTCTCATTTTTATGATTTTTGGGTGGAATAAAACCCAATCCCTTCTTTTTGAAATTACTGTTATGGTTTGGTTTCTTTCGATAACCAGAACCAGAACTGTAACCCTTTTTCTTGTTTAACCTTTGTTGAACTCTTGAGGTGTAAGGTTTAGGTTTTTCAGCAAGATTTACACCTTTTATTTCAGAAATATTAATTTATGTTAGTTTGAAAACCTTGTTAATCATTTTAGTTTTAACACCTCTTATTGGAAATTCTTCATCAGAATATAATTTGTCTGAATCATTCAAAGTATATGCCACTTTGATTGGTTCGTCATTCAAATTAGATTTTGATAACATAAATTCTTTATTGTAAACCCTTTTGACCGATGATTTTGAACTGTTGACCGACGAACTCGAACTTTCAGACTCAGACTTTGACTCTGACTCCTCATCCTTATCCAACACCTGATCGACCACTTTCTTTATTAACTCAGACTCATGATCAGTGTCAGACGATATGAATATGACGTCAATGTTGTCTGGTAACTCATCAGTTGTTTCGGACTTTAACTTTATATTGACTGCCTTTTTAACTTGTTCCTCATTTGGTTTTCTGGGAGAATAACCTTCCCAGATCGGAGGTGGACACTTGTTATAATTTGCACTTTGTTTCTTACCAGTATTCTTTTCTTCCTACTTTTTGTCCTGAAAAGCTTCAAAACCTGCAACAGTTGGATAAATTCTATCAATCAAATAATCAGAACTTGAATAACTTTGCAGCAATCGTCTGATTCTTTCATTTTCTATCTTTTCTGTCTCCAACTCCTGCTTCAACTTTGCACATTCTTCAATATAGTGATTGATAGCCTTCTGCTTAGACATCATCACTGCATTCATCATGGTTAAAGCATCTTCTCTTTCTGAGTTTGTCTTTTGCAAACTATTCACTGTTCTGTTCAACACATCATACGATTCTTTCACATATTTGACATCAAACAATAATTTTTCTTTCATCTTATCAAGCTCATTAAACTTCTCATCTTTCTCTTCACAATGTTTGCATGGTTCCAAACATTTTAGACAAGGTTTCGTGATCTCAATAATTTTTTCAACTTCGATAATCTTTTCAACTTTGACTATCTTTTCAACTTCAATCACCTTCTCAGCAATTTTAACTTCTTCACTCTGTTCAGACTTCTCTTCTTGAGCAAAATTCTCGCATTTTACCTTTTTATGATTCTTTGCAGCTCGCTTCTCCTTTAGTTTCTCCAATCTATCTGCAAAATAAAATTTAAAACTTTCAGGAGATAATTGAGTTTTTCCAATGTTTATTTGTATTTCTTCTTCATCATCACTACTTTCAGTTGATGATTGATCAAAGACTGGTGTCTTTTCTGAGTTTTCTTCTGAAGAGACAGACTCTCCATCTTGACTTTTCTCATTATTATCAAACACATCCATCCATTCCTTCATCAAATCTGGCTCTTGAATGATCTGTGCAATGAAAGCTCCAAATTTGGAATCAGCCGGAATGTATTTGTCCCAGCTAAAACCTTATGCCACTCTTTCATCATCTTGATTTACGAGATAAGCTTTGTTCTTTCCATCTTCAATAGCATGGGATGATGACGGTTGTTGAGCAACTTATTGATATATAGCTTTCCGATAATAATCATTATTCCCAAACGGATTCTGAGCTCCACCTGCTTCTCGATTAGTACATTCCATCTTGAAATGTCCTTTTTCCCTGCATCGAAAACAAGTAACTTTAGATTTATCAAAACCTAAAGTAGAAACATTAGCATCACGGAAGTCATCTCTTCCTGTAATCAGTTTAAATTTCTCAGCTCTTCTCAAAACACTCGCTAAACACCACTTAATATCCATAAGCTCCATTTCCTTAGAATCGATCTGATCGTAATCCTCTTTTGTTAGCATAGGATTTCCGATTCTTCCTGCAACCAAACCCTCATATGATTCTAACACTGCAGCTAGTAATGCCATATGACCTTTAGCGACTTCTTCAGAGAATTTTTGACCATTCTGAAGATGCAACGTGATGTTGCAGTGTAACACATGACCATTACCATTGTTTGAGCTTTGGAACTGATGACTTGAGGTTGAAACATTCGGATTAACACTTGAGTATGAAGAAAATCCACTGTTACTGATTGGACTTTGATTAATTGATCCGGATGAGTTTTCTGCACTGAAAGCTGTTTGGACCTTCGGACTTGCTTCAACATTCTGAACATTCCCTTTGTAATACATCTTGATGTCTTGTTGACCACTTGGATTGTTCATTCTAGCAATCTTTTGTTGTTCAAGATCTTGTCTTTCAAGTTTTTCAATGAACTGAGAGATTGTCAATTTATCATATTCTCCAGTGTTCTTTAAGATCATCAGATATGTACCCCATTCTTTCTGAGGTAAAGCATCAGCTAATTTGTCAACCCATTCTTCTCGATCTTTGTTGATATCCAACAGTGACATTGATCGCACTAAATGATAATATCTCTCAATGAGCTTCTTTGTAGATTCACCCTGCAAGCTAGTAAACAAATCAAATTCTTTCTTTAATAATGATTTCTTACTCCTGATCATATCCGTACTTCTCTCTCTTTATCCGACAATTCAGAAATAGTTTTGATAACTCCTACATCTGTACGAGGTTTAACATAATTTTTTTCAATACACTCCCAAGACCTTAAATGATTTGCTTGAACCCAATTTTCGAACTGGTCTTTCCAACAATAGTATTCTTCAATGCCCATCAACTTTGGAGGTTTCTGTAATGTTCCTGTTTCATTTTCCATGTTCACGCTCTGAGCAATGGTAACAGGAGTACCCGTGGCAGTAGCAAAGGCATTATAAAACTCTTCTTCCATGTTTCGGTAACAAAAGTTCACAAAGTCAGACTTTCAAACGAAACGATGTCAATTATCTTCAATTCATACGAAATGGAAGGTTGTTTCAAACGAAATGGAATCAATACTCAATTCGTGCGAAATGAAAGTTGCTAAGACCAATCCGTGCGAAATGGGATCACTTTCAAACGAAATGAGCAACTTGATGCGGTCTGGGTCCACTTAATGCGAAATGGATAACTTTGGTGCGAAATGAAGTCAAAACTAGCCAATTCGTGCGAAATGAGGTCTGCTGTGTCCAATTCGTGCGAATTGGACTTGTACAAATCGTGCGAAATGAAGATGATGTCACACGATCGGACGGTTTTTACCAAAATTGATCAAGTTTTAAGCCGATTTTAGGTCAGATTCTTTCAAGGATTGATTAAAACAGTGTTTCGCGCGAAATGTATGAAAATCGGTCCATTTTATCTGTTAAATCTAGATTAATTTTGAAAAATGTGAAGAAAGTGAGTAGAAGTGAGATTTTCTGATGAAATCAAGCTGAATCGGTAAGAACTCTTCCTCCTGAGCTCTGATACCACATGTAGGATCGTTTGCACGACCAAAACGAGTCGTTCAGAAGAGTTCTAATCAATACGAGAGGCGGAAACAGACGTATCGACTTTGAATCAGCTTGATATACACTCTAATTGTCTTGTTTATTGATATAACAACGTTTTACAGCCTGTAGACACTTCGGCAGCACCTCGACACCGGAATCAGAAAGTTCTACAAATGAAATGACAAGGCATGTATTTATAGGCTCTCCATTTCGTACGAGATGGACTCACACGAAATGGCATTTCGTGCGAAATGGCAATCACCATTCCGTGCGAAATGGCCACATCCTACATTTTTCTCGTATATCGTGCCCTGATCTATCATTCTATTTACAAGACTCGATACAAGACGAAGTCGACAGAAATATGCACCAACAAATAATTAATTACATTCTCTCTCATTTTTTTCTCTCACCAATTAACTAATTTTTTAATTCTAAAAAATATAATCATTATATAATATATTCTTCCATCTAGAACATGATTAAAAACACTGTAGAAGTGAATGTACATATATGTATTATATGTAATCACCATTTAAAAACATATGTACATATATGTACATTAACAAATATTGTTCCATCCGATCATCTTCTTTAAGTGTACATATCTGATTTGTAATGTGCACATATGTACATTCATAATATACTTCTAAAAAAGAAGTTAATGATATGGTTGTTCAACATGGTACACATTTGTATAGCCAGTATCTGAGATGATTGTTCGGCATTGTACATATGTGTATATAACAGTCTCAACACGTATATACATATATGTACATTAACGAGTCATATTCTTAACATGTGTACATTATCACATCTATGGTCAGAACAAGTGTACATTATCACACAAGAATCATGATGAGTACATGAATATTCATTGCAATTATAAAAGTTTTTTGAATATTTAATCTAAAAATAAAAAAAATATGTAATCAAACGTTCTGTAAATAATCAATTCTTGCATGAATAGCAACTAAAAAATAATAAATAACACAAACATATGAATTCATTTATTAAAAAATAATACTTCTTAGTCATCTGTGAATATAGTTATCCCTTATTAAGGGTCTGCTGAATGACATGAATGTATAGAGAAATGGAAAATAAAATTATTTTGAATTAAGAGAGATGGAGAAGATAATTATGCATTTTAAGAAAACTACCAAAATTAAAAGTATAACTGAAACTCAATGATTAAAGTAAAGATTTAAAACTAATTTATTGTATAATTACAATCCTGCCCTTAATAACTAAAAAGGAAAACAATGATCCTGATTAGTTCACACCGTTCTCTATGAAGATATTGTTCACAAGTGAACCTAATTCTATCTATAGATACATTGAGGCTTACAACACTAATAAAATCACATCCAATAGGTTTCTCGTAAATTCACAAGTATTGCGCAAGTGTCATAAACTTTCTGTTTTCACACGGCTTTGTGCAGCTGTAGTAATTCGGTATTTTCACCCATATAAGTGAGTGTTTCAGTCCAAACTAAAATTCTTAGTAAAGAGGAATCATAGACCTTTCCGTGGATATAAATATGCCCCAAACGGACATTCGGTTGATTTACTATGATTTTTTAGATCAGCAAAAATCTGGAAATAAGCTGAATTTTCAGCACTTGGGTATCTCAACCCATTAAGAAATTGCATTTCTTTTCAATGGGTTTAAACCCCAAAATCATCACCAAAACAATATGTTATTGTTAAATCAAACCCCATTCAATAATTTGTGTTAAAACGTCCACTTTAACTATAAAATTTAAAATCAACAAGAATACTATTTAATTCAATACGAATCCAAACATATTCGAGTCACTCACCTTTGCCCGTAGGAGTGTTGTCATCCATTCCATTCGTTTGACCCTTTATCTTTCAATCCATGCCATTCCTACTTTAACACAAGTCAACCTTGCAAACCATTAGAACACATAACAGGTCATTCACCCCCCCTTAAATTCCTAGGTATTTTTCACCCGTCTCACTATATGTGTTCTTAATCATTTTACCATTCATTCTAGTAATTGGGTTTACCCCACCCGTTTGACACGTTATCACACCCTTGTGTTTAATCATAACATATGGGTCGTTTTCACCATAAATTCATGACATCTTATTTTTAATTCCCCAATTAACCAATATATATAAGTTTTGGTTATAATTCAACCCATTCACCCAAGTGACCCGTTTAGGTGATTCTCCCATTATTAACATCACGAACTTATATGTATCATTATAATAATATATAATAAACCAATTCACCAACCAGGTTTGTCATAGACTTGCACCCAGTAATTAATCCTTGATTATTAACAAATCATTTCATGTAGTAAACATGGCAATTCTTTCAAAATTTCACTTTTATTTTGGTTTAGACATTTAATCAAACACCTTGCGGGCATAAACTATATTCCACCATTTTTACACTTATATGAACTCTCATACACCCAATTCATCATCAAAGATGTCTACTTTCTTTGTAATTCTCAAATAGTATCATCTTTTATGTTTTTAAACAAAATCATCGTTGTTTTAGAATCGTCAGTTTCAACTCAGATTTTGGTCAGCAACTTCACACATGATTTCCATACATCTCTACCCAAATCACCAATTCATGAATTTGAACCTAAATCATAACTTCCAACATGAATCCACAACTCAAAGTTACAATAAATCTGTTTAGCATAAAGAGTATGGTAGTTCAACACCAAAATCACATACAATTACCCTCAATTTCGTGGGTTTGAACAAAAAGCATGAAGAACACTACTTTGAATTTCATCAAAATAACATAAGAAATCACTTACTAGAGCCTTAGAATCTAGCAAAGAAGGCAGAATTGATACATCAACCCTCCAATTTTGTGATCCTCATGCAAAATCAATCTCCCTCTCCTTTCTCCTTAGTTGGCGTCAAGGGTAGAGGAACATGCACCTTGCCAAACGAGTCGAGGATTAAAACGTTTTATATATACCCAAATTCACTTGTGTAGGATCGTGAGACGATCTAAACGAGTCTATCAGAAGAGTTCTCGGTCTAATCAGAGGCGGAATTCATTGATTAGACTGTGTAACAGCTTGATTCACTCTTAATTGTCTTGTTTTATTGATTTGACACGATTACAGATCAGTAGACACGTCGGCAGCACTTCGGTACCAGAATCATGAACGTTACAAATGACTCAGCACATCAGGTATATATAGGTGAGGGTATTTCGTACGAAATAGCCAAGAATCATTTCGTACGAAATGAACCATCTGCACACAAACCCTATATTCCTCGTACTATGTGCCCTGATCTAACATTTCTATTACAATACTCGATACAAGACGAAGTCGACAGACGTATGTACCAACAGACTCCCCCTCGGATGTTGACGAAGTCTTCGGTGTCGAGTCTTCACAATCTTCAGCCTTGATCAGTCTTTGGGCTTTTTTCAAAATTATCTGACAGTGTAAGTATCCTCAATCTTTATCTCTTCTCTTGATCAACTAATCTCCTCCTTGGATGTTGATTTAACAATTATCAATTTCCTCTTTCTCGATCATTCTCAGAATCGTAATTCTGGCTTTATCTTCTTTTATCAACTTCTATCTTTATCAAACTTTCAGGATCAGAGACTGGCTCTTGCATCTGCAAACTTCTTTTTACTAACAGACTCCCCCTTAAGTTGTGCTGGGATCGCAGTCTGGCTCATACTCTGCTCATGCTTTTCAGTCTTCATATGTTCAAAATCAAAACCTGGCTCTCACATAGCCATAACCTGCACATTCTCTACCTCAAAGTAAATTTCACAAATTTAAAATTTGACAAATTTATATTATCTGCTTACCACTTGTATATGAAACATTCAAATTTGGTTTCAACTGAATGAACCATTTAATCATTTCGAAAACATTTTTCATTTTAACAGACTCTCCCAACCCTGTTGTTCATCATGTTTAGCACTCGAAATTTTGAAAATCTGCTTTTCAACATCAGTTGTCCAAAATCTTTTTGTATTTTTCAAAATTTATGCTAAAACACTCTGAAATCTTTTTGGATTTTTGATATTAAAGAAATGCAGTAAATAAATATTTACAGACAATATTTTTTGTGAGTTTATGTAAGAGGATCATATCAGTTTATAAGACAAATCACCAACACCGTTAAGCTATAAACATTTTAAGTTCTAAACGATTCACTTAGATTGTCAGTATACTGATCCACTTAAATTTTCACACAAAGTTCAATTGTTTCGAGATATGAGATTAATGTTTTAGAGACTTAAACTTATACGCGTGTCCTACCTTAGAATATACTCCCGTATCCAGATCCCAATATTCAGTCTTACAGGTGAGTATACCTAGATGATATCTGTAAAGGGTTAAATGCGAGGGCCATGAGAGCTCAGGCTATTGCTTCCGCAAAATCAGAGAGATGATGGCTTCGACTTTAGGTGTGTTCCCTTTAGAGAATCTTTTCTTCAACAGCACATGATTAGCATTTTGTAATGTTTCATCATTTTTTATGCTGAGGGGGGTGCTATTATTTCAAGCAAGCGAAAAGTATTATACGGGGACTAGGCCATTGCTTCCGCAAAATCAGAAGTCCCGGGATAATACCCCAGATATCACTAAGCATAAAGACCTAGTATCTTAGAAAGAGGGATCTTTCAAACAAGATTTCGGGGGTTACCCATATATCCGAGAGACGTTCCCCACGAAATAAGTAAGTTTGAAATTTAGGTTTATATCTCGAACACAATCTACTAAGCGTGTAAAAACCTACTCGCATATCATCAGTGAGACCGTTTATCACATTTGACTTTCCAAATCTTTAGCGTGCTGTGACTGTTCACTGATGTACTATCATTTCCTCTGTTTCACAACAAAACTCGTTTTTGCTTTTATCATGTTTTTGACTTTTTCAAATTTTCTAATGTTTTTAGATTTTCCGAAATTTCTTACTCCCCCTAAAATTCAAAACCATTAAAAGGAAATTTGAAAACAAACTGTACACATAAACTGACAAACTGATTCGAATTGCTTCAATTCGCCATCCTCTTGGCATAAACAATCAAAACTCCCCCTGACAACAAACTATTTTCCCATTATGATTTCAAAACACTTAAGTTTGTTTTAATTAAAAATGGTTTTTCTGGAAAATAAGTTTTGTTGATTTTACCACTTGTAAGATCGGGGATTCATTCATCACTTTGTTTTCTCAACCATTTGAATGAAAGTTAAATCAAGTTCAAATTAATGAACTTTATTAACCACTTGTAAGTTCACTAATCAATCATAACCTCTTGATTCATAGATTGAAATACCATTTGTAGGAAAAATGCCGATTCCTACTCCACACTTACCAACCTGAGAGTTCCGGCAAGTCACACTTGTAGAATTTTAACAATTTTTTAAATGTTTCACAAAAACAATTTTTCAAGAATGATGCCGATTCATGCTCCACGATTACCCACTTGGGAGCTCCGGCAATTCAGGATTTCAGTTTGAAAATCCTGTCACCCAAGCCTGACCAGCCTTGGGTGATTTTGAATCAACTCTATCCCAACCTCCTTTCGATTGATAAAAATCTTTTGCACTTTTCACTTTCCCATCTACCATCTTCCCAAATATGTGTTTGACTTTCCCATTGAAAGCCTTTTCAGCATCAAATTCTCCTTTAACAGGGAAGAATTGATCTGAAATCTCAATCTTTCCAATTTTTAACTTCAATTTTTCTTTCGACAATGGCGGAAAGTTTTCATCGTTCAACTCTGGAACGGAATTCTCATTCTTTTTCTCAACAGATGACTCCTCTGATTTTATGGAATCAGATTCATTGTCAGAACTACTCTCAGATTTTACAACCCATCTTTGTTTGTTCAAATCAACTTTTCTTTTGTAAAAACGTTTTGAACTTTCACCTTCTTCGAAAGTCGAATTTTCAAACAATTTGAATTTTTCTCTTGATTGTATTGTTTTATCAACACATTTCTTTTTCATTTCAAAGTTAGAAGAAACTCCCTGTTTTGAATAAGTGGACTCGTGGCAATTCCAAGCAATGTGTCCAGCTTTTTGACATTTAAAACAGATTCTTTTGTCAACTCTTGGAACAAATTTCTTCATATTCTTTTTCCTTTCAGCAAGAAACTCTCGGTTTGACTGTCTCCAGAATGGTTTCTTCTGCTCTTCTTCAGAACTTCCTCCTGCAACAAATTTTGTTTTTGGTTTATAATTTTTCTTATTTTTATAATTTTCTGAAGAACTAAAACCTAAACCTTTCTTTTTGAAATTACTGTTATGGTTTGGTTTCTTTTGAAAACCATAACCAGAACTGTAATCCATTTTCTTGTTTACTCTTTGTTGAATTCTTGAAGTGTACTTTTTAGGTTTCTCAGCAAGATTTAAATCTTTTATTTCAGAAATATTAATTTCCGTTAATTTGAAAACCTGTTTGATCATATCAGATTTGACACTTCTTATTGCAAATTCCTCATCAGAATATAATTTGTCTGAATCATTCAAAGTATATGCCACTTTGATTGGTCCGTCATTCAAATTAGATTTTGATAACAGGAATTCTTTATTGTAAACCCGTTTAACAGGTGAACTCGGACTCTTTTCTGATGAACTCGAACTTTCAGATTTAGACTCCGACTTTGACTCTTCATCCATATCCAACACCTGATCGACCACCTTTTTTAACAATTCAGACTCATGATCAGTGTCAGACGCTGTGAATGTGACATCAATGTTGTCTGGTAACTCATCAATGGTTTCAAACGTTAACTTTATGTTGAGTGCCTTATTTAAACGCTCCTCATTTGGTTTTCTGGGAGAATATCGGGGGCGGACACTTGTTATACTTGACACTTTGTTTCTTACCAGTATCCGTTTCTTCTTTCTTTTGTTCTTGAAAAGCTTCAAGACCTGCAACAGCAGGATAAACTCTGTCAATCAAATAATCACACATCGTATAACTCAACAGCAAACGTTTGATTCTTTCACTTTCTATCTTTTCAAGTTCCAAATCCTGCTTCAGCTTTGCGCAGTCTTCAATATACTCATTGATGACCTTCTGCTTTGTCATTAATGTTGAGCTCATCATTGTCATAGCAGCATCAACTTCTAAATTTGTCTTTTTCAGACCATCAACTGATCTGTTCAACACATCATATGATTCCTTCACGTACTTCACATCAAACAACAGTTTTTCTTTCAACTCTTCAAGTTCACGAATCTTCTTGTCCTTTTCTTCACAATGTTTGCAAGACTCCAAACATTTCAGACAAGGTTTTATTTCCTCAATGATCTTTTCAACTTCGACAATTTTTTCAACTTCGACGAGTTTTTCAACTTCAACAACTTTCTCCACTATTTTTTCAATCTCAACTATTTTTTCGACTTCAACAATTTTCTCCACTACTTTTTCCACTACCTTTTCAACAATATTCGTTTCTTCATTGAATTCTAACTCTTTTTCCCATCCTTCAGCTTCGACCTTTTCTTTCGAACTTTCTTCAACTTCTGCTTTCTTAGCTTCCAGTTTTTTCTTTTCTTCAGCAATCCTTTTTGCTTCCAACTCTCTCTTCAATCTGGCAGCCTTCTTCTCATTCAGCATCTCAACCTTATCTGCAAAGAACAAATTAAAACTATCAGGATCCAAACCTTTTCTGGCTTTATTAATATATTCTTCTTCATCATTGGTATCTGCATCACTTCCTAAATTTGGAAAAATCGGTATTCTTTTCGGACTAGATTTGACTTCTTCTTCCAGAATTCTAGCAACAAGACCTGAACCGGGTGGAATGTATTTGTCCCAGCTAAAACCCTCTGCAACCTTTTTATCATCTTGATTAACAAGATAAGCTTTTTTCTTTTCAACATCAATGGCACGGGATGATGATGGTTGTTGATCAATTTGATGAAAAATTGATTTTTGATAATAATCATTCTTTTCTTGTCTTCCGGTTGCTTCTTTATTTTTGCATTCTCGTTTAAAATGTCCCCTTTCTTTGCAACGAAAACCAGTGACCTTTGATTTGTCAAACGCTATCGGAGATGCACTCATTTCACGAAAATCATCTCTACCGGTGATTTGTTGGAATTTTTCTGCTCTTCTTACAGCACTAGCCAAACACCATTTGATATCCATCAACTCAAGTTCTACAGCATCAATCTGGTTATAATCTTCTTTGGTGAGCATTGGATTTCCAAATTCGTCCAGCAACTAAACTTTCATATGACTCTAACATAGCAACAAGTGATGCCATGTGTTGCTTAGCTATTTCTGGAGAAAGATTTTGACCATTTTGAATGTTCAATGTAACATTGCATTGCAGATTTATTGAATTCTGTCGTTGAGGACTTGGTGTTGTATAATTTGGATCAAAGCTTGAATACGAAGATGAATGTCCACCACTCTGAGTTACAGTACTACCCTTCGTTTCAGAAGAACTATCAGCACTGAAAGCAGTCTTAATCTTTGGACTCGGAGTAGTTTCAAATTTATTTCCTCTATAGTATAAACTGACATCTTGTTGCGCATTTGGATTACTCATGATAGCCGTTTTCTGAATATCCAATTCATGTTCTTCAATCTTCTGAATGAACTTTGCCAAATTCATACTCTCAGATTTTCTCATGTGTTTTAAGATCAACAAATATGTTCCCCATTTGTTCTGAGGTAATGCATCGGCTAGCTTATCAACCCATTCATCGTCGTCTTTCTTTATGTCCAATCTTCCCATTTCCAAAACCAGATGACAATATCTATCAATGGTCATTTTTGTTGTTTCACCTTCAAAAGCTACAAACATATCAAATGATTTCTTTAGTAAAGCTTTTTTGTTCTTGATCATATCTGCACTTCCTTTAAACTTTTGAATTAACGCCAGCCAAATTGATCTAGCAGTGTCTTCATGTTGAAGCAAAACAAAGATGTCTTCTTTTACCGCTTGTTGAAGAATGCTAATCATCATCTTTTCACTTGTGTATTTCAATTTTTCACCCTCTGAATAGTCACTAAAAGCTTTTTCAAGCCCACGTTCATTTTTCGGTTTCTCGTAATCTACCTTTAACGAACACCATGCGTCAAACTTATAAGCTTGCACCCAGTTTTCAAATCGATTTTGCCATCCTCTAAAATCCTCAATGTACATAAGCTTCGGCGGTTTTTGATACGTTCCCGTTTCATTCTCACTGTAAATAGTTTCAGCAGCTGTAACAGGAGCAACTGGTGTAGCAAACGCATTGTAAAACTCTTCTTCCATGTTTTGGTAATCTGTTTCACAAACTTAACAAAATTCAAACAAACTGTAAGTTCAAACGAAATAGCACACATACATGAAATGAGTTTGATGCGAAACACACTTCAAGCGAAATAACCCTTTGAAGCGAAATGATCTTGGAGTGAAATGACCTTTTCAAACGAAAACAATTTTGGTGCGAAATGTCCTTTTCAAACGAAATGGTTCACACGAAATACAGATTTCAAACGAAATAGCCCTCTGGTACGAAATAGATATTGATTTTGTACGAAATAAAGTTTGAACACTTGATTTCGTGCGAAATGAAGTCCAAATCGTCTATTTCGCGCGAAATGAATATCCAACAGTTGATTTCGTGCGAAATGATACTCACGAGTTTGATTTCGTGCGAAATAGATTCCACATAGGTGATTTCGTACGAAATGAGGTTTTAAAGCTTGATTTCCTGCGAAATAATATGATAAATTCACACGAAATAGTCTATTTCGCGCGGAATGCTGCTGACGTCACCATGATCGATCTGATTTTTGTTAAATTGACCAAGTTTTAGGTTGAATTAAGGTCTAATTCTTTCAAGGATTATTTAAAACACTGTTTCGCTTATTATATGTGAAATTCAATCCATTTTGACCAAGTTTTCACAGTCAATTTTGAAAAGAAGATGTAGAAGTCAGATTTTTGAAGAAAACAAGCTGAATTTTGGTAAGAACTCTTCCTCCTGAGCTCTGATACCACTTGTAGGATCATGAGACGATCTAAACGAGTCTATCAGAAGAGTTCTTGTAACACCCTTCTAATTACTACTCGAATTTAACGTTAATTCATAAGATTTTATAGATAAGATGACCCCTTTTCAAAACAAAGGTTCCAAAAGTAAAGTCCTAAAGTAACAAACATTAATCAACTACCAACTAATTTAAAACATTCATAAGTTGTTTAGAATTCTGTTTACATCACAACACCGTCTAAACAAAACTAATTTACGCGGAAGCTTCAAAAGTTAGTGTTCGGTTCTTCAAAACATGCTTGATCGTCGTCCACATACTTGCTATACCTACAAACTGAAATTTTATCCAATATTAGTATTTAAGTTCTTGGAATTGTTTCTTAATCGAATCTACGCTTAGAAACGGATTCAATTAACCAATGAATGCAAGTTTTAACAAAGGATTCTGCACTCTACCGTAACTTACGGTATCTACCGTAAGTTACGGTAGACATGAAATTACACCAGTCACCGTAACACAGTACAGATCCACCATAAACTCCTGATCTCTATCGTAAGTTACGGTGGGTACCGTAACTTACGGTAGCCCCTGTAACTTTGTGTTTTCACCTTTTTGTTTGTTTTGCCCACACCCCATTCTCGGGTTTCTCATTCTAACAAACCACACACTGAATTCTCGTATTTTAATATGTTCTTTATTATCAAATACAATGATCAAGTAACCATATTATGATGCGTTATCCACGCATTATTCGACTATCCGACCCGTTTGGCTCATCTACGGAATCCTCCATTACGATGACTACCAACGAGGTTCCGACCAATTCTTGACTTATTAAACAATTTAGTGAATTCTATCACTTTAAATCAACAAAATCTTTATTCTACAATTCTATTACACATATGCTAGTTATCAAAATTACCCAATGTAACGAGTCAAGTTACATACCTTTAGTGCACACCCTTCAAACGCAAGTCGCCACCGGCTTGTCCACTTGGAGCTCCGGTATCCTTCCCTATAGAGTTTGACCAAGCCATGTTTAGAACTCTTTTCAATTCATAGTTCGCATATTTTGCCGAAACATCACAATTCATGCGGTTTAACTCAGATTTTCAGATTTAAGCCTTCTTTGAGGCATTTATTCAAACACTTTGAGGGCAGAATTTTATATCATTCATATTCAAGTTCATGGTTTGCTATTTAGCTAAATTTATCATCAATAAAGCTTTCATATAACATTTAAACATCACAATTTCTGAAATCACTTTCTATGGTCGAATTACACTAGAATAATCATTTTAAATCCTAGTGTTCACTAGTTTCCCACAAAACCCATGAATCACCTTCATTGTGTTCATGAGATTTCCAGAAATTAGCCATGTTTTCACATGTTATTGTTTAGGTTTCACTCCTAGACACTATACCATGCCTAATCTAACCAAATAACTAACATGCATCCTCAATTCTCATATTTTCCAAATTCATGAGAATTTCAAACAGAGAATTAACATCAAATTTTACGTACCTTGTAACCCCCTTGTGATGAGGATCACTAATCTATGTTCGGACTTTGATTTGGACTGAGTTTGATCCTTCAATTTAGAGATTTTGTGAGACTTAGGGTTGTGATGAACTTGGTCGCCCCCCTGCTCCTGGTTCGACCTCAACACACCAAAGTGTGTTTGAGTTTTTATTTTTCTTGTTTTATCAATTATTAGTTTCAATTTAGGCACCCTTGGTCCCTTGCCTTTTGTTTTTATTTTATTTTAACCCCTAACTACTCATATGTCTTTAACTAACTAGGCTAGTGTTAATCCTAGTTAGTTTATCTTACTAATTTATTTGCAAACTAATTGAAATTAAGAAATTTGCATTTTCGGGATGTTACAAGTCCATCCCCTTTAAAAAGGGTTTCGTCCCCGAAACCAAAGTACGTACCAAATAAAGTAGGGTAGAGACGTCACATCTCCTCCTCGGACTCCCACGTAGTGTCCGAGCCTTTCCTATGCTCCCACTTGATCTTGACTTGATCGATTTGTTTGTTTCTTAAGTGCTTAATCTTTCGATCTAAAATTTCTATGGGCCTTACAATATAATTCAAGCGATCATCCACTTCGATATCGTCATAGTGAATATAAGCTGTCTCATCCGCTAGACATTTCCGAAGATGTGACACATGAAATGTGCTATGAATTCCGCTTAGTTCCTCTGGTAGTTCAAGGCGGTAATCTACTTTTCCTACCCGTTCTATGATCACGAACGGCCCTATAAACCTCGGGCTTAATTTTCCTCTTTTTCTAAACCTGATAACCCCCTTCCATGGGGATACTTTGAGCATGACCTTGTCGCCAACCTGGAATTCAATTGGCCTATTCCTTTTGTCAGCATACGCCTTTTGCCTGTCTTGAGCGGCTTTCAAGTGTGCCCGAACCACATCAATCTTTTCATTAGTGGCTCGTACTATATCTTGGTGGGCGAGTTCACGTGGACCCACTTCACCCCAACATACTGGGGTTCGACACTTTCTACCATATAACATTTCATACGGGGCCATCTTAATGCTCACGTGATAGCTATTGTTATATGAAAATTCGACCAAGGGTAGATAGACATCCCAACTACCCCCGAAGTCAATAATGCAAGCCCGCAGCATATCCTCTAACGTTTGTATTGTTCTTTCACTTTGCCCATCCGTTTGTGGATGGTAAGCGGTGCTAATGAACAATTTAGTTCCCATTTGTTCTTGGAATTCACGCCAAAAATTTGAAGTAAACCGAGTTTCTCTGTCTGACACAATGGATATCGGCACCCCATGACGTGCTATGATTTCATTGGTGTACACCTCCGACATCTTCTCAGATGTATAAGTCTCACGAATCAGAATGAAGTGAGCACTTTTCATCAATCTATCCACGACTACCCATATAGCATCAAACCCGTGGTTGGTTTTGGGCAATTTGGTCAACAAATCCATGGTGATTTGTTCCTATTTCCAAACTGGAATGTCTAATGGTTGCAAATTACCATATGGCTTCTGGTGCTCCGCTTTGACTTGCAAGCAGGTCAAACACTTTTCTACATATTTCACAATATCTCTTTTCATCCCGGGCCACCAATAGTTTTGTTTCAAATCATTGTACATCTTGGTCGCACCCGGATGAATTGAATATCGGGATTTATGAGCATCATCAAGTAGAAGTATCTTCACCCCACTAGTATTTGGAACCCATATCCTTCCAGATCGAGTCTTCAACCCGTTATTTCCATCCGATAAATCTTTCAACTGGCCGATTATTCTTTCTTTCTTCCAATTCTCCTCTTTCACTGCTTCTAATTGCGCCTCTCGGATACGTTCAAGTATACCCGAGGTCACAATGAGTTGCAATGATCGTACTCGTATCGGGACATAATCTGCCTTTCTGCTTAGGGCATCCGCCACCACGTTTGCCCTTCCAGGATGATAATGTATTTCACAGTCAAAATCTTTCACCGTTTCTAACCATCGCCTTTGTCGCATATTTAACTCCTTCTGATCGAAGAAGTATTTTAAGCTCTTGTGATCGGTGAATATAGTGCACTTTACCCCATATAAATAGTGCCTCCATATTTTTAATGCAAATACTACCGCAGCCAACTCGAGATCGTGCGTGGGATATTTCTTCTCGTGTACCTTCAATTGTCTCGAAGCATAAGCTATAACTTTGCCCCGTTGCATCAAAACGCATCCGAGCCCCGATAGTGAAGCATCCGAATACACCACCAAGTCTTCGACCCCGTCCGGCAAGGTTAGTACCGGAGCTTGAGTTAATTTCTCTTTTAGCGTTTGAAACACTCTTTCTTGATCAACACCCCAAATGAACTTTTCTTCCTTCCGGGTCAGCTTTGTTAGTGGCGACGCAATCTTGGAGAAATCTTGTATGAATCTCCTATAGTATCCCGCAAGCCCCAAAAAGCTTCTAATTTCCGAAGGGTTCTTCGGGGGATTCCATTTTGACATGGCCTTGATCTTTGACGGATCCACCAATACTCCGTCGGCACTTATGATGTGGCCAAGAAATTGTACCTCTCGTAACCAAAAGGCACACTTAGAGAATTTCGCATACAACCTTTCTCGTCTAAGCGTCTCTAACACCTCTTGTAAGTGGTGTGCATGTTCAGCTTCGCTTTTCGAATACACCAAAATATCATCGATAAACACTATGACTGACTTATCCAACATTGGCTTGCAAACCCGGTTCATGAGGTCCATGAAAGCCGCGGGTGCATTTGTTAGCCCAAATGACATCACGAGGAATTCGTAATGTCCGTATCTCGTGTGGAAAGCCGTCTTCGGCACATCTTCCTCCTTGACCTTTAGTTGGTGATACCCCGATCTAAGGTCAATTTTTGAAAACTAGTTCGCACCTTGTAATTGGTAGAATAAGTCATCTATCCTTGGAAGCGGGTATCGGTTCTTTACTGTGAGTTTGTTTAACTCCCGGTAATCGATACACATGCGCATGCTCCCGTCTTTCTTTTTCACGAACAGTACCGGTGCGCCCCAAGGAGACACACTCGGCCTTATGAATCCTTTGTCAAGCAGGTCTTGAATTTGGGACATCAACTCTTGTAATTCCGACGGTGAGAGTCGGTACGGTGATTTTGCTACGGGTTTTGCGCCCGGAATCAATTCGATCCCGAACTCTACTTCTCGTTCAGGCGGTATCCCCGGTAAATCCTCCGGAAACACATCTTCATAGTCTCGTACTACTGGTACGTCTTCAATCTTTCGTGATCCTTTCTCGGGCTCATTTGCGTATATCATGAATGCCTTGCATCCTCGCTTCATAAGCTTGTGAGCTTTCAACATTGAGCATATTATAGGGTTGCCTCCTTTTTCGCATAGATAGTGACGTGTTTCCCGCTCGGAGATATTAGCTTTATCTCCTTACGAAAACACACGACCTTCGCATGGTGCTGAGATAGCCAATCCATCCCAACGACTACTTGAAATTCCCCCATTGACATCGGGATTAGATCTATCAAGTATTCCTCATCGTCTATGTTTAATTTGCAGCTTCGACAAACATCACAAACTATAAAACTTTTGTTGTCCCTTATTTCTACTTCTAAGGGCACAGATAATTTTGTCAATACAAATGAAGGATGTCGAATAAATCTATACGAAATGAAGGATTTATTCGCACCCGTATCAAACAATACACGTGCTGGAATTGAGTTATTTGTGAATATACCTGAGACCACATCGGGTTCTATCTTTGCTTCGGCCGCGGTAAGTTGGAAGGACCTAGCCTTCGCCTTTGGAGCTTCCGTTGGAGACTCTTTTGTGTCTCCCTTTCCAACCAACTCGGGGCATTCAGACTTTTTGTGGCCGGGTTGATAACATTTGTAACAAACGGAAACTTTTTCGGGACATAGTGATGCAGTGTGCCTCGTCTTCCCACATACTGGACACGGCTTGTCTTTGAAGCGGCACTCACCTTTGTGGCCCTTTCCACATACCTTGCAACTTGGCGACCCGCCTTTAGTCTCCACTTTCTTCCCTGATTCAGCAGTTCTAGCTTTCTTTGTAGGGCTTGGATTCACATCCTGTGCCCTTCGCTCACCCCTTTCAACTTGTTTCTTTAACTCGATTTCCCGCTCCCGGGCGGTGTTGATGATTTCTGTGAGAGTTTCATATTTTGAGGGAGTCATAAACTCCCGGTATTCAGCACTCAACATGTTATAATAGTAGTATATCTTCTGCTCTTCAGTGGTGACCAACTCGTCACAGAATCTCAGCTTATCCATGAAGATGCCCGTGATTTTATCAATTGGTTCTCCCTTTTGTCTTAACTGGATAAATTCCTCTTTGATCCTATTGATAACTGCTTTGGGACTATGGTGTTTAAGGAACGGCACCTTAAACTCATCCCAAGTCATAACCCTTGCCGCTTCGGCTCCTATTTCCTTCTTTTTATTGTCCCACCAATCTTTGGCTTGACCCCTCAATTGACCCGTTCCGTAAGCAACAAAGTCACCTACGTCACAGTGGGTTCGTTCGAACACTCCTTCAACATCACTTAACCATCTTTGGCATATTATCGGGTCGACCTCCCTGTTATAGATTGGCGGTTTACACGCCATGAATTCCTTGTACGAACACCCCTTGCGTTCTCCCGATTTTCCTTTTATGAGGTTGACACTATCTTCCAACCTTTTGACTCGCTCTTCAACAAGCGACAACACCGTGCTTTGAATTTTGTCTATAAACCCGGATAGACTACCTTCAATTGCCTTCCCTACTTCTTCGGCAATTATTTCTTTCATTTGTTCGGTGCTTGTTTGCACCGGATTATCATCGTTTCCATCAGACATCTTGAAACTGAAATGTTTACATTTAAACGTTAAACATTTCATTTATAGCATTACTTCATTTGTTTCGGCTTGGCCAAGTTCTCAACTTGCTTTAACCGTTCACATTCGGTGCACTTTCCGGGTTTGAGTGTGTTAACTTGCTCTTCCCATGCACATCAATTCATTTCTCATTTCTTACATAAGATATAATCTATTAAAATAATAAGTTAACTCTTACCATACGATCGATCAAGCTTGAACCGAACACTTGTTGACAACCTTAAGCTCTGATTACCAACTTGTAACACCCTTCTAATTACTACTCGAATTTAACGTTAATTCATAAGATTTTATAGATAAGATGACCCCTTTTCAAAACAAAGGTTCCAAAAGTAAAGTCCTAAAGTAACAAACATTAATCAACTACCAACTAATTTAAAACATTCATAAGTTGTTTAGAAATCTGTTTACATCACAACACCGTCTAAACAAAACTAATTTACGCGGAAGCTTCAAAAGTTAGTGTTCGGTTCTTCAAAACATGCTTGATCGTCGTCCACATACTTGCTATACCTACAAACTGAAATTTTATCCAATATTAGTATTAAAGTTCTTGGAATTGTTTCTTAATCGAATCTACGCTTAGAAACGGATTCAATTAACCAATGAATGCAAGTTTTAACAAAGGATTCTGCACTCTACCGTAACTTACAGTATCTACCGTAAGTTACGGTAGACATGAAATTACACCAGTCACCGTAACACAGTACAGATCCACCGTAAACTCCTGATCTCTACCGTAAGTTACGGTGGGTACCGTAACTTACGGTAGTCCCTGTAACTTTGTGTTTTGACCTTTTTGTTTGTTTTGCCCACACCCCATTCTCGGGTTTCTCATTCAAACAAACCACACACTGAATTCTCATATTCTAATATGTTCTTTATTATCAAATACAATGATCAAGTAACCATATTATGATGCGTTATCCACGCATTATTCGACTATCCGACCCGTTTGGCTCATCTACGGAATCCTCCATTACGATGACTACCAACGAGGTTCCGACCAATTCTTGACTTATTAAACAATTTAGTGAATTCTATCACTTTAAATCAACAAAATCTTTATTCTACAATTCTATTACACATATGCTAGTTATCAAAATTACCCAATGTAACGAGTCAAGTTACATACCTTTAGTGCACACCCTTCAAACGCAAGTCGCCACCGACTTGTCCACTTGGAGCTCCGGTATCCTTCCCTATAGAGTTCGAACAAGACATGTTTAAAACTCTTTTCAATTCATAGTTCGCATATTTTTCCGAAACATCACAATTCATGCGGTTTAACTCAGATTTTCAGATTTAAGCCTTCTTTGAGGCATTTATTCAAACACTTTGATGGCAGAATTTTATATCATTCATATTCAAGTTCATGGTTTGCTATTAACTAAATTTATCATCAATAAAGCTTTCATATAACATTTAAACATCACAATTTCTGAAATCACTTTCTATGGTCGAATTGCACTAGAATAATCATTTTAAACCCTAGTGTTCACTAGTTTCCCACAAAACCCATGAATCACCTTCATTGTGTTCATGAGATTTCCATAAATTAGCCATGTTTTCACATGTTATTGTTTAGGTTTCACTCATAGACACTATACCATACCTAATCTAACCAAATAACTAACATGCATCCTCATTTCTCAGATTTCCCAAATTCATGAGAATTTCAAACAGAGAATTAACATCAAATTTTACATACCTTGTAACCCCCTTGTGATGAGGATCACTAATCTATGTTCGGACTTTGATTTCGACTGAGTTTGATCCTTCTATTTAGAGATTTTGTGAGACTTAGGGTTGTGATGAACTTGGTTGCCCCCTGCTCCTGGTTCGACCTCAACACACCAAAGTGTGTTTGAGTTTTTATTTTTCTTGTTTTATCAATTATTAGTTTCAATTTAGGCACCCTTGGTCCCTTGCCTTTTGTTTTTATTTTATTTTAACCCCTAACTACTCATATGTCTTTAACTAACTAGGCTAGTGTTAATCCTAGTTAATTTATCTTACTAATTTATTTGCAAACTAATTGAAATTAAGAAATTTTCTTTTTCGGGATGTTACAGTTCTCGGTCTAATCAGAGGCGGAATTCATTGATTAGACTGTGTAACAGCTTGATTCACTCTTAATTGTCTTGTTTTATTGATTTGACACAATTGCAGATCAGTAGACACGTCGGCAGCACTTCGGTACCGGAATCATGAATGTTACAAATGACTCAACACATCAGGTATATATAGGTGAGGGTATTTCGTACGAAATAGCCAAGAATCATTTCGTACGAAATGACTAAATGTCATTTCGTGCGAAATAGCTTCTTGCTATTTCGTGCGAAATGAACCATCTGCACACAAACCCTATATTCCTCGTACTACGTGCCCTGATCAAACATTTCTATTACAAGACTCGATACAAGACAAAGTCGACAGACGTATGCACCAACAACTTGTAACCTATTATCCGTAAGCAGATTAACCAAGGATCTTCGTTGTACTGTAATGTTTTTTCTGGATTTCTTTGTCATGCATGACTTGAGTTCGAGGAAATTGATTGGAATGGGTAGATGTGGAAATGGTCTATATCTGATGAGGATGATTGGAGGCGAGAGGATGGCTATGGCTGTTGGAAGTGGTCTTTGGCTTAGACGCTTGGGGCGTGCATCTCACAATAAACTGTCTTGTTTTGATTTCATTTCCTGAAAGACAAATGATGAAACTTGTGATTCTTGTGCTAGAGCAAATTTACTAGACTACCGTTTCTTGCTAGTTTTATCAAATCAAAAGAGTGTTTTGAACTTTTACATTGTGACATATGGGGCCGATACCGTACACCCTCTTTAACCGGAGCCAATTTCTTCTTGACTATAGTTGCTGAATTTAGTCAATCAATGTGGGTGTACCTTTTGAAACGGAATTCGGATGCCAGTGACTGCCCAATTAGCTTTCATAAGATGATCAAAACCCAATTTAATAAAAATGTTAAAAGAATTTGGTGTGATAATGAAGGCGAGTTTACGTCTAACAGAATGATGACCTTCTACAATGAAGAGGGAATGTTACTTGTGACCACATGCCCTCATACTCCACAACAGAATGGAGTCTTCGAGCGAAAGCACCGTCACATACTCGAGACCGCAAGGGCACTAAAATTTGAAGCAAAAGTGCCATCAACCTTCTGGGGAGAATGCATATTGATTGCGGCTTATATTATAAATAAGCTTCCATCCACGACCATTAATAACAAGACCCCTTATAAGATAATTTACAAGCAAAAGCCTAATTACGACCACATGAGGGTTTTCGGTTGTTTGGTATACTACTGGAACACCGAAACAAGAGGCGACAAGTTTGAAGAAAGAGGGAGACCCGGGATATTTTTAGGATATCCTTATGGGACAAAGGGGTACAAATTTTTAGACATTAAAAATAATAAAATGGTGGTTTCAGGATGTGAGGTTTGTTGAGGATGTTTTCCTTCACGACAAAATCAACACACATCTCGAAGAAGAGGAAAGCGAAATATTTGAACTCCCACCCTGATACTTTCATGGTCATGTAGAACCAATCACCAGTGATGTGGAAGAAACAAAAACAGTAGAAAGCAACTCTTCCCCTGAAGCCAACATGCACATGCAAGGCCATTTTGATAATGAACCAAGTTATAAGACCAGCCTGGTGGAAGAGAATGGCCTAACCAGTGATCTCGACCCAATTAATGATGAAAGAGTAGAGACCGGTAATATTTAAACCCAAGAATCAACGCAAGCTTCGCCTTGAGAAAGAAGAAGCCGTACTCGACCAGCTCGCCTCAATGACTACATTGTCCATCTCCCTTCGTCCATAAATAAATCGCCTCCCGACTCTGATCAAAGTTCCTCTACGGTACATCCTATTGCAACTTTCATTTCCTATAATAAGTTCACGAATTCTCACAAAGCCTTTTTAGCGGCCATCAGTTCTAACGATGAGCCCAAGACATTTAAACAAGCTATGCAGAGTCACAATTGGAGAGAAGCAATGAAATAGGAGATTCGCGCACTCGAATAAAATGGTAAGTAGACCCTTGAAGACTTGTCGGAAGGGAAACATGCCATATGATCGAAGTGGGTGTACAAGTTGAAGTACAAGCCGAATGGACAAATTGAAAGATACAAGGCAAGGTTGGTCACAAAAGGGGTTCACACAAATGGAAGGTATCGATTTCCATGATACTTTCGCCCCGGTAGCCAAACTTGTAACCATACGAACTTTGCTCATTGTAGCTACCAAAAGAAATTGGGTTATCAATCAACTCGACATGAATAACACCTTTTTGCATGGAGACTTAGACGAAGAGAATATATGAAGATACCGCAAGGATTTGAGAAGGGAAATGAAAACAAGGTTTGCTGGTTTAGAAGATCTCTCTATGGTCTAAAACAAGCTTCAAGAAACTGGTACCAAAAGTTTACTACTTCTTTGCAACAAGTTGGCTTCAAGCAGTATCAAGCCGATCACTCCTTACTCATCCTCAAATCCAAAGAATCGTTCGACGCGGCTCTCCTTTACGTAGATGACGTGATACTCATCGGAAATGACGTTACGAAGATTGAAGAAAACAAGGCTTTTCTTGATGAAAGGTTCAACATCAAAGATCTTGGCCCCTTAATACACTTCTTGGGGATTGAGGTAACGCGTACTCGAGAAGGTCTAATCTTGAGTCAACGAAAATACATACTTGACATTCTTGAAGATAGTTGGATGATGGGTTGCTGACTGAGTGCCTTCCCCATAGAGCAAAACAAAAACTTGCGAGGAATGATGAAGAGATTAGAGCCGATGCCAATCAATACCGTAGACTTGTAGGGAGGCTACTTTACCTACAGGTAACTAGGCCCGGCATCACCTACTCCATCAACATTCTCAGCCAATTCGTAGGAGATCCACTGGCAAATCATATGGAAGCAGCCATGAGGGTGTTGAGATATTTGAAAGGCACTCCGGGACAAGGCATACTTCTTTCTAAGGAAGGAGGGACACATCTGGTTGGGTATACCGACTCGGACTGGCTCGCCTGCCCCGATACAAGAAGGTCCAGAAGTGGTTACTTGCTCCTTTTTGGAGGGTCCTCGGTGTCATGGAAATCAAAGAAACAATCGGTCATGTCTCGCTCCTCAGCTGAGGCCGAATACCGAGCCATGGCTACAACAGTTAACGAGATCCTTTGGTTGCGATGGCTCTTGAAGGAGCTGGATATTGAATAGAATAAAACTACACATCTGTTTTGTGACAATCTGGCTATTAAACACATAGCCAATAATCTGGTTTTTCATGAACGGACGAAACATGTTGAGATGGATTGTTACTTCGTAATAGAATGAGTCGAGTCAAAGGAGATGGAACCGCTGCACATTGACACCAAGTCGCAAATTACAGACATGTTTACAAAGCCACTAGGATCTCGGCAGCTGGGATTATTGTTTGGGAAGTTGGGCATTTGTGACCCGCATGATCCAACTTGAGAGGGAGTATTGGAAGGAAATAATTCCTGCACATTTCCAGCTCACCCTTCTGTCTATTACCTTTGATTGATTGTGTTGCCTTTTGTCAAGACTTTTTTTAGGCTGAATATTTTCTTTCTTTGGTGTATATATTCTGCACCATGTATTTTAGAAATTAAATATTTAATGAGCCACATTTTTGATTTCTTTAGACTGAGAAACAACCCCAGTGATCTCCTACCCATTTCCACTTATCAATGTTTGTGGCTGGTGTAATCTGCTAGACATGTTGAATAAGGTTATTCAGCTCATTTAACTCTTGTAAAGCTGCAGGTTCCCTATACTAGCACCTGAAAAAAATTGTTGCTGACTCGATGCCTTGTACCATATCCATTACTGGGCATTCTTTGAACTTTTCTGGCGCAAAAAGGCATGGAAACCACAGCTGAAAGGGTACTGTTGCTGCCTGCTGCCCATGCGTCCGTCCAGAATTGGGCGTGCCTCCCGTTACATACTTCCCCCTAGATAAGTTGGTTCAAAAAAATGTTCGCCTTCTTTAAATCTGAGTCCTTTTTCATGATATTGTTCCAAACCCCCGACAAACCCCATTTGGTTGGAAGGAAGTTACCATTCTTTGGGTTGAAATGTATACTCGTTACCACCATCCTCCAAAGCCTACCCACTTTCGTTTTATACCTCCATGCCCATTTTGCTAGATGGCAAGTGTTCATGTCTTTGAGAAAGCCAAATCCCAGCCCTCCTTTTGATTCGGGTGCGGTCACCAAATCCCATTTCGCCAAATTCATTTTGCTTCTATCCTTCGTCCTACCCCGAATGAAGTTCCTTCTCAATTTTTCTAGTTTGTTGACAACATTACAAGGAGCTTGATAGAGAGAGAAGTAATATAGGGGAAGAGAGTCAAGTACCGCCTTAATTAGTGTTGCTCTACCCCCAAGTGATAATGTCGTTGCTTTCCATAACGAGAGTCTTCTTTAAAGGTCTCTATGACGGGGACCCAATTGGTGTATTGATTCATGTTACCACCAACATTGAGTCCAAGGTAGGTGAAAGAAAGGTTACCCACTTTGCACTATAAAGTGTCGCCATGTGATTGTTTTGTACGTTGATACCCCGACACCATAAAGGCTTGATTTGTTAGGGTTTAAATGCAACCCCGAGACGAGGTAGAAGCACCTCATGAACCATTGAAGGTTGATGATGTTGTTCATTGACCATTCACCTAAGAGCATTATGTCTTCTGCGAAGACGAGATGTGTCATGGTAGGACCCTCATTTGGTAATGAGATGCCTTTTAACAAATCCACAATGGTTGCACTAGTCGTAAAACTTGATAATGTTTCCATTGCTAATATAAAAATAAAAGGCGAAAGCGGGTTGCCTTGTCAAACTCCCCGGTAACATTGGAATTCCGAAGTGGGTGACCCGTTTACTAGTACCGAGGATCTAGAGGATGATAAGACCCCCCCTAATCCAAACCCGCCATTTGCTTGGAAAGTTCATTTGTAGAAGTACCAAATCCACATAATCCCAACTAACTGTGTCAAAAGCTTTTTCGAAATCAACTTTGAGCAAAAAAGCATGTCTCTTAGTCTTTTTAACCCATGAGATAATGTCATTGGTGATTAATGGCCCATCCAAAATGTTCTTATCTGACAAGAAGGCCCATGTTCCTCCGATATGACCGACCCAATAACTAATTTAAGTCTATAACACCTCGGAGATGACTTTGCTAATACACCCAATTAAGTTAGTTGGTCTGAAATCATTAAGGCACATTAGGTTATTTACTTTTGGGATAAGGGTAATAAATGAGGAGCTACATCCTTTTGAGATGGAGCCGGTTACATGAAAATGATTGAGTATGTTGTGAAAATCAGCCCCAAGAATGTCCCAAAAGTGTTTTATGAATGTGAAGTTAAAACTGTCCGGCTCTAGTGCCTTGTCACCCTCGCAATCCCATGCCACGGTTTTAACTTCCTCAAAGGAAAAGGGAGAGATTAAAACCAACCTTGGTCGTTCGTGAGCTTTATAACATGGTGGCATGTGAAGGTTGGTCTCGAGCGAAGGGGTTCCTTGAATTTATTTTCAAATACCCTGCACTCTTCTTCTTTGACTTTCATTAGTTCACTTTCATTCAGGGGCGGATCTATGTTGACACTACGGGTTCACACGAACCCACTCGGTTTCATATATTTAGTAGAAATGCTATTAAAGAATACAGAATGAACCCATAAATTATATTTGGGATGAACCCATTAACAAAGTTAATGAATGGCTCAAAGGTTAATGCTTCCGCTTCTACACTTGTATTCCTCTGTTCGATCCTTGCTTGGAGTTTTATTTTTTTAATTTTCAAATCTGAAACAAAAGTTAGGGTGTAACTATTATATACAGTGGCCTGATTAATTCTTCTTGTTATATCAACCATTTATGATCCTGATTTACAAAATTCATTCAAGTATTAAAGAGTGTGTTAGTTACGTATTCTCATTAGAATGACCATAGTATCTCGAAATATCAGGACCAACTTTTCAATTTCTAAGCCTTCTTGAAAGGTAAACTTTTAATTTCTTATGTGCTACTTGTGATTACCGAAAGAAGTTCATTGTTATGTTAATTTTGGTGAAACTTGTTTAGTTACCAGGAGTAGGGTTTATAGAGTTTATAACATCAACTTTGGAAACGATTTTCCAAAATAGTTGTTTAGTGTTAATGATATTGTCATTGTAAATTTATTGCGTGTTTTCTAATAATTGTGTATTTTTATTATATCGTATTTTATTATGTTTCCCGACCCGATCTTGCGACCCGACTCGATCTAGCGATCCGACAAGACCCAAAAATTTCGACGTCTAGTCATGAGAAATTTGATCACCAGAAAAAGTTAAACCCACAGGAAAAAAATCCTGGATCCGCCACTGCTTTCATTCATCCTGAATCATCAACCCAGTCATGCGACTTTTGCTTTATTGGTTATAAATATGTAGGATGTGTGCGGGTTGAGAAGATAGGTAGGATTTTCATTTTGTTTACATGAGTAAAAAACTTAATTACTGTCATTTAATATTTAGGATACTTCATTGGTTATAAATATTTAAGATGATTTGAATAGGCAATGGCAGCATTCTAATTAATGAAATAAAATTTACTTATGCAAAATTGTGGTTGAAAATATACTAAAATTATTGGTTTTTAACTTGTTCTGCAATATTTTGTGGTTGAAAATTTACGAAAATTATAGGTTTTTAACTTGTTCGACAATATGATATTTAAAATTACATATATTTATTGAAGTTTTGGAACTATTCGACACCCGTGACTCTCGCATCGGTACCATCAACTCTGTAGTACAATAAATCCGGTGCATGTCAAAACAACAAAATATAAATTGTTTTCTTATCGAACTTTTATGTGAAATGAAAAGTGATCAATATTTATACTTATCGTATTTCACTTTAGCTTTCTTCAAAAGTTGCAATTTATAACAGCAAAAGCTTTACGAAAGGGAGAAGTACGTAGATGATATAAACTTTAAGACTATATTTATTACAATTATAACCCTTTGTTGAAAATTAAAATCAATAAATGCTCTTTATAATTGTAATTCACGAAATATACATACTTGAAAATAATTTGTTCATATATTTAAACATGTATATTATCATAATTTCTTAAAGAATATCATAAATTATATATTTGAAGGCCATCTATACATGAATAGCATGACCACCTTTATCTAATAATTGCACACCATTTGGAATTTAAAAATGATTCATGTTAGAAACAAAAAGATAATAAATATATTTTTTTGAATGGCAAAAGATAATAAATAATAACTAAAGTTTTTCAACATATTTTATAAACGTTAAATAAGAATTATTAACTTCTAAACAAATTAAACATAGATGATATCATTTTCTAGCAATCAATATCCACAAATTTTATTATTTAAAAGGGCAGAAAAACCCAAATAACTAACAAACATAATATTGCCAATTATATAAACCAATACATATTATATAACACTCAAATTTTCAAGAAATGTTACCAAGAATTATTTGGAATAATCATTTAAAAAACAACTTTAAGTCCCTTTTGGGAACATTTAAACCTAAGAATCACATATGAAATAAACCTATAAACCAAGATAAAACACACCATAATCACAATATTCTTCCATTTACCATCCTCCTCAAACCCTCCTGTCTCCCTTAGAACATCTTCACCACTCACTAAACACTTCCCAAACAAATACTCCAAACACATACCCTCACCACCAGAGAACTCATTCATTAACAACCCTTCAAATGGATACTTAAACAATGAGATATAATGCATGAATATCCAGTACTTTGGCATGCCTTGTTTCGACACGAAATAGCCCGAAAACAAGAAGAAAGACCCCATAACACCCGATATAACCGAGTTTCCAACGATGAAATTCGGTACCAATGCACTAAAACACACCACCACTGAGTTTGCAGTGTAGAGAATTAGCCATATGAGTAGTAGAAACCACGAAAACGCCAACACATTAGGGTTTAACCCGACTAACCAGTATAACGGGGTCGCGAATAGTATTGCTAGAATAAGCAAAAACGGCAAGTATACGAGCCCGTTGGCGATCGCGTACGACGAAACTCGATAACTTCCGCATGAAGTTTCTTTCATGAGTATTTCCTTCTCTTGCAAGAAAACAGGCAGGGCTTCCACAGTTGTTGATAGCAAAAATGTTAAAATGAAAGCAAATAAACCTACCCTTTCTTGTGCTCCAAGCAAGTCCATGTCAAGATTGTAGAAAATCGACCCGAGAATCAAACCTGATACGAGCATTTGGAGTGTTCGACATGCGAAAAGCTCTTTTGTCCGCGAAATGTTCTTCCAGAATCGATGTGTCTAGATTACGGTTTCGCAGAATCTTGAATTTGCGAAACCGTCTCGAATTATTAGCTCTTGTTCATCGTGTTCTTCTTGTTCATGGTCAAGGTCTATGACCTTTGATTGTTGAAAGAGTTGTTGTAAAGTGAACTTACCTTGAATCATTTTGTTTGTTGAAGGAGTTATGTTTTCTTCAAGATTTGAAGTCTTTTGGTTCTTTTGTTGTTGTATAATATCAATTGAGTCTATTGCAAACTCAATAACGTTAACATGGAGAGGTGGTTCAAGCCCATTGAGCCGTAACGAACGGTTTAGTTCATCAATGGATCCTTGGTGCAAAACGGTGCCGTTTGCTAAGAGTAGTATGGAGTTAAAAAGCTTGATGATTCTAAACCCTGGCTGGTGAATGCTAAGGACCACGGTCTTGCCTCGGGTTTCAGCCATGGTCTTGACCATGTCTATGATCTGGAACGCGCAGTTGCTGTCCAACCCGGAGGTGGGTTCGTCTAGAATCACCACCTCTGGGTCGTGAACAACTGCGACACCTATAGAAACCCTACGTCGCTCTCCGCCTGAAATCCCACGAACCCTATCATCCCCAACACGTGTATTTGCCACGTGTGTCAACCCGAGCTCATGTATCAGCAACTTGACTCGTGAACTGAGCTCGGGTTGACCAAGATTCAGGCGGAGCTTAGCGGTAAAAACTAGGGTTTCTTCTACAGTTAGGAGAGGGAACAACGTGTCCCTCTGCGTAACATACCCTGATATCTTCTTGAATCTTGTCTTGTCCACGGGTCTCCCGTTAACAAAAATTGATGCCGTTTGTGGGGTGAGTTTTCCGGCGAGGATCTCGAGAAGAGACGACTTTCCGGCGCCGCTGGGGCCCACAATGGCAAGGACCTCCCATGGTTTTGCATGGCAGCTTACTTCGCGGAGAACCCGGCGGGGGGAGTTGTGATCCGAATTGGATTGTTGGTTTTTGTTGAAGATGTTGAAAGAGGGTTGAGGGTAGATTGTGTAGTTGATGCCGGTTGCTTCAATGGCACAACCCTTTCTATTCATTTGGAGTGAAATCTTTTTATGGTGTGTGGTTTCAAGTGGTATTTGCTTATGGATTTATGAGTACTTGTAAGCTTTCTTTGGAGCCTTTCACATCAGAGGACGTACTCCTTTGTCCGTAATCTTGTTGTTTTCTATCATTCTATGTATATATATTTATATATAAATAAATGTATGTATATATGCGGATGTATAAGTATGTATATGTTGTATGTATGTATGTATTTCATTTAGGTGCAAGTAGAAATGACAATGCATCGTTCACATGCAACCAGCAGCAACTTATTTTCGAGGTTTCAGGCCATGCAAAAAACAAAAGCATTCACGTGAAATATGCAATCTCTTCATTGGTTTGTAAATTGTAAGTTTGTAACCATCTCCCCACATGCTTCTATGCTCAAGTCTCCATTTTTTTAATATTCTATCAAATAAGGTATACAATGCAATTATGTTTTGAAATTAATTATATATATGGTCACGTTCAGTACAGAATAAAAAATATATTTATTAGAGCAAAAACCGTATAATAATGCACTTGTATATAATGAATAGAAGATAATCAAAGTAGTAGAAGAGTGAAAAGAGTATAGTGGTTATATAAGGGGAGTGGGGGTGGTCATTAGTGATGAAATTCCATTACGCATAAACATCCAATCAGGTTCTGCCATGTCAGTAACCATTTTTCCATCACTCACAACCTTTTTTAGTGGCAATGGTTATCACTCACCACCACACCCAACAATTTCCCCTAACCAACAATTTTTCTCACAAAATCAAATCATCACGCGTTGATTTTTTCACGCATTAAAGAAATTCGCCATGTTCCACGCGTTATAAATTGATGGTGGCGGTGGGAATTGTTTGTTTATCACGCATTATACTTGGCTATGACGGAACATTAACGTTCCACCCCCACCGCCCTAACCGTATTATATATCAAATCTATAACAGTTACAAGTGAATTGTATATACAATTCTAATAGTTTCAACACACTACTGTTTCTTAAATGTATGCTATACACGTTTATATTGCTCAAATATATAAAAGATTACCAAGGGATTTAGTAATCCGAAATTTGCATCTGTATATGGCATAAATTATAATTCATTTAAGTTATAAGCTTAATAAATTGTCCTTAACTTCTTTATTTTAAATAGCGCTCATAACTTTAATTTGACTAATTAATTATATGCTCACTATATATATCTATATGGTGGTTGTCTTTGCATTTTATACCATCTGTTCTATACAAGTTGCAGATAAATAATGTTTGGTGTTAAAATATTTTCAACTACAACTCATAAAAATAATACAAAATACAGTTATGGATGAGTATGAGTAGACAATACACAAATATCAGAGCCATATTTAAACATTTTATATTACATATATGTGAAATTTGAAATCAGACTTGTCCTTTACAAAGAAAATACGAACAACTTTCTGTAAAAATGATTAAAAAAAAGTCTATAGCTAATATACAGGTATGGAGAAGATTCAAATTATTTAAATATTAGGTTAAATAAAACAGAAAATAAATAAAAAATAAAATATAATAATAAAGCAAATATTATCTTTATTATGCAAAGAATTTTGAAGGCATGAGTGATTGAAAGAACCCGTGAGTTGGGGTCACATGTCTCTTTAGATATGTGGCTGGAATTGCTCAAACCCTATTTTTATTGTAAATGATATTATATTTATAATATTAGCTATTTTATATTGTTATTATATCCTGTGTAGCAAATAATGCAACAACAGGTTAACATGCAAACAATATTTTGTTGTGGATGAGAAACAATCTTTCAAAGTAATGGTCGTCGACTAATCAGGTAAGCGTTTAAGAGCTAAATAGGTTTAGTGCGGATTTAGTTGGGTTACCTTCTCAACCAATCACGTCTAACCACCACCAACATTTTTGAGCAATAGGTAAACATAATAGGTAAAATGACGTGACACTGTTTGATTGGTCGATTTAAAAGTTTACCTATTAAAAGTGTTTAACCACTCCCTATACACTAAGGACTTTTTCGGCTGGTAAAATTTAACATTTCTGAATGTTTATATAATATAATCGATGAAAATAATATAAAATTACGTTGTTTTAAGTTTAACCCTTTTTATGTCACTAATTTTTGTCCATTTTTTTCTACCGCTACGAATCTTATGATTATTAGATGTATTACATATATACTTGCAAAAAAGAGTTAATTGCCAAAATCGACCCTGAGGTTTGAGCAGGTTTGTTACTTTTTGCCATTTTCTTTCAAACCACTAACTTAGTTTATTTTTTCTGTTAAGTTAAGGATATTTGGATGAAACTGGCAAATATAAAACCACAGAGACAATTTTGACAATTTAATCAAACTCTTTTAAATTTCTTTTATTTAATTAATTTTGTTACATATATAATAAAAAAGAATAACATGCAATTTTTATATGAAAAAAATAATAGCTTTTTTACATAATTTTTATAAATTTTCATCCAACCACTAACTAAGTTAATTTTTCTATTAAGGCGAAAGATGTTTATAAACTAAGACAGAAATAAATTTATAATATTTTATATAGATCAGTTTTATAAAAACAAAATCTACTTAAACCTCTAAATTTTATAAAACCAAAATGCTGTTGACCTTATTGAAAAATGTCAAATAAAAAAATCTTATCATATGTACCAAGTGTGTAATTCATCTTCTACTCTTTTAAATTCGCTCATAAGGAAAAAACAGAAGTCAGTCCCCCCCCCCCTCTATCAAACAACGTATCGTTACCAAACCTTAAAATTACCCACCAAATTATAATTATAATGCTATGAACCAATAGTTTCTTTACTCAAGCCACTTATAATAAGTATTAGTTAGTTACCCTCATAATCTTAATTAAATAAATATTTTATTTCTACCAACTATTTCCTAGGTGTTTAACACATTTAAAAAATATGTAACATTTTACAATTTTTTTCTATCTCTACAACTGATAAATACTAAAAGTTGTAATCGATTGTTATGTGTTGCACGCCAATGACGTTTTCTCTTTATAAAACTGATTTATATAAAGAAGTTGTAAATTAATTTTTGTCTTAATTTATAAAACTTAAAACATCCTTCACCTTAACAGAAAAAATAAAGTGAGTTAGTGATTTGGATGAAAATTTATTAAAAGTATGTGACAAAACTATTAATTTTTTTCTAAAAACTCCATGTATATTCTTTTTTATTATATATGTAACAAAATTAATTATATAAAATAAATTAAAAATGGTTTGAGTAAATTGCCAAAATTGTCCATGTGGTTTTATATTTGTCAGTTTCGTCCAAATATACTCAACTTAACAGAAAAAATAAACTAAGTTAGTGTTTTGGATGAAAATGGCAAAAAGTTACAAACGTTGGAGGCAATTTGGTAAAAAAGTGTCAATTTGGACGAAAATGGCAAACGTACCCAAACCTCAGGGACGATTTTTGGCAATTAACTCTAAGTAATTGAATTGAATGTATTTGAGTTAGATCACCCGTAGTGGAAAGGTGAAGCGGCGTATAATTGCCACTTAATGCCCTATAATGACCAGCACACCGCCCTCTAGGCATGATTCGATAAAAAAAGCCCATGCGTGTTTATGAAAACGTCTCCTCAACTCTGAAATGGCTAATAAGAAATTTCCACTTCTTCCATTGTAATATTATCTATTTTATTTTTCTAAAAATATAATAATTGGATAATCATTGCAAGGGCATTATGGGCCATTAGGCCGGAGGGTGTGGAGGGCGCCACCCATGCCACCTCACCTCCGATAGCGCCGAAGGGGCGCCACCACCCATACCCAGCCAATTAAAAGGGGGCGCCATTGATGTGTCGCTAGCATGGTAACGAGCCAGAATTGGCGTTTTCGAGGGAAGATTGGTCAAATGTTACCGTTGAACGGTAGCTTCAAATTTAAAAAAAAATTTAATTTCACTTTTTATAAATTATACCTATAAATAACCCACTTTTTTTCATAATTTTCATCCTTTCTACCTCAATTTTTATACAAAATCTCTACACTTTTTTTATATAATCACACAATGTTTCCCAACAACCAAAACCCGTGGGTTCCGACCAATCCGTTTTGGCAAAGTGCGCCAAACAACGAGCAAGAAGACCGTTATCGAAGAGACCCGCGTACGGGTGAGCTTGGATATTATCCAATGCCACCTAGCACCCCAACTGCTCCTCATCCGACCACTCCACCGATTTTTGGTTTTTACGGGTATTATTACCAACCTCCATTTTTTCCCCAAAACATACCCCAAACCGTAAACATACCCCAAACCCAAAACACAACCCAAACTGAATCCGTACCCGAAACCCAAGCCGAACCCACTTCCTCAAAAAAGAGAAGTCATCGAAAGAAGGATGAAGGATGAGACCGAAAAACGTGCTCATAAGAAGATTGAATTTTGGTCGCCTAAGGAAGAATTTGAGTTGGCAAAAGCATGGCCCCTACGTATCGGAAGATGAGATTGTTGGTAATTTTATCTCCATATACTTTTTTGGAGGCTCGTAAGGCACACACTCGGGCGAAATATATGTATTATTTTCTAGTACCTTATGTTTTTTTAATGACTTTGTAGTAATGTTTTTCTTTTTTTTTTTTTTAAAGAAATTATGTTTTTTTTTTAATTTTCTAGTTATTAAAATTGGCATTTAATTTAAATATATAAATAAAAAAATTATTAGGTAATGATGACGGGGGCTTTATCCCACACCCTTCAAGTTAAGGGAATGCGTGATAAAGCCCCCTGGCTGACGTGGCGTGATAAAGCCCCTAGGGGCTTTATCCTACACCCTCCAACCTTATACCACTAAACCACTTTTGAACAGCCAACGAATCCTCCAAATGGGCTACTGGCGAAATTCACCACGTCGGGATACACTAGCCTTCCGAACTAGGGAAAACCCTCACCTTGCGCTGAAGCCTGTGAACACTCGCCCGAAGACTCGGCAGTGCGGTGAGGTAAAACCCGCTCAGTTCAAGGATCGAACTAGCGATCGCTGCCTACTCGCCTAGTCTCCCATCATCATTAAGTGTGCCCAGAAACTAAATGCTGGGGCAAAAATTAAACATGGGTCACTTGTAACACCAAGTCTTTCCCTTACCACTCTACCACTAACTTATTGGCTTACTACACATGGTGTTAAATGTGTTACTTCACATTAACACACGCACGTAGATGCCTAGTAAATAGTATCTGTATATATTTATGGTTTCCCATAGTTGGTGTATATATGTAATTACTAAGGGTGGAGGGAGTGGTTGTGGGGATTTGATCGGGAAGTGGGGTTTACCGAGCGGCAAGGAGATGCCACCCCTTCAGTGACCCATCTTCGGTGAAGGGAAAGGGACAAAAACGGTGAGTATTCACCGAGTGGGCAAGAGGAGAGAGGTGGGAGGGAGAGGGGGTTAATGGTGGGTCTCAACCCCTTCCAACCAATCACAAATTTATCTTCTTTAAATTTTTTTTTACCGCTCTCCATCTGTTTAACCATTGCTAGTGATTGAGTACAAAATGGAAAGTGGAGTAGAGACTTGACATGACATGACATTATTGGTTACAAAATAAGTTTACCACTTCCCAAGTGGTGACCACTCCTCCCACCCTAATTAGTGATTACTTCCATTCATATTATACATACCTATATTGAAGGGGAATTCTATTCCCACACCTCATTATCTATCCGCACACCCTGGATTTTCAATACGCATCGTATATGTCTATACGATGCGTATTGGCAAAGTAAAAAAAAAACATTGCAGACTGACAGGTGCAGGTGTTGTCTGGCGGCTGGCATAATACGCATCGTATAGGCCTATACGATGCGTTTTAAGACCCTGAATTTTTAAAGTTTATTTTTAGTGTGTGGTGTTGGGATTTTGGTGTTTTGGGTTTGTTATTGGTGTTTATTATTGTTTTAATAAGTTTTAAAACCTTTATTATTTTTATATCGTTAAATATCGTATTATGGCGTATCGTGTCGTATCGTATCCCATCCTTATTATTTTTATATCGTTAATTATCGTATTATAGCGTATCGTTTCGTACCGTATCACATCTTTATTATTTTTATATCGTTAATTATCGTATTATAGTGTATCGTGTCGTATCGTATCACATTTTTAACTTAATATCATATTATAGATTGTACGTAAGGAAGCATACCAATCTAAACAGTTAAAATAAGCAATCAAAAATACAAATAAACTGAAACTGCAAATTTAATTACATAATAAGTTTGTAGATACAGAGGACATTGTTCAAAATACATAAACCGTAAAAAATACAAGAAAAGTAAAACAATCCTAAACCTATGGATCCTGAGTGGTGCCTGAGGGCCCCTCCCCCGCAGTGCCTGAGGTCCCCGCCCCCTGATCCGGACCGCGCTGCTCACCACGCCGGAATGTCTAGATCGCCTCCATGAGAAGACGCTCCATACGGGCGTGAGCGACGTCCATCTGCTCCTGCATCCGCGCCTCCAACTCATGTAACGCACGTGCCACAGCTGGATCGAGCTCGTCGTCGAATACGTGGTGGGGGTACTGAGGCACCCCATGTGGATGCGCCTACTGTGGCGGAGCACCTAACAGAAATGGAGGCGGCGGCGGAGGTGGTGGTGGCTCAGCGTGGTCCCCATTATCGTCATCGGAGTCGTCGTTGTAGCCCTCTGCGGTATCACCATCTGCCGGCTGACCCTCACCCGGTGCCGGCTGTTGAAGCAACTCCGGTAGCTCGTCTGGGAGAGCGGCGCGGACGAACACCTGCCCGTCCTCCCCTATAAGTCGTAGCCCGAGCCTAGGGAAGTCACGCGTTACGTACATGCCGATCAGGGCAGAACGGGTCAAAAATCCCGGCTGCACCATGCCCCCTGGGAGAATAAAGGGTCCTGCTGGGGAACAAGGCCCAAGTAGACGGCGATACGTGTGATGTACGCCCACCCCCCCCCCCCCCCCGGTACAGCATAGACCAATCCTGCCTGTGGTACGCCGTCACGAACCACTGGGTTAGGCAGCGATGGAGGGCGCACCTCTCCCGCAATATAAGGCAGTATATGTAAAAGAGATCCCCCTTATTGCACCACTCGCGACTCTTCTCGCGTGGTTCTATAGATGTGGCAATAAGCTTGTGCTGGTAGTGGTAGAGGGGATCAGTGATATAGGAAGACCTCTGCTTTGACGCCGTGCCGAAGGGATGCTGGCTGATCACCTGCCAGAACCTCATCAGAGTCGTACGGGGGGCCATCCATATGTCGTCGGTGTAAATGGGGGTGTTTAACTCCTCCACCCTGTAAAGGCCGCAGTGCTGGGTAAACTGTCTAAGTGACATCAAATGCCACTGGTTTTTCTAGACGAAAGCTGACCTCTATCCACGGGTCGTCATCCTCCTTCGGATGGTCTGCAGGCCTGGGAGCGAAGTCGAAACTCGACAAAAACTCGCACGCCATGACCCTGTAAGACGGCGTGTATGCAATATCGAACAACCTGTCACACAGTGTGGTTAGTATGAATGTCGTATACAAAACAAAGAAAAACAGTAAAAAATAGTATACCTCGACCATGGAGTATCGTGTCCGATGAACTGTCGGGCTCTCGCCGACTGGTCAACCTCATCTAGAGCTCCCCAATCGACGACGGTGTGGCCGCCAATCTCCATACAACGAAACTTATCACATTTGTGATAAGCCTCGCTCCCCTCCTCAAACATCAGATAAGGATTCTCCATCAGGGGACCCTCTCCAAGGTCAGCGCCACGCCCGCGCCCACGTCCAGCGCCACGCCCGCGCCCACGTCCACGTCCACAAGGCACCGCCACCGCGATCAACGCCCCCGCCGCTCTATGTGCGCGGCCACGTCCACGCCCACCGCCACCGCCACCTCGACGCCACCTCGACCACCACCTCCACTGCCACCTCCCCGGCCAGCACCCCGGCCTCTCCCTCTACCAATAACTACTTCCATATCTGCATGATTAAACAATTTTAATCAATTTTTTTTTCAAAATATAACAATTTTTAATTAATTTTAAAAAAATATAACACCGCCACCTCTCCGGACGACCCCGACTATATATTATAATTTTTATCTATCTACGACGTATTAGGTTTCGAGGCTCATTACGGACCTACGCGCGATACGGACGTTTCCACTAAAAAAATAAAAAATAAAACTATATATGTACGAAGTCTTAGGTTTCGACGCTCGAAATGGATCTAATCGCGTTACGGACGAGCCCGACTATATATTATAATTATCATCTATCTACGACGTATTAGGTTTCGAGGCTCGTTACGGACCTACGCACGATACGGACGTTTCGACTAAAAATGTAAAAAAAAAAACTATATATTTATGGCGTCTTAGGTTTCGACGCTCGAAATGGACCTAATCGCGTTACAGACGACCCAGACTATATATTATAATTATTATCTATCTACGACGTATTAGGTTTTGAGGCTCGTTACAGACCTACGCGCTATACGGGCGTTTCGACTAAAAAAATAAAAAAAAACTATATATTATGACGTATTTTAGCTTATTTTAACGTATTTTAACGTATTTTAGCGTATTTTCAAATATTTTAGCGTACTTTAGGGAATTGTAGCGTATTTTAACGTATGCTAACATATTTTCATGTATTTAAGCGAATTTGAAGGTATATTTGCGTATTTTAGCGTATTTTCGAATATTTTATCGTATTTCGTATTACAAATTAATCAATATAATGCATTGTTTTAGCATAAACAAATGGAATTAATTATACAAATAAATTATTCTATAAAATTACAAATTAATCAATAACAAACAATGTGGGGTCAATGTTAGGCTTCGTTAGCATATCATACCACGATATCCGTTCCGTGTAGTTTTCCGTACAAAGTAAACCTTTTGAGCATGCGCGTGTGCTCCACATAAGGTTCGGTGGCGGCATTGGATAGTCCCCTTCAAGTCTGACATGGATGAAATGACTACGATTAACAAATAACAGTGAAACGAACTGATGGGGGGGGGGGGGGCACATGCGTGCTCTGGATCATATAAGGGAAATACAGTAGAACAACCTTGGATGTCTAATATGTAAACAATCACACCAAACCTATTGGCAAGAAGGAGTGCTGCTTGTGGCATCTCCATCCAATGTTCCCTGGGTGCCATTCCAACCCCGGTAAAATTTATTCTCTGTACTTGTTGGTCGTAGTCCCTTCTGGTAATTCACTACCGAAGACGTACTTCCACATTTCTTTGTTCGGACCCGTCAGCTCTTCAAGTAGTTAGTTTCGAATATACCCAAAGTAGTCTTGTTCAAACCCTAAAACCACAGCCCCCGCCCGAAACCCACAATGTCCATCCGGCCTGACATCTTTTATTCTTGAAATGTAGGAGCGGAACACTTTTGGAATTTGTTTTTTGTATCTGTGCACATATTCAAGCATTCCCTCATCAGTGATTAACGAAAAGCCATGGTCCTTTCCAGGCTCTTCTTCATGTGAAGCTATTGAACGACCGTGTCAATTTAACGACCTTTGAGACTTTAGAGACATTGCAGACATAGACGGTATTAGGGAATCTTGCGACGGTACATAAGAGCTATGTCGAGGAGGGTCACACCTACTTTGTTGTCTGGGAGGCCCAACTGAGCTATCTCTAGCAGGTTGTTCTTTTCTTTGTTGTTGGACCTTGGACGTTGGCTGCCCGCGAGTGTTTTCTTGTACGAAAGGCGGTTTTTTGTCGCTCATCTATGGGTTTACCACCGCCATGATATTCGATAAGACGCTTTTCCTCACTTGCGGGGGTTGGGTAGACAATTTTTGTTTCACATATTCTAATTGTTTGTCTACATCAACATCTTCCTCATCAAAATGGTTCAGATTAAGTTTTCTCCAGAAAATGTCTATATCTTCAAGCTGAATGACGGAGTCTGCAAAACAAAAAAGAGCATTAGACAATCATATAAAATTAAGACAACAAAACATTTTTTATAAGTCTATAAGTACCTGTATTCTGCAATCTCTCCAGGCGACAGGCACATAACAACCCGCAACCCGAGTACAACTGGCAGCCACATGTTGATCCGAATGACCGCAATGTGGTTATTCTCCGTGTTAGCTCGTTTTCTAATAGGTTAAGAGCATGGATGGAAACTTTAAGAAGTAGGTTGCAAAACAAAGGAATCTCAAGGTGGCTGTTCATTCGCTTGGTGCGGCTTTCTTCCAAGCATTTCTTTCTTTGCGCATATTGCTTTAGTATCAAGGTGTCCACCTTTTTCACCAGCGTTTCCAGACTACATTTCGGGGTAGTCAACTGTTTCTTTAATGCAGCATGTGCGCCTTTAGCTCTGTTTGTTGTAGTTTAGAAGAATGTCAGGGTTTGATTGGTCCATGCAGATACGAACAAATGGCAAGAGGTGCTTAACCAGTTATTCCATAGGTAATCAAAAACATCTGAAAAAAAAAATAAACATATTCAAATTATATATCTATTTAAATGAATGTATTTACTTAGAGAGAACATACGTTTACGTTGTTGATTGATAAGGTGTCTCTGCAGGTTAAAGAGGTTATATTTGAATAACTCTTCGGTAGCGGAATTACACACTGTTTTCCACTGAGAAACAAAGCCTTCCCAATCTTGGTGAGTAAACGAATTCTTGCAGTGCTTCACAATATTTTGTTAGATGTGGAACCTGCAGAGATATCTGTGTGCGCCAGGTAATATTTTTCTACACGCGTTTATCAGTGTCTGGTCCCTGTCCATTAGAATTACACACAGCTCCATGCACTCGTGCAGCATAGACTTGACCCTCTCCATGACCCAGACGTACGTTGCCTCCTGCTCGTTTGAAAGAAACGCATGCGCAACACAGAAGGTTGGGTTTGTCGATGTCATACCCACAACTTGCAAAAATGGAAGATTGTACATATTAGTCTTTTAGGTAGCGTCGACCATAAGCACATGCGGGAATGCCCTCTGTCACGGCCCCCGTCCTGGTGTTACCCGGTCCAGGAGCCGCGGGACAGAAACCCGGGGTATTTATTGTTTGAGTTGACAGCGGAAGTTTAACAGGATCTTTTAAAACTTGAATATGCCCAATTAATTTATTTCATAATTTGGGACAAACCCCGTAATTTACAATAGAGGAATTTCACGAGGAAATTCCCTGTTTTACAAAACATGCTTATTTATTTTACTGAGCCACCACTTCAAGCTTGTTAGTGCTCCGTAGCACGTTTTTCTTGATTCACAGTAAGTCACCTGAAACATGTTTTAAAAATATTTTATCAGCGGGGAAATACTGGCGAGTCATTCAGGTTAACAAAATGACACATTGTTATAAATTACAGCATAAGAGCGATTACAATGGCTCCTATCTTATTGTTATCTGGCGCCGTGTCACACCCTGGTGACGATGGTCATACCACTATAGGGTTATTTCACCCAAGTAGTGATGATTATCACAGTTAGGTTTGTGAACCTAACCATGAGAGATTAGTAATGTGCACAATACCCAACTAGCCAGTGATTTAAGAGATTAGTAAATTACAGCATAAGAGCGATTACAATGGCTCCTATCTTAATCCCTGTAATTATAACTTTTGAAAATAATCGGAGTAATGTAAAATACTTTTGATAAAAGAGAATGACTCACATTGCAAGTTTAGACGGGCAGAGTTTAGCCTACTGATTTAGCCTTGTAACCTAGTTTAAACAACAATGCACATGAGCTAGGTCAGTAACTTAATACAACATTTACGATACGCTCACGAAATCAAAACCCTCACGACGAATGACAAAGGCATAGCCCATATACGGGCAGCACTTAAACATCCATCGGATCGGTTTCAATCGATTAGATATTACATTGTAGCAGTGATTGAGTTAATACCCTGTATCGTAGCAGCGTCGCGACACCGTAAAACTCGTTTTTAGCAGAATTAGGACGTTTTGAGAGTGAGATTTCGAGCACAGAAGAAAGTCCCATGCACAGGCTACTTATAGCCATATTTTGAGTTTTACGCGGCCCGCGTAAACCTTAACAAGGTCTTACGCGGCCCGCGAGCGCCACCTAGTCTACAACTAGGGCTAGCGTGTCACACCTAGGTGCGCCACGTGTGCGACACGTGGCCCAGAACGCTTATCCGGTCAACTTTAAGTTGACGCGGCCCGCGTAAGCCTAAGCTTACGTTTTACGCGACCCGCGTGAAACCCAATTTTCTTGTTTTCTTGGTTTTTCATGCACATTAGGGTTTCAGGGGTCCGGGTTTTCACTTACGGGTCGTTTATGGACAATTTTGCAGATCCTTACATCCTCCCCATCTTATTTAAAATCTCGTCCTCGAGATTTACTGAAATAAGTGAGGATACTTTCGCTTCATTTCCGATTCCAACTCCCAGGTGTATTCGGGTCCTCTTTTCGAATCCCATTTGACTTTGACAAGTACCAATCTTTTATGCTTGAGGAATTTAATTTTTCTGTCTTCTATTTGGAGTGGTTTTTCCACGAACTTCAACTTGTCATTCACCTGTATGTCTTGAAGAGGGACTACTAGTGATTCGTCCGATAGACATTTCTTGAGGTTAGATACATGAAATATATCATGTACTCCTGCTAGCTCTTCTGGTAGTTGCAAGCGATAAGCGACCGGTCCTATTCTCTGGATTACTGGGAATGGTCCTATGTATCTTGGACTTAGCTTTCCTCTTTTACCGAACCGAACTACTCCTTTCCAAGGAGAAACTTTTAAGAGTACCCTGTCTCCAATTTGAAATTCTAACGGCTTGCGTCGATTGTCTGCATAACTTTTCTGGCGATCTCGAGCTGTTTTTAGTCTTTCCTTGATTTGAGTGATCTTATCGGTGGTTTGTTGTACGATCTCGGGACCTGATAATTGGCTTTCTCCTATTTCTGCCCAGCAAACTGGAGTTCTACACTTTCGTCCATATAGTGCTTCGAACGGGGCAGCTTCGATGCTTGAATGGTAACTATTGTTATAGGAGAATTCAATTAAAGGTAAATGGTTGTCCCAGTTTCCTCCAAAATATATAACACATGCTATAAGCATGTCTTCTAGGGTTTGGATCGTCCTTTCACTTTGTCCGTCGGTTTGGGGATGGTAGGCTGTACTTAAATTTAATCGTGTCCCCATTGCTTCTTGGAAACTTGTCCAGAAATGTGAAGTGAAACGACTATCCCTATCCGATACAATGGAGAGTGGGACTCCATGTAGAGATACTACCTTGTCTACATACAATTTGGCTAATCTTTCCATGCTAAAGGTTTCCTTCATGGGTATAAAATGAGCTGATTTGGTTAATCGATCCACAATTACCCAAATCGCATCGTTACCTTTTCTGGTTTTGGGTAACTTAGTAACAAAGTCCATTGTTATGAGCTCCCATTTCCATACAGGCATCTCTAATTGTTGTAGCAGACCTGAGGGTTTCTGGTGTTCTGCCTTAACTTGTGAACAAGTAAGACACTTAGATACATATCTAGCTATGTCCTTTTTCATTCCTATCCACCAGAAATTATTCCTTAAATCTTGATACATCTTATTGTTACCAGGATGCATGGTATACCTAGATTTATGGGCTTCCTCTAAAATCTTATTTCTTAAGTCTTTTTGTTTAGGTAACCAAATCCTTTTCTTGTGGAATCTCCAAATTCCATCAGGCCCTTGCTCTAGTTCTTTTATTCTTCCTTTCATTCCTTCAGCATTATCCTTTATTGCTGTTTCTTGAATGTTTTTCAGTTGTTCCAGTAGATCTAATTGTAAACTTAATCTAAGAGCACGAACTCGCTTTTGCTTTTCATGATACTTACGACTTATGGCATCAGCAACTACATTTGCCTTTCCTTCGTGATATTGAATATCACAGTCGTAGTCACTTAGAATTTCCATCCATCTTCTTTGCCTCATGTTTAATTCTTTTTTCCCAAATATGTATCTTAGACTCTTATGATCTGTATAGACTGTAAACTTACTGCCATACAGATAGTGTCTCCAAATCTTAAGGGCAAAAATTATTGATCCTAACTCCAAATCATGAGTCGTATAATTTTCTTCATGCTTCTTCAATTGCCTTGAGGCATACGCAATTACCTTTTTACGTTGCATCAGCACACATCCTAATCCCAATTTAGAGGCATCACAATAAACTTCAAAATCTTCTGTCCCTTCTGGTAAGGCAAGAATTGGGGCATTTGTTAACCTTTGCTTTAAAGTCTAAAAAGCTTCTTCTTGCCTAGGTCCCCATTCAAACTTAACTGATTTACAGGTTAGCTTAGTTAATGGCACAGCTACTTTGGTAAAATCCTTAATAAACCGTCTATAGTATCCGGCTAACCCTAGAAAACTTCTAACTTCCATAGCTGATTGCGGGACCTTCCATTTGGTGATCGCTTCTATTTTGGAGGGATCTACGTGAATACCTTTGTGATTCACCATGTGTCCTAAAAATTGTACCTCCTGTAGCCAAAATTCACACTTTGAGAATTTGGCGTAAAGCTTTTCCTTTCTTAACAAAGTTAAGAGTGCATGTAGGTGCTCACAATGCCCGTCTTGACTTTTGGAATAAATGAGTATATCATCGATAAAGACAATTAAAAATTTATCCAAGTACAGTTTACAGATCCTATTCATCATATCCATGAATGCTGCAGGAGCATTTGTTAATCCAAAGGGCATGACGGTAAACTCGTAATGACCATACCTAGTTCTGAAGGCAGTTTTAGGTATGTCTTCTTCTTGTACTTTCAACTGATGGTATCCGGAGCGTAAATCTATCTTAGAAAAATATCTAGCTCCCTGAAGTTGATCGAAAAGATCATCAATCTTAGGTAATGGGCATCGACTCTTAATTGTAACCTTATTCAATTCCCTATAATCGATACACAATCGCATCGCCCCATCTTTCTTTTTCACAAACAACACGGGTGCTCCCCACGGGGATGAACTAGGTTGTATAAATCTTTTGCTTAGTAATTCATCTAACTGCTTTTTCAATTCTAACATTTCGGTGGTTGCTAACCGATAAGGTGCCTTGGCTATCGGTGTAGTTCCAGGAATTAGATGAATTCTAAATTCTACTTCCCTATCGGGTGGTAATCCAGGTAGTTCTTCTGGGAATACATCTGAGTATTCTGATACTACTGGAATTTTCTTAAGTTCTTTTCCTTTAGTGTTAATGATTACCGAAATCATATACACTATTCCTTGTTTTCGTTTATAACTAGCAACTTTCATTACAGAAATGAACTTCATTGATTTACGTGGCTTATCTCTTGTAACCACGATTATTTCTCCTGATGGTGTATGAACTTCTATGGAATTCTTATCACATAGAATTCGAGCATGGTTGGCTACTAACCAATCCATTCCTAATACAACATCAAATCCAGCTAAATTCATAGGTAACAGGTTTGCAGAAAATTTATGGCCTAAGAGTTCTATCTTTTCTTCTTGCAAGACCTTATCTATGTTAACAGAATTTCCATCTGCCATTTCTACAGTAAAAACTTGTCGAAGTTTGTTTAAGGGTAGGTTAAGAGCTTGGCAGAATGAAGTATTTATAAAACTTTGGTTTGCACCAGAGTCAAATAATACTTTTGCATAAACGTCGTGAACTAGGAACGTACCAGCTATTACATCTGGGATGAGTTCTGCTTCTTGGGTAGTCAACTGGAATGCTCTTGCATTCTTTTTGGTAGTTCCTTCTTGTAACACCCCGAAAACGGGTTTAGTAATTAAACCCCGTTAACACTAAAAGACGGGTAAAAGTACCGTAAGTGGTAAAATTTACCCGGTGGAATATTAGTGATTTAAATAATTAATCCTAATAAAAAAAAATGAATAAAAGCTTTAAGGAAATAAAATGGATAAAAGGCCCGAGCTAACGGGACCTAAAATAAACTTAGTCACAAATATTCCCGAACCCGCTAAGTTAACTAGGAATATTAAACCTAGTTAATAAGTGGGAATATTGTTAAAAAAATAAGTAGGTTGTGGCCTACTTAATAACGAACCAAACACGAGGGGTTAAAGTGGGATAACTAGAAAAGTTATTTAACTAAACAAAACACACAAACACACACACGGTGTGTGTCTGAGATCGAGCAGGAGCAAGCTCCCATGGAGCTCAACCCTAAACTCCAACAAAACCCTCAAATTGGAGGATCAAACAAGGGCCAAATTCGGATTTGAACACATAGAAACGGTCACCAAGTCAAGGGGATCGTAAGGTATGTCGAATTTCTAACAATCTTGAAGTTGTAAAAATTGGATAATCATCCTAATCGCGAATTAGGCATGGATTAGAGAAGTTATGGCTAGATTAGTGATGTATATTTGCTTAGGAACAAAACCCTAAGTGAAAATCATACATAACATGCTATGGATTGAATGATTGAATGATTTACCACACTAGGTTAAGTGGGTTTTAATCTTATGATGAATTTGATGATATGATTGTGATTAGGATCATCATGCATGTTAGTAATCGGGAAATACTTAAACAATTTGCAAGTTTGAGTATTTGATCATAAGTGATAGTGGTGAATTTTGATGTTAATCTTGGTAAAAATAACTAGTTATGAACTAGTTGTAAATGTGTAAAATGTATGCACATTAGGTGTTTGTTAAAATGCCTAAGTGAAGACTAAAGTGTTGAAATTAGAGTGAAAACGCGCATTTGAATGTTATGGTGATTACGCGTAATAGGAAGTGAGAAGAGTTCTAAATACAATGTTGATTTAGACTTAATGTTGAGAACCTTGTGATTTAAAGTGGTTAACTTTAATAATCTAAGTTAACTAATCATGAAGTCGAATAGTAGTTTCGACGTATGAACTAAGCAAGATGGAATAGTCGTGAATAATTATGACTAATCTAACCATCTCGCGAATTATGATGATAGTTTGACGCTGACGAGCTGGGTGAAAGCTTGGGAAGAAAACGGGTCAAACAAATCAAGAACGAAGAAAAAGCATAATCCGGGTGCAAGGTAAGTATAGCTTACACTAGTCTTATATTTTAGAATATTTCCTTATCGTATTAGTTACGAATAGGACGAATACATAATTGAGGTATGATGTTCCGGCGTGTAAACGTACGGAACAAGATAGTCGAGTATGACAAGAAACCATGTTGATGGTTAAAAGGAGCTAAATCGGTAATTCAATCATTTTACGACAAATGGAAAATGAAACTTTTGGAATGGGTACCTTATACGGTAAACCAAAACAAACAACAAGGGTAAAACGGTAAATTGGTCACGTGTTGACCATAACCATTGGTTTTGAAAGGCAATATATGACGAAAGCTATGATAGGCTAAAAGGCGTTGAGAAACGATTAATAAATGAAATGACCGCATGGTGTGAACCGGAGCGAGTCATATAGATGAAACGGTATTAAACATCATCTCGCCAACATAATCGGTCACTTAGACCAAATGGGTCAAAAGGTGAAGATATCACCTTTTGACAATAACGACTAATGATTATTGTCAAGTTATACTATTTCAGGAGTAAATGTCAAAAGGGCATTAGCAACGCTATGAACTAGCGGTTATAAAAGCAAGGTATTAAAAATGGGTCAATATCTTGATCCGCGCCAGGTATGTGAAAAAGGGTAACACTCATTTAGAACGTAAGGTTCAATGAGCGCTAAAAGAAGTCAAACTAGACATTTGGTTACTTGATAAGTAAACCAAATGTTTCAAATAACGGACATTGCGTTTGGAAAGCTTAATGACTTTTCAAACAAAATCATAGGTTAAAAGAGGGATTTTGGGTCAAATATGCTTTCAAAAGTCCTTCATTGTTAATAAGAGACTAAATGGACCAAAACGCCCTTGGAGGCTAAATTGAGCAAACAACCTTTAAGAGTTGTTTGGAAATGATTTTTACGATTTAATAAATACTTAGGACATGTATAGAAGTTGAAAGATGTATTACGTTAGTCAAACGGCTCTATTTGGGTCCTTGCCGTAAAACAAAGAGTTAAGGGGTAAAACTTGGTTTGCATAGATTACCTTAGTAAAATCACCATAAATATAGTTGTGGTGGAAGTTCATTTGACAAATATTGCGAAAATAGGATGCTAGAAACAAATAATTATGAATTATGCGGAAAAAGGGTTTAAATACCCTTAACGGGTCAAAATAAGCATTTTAGTACAAACGGGTTTAAGAGTATACATAAACCCGTGAATTGAACCTAATATGATAGATAACATTGAAATTATAAGATTCATGTGATATAGGAATCAAACAAATACGTTTGTTTGATAATATCGCGAATGGGTCAAAATTTGGTAAAAAGGGAAATAAGCCGAAGACTTAAAAGTCTTAAATCTTGTTAAGCCGGACGTCGGATTTTAACTCCATATGATGGAGAATCAAATTACAAACATGTAGGAAGAAACGGTAGGTCAAACGGATAAGCGGTTTGAAAGTTACGAATGTTTTCGTAACAAAAACGGCAAAAATTGGAAAGGCTGAATGCAGGTGCCACCGTAAATTACGGTGCCACCGTAATTTACGGTGGACCTGATGTGGTTACGGTAGTAACCTTCTGATTTACGGCAGAAGAATAAGAACCAAAGGGCCACCGTAAATTACGGTGACACCGTAATTTACGGTGGAGGTTATTTTCAACTTCTTGTTTTTAGAATAAATTGTTTCCCTGATTGTTCGAATATGTTTTAGACCATGTAAGACTAAAGCATTTCATGTTTAATGAAATGTAGGTACACCTTGGGATGCCGGAAGACGATCAAGCTCAACGAAGAACCGAACACGATAAATATACACGCTTCCGCACTTTGCCACGTTGTAAATTTTAAACAACGAATTTCGATCACGTTATGTAGAATAAATTATAAATTGCAAAAGTTTTAATAAACCCGTATTTCCAAATGTTTATGTAATCTTAATTACATGTTTGTTTAACGTAAAACTTACGTTAAACCTTGGTTTACAAGAACGGGTGTTACAAGTTGGTATCAGAGCCTTGGTTTAAGAGATTCGAGTATGGTGGGGAGGAACCATGCTTGGACTTAAACCTTATGCTCTTGACAAAGAATAGTGTTCGGTTCGAAGCTTGATCGCAAATCCGGTAAGTACAAGTATGTTAATAGTCTAGCATGCTAAAGTGTTGTAAACAACACATAGGGCTATCGTGTGATACACGTTGCCCCAATTAAAATGATTGGTATAGTTGATGAAAATACGCGCGTCGACGCATATAGTAGAAAAAGCTTTGTATTATAATACGGGCGATTATCGAAGTTGACGTTACTAACTTTGTGAATGTTATAATTGAAGGACACTCGCGTTTGAAGACGACGAGAGTCAAATGAATTGTGGATATGATGATGGAACGGTCCGAAGTATGACAAGAGGAGCATGCTCACCAAGGACTAAATCGCGTAACGACCGCGGACAAGGTTAATGGCAAGGAACGCCCGTCGGGGCAAACATTACCAGGTGCATATTTTAAATAGTCGCACAAATAGTAATATGCAACGAATATGAAGAAATTGAAAGTTGCATATGTAGATTAAAAACTTGGAAAAACCCGAATAGAAAATATGTTCGGATATTGTTTCCAAGAGAAACAAGTAGAGGCATTACTTACATAGGGTGTGATGTGAAAACTATAAAAAAGGTCATGCGTGTCATGTGTTAATCGCTTACTCTGGCCAAGTAAGTAGTGGCATATGATACCATGAACTTCTTATGGCGGGCACGTTTACATCCGATGTAGTAAGGGCGGGGTGAATGGGACTAATTAAAAAGTACCCAAATGAATCAGATAAGCAAAATATTTGATAATAATGTAAACGCACAACCGAGTGATGGAAGCGTATTACATTAGGATAATGAGCCCGAGTGAAGGGACAAAGAAGCATGTAAATTGATTTAGACAAGTATTGGGAGGGAGTGTACTTACACTTGAACCCATAAAACGCAAGCATGTAAAATGATTTAGACAAGTATTGGGAGGGAGTGTACTTACACTTGAACCCATAAAACGCAAGCATGTAAAATGATTTAGACAAGTATTGGGAGGGAGTGTACTTACACTTGAACCCATAAAACGCAAGCATGTAAAATGATTTAGACAAGTATTGGGAGGGAGTGTACTTACACTTGAACCCATAAAACGCAAGCATGTAAAATGATTTAGACAAGCAATGGGAGGGAGTGTACTTGCACTCGAACCCGGAAAATGCAAATATGTCCCTTAACGGGTCGTTTTTGTAAAACGTCAGACGTAAGGACAAAGTCAGAAAATTTCGCCCAGAAATAAACAAATGAAGCCTTAGACTACGGTCAAGGTCAACTAAAGCTCATAAGCGAAAATATATGATTTTAAACATAGCAAGTCATGCTTTGAAGCTATATATGAATATATATATATACATTTGAATGTAGATACAAATAAAAGATGATTTACGGGATCATCATAACCTACGGGATTAAACACGGTGTTAAGGTCTACGGGACCAGAATGACCCTTGGGTCACGTAAAAAAAAAAAAAAAAAAAAAAAAAGGAAATGAACCTTAGTGTTTTCAGTAAAAAGGGGGTGAAGACCTAAGGAAATAGCCTACGAGGCTACGTGAAGGAACCTACGGGTTACTTAACAAAGCGAGAGAACCAGTTGAAAATCCCAGCATAAAACTAAGACTGTAAAAGAATAAATTACAGACTGTCAGTGTCCTGTTACGGATAATTGACGAAAGATAAAGAGAAGATCCTAAACTAAAACCTTGGTTTTAGTAAGAAATAACGTTTTTACGAATGAGAATCCTGATAGGAAATTGAATATTAAGCATGAAAGGTTCAAGTCTTGACACCTATAGGCGCAAGACGTTATATTCAAAAAGTGATATTTCGGAAGGGAAATTTTGGATATAAATTAAACATGATGTAACACGATCACGATCAAGAAAGGTAATGTGAAGTAGAATCACATTATTACCAAGCAAGCGGTAAAAAGTAACTGGACTAATAAGTCTAAGTAGTGAGACCGGTCAAGGTCATTTAAATAAATTTGGTTTGCTTGTAAGCGGTAGGTTCGGTATGACTGAATCGAATAAATAAATTTGAAGACAAAAGGAAATTTGCTGCTAAAAGTGAAAAGATTTCACTAAAGACCTTTAAACGGGTCAAAGTTACGGATTCATAAAGAATTCGATAGTATACGAAAGTGATGAATATCACTAAGTTAATTAAACTAGTGGAAATAACGAGATTGCGTTATTTCAAGTTACATTATGCCGTATATAATACATAGATGATTATTAACCAAAAAGATATTACCATACTTCTCTGGTAATACTAATAATTGGTTAAAAGTATAAGTAATGTTTAAAAGATATCTCGGATCAATTACATTGAGTTTAGACTCAATGAATTATGTAAGAAAAGGTTTCGAGGACGAAACCTCTTTAAGGGGGGTAGACTTGTAACACCCCGAAAACGGGTTTAGTAATTAAACCCCGTTAACACTAAAAGACGGGTAAAAGTACCGTAAGTGGTAAAATTTACCCGGTGGAATATTAGTGATTTAAATAATTAATCCTAATAAAAAAAATGAATAAAAGCTTTAAGGAAATAAAATGGATAAAAGGCCCGAGCTAACGGGACCTAAAATAAACTTAGTCACAAATATTCCCGAACCCGCTAAGTTAACTAGGAATATTAAACCTAGTTAATAAGTGGGAATATTGTTAAAAAAATAAGTAGGTTGTGGCCTACTTAATAACGAACCAAACACGAGGGGTTAAAGTGGGATAACTAGAAAAGTTATTTAACTAAACAAAACACACAAACACACACACGGTGTGTGTCTGAGATCGAGCAGGAGCAAGCTCCCATGGAGCTCAACCCTAAACTCCAACAAAACCCTCAAATTGGAGGATCAAACAAGGGTCAAATTCGGATTTGAACACATAGAAACGGTCACCAAGTCAAGGGGATCGTAAGGTATGTCGAATTTCTAACAATCTTGAAGTTGTAAAAATTGGATAATCATCCTAATCGCGAATTAGGCATGGATTAGAGAAGTTATGGCTAGATTAGTGATGTATATTTGCTTAGGAACAAAACCCTAAGTGAAAATCATACATAACATGCTATGGATTGAATGATTGAATGATTTACCACACTAGGTTAAGTGGGTTTTAATCTTATGATGAATTTGATGATATGATTGTGATTAGGATCATCATGCATGTTAGTAATCGGGAAATACTTAAACAATTTGCAAGTTTGAGTATTTGATCATAAGTGATAGTGGTGAATTTTGATGTTAATCTTGGTAAAAATAACTAGTTATGAACTAGTTGTAAATGTGTAAAATGTATGCACATTAGGTGTTTGTTAAAATGCCTAAGTGAAGACTAAAGTGTTGAAATTAGAGTGAAAACGCGCATTTGAATGTTATGGTGATTACGCGTAATAGGAAGTGAGAAGAGTTCTAAATACAATGTTGATTTAGACTTAATGTTGAGAACCTTGTGATTTAAAGTGGTTAACTTTAATAATCTAAGTTAACTAATCATGAAGTCGAATAGTAGTTTCGACGTATGAACTAAGCAAGATGGAATAGTCGTGAATAATTATGACTAATCTAACCATCTCGCGAATTATGATGATAGTTTGACGCTGACGAGCTGGGTGAAAGCTTGGGAAGAAAACGGGTCAAACAAATCAAGAACGAAGAAAAAGCATAATCCGGGTGCAAGGTAAGTATAGCTTACACTAGTCTTATATTTTAGAATATTTCCTTATCGTATTAGTTACGAATAGGACGAATACATAATTGAGGTATGATGTTCCAGCGTGTAAACGTACGGAACAAGATAGTCGAGTATGACAAGAAACCATGTTGATGGTTAAAAGGAGCTAAATCGGTAATTCAATCATTTTACGACAAATGGAAAATGAAACTTTTGGAATGGGTACCTTATACGGTAAACCAAAACAAACAACAAGGGTAAAACGGTAAATTGGTCACGTGTTGACCATAACCATTGGTTTTGAAAGGCAATATATGACGAAAGCTATGATAGGCTAAAAGGCGTTGAGAAACGATTAATAAATGAAATGACCGCATGGTGTGAACCGGAGCGAGTCATATAGATGAAACGGTATTAAACATCATCTCGCCAACATAATCGGTCACTTAGACCAAATGGGTCAAAAGGTGAAGATATCACCTTTTGACAATAACGACTAATGATTATTGTCAAGTTATACTATTTCAGGAGTAAATGTCAAAAGGGCATTAGCAACGCTATGAACTAGCGGTTATAAAAGCAAGGTATTAAAAATGGGTCAATATCTTGATCCGCGCCAGGTATGTGAAAAAGGGTAACACTCATTTAGAACGTAAGGTTCAATGAGCGCTAAAAGAAGTCAAACTAGACATTTGGTTACTTGATAAGTAAACCAAATGTTTCAAATAACGGACATTGCGTTTGGAAAGCTTAATGACTTTTCAAACAAAATCATAGGTTAAAAGAGGGATTTTGGGTCAAATATGCTTTCAAAAGTCCTTCATTGTTAATAAGAGACTAAATGGACCAAAACGCCCTTGGAGGCTAAATTGAGCAAACAACCTTTAAGAGTTGTTTGGAAATGATTTTTACGATTTAATAAATACTTAGGACATGTATAGAAGTTGAAAGATGTATTACGTTAGTCAAACGGCTCTATTTGGGTCCTTGCCGTAAAACAAAGAGTTAAGGGGTAAAACTTGGTTTGCATAGATTACCTTAGTAAAATCACCATAAATATAGTTGTGGTGGAAGTTCATTTGACAAATATTGCGAAAATAGGATGCTAGAAACAAATAATTATGAATTATGCGGAAAAAGGGTTTAAATACCCTTAACGGGTCAAAATAAGCATTTTAGTACAAACGGGTTTAAGAGTATACATAAACCCGTGAATTGAACCTAATATGATAGATAACATTGAAATTATAAGATTCATGTGATATAGGAATCAAACAAATACGTTTGTTTGATAATATCGCGAATGGGTCAAAATTTGGTAAAAAGGGAAATAAGCCGAAGACTTAAAAGTCTTAAATCTTGTTAAGCCGGACGTCGGATTTTAACTCCATATGATGGAGAATCAAATTACAAACATGTAGGAAGAAACGGTAGGTCAAACGGATAAGCGGTTTGAAAGTTACGAATGTTTTCGTAACAAAAACGGCAAAAATTGGAAAGGCTGAATGCAGGTGCCACCGTAAATTACGGTGCCACCGTAATTTACGGTGGACCTGATGTGGTTACGGTAGTAACCTTCTGATTTACGGCAGAAGAATAAGAACCAAAGGGCCACCGTAAATTACGGTGACACCGTAATTTACGGTGGAGGTTATTTTCAACTTCTTGTTTTTAGAATAAATTGTTTCCCTGATTGTTCGAATATGTTTTAGACCATGTAAGACTAAAGCATTTCATGTTTAATGAAATGTAGGTACACCTTGGGATGCCGGAAGACGATCAAGCTCAACGAAGAACCGAACACGATAAATATACACGCTTCCGCACTTTGCCACGTTGTAAATTTTAAACAACGAATTTCGATCACGTTATGTAGAATAAATTATAAATTGCAAAAGTTTTAATAAACCCGTATTTCCAAATGTTTATGTAATCTTAATTACATGTTTGTTTAACGTAAAACTTACGTTAAACCTTGGTTTACAAGAACGGGTGTTACACTTCTGCAGATTTGGCTTTAGTGTCAGCTGGTTTGACCAATTTGGGGCAGTCTGGTCTAAAATGTCCAGCTTCTCCACAGTTGAAGCAGATTGTTGATTTCTTCCTCCTGTAATCTTCTTCTTGATGTCCTGGAATTTTGCAGAAATTGCAATATCCTTTGCATTTTCCAAAATGCTTTCTTTTACAAGTACTGCAAAATGGAGCAGTGGGAGATTGCCCAGTTCCCTTTTTCTTGAAATTACTACTATTACCCACACGGAATCCTTGGGTAATCTTTTGGGCCACTTCCTTTTTCCGGTTTTCTTCTCTTGTGCGTACCAGTCCGTCGGTCAACGTGTTGGCTAATTCCACTGCATCATCAATTGTGCGAGGTCTCGAAGCTTTAACGATATCACGGATTGCGCCAATCAAACCCCAAATATAGCGAGATATAAGTACCGGTTCTGGCGAAGCCAGGGTTGGTACAATTCTAGCATACTCGAAGAATGTCGAAGCATACCCTCGACAATCAACGTCTACCATCCGATGATTAAGGAACTTATTTGTCATTTGTTCCTTTTCATATTCAGGATATAATTTTCTTTCTACCAGACTTTTAAATTCTTCCCAATTCATGGCATAAGCCACATCGCTTCCCTTGGCTTGTAGTACCGTATTCCACCATTCTAGTGCCCCTTCTTTAAAAAGATGCGACACGTATATGAACTTGTCTTCCTCGGCACATTTACTTATTTTAATTACTGCTTCGGTTTTCTCTAACCAACGCAGTGCAGCAGTTGCCTCATCATTATTATTAATGTTGCCGCCTCCATTTACACTATTACTGAAATTGTCGCCGTGAGTACGTTTACTGGGAGTAGTTGGTTTAGGTTCAACTGGATTTCGGGCAGCAGCAAGGATTGCTGGAATAACATTTTCTATTCCCTGGGCAACAATGTTTTCTATATCTTGCCTATTAAGGAATTGATCTCCATTGTTTTTCTCAGATTGGTTAACTTCATTAACTGGTTCATTAACAACGGGTTCCATCTGATAATGAGCAATATATATATAAGTTATTGGCATAAACAAATATCAATCAAATATAATAAAGCAATCGCACATAATCACGTCAACACGTATAGCCAAAATTGTCGACTTTGCGACTTCCATATTTTATATATTTTAATATGCGTCCGTACCCACCAGATATGTTACAAAAGTTTTATTTTTAGTTATTTTACATAATTATATTTTTATTATTATTAAACACATAACCACACCATCATGTAACCATAACCAACTGGCGTCTCAGAAACGACACTCCCTCTCGTCGTATTTCCATGATATACTCTCCCCCACTTCTCGAATTCTATTTCCTACGTCTACCAACTCCTCGCCATAGTGGCGGAGTTCAGCTAAGTTCTCGGTGTTCATTGGTGGGTTTGGTGCAGGCTCATGGTCAAACTGGGGGAAAAAGGTATTAGGGTTATTCAAGAGATTCTGAAATTGCCAGTCAGTTGTCCACCATTCTTCTAGCTCTCCTAGTAGAGGCCGAGGGTGGATAATAGGATCTGGGATAGCAGGTTCCAGATTAACTGGAAGTTGTAATTCAACTGGGTAATTGAAGAGGTTTTCATCGGCAGGTTCGATGAGGTCACTAAGTGCCAGTTTACAATCCAGCTCCTCCCATGATGGCATTTCCTGGGCTTGCCCGGAACTTTCCCCGATTTCTTTTCCTTTTCCCTTATCCTTCGGATCCTCAGTCTTTATAACTTTCTGTACCGCTGGTTTCTTCCTACGCACACGCCTCCAGCCTACAAGTCTTCTTCTCTTTTTTCGGTTTTGGTTTCTCCTGAGGTTGGGCTTGGAATACCATTGGCTCTTCAGTATCAGCCTGGTAGCTAGTGAAGGTATCGGTGATATCCATATATGTGGTATGGATAGTAAAATTTTGAAGTGCTTCTGATAGTTCATTCATGCTGTTAGCAGACATGAAGAAACACACAAAATTCTAAGTTAAAATTTTGTAAATTAAAATTTAATAGAATCACATAATGGCAATCAGAAAAATTAAGTATTTCTAAATACTTAATTGGCTTAAATCAGTGGCTCTGATACCACCTTTTTCTGTCACGGCCCCCGTCCCGGTGTTACCCGGTCCAGGAGCCGCGGGACAGAAACCCGGGGTATTTATTGTTTGAGTTGACAACGGAAGTTTAACAGGATCTTTTAAAACTTGAATATGCCCAATTAATTTATTTGATAATTTGGGACAAACCCCGTAATTTACAATAGATGAATTTCACGAGGAAATTCCCAGTTTTACAAAACATGCTTATTTATTTTACTAAGCCACCACTTCAAGCTTGTTAGTGCTCCATAGCACGTTTTTCTTGATTCACAGTAAGTCACCTGAAACATGTTTTAAAAATATTTTATCAGCGGGGAAATACTGGCGAGTCATTCAGGTTAACAAAACGACACATTGTTATAAATTACAGCATAAGAGCGATTACAATGGCTACTATCTTATTGTTATCTGGCGCCGTGTCACACCCTGGTGATGATGGTCATACCACTATTGGGTCCTTTCACCCAAGCAGTGGCGAAGCTTGGATTTTTCGGCCGGGGGGGGGGGGGGGTGAAAACATATATACCCAAAAATTTCTATAGAATACCCAAAAATTTCTATAGAACCGGGGGGGTGAAAACGTATATACCCACAAATTTCTATACGAAAACTACATATATAACACTACTGAGCGAAAAATCCCGGGGGGCGGACGTCCCCCCCCCGCCCCTCACATGCTGCGCCCCTGCACCCAAGTAGTGATGATTATCACAGTTAGGTTTGTGAACCTAACCGTGAGAGATTAGTAATGTGCACAATACCCCACTAGCCAGTGATTTAAGATAACCACGACTTAATCCCTGTAATTATAACTTTTGAAAATAATCGGAGTATTGTAAAATACTTTTGATAAAAGAGAATGACTCACATTGCAAGTTTAGACGGGCAGAGTTTAGCCTACTGATTTAGCCTTGTAACCTAGTTTAAACAACAATGCACACGAACTAGGTCAGTAACTTAATACAACATTTATGATACGCTCACGAAATCAAAACCCTCACGACGAATGACAAAGGCATAGCCCATATACGGGCAGCACTTAAACATCCATCGGATCGGTTTCAATCGATCGGATATTACATTGTAGCAGTGATTGAGTTAATACCCTGTATCGTAGCAGCGTCGCGACACCGTAAAACTCGTTTTTAGCAGAATTAGGACGTTTTGAGAGTGAGATTTCGAGCACAGAAGAAAGTCCCATGCACAGGCTACTTATAGCCATATTTTGAGTTTTACGCGGCCCGCGTAAACCTTAACAAGGTCTTACGCGGCCCGCAAGCGCCACCTAGTCTACAACTAGGGCTAGCGTGTCACACCTAGGTGCGACACGTGGCCCGGAATGCTTATCCGGTCAACTTTAAGTTGACGCGGCCCGCGTAAGCCTAAGCTTACCTTTTACGCGGCCCGCGTGAAACCCAATTTTCTTGTTTTTTTGGTTTTTCATGCACATTAGGGTTTCAGGGGTCCGGGTTTTCACTTACGGGTCGTTTATGGACAATTTTGCAGATCCTTACACCCTCCACATTTCAAAGGATTTCTCGTGACAGAAAAATACATGTTGAACGACGTTGGTAGAATGTTCCGTCTGTATGTAATAGGTCATCTTTTTTTCCTGTAGGATTTGTTCCAGCCGCTGCATGGGAGACAGTTTTTCTCGAACTTTGCGGCCCTAATCTTTTGGCGAGCGTTGTGTATGTCTTTCGAAACACATTTGTTCTCAGGGTTCTGTTCGGTTACGGCCTTCCAGATTGTATGGGGCTGTATGTCTTGATCTGTCAGCTCTTGCACCAGCCTAAACTCATTAGTAGTAAGCCTCCTGGCATACGCGTAACCCTCCAAATGTTCAGCAGGGCCGTGGTTGTGCGTCTCGTTAAAATTTTTGTTCAGATAATCTATCCGCCAAGCCCGACGACTTTGGCCGAGACGACCTATCACAATAAAAGGGCACGCGCATTTTTTGCTTCCGGTTTTCCTAACCGTGTACTCTCATGCTCGCCGCTACGACAACATTAGAGCCACACCCGGTGATCCTTGGACCGTCTGGTAACAATAACGTATCCGTTGGCTAAACCCCTTCGTTTTACCTAACCTTCCAAATCATCGCGGGATAAAAAATCCTAAAACTATAACAAGTAATTTAAAAAAATATAACAATTTTAATTAATTTTATAAAAACATAACATTTTAATTAATTTTATAAAAATATAACATTTTTTAATTAATTTTTTATCCTATTTACAAAATATAACAATTTGGAATGTATTTTATTGTGATAAAACATTTTATTGTGCAAATTATTATTGTTTTTTATTGCGAGGAACGTGCGAATTGTGCATCGGTTTTGAAATGAACGAGATAACAAGTATTAAAACACATAGAAATTGAGATAACGTAAAAGAGAGGCTTGATAAAACATCGGATTGTTTCGGGTTTAGAAACTTCGACTATTCCAAAGTGAATCAAAAGTCCTTTCAAATTATGGAAACGTGCTTTGGCCTATAGATAAAATACTCTCGTCGAGAAGCGATTAACGGTACTTTACCCTTCTAGTTACTACACGTCCCTAATCGATTGAAAAATCGAAATTTTGGCAGGATTGAAAATCGAGGAACGGGACTAGTCGACAAGATGCGGGTTTCACCCCTAACTTGACGATTTCGTACCATAAGTGTGGTTGGTATTCGTCGGGTCAAGAACGTTAATTCCGACACTTTGACAAGGGTCCACTAGAGTTTGAATTGGAAACTTACCGTCAAGATGTGGATCTCACTCCTAACTTGATGGCGTAATTTCGTGCAAAATTTAATAAGCGGATTGAGAATCATTCACCAAATTATGGGTTTCACGCCTATTTTGGTGAAATCATCTCGTTTGTATAATACGAGTGTCTTCAACTCTTCAACGAATATTTTAAAAAAATATAACAAATTTTAATGTATTTTTTATAATATTTAAAAAAATATAACAGGTTTAATTAATTTTATAAAAATATTTCATATAACATTTATTAATTAATTTTTATCCCATTTGAAAAATATAACAATTTTATTGTATTTTGTATTAACAATTTTATAATACTTTTTTAACAGAAAAATATAACATTTAACAAAAATATATATATCGTTCGTACCTGATCAGTTTTGTACGAAACTTCAGGGTAAGCGGGTGGCTCGTCACCCAATGACTCTTGCACGGGTAGCACGTCACCCAATGACTCTTGCATGCAAGAAGGCTAACCAACGTCTTCTTGTACTCCCGAGGCACCACTAACGAGAACGTTATTTCCATATCCTTCTTGTTCGTACGAGGGAACGTAACCGGGTTCATAATACGGAGACCCATAACCATGATCATGGCTACACGCATTCAAATCTGGTAACAACGGTTGGCGGGGCATAGCAGACTAAAAAAAACCAAAAGGTAATGGTAATTTTAACGCCAAATAGAAAAAAGTAAGTATATTTATACTTACCTCGTTGAGGCCTGGCAACAACGATTCATTATGATGGGGACGATAGCCGGACACGACCTTGTGCGCGTGATCATCATTTCCAATCCAATCGTAACAATCAAGGACATTAGACCCCGCCTAATACAAACGGCGTGTGACACCTGGGTCACTTCGACCATCAAACAAATACCAAGCCAATGAAATATTGTATTTCATACTTGGGATCTGTATAAATATGTGTATCTTTTGCACATATCAATTTCTTGTTCGATTTCAAGCTCTAAATCGCTTTCTGGAAGGTTATACGCGCACTGATGCGTAAATATAACCAGTTTAACGCAACAAACACTCCGAAATAGTGAAATAGGCTTAACATACCTTAAATAACCTTTACATAACTTAGAAATAAGTTTTGAAGGCTTTGGTATGGCAAAATCAAGTTAAATCGCTTACAGGGACTAAAGTTGACAAACTGTGAAAGTATGCCAATTTGAACTGTAACAGACTTTCCGGAACATGACCATAAGCTAAACACACCTTAAATATCCTTTATATAGCTTAGAAATAGGCTTTGAGGGGTTCGGTGTGCTAAAATAAACTTTTGGGACTAAAAGCGTCAAAAAGTGCACAAGTTTGCACTTTCGCGCATAACTTACGTTCTGAATACATTCGGACATCCAAAAATTTATGTAAGCACTAAAATATTTTATTTTAGTGTTTGGCATAAGAAGAATCCATTCGTCACGCATTTTGGATCGTTTTTCGCGCTTGTGCGCATTCCGTCGTAATTAAGCGAACATCGCGTTCATACGACCAAACGAACCAACATCCGACATATTTTTGAGCATGTTTCATGTCCAAAATGTTTAGGCATCATTTTAGGGCCTTAACATTAGCTTAACGGGCCTTAAACGGGTCGAAATGAGCCTTAAACACCAACATGGACTGAAACTGTCATTTTTCAAACTTATTTCTGATCAGACAAGGCCAGGCGGCCCGCCTAAGTTTTGTGTGTATCCTGACGCGGGCCGCGTCAGCCTCCCAGACCAGGTTAAATGTATCTAACAGCTGTTAGCAGCTGTTTAGCACTCCCAATTCCATTTCCACATGTCAATTCCTTATGGTGGGTGGCCAATTAACCTACCACAACTTTCCAACAAGTGTACGGCTTAGATCGTGCCCCCTTTTCCAAGAAACGATCCTAACGGTGAACCGAAAACTATAAATACCCACCTTATGTTCACTCATTCCTCACAAGAATCTGATCTAATGTGCTCTATGTTGAAACCTTTGTTTCATACCTGAGCTATTTTGATCTAGATTAGCATTCGGGGACCCTTCGTAAGTATTCCTTCGTTCTTTTATTGCTTTTCGAGTCCGAGAGTCAAACTTTGTTTGACTTTCTGCGTTGACCAGTTTATGGTCAATGCGAAGTTCGTTTGAACTTCGCAACGTGATTGTAATCACGATGGTTATAGTCCCTTGTAACTATGCTTACTGATTACCACGTTGTCTAGGGTCGTAAGGGTAACCGATCTGATAAATCGCTTATACCTTCGAACCCGACCCATTTGGTCGATCATTAGGATCCGACCAAATACATTAGGTGACCATAGTAGGTAGGGAATAACCTTCCGAGGTTATACCCTATGGTCACATCGTTTGAGTAGTTGTATGATAGGTAGTTTATATGCCTTAGGTAAATTACCAGAATACCCTTTCCATGTATAATTGGTAATTAAGCATATGTAACCTAAACTTTTGTCACATAACTGATTATATAACATGTTTAGGCATATAACACTTGTCATGCTTTCCATGCTTTCACATCATATACCTGCTATGTTTGTTAGTACATTATAGTACATGATTTCATCACATTTCATGCTATGTATGCCCATTGTGTGCGTACTTAGTACATCGTTTTACATTACATGCTATGTATGCCCATTGTGTGCGTACTTAGTACATCATTTTACATTACATGCTATGTATGCCTATTGTGTGTGTACTTAGTACATCGTTCTACATTACATTTCATGCTATGTATGTCCATTGTGTGCATACTTAGTACATTGTTTTACATTGCATTTCTGTTGCATATGCTCATCCAGCATATGAACACATTATACTACATTTTGAACCGTTGTAACTATTTGACTATGTGAACCGTCGTAACCCTTTGATTATATGATCCGTTTGTAACTGTTGAACCGTGTGAACCATTTGTATCTGTTGACATGATTTACATTTGACAATAGACATTTGACTATACATAAACATTTCTACAATCGTTAAACATTACATCTTGGTGGTTTGGTTGGAGTAAGTGATTTAAGTAACGAGGCGTGTGTAATATGATACAAGCATGGTGGATACGCCGCTGGTACTTCCTATATATAAGTGTTTGTATGGTATCACATATTGTAGCGTTATTTGAATCATTTCAATTTGAGACATATAACATTGTAAACAAATAACATACTTTTCACAAGACATTGATTTACAAACAACTTATCTTATACAAACTCATTTTACATGGTTATTCATTTAACCATACATTATTCTCTTATTTATACATATCATCTGATCTTATCGTTTTTCAAATGATTTACAAGACAAAGAAAATTACAAGGTTCATGACTAAACATTTTCTCAAACATAAGTCATGAATTCTGTTTTCACAAAACCTATGTATCTCACAGGCATTTTTATGCTGACGTACCTATTTTCACATGTGTTTTCAGGAGATGATGCATAAGACTTATCAAGACATACTTAGGCGGACCTGTGCCTTAGTGACTTAAAACGAGACAAGAACTAGTTACTTTATGTTATGTACTCTTTGGTTCTTGTTTAAAACAATGTAAACTTTCATGTTTGATTAATAAAACGAAACTTCAATTGCCATGGATTTGAAAAAATTAATTCTGTTACAACACTCCTCGATGTTTCCGCCACGTTTTGTATGTTCTACGTGGTCGGGGTGTGACACGGTGTGCTAAGTATTTCATAAAAAAAAACAAAATAAGTTAAAAAAAAATGATATACCACACTGCTATCCGAAATAAACGTGCTCGTGTTTGTCTCAGACGGCTCACCGAAAACATAGTTGTACCAAGCCATGTTTGTTAGTGAATGTGAATATATAACGAAGACGATATATATATATATATATATATATATATATATATATATATATATATATATATATATATATATATATATATATATCGTCTTCTTCGTCGTTTAAATAGGGCAGGAAGAATTCAATACGGGTCGTATAGCCCTATACGATGCGTATAGGGCTTACGTCAATCACTTTACGTCAATCACTTTATGTCACTCAAAAGTGACAGAAAGCTTATCGTACTTTCTTAAAAAAGTAATACGCATCGTATAGGCCTAAAGTGGCAAAAGTGACCAAACGTCAGGGACCATCGTATACACAAAAAACTAGATATTAACTGAAAAATCTTACCAAATTTTGATTTTCGATGAAAATGGCAACAAAATTGAAACCACATGGACACAGATTCAAAAGTTTTGAGTTTTGGAATAAAGTGACAAAAGTGACCAAACATCAGGGACCATTTTAGCAGTTTACTCTTAATTGAATGTTGTGTTAGACCACCCGTAGTGGAAAAGTGAAGTGGTATGAAATTGCCACTTAACGCCCCATAATACCCTGCACATCGTCCCTCTGGGCATGATTCGATAAAAAAAGCCCAGGCGTGTTATGAAAACGCATTCTCAAATCTCAACTTTGAAATGACCAATAAGAAATTTCCAACTCTTCCATGATAATATTATTTATTTTATTTTTCTAAAAAAATAATAATAATTGGGTAATCATTGGAAAGACATTATATGACATTATACCACTAAACCACTTTAAAGCTTTAAGCCTTATAATGTCACTTACTGACTAGGACACTACATGTCGTATAATGTCTAAAAAAAGGGGGCTTAAACTTCAAGCCTCACTACACATAGTATTAAACGTGTTACTTCAAGTTAACACGCAAGTAGAAGCCTAGTAAATAGTTTATTATATATTTATGGTTTTCCATGGTGTATATGTGTGACTACTTATTAGTAATTACTTTCATTCATAATATACATACCTATATTGAATTGGCAAGGTTGAAACATTGGTTTTCTTATATCTTTTTTTTGCTAGGTACAAGGTATCAATTTTGTTTTCTATATAAAATAGTTACCTGCCTAGGTAAGTGCATACATATGTAAATGCATACAATTCTTTGATCTTCAAACTAAACTCTTGAGATTTGTGACAACCCGCATTTTCAGGGGTCGGGTACTAGTTCTTTTATACTTCATGTCACGCTGTACTCTAGTGTGCGTGTTTGGAATAAATGCTTGATTTGACGTTTATTATGTTTAACGAATGTGTAACTTAGTATACGATGAATGATGGTTATTTTATGAGCTTGGTCGTACACCCCACTCTTGGGCGCATAACCCTTTTGTTTTGGTGTGTTGGATTAGTTCTGTTTAATCATAATGGAAAACATGAAAATATCCCTATTACAGCAGACAGTGCAGTGGAGAATCCAGTCAGAGAAGATGACATCGAGTTCGACATAGTTGTCAGTGTGATCTGGTTCCTCCTTAGGGTGCTGACTGATGATGGTGATGGTGAGAACCGAATAGGGGATTCGGTTATGGAGAAGAGGCCGATTGATGTTATGCTTATTAGGTTATGTCTAAGTGTGTAACTCAGTAACCCTTTAACCTCTACATAATTCTCCTTATATAAGCACCAAAGAGGAAACCCAATTAGTTAATAAGGGTACTATGGTCCATCAACAATTACCAACTAATTATTTAATAGGTTATTATATATTTTGATCTATATAATGTAAATGATTATAATGGCTACTAGATTAAATATTAGAACATAATATATTTAATCTTACATTCTCCCACTTAGCCGAGTAATCATTTACTATGAGTATTAGATAAGCCTGATCAGGAGTTAACACTCATTTTAGCCTTAAACAGGTACTATAGCAGACAAAATACAGCCGTTGAATCATTATGCGACTCAGGACCCCCATTAGTCATACTATAGCCTTAATTTAAAACCTAATCGTCATGATCAAAATACGCATAAGCCCTTTGTTTGATTTGTAACTTTATTTGTCTATATGCCATTATACCGGTTGAAAATATTCTAAGAGACATACAAAATCAAACTGAGGAAATTTCATTAATCATAAAACATAAGCTAGTACAATATGCTTAAATAAGGTCTTTACTAAATCCCATATTCCGAACATGTTCTTCGTAAACCTTAGGAGGGAGACCTTTAGTCATCGGATCCGTAAGCATATCTTTAGTACTAATATACTCGATACAAAGATTATTTTCCTCAACTCGTTCACGTACGAACATATATTTTGTATCGAGATATAAACCAGCTCCAGTCGAACTGTTACTGTTCGAGAAACTAACGGCAGCTGAATTATCACAATAAAGCTTCAATGGTCTAGAAATGGAATTAATGACTTTGAGTCCAGTGATCAGATTTCTAAGCAACATTCCATGACAGGTTGCGTTATAAACAGCAATGTACTCTGCCATCATTGTGGAAGTTGTGCTCAACTGTTGTTTATGACTCTTCCATGAGATAGGGCCGCCTGCTAACATAAAGATATAGCCCAAAGTGGATTTCTTGTCATCTTTGCATTTGGCAAAGTCAGAATCAGAATAGCCCACCACTTCTAAATGATCACTTCTTCTATAAGTCAGTTTATAGTATTTCGTCCCTCGCAGATATCAAAGTACCTTCTTAGCTGCTTTCCAGTGATCTAGGCCAGGATTAGTCTGATAACGACCTAGCATTCCAGCAATATAAGCGATATCTGGGCGAGTACAGACTTGAGCATACATCAGGCTCCCGACTACTGACGCGTAAGGTATCGGGCTCATTTGCTCCTTCTCAACCTCTGTTGTCGGACACTGGAATGAACCGAAAACATTTCCCTTAACTACTGGAGCGACGGAGGGTTTGCACTGTTGCATGTTATAACGTGTAAGGACACGATCTATGTAAGTCTTTTGAGACAATCCTAAGATCCCTTTGTGTCTATCTCGGTGAATTTCGATGCCAATGACGTAAGAAGCATCTCCGAGATCCTTCATGTCGAAGTTATGCGAGAGTAACCGCTTCGACTCATGCAACATGTCTAAACTATTACTTGCCAATAGAATATCATCTACGTAAAGGACAAGTATAGTAAAGTTGCTCCCACTCATCTTGAGGTAGGTGCATTGATCCATTTGATTCTTCATAAAACCTTGTTTCTTCATGACTTCATCAAACTTGAGGTACCACTGACGTGATGCATGTTTTAACCCATAAATGGATTTCTTCAACTTACAGACTAGATGCTCCTGACCTTCAGGTTTAAAGCCTTCAGGTTGTTTCATGTAAACATCTTCGTCTAAGTCTCCGTTAAGGAAAGCAGTTTTAACGTCCATCTGATGCAACTCTAAATCAAAATGAGCTACTAGGGCCATGACGTTCCTTAATGAATCTTTACGAGAGACAGGTGAAAACGTCTCTTGATAATCAATTCCCTCTTTCTGAGTGTAGCCCTTTGCAACCAATCTCGCTTTGTAGCGTTCAACGTTCCCATTCGGATCCAGTTTTGTTTTGAACACCCATTTACATCCTACGGGTTTGACACCGTTGGGTAATTCTACCAAATCCCAAACGTCATTTTTCTTCATGGATTCAAGCTCATCAATCATCGCTTTGTTCCATTCAGAAGACTGATCACTGCTAATGGCTTCATTATAAGAGATAGGATCATTGAGCTTTCCGGGATCCATTTCAGTCAGGTAGGTAACATAATCATCCCAATTAGTAGGCCTTCTTTGCCTAGATGACCTCCTGAGTGGATTATCGGGTTCAGCGTTGTCTTGGTTTTGAGCGTTTGATGTGCCTTCGTCATGAGGTATAATGGGTTCTGATTGTAGAGGTAAATTTGGAGTTGGTGCAGTAGCTTCAGGTGCAGTAGTTGCATTGGGTACAAGAGGAGTAATTGGAGTAATGGTAAGCGACGAGTCTCTCCCCCCGCGTCTTGTACTTCTTGCAATTCTTCGTAAGGGTTGGTACTGCTCCCACTGACATGAGAAGGACAATAGAAACGATAACCCTTTGAATTATCAGGATACCTGATAAAGAAACAGGTAACTGTTTTAGGGTCAAGTTTCCTTAGGAAAGGATTGTAAAGTTTTGCTTCAGCAATGCAGCCCCATACTTTCATATATTTAAGACTCGGTTTCCTTCCTGTCCAAAATTCATAAGGAGTTTTAGGGACAGACTTATAAGGAACTCTATTGAGTATATGAACAGCTGCTTTTAACGCTTCAGTCCAGAGGAATAATGGTAAATTAGTGTTGGCTAACATACTGTGCACCATGTTCATAAGGGTAAGATTTCTTCGTTCAGCGACACCGTTCTGCTGAGGTGTACCAGGCATGGTGTATTGGTTCACAATCCCCTGGCCCTTACAAAACTCATAAAATGGACCAGGAGCTTGACCCACATCAGTATGTCTTCCATAATATTCACCGCCTCTATCTGATCTCACAACTTTAATCTGACGATCTAATTGCTTTTCAACTTCAGCCTTATATTCTTTAAAAGTTGCAAGAGATTCAGATTTCTCCTTAATAAGATACAAGTACATGTAACGAGAATAATCATCAATAAAAGTGATAAATGAAGTATGTCCTGTTATGCCAGCGATTTGGTAGGGACCACTAATGTCAGTGTGAATGAGTTCTAATAAATTAGAGCTCATAGTGGCACCTTTCTTATTCGCTAATGTCATTTTACCTTTAAGACATTTGACACATGTTCCAAAATCAGAGAAATCGAGAGGAGGTAAGACTTCATCATTTATGAGATGATTTAATCGTTCTCTTGAGATGTGGCCTAAACGTTGATGCGACAACATGGATGAAGTCTCTAAGTCTCGTTTCTCTTTCATCTTTGTGAGTGATTCATTAATGTTATATGACAACAAAGATTTGGAAAAATTATCATCTAGTTCTAATCTATAGAGACCACCATCCAGAATACCAGTACCATAAAGAATAGAATCATAGAGGATAGAGAGTTTGCGATGACCATGTGAAACAATAAAACCGTCCATGTCTAAGTTTGTTCCTGATACAAGGTTCCGAGTTACCTCAGGAACATATAAGGTATCATAAAGTTTAATACATAAACCAGTCTTCATAAATAATTGTAATGTTCCAATGGCCTTCACTTCTAATTCTCGATCATCCCCAACTTTAAGCGTTCTTTGGTTTCTTTCCAGCTTCCGGATTGTAACGAATCCCTGAGTTGAATTGGTAACATGAACCATAGAACCAGAATCAAACCACCAAGAATTAGCAGGTGTTGGTGCATCTACTGTCTGTTAACTTTGTCTTAATCGAGTCTTATGTCTAGATAGGATGATCGAGTGCACAACAGGGATTGAATTAGGATTTGTACATGTTAATAGAGGTAATTTCGTTTGAAGAGTGTCAAAGGACATGTTCAAACGAAATCACTAATTTTGTTTGAACATGACCTGTGTCACCTTCAAACGAAATCCCAACATCTATATATAGGGGTTGTGCATGTTCATTTTGATACGGAATTAAGTGTGTGAGAGCTGAGGTGTTGCCGGATTTTTGTCAGAGTTGTATGGTAAAAGCTCACAATTAATCAATAAGAAGATAATTAGAAAGGAACAAGCTGTTTGACATCATTTACATTGATTCCGCCTTTGCAAATGATGATGAACTACTCAGATTGACTGTTTAGGGTCACCGAACGATCCAACAAGTGGTATCAGAGCTCAGGACGAGGAGTTCATACCAATTCAACTTGATTTTACCAGATTCTCTCTCTTCTACCCTTTCTTTTCTGATTTGAACAAGTTTTCACGGTTGAAATGGCTTAAAACTCTCACATATCAAGCGAAACATAGCGTTAACTAATCCTTGAAAGTTTTGGACCAAAATTCGACTTAAAACTGATAAAAACCTATAATTTCATTTGAAAAACTTTGCGAATATGCTGATGTCATACTGATCTCGTTTGAAAATTACTGATAATTTCGTTTGAAAACACACATTAAACCTAATTTCGTTTGAATCGGAATTTCGTTTGAAATATTTGGCTGATTTCGCTTGAGATTGCACATAGTTGTAATTTCGTTTGAAGCTTATACTTTATAAGTGATTTCGTTTGAATGAGGAGTTATCTCAAACGAAATTAGATATTTCATTTGAGATAGCTATTTCGTTTGAAAGCAACTTTTCAAAATTTCAAGAATATTTCTAAGTGTTGGTTGATCATTTCAGGTACGTGAAAGATGGATGAGTTCAGGAATCCGTTTTATGATGTGTTTGCTTTTACTGGTGGTTCAGGAGATGACACTTCAAATAACACGAATGAAACTCCACCAGCACCGAGTGCGAAGAAAATTCTTCAGGATACTATGAGCGTAGATAGTGCATACGGAACATACAATAAGCCGCCCAAGCTGATGGCGATTGAAGACTACAACAGGTGGGCTACAAGATTTGAGGAATGGCTTAAGGCGTTTGCTTATCAGAGTTGGAGAAGTTTGAAAAATGGCTATGATTTGGGAAGAGATCATTATGAGAACTTGGAAGACAATCAAATTGAAAAATACGTTGCTGAACAGAAGTGTATTGCTCTACTTCACCAATCTATTCGAGATGACATTATCGCACTGATTGAGTACAAAGATTCAAGAGAACTTTGGGAAAAATTAAAAATAAAATGTATTGGCAGTGCTGAAATAGTGAAGAACAAAAAGAAATTGTTACGAAAAGAGTTTGATTTGTTTGGTTGTTTAAAGAACGAGTCTGTTTCCAAGATGATCGAAAGATTTGGACATCTGAAGATGGAGCTTGCTAGACATGAGATCGTTTACACTCAAGAAGAGCTGGTAGACAAATTGTTTGATGCATTACCAAATGAGCAAGACTGGCAATATTTTGCATTGATGCTAAAGAATACGATAAAGCCAGCTGATATGAAGGTTGATCTACTTATAGAAAGACTGGAAAGCCATGAATTGGAGATCAAGAAATCTAGCAAAGTCAACAACACATCTTATCAGCAGAATGTGGAGTTGTACTACAGAGGAAATCTACCAAAGACTGGTTCTCCAAGAACAACACAGTGGTTTTCATAGTGGATCTTCTTCAACAACTCCAAGCCAATCTGCAACAAAGAATCTGTTCCAATGCAAAATTGCTGTTGATCTGAAGAATGGTCAGAATTTCAGTGAAGAGTCTGCTAAACAACAGATGGTGTTTTTAGCCGCTGTGTTAGAATCATACGAAAGTCTCGTTGCAGGAAAGATAGGCAACACCAATCTAACAAAGGAAGACTACGATCAGATCGATCATGAGGAGATGGAGTTGATCGATATATGGTGGTGTATGGCCAGTGCAGTGAGAAGAGCGCATCGATTTATGGAGATTACAGGAAGACAGTCTATTGGTGGACCTTCTACCAAGTTCGGTTTTGACAAGTCAAAAGTGACGTGTTTCAAGTGTAAACAGAAAGGTCACTTTAAGCGTGAATGCAGAAATGCCTACACTGATGATACTGCAAATCCTTTTAGGGAGGATTATTACAAGAGAGCGATCTATCATCAGAATAAATCAGAACCTCCCAGGATGAAGCAGATAGAGGAGGTACCCAAAGAGAAATCCAGGGCACTTGCAGTTTTTCATGACGATGAAGGTTATGATTGGAGTGATGTTTTGCCTGAGGAAGACGTAGTTGGTTATGCCTTCACAGCAGCAAAGATTGTTCCATTTAAGGATGAGAGAACTGAAGAAGTGAAGTATGTGAACAGGAAGGATCAAGCTCGATTCATGAAAGCCAAAATCTATCGTATATACAAAGAAGCTAAACAGGCGAAAAGATGGGATCCTGATAGAGAATGTTATCTTGATCCTAATGGTAACATAGCTGTGGATCCAGATACTGCTGATCTTGAAGTTCTCACCAAACAAATTGCAGATGAAGAGGAAGCCAGACAGAGAGAATGGTGGGGAGGAGGAGAAGCCGTTGAGAAAGAAAAAGAAAAAGAGACAGCAAAAGAACCGGAGCCAAAGAAGATTGATGATGGAGTTATTGATACGACACAAGAACTCACCGCTGAAAACTTGAAAAAGATGGCTGACAAAGTTCTAGCTGCAAAAGAACTAGAGGTAGTTTCTGGTTCTGGAACTGAGTCCAAAGATAAGGTCAGTACAAATGATACACATGTGAGGTAAGAATGGTACATCTGAGAACAACTGCAAAAATTGCATGAAAGAGTGCAAAGTTTGTAGTACACATGCTTACCTCAGTGGTAAGAAAGTTGAAGAACTGACTGGTAAAGTCAGAAGTGTTGAAGATCAAATCTTAAACCGGGATAAATTGTTGAAAGCTTCGAACGACAAATTAAAAGAATTAAATGAGAAAATCGAAAAAGATAAAAATGACGTAGAAAGAATTAGGAAAGAAAATGAAAAATTGATTCTTGAAAATCGTCAAATCTCGGAAAATTTTGAGAAGCTAAAACGAACGGTTAAAGATTGTGATGAAAGAAATGGTAAGACAGACAAGGAAAATCTTCAACTGACCGGTGTTCTTAGAGTAAAAGAAGAGTTAATCAATCAGCAACTGGATGAAATTGCTAAGTTGAAGCTTCAATTTCAAGAACCTAAAATTGAAAATGAACGCATCCAGTTGAAATTGAAAAGTTACAACTCTGCAAGCTTTGTTTTACAACATATTGTTACCAAACCCATCGGGAAAAACAAAGCAGGCGAAGATGTATATGCTGATGGAACCGGGTGGGGTATCATCAAGTTCCACCACCAGTTCTAAACAATTTCTCAAAGAAGAAATCCGGGTTGGTTAATGAAGAAGATGAAACAAATGAAATAAAACTTCCAGAGTCAATTGATGTGACATTTTCTTCATCATCATCCGATGATAGTGTTCAAACTGATATTGTTAAAAGCATGGCTGAAAGTGTGTTGAAATCTGATAGTGATTCAGCTGATGATGATGAATGTTTCTTGGACAAATACATTCCGAAACCAAAATCCAAAAACAACTTAAATGAAGAACCTACTCTTGTCATGTACAAAATGTTGGGGTCGGATAAGTTGTATTCGGATTCTGAGTTTCCACTGGAGAATGTTAATGCAGCTAAATTGACAAATGTGTTCAAATTGGTTGAAATTGATCTGTCTGAGATTGAAGGTCTAAAACAGACAAAAAGGCAAATGAATTTTGAAAAAGATAAAGCTTACTACAAGAAGCCTGTTGTTCCACCGCGTTTTTATAACAACAATCGAAACAGATGGTCGGGTGGTTATCAGGGTGGTAAGAATTATCAGAAAAAGAATGTTCAAAACAAAAGGTTTGCTGAGAAGAAAGTGTTTGTGTCAAGTTCGAGTTCGCTTTCTGATGAAGAGTCTAAGATTTTTTCGAAAACAAATGAAGAATTCTTTGAGAAGAAGGCCTTACAACCTCAGTCTTAAGGCACAAGTCGGGTAGTTGACACCCGAACATGCTTCAAATGCAATCAAGTTGGAGATATTGCACGAAAGTGTACCAACTTGAAGCGTAAGACTGAACTTGTGATGAACCCAAGAAAGAAAGTTGATGTGAAGGGTAAAGCTCCATTGGTTGTTGAGAAAAAGGTTTTGAAAAATGACAACACCAAAATCAAAACTGAACCTGTTAAAAATGTGGTGACTAAAAATGACAAATTTTACAAACGGGTTGCATCACCTCAACAAACATAGAAGCCAAAAGTGGTTGAAAAGAAATCAAGTGTTCCAAAACCAAAGGTTTCAGAGTCTAGAAAAACAATCGTCTTCTACCACTCCGGTAAAGATGAATGTTCCTTTGGATTACTATGAGAAACTTGAAAAACAAGAGTCTGTTACTTCTGAGAAAAAGGTTATTTCAAAATACCAACCATCTGTTCAACCTCAAAAAGATGAATTTTTCTTGTATAAAGAGGTTAAGGTTGGGTCTGCAGAAAGCTTAAAGATGAACGACAACAACTTTCCACCACTTTATATTGCTAAAACTCACATTAATGTCAAGTTACCTGAGTCCAAAGAGGCTTGGGTAGCATCAACTTCTAACTAAGTGTTTTTGAAATGTGCATGAGCTTCCAAGATCCGTTTCACGATGGATTATGGATAGTGGAGCTTCTCGGCACATGACGGGGAAAACAGCCCTATTGTACGATGTTAGAAATTTCAATGGAGGTTACGTGGGATTTGCAGGAAATCAAGGTGGTAGAATAGTTGGAGAAGGAACGTTATCCAATGGGATTGTAACGTTTGAAAGAGTTAACTATATCGCCGAGCTTGAAAACAATCTTCTAAGTATTTCTCAGATTTGTGATCATATGTATACAACGCACTTTACAGACAAAGAATGTTTGATCTTGAAACCAGGATTTGTTGTTCCCGTTGAGTGGGTGATCATGAGGGCACCTAGAGTGAATGATCTGTACATGTTGGACATGAGTGTAGCAACTACTACCACGGGTCAGGCACACTGTTTTATTTCAAGAGCAACAGAAAAAGAATCACAATTGTGGCACCGTAAGATGGGTCATATACATCTTAGAAAAATGAATCACTTGGTGCATAATGATTTTGTTACTGGTGTATATTTGAAAGGTTTTCATCTTGAGGGGGAGTGCATTAGCTGCATCAAAGGAAAACAAAAGAAGAAATCTCACCCCAGGAAGAAAGAAAACTCAATTTCGAGACCTTTAGAGAGACTCCACATGGATCTGTTTGGTCCAGTAAACGTCAAAAGTATTACAGGGGATTTCTATTGTCTAGTAGTTACAGATGATTACTCGAGGTTTTCATGGGTTTCATTTTTGCAATCAAAAGACCAAACATTTGGGAGTTTAATCACGTTGATCAAAAAGCTTGAAAATTTGTACCAAACTCGTGTTCGAAGAATAAGAAGTGATAACGGTACAGAGTTCAAAAGTAGCAAAATGGAAGTGTTTTGTGATGAAAAAGGCATTTTGCATGAATTTAGTGCCCCTTACACTCCGCAGCAGAATGGAGTAGCTGAAAGAAAGAACAAGACGCTAATTGAAACGGCTAGGACGATGCTTGCTGATTCAAAGCTACCAGTTAATTTTTGGGCAGAAGCAGTATTCACCGCATGCTATACACTTAATCGGGTTCTCACTGTCAAGAAATTCAATAAGACGTGTTTCAAACTGATCAATAACCGCAAACCGAACCTGAAGTACTTGGAACCATTTGGGTCTCCCTGTACAGTTCTAGAGCCTTTTGGTAAATTTGGTCCAAAGAGCATCGAAGGAATTTTCGTGGGTTACACAAGTCCATTGAAACGAGTCTTTGTTCCAAGCTTGAAGCGGATTATTGAAGCACATAATGTTGAGTGTCAAGGTTACACAATGCCACCGCAGAATCCAGGCGATTCATGGCGTTTTAATTACGACAAATTGTGGGATTCGTTTAACATGGAAGAAGAAGAAGAACAAGATTTCTTTGACGAGTTGGATATTCTGAGAGAGTATGAGTCTTCGCAGGAAAGGTTCCCAGCTGAGTATTCAAGACAACCACGACAAACTTCAAATGACGATGAAGCAGGTCCAAGCAATGCTGGAGAACATGATGATATTCAACAATATGAAGTTGCTCATGATAATCAGACGGCACAGAATGATAATCAAGAATATGAGAATAGACCAGTATTTGTTCATGGTGATTCAGATTATGAGGGGGAGCAAATTCAGATTTCAAGTCAAACAAACCCAGTCAGTGAAGAAGGTGCAAATCAAAATATTACAAATCTGGAGGGCGAGGTAGACGTTTCAGGCGAAGTGATGCCAAGAACTCTTTCATACCATCCAGAGGAGCTGATTATTGGAGAATTGCAATCAGGCGTTCGCACTAGACGTCAAATTGACCAAGGCCTTACTTGTTTTTATTCTACAGTAGCACCTTTACAAACTGAGTTTTCACTTAGTTGTTTTATTTCGCAGATCGAACTGCGTACATACAAAGAGGCGCTAACTGAAGATTCTTGGGTCAATGCTATGCAAGAAGAGTTGAGTCAGTTTGAGAAGTTAGGAGTGTGGAAGTTAGTAGACTTGCCTGATGGTCAGAGGAAGATCAACACCATGTGGGTGTTCAAGTGTAAGAGAGACGATAGAGGAGTTGTTGTTCGTAACAAAGCTCGACTCGTAGTCTAGGGATTCAGTCAGCAAGAGGGTATAGATTTCACTGAAGTATATGCTCCGGTTGCTCACCTAGAAGCGATCAGAATCTTCCTGGCATTTGCATCTTGGAAAAACTTCAAAGTTTATCAGCTAGATGTGAAATCGGCGTTTCTCTATGGGAAGGTAAAAGAGGAGGTATATGTCGGACAGCCACTGGGCTTTACCGATCCAATCCACAAAGACAAGGTCTATTTTCTAGACAAAGCGCTGTATGGTTTACACCAGGCCCCGAGAGCTTGGTACGAGACATTGTCTCAACACCTGCTAGCCAACAGCTTCATTCGTGGAAAAGTGGATGCCACTCTCTCCACCAAAGAAGTCGACGGACATCTTCTGATAGTTCAAATATATGTGGACGACATCATATTTGGATCAATGAATGAAAATCTGTGCAAAGATTTTGAACAAGTTATGAAGCAGAAATTTGAAATGTCATCAATGGGTGAGATGAAATTCTTATTGGGACTGCAGGTTGATCAATTACCCAAAGGAATTTTCATACATCAAACGAAGTACGTTCATGATATCTTGGAGAAATTCGGGATGTCAGCTTCTACTCCAGCTTCCACCCCATTAGCGACGAATCATGGGATAAACCCTGATCTCACCGGAGAGAAGGTAGATGAAACGTTGTTTCGTTCCATGATCGGATCGTTGATGTATTTGACAGCTTCAAGACCCGATATCATGTACCCAACCTGCCTTCGCATATGGTGATTGTGAAAAGGATATTACGCTACCTGAAAGGAACTCCATCACTGGGGTTGTGGTATCCAAGAGAAGGCGATTTCATGCTCGAAGGGTATTCCGATTCCGATTTCGGATGCTGCAAAGTTAACGCTAAATCAACAACAGCGGGATGTCAGTTTTTCGGACCACGATTGGTCACCTGGCAATGCAAAAAGCAGACCTTTGTGGCTTTATCCACATGTGAAGCTGAATATGTATCTGCTAGCAGTTGCTATTCTCAGATTTTGTGGATCCAGCAACAGATGCGCGACTACGGTTTGCAATTTCTTAACACCCCTATCTTTTTTGATAATGAGGCATCGATTAACATTACTAAAAATCCAGTTCATCACGCTAAAACAAAACACATTGAAATTCGTCATCACTTCACCCGAGATTGTTTCGAGAAGAAGTTGATACGAATTGAGAAAATCCACACTGACGAGCAAAAAGCTGATTTACATACCAAAGCATTTGATAAAACACGTTTTCAATATTTGGTAAAATTAAATGGTATGAAGCTTTTATCGGTGTTGGAAGAGATTCTTGGCGTTGATGAAGGAGACATTGTAGATGATGTTGAGAAGCAATCTGCAATGGTTTGTCGATTTTTTACTTGTTTTGGTCTTTAGGGGGAGAATATAGGGTAATATTTTCAGAAAATACAAAAACAGTAAAAAATTTCAAAAATACAAAAACATGAATAGAAAACTCAAAAAGAGCTTGTGTAAAAAGGGAAAATGATAGTACATCAGCTTGACAGTTACGGTATGCTAAAGATTTGTAATGTTTAAAAAGTTTTAAACAGTCTCGCTGATGATGTGCCGATAGGTTTTTGCACATTTAGTAGGTTTGTTCGGGATATAAACCTTAATATTTACTTACTTATTTTGTGGGGAAGACTACTTGGATATATAGGTAACCCCTGAAATCTTGTTTGAAAGATCCCTCTTTCTGAGATACTAGGTCTTTATACTCAGTGATATCTGGGGTATTATCCCAGGACTTTTGATTTTACGGAAGCAATGGCCTAGTCCTCGGAGAATACTTTACCGCTTGCTTGAAATATAGCACCGTAAAATGATGAGACAATAAAATTGCTAATCAATGCTGTTGTAAAAAAGATCCTCTAAAGGGGACCCACTAAAGTCGAACCGTCATCTCTCTACTGAACGGAAGTTCTGACCTGACGGTTTCGCATCTAACCCCTTACAGATATCATATGTGGTATACTCACATGTAAGACTGAATATTGGGATTTGGATACGGGAGTATATTCAAGAGGTGGGACACATGAATGAGTTTAAGTTCCTAAAACACTAAATCCGTATCCAGAACAGATTGAAATGTGTGTGAGAATTTAAGTGGATCAGTATATCGACAATCTAAGCGAATTGTTTAATTCTGAATATGAAATTAAAGCTTAACGGTACTTGTGACTTGTCGAATAGCTGATATGATTCCCTAACACGCTCAGCCAAAAATATGTTTGTAAACAGTTTATTTTTATTGCATTTCATTTCTGTAATTCATTTTCTAGTTTAGAACTTTATTAAAAATTCAAAAAGATTTTTCATTTCTGCTTTATTTTCCGACAAACAAAAGTGGAGAGTTGATCTTCAGATTCAAATTGAAGCAGATGCAGGAAGTTTCTGGGCTGGATGATGAGTTTGGAGCTAATCATGGTAAAACTTGAGAAGTTGAAAAGTTAAAGCAAGTTCATTAATTTGAAACTTGTAAATTTTCAGAAAATGTTTGAACAAAATGTCAGTGTGAATTATCTCAGATCAACCAAGGTCATTAAGTTGGACTTGGTAGATAAATTGAGTAATCAGGGTCATTAGATTGGACCTGAATACTTAAGTGGATTTCTAAACACTGATTAGACCATCAAATGAGATTGAATGGTAAGTTTGGATTGAAACTGTTATTGTCATATATCTTATATTTAGGTAGAGATTGTGCAGGTAACAGGAATTCCCATGGCAAAGAAAATGTCAAAGTTTGAATCAGAATTCAAGTCCCAGCTTATCGAGAGGGGGAGTCTGCGAAAGGGGGATTCAGAATTCTGGATCAACATTCAAAGGGGAGATTGAAGATTAAAGTTTAAAGTTTAAAGATTGAAGGAAGCTTTTACAATGTCAAGACAATTTGGATAGAGACTAAGACTAAAGACTCGACGCCGAAGACTTCGTCAACATCCAAGGGGGAGTCTGTTGGTGCATCTACTGTCTGTTAACTTTGTCTTAATCGAGTCTTATGTCTAGATAGGATGATCGAGTCCACAAAAGGGATTGAATTAGGGTTTGTACATGTTAATAGAGGTAATTTCGTTTGAAGAGTGTCAAAAAGGACATGTTCAAACGAAATCACTAATTTCGTTTGAACATGACCTGTGTCACCTTCAAACGAAATCCCAACATCTATATATAGGGGTTGTGCATGTTCATTTTGATATGGAATTAAGTGTGTGAGAGCTGAGGTGCTGCCGGATTTTTGTCAGAATTGTATTGTAAAATATCACAATTAATCAATAAGAAGATAATTAGAAAGGAACAAGCTGTTTGACGTCATTTACATTGATTCTGCCTTTGCAAATGATGATGAACTACTCAGATTGACTGTTTAGGGTCACCGAATGATCCAACAGCAGGAACACTTAAATTATAGGACTCAAGTATCATAAAATAATCGTTACCTTTCTTAGCCAACCACTCCTTAAAGTCAGAGCATTTCTTCTGCATGTGTCCTGCCTTTTTGCAGAACTTGCAGTGGATTCTGCCTAAGGAGTTCTTGGAGCTGGAAGGTGTACTTGTATTTGGATTGGGCCATTGGACTTTTGAAGCGTCCTTCCTCTGATGATTGTTGTTCCTTTTCTTAGAGTTGGAGGTGGTGAAGTTAGCAACATCAGTAGTGCGATCCATCCTCATACGCTCTTCCTCCTGTACGCACATAGCGACCAGCTCACTCATCGTCCATTTGTCCTTCTGAGTGTTGTAATTGATCTTGAATGCTTTAAAGGACGAAGGAAGCGAAGTAATGATGAAATGAACGAGGAAACCATCACTGATTTCCATTTCCAGCCCCTTCAGCTTATTGGCCATGTCATTCATCATCATGATGTGCTCGCGAATGCCGCTCCTCCCATCATACTTAGTTGTCACCAGCTTGAGAATAAGAGTACTAGCGTGTGCTTTAGACGTCCCCTTGAACTGCGCCTCCACAGAAGCCAAGTAGGTTTTAGCATCTTCAGAATCAGGAATAGCTCCCCTGATTGCATTGCTTATGGACTGCTTCATGAACATGAGAGACATGCGGTTACACCTAGTCCACTTTTCATGAGTTAACTGCTGAGTAGCAGTACTTTATGGAGTAAGGTCCGCTGGCTTATCCTCTCTTAGAGCATAGTCAAATTCCAGCAATCCAAGTGTAAGCATGAGAGCATCCTTCCATGCAGCAAAGTTATCACCAGTCAAAGGTGGAATCCCGCAATTGGGCGCTGATAGTGGAAATAAGATGAGCAAGTTATGATACTAAGGAAGAAGTCCTAATATGATCTAAGGGCACGTTAAACTAAGGCAGGCATAAATAATGACCATTTTACATTATGAAGCTGTGATATTGTCTATTACTAACATCAAAATAATAGACTTAGTTAAATTTCTACTTAAACGAAGACAAATCAGCTTTGGCTAGAAGTGTAATCATTTAAGCATGTGTGCAAAGTGGTTGTAACAAATCAGCTTTGGCCAGAAATTGAGACAATCACTTTAGTTATGCACTTGTTAAGTATGCCATCTATGAAGGAATTAAATCAACTTTGGCCAGATATTAAGACATTTATGTTTATGATGCACACTTAACATAGCTTTTGTAATACTTGGATGATAAGTAGATGTATCAAATCAGCTTTGGCCAGAAATGATACATCAAAAGCTCATTCAAGTTAAGCCATTTTTGTTTTGTAAAACATTATCTGATTCTGATTAATTAACTAAGTAATTACAAAAACTAATTATTTAATAGCAAACCACCTGTTAGCGCGGAGATCTCGACTCAGTTATGAGATCTCGAGTGAGATCTCGACTCAGTTATGAGATCTCGAGTGAGATCTCGGGTCAAGTCTCGACTCATCATTATGAGGTCTCGACTCATTAAGGTCTCGAGTCGCAACCTCAGTGTCTCGAGTCGCAATCATGGTCTCGACTGCTGTGAATTATGAGATCTCGACTCCTTATGAGGTCTCGAGTCACAACCATGGTCTCGAGTTATGAAGATTGAAGCCCTTAGTCGAAACCTTAGTGGTCTCGAGTCGAGACCTTATGGTCTCGAGTCGAAATCGTTGTCTCGAGTTGTGAATATTTGAGAACATTTATGATTTCGAGTCGAGATCTCGTGGTCTTGAGTCGAGATCTTGATCTCGGCTTGATGAAAAGGACCTCGAAACTTCCTGTTAACAACTGTTAATGCAAAACATAATTGAAAATTCGAAATTTAAGGGATTGTGTGATAGTGTTTCCAGTTTTATTGTTGATCTAAATTTATCAAGATTTCAAAAATTATAACTGTATATCCTTTTAACAGTTTTCGAATAAACTTAAAAGATAAAATTGGATCAAACAGGAAAAAAACTCATCAATCCTAATTACATTCCAAAACAAAAAGGAATTTTCGAATTTTTCTTAAGAACATGATGAACCCTAAAAAATAAAACATAAATTCTGGAACCCGAAACCTGAATTTTAAGGCTTTTCTAAAACAGATTTCGATTATAAGTTTACACGTTTTGATTCCGAGACATTTAAAACGAATTCTTTTCCTCGAAACAGAGATCTCGAGTGGATCTTTATGACTCGAAACCGGCTGTTAGGTTTATTAAGTTATCAAAATTCCGTTTTTTAGATTTCTATCCTAGAATTAATGGATACGAAAACAGAACTGACTAATCAACATATGCTCTGATACCACATGTTGGATCAGTTCTGTTTAATCATAATGGAAAACATGAAAACATGAAAACATACCTGTTACAGCAGATAGTGCAGTGGAGAATCCAGTCAGAGAAGATGACATCGAGTTCGACATAGTTGTCAGTGTGATCTGGCTCCTCCTTAGGGTGCTGACTGATGATGGTGATGGTGAGAACCGAATAGGGGATTCGGTTATGGAGAAGAGGCCGATTGATGTTATGCTTATTAGGTTATGTCTAAGTGTGTAACTCAGTAACCCTTTAACCTCTACATAATTCTCCTTATATAAGCACCAAAGAGGAAACCCAATTAATTAATAAGGGTAATATGGTCCATCAACAATTACCAACTAATTATTTAATAGGTTATTATATATTTTGATCTATATAATGTAAATGATTATAATGGCTACTAGATTAAATATTAGAACATAATATATTTAATCTTACATGGTGATCGAGTCCACGGCCCAAATGAAGCCAAAGATGGGCCTGGCTCCCTTTGTAGCGTATATACACACATGGTTTTGTTTGATCGTTTTATTATATCAAATCACAAACATAATCTCAAACCCTAGCACTCCTGATCGCCCATTAGAACTCGACGGCAATTCATCCATCCGAAGCTTGCATCCCCCTTGAAACTTGTCCCTTGCGCTAGCAATAATCATTCTTCGGTTAGTACAGATATGTTTGCTGAATATTTGTTTAATTTTGCTTGACTATGTGTAGCCAATTGTTATGCTATATGATTCTGCATGATAACTGGGTTGTAGGGTTTGATGTTACCAAACACTAGATGTAATCTAGGACAAGGTGTAATACTGTTTTATCACATAAAGTTGTTAGTGGAACATATTTGTTAAAGTTAAAACTCATGCACACGAGGTTTAGTAATGATGGATTGGCCATAAATCTGATTTGAGTGGATGATCATAATGGTAACGACTAGAGTATAGGGATTCGGCCCATGTGATGTAATCTCGATTTAATCAAATGAAGTGGAGATGATAATAAAAAAAATGGCGGCGTATGTGATCCATTTAATTAATTGTGTTGATTGATTGAGATGATAAAGTACATGTGTTAACTTTACAACTACAAACTGAAAAACAAATGTTCATGCATTAATCAGAATGTGCGATGATGATGATGTATAATTAATGAAACTGTTTTGTTCCTTCGTAAGTTGTGGTGATTGATTGAGGTTATGGATAATGTTTATTATATGTTAAGATTTAAGGGTAGGTTCAAGAATTGATTTATTAAATTTGGGCCGCACATAACTGTAGAGCACACACATATTTAAATGGGTCTAATAAACTTGGGTCACACACACATTGGATTAAACATGGGCTGCAAACGCAAAAACTGGGCCACGTGGTGAAACGGAACACTCGAGTCGGCCGGGGTTTATATGGGCCGACAAAAAGTGAGTTTGTTGGGCCTCGAACGTGATTTGGGCCACAATGTGGGACGGGTCGAGCTAGGAGACATAGGGCCGAAGCCTAGTGGGCCGTATAGTTAAAGTATTAAGCTAGAGTTTACATTGGGTTTTATATGCTAAGTTTGGCTTAATTGTGTAGATATATTAATTGTGCCGTATTGGGTTAACCCTTGTCTTACATAGGGCCGATCTATAGGGTGCACATCAGGAGGGTTTGTTTATGTGTTCATGAAATGTGCTGACTAATTGTGTATCATTGATTTGTATGTTGCACCCTTTCTGGTATCAACGGAATAACTGTTGCATGATTGGTGCATATGAAGTAATGTGACGGATTGACTTATGAACCAAGTATATGCTAGAGATTACTTGATTAACTGTTATGACATGAATCATACGTGTATACTGCATGTGCCTTAGTTGTGTATTATGTGAATAAGGAGTACATGAATTAATTGTACATGGAATGTGTGGATTATGTGCACTCAAAACTGATTAATGTCGGTAACCATGATAGGACATGTGTAAGCAATTGACAAACAAGTAACTAATCATACCGAGCAAACCAAGGTGAGTTCACACTCTTTCTAAGGCATGGGATTCCTGGTGGTTGGGAATGGGTTAAAGAACTAAAACGAAACCTGCATATCCTCCTTGGGTAGGATATGTACCGCCATCCTCCATGGGTAGGATGCCAATATTAATCCTGCGTATTCTCCATGGGTAGAATACGTACGTTCGTCCTCCTTGGGTAGGACAACAACCTTAAACTTACTGGACAAAACTCTATCATGAAGTCCCTCATTTTTATATCGACTTAATCGCCGGGCCAATGGCGAGCGGGTCATTAGTTGATAGCGCTATTAGGGTTAACAAGCCTCACACCGTGCTGGTAGGACGAGCGTGTACTAATGGATCTGGGCACTCAGTCAATGATGACAGACATTGACTTAGGGCACAACTTACAATCGTCAGTTGTCGATATGGTAACGGTCTAGTGGTTCACACGGGGAAGCCCCCACTGATTATGGTTATGGTTTGGGAAACAAGGAACTGATTAACTACTGGTTTTCAAACGAACTTATGGTTTTTGGAACAACTTTAAAATGAACAACCAACTGTGAACTCGCTCAACTTTGTTGTTGATTCGTTGTTACATGCCTTGCAGGCCTTTAGGTGCATATTGTTGGAACTTGCTGTCTGGGAGGCTGGAGTGGTCATGGGTCGAGATACATGGAATCGCAACACAAGACTAATGGTTTTTACATGTGGTTTATAAACACTTAACGAATGAAATTTGCTTCCGCTGTATACTGTGAATTATTTTAATGTTGTAACACTTAATGTTAATAAATGAAAGTTTTATTTTAATATACTTAGGAGTTCAATGTGATTGATGGCTAGATCCTGGTACGTCACACGCCTCGCTGGGGTTTCCGCATGTGGTATTTTGGGGGTGTGATAGATTGGTATCAGAGCCATTGGTTATAGTGAACTTGGTTTTAAAAAGGGGAAAAACGTTTTTATAAAATCAGACTATAACCGAACAGTTCTGAAAATGTGAATACGACCATGACACTCAGCTCCAGATTGCAAGGTTCGTCTTTCTCACTTGTTGCATACATTACATGATTAGTACACAATTGCTTATGACACAACATACGAACACACACTCGTCACTATAGCATGATTGCATGAATTACTTGCTTATATTATGACGCGTTTTGAAAACCGCGAGGGGCGGACGCTGAGAGCGTGCTGGCTGCCAAAGCGGACAATATCATGGTGCATTGTTAGTATGCCATAGTCCTTGGATTCCTGTGATTTTATTACCTTGACAACCTCCGTTTGACATTTGAGTGTGAAGAACCATTTGACATGAGTTAGGAGGAACTGAGATGAGCATGCAAATCACAATATTATTGTGGGTGCACACATAATAATAATGTGGGGTGCATGCGAGTCCCAGTGAGGCTTAACAAGTGAAAAAGGGGTTCCGTTTTGTTATTTGATCAATGAGAAACGTAACAACCTATAGGGGTCATAGCAGTGATTATCTTTTACTCGAACGTGATCTTTTCACTCCTCTCTGAATCCTTTCGGATCTCGATGCTATCGAGTATTACCCGAACACCCATCTTAACGCCTAGCGAACTGTGTAGAATGTTAGGTACTTGTACGAACGTCCCCGAGTTGGATGTCGTAGCGTCGAATGATTGGTCTATACCTCTCTCACTCTTCTTCATTGGCTGGAACTCAATGTATTGACGCCTTAGATTCCGTGAGTGCGATCACTTCTGGAACACTCTAGAAACATACCGTGTATTACTCTATCAACTTGCAAGAATGATGAACAAGAAGATGAGCGTAGTGCTTTATCGGTCTCAGTATTAGAACGACCGTGATTACCAGCAAGGAACTCCAGCAGATTGACCTCAACCGAATCCTTAACCCTAGTAAGCGACTTATGGGAGTCGACTCTTACCAATCATCCAGGACACGGAATGTGTAACTTCCCACGCAGTGAGTAGTGCCTTAGGACGCGACACGGAATGGGACAAGATGGACCCTGTTGTTGAAAGATCGTAGGGCCTGTTTTAAGCAACGACAGTAGAGGCAACGGTCACGGAAACATCAAGGAACTCGTAATCATAGCTTACGGTATGGAAATGAAGTTGACCTCGACAAGGATTGACTGTGTTAAGTCAAAGTGCCAACATCCAAGGGAACAAAGACAGTACTAGGAATCCTCGCAATGAGTACAATAACACGGGAAAGGATACTCATGGAGGGACATTAGGGATTGGCGTGGGCGACGCCGGGATTATAACAACATGGTGACCTACGTGTTCTTGGTGACTAATCACTTCGCCTCTGTTCTGCTTAACCCTGATGCTTCTTGAAACCGAACCTGTTGTGGGATCGGCTGATGGCAAGACAATGGAAACCTCATATGATCGTTGGGATGCAAACTCGACCTTGTGGGACAAGTGTTCGACATCGACCTTTCTTCTGTTGTTCTTGATAGATGTACCCTGTGAAGAGAAGATTCTACGTATCCCTCTCCTAGTGGAGGATTGTTATCTGTTCTAACACGTCAGAGTGGTGCAGAGGTTAGCATCAATTCTGCAATGAAGGCTAGAAGTGTCCACTGAAGGATTATCCCGCTATGATAGCACTCGTTACTGATGTCAAGGCTAAGGAAAAGAGGATCGAGAATCCAGCAATTGTTCATGATTCCACTCAGCATGCTACGGGAGGAACTATCAGGAGGGTTGCAAGAGCTGTCTAATCAACCACAGGAACCGCTGAACAGGAGTTTTGTTGAACCTAGCAGTTATACCAGTAAAGATAAGCCTTTTTCGTATGTGTACCGATTATCGAGAACGTAACAAGGTGAGAGTTAGGAACCGCTTGTCTCGACCATGTGTTGGCCACCTGTAGACCAGTTGCGAGGGTCAAGCTTCCATTCAAGGATTGGCTAGGGAACGAACTATCATCAGAAGGAAGTACAAGAGGAGAATGCTCTTAGAACAGCACGTCGAACGCAATGCAGCCATTTCAACTTTGTACACCATGATCATTGAGTTGATCGACACACCAGCAGCTTCAGGGATCACATGAATCGACCGTATTTGTTAAAGACATTCTGAATCATGACCCGGAGATAGGAACACCATGGGTGGCATACGTATTATATTCTAGATTCGAGAGGTACATTTTTGGTCATGTAATCAACGAAGTGGGAATACACATTGATCTCGCTAAGATCCATTTGCTAGAAACTGATCGACACCAATATTCCTTCGGGGATACAACAAGCCCTTGGTTTTGCTAGATACTATCGTAGATTCATCGTGGGATTTTCGAAGATTGCGCAGCGTTAACCTCTTTTAGCACAGCGGAGAGCTGTGAATTCATGGGAGACAAAACAGGAGAACGTCTTTTCAGCTTTTGAAATCCGATTCTGCAGTGCACTGAGCAACGTCTTTACCTGAGGGTACGGGTGAATCAGCGGTATCCCATGATGGTTCGAATCGGAGACCCAGTTACACGCGGATGCAACACGAGAAGATAGTGACGCACGTAGTGGATTTACGAAAGAGAACTGCACAAATCACAACCTGCGGTGGAAACCATGGTCTCTGGATTCAATTAGAGGCATTACTTGGACGGTACCAAATGCACTACTTAGACCGATCACAAGGGCGTCCCGTGTACCCTTGTTTCGAAAGAGCTAAAACACGTGATAGCATCGCTGGATGGAACTCTTGAGCGATTAAGGCTATGGAATTTAAATGCGTATGAGCGTGCAGCTCATCATCGACTCTAGCCTACCCAATCAGATTCACTCTATTCAAACTGAAGTGCTGGAGGAAGAGGATTTTCGAGTTGGGTCCCTGCGGGGCATGGAGCAGCAACTTGTGGCAAGGCGGACGGTACTCGCTACTTCATGGAACAAATATAGATTTTGTTGTACAACAATCCGAGGGAACTTGTGTTGAGTGAAGCACACCAGCCTCGATATGCTGGTCATCTGGATTTGATGGAATATATTAGGATCAGAGGATCTTGTACTGGCGATTGGGCTTGAAGGCCTACACAGCGAATCATGTGAAGGACGTTTGACTTGTGCGAAAGTCAAGGTGGAATATCAGAAACCTTCTAGTTGTGCCAGCAACCAAAAACCCTCACTTGGAAATAAGAACAGACGGCCACGGATTTTGTCACTGGTCTACCTAAAACTCAGAACAGAAACAATATCACCTGGGTAATCGTTGATTATCTCATGCAACCAGTACACTTTCTTGCAATCAAGGAAACTGACGAGTCTTCACAGCTGGTGAATATCCCTCTGAGAGAGGCGGCTTCTAGGCACGAGGTGCCAACTTCTGTTACCTCCAATTTTGAACTATCCCTAATTCAGGACATGCAATACACAACACCCTTAGCTCACGTCTAGACATGAGCATTGGACAAACGAGCGGGATAAACGAACCATCCTTACACTCGAAGGCATGCTGCAAGCATGTGTGTGATTTACTTTAGTGAGAAGTTACCTCTCATCTACTGTAGCAGTTACCATCCTAGTATTTAGACAGCTCTGTTTGAGGCATTGCATGAATGATAATGCCAACCCCTTATGGACTGGGGTGGATGTCAACCTAATCACGGGTCCAGGACTTGCACTCGAAACTCTTGGGGAGATTATCTAGATTGGAAATTGTGTGGCGACAAGGCGTGATCACCAGGAAGCCTGATAACTTAGGAAACACTGGGAGCTCGCGACAGGCGAACGTGTCATATTGGAAGTCTCACCCTGGGAGGGTGCGGTACGCCTTGGGAAGCGTGGCAAGCCTAACATACGTTATGCTGGGCCATTCAAAATTCTGGAACGTATTGGCAAGTGGCGTACAAGCTCAAATTACCTGGTGTTTTCATGTCTCATACCTAAGGAAGTGTTTGTCTGATGAAACACTTGTTACCCTTACTAGAGCCTAAGATTAATGACAAGTTGCAGTTGTAGAGAAAACCATTGAAAACATGGACCGAGAAGTCAAGGTTCGTTGACTTAGTTGGAATCTGATGAAGCTCTAGTATCTGTAATTGGCCGAACAGTTGAATCAACTTCTGTTGTCATTTTCGAATTTCGGGACGAAATTCCCTTTCAAGTTGGGGATGATGTGGCACCCGAGGAAGATCCACAGTCATCTTAATTTAACACTCTGTCGTTTTATGTTACTTACCAAATTTCGGGACAAAATTTCTTTCAAGTTGGGGATGATGTGACAACCCGCATTTTCAGGAGTCGGGTACTAGTTCTTTTATACTTTATGGTAACGACTAGAGTATAGGGATTCGGCCCATGTGATGTAATCTCGATTTAATCAAATGAAGTGGAGATGATAATAAAAAAAATGGCGGCCCATGTGATCCATTTAATTAATTGTGTTGATTGATTGATATGATAAAGTACATGTGTTAACTTTACAAATACAAACTGAAAAACAAATGTTCATGCATTAATCAGAATGTGCGATGATGATGATGTATAATTAATGAAACTGTTTTGTTCCTTCGTAAGTTGTGTTGATTGATTGAGGATATTGATAATTTTTATTATATGTTAAGATTTAAGGGTAGGTTCAAGAATTGATTTATTAAATTTGGGCCGCACATAACTGTAGAGCACACACATATTTAAATGGGTCTAATAAACTTGGGTCACACACACATTGGATTAAACATGGGCTGAAACGGAACACTCGAGTGGGCCGGGGTTTATATGTGCCGACAATAAGTGAGTTTGTTGGGCCTCGGACGGGATTTGGGCCACAATGTGGGACGGGTCGAGCTAGGAGACATAGGGCCGAAGCCTAGTGGGCCGTATAGTTAAAGTATTAAGCTAGAGTTTACATTGGGTTTTATATGCTAAGTTGGGCTTAATTGTGTAGATATATTAATTGGGCCGTATTGGGTATGTTGCAACCTTTCGGGTATCAACGGACTAACTGTGCACATCAGGAGGGTTTGTTTATGTGTTCATGAAATGTGCTGACTAATTATGTATCATTGATTTGTATGTTGCAACCTTTCGGGTATCAACGGACTAACTGTTGCATGATTGGTGCATATGAAGTAATGTGACGGATTGACTTATGAACCAAGTATATGCTAGAGATTACTTGATTAACTGTTATGACATGAATCATACGTGTATACTGCATGTGCCTTAGTTGTGTATTATGTGAATAAGGAGTACATGAATTAATTGTACGTGGAATGTGTGGATTATGTGCACTCGAAACTGATTAATGTCGGTAACCATGATAGGACACGTGTAAGCAATTGACAAACAAGTAACTAATCATACCGAGCAAACCAAGGTGAGTTCACACTCTTTCTAAGGCATGGGATTCCCGGTGGTTGGGAATGGGTTAAAGAACTAAAACGGAACCTGCATATCCTCCTTGGGTAGGATATATACCGTCATCCTCCATGGGTAGGATGCTAATATTAATCCTGCGTATTCTCCTTGGGTAGAATACGTACGTTCGTCCTCCTTGGATAGGACAACAACCTTAAACTTACTTGACAAAACTCTATCATGAAGTCCCTCATTTTTATATCGGCTTAATCGTCGGGCCAATGGCGAGCGGGTCATTAGTTGATAGCGCTATTAGGGTTGACAAGCCTCACACCGTGTCGGTAGGACGGGCGTGTACTAATGGAACTGGGCACTCAGTCAATGATGATAGACATTGACTTAGGGCACAACTTACTTTCGTCAGTTGTCGATATGGTAACGGTCTAGTGGTTCACATGGGGAAGCCCCCACTGATTATGGTTATGGTTTGGGAAACAAGGAACTGATTAACTACTGGTTTTCGAACGAACTTATGGTTTTTGGAACAACTTTAAAATGAACAACCAACTGTGAACTCGCTCAACTTTGTTGTTGATTCGTTGTTACATGCCTTGCAGGCCTTTAGGTGCATATTGTTGGAACTTGCTGTCTGGGAGGCTGGAGTGGTCATGGGTCGAGATACATGGAATCGCAACACAAGACTAATGGTTTTTACATGTGGTTTATAAACACTTAACGAATGAAATTTGCTTCCGCTGTATACTGTGAATTATTTTAACGTTGTAACACTTAATGTTAATAAATGAAAGTTTTATTTTAATATACTTATGAGTTCAATGTGATTGATGGCTAGATCCTGGTACGTCACACGCCTCGCGGGCGTTTCCGCATGTGGTATTTTGGGGGTGTGACAAGATTCCACTAGCCTTTTATAATGTAGGGTGAATGGTTGTTTTGTATTAATTTTTATAATTCTTGCACACGCATAAATGTAATGTAATAAGTATATCCAATTGACACCACATGTAGTATGGTTATGATTGATGTTGATACTCTTCGTACGTACCAAAGTTTCTTGTGGGAGGGTCAAACAATACCCCCCCCCCCCCCCCCCCCCCCCCCCCCGAGGTAATAACCCGACACAACAGTTCTTTGATTTGAAGTGAGCATCAATCACACTGAACTCCCTTAAGGCGGAGTGACATGAAATATAAATGGAAATGCTTTACAAACTACATACATGAATTTGCTATGTTAGAATAAAGTTGTTCTCGTAATTAAGCAAAGTAATGAGCTTATGACCAACAGAGTGTAAATGATTTGATAAGAATAAATTGCCATTTTAGTTCCTGAGATTTGTTCCAAATTGCCACTTTAGTCCAACTAGTTATTTTTTCTTCTCTGAGTTTTTCGTTTTTTGTCATTTTGGTCCAACCCACTAACCTCGTTAAAAAATGTCAGTTAATTCACACTAAATAGTTCGGTAGTTGCCATTTTCATCCAAAAACCATTCTTTTTCAATTATATATATATATATATAGGGTTGGGTTTATTTCAGAACTCTAAATAATTACAGAACTTTCAGAACTCTTAATAAACAACATTTTTATTTAGTTTTTTAAATATTTAGAGCACTTCTATCATTTTTCCATATATTTTTATGATTACATACATGTTAAAAGTAGTTTATCATTTTTTGGTATGTAATTTTATGATTACACATATGTAAACTAGTTTTTTTACATATATGTAATTAGTTGTTACACATATATACAATTTGATTATTATACATATGTAAACTACTCTTAACATGTATGTAATCATAAAAATACATATGATAAATGATAAAAGTACCCTAAATACAGAAACTTATTGTTAGTGTATACGTCTGTAGCTTCCGTCAGCATTTAGTCATGTTTTGTATATTTGTGTCCTTTGTAATGTATTATGTAATGTACATGTGTTAGATAGGACGACAGCTCAGGAAATGGACTTGGTTTGTTAAAGATGATGTCTGTCGGTTGGCTTGTGTCATCCGGTCGAATGGCCATCCGATCGGATAGCCATCCGAGCGCATAACCACTCGACCGGACAGCATCTATCACTTTCCTGAGATGTCAATAAATACCCCGTCCGGGTATCTCAGTCAGAACTTTTTTGCATCTCTAGATCTGCTGACGCCTTTGTATACTATGTCATCGTCTGAACTTTCTTCTGGTTCTTGTACTTTCACAATATTGTAATAGAAAGATTCAAACAGTGTTTAAACATTGAATTGTGTGTTGTATTTCTATGACTTGATCAAAGGATTCCGCACTTTGCTCAAGATCGATTCATCTACGGTTGCATAAATCAGATCCGGTACAAAAAGGACCTAACAAGTGGTATCAGAGCATCCAGGGAGCTGAATCGAGATCTACAACAACGAATTCACCGGAATTCGAGCTTTTATTGCTGATCGGAGTCAAATTTCACCGGAAATTTGACATTTTCTCTCACTTTCTACTCATTTCTTACATTGTGTTTCAGTTTGTCACCATAAAATCAGAAAAACACAAAATTGGATGTGAATCTACGGTTAAAAGTTGATAAAATTGATATCATTCGATTCGCAATCAATCAAAGTATAATCCTACCAAGTTTCATAATCAAATTCAATAAAAAACTAGGTCAAATTCATCAAAAAACCATGTTGAGCTGTTCATGTTGGCTGACGTCATCCACCCGCTCGGACAGCTGTCCGAACGGATTAAATTAGATAGTACCTTTTGGTTGCTTGCTGACATCTTGCTGACATCATCAGTGTTACTCGCTCGGATTACCATCCGAGTGGTGTGATTTAGATTGTTCTAGTTTGCTTGTATACTTCTTCATCTCATCCGGTCGGACAGCAATCCGATCGGATAGGATATGGAAGTTCTTGATTTCATTTACACAATTAACTTGTCATCCGGTCAGATTACCATCCGAGCGGAGAAAGGTTAAAAGTCAAACTTTTCAAATTTAAGAGTGTCACCCTAACGAACGACCATCCGAGCGGATCACCATCCGGTCGAATAGCCTTTTTCACATCAGTATAGTTGACTACTTATGTCACTCGTTCGGATTGTGACTCGACCGGATCACCATCCGATCCAGGTGCTTTTGTTTGAAATTTTTGAAACCTATAAGTAATTGTCTAAGTGTTTGAAAATTGTCTCAGGTATTCTAAAATGGAAGACGATTTTTTCAATCCTTTCAGTTTTGCCTATACCAGCAACACTGGTGGCGCTACATCAAGCAATACAAATGAAACGGCTCCGAACCCAAATCCCAAAAAGACCTTTGTTGACTCTCTGAGCGTTGATAACGCCTATGGCACATATAACAAACCACCAAAGCTGATGGCCATAGAAGAATATAACAGATGGGCACCGAGGTTTGAAGACTGGTTAAAGGGTTTTGCATATTAGAGTTGGAAATGCTTGAAGAGTGGGTTTAACATTGGTAGAAGTGACTATGAGAATTTAGTTGAAAATGAACAAGAAAATTTTATCTCTGAGCAAAAATGTATCGCATTGCTACACCAGTCAGTAAGGGATGATATCATATCTCTAATTGACTACAAAGATTCCAAAGATTTATGGGCAAAATTAGAGAAAAAGTGCGTGGGTGGAGCAGAAATTGTTAGAAACAAGAAAAAATTGTTAAAAAAGGAATTCGATTTATTTGGTTGTATGAAAAATGAACCGGTTTCAAAGATGATAGAAAGGTTTTGTCATTTGAAGATTGAGCTGACTAGGCACGGGTTTACGTTCACAGAAGAAGAATTAGTTCATTAAGTTGATGGATTCACTACCGGATGAAAAAGATTGGATGTACTTTGCTCTGTTGCTGAAAAACACTGTGGAGAATAAGGATCTGACAGTTGATTTTATAATCGAGAGGCTTGAAAGTCACTAGTTGGAAATTAGGAAGACAAACAAAGTCAACAGTACTCAGTATCAACAGAATGTTGATTTGTATTATCGAGGAAGTATGATTCCAAAAACAGTATCACCAAAGACTGCATTCTCAGCAGAAAATCCAAGTGTGCCAAATCAAGAGAATCAAAACAGCAGTCCTGCTCCAAGCAGCGGATATCATGGAGGATCGTCTTCATTGACTCCAAGTCAACAGCAACAATCTGTTCCGAAAAACAAGTTTCAGTGCAATATTGCTGTAGACCTCAAAAATACTCAAAACTTCAGCGAAGAATCCGTCAAACAGCAAATGGTGTTTTTGGCATCTGTCTTAGAATCATACGAGAGTCTTGTTGCAGGAAAGATCGGTAACACCAATCTCACCAAGGAAGATTATGATCAAATCGACCCTGAGGAGATGGAGTTGATCGATATTAGATGGTGTATGGCGAGTGCAGTCAGAAGGGCGCAGAGGTTCATGGAGATAACAGGCAGACACTCCATTGGTGGACCGACAACCAAATTAGGGTTTGACAAATCAAAAGTTACATGTTTCAAGTGCAAACAAAATGGGCACTTTAAACGAGAATGTCGAAATGCTCCTGCTGATGAAACTGCCAATCCTTTCCGTGAAGATTATTATAAAAGCGCTATCTATCATCAAAACAAAGCAGAATCTCCAAGAATGAAGCAGCTAGAAGATGCTCCCAAAGAAAAGTCAAGAGCATTAGCAGTTATGTATGATGATGAGGGATATGATTGGAGTGATGTGCTACCAGAAGAAGATGCTGTGGGTTTTGCATTCATGGCAAAGATTGTTCCTTTCAAGGATACCAGAACTGAAGAAGAAAAATATGTCAACAGGAAGATGTTAGCCCAAAACATGAAAGATAAAATTTATCGAACGTGGAAAGAGGCAAAAAGTGCAAAAAGATGGGATGCAACTCGGGAATGTTATTTGGATCCCAAAGGACACATAGTTGTTGAACCTTCATCAGTTACGGTTGAAACTCTCATTGAGCAACTAGCAGAACATGAAGAAGAAAGACAAAGATTGTGGTGGGGAAATGAAGAAAAAGAAAAAGAGAAGGAGTTGCAGTCAAAGAAGGTCGACGATGGGATAATCGACACGACCAAAGAATTCATTGCAGAAAACTTGAAGAAAATGGCTGACAAAGTGTTCGCGGCAAAAGAGTTAGAGGTAGTTTCTGAGTCTGGAACTGAGTCTAAAAGCAAGGTCAGTTTTAATGATTCAACCAACGAGTCAGGAAAGAAAGCTAAAATTGAGAACGACTGAAAAAATTGCATGAAAAACTGCAAGGTTTGTAGTATACTTGCTTACCTCAACGGTAAAAAGACTTAAGATCTGACAGAATGAGTCAGAGAAGTTGAAAATCAAATCTTAAGTCGTGACAAATTGATAAAAGCTTCAAATGAAAGAATCAAAGAATTAACTGATAAACTTGAAAAAGATAAAATTGAGGTAGACAAACTCAGGAAAGAAAACGAAAAGTTAATTCATGAAAACCGTCAACTTTTTGAAAATCATGAGAAGTTAAAAAGAACAATTAAAGATTCTGATGAGAGAAACAGTAAAACAAGCAAAGAAAATATGCAATTGTCAGGAGTCCTTCAGTCGAAAGAAAAGCAAATCAACCAACAGTTGGATGAGATTGCAAATCTGAAGCTTCAGTTTCAGGAAGCTAAGATAGAAAATGAACGCATCAATCAGAAACTCAACAGTTACAACTCCGCAAGTTTTGTTCTTCAACACATAGTTCCCAAACCCATTGGGAAGAACAAAGCTGGCGAAGATGTATATGCTGATGGAACAGGGGTTGGGTATCATCAAGTTCCACCTCCTGTGTTGAATAACTTTTCGAAGAAAAATTATGGGTTGGTTAACAATGATGAAACAAATGAAATCAAACTACCAGAAACAATTGACATCACATTCACTTCATCATCTGATGATGACAGCGTTCAGTCTGAAGTTGTTAAAAATGTAGTTGAAAATGTTTTGAAATCTGACAATGATTCAACTGAGGATGAAGAATGCTTTTTGGATAAATACATTCTGAAATCAAAATCCAAAAACAACTTAAGTGAAGAATCTACGCTTGTAATGTACAAGATGTCGGGCTCGGATAAGTTGTTTTCGGATCTTGAGTTTCCGTTAGAAAATGTGAAAGTCGACAAATTGAAAAATGGTTTTAAACTGGTTGAGATTAATGTTTGTAAAATTGAAGGTTTGAAACGTTCTGAAAGACAATTGAACTTCGAAAAGGATAAATCTTACTAGAAAAAACCTGTAGTACCACCACGCTTTTCTAAAAACAATCAAAACAAATGGTCGGGTGGATACCAGAGTGGTAAAAATAACCAAATAAGGAACTTTCAAAACAAGAAGTTTGTTGAGAAAAAAGTGTTTGTGAAAAGCTCGAGTTCACACTCCGAGCAGGAATCTGAGATTTTTTCAAAAACCAATGAAGAATTCTTCGAGATGAAAGCCACGAAACCCCAGACCGAAGGCACAAGTCGGGTAATTGACACCCGAACATGTTTCAAATGCAATCAAGTTGGACACATTGCACGAAAGTGCACCAACTCGAAGCCTAAGTCTGTGGTTGTCGAGAATCCAAAAAGAAAAGATGATGTAAAGGGAAAAGCTCCAATGTTTGTTGAGAAAAAGTTTTTAAAGAAGGAAAATGTCGAAGTTAAAACTAAATCCGCAAAAGAGTCAGTTAAGAAAACCGAACCTCTAAAGAAGCTGGTAACTAAAAATGACAAATTTTACAAACGGGTTGCGTCATCTCAACAAGCATGGAAGCCAAAATCTGTTGAAGAGAAAACAAGTTCTCCAAAACCAAAAGTTTTAGAGTCTGTAAAACAATCATCTTCTACCACACCTGTAAAGATGAATGTTCCTTTGGATCATTATGAGAAAATCATGAAACAAACTTCTACCCCACCAGGGAAGAAGCATGTTCCGAAGAAAAACCAACCAACTGGTCAATCTCAAAAAGAAGAATCTATTCTATACAAAGAAGTTGAGGTTGGAACTGAAGAGAGTTTAAAGATGAATGATAAAAATTTTCCGCCATTGTACACCAAGACCACAATTCTAAACGTTAAACTACCTGAGTCGAAAGAGGCTTGGGTTGCTTCAAAATCTCACTAAAAGTTTTTGAAATGTGCAGGAGCTTCCAAGATCCATCTCACGTTGGATAATGGATAGTGGAGCTTCTCGGCACATGACAGGGGAGAAAACCCTACTGTATGATGTTCGAGGGTTTAATGGAGGATATGTGGGATTTGCAGGCAATCAAGGTGGTCGTATAATTGGTGAGGGTACTTTATCAAATGGAATTGTCATGTTTGAAAGAGTGAATTATATCGAAGAGCTGCAAAACAATCTTCTGAGCATCTCCCAAATTTGTGATCGTATGTATTCGACGCATTTCACAGAAAAAGAATGTTTGATATTGAAGCCAGGATTTGTTGTTCCCGAAGAATGGGTCATCATGAGAGCACCAAGAGTCAACGATCTGTACATATTAGATATGAGTGTAGCAACTACTACCACGGGTCAGGCTCATTGCTTCATGTCAAGAGCCACTGAGAAGGAGTCACAATTATGGCATAGAAAAATGGGCCATATTCATCTACGAAAAATGAACTACTTAGTACATAACAAATTAGTAGATGGAATTCATCTGAAAGGTTTTCATCTTGAGGGGGAGTGCATTAGTTGCATCAAAGGTAAACAACGAAAGAAATCTCACCCTGGAAAGAAGATGAATTCAGTCTCGAGACCGTTAGAGAGACTTCACATAGATCTGTTTGGTCCAGTGAATGTTAAAAGCATAACTGGTGATCTTTACTGCCTAGTTGTCACAGACGACTATTCGAGATTTTCGTGGGTAACCTTTCTGAAAAACAAAGATGAGACGTTTGAAAGTTTGATGACGTTGTTCAGAAAAATTGAAAACTTGTACCAAATTCGTATCAGAAGAATCAGGAGTGACAATGGTACAGAGTTTAAGAACAACAAAATGGAAGAATATTGTGATGAGAGAGGTATTTTGCAAGAATTTAGTGCTCCTTACACTCCACAACAAAATGGAGTAGCTGAAAGAAAGAACATGACACTAATTGAAACGGCCAGGACAATGCTTGCTGATTCAAAACTACCAATAAACTTTTGGGCAGAAGCAGTGTCAGCCGCTTGCTATACACTCAACCGGGTTCTCACAGTGAAGAAATTCAACAAGGCATGTTTCGAGCTGATCAACAATCGCAAACCGAACCTGAAGTATCTAGAACCATTTGGGTCTCCTTGCACGGTTATAGAGCCTCGTGGTAAATTTGGTCCAAAGAGCGTTGAAGGAATTTTCGTGGGATATGCAAATCCAATGAAACGAGTCTTTGTTCCAAGCTATAAGAAGATCATCGAAGCATACAATGTTGAGTGTCAAGGTTATAATATGCTACCTCATTATCTTGGTGACGGATGGCGTTATGATTATGATACCTTATGGAAGTCATTTGATGAGGAGGAAGATTCAGATTTCTTTGACAAGTTGGATATTCTAAGAGAGTATGAGTCATCACAAGAAAGGTTCCCAGCTGAGTTTTCCAGAAGTCAACGACAAACTCCAAATGATGATGAAGCCGATCCAAGCAATGCTGGTGAACATGATGATATTCAGCAAACTCCTTCATCTCCAGAAAGCGAACAAGCTCCTAACAATCAGACGGGAATCAATTATAATTCAGATTCTGATGGAAGACCAACATTCGATCGTGGTGATTCGGAATCTGAGGGGGAGCAAATCCAGACTCATGATCAAACTATTCCAGTTAGTGAACAAGTCGCAAACCAGAATATTACGAATTTGGAAAGCGAAGTAGTTGTTCTAGGCGAGGTGATGCCGAGAACTCTTTCATATCATCCAGAAGAGTTAATCATTGGAGAGTTACAATCAGGAGTCCGCACCAGATGACAAATTGACCAAGGCCTTACTTGTTTTTACTCTACAGTTGCTCCTTTACAAACACAGTTTTCACTTAGTTGTTTTATTTCGCAGATTGAACCGCGAATGTACAAGGAAGCACTAACTGAAGATTCTTGGGTCAATGCAATGCAAGAGGAGCTGAGTCACTTTGAGAAGTTGGGTGTCTGGAAACTGGTGGACCTGCCTGATGGTCATAGGAAGATTAACACCAAATGGTGTTAAGTGCAAGAGGGATGATCGAGGAGTTATTATTCGCAACAAAGCTCGACTCGTCGTCTAAGGTTTCAGTCAGCAGGAGGGGATAGATTTCACTGAAGTATATGCTCCGGTTTCTAGACTTGAAGCAATCAGAATTTTCCTAGCATTTGCATCGTGGAAAGGATTTAAAGTTTTTCAGCTAGATGTGAAGCCGGCGTTTCTCTATGGCAAAGTGAAGGAGGAGGTATATGTCGGACAACCACCGAGCTTTACCGACCCAATCCACAAAGATAAAGTTTATCTCTTGGATAAGGCGTTATACGGCTTACATCAGGCCCCGAGAGCCTGGTATGAGACCTTGTCTCAACATCTGTTAGCCAACAACTTCATCCGAGGAAAGGTAGACGCCACTCTGTTCACAAAAGAAGTCGACGGCCATCTTCTGATAGTTCAAATTTACGTGGACGACATAATTTTCGGGTCTACAAATGAACAACTTTGCAAAGATTTTGAAAATGTTATGAAGCAGAAGTTTTAAATGTCATCAATGGGTGAAATGAAGTTCTTCTTGGGGCTTCAGGTTGATCAACTACCCGAGGGTACTTTCATACATCAAACAAAGTATGTTCATGATGTTCTGGAGAAATTCGGGATGTCAGGAATGTCACCAATGTCCACCTCGTTATCGACGAACCATGGGATAAACCCTGATCTCACCGGAGATAAGGTAGATGAAACATTGTATCGCTCCATGATCGGATCACTGATGTATTTGACGACATTAAGACCAGATATTATGTATCCAACCTGCCTCGCAGCAAGGTTTCAGTCAAGTCCCAGAGCCTCGCATATGGTAATTGTGAAAAGGATTCTACGCTACATGAAAGGAACTCCATCGTTGGGGTTGTGGTATCCAAAAGAAGGCGATTTCACGCTTGAGGGATATTCTGATTCCGATTTCGGATGCTGCAAAGTGAACGCTAAATCAACAACAGCGGGATGCCAGTTTTTCGGACCACGATTGGTCACCTGGCAATGCAAGAAGCAGACCTCTGTCGCTTTATCCACATGTGAAGCCGAATATGTATCTGCTAGCAGCTGCTGTTCTCAGATCTTGTGGATCCAGCAACAGATGCGTGACTACGGTTTGTAATTTCTTAACTCCCCTATCTTTGTTGATAACGAGGCAGCTATAAACATAACAAAAAATCATGTTCATCACGCTAAAATCAAGCACATTGAAATTCGTCATCACTTCATCCGAGACTGTTTCGAGAAGAAGTTGATACGAATAGAAAAAATCCACACTGACGAACAAAAAGCTGATTTACATACCAAAGCGTTTGATAAAACTCGCTTTCAATATCTATTAAAACTGAACGGTATGAAACTTTTATCGGTGTCGGAAGGGATTCTTGGCGTTGATGAAGGTACCACTATAGATGATGTTGAAAAGCAATCTACAATGGTTTGTCGAATTTTTAGATGTTTTGGTATTTAGGGGGAGATAGGTTATATTTTCTGAAAATACAAAAACAATAAAAAATACAAAAACCCAAAAACATCAGTTATTTCAAATTCCAAAAACAATAGAAAACCGGAAAAGAGCTTGTGTATAAAGGGAAAATGATAGTACATCAGCTAGACAGTTACAGTATGCTAAAGATATGGAAAGTTTAAAAAGTATTAAACAGTCTCACTGATGATATGCCGATAGGTTTTTACACATTTAGTAGGTTTGTTCGGGATATAAACTTAAATTCAAACTTGCTTATTTTCGTGGGGAACACTACTTGGATATATAGGTAACCCCTGAAATCTTGTTTGAAATATCCCTCTTTCTGAGATACTAGGTCTTTATACTCAGTGATATCTGGGGTATTATCCCGGGACTTCTGATTTTGCGGAAGCAATGGCCTAGTCCCCATATAATACTTTACTGCTGCTTGAAATAAAAGCCTGCCCTCAGCATAAAAATGATGAAACATTGAAAAATGCTAATCATGTGCCACCTAAAGTCGAAGCTGTCATCTCTCTGCTGAACGGAAGTTCTGACCTGAGCTCTCACGGCCCTCGCAATTTAACCCCTTACAGATATTATCTGTGGTATACTCACCTGTAAGACTGAATATTGGGATCTGGATACGGGAGTATATTCAAGAGGTGGGACACATAAATGAGTTTAAGTTCTTAATACACCTAATCCGTATCCTGGACAGATTGAAATTTGTGTGAGAACTTAAGTGGATCAGTATATCGACAATCTAAGCGAATTGTTTAATGCTGTGTATGAAATCAAGCTTAACGGTACTTGTAACTTGTCGGTAGCTGATATGATTCCCTAACACGCTCACCAAAAATATGTTTGTAAATAGTTTACATTTACTGCATTTCATTTCTGTTTAAAACATTCTAAAATCAAAAAGATTTCTTAGCTTTCTAGTCTAGAATATTTCTTAAAATCCAAAAAGATTTTCCATTTCTGCTTTATTTTTTCCGACAAACCAAAGTAGAAAGCTGATCTTCAGACTCGCAGTTTGAGAAAGATGTTGGAAGTTTCTGAGCTGGACAGATAAGTTGGGAGCTAATCATGTTAATTTTGTTGAAAATGAAAAGTCAAATACAAGTTCATTAAATTGAAACTTGTAATTTTTCAGAAAAATGGTTGTACAAGAATAAAGAAAAATGTCAGTACGCTTTGTATCAGGTCAACACCCCCAAAATCCACCCGCGGAGTACCACCGCTTGGAGGCGTGACATGACCAGGATCAAGCCACCAATCATATTGAACATAAGTATATAGTAAAAGTCATTCATCAATACGATAGGTGTTTCCAAAACCAAATATAAACACGTGTGTAGCGGAAGCATTAATGTAAAGCCCAACATAAGTTTAAGTACAAAACATCATAATGTTTAACAACACATTCACGATCCAAGTCCACAACGACTGTGCCTCCCGTGCAAGCTCCAATAGTACCTATGGTCCTGCAAGGCATGTAACAGAGAGTCAACAACTAGTTGAGCGAGTTCACAGGAAGTAATGCGTAATAGTAAGCTTGTTTGTAACATGTGGCTCTACTGGGCCGGTAGTAAGTTCTATTGGTGGGGGCTTCCCGTGTTGTATAACCACTAGACTATTTGTAACCATATGTGTTCTTCACAACCGAGAACAGTAATACGTACTAGTGTTACGTAGGTTTTACGTAAGTATCCTTCCCAACCGAGGATAGGGGTACGCGGGGGTTTACGTAGGTTTTACGTAAGTGCCTGACACAACCGAGGCAGTAGTAAATATAGGTTCACGTAGGTTTTACGTGAGTATCCTTCACAACCGAGGATAGCGAATAGCATAAGTATACGTAGGTTTTACGTATGGGTCCTGCACAACCGAGGACGATGGTATGGTAGTCTAGTAATAATGTCCGCATGAATCTATTCAACCTTATTCCTTAAATCCCATTTCCAACCCCTGGGAATCCCATGCCTTGGTAGAAGTGTGAACTCACCTTGTTTGCTCGGTATGCTAAGTTATGTGCTCACAGTAAATCAGTCAAGTCCTATAGTGCACGTATGTTCAGTCAGTTCACCTTCGTAATATTTCACATGTAACTAGCATCACAGTAATATCACCAAGCGTGTCTAGCAATTAGCATTCTTGTATCATGTAAACAGTTAATTCCATTCATGTCAATTCATCTTACCCATATTAGCTTTCACAGTTAATTCAAACATAATTAACCAACAACACAGTTAATTGAGCTAATTAACTGAACTAACATATTCAAACAGGGGTACACAGTTAACAAGGTTAACATTTAATAACTAACTGTGTCACATGCATTTTCTTAACTAAATTTATAGTTATAACAGAGTTAACATAGTTGATATAACCCAGTTAATATACTTAACAAATATAACAGTTTACTAGAGTTTATCAACTAACAGGATTATTTACTTAACATTGTGTCATACATAAATCTAACAAAGTTAATGAGACCAACTGGGTTTATAAAGTCAACTGAGTTAATAAACTTAACTCAGTTAGTTAGTTGAATATAATTGCATACTTAACAGTGTTATAACTTAACTTAACAAGATTAACAGTTTAATAAATCATAACAGTTTGGGTCGAAAACCCCTTTTAGCCGAAAACCCTCTTATGTCCGAAATCCCTTATGTCCGAAATCCAAATAGTGCCGAAAACAAACATGTGTGCCGAAAACCACAAGTGGGCCGAAAACACCCTATAGGCCGAAATCTGTTTTGGGCCGAAAACATATGTGGGCCGAAATCACTCTTTGTGATTTCGTCCACTTTAGAGTGTTGTGGGTGATTTCGTGAAACATCATCATCTTCCACAACTCACTGTAAGTTAAACCCAGCAACAAAAATCCATTTACAGTTACATGATGAATCATTATCAAGTCAATAATCAACTATTGGTATGAAACAAATATTCTACCAAAACTTTGTGAGATCTAGAACATAATTTCATCAGTTTATCATTCATTAACAAACACCCACTGTTGATCAAAGCTTCAAATATACAGACACTTCGTGGATGATAATTATCTAGCAAGCACACTATGATAAATCACATATTCACATATATTCATACATCATGATTAAACATCCGAAATCATGCGATATGCAACAAGAAGCAACTTGAATCATGAAATTACTAACCAAGGGTTTAAACAGAGGTTTTGCTTCAAGATGTGTTCTCTGTTGTTGGGTTTTCAGATGTAGAGAGAGAACAAAGTGATAAGATATGGTTTGGTAATTGTGAGGCTTCTCTGAGAAGATTGGTTTATAAAATGATTATACAAAATATCTAAATACTGGGCCATGGGCCAAGCCCATTTCTGATTTCGCCAAACCTTCTGGACGAAAACACTAAAGTGTTTTCATCACTTGTGTGATTTCATGAGTGCTTGTTACAGTAGAAGTTCCATCTTTCTTTAACATGTAATTAATACAAACCTTAATTACACACACTCACATATAATAAATATCATGGATTTCCAAGTACAAAATATTAATCAAAATACGATATAACGTATTACAATTGTAAGCGTTGCGAAGCAACGAGTCGTATTAACAAACAACTAAATAATAATAAAAAATTAACGTGCACTAAATGCGAAGATAGAATCTTGGAAACTCGAGTTGTCACATTATCCCCAACTTGAAAGAAATTTCGTCCCGAAATTTTGCATGCGGTTACTGAGGAAGCTAGGTAAGTTATCATTTACTTGTTTTCCTGGGGTGTCACATCATTCCCCCGTTGGTTTGGAATTTCTTCCCGAAATTCTGTAGTAGCTTCAGCCTCAGTAGTGGTTGCATTGTTTTCGAACAACTGGGGATATTTGAGTTCCATTTGGTCTTCGCGTTCCCAGGTGAACTCTGGGCCACGACGGGAGTTCCAACGAACTCGAACAAGAGGTATTCTGGTGTTCTTGAGGACCTTAACATCCCGGTCCGTGATTTCAACTGGTTCTTCGACGAAATGCAACCGTTCGTCGATAGTGAGCTCCTTCAAAGGAACTATAAAGGTCTCATCTGACTGCCACTTCTTCAGATTCGACACATGAAAGACGTTGTGAACTGCACTGAGTTCAGCTGGTAAGTTCAGTCTGTAGGCCACTTTGCCTATCTTTTCTATGACTTCAAATGGTCCAACGTATCGTGGATTGAGTTTGCCTCGTTTGCCAAAACGAACAACACCCTTCCAAGGTGAAACTTTGAGTAGTGCTCGATCCCCAACTTGGAACTCGAGTAGTTTCCTGTCTTTATCGGCGTATACTTTCTGACGGTCACGAGCTGCCGCCATGCGTTGTCGTATTTGAGCAATCTTTTCAGTAGTATCAACTACCATTTCTGGACCTGTGATCTGACTGTCACCCACCTCTGTCCAACAAAGAGGTGATCGGCATTTACGCCCGTACAATGCCTCAAATGGAGCAGCTTTAATGCTGGTGTGGTAACTGTTGTTGTACGAAAATTCCACAAGTGGCAAATGTTTTTCCCAGCCTTTGCCAAAGTCAATTACGCACGCCCGAAGCATGTCTTCTAGAGTTTGAATAGTACGCTCAGATTGCCCATCTGTCTGTGGATGATAAGCTGTGCTCATGTCTAATCGAGAGCCAAAAGATTTATGCATTGCTTGCCACAGTTCTGAAGTAAAACGTGCATCACGATCAGAGATAATAGATGTGGGCACCCCGTGCCTCGAGACAACTTCCTTAAGGTACACGTCTGCTAGAGTGGAGAACTTATCCGTTTCCTTGATAGCCAAGAAGTGAGCAGACTTTGTGAGTCGATCCACGATCACCCAAATAGTATCATTTCCGCGCTGAGATCTAGGTAAGCCAGTAACAAAATCCATGGAAATTTGCTCCCATTTCCATTGTGGTATCTCAGGTTGTTGGAGTGGACCTGATGGTTTCTGATATTCTGCTTTGACTCTCGCACAAGTCAAACACTTGCTAACGTAAGTTGCTATGTGGGCCTTCATGCTAGGCCACCAATATGTAGTTCTGAGGTCGTGGTACATCTTATCCGAACCAGGATGTACTGAGTAGCGAGACTTATGAGCTTCATTCATTACAAGCTCGCGTAAGTTACCATAGAGTGGGACCCAGATGCGTCCTGTTACATAGTAGGCGCCGTCTGCCCTTTGTTCTAACCTTTGCCTTGAGCCGCGCAGGGCTTCAGCCCTGACGTTTTCTGGTTTCAATGCTTCTACCTGAGCATCTCGTATCTGTGAAGGAAGACTAGACTGAATAGTGAGTTGCAACGCTCGTACACGCCTAGGTGTAGTATCCTTTCGACTGAGGGCGTCGGCCACCACATTGGCTTTGCCCGGATGGTATTTTATAGCACATTCGTAATCGTTCAGTAACTCGACCCATCGACGTTGTCGCATGTTCAAGTCTTTCTGCTTGAAGATATGCTCAAGACTTCTGTGATCGGTGTAGATGGTGCACTTGGTGCCATACAGATAATGTCTCCATATCTTGAGTGCAAAGACAACAGCTCCAAGCTCTAAATCGTGCGTAGTGTAATTCCGTTCGTGAATCTTAAGTTGGCGCGAAGCATAAGCAATAACTTTATCCCGTTGCATCAACACACATCCTAGACCTTGGATAGATGCATCGCAGTAGACTACAAAATCGTCCGTGCCTTCAGGCAATGAGAGGATAGGTGCGCTACAGAGTCTATCCTTTAAGTGCTGAAACGCTGTTTCCTGTGTATCACTCCAACGGTAAGCAATACCTTTATGTGTCAGTAATGTAAGCGGCTGTGCAATCTTTGAGAAGTCTTTGATGAACCGTCTATAATAACCCGCCAAACCTAAGAATTGGCGTATTTCTGTCGGTGTGCTAGGTGCAGGCCAGTTCTTGATCGAATCTACTTTGGATGGATCGACATGAATCCCATCCTTGTTTACCACGTGGCCTAGAAAGTGGACTTCACGAAGCCAGAAGTCGCATTTTGAAAACTTTGCGTACAGCTGTTCCGTTCGAAGGAGTTCCAGAATAAGTCGTAAATGCTGCTCATGTTCCTCCCGATTCTTCGAATAGATCAGGATGTCGTCGATAAAAACAATAACAAACTTGTCAAGGTAAGGTTTGCACACCCTGTTCATAAGATCCATAAAAACCGCAGGCGCGTTCGTTAGCCCGAATGGCATGACCAAAAACTCGTAATGGCCGTAGCGAGTTCTGAATGCTGTTTTGGAGACGTCCTCATCCCGGACTCTCAGTTGATGATAACCTGACCTCAGGTCAATCTTTGAGTAATAGCTCGACCCTTGCAACTGGTCGAATAAGTCATCGATGCGTGGAAGTGGATAGCGATTCTTCACCGTCACCTTGTTCAGTTCGCGGTAATCTATGCACATACGAAAGGTACCGTCTTTCTTCTTTACAAATAATACTGGAGCTCCCCATGGCGAAGAGCTAGGACGTATGAAACCCTTTTCCAAAAGTTCTTGCAATTGCTTAGACAGTTCTTCCAGTTCAGTTGGAGCTAAACGGTAAGGCGCTCGAGCTATAGGTGCTGCTCCTGGAGCTAGCTCGATCTGAAATTCGACCTGGCGATGAGGCGGTAATCCAGGTAACTCTTCAGGAAACACTTGAGGAAAGTCGCGTACTACAGGAATATCCCCAATCTTTTTCTCTGTCGCTGATGTATCAGTAACGAGTGCTAAAATAGCTATGTGGCCCTTTCGTAAACACTTCTGTGCCTTCAATAAGGAGATGATGCCACTCACGACACCACACTTATTGCCTTGAACTTCGAGAGGTTCTTTGCCAGAACGAGGAATACGAATGATCTTCTCCTTGCATAGGATCTCTGCTTGTTGTTGGGATAACCAATCCATACCAATGACAATATCAAAACTACTCAGAGTTATAGGAATAAGATCGATAGAGAAAGTCTGACCGGCGAGGATAAGATTACAACCCTGAACTATGTGTGTGGCCTCTAGACTTTTACCGTTAGCTAACTCTACGACATGTTTGGTGTTCAAAGGTGTTGGTGCGCGTTTAAGCATTTGACTAGCTTTCAGAGACATATAACTGGTATCCGCACCCGAATCAAATAATACGGTAACATAAAAGTCGTCAAGAAGAAACTTACCCGTAACCACATTAGGATCGTTCCTTGCGTCACTCTGACCAATCACAAATAAACGACCCTTTGCACCATTGTTGTTGTTGTTTCCCCCATTGTTGTTCCCAGTGCCCTGATTATTGTTGTTGTTGTTCCCATTTCCCTGGTTGTTATTGTTCTGGTTTCGGTTTAACTGAGGGCAGTGTCTTTTGAAGTGACCTTCAGCACCACAATGAAAACATCCCTTGTTACCCTGTTGTTGGTTCTGCTGCGTTTGATGCTGCTGTTGATTCTGAGTTACAGGTCGTGGGCTCCTACAATCCTTGGCCTCATGGCCCATCCTGTGGCACCTCTGACAACGACCCTTGTTGCACTGGCCACTGTGATGCCTGTTACAGTTGTTACACCTTGGGAGGTTCCCTCGATAACCACCCTGCCTGTGACTGCCCGAAGATTGCTGACTAGGGCTCTGATAGTTGTCAGTCTTTCGCTGCTGAACTTGAGACTGTACTAAAGCTGAACCTTTGCTGGAATCCCCCTCCCATTTTCTCTTGTTATCACTGGGGGTAGCATGAGTAGTTGCTGAAACAGTAGCAATAGTAGTAGCGCTGATACGTTTAGGCAGCTTGTTCTGCTCCACTGCCTGATCGGTGAGGCGATGGGCTAGCTTGACGATCTGTTGAATAGTGCCAAGATTCGCTGAGGTTACGTGACTTTGAATCTCCGGCACCAGACCATTGAGATACAGTTCGATACGCTTAATGGGAGGGTCCACCATAGTAGGACACAGAATAGCCAACTCATTCGATCTTCTATTATACGCTTCAATTTCTGACCCCGTCATTTTCAAGTGGTAAAACTCTACCTCCAGCTTATGAATATCATCACGGCTACAGTATTCCTCTTTGATCAATTCCTTGAAATCATTCCAGGGTGTGGCGTTAGCAACAGCCAACCCTAACATCTGCACTTGCGCATTCCACCAAGTCAGCGCAATGCCTTCTAGAGTACCAGTGGCGTATTTCACCCTGCGAGCCTCAGGGCATTCGCACATTTCAAATACGGACTCGAGCTTTTCAAACCAATGGAGGAGTCCAACCGCTCCTTCCGTGCCACTAAAGGTAGTAGGACGACAGTCCATGAAAGTTTTGAAGGTGCAAACAGGTGGCTGAGCGTGCTGACCTGTTGTGTATAAGAATCCAGTACAAGATTAAACACAAGAGTTGGTTTAGGAGTGTAGGATCTAAAGATCCTAGTGTGAGTTACAACTGCAGGGTATACCTCCTGCCTGTGCGGCTGTAAGTGCCTCAGCAATTCGTTCGTTAATGAGAGCCGTCAGTTGGGCTTGCGTCATGTTGATACGTCCAGACATGATCTTCATAGTAAATATGACATAAGTGAGAGAGGTTCGCGAGTAGTGCGATAACAAAAGAGAGTAATCACACAAGTGTTCTCATGCAATAGTGTTAAGTTAACCTAAGCATACCCGGAGCAAAGTTCTATGCAATTCTAGCAAGTAGGCAATAAGACATATACCATATTACCTATAGTGATGAGTCTTGCACGTGGAGCGAGGCGTCGTTGTGGATCGTTGAGCACTGTTCTGGTTATAGTCTGGTTTTAATAAAAACGTTTTCTCCTTATTAAAACCGAGTTCTCTATAACCAATGGCTCTGATACCAATCTGTCACACCCCCAAAATCCACCCGCGGAGTACCACCGCTTGGAGGCGTGACATGACCAGGATCAAGCCACCAATCATATTGAACATAAGTATATAGTAAAAGTCATTCATCAATACGATAGGTGTTTCCAAAACCAAATATAAACACGTGTGTAGCGGAAGCATTAATGTAAAGCCCAACATAAGTTTAAGTACAAAACATCATAATGTTTAACAACACATTCACGATCCAAGTCCACAACGACTGTGCCTCCCGTGCAAGCTCCAATAGTACCTATGGTCCTGCAAGGCATGTAACAGAGAGTCAACAACTAGTTGAGCGAGTTCACAGGAAGTAATGCGTAATAGTAAGCTTGTTTGTAACATGTGGCTCTACTGGGCCGGTAGTAAGTTCTATTGGTGGGGGCTTCCCGTGTTGTATAACCACTAGACTATTTGTAACCATATGTGTTCTTCACAACCGAGAACAGTAATACGTACTAGTGTTACGTAGGTTTTACGTAAGTATCCTTCCCAACCGAGGATAGGGGTACGCGGGGGTTTACGTAGGTTTTACGTAAGTGCCTGACACAACCGAGGCAGTAGTAAATATAGGTTCACGTAGGTTTTACGTGAGTATCCTTCACAACCGAGGATAGCGAATAGCATAAGTATACGTAGGTTTTACGTATGGGTCCTGCACAACCGAGGACGATGGTATGGTAGTCTAGTAATAATGTCCGCATGAATCTATTCAACCTTATTCCTTAAATCCCATTTCCAACCCCTGGGAATCCCATGCCTTGGTAGAAGTGTGAACTCACCTTGTTTGCTCGGTATGCTAAGTTATGTGCTCACAGTAAATCAGTCAAGTCCTATAGTGCACGTATGTTCAGTCAGTTCACCTTCGTAATATTTCACATGTAACTAGCATCACAGTAATATCACCAAGCGTGTCTAGCAATTAGCATTCTTGTATCATGTAAACAGTTAATTCCATTCATGTCAATTCATCTTACCCATATTAGCTTTCACAGTTAATTCAAACATAATTAACCAACAACACAGTTAATTGAGCTAATTAACTGAACTAACATATTCAAACAGGGGTACACAGTTAACAAGGTTAACATTTAATAACTAACTGTGTCACATGCATTTTCTTAACTAAATTTATAGTTATAACAGAGTTAACATAGTTGATATAACCCAGTTAATATACTTAACAAATATAACAGTTTACTAGAGTTTATCAACTAACAGGATTATTTACTTAACATTGTGTCATACATAAATCTAACAAAGTTAATGAGACCAACTGGGTTTATAAAGTCAACTGAGTTAATAAACTTAACTCAGTTAGTTAGTTGAATATAATTGCATACTTAACAGTGTTATAACTTAACTTAACAAGATTAACAGTTTAATAAATCATAACAGTTTGGGTCGAAAACCCCTTTTAGCCGAAAACCCTCTTATGTCCGAAATCCCTTATGTCCGAAATCCAAATAGTGCCGAAAACAAACATGTGTGCCGAAAACCACAAGTGGGCCGAAAACACCCTATAGGCCGAAATCTGTTTTGGGCCGAAAACATATGTGGGCCGAAATCACTCTTTGTGATTTCGTCCACTTTAGAGTGTTGTGGGTGATTTCGTGAAACATCATCATCTTCCACAACTCACTGTAAGTTAAACCCAGCAACAAAAATCCATTTACAGTTACATGATGAATCATTATCAAGTCAATAATCAACTATTGGTATGAAACAAATATTCTACCAAAACTTTGTGAGATCTAGAACATAATTTCATCAGTTTATCATTCATTAACAAACACCCACTGTTGATCAAAGCTTCAAATATACAGACACTTCGTGGATGATAATTATCTAGCAAGTACACTATGATAAATCACATATTCACATATATTCATACATCATGATTAAACATCCGAAATCATGCGATATGCAACAAGAAGCAACTTGAATCATGAAATTACTAACCAAGGGTTTAAACAGAGGTTTTGCTTCAAGATGTGTTCTCTGTTGTTGGGTTTTCAGATGTAGAGAGAGAACAAAGTGATAAGATATGGTTTGGTAATTGTGAGGCTTCTCTGAGAAGATTGGTTTATAAAATGATTATACAAAATATCTAAATACTGGGCCATGGGCCAAGCCCATTTCTGATTTCGCCAAACCTTCTGGACGAAAACACTAAAGTGTTTTCATCACTTGTGTGATTTCATGAGTGCTTGTTTACAGTAGAAGTTCCATCTTTCTTTAACATGTAATTAATACAAACCTTAATTACACACACTCACATATAATAAATATCATGGATTTCCAAGTACAAAATATTAATCAAAATACGATATAACGTATTACAATTGTAAGCGTTGCGAAGCAACGAGTCGTATTAACAAACAACTAAATAATAATAAAAAATTAACGTGCACTAAATGCGAAGATAGAATCTTGGAAACTCGAGTTGTCACAGCAAGGTTCAGATCTAGAGATTCACCGGATTAATTTGTGTCAAAACATGTTTTATTTGAGTAGATCTGATGATTGAACGGTTACGGCTATCGGTAGAGTTTTTGACGAATTAAACCCTGATTAGGACGAATTAGACAACTTTGAACATAGGGTTTTGCTCGCAATTAGATTCTCTACGTAGATCTATGTTCAATTAGAGGTTTTGCCTTAGAAAAATTTTTGATGTTCTTGAATGTTCCTCAACTGTTATTCATGTGTGTGGCTATCCGGTCGGACAGCAATCCGGTCGGATAGCAATCCGTTCCATAAACTTGATTCTTGAAAACTGTGCCTCTGTTAACTGTCAACATTGCTTTAAATTGATTTGTGCTATCCGGTCGGATGGTAATCCATTTCATAGCTTTTCATAAACTTTTGCCTGAGGTCTCGTGCTATCCGGTCGGATGACAATCCGGTTGGATGACACTTCTTCATTTGTTCATATCTTGTCATGACTCGGATGACAATCCGGTCGGATTACCATCCGACTGGACAACCAATTCATTCTCATGACTCGGATGACAATCCGGTCGGATGACCATCCGACCGGACAATCAACTCATTCACATTACTTGGAGTGGTAATCCGGTCGGACAGTAATCCGAGCGGACAACAAAGTCATTCACATTTTCATATCTTGGAAATTTGTGCATTCATGTCATGACAATCCGGTCGGACAAGCCATCAGACTGTTGACGAATGAGGATTAAATTTTCAAAAGGCAATCCGGTCGGATGACAATCCGGTCGGATAGCAATCCGAGTCTCTGTACTATGTAGAGAGATATCTTCAGAGTTAGAAAAATTTTTAGAAATGCCAAGATTTTGTTTAAAACCAAATTTTTCTGCAGGACTGGGAGAAAACGCATAACATCTACTGTCTGTTAGAAAAAGAATATACAGAAAAATCTGTAATTGAAAAAATTGCAAACTTCTTAAGGGAAAGCAAGATTGCTAAGGCTCTAACTGATAAAACCATAGTCTACGAATCACATGTCAGACGATTTTGGAACTCTGCACGATATGAAGAGAAAGATAAGATGATCTATTATGCAGTAACAAAGAGAGATGAGAATGGAAAGAATGTGGATTTGGAGATTAAGATAAAAGTTGGAGATGTGAGACGTGTGTTAGAATTAGGTGATTCTAATAATGATCCAACCATTATCTCTGAACGTCTAGCAAAGGGATTATGGTGCAGAATGGGATTCACAGGTCACATAAATGGAAAAAATGTTAAAAACAAATTTCAGTCATGCTTACAAATTTATGGTTCATTGTGTGACACATGCTCTATCACATAGGAAGGGAGCTTATGATGAAACATCGGACTATCTTATGAACATCATCACATGCCTTGTTTTAAATAGGCCATATAATGTTTCTCAAGTGATATTTGATTACATGACTGAGAATACAAAAGCTGAGAACAAGAAGTACATCATGTATCCTCGCTTTGTACAGATGTTGATTGATGATCAGTTCAAGGACCTTAAGAAGAGTAATGATGATATTTTAGGTCTGAGGCACATGACAGCAGATACTTTAAGTAGACTAATTAAGGGTCCTAATCCAGGAGCAAAAAGAATGATATGCAAAATCAGCAGACCAGGATATGTTGCTCCAGAGAATAATGCTTGGAGACACCAAAATAGTGACTCAGATAATGAAGATGTAAAGATGAGTGAGCTAAAAGAGAAGAATACTAGATGGTGGGTTATTAAAGATGGGAAGAGGAAGAGAACTCCCAAAACGTCCCCTGTAGTTCCTATTTCAAAGGAGTCATCTCCTAAGATTGTGATTAAGGGTACAGTGAGAGGGGGAGTCATGAGAGAAGATAGAACTTTAACCTGCTATATTATTCTCATGTTATCTTAAATGTTTGTTTTACAGGGCCATCTGGAGAATCACAGTAGAGACTAATTGATGAAACAGTGTTGGAACCGTCAGCAGTTATTCAAGAAGGAGCTGGTTTATTGAAGCATTCACTTGAAAGTTTTTTGAAAAAGAATGAGGAAGTTGCTGCTCAGAAAGAACAAAGCTCTAGTATTCAAGCTGAAGGTAGCAAAGTTACAGAGCCTGAGGGTGTTGTACAAGTTAATTCAAGTGAAGAAGATTCTAAAGATACTGAGTCTGAGTCAGAGCTTGATCCAACAACACTTGGCAGAGGAAAAGCTCAACTGAAGAAAAAGCCTTCTAAGAAGCAGAAAACATCGGATGAAGAAGATTCGTCTTATAAACCTGATGAGCCAAAGAAACAAATAAAAAAGCGTAAAGCTGTACAAGCTGGAGTTATTCCAAGAAAAGTACGAGCAAAGAAAGGTGATGCTAAAGTACAAAAGGATCAAGGCGGCAAAGGCAAAAAGCATGAAACATCAAAGGTTCAGGAACCATAGGTGCAGAATGTTAAAGTACCGGAAGTTGAAGTTCAAAATAAAATTGGTCACGATGATTATGTTGAAGTGACTGAAGGTGGAGATTTTACTTCTAAATTTCCACCAATTCCAGAAAATATTGAGATTCCAGAATCTTCACGCCCCAAAACTACAGATGATTTGTTCGGAAATCTTCCACCTGCTTGAGGGGATCCTTTAGAAGATTTGAACTTTGGAGATGACTTTGATGTGTTCAACAATGAAGCAGTAAAAATATTGGCAAAGAAAGTTGCTGAGCTTGAGAAAGAAAAGATAAAAGCTGAAGCAGAACGTGATGTCTTAAAGAAACATGTTGAACAGCTGATGAAAGCTCATGATCAAATCAGAATGGTGTTGATAGATCAAGAGAAGATGATAAACGAAATGAAGGATGACAACAATGATAATTCTAAAATGTTTGAACTCTTGACAGCATAAATTTCTTCATTAAATGTGAAGATAAAGAATCTTCAAGATGTGAATCAAACACTGAATCAGCTTCTCAGTGAAATGAGTGAAGCTTCATCAAACGAAATGAAGACAATGAAGTTAGAAATGGAAGCAATGAAAGCTGATAAAGTAATGAAAGATAATCAGCTCAGCATGTTATATGCAGTAATGGAAAATCACTTGAAGATTGATGTTCATGCTGTTTTCAATGATCTTGAAGTTAAAAAGGTTGAGGAAAGAAGAATCGAAAGAGAAAGGAGACTAGCTGAAGAAGCCACACAAAAGAATAAAAATGTTATTGAGGAAAATCAAGAAGCTGGTGGGTCTTCTAGTCAAGCTGACATTGAAATGATTGATGTTGAAACTGTTCAAGAACAGAATATTGAAGATGTTCAAGAACAAGTTATCGAGGATGTTCAAGAACAAGATGCTGAAGATGCTAACAATGAACAAGATCAAGACTTCATGCTGGTTGGTGAGTCTTCTCTATCCATTGATCTTGATGAAGTTATTCGTCGAGTTGCTGCTATACAAAAGAAAAGAAAGGCAAAAGAAATGTTATTGTTGGAATGGAAGACACAACAGTTTGTCCTTGTTGGAAGACCATCCACAGTGCCTTATAGTATACCAGAGATTGTTCGCCAAGTGAAAATTGAAGAAAGGCGAAAAGCAGCAAAGAGAGCTCGTGGAGAAGTTGTGGATAGTGATTCTGATTTGGAGATCCTATGTGGTTTGTAAATTGTTCAAAGAAAGACATAGACTGCCTATTCTACAACAAGATAGTCTACGAAAGGCCTGATAAAGAGCAAGCAATGCAATATCAAACAATAGTGGATGTGTGCTTTGCTCAAGACATCAACTCGGGAAGATACTGGAAGACAAAATGGAGAGATCTCGAGATTGATGAATTTCTGAAAAAGTATAAACGTGACCAAAGATCAAAATCTATTGCTAAAAGAGCAGCTGAGCTGGGCAAACGCAAGTTTGGGAAGTCAATACCAATGGATCAAACGCCGATTGAATCAGAAGAGAACAAGATTCCCAAATGGGATCGGAAGCGTGATGGTGATCCGGTCTACAGGAAATGGTGGTTGACTAAAGGAAGGCATATAAGGAAAAGAATGTTAGATGAAAGGGCAGACAAGAGAAGACAGAAAGCGAAAGAACGAAGGCGCAACAGGAGGAATTAAAGACTATGCTAGAAGGAACTACAGCTACATCCAAGGGGGAGTCTATTAGTGTATACGTCTGTAGCTTCCGTCACCATTTAGTCATGTTTTGTATATTTGTGTCCTTTGTAATGTATTATGTAATGTATATGTGTTAGATAGGACGACAGCTCAGGAAATGGACTTGGTTTGTTAAAGATGATGTCCGTCGGTTGGCTTGTGTCATCCGGTCGGATGGCCATCCGACCGGATAGCCATCCGAGCGGAATAACCACTCTACCGGGCAGCATCTATCACTTTCCTGAGATGTCTATAAATACCTCGTCCGGGTATCTCAGTCAGAACTTTTTTGCATCTCTAGATCTGCTGACTTTCTTGAACTTTCTTCTGGTTCTTGTACTTTCACAATATTGTAATAGAAAGATTCAGACAGTGTTTAAACGTTGAATTGCGTGTTGTATTTCTATGACTTGATCAAAGGATTCCGCACTTTGCTCAAGATCGATTCATCTACGGTTGCATAAATCAGATCCGGTACAAAAAGGACCTAACACTTATATATAAAATAATTGTTTATTAGGAGTTCTGAAAGTTCTGTAGTTATTTAGAGTTCTGAAATGAATTCAACCTTATATATATATGAATTCAACCCTATATATATATATATTTCATATATATATATATAGGGTTGAATTCATTTCAGAACTCTAAATAACTACAGAACTTTCAGAACTCCTGATAAACAATTATTTTATATATAAGTTTTTGTATTTAGGATGTTTTTATCATCTATTATATGTATTTCTTTGATTACATACATCTTAAAAGTAGTTTACATATCTTTAATTGCCAAAATTATATATATGTGTCATAACTAATTACATATTTGTAAAAAAAAAAACTAGTTTACATATGTGTAATTATAAAATTACATATAAAAAATGATAAAATTACTCTTAACATGTATGTAATTGTAAAAATACACATAATAAATGATAAAATTATCCTAAACATAAAAATATATAAATAAAAAGATTGTTTATTAGGAGTTCTGTAAATATTTATGGTTTTGAAATGATCCTGGCCCTATATATATATATATATATATATATATATATATATATATATATATATATATATATATAGGGAGGGTTTAAATGAGATCGCTAAATATCTCGAAAACTGTGATAACAAATGAAAAAACCACAAGAACTTGGTAAAAAACAATTGAAATTCTAAATTTCTTTTTACACTTATCATTATTATTCAAATACAATGTTAGAAATTAAATTTACACATTTAAATTTTTTTGAATTCGTAAATAAAGAAAATTTACACATGTGTAAAAATTCTAGTAAGACTGATTTTGAGAGAAGAAATAAATTATTTTATGTTGTAAATTCTTTTTTGATGTTGTATTTTTATTACAATGAGGTTTGTATTAAAAAATTTGGTTTTGATTGGTTTTACTCATTCGTTCTCATGGTTCTCGCAATATTTAGCGTTCTCAAGATAACCCTCCCCTATATATATATATATATATATATATATATATATATGAAACCTTAATTAAAAAAAACCCTTAAACTAAAAAAATAAAAATACATATTAATATATAGAGTTAAATGTCATTTTAGTCCTTTTGGTTTGGGTCATTTTGCCAGTTTAGTCAAAAGGTTTGAAACGTTGCCATATTAGTTCAAATAGTTTCAGACGTTACCATTTTAGTCCACTGGGTTAATTATATCCATTTGTTCTGTTAACTAAAAGGCAATTCAGTCATTTTAGATGGTCAAATTGCGCTTCTAGTTAACAAAAGTATATATGAAATGACCGAATTGCCCTTCTAGTTAATAGGAAAAATAGATAGAGTTAACCTAGTGGACTAAAATTGCAACGTTTGAAACTATTTGAACTAAAATGAAAACATTTCAAAACTTTGGACTAACCTGGCAAAATGACCAAACCACAGGCACTAAAATGGCATTTAACTCTAATATATAAAAAACATTTAATTTTTTAAAAACAGAATATTAATTAATATATTAAAAAAACCCCTGTAATTTTTTTTAAAATATTTTTCTATATAATAAAAATCTACCAATCTCCAACCCTCCCACCCCCTCTCTCTCTACAAGTCCACAACCCCCACCTCCGCCACACACTATCACCAACCTCCGCCACACACCTCCATCACCCATCACCGCCCACCTCGCACGTATAAAACAATCAAATATATATTGTGTGGTAGAGGTGGCCGGAGGTGCTCGTTGATGGGTGAAGGAGGAGGTAGGGGTTGTGGACTTGTGGGTAGAGAGAGGGGGGGGGGGGGTTGAGGATTGATGGATTTTTATTATATGTAAAAATATTTTTAAAAAATTAAAGGGATTTTTTAAATATATTAATTAATATAGTGTTTTTAAAAATTAAAGGTTTTTTTGTATATTAATATGTATTTTTATTTTTTTTAGTTTAAGGGGTTTTTTTAATTAAAGTTTTTATATATATAATTGAATAAAAATGGTTTTTGGATAGAAATGACAATTACCAAACTATTTAGTGTGAGTTAATTGACAATTTTTAATGAAGTTAATGGGTTGGACCAAAAAAACAAAAAACTCAGGAACCTAGAGGAGAAAAAAAACTATTTAGAATAAAGTTTTAATTTGGGACAAGACTAGGATTTTGAACCGCCGCACGTTGCGGCGACGTCGAAAGTTAAGGTAACTCGTATCTATACTATATATTTGACCCGACTCTTTACTTATAAAAATTACATTGCCATAGAATGAAAACATATAATATTTGACCCGACTTGCTTTCAAATACAGTTTACAAACGTACACAAAATAGGTATATATATATATATATATGGCACACTCATTGCAGTGTAAAGTTATAACAATATTTTAGACAACCGTGTAAAATCGTAAAAGTAATTTAGACATTAATATGGTTAGACATAGATAAAAAAAAGTATACTAATGTGTGACGCTGTGGTCTAAAGTCGTAAAAGCAATTCAAATAAAATGAGACGTTAAGTTATTAAGTAGAAAAAGTTGTCAGATCAAAGTTGTCAATTATCAAAAGTTAAAATTGAATGTTTAAGTTACCTAGTTTGAGAGTGTGAATTGAAAGAACTAAAAGTATAGGGGTTAAAAAGTAAAAATATAGGGATTATAATTGTAATATATGAAAATTGAAAGGATATAAATGTATAGGGGCTAAGTGTGTATTTTTGTAAAAGTTGAGGACTTAAAGACAAAGGTCCTCCACCGACCTTTGTCTTTAAGATTATACATATATAAAAAAAAGTATAATAATTTGTCCTCGTTGCGGTGTAAAGTTGTAAAAGTAATTTAAACAAATGGAGGTGTCAAGTTATTAAGTAGAAAATGTTAAGAAGGTCAAAGTTGTCAATTACTAAAAGTTAGAAATGAATGTGCAACTTACTTAAAGATAGGGGTTAATAGTGTTTCATGTCAAAAAATTAAGGGCTTAAAGTGGAAAAAACTTGAAAGTGTAAGGGTCTTTTTTGTTGGTTCAGAAATTTGAAGGAAAAAAAATGAAAAACTCAAAAACTTGAAGGTTAAAAGAGAAAGGTCTCCACCGACCTTTCTCTTTAATATTATATAAATAAGAATATAACGTCTCACACATTGTGGTGTAAAGTCGTAAAAAAGTTTTTAAAAAAATTGAACCAAATAGACAGTAAAATAATGCCAAAACACCACGGACAAACGATAAGGAAGACTCACCTTCAACATAAGAAACTAGTTATTAAAGTCATTAATACAGAACCAAATAAAAAGTGCGAAAAGATTAAAAATAAAAAGTATTACACTAAACACTTGTCTTCACCAAGTGATGTAAGAGACTTAGGCAAACATGGCCTTTGATTGTTAAGAACTCTTACGATCAATCTTGAATCCCGAGACTACTCACATACTCTATGATGGATGATGGATGATGGTGGTGGATGATGGTGTGTGGTGGTGGTGGAGTGTGGGTGAAGTGTGAGAGAGGTTGTTTGCCAAGGGATGGTTTGCAAATGAGCCAACCACCCCTATTTATAGCCTGCACAAAAGCCCGGACATGGCTCCGTGTCCATTGGGCACGGCCCCGTGTCCACCCATCTCCTCTTTCTTCATTTAATGCAGTTTGTCTGCATTAGTTGACCACGCCCCCGTGTCCGCTGGGCACGCCCCCGTGTCCGCTGGGCACGCCCCCGTGTCCGCTGGGCACGACCCCGTGTGCAGAAGCGTATCTGTACTATCAAGTTATTCCTAGATTCTGCGAATCTTAGAGTTGACCACGACCCCGTGTCGGCTTGGCACGCCCCCGTGGTGGGTGATAGAAATTTCTGCAAATTTGTCTTTTCTGCAGACACTTGGGCACGCCCCCGTGCTCAGTGAGCACGGGGCGTGTTCAGCCTTCTGTTCTCTTGTTTTTGCTTTAGAGGATGCTGTCGAGGGGTCGGGCATGCCACGTTTATTCCTTTTCTTGTATTTATGCTGGATTTGGCTGCATTTTTGCTACTTTTGTTCATTTAAGCTCTTTTAACCCTGAAAATACAAAAGGAAGACAAAAGCATACTTTTTCCAACATTAGTACTAAAAAAGGGTTAGTTTTATGCCTCATTTGATGTAATTTATATGTTGCATTTTGCACACATCAAATACCCCCACACTTGAATCTTTTCTTGTCCTCAAGCAAAACTCTTTATTTTGTGGCTTACACTCCCAAATGGAATGGGTAGAAGAGAAGGTTTTTGGGCTTGTCATAGAGTGTAGGGATTTCCAAGCTTCTTTATTAGGTTTTATTTTTATTTTATTTACAATCCTATTCGTCATGATTTATTTAAAACTTTTCACAAGAGAAATTATTTATAGGGCATAACATGCCTCTTTAAAATTCCATTTATATACAAGTTCACATACCTCATGGGGGATTACTCAACACTCGGCCGAAGATGTATTGTTGTGAAACACTCGAAAGCGGCATGGAACTTACTTCTACCATATGCTTGCCAAGCAATCAATCCTCCTCCTTTTTAACTGTAAACCTTTGTAAATATCAAGAGGACTTTTGGGGAAGGGTTAGGCTTGGGTTAAAGGTAGGTGGTTTGGTTAGTGGTTAGTAGAAAATGACGAAAGGCGTAAAAAGCATCGGTTTTCATAAGACTTTTTATTTTTATGACTTTTTATTTTGATGAAGCAATTCTTCAAACAAAGTTCTTTTTGATAAACTTGTTTGTTTATTTCTTTTGGCTTCATCATCATTTTTTTTTCAATAAGAAAGTCATAAGAGAAACCGAGCTTTGTTACTAAAATAAAGGGTGTTTGTTTTGGGTTAAGAAATGAAAAGGTTTAGGCTCAAAGGGGCTAACTAGGGGATTTTGGGTAGGTGGTAAAAAAAGAAAAATAATGGTGTAGAAATAAAAATGGTTAGTCCTAATGCTTCCATCATTTACTTACTCGGGTTTAAGTTGGTAAGGACCGGGAATGCATTGTCGTGGCAAGTTCTAGAGTCGTAAGAACCAAGCGGCTATTCACAGAAGAAACGAAAAATGAGCATTTAGTTTAAAGATGTGAATTTGTATGCTCAATAAAGGCTCAAAACTCACTTTTTGTGGGAATGGGTTTTTATGTGATCAAGTATATATAATCAAATTTTAACTAGATTTGTCATGGCATTTCATAATTTTCTTATGATTGTTCTTTTTATCACGACGCTATCGGTTGTAAATTTGTAAAAATATCACATTTTTAGAACTTGAAATTCCCAATTTAAACCTGTTTAGCGGTTCCAATAGAGTTTTGTGTAAGGCTTGTAATTAGGACTTGCAAAATTCAAGGTTTTAGCATCCCCCCCTACACTAAAATTACACATTGTCTTCAATGTGTCCCAAAAATAAGTTTTTAGGTTGATTGAATGTGTAAAAAATGTGAAAAAGAAAATATGTATGCTACTGGCCATCTGGACACGGCCCCGTGTCGGATGAACACGACCCCGTGGTCAGAGTGCCAGTAACAAGAACTTACAGAAGGTGGACACGGGGGCGTGTTGGCTGGGCACGACCCCGTTTCTGGTAAAAATCTGCAGAATTTTGGAGAAACAACAGGTCAGGGGCAATGGGCACGGGGGCGTGTTGGCTGAACACGACCCCATGTGGACAAACTGCAAAGGTGCAAAACAGGTTTCTGGCTTCGGTTTTCCTGTCCCGGCTTTAGTAGCACTAATGTTTAGTACTCTAAGCCTCGTATGTACCTGTTTTATCAATAAACACTACACCAAACCATAACAAGCATCCTAAATTACCATTGTTCAAGCATCCATGTCCCAAAGTTAAAAGAAAAGAAAATGCAGAAAAGTAAAAAAGTGTTACAGGAAAGTAAATTGTTCAACAGATGGCACGCATGCCGAAAATTGTTCATAAGATAAGGGATTAACCTGTGGACCTCCAACCATGAACCGCTACCTCCATTCCTCCCGCCTAATCCATATCCTCGTCTTCATCATCATCTCCTCCTCCGTGCCCCGCCATGTACTCTCGGATGTTCCCAATGTCATCCTGTATATAGGATATGTTTCTCTCTTTTGCTCCGACCCAGGCGTACGTGTTGTTGGCCATGTTGTAGGTGTTCCTGGTGCATATGAGGTTTTCCTGCAATAAGTCATGTAAGCTTTGAAAATTAGGAAAATCGCCTCCTTGTGAGGAGGATTGGCCCGGATCACCCTGGGGCTGGTAATGGTACTGAGGAGGAGGTTGGAAATGTGGAGCGTGTAAGACGAGTGCCTCTTGCGGGTTCCATGCATGCCCCTGGACTCTTTGGAAGCTGACCGTCCCATCTTCTGCTTCATAAATCAGGTTCATTGAGCGGCAGATGACCATGTCCACTCTTCCCGACCATGGGCTCTTTTCGAAAGACCTGGGCATGTTCACGAAATGCTTGAAGAGATGGTATATCCACCCCCCAAAGAAGATAGGAGTCGGGGGAGTAGCAAGCTGGTTCCAATGCATGTTTCGGAGGAGGAGGGACGGAACATCAAGGTTGGTGCGGGTGTGGATGCAATGGAGGACTAGCAGATCTCGTAACCCTACAACGCCGCTGCTGTCGTGCCTTTGGCTAAGAGAGTAAGTGAGGACCCTATGGATATAGCGGTAAAGAGGGTCCCTCAGCTGCATACTCTTAGTTTGGCTCGGATTGTAGTTGCCATCTCCTATTTGAGCCCAAGCAGCTTGGCGTTGATTTGGTTGAATCTCACGTAGACCCCCGATGTTTTCTTCATCCCCCGCATCTTCCTCCGCATACAACCCAACTATAGACCCAAACTGTGCTATCGAGATTGAGTACTTTGTCCCCCCACACCCGAATTCTACCCCATCATTATCAAATGGATCGGCTCTCATTTTGAAAGCAAATGTGCTATAGAATTCCATGTTATATTCATGGACTGAACGAAGTCGAGTGCACAGAGCGGCTCTTAGTGGGCTGGTGACTAGGTTGTTAAATCGGTCAAGCTGGTTCACTGCCCCTAGAAGATCCGTGCATACTGTTCGTGGGTATTCCTCCGGCCTGGTTCGAAGCACGTCGTATCTTGCTTTAGCATCCAACTCATTTGCATTGAACCGCGTGAATTCCTTGGACATCTGAAAGGAAACACCAAACAATTAGCACGAAACAGTGAAATTTTCGGAGAAAACATGAAAACAGTCAGCTGAACACGGCCTCGTGTTCAGCGGACACGCCCCGAGTTGGCTTGAATTTAGTTGGACACGCCCCCGTGCTCAGTAAGCACGACCCCGTGTCAAGACGTCTGTTTCCCAAAAATCCCATTTTTCGACCAGGTCCCGAAAACTTGAAAATTTTTGGTCCAGTAGGGGCGGTTTTCCCCGAAAATGAAACCCCAAATGCCGTTTTCCCAAAACAAACCGTTTACCCCTTCAGTTTTATATTTTTCGGTTAAAAAACAAGGGTTTGGGGTTTTTGTGAGAAATCGGGCAAATCTACAAACAATACAAGTTGATTTACTTCCTATAACATGTATCTATACTAATGCTAACAGATCTAAGCAAAAATTTGAGGTTCGATCCGGATGAAGTTCAAGAACCCTAGATTTTTCCCCAAATTTTTGGTGTTAAACTACATGCAAATGCTTAATCTAACTACTAATAATGATAGAATCATACCTTGATGTTGTTAGAAGTAGAGGAGACGTTGAAATCTTGCAGAAAATCGCCTGAACCAGAGAGTTTTCGGGGAAACGGAGCGTGTGGAATGAAGAAACTGTTATGAAAAGGGGATTTTATCCCGACAGTTGCACGGACACGGCCCCGTGGGCGGGCAAGTTTTTAAAATATTTTTTTTAAGTGCTCGTGTGAGTGCCCTGTTTCCTAAAAACTTGGTTAGAAGACTTACCGATTTAGATGTCACCCTACTTACTCGTAACTTACCAGGTATGATGTTGATGCTTTCATTCTTCGGTCGTTTGAAACGATATTTCTTCCTCCTCATCCTCAATGAATCCTTGATAGAGCTTCAGCCGTTGGCCATTGACTTTGAATGGATTTCCATTTCGAGATTTAATTTCTACTGCACCGTGTGGGAAAATATGGGTGATGGAAAAAGGTCCTGACCACCTAGACTTTAATTTACCAGGAAACAGTCGAAGTCATGAATTAAACAATAGAACTTGATCTCCTACTCGAAATTCATTAGGTTTAATGTGTTTATCATGCAAGTTTTTCATTCTTTCCTTATAAATTTCGGAGTTAAAGTATGCATAATTCCTTAGTTCGTCTAATTCATTTAATTGACAAAATCGGTTTTTACCGAAAAATTCTAAATCTAAGTTTACATTTTTAATTGCCCAGTAGACCTTGTGAGCTATTTCTACTGGCAAATGAGAGCTTTTTCCATAGACGAGCTTATATGGGGTTGTACCTATTGTTGTTTTATAAGCAGTTCGAAAAGCCCATAAAGCATCATCTAATTTATCGGCCCATTCTTTTTTATATAACCCTAGGGTCTTTTCAAGTATTCGTTTTAAACCTCTATTAGTCACTTCGGATTGTCCGTTTGTTTGAGGGTGATATGCCGTTGAAACCCGGTGATAGACCCCATACCTTGTTAAGATTTTTTCAAGTTGATGATTACAAAAATGGGTACCTCTATCACTTATTAAAGCTTTTGGTGTTCCAAAACGAGAGAATAATCTTTTCAGAAATCTTACCATGACTCTTCCATCGTTGGTTGGAAGTGCCTCGGCCTCGGCCCATTTAGACAAGTAATCGACTGCCACAAGTATATATTTGTTTCGTTTTGACGGTGGGAAAGGTCCCATAAAGTCGAGTCCCCACACATCAAAAATTTCACAAACAAGAATGCCATTTTGTGGCATTTCGTTTTTGGAAGATGTAGGATCGTGTACGGACCCGAAACGAGTCGATCAGAGGCGTTCTACACAATATGAAAGGTGGAAACAGACATATTGTGTGTGATTCAGCAAGAAATACACATTAAATATCTTTCTGATTAATCTGACAAAGTTTTACAGCAAGACGAGACTTCGGCAGCACTTCGGCTTCGGAAACACACATACAAGAATCACTCAAACGAAATCAGGCAACTCCTATTTATAGGCCAAGTAATTCCGTTTGAACCTGACTCAAACGGAATCACAGTTCAAACGAGATTACCATCCAAACGGAATTACATGTTCAAGCGAAATTAGCTTTGCTAATTTCGTTTGAAATGTCATGACACTTTCAAGCGGAATTACATCATGTAATTTCGTTTGAACTTGCCTGTTAACCTATTTTCTCGTTTTTCGTGCCCTGATTTATCTATACATATACAAGACTCGATACAAGACGAAGTCGACAGACGTATGCATCAACAGACTCCCCCTCGGATGTTGACGAGTCTTAAGTGTCGAGTCTTCAACGTCTTCAGTCTTTATCAGTCTGATCGCTCTCTGAAATATCTGACAATGTATGCATCCTCAAACTTTATCTCTTTCTCCCAGAATCTCAATCTTCTTTTTATCAGCACCAACATACTCCCCTCGAACAAATAATCTTTCCTTGTATGTTGATTGCAATCTGTCTTTCACAAGATCAGGATCGTGACCAGGCGCTATACTCAGACTCAGAATTCAGGCTAACCTGCACATCCTCTACCTCACAATAAATTTCACAAATTTAACATTTTACAAATTTATATAACCAGATTCCCCCTCAAATTTATCCAGAATGATTTAACAATGTTAATAACTGATGAACCACTTGAAAGTAAATATTCAAACTTTTCTCATTTAGAACACAAACTCCTCCTCATCACATGCTCATCATGTTTAGCACTTGGAATTTTGAAAATCAGCTCTCCAACACCAGTTGTCGAAAATCTTTTTGTATTTTTCAAAATTTATGCTAAAACACACTAAAATCTTTTTGTATTTTTGAATAGAATGAGATGCAATAAAGAAATATTTACAGACACTATTTTTGTGAGTTTGTATAAGAGGATCATATCAGTTTTTGACAAGTCACAACTACCGTTGAGCTTAGATACACATTAAGAATTAAACAATTCACTTAGATTGCCGATATACTGATCCACTTAAATTCTCACACAAATTTCAACAGATTCAGGATATGAATTAGGTGTATTAAGGACTTAAACTCATTCATGTGTCCCACCTCTTGAATATACTCCTGTATCCAGATCCCAATATTCAGTCTTACAGGTGAGTATACCACAAATGATATCTGTAAGGGGTTAGATGCAAAGAACCGTGAGAGCTCAGGTCAGAACTTCCGTTCAGCAGAGAGATGACGGCTTCGACTTTTTGTGGGTCCCCTTTAGAGGATCTTTTTTACAACAGCACATGATTAGCATTTTTTCAATGTTTCATCATTTTTTATGCTGAGGGCAGGCTTTTAGTTCAAGCAAGCGTAAAGTATTCTCCGGGGACTAGGCCATTGCTTCCGCAAAATCAGAAGTCCCGGGATAATACCCCAGATATCACTGAGCATAAAGACCTAGTATCTCAGAAAGAGGGATCCTTCAAACGAAATTTCAGGGGTTACCTATATATCCAAGTAGTGTTCCCCACGAAATAAGCAAGTTTGAATTTAAGTTTATATCCTGAAAAAGCTTACTAAATGTGTAAAAACCTATCGGCATATCATTAGTGAGACCGTTTAACGCTATTTAAACATTACATTTCTTTACCATACTGTAACCGTCCACTGATGTACTATCATTTCCTCTTTTCGACACCAAAACTCATTTTGTATTTTATCATGTTTTTGACATTTTCAAACTTTCTAATGTTTTTGGATTTTCTGAAAAATTCTTACTTCCCCTAAAATGCAAAATCATTTAAGGAAATTTGAAAACAAACTGCACAAATAAAGTGACAACTGATATCGAATCACTTCAAGTTGCCATCCACTTGGCATAAACAATCAGAACTCCCCCTTACAACAAACTATTTTCTCATTATGATTTCAAAACACTTAAGTTTGTTTTAACCAAAATGATTTTTTCGGAAAATAAGTTTTGTTGATTTTACCACTTGTAGGTTAGGGATTCATCACATTGTTTTTCTCAATATCACTTGAAAAATTTAACAATTTTAGATTTTATCAACAATATCACTTGTAGAAAATCAAGTACAACTTAATGTCCCTGATTTACCACTTGAAATTCGAAATATCACAAACGTGAATTTCTCAAGAAAGATGCCGATTCCTGCTCCACGATTACCAACTTGGGAGCTCCGGCAAGTCAGGATTTTACTTGTGAAAAACTTCCATCCAAGTCTGACCAAACTTGGATGTTTCCTCCTCAATTTTACTTGGGTAAAAAGTTGCTTTCTTAGTTTCATAAAAGTCCTTTACCCCTTTGGCCTTTCCCTCGACCATTTTTCCAAAAATCTTTTTAACATTTCCATTAAACACTTTGTCAACATCAAATTCTTTCTTCTCAGAATAGAATTGATTCGAGATCTCAACCTTTCCAACTATTGATTTAAAATTCTCAGCCCTCAATGGTGGAAAATTAACATCATCCATTGGAGGCACTGAGTTTTCTTCTTTTACCTCAACCTGTGGCTCCTCTGACTTTGTGGAATCAGATTCATCGCCAGATTTCACATCAGCTTTTTTAACAACCCATGTTTGGTTGTCAAGATTTCCCCTTCGTTTGTAAAACCTTTTGGAGCACTCACCAACTTCATATGTTGAATTTTTAAACACTTAAAATTTTTCAGTTGGTGGTTCAGTTTTATCAACAACTATCTCTTTGAGTTTTTCTGAAACTCCCTGTTTTGTGTTGGTTGCTTTAGGACAGTTCCAGGCGATGTGACCAACTTCTTGACATCTCTCTTTTCTCTGATGAGCTTCAGTTTTCTTCTTTTCAGCAAGAAATTCCTGATTTGACTGTCTCCAGAATGAGCTCTTCTTTTCATCCTCAGCAGATGTACCTGAAACAAATTTTGTATTTGTTTTAGAATTTTTCTCAATTTTATGATTTTCTGGTGGAATAAAACCAAGTCCTTTTCTTTTGAAATTACCATTATGGTTTGGTTTCTTTTGAAAACCAGAACCAGAATTGTAACCCTTTTTCTTGTTTAAACGTTGTTGAACTCTTGAGGTGTACTTTTTAGGGTTTTCATTAAGATTTAAATCTTTTATTTTAGAAATATTAATTTCTGTTAATTTGAAAACCTTGTTGATCATTTCTGGTTTAACACCTCTTATTGGAAATTCTTTATCAAAATATAATTTGTCAGAATCATTCAAAGTATATGCAACTTCAAATGTTTCGTCATTCAAATTAGATTTTGACAACAAAAATTCTTTACTATACACCCGTTTTTCCGACGACTTTGAACTCCTGACAAACGAACTCGAACTCCTGGACTCGGACATTGACTCCGACTCCTCATCCTTATCTAACACCTGATCAACCATCCTTTTTATTAACTCAGACTCATGATCTATGTCGGACGATGTGAATGTGATGTCAATATTGTCTGGTAATACATCGGTTATCTCAGATTCTAACTTTATATTGACTGCCTTTTTTACTTGTTCCTCATTCGGTTTTCTAGACGAATACCCTTCGCAAATTGGAGGCGGACACTTGTTATAACTAACACTCTGTTTCTTACCAGTATCCTTTTTCTTTGGCTTCTTGTCTTCAAACACTGCAAATCCTGCAACAGTTGGATAAATTCTGTCAATTAAGTAATCAGAACTTGAATAACTTTTTAGTAATCGTCTGATTCTTTCATTTTCAACTTTTTCAGTTTCCAACTCTTGCTTCAACTTAGCACATTCTTCAATGTAGTAATTTATTTCCTTCTACTTAGACATCATTGTTGCATTCATCATGGTCAAAGCATCTTCTCTTTCAGAGTTTGTCTTCTGCAAACTATTCACAGTTTTGTTCAATACATCGTATGACTCTTTCACATTCTTGACATCAAACAGCAACTTCTCTTTCAACTTTTCAAGCTCACTAAACCTTTCATCTTTATCTTCACATTGTTTGCAAGGTTCCAAACATGTAAGATAAGGTTTTGTGACTTCAATAATCTTTTCAATCTCCACAATCTTCTCGACTTCAACTACCTTTTCCACTTCAACAATCTTCTCAACAACCTTGACTTCTTTCATTTCTTTTGCAGCTTTTCTCTCTTTAAGTTTCTTCAATTTATCTGCAAAATAAAATTCAAAACTGTCAGAAGATAAATGAGTTTTTACGATGTTTATCTGTTCAGTTTCTTCATCATCATCACTGGTATCTGTTGAACTGTTTTCAGAAGAAACAGATTCTTCATCTTGAATTTTCTCCTCATCAGTTAACACTGCTATACATTCTTTCATCAATTCTGGCTTTTGAACAATTTGAGCAATGAAAGCTTTAAACTCCATATTCTCATCCACATATCTATCCAAGCTAAAGCCTGGAGCCATTTTCTCATCATCTTGATCAATGATACCATAATAAGCTTTCTTATTTGCATCTTCGATCATTCTGGCATGCACAGTTTGTGGTTCCTTTTGTTGATGCGGTTGATGAGCAACCTGTTGATATATGGCTTTTCGATAATAATAATCTTTTCCAAAAGGATTCTTTGCTCCACTAGCTTCCTGATTTTTGCATTCTCTCTTAAAATGACCTCTCCCTGCATCGAAAACAAGTAACTTTAGATTTATCAAAACCCAAAGTAGAAACATGTGCATCCAAAAAATCATTTCTTCCTGTAATCATTTTGAACTTTTCTGCTCTTCTCAAGACACTAGCTAAGCACCACTTTATATCCATGAGCTCCAATTCTTCTGCCTCGATCTGATCGTAATCTTCCTTGGTTAGCATCGGATTACCAATTCTTCCAGCAATCAATCCTTCGTAAGATTCCAAAGCAGTAACTAGTAATGCCATATGTCTTTTAACAACTTATTCAGAAAAATTCTGACCATTTTGAAGATGTAATGCAACATTGCACCGAATCATATGTCCATTACTAACATTTGAACTTTGAACACTTGGAGGATTGACATTTGAAAATCCACTAGTGTTGATTGAACTTTGACTGACTGATCCAGATGAATTTCCTGCACTAAAAGCGGTTTGGATCTTTGGACTTGCTTCAAATTTCTCAACATTTCCTTTGTAGTATAACTTGATGTCTTGTTGACCAGTTGAATTATTCATTCTTGCAATTTTTTGCTGTTCAAGATCTTGTCCTTCAAGTTTCTCAATAAATTGTGCAATTGATAATCTACTAAACTCTCCTGTATTCTTTAAAATCATGAGATATGTACCCCATTCTTTCTGAGGTAAAGCATCAGCTAACTTTTCAACCCATTCTGCTGGAGTTTTAGTAATCTTCAACTGAGACATGGTACGCACAAGATGACAATATCTTTCAATAAGACTCTTTGTAGCCTCTCCTGGCACACTGGTAAACAACTCAAACTCTTTTTTCAGCAAAGATGCTTTACTCTTGAGCATCTCTGTACTTCCTTCAAACCTTTTCTTAAGTGCTTCCCAAATTGAAAACGCACTCCCATCATGCTGAAGCAAAACAAATATATCTTCTTTAACTGCTTGTTGTAAAAGACTTATCATCATTTTCTCTCCTTTATAACTATCTCTCTCTTTGTCTGAAAATTCTGAGATGATTTTGTCAACATTCAAAGCAGTCTGCGGTCTAACATATTTTGTTTCAATGCTTTCCCAAGATTTTAGATGATTTGCCTGAACCCAGTTTTCAAATATTTCTTTCCAGCTATGGTATTCTTCAATACCCATTAGTTTCGGGGGGTTTTTGCAAAGTTCCGGTTTCATATTCCATATTCATGTTTTGAGCAATAGCAGCCGGAGTAGTTGTGGATGTGGCAAAAGCGTTGTAGAACTCTTCATCCATGATTCGGTAAAAATTTTCACAACAGTCCCTTTCAAACGAGATAACAACTCCAGCGAAATTACCTTCTTCAAGCGGAATACCAAATCAACAGTTTCAAACGGAATAACCAATTCAAGCGGAATATCCACTCAAACGGAATACCAACTTCAAACGGAATCTCTAATTTCGTTTGAACTAACACTCCTTTCAAACGGAATCAACAACTTGAAACGAAATTACTAATTTCGTTTGAAACTTCAAGCGGAATAGCAAATTAAAACGGAATACTCAAACGAAATTACGTTTTTCAAACAGAATTAGGTACAATTTCGAACGGGATTATGCTGATGTCATCATTTCGGTCTGAACTTTTTCAAATTGATCAAGATTTAGCTAGATTTTAGGTCCAATTTTCTCAAGGGTTTGATAAAACACAATTTTGCTTATGTTGTGAAAAAATTCAGGCAATTTTAACCGTTAAAACTTGTAAATTTTTAAAAGAAGGTGTAGAAAACAGAAATTTTGAGCTGAATCGGTAAGAACTCCTCCTCCTGAGCTCTGATACCACTTGTAGGATCGTGTACGGACCCAAAACGAGTCGATCAGAGGCGTTCTACACAATATGAAAGGCGGAAACAGACATATTGTGTGTGATTCAGCAAGAAATACACATTAAATATCTTTCTGATTAATCTGACAAAGTTTTACAGCAAGACGAGACTTCGGCAGCACTTCGGCTCCGGAAACACACATACAAGAATCACTCAAACGAAATCAGGCAACTCCTATTTATAGGCCAAGTAATTCCGTTTGAACCTGACTCAAACGGAATCACAGTTCAAACGAGATTACCATCCAAACGGAATTACATGTTCAAGCGAAATTAGCAAAGCTAATTTCGTTTGAAATGTCATGACACTTTCAAGCGGAATTACATCATGTAATTTCGTTTGAACTTGCCTGTTAACCTATTTTCTCGTTTTCCGTGCCCTGATTTATCTATACATATACAAGACTCGATACAAGACGAAGTCGACAGACGTATGCACCAACAGAAGAAATATTACCTGTTCTTTGGCAAGCATCACATGTTTTGACAAGACTTTGGGCGTCTTTGTAAATGGTTGGCCAGTAAAATCCTGAATCGAATACCCTTCGTGCGGTACTAGCGGCACCATGATGTCCTCCGTATGGAGCTTCATAACAATGGCGGAGAATCCTCCTTGCTTCACTACCATGTACGCATCGGCGGATGAGTTGGTCGGCACACATTTTGAAAAGATAAGGGTCTTCCCAAAAGTAATGCTTTACATCAGCAAAGAATTTCTTTCTTTGATGATGTTGCCACCCTTTTGCGACTATACCGCTAGCTAGGTAGTTAGCATAGTCGGCGTACCATGGTTCTTCTCGGTATTACACCATTTCCAGGGACTCCGTTGGAAATTTTTCATTGATTTGCTCATCCCTGGTTGCCTCCAAAGTTGGGTCTTCTAGGCGTGAAAGATGATCTGCTGCGGTGTTTTCTGCTCCTCTTTTGTCTTTGATTTCAATATCAAATTCTTGGAGGAGTAGAATCCACCGAATCAAACGTGGTTTAGCATCCTGCTTCTTGAAGAGATATCGAATGGTTGCATGATCTGTATAGACTATTGTTTTAGAAAGAACAAGATAAGAATGAAATTTATCAAAAGCAAATACCACAGCTAGTAACTCTTTTTCTGTTGTTGTGTAATTTTCTTGTGCATCGTTAAGTGTTTTACTAGCATAATAAATTGGGTGAAAATGCTTTTCTTTTCTTTGTCCCAAGACGGCTCCAACTGCAAAGTCACTTGCATCACACATGATTTCGAAAGGTAATTTCCAATCAGGCGCTATCATGATAGGTGCATTGACTAGCATTTCCTTAAGGGATAGAAATGCTTGATTGCAATCTTTATCAAAGATGAAAGGGGCATTTTTTTCAAGTAATTTTGTTAGAGGTCTTGAAATTTTAGAAAAGTCTTCGATAAATCGCCTATAGAATCCGGCATGTCCTAGGAAACTTCTGACTGCTCTAACGGAGGATGGGGGTGGTAATCGAGAAATAGTGTCTATTTTTGCTCGATCAACCTCCATTCCTTCGCTCGAGATCTTATGACCGAGTACTATTCCCTCCGTTACCATGAAATGGCATTTTTCCCAGTTAAGCGCGAGGTTAGTTTCCTCACATCGGGATAGCATTCGCTCAAGGTTATCGAGGCATTGGTCGTATGAATCTCCAAAGATAGAAAAGTCGTCCATGAAGACTTCCATTGTCTTTTCTATGATATCATGGAAGATGGCCACCATGCAACGTTGAAAAGTCGCGGGGGCATTACATAGACCAAAGGGCATGCGTCGATAAGCAAAAGTTCCATAGGGACATGTGAATGTTGTCTTTTCTTGGTCTTCGGGTGCTATCGGAATTTGAAAGTAACCTGAAAAACCATCCAAGAAACAGTAAAATTTATGACCAGATAATCTTTCTAACATTTGATCAATGAAGGGTAAAGGGAAGTGATCTTTCCTTGTTGCTTCATTTAATCGCCTATAATCTATACATACCCTCCATCCTGTGACGGTTCTCGTTGGTATTAATTCATTCTTTTCATTAGTTATTACAGTCATACCTCCTTTCTTTGGAACTACTTGGACGGGACTTACCCACGGACTATCGGAGATAGGGTAAATACGTCCGGCTTCAAGCAATTTGATGACTTCGTTTTTAACCACTTTTTGGACATTTGGATTTACTCTACGTTGTAGTTGTATTACCGATTTGTAGTCATCGTTCATTAAAATTTTGTGCGTGCACATGGAAGGAGTTATGCCTTTAATATCTACAAGCTTCCAAGCGATTGCATTTTTGTGTTTTTTCAAAAGTGTAATTAATTTTTCTTTTTCTACACTAGTTAATTTAGACGAAATAATTACAGGTGATTTACCATCTTTGTCGAGAAAAACATATTCCAAACCTTTTGGGAGTTCTTTGAGCTCGAGAGGTGGGTCTTTAGGAGACTCCTTATTTGGTTGCTCATTTCGATCAAGAACTACAAAAGTTTGTTCTATGGCGACCTCTTCTTCAACAAAGTGGTCAATTTCTTCTCTTGTATCGGGTGGTTCATCTTCATCGTCAATTAGGGGGTCATTATTGCCGAATGGATATTTCATTGCAAGCTCAAGGTCGACACTCTTTTTAAATGCCCCTAATTGAATAGATAGATTGTTGCGCTTCCGGTTTTTCAAAGCTTCGTGGATTTTTACAAAGGGTCGTCCCAACACTAGAGGAGCGTCATCAAGGATGACAAAGTCGGTTGGGATTACCATTTGATTTGTTTAAACCAAGACATCCTCAACTACACCGATTGATTTTATTACTTTCCGATTGGATAGAAAAATGGGTATTTGAAGTGGAGAAAAATCACCAATACTTAATTTTTTGAAAATGTAGTTTGGCATTATGTTAACACAAAGATCCTTATCAATTGTGATATTACTAATAAATGAATTTTGAAAAAAAAAACATGGAACCGGTGTAATGTTAATTTCAAAGGGATCTTCTTTTATTAGCGAAGTTTGATCATTATTTAACTTAACGCTTACCGTTTCGTCAATTTTAGTGTTAGTGTTTAACTCTTTTAAAAACTTAGCATGAGTGAGAACTAAACATTGATTTTCGAAAGAAGGTGAAAAGAGATTAATTTTTTTTCAAAATTAGACTCTTCTTGAATTTTAACGTTATCGGACTCACCCTTTTCGTTGTTTAACTCATGTGTCGGTTTTTTCACTTATTTGTTCTTCCATTTTTTCATTTTCAACCATCTCTTTTTATTTAATTCTTCTCTTGCGCGGGACTCCTCTTCCCTTGAGCGAGATTCTAATATGCAACATTCGATAGTTTTAATTTTTTCTATTATCCTATCGGCTATGTCGATGATAGAGTAAGGATCGGGATCCTCAAAGCTTGAATCCGGTTGTTCGATCCTTTGTTCCTCGTAATACACATAGGAAGTAGATGGTTCACACCATTGTTCTTCATTGTAAGTATATGATGGATAATGGTCGTAATTTTGTTCTTCATAATACTCATATGAGGTGGGTTGTTCATGCCATGGTTCCTCATAATAAGCATATGAAGGTGGTGGCTCATATTGTGGTTCCTCAAAGTATGAGTATGAAGGCTCACACCTTGGTTCATTAAAATATGAGTATGAGGGAGGAGGTTCATACCTTGGGTCTTCATAGGATGTGTATGAAGTTGATGGCTCGTACCTGGGCTCCTCATAGTAGGTGTATGAAGTGGATGGTTGAAATAAGTCACAATATTGAACCGAGTGCGGGTCACCACAAATGGTGCAATAGTCTTCCCTATAATCATCCTCCTCATAGGTGTAGTTGTAACCTCCTGAGTATTGATCCATAAGAATCACTCAGCAGACTACAACCAAGTCTCGAGACCAGAAAACAAAAAAAAAACGGAAACAGAGGCTGGACACGGCCCCGTGTTCAGTGAGCACGGCCCCGTGTTCAGATTCTGTATCTAGGTGTTTGAATTAAAGTTACTGGTTTCGCTGAGCACGGGGCGTGTTCAGTGAGCATGGCCCCGTGTTCAGGCTACTGTAAATGCAAAATCTAACTAAAATACAGAAAAAATGCGCGCGTTTTTAAAAAGGTTTTGAAAAACTGGTTAGGCCGTCGATTTTAAGCTTTCTTAAAATCCTTGTGTCCCTGGAAACGGCGCAAAAAACTTGATGTGCGTTAGGTGTGATAGGTTTTTAATGTATATTTTAAGCTCTTTAACACTTTTTAGCCAAGTTTTAAATTTATAAAACATGATATTTACTAACACTAAACACACATATGGGTAAGTGCACCCATCGTGAGCGTAGTATAGTGTTGGTAAGATACCGAGGTCGTCCAAGGACACAAGAGCTTTTAGTACCGGTTTATCCTCAACGTCTAATCAAATCAAAAGTTTAGAAAAAGGTTTTAAACTAGAAAAATAAAAATAAGTAAAATGCTGAAAAATAAAAATAAAAAACAGATCGAAAAGATAAATCACTTGGATCCGAATCGTGTTTAGTGTAACCTTTGATTATTTCCGCACTTTTGCACTTTTTAAGAGACTATCTTAGTTATTGTAGTAGGCCCCTCTTCTGAAGGTGACGTTACCCTCAACCCAGTAGTTTGAGTCAGCAAGGATACAATCCTAAAGGGTTGGATTATTGAAAGATAATTAATTAAGTTATTAATGCATATTGTGGTAGGCCCCTCTTCTGGAGGTGACGTTACCCTCGGCTAAGTAGTCTGAGTCAGCAGGGATACAGTCCTAAGTAGCCGGGTTAAAGTATTAATAATAGTTTACATATGAGGGGATCAAGGAGTTCGGTCCCCCACCATCCAATACCAGTGGGTATTGAAGGAGGTCCTACTAAAGTTGACCCAGGTCCTTGCAGGATCTATACACTGAACAAGGCAAGACTCTTACCAAACTGTTCCCTTAACCCCCGACCAGGTAGCCAACATACCTCCATATAGACCGTGGAGATATGAATGGTGAAAATCTTTTATTTTATATAGACAGTGAAATAATGCCAAGACACCACGGACAAACGATAAGGAAGACTCACCTTCAACATAAGAAACTAGTTATTAAAGTCATTAATACAGAACCAAATAAAAAGTGTGAAAAGATTAAAAATAAAAAGTATTACACTAAACACTTGTCTTCACCAAGTGATGTAAGAGACTTAGGAAAACATGGCCTTTGATTGTCAAGAACTCTTACGATCAATCTTGGATCCCGAGACTACTCACACACTCTATGATGGATGATGGATGATGGATGATGGTGGTTGATGATGGTGTGTGGTGGTGGTGGAGTGTGGGTGAAGTGTGAGAGAGGTGGTATGCCAAGGGATGGTTTGCAAATGAGCCAAGCACCCCTATTTATAGCCCGCACAGAAGCCCGGACACGGCCCCGTGTCCATTGGGCACGGCCCCGTGTCCACCCATCTTCTCTTTCTTCATTTAATGCAGTTTGTCTGCATTAGTTGACCATGCCCCCGTGTCTGCTGGGCACGACCCCGTGTGCAGAAGCGTATCTGTACTATCAAGATTTTCCTAGATTCTGCGAATCTTAGAGTTGACCACGGCCCCGTGTCCGCTGGGCACGCCCCCGTGGTAGGTGATAGAAGCTTCTACAACTTTGTCTTTTCTGCAGACACTTGGGCACGCCCCCGTGCTCAGTGAGCACGGGGTGTGTTCAGCCTTCTGTTATCTTGTTTTTGCTTTAGAGGATGCTGTCGAGTGGTTGGGCATGCCACGTTTATTCCTTTTCTTGTATTTATGCTGGATTTGGCTGCATTTTTGCTTCTTTTGTTCATTTAAGCTCTTTTAACCCTGAAAATACAAAAGGAAGACAAAAGCACACTTTTTCCAACATTAGTACTAAAAAAGGGTTAGTTTTATGCCTCATTTGATGTAATTTATATGTTGCATTTTGCACACATCACTAGCGATGCTGGGGGGGTCCAGCAGTGGAATTGCTGATGATGGGGCCCGCTTGGGTGATGATCTTTATTTGCCTACTATCAACTGGGATCCCAATATGCAGGATAAATGCTACCAGCCCTAGTGGAAAATTGTTGTGTCTTCTAGACTGATTTTCCCCCCCAGTGATTCAGCACTGGGTAGAGCGGGCATACCCTCCGGCTGAGTCGACGTATGTGGAGGGGTAACACCCTATTTTCTATTTAGCGATTTTACATGTAAAATACCACAATTTGATGTGTAACTATGACTACACATACTATAAAAATACGGGTTTATTAAAACTTTTACAAATTATAAGTTATTCTACATAACGTGATTGAATTCGTTGTTTAAAATTTACAACGTGGCAAAGTGCGGAAGCATGTGTCTTTATCGTGTTCGGTTCTTCGTTGAGCTTGATCGTCTTCTGGCATCCAAAGTGTACCTACATTTCATAAACATGAAATGCTTTAGTCTTACGGGGTTTAAATCATATCCAAACGAGACCGGGAAACAATTTATTTTCAAAAGAAAAACAAAAAAAACTTGAGAATGATCTCCACCGTAACTTACGGTGGCACCGTAAGTTACGGTGGTCCCTGTGTTCTTATTCTTCTACCGTACAACAGTAGGTAACTACCGTAACCATATCAGCTCCACCGTAAATTACGGTGGCACCGTAATTTACGGTGGACCCTGCATCCAGCTTTTCTATTTTGCCGTAATTTGACACGAAATCTATCGTATCTTTCAAACCGCTTATCCGTTTGACCTACCGTTTCTTCCTACATGTTTGTAATTTGATTCTCCATCATATGGAGTTAAAATCCGACATCCGGCTTGATAAAATTTAAGATTTTTAAGTCTTCGGCTTAATACTCTTTTGCTAAAATTTGACCCGTTCGTGATTTTATCAAACGTACAAGTTTGTTTAACCCTTATTTCTCATAAACCTATTAAATTCAATGATGTCTAACATATTAGGTTCCAATTATAGAATTACATACCTTCTTTAACCCATTTTCACCCATATGCTTATTTTAACCCGTTTGAGGTATTTTAAGCATATTTTAAGCACCAATTGCTTTCATTCATTTCCAAATACATATGTCCACATTTTTTTATCAAGGATCTTCCACCACAACTTTATTTGTGGTGGATTCAATGTGGTGATTTATATATACCAAAATTTACCCTTCAAATCGTTATTTTACGGCAAAGACTCGAATAGAGCCATTTGACTAACGTGTTACATCCTTCAACTTCTATACTCCTCCTAAGTAATTATCTAATTGTAAAACTCGTTTCCAAGCAACCTTTAAGGGTTGTTTGTTCAATTTAGCCTACCAGGGCGTTTTGGTCAATATTAGTCCTTCATTTACGACGAATGACTTTTAGTTACTTGTTTAACCCAAACTCCGATCTTTTAACTATGATTTTATTTGAAAGGGCACTAGGCCTTTCAAATATAATGACCATCGTCCATAACATTTGGTTTACCTATTAAGGTAACCAAAAACTTATTTTAGACTTTGTTTAACTCTCATTAGCCTTACATTTAAATGAGAGTTATCTTTTTATGCGTACCTGTCTCGGATCATTACATTGACCCATTTAAGTACCTTGCCTCAATATCTACTAAGTAACAGCGATGTAAATATCCACTCGATATTTATTTCTGAAATCAAACAACTCATCAAACCATTAGTCGATATTGTCAAAAAGTGATATTTTCACCTTTTGACCCGTTGGTCTAAATGACCGATGATATTGGCGAGATAAAACTTATTGCCATCTCGTCTACACGACTTGTTCCGATTTACACCGCACGGTCGTTTTAACTATAATTCACCTCTTAACGCTTTTTGGCCTATTAAGGCTTACGAAATATGTATCTTTCAAAACCAATAATTATTGTCAACAAGTGTCCAAATTTCAATTTTTACCCTTATTTGTTATCTTGTTCCGTACGACTACACGCCGGAAACACCATATCTCAAATTTCCATTTGTCTTGTTCGAAATCAAAACAACAAAAGGACATTCTAAACTATATGACTAGTGTAAGCTATACTTACCTTGCATCCAAGCCACGCTTTTCTTTTGTACTCGATTCGTTTGACCCACTTCCTCCACAAGCCTCCACCTAGCTCGTTAAGCGTCAAACTATAACCATAATTCATAAGTTTAGTCATTATCAATCATGACTATTCCCACCTTACGTTTTTCGTATAAAAATTAGTATTCATCATATTGTAGGTCGGTTTGACTTTTTAAAAGTCAAATCGCCAATTAACACATACGATTGCACTATCAAGTCCACAAGACTCAATTAAGCACATTATCAACACTTAGTGAGCATCATCTCTTGAGACGCCAAATTAACTAACATGTCATCCAATTCCTACCTCAAGTAATAATAAATCAACATGTAAATTTCAGTTATTATAAGCATATACACACTTTGACCATCAAAATCATGGTTTTAACTCTTATGTCAAGACCCACTTCTAGTCACTTATGAACTCTTAACAAAATCTCTAATTTGTTCAAGCAGTTCATGTATATGAGTTAGTATGATGTTTATAAACACCATTAGAACATCAATTTCATCAAATCAACAAAACCCACTTAGCTCATACTTGGTTATTTGGGTTAACCACTAGTTTATGGCACAATTCTACAAGTTTGCATCTAGGGTTTGTTCCTAGACTTATACCCACACTAATATCACTATAACATTGAACATTCATGCAAGAATTTCGTTCATGCAAGCTCATCAAAATTTCGAGATATTACTAAACATCAAAATTTTACATACCTTGTGATCCACTAAGCTTGGTGATCACGATTTTATTAAAAGCCCCAATTTCTTGGCTTGATTTCTCCTTGATTTAGTTGGATTCTTTGTGTTTAGGGTTCTTGAGGGAAGCCCTCTTTCTTCTCCTGCATATATCGACCAAACACACACACAAAGTGTGTGTTTTGGTTTTTATTTCATTTAACTTAAAACATTTTCATGTTTGCCTCTTTTTAGTCCCTCAAGTTCCAAAGTTTATAAAATGGTTAACTATTTCAAGTTTCCTTCCTTTCTTTATTGTTTTCAAATAAATAACTAACTAGGTTAATTATTCCTAGTTAACTTTGTGGGTTCAGGAAGTTATAACCCGTTTTATCTTAAGTCTCTTTAGCTTGTGCCTTTTATATACTTTGTTTCTTCAAAAGCCCTTATACCATTTTTATCTAATATTAGGTTCATTTAATTAAAATCCTAATATTCACCGGTTTGCTTTTACCTCTAACGGTACTTTACCCGTCATCTAGTATTAACGGGGTTTGATTACCAAACCCGTTTTCGGGATGTTACAAGTCTACCCCCCTTAAAGAGGTTTCGTCCTCGAAACCTTTTCTTACATAGTTTATCGAGTTTCAAACCCAATGTACATATACTGAGTAGCCTTCTAAGCATTACTTATACTTTGACCATTTGTTAGTGTTACCAGACAAATATGGTAACATCTTTTAATTACACAACATATATATCTTCTATGCGAATTAACGCAACTCAGAATAACGCCATCTTGTTATTTCGACTTGTTTAATTAACTTAGCGAAATTCATCGCCTTTATACTTTTCGGATTCTTTGTGAATCCATTATTTTCACCCATTCGGATGTTTCCAGTGAGATCCTTCACTTTTTACAAACAGACCCTTTCCTTTACGAACTTATTCATTTGGTTCATTCATACAAAGTTCGCCGCAAAAATGAACTTCCTGATTTTTATCTTATTTATTTAGCACTATCTAGATGTGCTATTTAACGAAATTCTACAAGGCATATTACCACTTACCTTTCGGCCTTATCCTTTTATTTTCGCTTTTACATTAAGTTTTACCTTGACCGTAGTCTAAGGCTACATTGTTTTCTTTCGGAAAATTTTCCGACCTTATGACTTCTCACGTCATTCATGCGTCGGTTCATCTTATGCTCACCATTCTCCAGTTTACATATATCCGTACTCGATTATGTTCCATTATCGGGCTCATTATTCTTTTGCATTTAACGCTACCTTTATCTGGCTAGCGCTCATTTGTGCCATTCGGCGTTATATTGTATTCAACATGTTTGACCTATTAATGTGAAATCCATCACTTATAAACAATCAACTTTATTCTTTATTCAACCCATTCGACTTCGAATAGTTGAACATATTTACTCACAATTTCTATATACGAGATTTTATAGTCATAACTCGTAATCCAAGTCCTTTGATTTTTTTTCAACCCGCATTCACGTCTCTTGGTTTACGCATGTGTTTAATTCTTACCCATCAACCGGGTGTTTTACCGAAGTCGTTATTATTGCAACCCTCCCGGTGTGCATTAAGACATCGCTTCATTTTTATATTCCGACTTTGTCTTTAAGTTTGACGTTTTACAAAAACGACCCGTTAAGGGACATATTTGCATTTTCCGGGTTCGAGTGTAAGTACACTCCCTCCCAATGCTTGTCTAAATCATTTTACAGGCTTGCGTTTTCTGGGTTCGAGTGTAAGTACACTCCTTCCCAATACTTGTCTAAATCATTTTACATGCTTGCGTTTTCTGGGTTCGAGTGTAAGTACACTCCCTCCCAATACTTGTCTAAATCATTTTTCATGCTTGCGTTTTCTGGGTTCGAGTGTAAGTACACTCCCTCCCAATACTTGTCTAAATCATTTTTCATGCTTCTTTGTCCCTTCACTCGGGCTCATTATCCTGATGTAATACGCTTCCGTCACTCGGTTGTGCGTTTACATTATTATCAAATATTTTGCTTATTTGATTCATTTGGGTACTTTTTAATTAGTCCCATTCACTCCTCCCTTACTACATCGGATGTAAATGTGTCCGCTATAAGAAACTCGTGGTATCATATGCCACTACTTACTTGGCCAGAGTAAGTGATTTAACACATGACATACACGACCTTTTTATAGTTTTCACATCACGCCCTATGTAAGTAACGCCTCTATGCAGTTTTCTTGGAAATTATATCCTGGATATGTATTTCTGTTCAGGTTTTCCAAGTTTCTAATTTACCTATGCAACGATCATTCTCTACATGTTTGTTGCATATTGCTAATTGTGCGATTATATTTAAAAAAAACACGCACCTGGTAATGCTTGCCCCGACGGGCGTTTCTTGCCATTAACCTTGTTCGCGGTCGTTACGCGATTTAGTCCTTAGTGAGCGTATTAGTGAGCCATTAACCTTGTTCCTATCGTCATACTTCGGACCGTTCCTCTATCATATCCTTAATTTGTTCAACTCTTGTCATCTTTAAATGCAAGTATCCTTCAATCAAAATATTCACAAAAGTTAGTAATATCAACTTCAATAATCGCCTGTATTATAATACAAGGCTTTTTCTACTATACGCGTCAACGCGAGTATTTTTGTCAACTATATCAATCATTTAATTGGGGTAACGTGTATTACACGGTAACCCTATGTGTTGTCTACAACACTTTAATACGCTAGACCTTTAGCATACATGCACTTACCGGATTTGCGATCAAGCCTCGAACCGAACACTATTCTTTGTCAACAGCATAAGGTTTAAGTCCAAGCATGGTTCCTCCCCACCATACTCGGATCTCTTAAACCAAGGCTCTGATACCAACTTGTAACACCCTATTTTCTATTTAGCGATTTTACATGTAAAATACCACAATTTGATGTGTAACTATGACTACACATACTATAAAAATACGGGTTTATTAAAACTTTTACAAATTATAAGTTATTCTACATAACGTGATTGAATTCGTTGTTTAAAATTTACAACGTGGCAAAGTGCGGAAGCATGTGTCTTTATCGTGTTCGGTACTTCGTTGAGCTTGATCGTCTTCCGGCATCCAAAGTGTACCTACATTTCATAAACATGAAATGATTTAGTCTTGCGGGGTTTAAATCATATCCAAACGAGACCGGGAAACAATTTATTTTAAAAGAAAAACAAAAAAAACTTGAGAATGATCTCCACCGTAACTTACGGTGGCACCGTAAGTTACGGTGGTCCCTGTGTTCTTATTCTTCTACCGTACAACAGTAGGTAACTACCGTAACCATATCAGCTCCAACGTAAATTACGGTGGCACCGTAATTTACGGTGGACCCTGCATCCAGCTTTTCCATTTTGCCGTAATTTGACACGAAATCTATCGTATCTTTCAAACCGCTTATCCGTTTGACCTACCGTTTCTTCCTACATGTTTGTAATTTGATTCTCCATCATATGGAGTTAAAATCCGACATCCGGCTTGATAAAATTTAAGATTTTTAAGTCTTCGGCTTAATACTCTTTTGCTAAAATTTGACCCGTTCGTGATTTTATCAAACGTACAAGTTTGTTTGACCCTTATTTCTCATAAACCTATTAAATTCAATGATGTCTAACATATTAGGTTCCAATTATAGAATTACATACCTTCTTTAACCCATTTTCACCCATATGCTTATTTTAACCCGTTTGAGGTATTTTAAGCATATTTTAAGCACCAATTGCTTTCATTCATTTCCAAATACATATGTCCACATTTTTTTTATCAAGGATCTTCCACCACAACGGTATTTGTGGTGGATTCAATGTGGTGATTTATATATACCAAAATTTACCCTTCAAATCGTTATTTTACGGCAAAGACTCGAATAGAGCCATTTGACTAACGTGTTACATCCTTCAACTTCTATACTCCTCCTAAGTAATTATCTAATTGTAAAACTCGTTTCCAAGCAACCTTTAAGGGTTGTTTGTTCAATTTAGCCTACCAGGGCGTTTTGGTCAATATTAGTCCTTCATTTACGACGAATGACTTTTAGTTACTTGTTTAACCCAAACTCCGATCTTTTAACTATGATTTTATTTGAAAGGGCACTAGGCCTTTCAAACATAATGACCATCGTCCGTAACATTTGGTTTACCTATTAAGGTAACCAAACACTTATTTTAGACTTCGTTTAACTCTCATTAGCCTTACATTTAAATGAGAGTTATCTTATTATGCGTACCTGTCTCGGATCATTACATTGACCCATTTAAGTACCTTGCCTCAATATCTACTAAGTAATAGCGATGTAAATATCCACTCGATATTTATTTCTGAAATCAAACAACTCATCAAACCATTAGTCGATATTGTCAAAAAGTCATATTTTCACCTTTTGACCCGTTGGTCTAAATGACCGATGATATTGGCGAGATAAAGCTTATTGCCATCTCGTCTACACGACTCGTTCCGATTTACACCGCACGGTCGTTTTAACTATAATTAACCTCTTAATGCTTTTTGGCCTATTAAGGCTTACGAAATATGTATCTTTCAAAACCAATAATTATTGTCAACAAGTGTCCAAATTTCAATTTTTACCCTTATTGGTTATCTTGTTCCGTACGACTACACGCCGGAAACACCATATCTCAAATTTCCATTTGTCTTGTTCGAAATCAAAACAACAAAAGGACATTCTAAACTATATGACTAGTGTAAGCTATACTTACCTTGCATCCAAGCCACGCTTTTCTTTTGTACTCGATTCGTTTGACCCACTTCATCCACAAGCCTCCACCTAGCTCGTTAAGCGTCAAACTATAATCATAATTCGTAAGTTTAGTCATTATCAATCATGACTATTCCCACCTTATGTTTTTCGTATAAAAATCAGTATTCATCATATTGTAGGTCGGTTTGACTTTTTAAAAGTCAAATCGCCAATTAACACATACGATTGCACTATCAAGTCCACAAGACTCAATTAAGCACATTATCAACACTTAGTGAGCATCATCTCTTGAGACGCCAAATTAACTAACATGTCATCCAATTCCTACCTCAAGTAATAATAAATCAACATGTAAATTTCAGTTATTATAAGCATATACCCACTTTGACCATCAAAATCATGGTTTTAACTCTTATGTCAAGACCCACTTCTAGTCACTTATGAACTCTTAACAAAATCTCTAATTTGTTCAAGTAGTTCATGTATATGAGTTAGTATGATGTTTATAAACACCATTAGAACATCAATTTCATCAAATCAACAAAACCCACTTAGCTCATACTTGGTTATTTGGGTTAACCACTAGTTTATGGCACAATTCTACAAGTTTGCATCTAGGGTTTGTTCCTAGACTTATACCCACACTAATATCACTATAACATTGAACATTCATGCAAGAATTTCGTTCATGCAAGCTCATCAAAATTTCGAGATATTACTAAACATCAAAATTTTACATACCTTGTGATCCCCTAAGCTTGGTGATCACGATTTTATTAAAAGCCCCAATTTCTTGGCTTGATTTCTCCTTGATTTAGTTGGATTCTTTGTGTTTAGGGTTCTTGAGGGAAGCCCTCTTTCTTCTCCTGCATATATCGACCAAACACACACACAAAGTGTGTGTTTTGGTTTTTATTTCATTTAACTTAAAACATTTTCATGTTTGCCTCTTTTTAGTCCCTCAAGTTCCAAAGTTTATAAAATGGTTAACTATTTCAAGTTTCCTTCCTTTCTTTATTGTTTTCAAATAAATAACTAACTAGGTTAATTATTCCTAGTTAACTTTGTTGGTTCAGGAAGTTATAACCCGTTTTATCTTAAGTCCCTTTAGCTTGTGCCTTTTATATACTTTGTTTCCTCAAAAGCCCTTATACCATTTTTATCTAATATTAGATTCATTTAATTAAAATCCTAATATTCACCGGTTTGCTTTTACCTCTAATGGTACTTTACCCGTCATCTAGTATTAACGGGGTTTGATTACCAAACCCGTTTTTGGGATGTTACAGTTAAACAATGAAACTTTGATGAATTCCACTATAGCGGACTCCGTTAGTCAGCCCCGGAGGCTTGCAGAGATCCGGCGTAGGTGGATACATGATAACAACGAGCTCCACCTAGCACGGACTGCTATTCAAGAGCTGAAAGATGAGAAGTACCGCTTGGAGCGTCAGCTCCAAGCTGCTGGGTTGAGGGAGAGTAGGTTTTTATCGGAGAAAAACAAGGCAAAAGATGACTTGAAACGGGTGACCACTCACCTTGCTGAGGAGCGGATAATATGGGCTCGTGATGTAGCGGAGAATGACCGGGTCCTTGCTCATGCTAAGAGTGTGCAGGAGGAGCTGGAGCGTAAAGCTATTACTGAAGCCCAAAAGGTGAGGTCTAAAATGTCTGCTCAGATGGAAAAAATTCTGAATTGACACTGACTTTGTGTCTCAGGTGCAGGAGCGATACCAGGCATTGACTGTTGAAGTAGAAACATCTAACGCCAAGACCCGGGCCAAACAAGCTGAGCTGGAGGAGCGGGAAGATCAACTTAGAAAACTTCAGCAGCAATGTGATTCCCTTGTCTCTGAAAGAAACAAGCTTGCTCAGTCTTCCGCTACGGATCAGGCACGCCTTAAAGAGGCTGAAAGTGCCTTGGAGCAGTCCAACGCTGAGGTGGACAGCCTGACTAACCAACTGGCTGCATTGCGGGGATACAAGAATTTGCTGATAACCAATGGCCTGGTTAGGGCGTTTGAGTATCCTCTTCAGTCAGGGTCCTTTACGGCGTTGTTGGACCGCCTCTCCACCGCCGCTTACCAATCCGGTCATCATGATGGTGTTTACAAGGGCTACTTTGAGTGCCAACAATCAGAGAAGATTCCTTCCGAGTTCCACACAACGAGGGGCAAACTTCAGGGAGATATGGCGGATGCCCTTGAGGTGGCGTGCAACGACCCGCTACCCGCGTATGAGGATTTAACAAAGAAAGTTGCTGACGACGGCGTGGATGCCCTACGCCTAATGCTGGAACCAGTGGAGGAATCGGAGGAGGAATGAGTGTTTTTGTTTTGTTTATTATGTACACTACTCCTCAGATATTTTGTTGAACACTGTTTTACTTGGTTTTTGCGCAAATATTTGATTTGTTTGTCAGACATTTAATGCTAATGTCATGATTGACTACGCCACTGTTTATCTGAAATGTGGCGATTTGACGTGTGATGATTATTTTTCATTAATTGTGCTGTCGTCATCACTGTCAAACTGTTTATACTTCTATAAATTACGTTTCTTTTTCCAAATTTGGTAATTTGAAAAGATGAGCCGGAGGAGCTATAAACAGAGACTTTCCGACATATTCCGACGCCTGGATGCCGCAGATGGCCTGGTTCTTCTCCAAGTTCCGGTGACGGAGGAGATGATCAGAAAAGATGTGCCTGCTGATGATGCCTTACCCCGGGTTAGCCGGTCTTGTAAGAGCATCATTTATGAAGAGCCTGCAAAAACTGATGCAGGTGCGGCCTCACTAACGGCCGATACTCTGATTGGAGCTTTTCCCCCAGATCGTATTCAACGTTGTGAGTTGGTGTATGAACGGCGCCGTGGTGGCCATGCTGGTAAAAACCATGTGGTGGCTTTTCCGGTAAATGAGGAGAATGCTGACGACTTAATTGTCGATCCTCACCCGTTGGAATATTATGGTGTGGCGTTGCATACCCCTGCAGAGGTAAGAGCAACGCTTTCCCAGGAATAGATGTTTGGAACATGTTCATTTTTGGTTCCCGTATGTTGCCACTTTAGCAATAGGGACAAGTACTTGGTTTATTTGTAAGATAGTTGCATGTATTTATTACCAAAATACCTATCTTTTTTGTAGTGGTTAATGTATCTATTACCAAGATACCCACTATTAGCGCTGTATATTTTTGACCCTTTGACTTATATATGAAAAGTATTTCGTGTTAAGGATGTTTTTTTACCGTTAAATGCAGTTAAAATGCGATGGTAATTGTTAGTACCGTAAAGTGCAATATAAATGCGATGGTAAATATTATTGTGCATGTAAGTAATGAGAGATAATTATGAAAAAGAAAAGAACTTTTATTAACTCAATACTTTAAAAGAGAGACATCGTCAGAGATGGATTACACTTGTTTGCAAAAAGGAAAAACAATCATACCCGCCGTTAGGGGCAAGGTATTACATATAACATTTTTTCAGTTGAGCCGTGTTCCAGCTACATGGAACCGCGGTACCATCTAGCCTTGATAAGCGGTAGGCTCCCTTTCCTAGGTCTTCTTGGATGACGTAGGGGCCTTCCCAGTTAGGTCCCAATTTGCCTGTGGGTTCCGCTCTACTGGCCTCATTATCACGCATGACATACTCGCCCTCCTTGAAAGTGTGCTGAGCCAACCGCTGATTGTAGTATTTTTCCAGAGTCTTCTTATACTTTGCCTCGCTGATAGCGGCTGCCTCACGTCTTTCTTCGAGCATATCCAGGCCTTCCCTTAGGAGCCTGTCATTGTCGTCATTTGTAGTAAGACGCCTTAGCGAGGGCAAACTGACTTCCGCGGGTATCATCGCTTCTGCGCCATAGGTTAGGCTGAAGGGAGTCTCATTGTTACTCGTCTTAGGCATTGTTCGATGTGCCCAGAGGACATTCGGCAGTTCTTCCACCCAAGAGCTTCCTTCATAACCTAGTCTTCTCTTTATCCCATCCAGCAAACTCCTATTTGCCCGTTCCACCTGGCCGTTTCCTTGGGGATGTGCTACCGATGTAAAGATTTGCTGAATCTGTAGTTCTGCACACCAATCTTGTAAGACCCTATCGGTGAATTGCGTTCCATTATCGCTCACCAAGTATAGTGGCAACCCAAACCGGCACACTATGTGTTCCCAGAGGAACTTTTTGGCGTTTTCCGTGGTTATTTTGGCCAAGGGTTTGGCTTCAACCCACTTGGTGAAATAGTCGACTGCTACAATAAGGTACTTTAGCTTCCCGGGGGCTAGCGGGAATGGCCCCACAATGTCCACCGCCCATTTCTGGAAAGGCCAGGCCGTTGTGACTGGGATTCAGTTGTTCTTGGGAGCAAACTTTTGGCAACTGTGGCACCTTCTGAGTTCTTCTACTGCGTCTTCGTGCATACCGGGCCAATAGTACTCGGCGTTGTGAATTTTGGCGACCACTGCCCGAGGTCCAGCGTGAATGCCACATATACAAGCGTGTATTTCTTGGATTAGGTACTTCGCTTCCGCTGGGGATACACATCGCAATAGTGGTCCCAAATATGACTTTCGGTACAGGACGTCGTTGTTCACTTCATACTGCAATGCTTTATTTTGTATCTTTTGAGCTTCGCCTCTGGCGGAGGGTAGTTCCCCCTCTCATTACCGTTGTAACCACTGCCTTCATCAGTAACTTTCATAAAAGTACTGTCCTTCATTTCATCAGAGTTTGGCATGTGGGCAGTACATAGTGGTCAGTACTTTTGTAACCGCTGCCACGTCAGCCTTCACTTTTTCTTCTATAAAACCCCCACTTCACACCAAAAACAGGGTTTTACTGTCGAATTGAATCCTAAAAAAATTCTTTACTCAAAACAGTTTTTCTTCAAATTCCTTCACAAATCTCTTCGATCATCATCTCCAAAATGACAAAATCGAAGCCATCTGCAAAACCCACTTCCAAATCAACGTCTAAACAAGCCTCTCAAAAGGCAACACCCACCGAAATTCCACACAAACCATCTCACAATCTTCTGGGTTTACTCACAAAACCTGGCACCACAGAAATTTTCGATTCCATCATTGATACCATCTCCGCATCAAAGTACAAAACTTTGTTAACAGCGGATGCACCAATTTACTTGACAACCCAACGGGAGTTTTGGAAGAATGCAACCCTTGAAAAACAAGGAGACACTGTATTAGCCATCAACTCTTCCCTAAAGGGTAAAGCCGTTAAGATTACAACACAATCAATTTCAGAGGTCTTTCAACTCGATGATCAGGAAGGTACAATTTCTTTCCCCAAAAACGAGTTAAAAATGATTTTCTGGAAAGAGGGTATAATGCAGAAGTAAAAAAGGATACCTTACAAAAAGGTTACTTCCCTTCTGCAACAAGGTTTTTATTTCATACCCTTCTAATGTGTGTTTCAAACAAAACCACTGCTTTTAATGAAATACCATTAAAAATTCAAAATATGGGATATGCTATTCTTCAAGAAGAAAATTTTAATTATTCTCATGAAATTTTTAATGATCTGGTTAAAAATGTTGAAACAAAATCATTCTTACTATTTCCAAGATTTCTGAGCTATTATTTTGAAAAGAAATTCAGTAAGGATGATATTGCTGTAATAAACCAAGGTGACTTTGTACAAATACATAGCTTAACTGCTGAAACTTTTACCAGAATGTCAACACCTTGCAAAACACAAGCAGAGGTGCCTGAGCAGAATTTAGCAGCTACCACTGCTCCTCAGGTATCTGCTGCTGAGCCCACTGCTCAAGGTGATCAAAGTAGCAGCACAACTACTTTGAAACCCACACCTAAAATCACCAAAAAGCCATAGAAAAAGAAAAATCAAAAACCCCCCAAACCCATCAAAAAGGCAACTCTGGAGGATGAGATACCAGAGCAACTGCCTGTGACAAAACAAAAGTCACAAGAAACCACTGCTGCTTCTTCCTCACAGCAGTTGGTACAAATATCTCAACCCATAACCGACACTCCTCCTGCTTCTTCTCAAAAAGAACATGTTGAACAAATAGGGACTCCACATCATGATGCTCTGGAAACACTCATTTCCATCATCCACAGCCCAATGCCCGGGGCAAATTCTCTTTCTACACCAAACATCACATCCACAATTCCCCCACCAACTAAACTTCTGTTGGATGCAATCGATTTGAACCAGGCACTAACCAGTCCTTCTCAATCACCTATTAATGAGAATATACCTCAACAAATGACTGGGTCTGATGTATCAATCCTTGCTAACCCACCAACACAACCTGAGGAGGTTACACCCCTTGAGTTACAAGTAACTCTTGGTGGTATTCCAAGTGAAGCAGCCACTACAAATGTTGAACCCACTGGTTTACATTTGGACAGTAGTTACATCAATAAGACTTCCTTGGAGGCAATTCCTTACATAGCACCTCTGCCAACCACCAGTGGATTTATTCTTACCACTGGCAACATCAAAAGGTTGTCAAGTGTTGAAGGAAGAAGACCCCAGTACCAAGAAAAAGGGGCATCAGTGGTTAATGTTTGGAGTACACTCCCTACCTCAACCACTGATAAAACCACTGCTAGTGGGAAATCAGATGATCCCATTAAATTGGGTGATGGTTTAAAATATTTGGAATTGACGGAACGTGTTGATAAACTGGATACTTCCGTTGCAGATATCAAAGAAATGCTGCAACAGTTGTTGACAATACAAAAGATACAATCCACTGTTGTTCCACCTCAAGCACCTGCTCCATCACAAGCATCTGCTACAAATGAGCTCTGGAACCTTTTCCAACCTTTTCTCCAACAACAAAAAGAAATGGCGGATCAGCAACATGAAATACATGTTCAAAAGCTGAGAAACATCATGGAGTCTAGGTTCAAGAACACTCAAGCAGACATTAAGGCGATCAAGGCCCATTTATTGGAAACCACTGTCACTGCTCCTCCAACAATTCTTTTCATTGATCAACTTCCCCCAGATAATGCCAAAAAGGGGGAGAAAATTCAGGAGTGGAAGAAGAAGGGAATAGATGATGGTCTTTACATTGAACCAGAAAGGGATGCTATGACCAGAAAAATTCCTGTGCCAGATGGTAGTAAAAAGGTTGATGCTACCCAAGAAGCACTTGATGAAGGAGTAGCAAGTGTAAAAAGGGATAGAGCGGCAAAGGATATTTCAAGGTGGAATGAGGAGAAAAGAGCTTTCATGGAGCTGTATGCGCAAGGTTGTTCTGGGTCAAAGGATACTAAAAATCCTAAGCCAAAAAGGAAACCTAAGTTCATCCCATCCAGAATTCCAAAGCATATTCCAAAACCACCATCGAAAAGCCATCAGCATCAAACCTCCACCCAAACAGCTGTTGTAACTCCTGCTGTATCAACTACTGCTGGTACTTTAGAGGTTTCAACATCTGTTATCACTTCAACACACACCACAACCACTGCCTTACCACCACCACCACCACCATCACCACCAAAAACAACCTCACCACCATCACCTCCTGCCAAAAAGCAGAAGACAACAACTGTTAGTCAATCACAAACCACTGCCACTCAAACTACTTCCACTGTTCCATCCAAAGCATCATCAGTCCCTCCTCAAACAAAAAGGAGAAGGCTAATTCTAAAAGATGATGACACATCTCCACCACCAACATCTTCAAAATCTCTGTCACTTGTCACAACTCCAAAACCTATGCCTCTCTCTTCAGCTCAAATTCTAAAGACATTACCTCCTGCTGGTGTCTCATTTCCTCTGGAACTCATTGCAGTTAGGGAAGAAATCAAATCCTTTTACTATGAGGATGACCCAGCTAAAAGGAGTTTGCCATCAGTTGAAGGATATCCCAGGCCTAACAATATTGAAGAATATTTGAAGCTCAAGGCCAAGCAAGAAGAGGATATCTCAATCAAAAATAAACAAGGGAAATCTGATAGAGAATTTCAGCAAAACTATCAGTTTCTACTCACACAGGTCAGAGCTATGGAGCAATTTGCCAAAAATGTATGTCAGCAAATCTCAGAAAGGGCAGATGAGTCCTTGAGAAAAGACTACATTGAGAACATCATGACCTACAAGAAATATAAGGGGGAGAAACACATGTACAAAAACTGGACCATTCCTGAGCTTGAAAAAGAGGCAGTCAGGATTCAAGAAATGATCAAAAATAAGGTCAATCAGACTCCTCCTGAAAAATTCAAACAATTTGAAGCTGATAAGATCTTAGAGTTGAAGAGAATGAAAGAGGAGCTGATAGCAGCTGATTATGGGTCAAAGAATTCTGTGACAAAGTGGGGGAGAAGATAGGGTCAGGGCCACCTACAAAAAGTTAGAGGAACTTAGAAAGAAAGATCCAACAGTTCCACAAAAGCCTGACTACTCCAAAGCAGAGGTCTCAAAAAAGACCACCAAAGCTGCAAGTCAAAAGAACCACTGCTCCAGCTGGTGCTACCATCTACAAAAGAAGGAGTCAAAACCAGTCAGGTGCTGAAACAGTTCAAGATCTAAAAGCTGGAAATGTTGTTGTAAAAGAGAGCATTAGATTAATGATGAAAGATGATCTTGAATTGGAACAATCTGCAAGTACTGCTCAGCCAGTCATGAATAGGCCAGCATCTCCAAACTCCTCATCAAATAAAAATCTCCCAAGAAACCCACCAGGCTCAAAAGTACTAAAGTGGGAAACTGACAAACAGACCCATGTACTGACTATGTTCAGGTCTGATGGAGAAGTGAAGAAAATATCAAGGGAACAAGCACTTGGCCTAAGTCTTGAAGATTTGCAGGATCTCCTTGATCTTCCACTTAGCAGGGATGATGATGATACAGATGCCTTAACCTTTGAACAACAACTTAAAGGGCAAATAAGGGAACTGTTGATGAGGCAATAAAGTTCCACAATAATGAAGAGTTTTGGCATTATCTGTTCCAGGGGGAGATTGTTGGGATTGAACCCTTCCAGAGGAACAGATAATTAAAGCCAAAACTGGATCAGAGCAGTGGATCCAGAATAAGCAGATGTTACATACAAGTCTCTCCCCTTGATAGTGATCTCAACATCTGCTGACCTCCTATCTACTGATCGTGCAAACTGCTGACCCACAACTGCTGTTCAAGTAAAGACCTGATGAAAGACTAAAGCTCTGCTGTTCAATCTACTGCCTGGAGTCAAGCACTGCTGATCCGGACAAGTACTGCTGGGTTAACAGCAGTGGAGGGATGCATCAGTTGTTTATTCTGTCTTTATGTAATGTAATGTAATAGCAGTAGTTAGCATAGCAGTGTTTGTATTGATCAGAGGTTAGAGTTTGTTAGGAGGTTAGATGTCACTTTCATGGTGACGTCAGCTTAAGATGCTCAGTGGTTTGCTAGTGCCTATAAATAGAACAGTTCTCTGTACTGTTCTATTAGCTCTTTGCAAAACCGTCTTCTCTGCACGAACAAACACTAAGCTCTGGCTGAGGGGGAGTTTGTATTAAACATTGCATTGTAATCGTTGTTGAAATTAAATTCAATCTTTCGGTTCATTGTGAAAAGTGTTTGATAAAAGCAATACTCTCGTTTGATTGTATGCAAAGTTTGTTTCCATCTTAATTCCGCTGCACAACTCATCCATCTTCATTCTATTTCAAACGAAAAATACAATCAAAACCAAACTCAGATCCAACACTGGGTGACAGGGGGTTGAGCCTGGGTGATGTTCAGTGTTGGGATGGGGCCTCCACCTTGAGAAAAACGAGGCCTAGACGCGTTTCCCCTGTCATATGTGGGTTCCGCTGTCGGCGGGGTCTGACTGTAAACGGGCTGTGATGTTGGGAAAGTCCACCAAGGCGGCATATAAGCCGCGTATGGCGATTGCTGAGAATAACCTTGTGGCCCCCCCTGGGGAGTGTACGTTGGAGTATTGTATGGGGGTAAATACCCGTATGGGTGTGCGTAATAATATCCGGGAAAGTAAGCCTGATTTCCCGGCGTAACCGGGGCATTCAAGATTCCCGCCGGCATGACCACTGGTTGATGGGGCGGCGTAGATAACGCCGCCGTTAGTGCTGCCGAATACAAAGGTGGCATGGCGTAAGTGACCGAAGGTTGATAGTATTGGGGCGCGCTCACCAGTGGTATGACGGTGCTGGGGCTGGCCGATGTAACAACTGGCATAGTGCTACGACGTATAGTCTGTGCACTGGAGGTTGTTGCTGGGGTGAAAACATTCACGTCTGTTGCAGTTGGTTCGACTGATCGGAACTATAGAGAAGTACATGAAAATAGGTCAGCTGCCGTTGTCCCAGAAGAAACGGCGGTAGTGCCAGTAAAACCTGGTTGGGGTCCTTCTGCCTCGTCATTTAGTATATGTTTGTAAGTATTTAAGTGTTTAATCCCATTGAGGTGACATGTGTGAAGAAGTAAAAAAGCTAGGGTATAAACATAAAATTTTATAAATGAACATTTGTTGTCTTGTTCCACCACACTACCCTCACCTATTTCACAATTCTTTTTTTGAAACGGACAGATGGCGGTGGGCTTTGGGGTCATGTGAGAAAGGCATGGTCGAACCACCGACCTTTGTCTTTCATATTATATAAATAAAATAACAATTTACTCATTTGATAATAATATTCTTATAATTATTTTTGAAACAAAATGTAAATAAAATTTAGTGGCTGAGGTTCAAAGTCCGTGACACAATTTGCTGTGGGCCAGTCTACCCCTTCCCTTCTATTCTTCTGGTTTATTAACAAATCCAAAACACATATTTAACTCTTCTCACTCTTAATTATTTTTTTTAAGGTAAATATATACTTATATATATTTTAGTGATACCTATTTTAGTAATTATAACTAGTAAAATACCCCGCGCGTTGCGGCGGGTATTTGGTCGGTATTGGTTTGGTTCGTTACAATAGTGGTATGATACCAGATTTGGTATAACAATTTAAAGAGATATGTCTAAAAGAATATTGACACACATTTTACATCAATCGAAAACATAAAAACGAACATCGGTATCAGTTGGTAATAATGATATCGTTATCTATTTGGATAATTATTTAGTCAGAATCATTTTGTTCATCACAACATCATTAGGAACGCGTCAAGAAAACCATAAAAACAAATAACAGTACCAGTATTGATGCCAGTTCGATTCGTCATAGCAAAGAACAGAAAGTTCAACTATATTTCACTCGTTCGATTTTAAGCAAATCTTTTATCAAAACGTAATAAATATAAGCATATCACAATAGTATACTCATAACTTTATGATACACCGTATCTTAAAAATTATAAAAGAAAAAAAAACATGTCTATAATTAATTATTATAATAGAAAAACCAAAAAATAATGATAAAAACTAACATTTTTTTACGTAAGTAAAAAATAAAAAAAAATGAAAACCATAGACATAACACTATTCTAGTGGGAAATGAGAATGGAAACCCACCAAACTTTAATGGTAAAAGTAAAAAAAAAAAACTTTGGCTACTGTTCCCAAGCCCCTACCCAAAATGTTATAGGTAATTAGGGCTCGTTACCATTTGAGAGAAGTTTCTTGTACGATGTATACACGAGATCATCGTCCGTTGATCGAGAGAAGTTTCTTATATGATGTATACGCGAGAACGTTGTCCGTTGATCTCCCAAGATTAACGATTAAAAATTAAGTGGTGCCATTCATAATTAACAAGATCAGACAATTGAAAAAAAAAATATATAAAAAGGGCATTTTCGTCATAAAAATTTAAAACCCTCTTTTAACTAAAATCGTGTCTTCATTCTCCTCATCTCTCTTTCATTTTTCAAAATCAAAATTCACGAAATCGAAAACACTAAATCTCTCAATCATCTTCTCAAACGCAAAATAGTAATGGATTGTTCACTCAAATATCAACGTAATTACATTACGTAATTCTATGTTCAATTTTATATTATGATTTCATCTGAAGTACGCCATCAACTTCACATGTAGAAATAAACGACAATCAAAAACAGATAAATCTGTTATGGAGCTTTCGAAAAAGAGAAAAGATGAAGTGTAAGACCCGTCTCAAATTAACAAGATTTTAATACTTGATACGCATTTTATATGAAAATACAACTTTTCAAAAACTTTATCAAATTAACATCCATACATGATTAAAGTATTCAAAATATAGTAATAAGTGTTACAATTTTCATTTTTAAACTAAAACAAAAGAACGACATCGCGAAAGCTACATTTGATTTGTGTTCGGTTCACTTCGTTGCTTGATCGACATCCGGATGGTAGCTACATTCACCTAAGATCAAAACCAACTTAAAGGTTAGTTTTGACAGCATAGAAACAAGTATAATCAAGTTCCGATATCAAATAAACAAAAATAAAAATTCAGAACTAGGTTATCTATTTGGATAATTATTTAGACAGAATCATTTTGTTCCTCACAGTATCATTAGTAACGCGTCAAGAAAACCATAAAAACAAATAACAGTACCAGTATTGATGCCAGTTCGATTCGTCATAGTAAAGAACAGAAAGTTTAACTATATTTCACTCGTTCGATTTTAAACAAATCTTTTATCAAAACGTCGTGTGCGGGCCGCGAGGCCCCGCGTGTCGCGCCAGCCCAGCAGCACCCCATCGTGTGCCGCGGGGGGGGGGGTGTTTTTCCAGCAGGTCCACTCTCTGGACCTCCATATCCGCCCAGCTCCATTTTTTTTACAAATAATCAAATTTCAAATGGCCATAACTTTTTAACTGCAAGTCCGTTTTAGGTGATTCTTTTTCCTACGTGTCCGAAATAAAAATACGGATCCATTTATCCAATTTACTTGCATCAATACCCGGTTTAGGAGCGATAGCTTATAAATCCCTATTTCGATTATTCGACCCGTTTGTTTTGTACTTTACATTACATATTAGCCATTCATTATTACTTCTAAGTATTCTTACCCATTCCCGGACTATCAAACAATAATATACCGCTCCCAATGTATGCTTTAACGTCATGCTTGACATCAATGATTCAAGCTTGCATTTTCAATAGTTTTGACAAGATTATTTTTCTAAATCAATGTCCCATATTCAAGGGCTCATTCAACAGATTTAGCGTAGCCGTTTCTCGGTTTAAGCATTTGTAATACTCATCCATAGTTGCGACATTCATGTCGCTTTTATCAAAACCATTTTAAAAATGCAATTTTTGATCCGTTTGTTTGTCAAGTGAAAATTATCACTTTAACAACAAACTAAACATACTCTACTCATTATTTTGACCCGTTTTGTTTGTCTAGTGATCTTCATCCCTTCAATGACATATTAAGTTCACATATAATGCTAATTTCAAAGTCAACAAAACTACGATCTATGTACAAACATAATGTAACCAAACCATATTTACGTACCTTTAGAGCGTTCCCTTCAAGCGTGTATCCGCTATGGCTTGTCCGCTTGAAGATTCGATCCCTTTCCTTATAGAGTTCAACCAACAACCCGTTTAGAACTCAAATCATATCACATAACACATAATTCGCCATAGCATTCAAAGATGCGTTGTTGTTCCGAAATTTCAACATTTAGCTTTCTTTTATGCATTATATCAAACACCTAGTGAGCATGATTTTATACTATTAACAATCAAGTTCACGACTAACTATTTAGCCAAGATTAAACATCATTTTCAAATTCATTATATCTAGCATGCATAACAACACCTAGATTCATTTCATAAAAATCAACAACACTCATTTCATGATCAAGATTCTAGTATTCTTCATCTTCCTACAAAACCCATTTAACACATAAGTGAGTGATTCTTAATTTTATATGTATGAACATCAATGCATCAAATTATTGATTAGGGTTCACTCCTAACCATGAATTTATCATAGTTTCATTCAAACATCTAACATTCAAGCTCCAATTTTGACTTCATATGTTCATCAAGAAATCAAAACGTAACCAAAATATGAAATTCGACATACCTTGTGATCCCCTCACTTGAGTGATCACTAGTTTGAGTTTGGTTTTTTTATTTGAACTTGATTTGCCTTCTTGATTTGATCAATTTTATGAGTTAGGGTTTGGGTTTTGGGGGGGGGGGGGGGGGCTCTTTTGGCTCCTGTGTTGTATGCGACCAGAACACACACAAAGGTGTGTGTTTTGGTGTTTGATTTTTGTTTTAATAAAATCGTTTTCAGTTTTTGTCACCTATAGTCCCTCTACTTAACCCAAGTTCGTATAAAGAGTGTTTTAACCATAATTTTCTTATTATTTCATGACTTTTAACTAACCTGGTTATTTATTCATAGTTATTTTACCTTGACTATTTCCGTCTTTTAACTTATAATATAAAAATCTATTTTTTCGGGTTGTTACAAGTCCACCCCCCTTAAAAAGGGTTTCGTCCTCGAAACCGGAATACGTACCAAATAATGTAGGGTAGAGACGTCTCATCTCCTCGTTGGACTCCCACGTAGTATCTGAACCTTTTCTATGCTCCCATTTGACCTTCACTTGGTCAATTTCCTTGTTTCATAAGATCTTAACCTTTCGATCTAGAATTTCAATCGGCTTCACCACATAATTAAGACTGTTATCCACCTCGATATCATCGTAGTGGATATAAGCCGTTTCCTCGGTTAGACACTTTCGGAGATGTGATACATGGAATGTGCTATGGATTCCGCTTAATTCCTCAGGTAGTTCAAGGCAGAATGCTACCTTACCAACCCGTTCGATGATTTTAAATGACCCAATAAACCTTGGCCTTAACTTTCCTCTTTTTTCTGAACCGGATAATCCCCTTCCACGGAGATACTTTAAGCATAACTTTGTCACCAACCTGAAACTCGATCGGTCTTCGTCTTTTGTCAGCATAGGACTTCTGTCTATCCTGAGCCCGAACCATGTCAATTTTCTCGTTAGTGGCTCGAATTATATCTTTATGTGCGAGTTCACGTGGACCCACCTCACCCCAACACACCGGGGTTCGGCACTTTCTACCATAGAGCATCTCGTACGGAGCCATACCAATACTAGCATGGTAATTGTTATTATACGAGAATTCGACCAATGGTAGATAAACATCCCAACTGCCTCCGAAGTCGATGATACATGCCCCTAGCATGTCTTCCAATGTATGTATTGTTCTTTCGCTCTGTCCATCCATTTGTGGATGGTACATAGTGCTAATTAACAACTTCGTCCCCATTTGTTCTTGAAAATCACGCCAAAAGTTCGAGGTAAATCGGGTATCTCTATCGGACACGATGGATACCGGTACTCCGTGGCGTGCCACTATCTCATTAGTATACACCTCTGACATCTTTTTTGACATATAAGTCTCACGTATCGGAATGAAGTGAGCACTTTTCGTCAGTCTATCTACCACTACCCAGATGGCATCAAATCCGCGGTTCCTCCTTGGTAGTTTGGTCAACAGGTCCATTGTGATATGTTCCCATTTCCAAACCGGAATATCCAACAGTTGAAGTTTACCGTATGGCTTTTGGTTCTCCGCTTTGACTTGTAGACACGTCAAGCATTTCTCTACGTACTTTACTACATCCCTTTTCATTTCGGGCCGCCAATAGTTTTGTTTTAAGTCGTTATACATTTTGGTTGCCCCCGGATGTATAGAATATCGGGATTTGTGAGCTTCGTCTAGTAGAAGCTTTTTAACCCTACACGAGTTAGGAACCCATGTCCTTCCGAAGCGAGTTTTCAACCGTTATTACATCTATCAATTCTTTCAATTGGCCAACTATTCTTTCTTTCTTCCAGTTCTCCTCTTTCATTGCATCAATTTGTGCTTCTCGGATTCGTTCAAGTAGACCCGATGTCACAATAAGCTGCATCGATCGTACCCGTATAGGAGCATAATCTGCCTTTTGGCTCAACGCATCCGTCACTACATTGGCTTTTCCCAGGATGATAATGTATCTCACAGTCATAATCTTTCACCGTTTCCAACCATTGCCTCTGTCTTATATTCAACTCCTTCTGATCAAAGAAGTATTTTAGACTCTTGTGGTCGGTAAATATAGTGCACTTTACCCCATACTTATAGTGCCTCCATATTTTTAAAGCAAATACCGCTGCCGCCAATTCAAGATCGTGCGTTGGGTATTTCTTTTCGTGAATCTTCAGTCGCCTCGAGGCATAAGCTATAACTTTGCCTCGTTGCATTAAAACGCACCCAAGTCCCGAATGAGATGCATCCGAGTAAACCACCATATCATTGACTCCGTCCGACAACGTTAATACCGGAGCGTGGGTTAACTTTTCCTTGAGCGTTTGGAACGCTTTCTCTTGCTCAACGCCCCATATAAATCTTTCCTCCTTGCCAGTTAACTTGGTCAACGGCGTAGCAATCTTGGAGAAATTTTGTATGAATCTCCTATAATACCCCGCAAGTCCCAAGAAGCTTCTTATTTCCGAAGGATTCTTCGGAGGGTTCCATTTCAACACGGCTTCTATTTTCGATGGATCTACTAACACCCCGTCAGCACTAATGATGTGCCCGAGAAATTGCACCTCTCATAACCAGAAGGCGCATTTCAAGGACTTTGCATAGAGCTTTCCCCATCTAAGCATCTCTAACACTTCACGTAGATGATACGCGTGATCAACTTCATTTTTCGAATACACCAAGATGTCGTCAATGAACACTATCACCAACTTATCTAGCATAGGTCTGCAAACCCGGTTCATGAGATCCATGAAAGCCGCGGGTGCATTTGTCAACCCGAAGGACATCACGAGGAACTCGTAATGTCCGTACCGTGTACGAAAGGCCGTCTTCGGTACATCTTCTTCTTTGACCTTTAACTGATGATACCCGATCTAAGGTCAATCTTGGAGAACCAACTTGCGCCTTGTAGTTGGTCAAATAGATCATCAATTCTTGGGAGCGGGTATCGATTTTTCACCGTGAGTTTGTTTAACTCCGGGTAGTCGATACACATTCGCATGCTCCTGTTCTTTTTCTTCACGAACAATACCGGTGTGCCCCACGGAGACGCACTCAGCCTTATAAACCCCTTGTCGAGCAATTCTTGAATCTGAGACATCAACTCTTGTAGCTCTAATGGCGCGAGTCGATATGGTGCCTTTACCACGGGTTTTGCACCCGGAACCAATTCGATTCCGAATTCTATTTCCCGTTCTGGCGGTATTCTCGGTAAGTCTTCCGGAAACACGTTTTTATAATCGCGTACCACCGGTACATCTCCAACCTTCGGCGGCTCTTTCTCTGGTTCGCTCGCATATATCATAAACGCTCTACATCCACGCCTTATAAGCTTATGAGCTTCCAACATTGTACACACCACGGGATTACCTCTATTTTCACCATAAATAGTAACGTGTTTTCCACTCGGAGACGTTAGTTTTATCTCCTTTCGGAAGCACACGACCTTCGCGTGATGTCGGGATAACCAATCCATCCCGACAACCACTTGAAACTCTCCCATCGACATCGGGTTCAAGTCTATTGAGTATTCTTCATCATCAATACACAACTTGAAGATTTGGCACACATCACACACAATGAAACTTTTGTTATCACCTATCTCGACTTCTAAGGGCATAGGTAATTTCGTTAATAAGAATGAAGGATGTCGAATAAATCCATGTGAAATAAATGATTTATTCGCACCCATATCAGACAATACACGTGCGGGAATTGAGTTGACAGCAAATATACCTGAGACCAAATCAGGTTACGCCTTCGCTTCGGCTGCGGTTAGGTGGAAAGATCTGGCCCTTGCCTTGCCTTTTGTGCCTCCGTCTGCACATCCTTCTCGTTCTTTTTCCCGACCAACTCCGGGCATTCAGACTTCTTGTGGCCCGATTGGTAGCAGTTATAACAGACTGAGACTTTTCCTGGCACAATGTAGTCGTATGCCCAGTCTTCCCACATATAGGGCATGGCTTATCCTTGAAGCGACACTCGCCCTTATGCCCCTTCCCGCATACTTTACAACTCGGTGACCCGCCTTTCACATCTGGCTTCTTTGTCGATTTGGTCGTTCTTTCCTTCTTTGTAGGGCTTGGGTTAACATCTTACGCCCTTCGTTCACCCTGCTCTATTTGCTTTTTCAGCTCAATCTCTCGTTCCCAAGCAGTGTTTATGATCTCGGTGAGAGTCTCGTACTTTGAGGGAGCCATGAACTCCTGATATTCGACACTCAACATGTTGTAGTAGTAATATATCTTCTGCTCTTCATTTGTCACCAGTTCGTCACAGAATCTTAACTTATCAAGGAAAATACCCGTGATTTTGTCTATCGATTCACCCCTTTGCCTCATTTGGATGAACTCTTCCTTGATCTTGTTAATAACCGCCTTGGGACTATGATGTTTAAGGAACGGTGCCTTAAACTCATCCCATGTCATAGCCTTAGCCGCTTCACTCCCAATCTCCTTTTTCTTGTTATCCCACCAGTCTTTCGCTTGACCTCTTAATTGACCCGTACCATAAGCTACGAAGTCACTTGCATCACAGTGGGTCCTTTCAAACACTCCTTCCATGTCACTCAACCATCGTTGACATATTATCTGATCGACCTCTCCGTTATAGATTGAAGGTTTGCAAGCCATGAACTTGTTATACGAGCAGGCCTTCCGCTCTCCCGACTTTTTCTTTGCTTGGTTGGCATTATCTTCCAACCTTTTGATCCGTTCTTCTACTACCGTAAGCACCATGCTTTGAATCTTGTCTATAAAACTGGATAGACTATTCTCGATTGCCTTTCCAACCTCTTCGGCAATCACTTCTCTCATTTATTCGGTGACTATCGGCACCGTATCATCATTACCTCCATCGGCCATTTTGAATCTGAAATGTTTATACTAATTATTAAATATTTCATTTTATAACATATGTATCTTTCCCTTTGGTTTAGCCAAGTTCACAACTTGCTTAAACCGTTTATGTTTGGTGCACTTTCCGGGTTTGAGTGTATTACGCACTCTTCCGGTGCACATCAAATCAAATTTCTTTTCCAATGTTTTGATAAAATCTACTAAAATGACTAATTCTTACCAGATGTTTGATCAAACTTCGAACCGAACACATTTGTCAACAACCTTAGGCTCTGATTACCAACTTGTAAGACCCCTCTCAAATTAACAAGATTTTAATACTTAATACGCATTTTATATGAAAATACGACTTTTCAAAAACTTTATCAAGTTAACATCCATACATGATTAAAGTATTTAAAATATAGTAACCAGTGTTTACAATTTTCATTTTTAAACTAAAACAAAAGAACGACATCGCGGAAGCTTCATTTAATTTGTGTTCGGTTCACTTCGTTGCTCGATCGACATCCGGATGGTAGCTACATTCACCTAATATCAAAACCAACTTAAAGGTTAGTTTTGAAAGCATAGAAACAAGTATAATCAAGTTCCGATATCAAATAAACAAAAACAAAAATAAAAATTCAGAACTAGGTCTCTCGCACCACACGAGAGACTCCTTTAACTCGTTCGCGGGCCGCGAGTGGGCCCGCGTGTCGCGCCAGACCAGCAGCACCCCATCGCGTGCCGCGGGGGAGGTGTTTTTCCAGCTGGTCCACTCTCTAGACCTGCATATCCGCCCAGCTCCATTTTTTTTACAAATAATCAAATTTCAAATGGCCATAACTTTTTAACTTCAAGTCCGTTTTAGGTGATTCTTTTTCCTACCCGTCCGAAATAAAAATATGGATCCATTTATCCGATTTACTTGCAACTAAACCCGGTTTATGAGCGAATAGCTTATAAATCCCTATTTTGATTATTCGACCTGTTTGTTTTGTACTTTACATTGCATATTAGCCATTCATTATTACTTCTAAGTATTCTTACCCATTCTCGGGCTATCAAACAATAATATATCTCTCCCATCACACGGATTGTGTATGCTTTAACGTCGTGCTCGACATCAATGATTCAAGCTTGCATTTTCAATAGTTTTGACAAGATTATTTTTCTAAATCAATGTCCCATATGCAAGGGCTCATTCAACAAATTTAGCGTAGCCGTTTCTCGGCTTATGCATTTGTAATACTCATCCATAGTTGCGACATTCATGTCGCTTTTATCAAAACCATTTTAAAAACGTAATTTATGATCCATTTGTTTATCAAGTGAAAACCATCACTTTAACAACAAACGAAACATACTCTACTCATTATTTTGACCCGTTTTGTTTGTCTAGTGATCTTCGTCACTTCAATGACATATTAAGTTCACATATAATGCTAATTTCAAAGTCAACAAAACTACGATCTATGTACAAACATAATGTAATGAAACAATAGTTACGTACCTTTACAGCGTTCCCTTCAAGCGCGTATCCGCTCCGGCTTGTCCGCTTGAAGATTCGATCCCTTTGCCTATAGAGTTCAACCAACAACCCATTTAGAACTCAAATCATATCATATAACGCATAATTCACCATAGCATTCAAATATGCGTTGTTGTTCCGAAATTCAACATTTAGCTTTCTTTTAGGCATTATATCAAACACCTAGTGAGCATGATTTTATACTGTTAATAATCAAGTTCATGACCAACTATTTAGCCAAGATTAAACATCATTTTCAAATTCATTATATCTAGCATGCATAACAACACCTAGATTCATTTCATAAAAATCAACAACACTCATTTCATAATCAAGATTCTAGTATTCTTCATCTTCCTACAAAACCCATTTAACACATAAGTGGGTGATTCCCAATTTCATATGTATGAACATCAATGCATCAAATTATTGATTAGGGTTCAGTCCTAACCATAAAATTATCACAGTTTCATTCAAACATCTAATATTCAAGCTCCAATTTCGACTTCATATGTTCATCAAGAAATCAAAACGTAACCAGAAGACGAAATTCGATATACCTTATGATCCCCTCACTTGAGTGATCACTAGTTTGAGTTTGGTTTTTGATTTGAACTTGATTTTACTTCTTGATTTAATCAATTTTATGAGTTAGGGTTTGGGTTTTGGGGGGGGGGGGGGGGGCTCTTTTGGCTCCTGTGTGGTATGCGACCAGAACACACACAAAGGTGTGTGTTTTGGTGATTGATCCCCTCACTTTTCAGTTTTTGTCACCTATAGTCCCTCTACTTAACCCAAGTTCGTATAAAGAGTGTTTTAACCATAATTTTCTTATTATTTCATGACATTTAACTAAACAGGTTATTTATTCATAGTTATTTTACCTTGACTATTTCCGTCTTTTAACTTATAATATAAAAATCTATATTTTCGGGGTGTTACATGAAGGTAAGTAAACTACGTAGTTTATATGGTGTAATTTTGTGAAAATGAATCTAACTACAATTTTTTATTCATATGTACAAGTAAAATAACGGAAACCTTGAAGATTTCGGAACAAAGAACTACAATGACAGGCCATCTATAAAAAAGACCGATGGTATGTGATTCTAGATTTATGTATTCATTGTGTATCTGATACGTGATTCTAGATTTAGATTATATTTAGTATCTAGTACGTGATTAGGTATACATTGTGTAACTGGTACATGATTCTAGATTTAGCTGTACATTGAGTATCTGGTATGTGATTCTAGATTTAGGTATACACTGAGAATCTCTTACGTGATTTTGGTATAGCATTATATTGAGAATCATTTGTAACTGTTTTTCAAAAAAATGGTAAATGATTCTAGATGTAGGTATACATTAAGTATCAGGTACGTCATTTAGCTATTCATTGATCTTTTGGTATGTGAATCTAGATGTAGGGTTAGTTACATTGAGCATTTGTATATTGCTTGCACATGTTGATTGTTGGTACATGATTCTAGATGTCGGGTTAGTCACATTGAGATGTAAAGTAACCATTTGTTACTACTTGCAAACATTGTACGTGATTTAAGATCTAAGATTACATAGAAAAATTGTTATTGCTTTCAACAATTGGTGTCTATGATTATAGATGTACAGTTATGTTGATCATTTGTTAATGTCTCATTTTACTATTTCTATATATTGGTAACATATAGATAACCCTTTGTTCATGTCTCATTTTACTATGTCTATATGTTGGCAACATATAGGTAACCCTAACGTGGCAATTGTTTCTTATGATGATGATGGCGACTTTGTAAACCCACCTAAACCCTTAAAAGATTCAAATACAGTTTTGGTGAGCAATTTTCCCCCAAGAAAAGCCTCTGTTCCGTATACGAACAATAAGTTAAAAGTGAGGGTAAGCGTGAGCAACTTCACAGAAGCAATACAAAGTTTGACAAAATAAGCAGTTAAAAAATGGGTTTCGAGTCTTTGCTTTCAATGAACATATCAACTGTACCAACAAGGATGGCACATTAGTTATTACCAAACTAAGATCATGAATGCGGTGATCTAAACAAAGGAAACTATATCATACAAGTAACCCCACAGAAGGTGAATGACATATTTGAGATTCCTTTGGGTAGTGTCACAGTGATTGAGAAAACCAAGAAAAGTGTCATCATGTACACATGATGCATGGTTAGTCCAATATCAAATGGAAAAAAATTAGTAACAAGTGTTATAAAATGTATTAAAAAGTAAGAAGCCAGACTGGACTTTCAAGCTGAACTTGTTCTCTACAACTCATTACTCGGTGAGACGACAAAAGGCTCAATAGTGAACAAATGGTTTTTAATAGCAATAACAGATAATTCTACAATAACAAAGCTGAATTGGCGTGATTATTGATCACTTGCATGAAAAGGACAAAGGAAGAGTGGAACGGAGTAGAGTCTTACCATGGACCACTAGCATTTATTGCGGTATGTTTTATTTGTGAATCAATACTTCACAAAAAAAATATCACGAAAGATCTAAATGTTTACTAAAAACATTGCAGGTACTTTACGTTCATGAACAAAGGATGGCACATAATCCAGAAGAAGCACAAACTCCAGCAATCAAGCATATTAAAACTGAACATCTGTTTCAGATAAATGAGGAAACATCTTTGCATGAGAGTGATGAGCAAAATGAAGAAATGGAACATGAAAAGAATGAAGAAAATCAAGAGAAAGAACCATAAGCAAATCAAGATCAAAGGAATGAAGGTAGAAAGTAGAGACGAACAAAAATAACAAATCAATTAACATTGATTTATTATATCAACCAGACCTACAACATCAAAGAGGTTAAGAGACCCAAGAGTTTATAGGTGTGGGTATAATACCAAATTCCATTGATGACATTAAAGATTACATTCCAGATTATAGCACTCCTAACATAGGACACATTGTAAGTACATATATATATATACACACACACACAATTACCTATTGTGTGCATATAAATGTATAATATAAGATAAATACATATAAACTCTTATAAAATCACGTAATGTTTGCAGCCGGAAGATCAAACGGATGAAGGTAATCAGAATGTGCAAAAATGATGATGATGATTCAAGTGAACACACTCAAAGCGAAGAGCACGTACAACAGAAATTGTGCAAAATGAAAAACAAAGATCAACGAATGAAGGCCAAACACCATTGAACATTCAAATCCCTATTAATGAGAATGTAAGTGCTACATACTTTTATGTTAAAAATTTTCATATAAATATATCTTTGTAAGTATAACTAATAATCACGTAGTGGGTGTAGGAATGGTTGTGAAAGATACAAATAAAGTGGAAAAAATGAATTTGATATCCTAAACATGGAAACATTTTCCAAGAAGCCATATCAAAATTCCCAACACACAATGGCATATGTGAAAAGCAAGCTAGATGGAACTGTTGGGTGAATGGATACGAAGCTTATCTAGAAAAAGAAAAGACTGAAGTTGAAAAGCTGGAATCACGTAATGGTTAAACTGAAGTTCAAGTTGAAAAATGAGAAATTGTGTAATGAAGTTCATGAAGTTGAAATTGTAAAAACTACTAATATTGCAGAAGAAGCTGAAATAGAAAAACTCAAACAACAAAATAAAGCTGAGTTGCCTGCCATACAAGGAACATCAAATCAAGAAAATACATTTTCTGAAAACACTAGCTCTGGGCTAATAAATGCTTTTGTGATTACAACTGATAAAGCAGCAGCCGGAATGTTCATTTTATAAACCAAAGGCTCCAAAAATCTCTGAAATCAAAGTTAGTGCAAAAGAAACCAATTCTAAAGAAAGTAATCCAGAATTCTTGAACTAAATGTTGGTTGCAGCTGAGATACTTTCAATGGCAACTCGCAAACAAAAAACAAATCAAGAAGTACAACAAGATGCATGGCCAAGTTTTCATCTACTTTCACAAGAATCAAATTATGATGAAAAGGGAAAAGAAGTCGTTGACGATGCTGTTAAACAACTCCCATTCCTACAACCTAATCCTAAAGCTGATATGCAAACACCAGTACTGTCGCAACCCCCGACCCCTAGCCTGGGGTGGCGGGCGGCCGTGAGCTACTCAGAGCTGGTGGTATCAGTGTTTATTTAATTTGGCAGTGGAATTTACATCAGGACCGTAGTTAGGAAATATTTTATCAGAGCAAAACATCTCATTTTACAAATAATAAGCACATGGGTAAAACCCAAGTTTCCATTCATAATGTGTTTATTAGGATAAACCCTATTTTATTCAAATAAAACTTCTTCTTTATTTAGGTAACTTTTATAGCCACTCTTCCAAGCCTTCAGTGCTCTCCATCTGGCTTCTATTTGGCTTTCACATTTTGTTACCTGAAACGCGTTTAAAACATTATTGTCAGTGGAAAATACTGGTGGGTGAATCCCAGTTTAATCAAAACAAGTTTTATCATTTTACAGCATTGAGGGCAACTCGCAATTACATTTGTTTACATCTACCTTAATTACCACCCACGGTACTGTCAATCCTGACTTGTGGTCATGCTACTACTCACAGTGTAGTAACAAATTTTTTATACAAAACCCCAACATACCGACGATAATTGTAGAATTACAAATACTCAATCACTGTTAATTATAATGTAAAACAATTGAGGTTTTGTGAAAACACTTTGTGAAAAGAGGAATTACTCACATTGCTAATTTAGGTATTTCCTTGTGACTTCCTAGTTATAATCTATTAATTTAAACAATGCACACGCGTTAGTATAATAACCCAAATTTACATTAGCTATACGCTCCCCGAGACAGAACTCCAACGACTGAGTCGGGCTGAGCCTCGGCATGCGTTACGGAGCACTAGATCAATCGGGCAGCGTATCTAATACGTAACCGGGGGTTATAATACTTACATCGAGGCATAGCTTATTTAGTGGGGATAATACCCGAGAATTATAATTGCTATCAGAGATTTAGAGAGAGAGATCGAGTTTTGAACGATTGACAACTGAAGCCGTGATCCCCTATTTATAGTGCTGATCGAGCTCTTTTTCGCGCCCCGCAAGAACCAAAGGCAAATCCTTCGCGGCCCGCGAGCTAGGTGGAGTAGGGCCTAGCTTGGCTGAGTCAGGGATCTAGCCACATCGAGTCAATAGCCACGTGTCCGAAACGGGCTGAGCCTGGTGACCAGCTTGTCGCGGCCCACGACGGATTTAATCAAGGGGGTCACGCCCCGCGAGCGCCCCGAATTCTTGTTTTTAATTGATTTTTGTAAAAATTAAGGTATTTCGGGCCCACTTTTCGTATACGGGGTGTATTTTAGGGCGTATAGGGTACTTATAAGTATTTTGAGGAAAGTTGTTATATCCTCCCCACCTTGTTTTAGAACTCGTCCTAGAGGTCTACCAAAATAGGTGTGAATATTTCCTCTGCATCTCGGATTCAAGTTTCCAAGTGTACTCTGGTCCTCTTTTGGAATCCCATTTACTTTGACTAGAACTAATCTCTTGTGTTTGAGATTCTTGATCTTTCTGTCTTAAATCTGTAGCGGTTTCTCTACAAACTTAAGCTTCTCATTTACCTCCATGTCTTTAAGAGGTACTACTAATGACTCATCTGCTAAGCATTTCTTGAGATTACCTACATGGAATACATCATGTATTCCTGCCATTTCTTCTGGCAGTTGTAGCCGGTAAGCTACATGTCCTATTCTTCTAATAATCTCAAAAGGTCCAATATACCTGGGGCTTAGCTTTCCCCTTTTGATGAATCTAACTACTCCTTTCCATGGAGAAACTTTTAATAATACTTTGTCTCCTACTTGAAATTCCAACGGTTTTCGCCTGTTATCAGCATAACTCTTTTGTCGACCGCGTGCTGCTTTTGGTCTTTCCTTGATTTGAACAATCTTGTCCATTGTTTCTTGCACTATTTCTGGTCCAAATAATTACTTTTCTCCAATTTCTGCCCAACAGATTGGGGTTCGGCATTTTCGTCCATAAAGTGCTTCGAATGGTGCAGCATTGATACTGGTATGATAGCTGTTATTATAGGAAAATTCTATTAATGGTAAATGATCGTCCCAATTTCCTCCGAAATCAATTACACAAGCTCTAAGCATATCTTCCATTGTTTGAATAGTTCTTTTGCTTTGTCCGTCCGTTTGAGGATGATAAGTTGTGCTTAGATTTAACTTGGTTTCCATTGCTTTTTGGAAACTAGTCCAAAAATGAGAAGTAAAACGGCTATCTCTATCAGACACAATAGATAAAGGAATTCCATGTAATGAAACTATTTCATTTACATATAACTTAGCTAATTGTTCCATACTGAAAGTTTCCTTCATCGGTAAGAAATGAGTTGACTTGGTTAATCGGTCTACAATCACCCAGATTGTATCATTTCCCTTTCTTGTCTTAAGGTAATTTGGTAACAAAGTCCATTGTAATCAATTCCCACTTCCATACAGGCATTTCCAATTGCTGCAATAAACCTGAGGGTTTCTAATGTTCAGCTTTAACCTGTTAACAGGTTAGATACTTGGCAACATAAGCTGCTATATCCTTTTTCATTCCTATCCACCAGAAATTCTTTCTTAAGTCTTGATACATTTTATCACTACCGGGATGTATCGTATATTTAGACTTATTGGCTTCTTCTAAAATTTGGTGGCGTAGGTTTCCTTGTTTAGGTATCCAAATTCTTTTCTTATTGAATCTCCAAATTCCATCTGTTCCTTGTTCTAATTGCTTAATCATTCCTTTTTAATTTCTTAGTATCGTCCTTGATTACTGATTCTTGTATTGCTCTAATTTGCTCATTTAAATCTATCTGCAGATTTAATTTGAGAGAACGTACTTGTAACACCCTTGCTATTAATTTAAAGGTTTTCATATGGATTACGAAAGTAAACTTGTAATTATGATTACAAATATGTTGAAAATATGGTTAGATTAAAACTTTTCCAATTTAAAAATAAAACGACATAATGTAATTGAGTTCGTCGTTTAAAAGTTACGACGACACGCCGTGCGGAAGCTTCTATTTCATGTGTTTGATCTTTTTTCGCCACTTGATCTTCATCCGTGTACTCTTGATATTCACCTATGATCAAAACCAATTTAAAGGTTAGTTTTGATAACTTAAATATAAGTATGAACAAATTCTATGCGTCAAACGAACAAAATAAAATAAAATTTTCTTGTTTTACGTCTCTCGCATGTCGCGAGAGATTACCTCTACTCCTTCGCGGGTCGCGACAGCTCGCGGGTGTCGTGCCTGGATGATGGTTCCCAGTCGCGTGGCGCGGAGGAGTCCATTTTCCAGCGGTTCTGAGTCTGGGATCTGCATATCTGCCCAGCTAATGTTTTAATCAAAAATACAACTTCAAATTGGGTCGCGAGAGATTACCTCTACTCCTTCGCGGGTCGCGACAGCTCGCGGGTGTCGTGCCTGGATGATGGTTCCCAGTCGCGTGGCGCGGAGGAGTCCATTTTCCAGCGGTTCTGAGTCTGGGATCTGCATATCTGCCCAGCTAATGTTTTAATCAAAAATACAACTTCAAATTGGCATAACTTTTAATCTAGATGTCCGTTTTATGCGATTCTTTTTCCCACGCGTTCGTAATTTAATTCTCCATCTCATGGAGTAAAAACACGACATCTGAATTCACAAAATTTTAGATTTCAAGCTCTCGACTTGAAATTCAATTATGACGCTTTTGACCCGTTCCTGATTTTATCAAACTAACTTGTTTATTACCTTTAAAATACCATGGACATCATGTTATATCAATTTACAAATTTTCAAGGTTCAAATTACGGGTTTCTTATGCAATCTTAACCTGTTTTGCATATATACTCGTTTTGATCCGTTACGTGTATTTAACATTTTCAAGCTTAAATCACGCTTCTTTTAGTTTACACCCTATCTCCATTTTTATACGTATCCCAAGGACTCAATTTAACAAATGGCTTATTTCTAAACAACTCTTAAAGGTTGTTTGCCCTATTTACCCCCCAGGGGCTTTTTGGTCAATTTTAGTCCTTCATTTTGCGACAAAGGAGTTTCGCTAATAGATGACCAAAATATCGCTTCTAACTACAATACAAAATATGCGTACCTGGCTCGGGTCAAGTATTGACCCGTTTTAATACCTTGCATTAATGATTTTGCTACTTTATAGCAATGCAAATTTTCATAAGTCGTTTTTATCCTGTGAGCACTAGACTCGACGATACTCATTAGTCGTTATTTCTCAAATGGCGCTAAAAATCACCATTTAACCCGTTTTTACCATCTATCATGGTTATCCCTCATTTTTTACTTATTCCGAACCGTATCAATTACGTCGGAACACCACATTTTAACTATTAGCTAAACATATTCGTAACCCTTATAATAATTAGACATTCTATAAAAAGGGAGTGTAAGCTTTACTTACCTTTCATCCAAGCAATTCTTTCTCGTGTCTTTATCCCGTTTGATCATCTCCTCCAAGCTTCATCTAGCTCGTCAAGAGTCAAACTATCATATTACCCATAAGATGGTTAGTTTAGTCATTTCATATTATGGCTACCATTTCTTATGGGGTTTCTTGCATATAATTTACTTAACTAAATAATAGGTCAGTTATACTTTCTTAATAGTCAAACTACCCATATGTATTATATGCTTTAATCATTCTTTTTCTTATTTTCACAACTTCGTTGACAAGCTTATTTGTAGGTATTTTAAATAGTTGCAATAAGCAAAATAACATGTTTAATATTCATGAAACCATTGTTTTATAAACAAGGCAAAGTATTAACAAAATACAACTTTCCTTGGATTAAGTTTATCAATAAAATGTGCAGGAACTTTACAATATAGCTGCTAAATCGACTCTTTTGACCACTTTACGGTCTTATTTAGCCCTTCGTGACCAAAGATGAAATGTAGAATACTAAAATATCTTTCCGACCAAAAAAGAATCAACTCAATCCGAGCTTCCTAGAATTAATTATGATTTTTGCAAGATTAGCTCAGAAGTCAAAATGCTTCAAATTAGCTTGCTGTCAAAACAGTTCAGCTGACTTTAGACACCGTTTTGACCCGTTTAACATCAGAATTTAACAAACATGTTCAAACATAAAACGTAGTATGTTTCAATAGCTTTTTGAGCATATAAGGCTCAACCTCATAGGTCGTTCCAGTGATTTTATATGATTTTTTTTAAAACTGCAGCCCAATAATTTTTAATCCCAATCAGCTTTGTTATATCTTCTTGTTCAAGCATTTCAACAAGCACCTTGTGTGCAACACGCAACATCAAATTTCTCCAGCCCATTTACGTGTTCTAAATCCTTAAATTCTAGCATAATTAACAAGTACTAACATCAAACTTCAAATCTAATCATGCATTCACTCAAACTTATAAATTGTTCAAGTATTTTGTTCCAACTATCAAATATGATGATTTCTAGCACAAACATATCATCATCTTCATTATTTAGTCAAAACCCACTTAGCACATATAATGGTAATCATCAAATCCCTAGTTTTTTTAACACCAATTCATCAAGTTTCCATCTAGGGTTTGTTTCTAAACATGAATTCAACCCAATATCACTCATACATATGACATTCATCACAGAATTTCGATTTATGAATGTTCATGACAAATCATAATCATCACCAAATATCGAAATTAGACATACCTTGTGATCCCCATGACTTGGTGATCGCTAATATATATTCAAACCCGAATTTGGTCTTCGATTTCCCTTTCAATTTGAAGATAAAGTGAACTAGGGTTCTTGGCTCCTTAGAGCTCCTTCTGGTCGATTCCAGAACACACACCTGGTGTGTGTTTATTATTATTTTTATTAAATAGAACTTGTCTCCTTTTTAACGTTTTTGGTCCCTCAAGTTTAATTTTAATTGTTAGGGACTAGAACTCCATGTTTTATTACTTATTTACACCTCATTAACTAGGTTAATTATTCCTAGTTAACTTAATGGGTTTGGGAAGTTATAACCCGTTATATATTAAGTCCCGTTAACTCGGGCAACTTTATTTTCTCAAAGTATTTATCCTCTTTCCAATTAATTTTAGGTTTATTTATTTAAATTTCTAATATCTACCGGGTTAATAAATTTTTTTACCACGAACGGTATTTTACTCATCATTACTATTAACGTGGTTTGATTACCAAACCCGTTTTTGGGGTGTTACAAGTCTACCCCCCTCAAAGAGGTTTCGTCCCCGAAACCTTATTTACGTAGCTCATTAATTTAGAGTAAACGAGCTTAGTTTTGTTTTCAAGGCATTTCATTCATTCTTTTTTATCTAACGTTTTCATTTATATCGACGTGTACCATGTTTCATGTGTAAGGCCTCGCGGGCCATTACTTTGCCTTCTCGAGGCTTACAAACTTTTATCGTCCCCATTTCTTAGTTCACGCTATAGCGTGGCTATATTCCATATTGCTTTTCTTAACCGTGATCGTATCACGTCATGTTTAAGTTTAGATAATCTTTTCATTATCGAAAATCTCCTTTTCGAATGTGTCTTCATGCACCCATTCTTTTAGTGCTATCCAATTCCTCTCATAATTTTTTTATATTTGTTAAAACGTTATGTTTCACTAAAACCGAATTTTAGTTTAACGTTTTCTCTTCAACTCATGTCAATCTCTCATATCAAGGAATTTACGTCCAAGGATTCATTCCTTTCCGTTGTCATTTCGGTACTGTCTTCGCCCTTTTTGTGAAATAACACAATTTAAATGATTGTGAATTCTTTTATCATTCCTGCCCGTTTAGATGTTTTTAGTGAAATCCTTCACTTTTGTCAACCAGACTTTTCATGATCTCTTAGTTTTAACCCATTCGGTTAACTTAGCGAAACTCATCGCTTTTATACAAATTTTACCTTCCGTTATTATTTTACGCGGGGAGTTACAACCATTTTCCTTGTTTTACATTACTGACCCGTAGGTTCCTTCACTTAGCCTCGCAGGCTTTTCTTTAGATTTCCACCTTTTTAAGGTGAGACCCCAACAATTCGTTTCTTTCTATTCGTGACCCAAAGGTCTTTTTGGTCCGTATACCTTAGCATTACTTATAATCCCGTAGGTTATGATGATCCCATAAATCATACTTTATTCGAGTTTTTATTCAAACGCATATACGTTTATATATGTATTTAGCGTCAAGGCTCCCCTTTTTATGTTTAGAAATCATTCATTTTCATTCTTTGAGTCCTATGGATCTTGACCGTAGTCTAAGGCTACATTTGTTTTCTTTCTAGACTATTCTTCTGACCTTATGTTTCCTAATACAACATCAAATCTAGCTAGGTTCATTGGGTAAAGGTTAGCAATAAAATTATGGTTTAGAATTTCTATTCTTGCTCCCTGCAAGATTTCAGTGATCTTAATGGATTCTCCAATTTTCGCCCCCACTAGACATTCTTGTTGAAGTTTAGTTAATGGTTGATTAAGAATTTTGCAAAATGAAGTATTAATAAGACTTTGGTTTGCAACAGAGTCAAATAATTCTTTAGCAAAAACATCATTAACTAAAAACATACCGGCAATCACATCCAGAATCATCTTGGCTTCTTCTGCAGTTAGAACAAAAGCTCTAGCATTCTTAGTAGTCTTGTTGTTCATTGCTGGAGCTAGTTTCGGAAAGTTCGGTTTAATATGCCCTTTTTCTCCACAACTGAAGCACACTCCATTACTGGGTTTCTTCCGGCAGGCTTCTTCCTTGTGGCCCGGTATTTTATAGAAGTTGCAGTAGGTGGAACATCTTCCTGAATGTTTCTTTTTGCAAGACTTGCAGTAAGGTGCAGAAGTAGAACCTATATTCTTCCCACGGTTGGAATTACCGTAGGGAAATTCCTGGGTAAGTTTCTGGACTAGATTCTTCCTCTGGTTCTCTTCTTGTGTACGTACCAATTCATCAGTCAAGGTATTTGCTAGTTCTGCAGCTTCTTCTATGGTTTGTGGTCTAGCTGCCTTGACTACATGTCTAATTTCACTGATTAATCCCCAGATGTAATGGGAGATTAATACTGGTTCTGGTGAAGCTAGGGTTGGCACTATTCTAGCATATTCGAAGAATACGGTAGTGTAACCCTTATAGTCTACTCTAGTCATTCTAAGGTTTAAGAATTTATTAGCAATTTGTTCTTTTTCATTGGGAGGACAGAATTTCCTTTCAACCATGTTTTTAAACTCAGTCCATTCCATATTATAGACCCTGTCACTTCCCCTAGACTGGAGAATAGTATTCCACTATTCTAAGGCTGCATTCTTAAAAAGATTGGAAGCAAACATGATTTTGTCTTCCTCTGCGCACTTGCTTATTTTTAAGACGGCCTCTGTCTTTTGTATCCAGCGTAAAGCTGCAATGGCTCCTTCATTGCCAGAGAATTCTATTGGTTTGCAAGACCAGAATTCCTTGTAAGAACAACCATATGACATGGTTCTTCTTCTTTTTGGAATAGGCAATTGAAGTAATGGTCCATTGTTTACGCTGTGACTGGGTTCAGTAGGTGGTCGTTTACTTCCACTATTACTTTTATTATTTTCCGCTTCTTTAACAGTCTAGATAATATATGGCATAGCATCTCTAATTCCTTGTGTTACTATGTATTGAATGGCACTTTTATTTATTTGGTTATCATTATTCTGATTTTCCTTATTTTCTTTGTTGTCCATCTGGATTTACAAACAATTATCAGGTATTAATATCACAGAATAAGATTTAATGCCAACAATTGCACAAACAAACACATTGGTCAAAACCGTCGAGCATTGCGACATTTACTCTATTATATATATATATATATATATATATATATATATATATATATATATATATATATATATGCATCTATTACAAGCTGTAACAGGAATTAAAACATACTACTAGTTATGCATCAGTAGGTATTAGATTATCTAATTTAATTGATTTGATTTTTTTTCTTTCAAACTACTCGTATTTATATATATATATATATATATTATTTCTAGGGGTTCATCCAGTATTGCATATTTCTCTCGTCGTACTTCCAAACGAGCTTCTCCCCTATTTGCCTTATTCTCTCTCCTTCATCTACTAACTCCTCACCAAATGTGCGGAGTTCCTGCAACATTTCGGTACTCATGGGTGGTGGCGGTGCGGGTATTGGTTCAGGGTACGGTGGTAAAGGGTATCCATATGGGTATGGGTTTTCTAGTATTTCCCGAACATACTGGTCGGCATCCCAATATGGGTCTAGAGGGTCAAGATTGGGGTATGGTGCTACAGGGTTTGGTATGGGTTCCTCTTGTGGGTAGAGTTCTCGATAATCCCTATGGTCGTCATTCCACGGATCATATGCTAAGGGATTGGGTGCTGGGACTCTTGGTATTTCATCAGGGTTAAAAGCTGGTATGGGCACCGGTTCTTCTCGGTTGGGTTCTATTTCCATGGGTAGAGTTGGGAATAGTGGTAGTGGTTGTGGTGCAATGATTTGTTATCGGTTTGGGTCTGCGGCAGTGGTAGCTAATATGTGAAAGTTGGCCAATCGCCAATTGATTATGTCTTGGGTCTGGACATTCATCTCCATATTTGTTGCTGCTAAAGCCCTTTGTTGCTGTAATTTCCTCATTCTTTTCCTACGCTCATGTGCTCCCTGACTGAACCATCCTCTCTTTTTGGTAGGGAATGGTTCTGCGGATTGCGCCTTAAAGATGAATATCCCCTCTTCGGTGTCAGTTGAGTACCCCGAAGGAGTAGGCTAGGAGGAAGTTCCTTCATCTCTAGGGGAATTAGAGAGGTGACGATAGACGTCAGATGGTCCTTTATTACTCATACTGTAAACAAACATATTGTCAAATAACACAAAACAATAATATACATGTATGCACATAGTCACATAGATTATTTCCTAACATAATTGACAATTTTGATGTCAGTAGAACACTTCTGCGGCAGAAATCAGTCGTTGTAGCTCTGATACCACCCCCTGTCGCAACCCCCGGCCCCTTTCCTCGGGAGGCGGGCGGCCGCAAGCTACTCATGTCACACCCCAACCGATGACGGAAACATCGGGGCACGACATTGAGTGAAACATATTGTCCAGGAGAAATCCATAACAACTAATATTACCGGATATTTAGCGTTACGTCCCATACCATAACATATCAAACAAAACAGTTATTACAGACATAGTATCTCAAAGACAATTAAATTGTTCCGACAACTCAGATTAAATTATTTGTGGGTTTCTAGACCACCTAAACATGATTCCATACCATCTAGCAGGCAAAAGCATCCTAAACACCTGTCACATACGTTAAAATAAAAGTCAATACACATAGTGTAAAGGTGAGCATACAAGTTTAATAGTATAATCGTAGTGAAATCGATTTACGCATAACCAACATGTAACACGTCTAAATGTGAAGAAAAGCCCTTAACAACCCCTGTCCATGACAGGTGTTGAGTCCAAACTATAGTACTATCGTTGCTAAGGTGTCAGGCAATAATCACTGTGTAAACATAACATACTAGCATTCATCGAATAACATGTATAACATGCAAGAGCGGTTAGCGTATAAAATTGTTTGCATTGTGTGATCGATGTGATTTAACATAGGTAACGTATGTAACACCCAAAAGTGCTTAAAGCAAAAAGGGATCGAGTATACTCACAGTTCGTGTTTAGTAAACAAACACAAGCTTGGATTGTATGGAGCACTGGAGAGTTAGCCTTATCAGAAAATGATAGTGTAAACATTGAACAGTGTGTTAAACAGTGTGTCGGAGTGAAATGGGACGAATCATGATCCGGTCGGATGACCGTCCGGACGGATGACCATTCGGTCGGATAGTCTTTCGTCTGAGAAGGATGTGTTTGTGTTTTTGAACTTTGAAGTTTTCGTTGTAGCATTTTGAAATATTTGAAGTGTTTCTATATATATCATGTCGTCCGGTCGGACGGTCATCCGGACGGATGGCCGTCCGCTCGGATGGTGATCCGAGTGGGTTCAGATATTTTTGAAACTTGGAAAATTGTTTAAGTGTTGAATTCAAAAGTCACCTGATCGAATAGCCGTTCGATCGGATGGTTGTTCAATCGGGAATTGTTTTGGGTTGAAAACTTTGTAAAATTAGTTAAGTTAAAAGATTTTATCGAGACGGTATGACAACGTGTTAAACAACGGAAACCACATCTAGTCCAACTCATCCGGTCGGACGGGAATCACCCCGTTCGATCAGATTGACTGTTCAAGATGAAATTTCATGTCTAACCCATGAATCAGTTGTCTCTTCATTAGAAATCCATTCTCAGTCCGGTGTTTTACTATAGAATGGGTAGAACATCCGAACGAGTCCAGATTCTAACGGTTTTGAGTGAAAAGTTAAGAATGTTGAAGAAAAGTTTGAAACATTTGAAAGATGTTTAGATTTGGTTGAAAATGATGTAAAAACATGTGGTAATCCATCAGATCCAAACCGTTCTTGATAAGATGAGGTCACACTTCAATGTTCATAAGAACTCCATGATGACATCACCTCAGAACAGCCCAAATCCGAAGATTCCACGGTTAAAAGTTGTGATTTGATGGTGAAAATGATGAGGAAGTGTGTAAAGATCAAGGAAGTACAAAATTTGAGATGAAAACTTACAAGAATCGCAAGGAATCGAGAGAAAAGAGGCTGAGAGCGTGCTGGTCAGAGGAAAGTTGTCACATCAATGAACAGTGATGTGACAGGTGGGGTATTTATAGGGAAAGGAGGAGAAAGGCAGTGTGGTTAAGTGGGTTGGATGGCCTTTTGATCGGATGGCCATCCGATTGGATGGTCATCCGGACGGATGACCATTCGATTTAAGGGTCATTCGATCGGATGGCTTGAGTGTGTTAGTTTCTGACTTTCGTTTCGTACGTTAAGCGTTGCGTTGCGAGTAAGCGATGCGATAGTATTACATACTAGTTACACAAATAACATAATCAACCTAATAACCATAAAAGTAACTTGTATTTCGGGTTGCGATGCGATGCGATAGAGTTGCGATTGCGTTTGCGAATAACATCCAACAATAATATATATAAAGCACACACAAGTAAGGCACATAAAGACACACACACGTAAAACAATATTCATAACCTGCGATTCAAGTTGCGATGCGGTAGCGATGTGATAGTGTTTAGTAGATTAGTGTTTAATTACGTTTATCGCATTGTTACTTCACGTATTAATAAATCGTAAACGAAATAGCATCAAGCAAAGTATCGATTATCGAGTCAAAGGGTACAAGCAATAATTAAGTCAGAAATGACAGATCTGATTAGCAATCTTTTCTTCCTTTGACTTTGACTTTGACTTTAAAAGTCGGGTTGTTACAGCCTCCCTTACTTAGGAAATTTCGTCCTGAAATTTAAGGCGCATGCATAACGAATAGTTGTGGGTACTTAGCCTTCATATCACTCTCGAGTTCCCAGGGGAACTCGGCCCCGCGTTTGCCTTCCCAGCGAACCTTCACTATGGGAATGCGTGAGCGTTGGAGTTTCTTGGTCTCTCGGTCCATGATCTCGACTGGCTTTTCCACGAAGTGTAATGTTTCATCCACTTGTAAATCCTCAAGAGGGACATGTAAGTTCTGGTTGGATGGACACTTTTTGAGGTTCGAAATGTGGAAATTCGGATGTACATTGCTTTGTTCCTCCGGTGATTCGAGTCTGTAGGCCACTTTGCCAGTTCTTTCCAGAATCTTAAAGGGTCCAACATATCGTGGCGATGGCTTTCCTTTCTTGCCGAATCGGATCACTCCCTTCCAAGGTGCAACCTTTAGGAGTACGTGATCACCAACGTTAAATTCAAGGGGCTTGCAGCGTTTATCGGCGTAACTCTTTTGACGACTCTGAGCTTTCAATAGATTGTCTCGTATTTGGAGGATCTTGTCAATCGTTTCTTGCAATAACTCAGGACCGGTTTGCGCATCCCCGAACTCGTGCCATACAATAGGCGATCGACATTTTCTTCCGTATAATGCCTCAAATGGTGCCATTTGAATGCTAGAGTGATAACAGTTATTGTACGAGAATTCGACTAAAGGTAAATGCGAATCCCATTTACCACCGAAATCTATAAGACACGAGCGGAGCATGTCTTCAAGGGTGAGTATCGTGCGTTCAGTCTGACCGTCGGTCTGGGGATGGAAAGCAGTACTAAGATTGAGAGTAGTACCGAGAATTGAAAAGTTTCCCAGAGGTGCGAAGTGAATCGACCATCGCGGTCAGAGATGATGTCACGAGGTGTCCCATGTCGACAAATGACTTCGTTGGTATAGATTCGTGCTAATCGTTCTACCTTATAGTCTTTCCGTATCGGCAGAAAGTGGGCGGATTTAGTGAGACGATCAACGATAACCCAAATGCTGTCGTGACCTGATGGCGTGCACGGGAGTTTCGTAATGAAGTTCATAGCTATATTCTCCCATTTCCACATAGGAATTTTAGGTTGCACGAGTAAGCCAGGGGGCGTTGTTGCTCAGCCTTGACCTTCGAACAGGTTAGGCACTTTAAAACATAGACGGCGATATCCGTCTTCATTCCAGGCCACCAATACCTGGCACGTAGGTCCTGGTACATTTTGTCGGCACCGGGATGAATGGAATATCGAGACTTGTGGGCTTTAGTTAGCAATATCTCCCGAAGGTTATTGCGACTAGGAATCCAGATGTGATCGAGATAGTAGTAAATACCATTCGATTTGGTGACAAATTGGGTTTCAGCACCGCACTTCTTCATTTCCTCTCTCAAGGTGTTCTCAATGAAGCATGCGTGCTGAGCATCACGGATTAGAGCTTCGAGGTCGTGTTGGGCTTGAATATTACGAATGCAACGCAAATAGTGTCGTCGACTGAGAGCATCGGCAACGACATTTTCTTTGCCTGGATGGTAACGAATCTCACAGTCGTAATCGTTAAGAAGTTCAATCCATCGGCGTTGGCACATATTCAGCTCTTTCTGGTTCAAGATGTGTTGTAGGCTCTTATGGTCGGTGAAGACCGTACACTTGGTACCGTAAAGGTAGTGTCGCCAAATCTTTAACGCAAAAACAACTGCACCAAGCTCGAGATCGTGGGTTGTATAGTTCTTCTCATGGATCTTGAGCTGACAAGAGGCGTACACGATAACCTTGTCCCGTTGCATAAGAACACAACCGAGACCGAGGTTAGAGGCATCGTAGTAGACTAAGAAGTCGTGGTTTCTGTCGGGTAACACGAGCACAGGAGCATTGCAGAGCATAAGTTTCAAGGTTTGGAAGGCTTCCTATTGTTCGGTTCCCCAAACAAAAGGTTTATCCTTGTGCGTAAGTGAGGTGAGAGGGACAGCGATCTTCAAGAAATCAGCGATGAATCGGTGGTAGTAACCCGCCAATCCGAGAAAAGAATGAACTTCGAACGGGCTCTTTGGTGTAATCCAACTCTTGACTGCTTCTATCTTTGCGGGATCGACATGAATACCTTGACTATTGACAACGTGACCGAGGAATTGAACCTCCTCAAGCCAAAATTCGCACTTGGAGAACTTGGCATAGAGGCGATTCCCTTGGAGTAGTTCAAGAACCAAACGGAGATGTTGCGTGTGTTCGGCTTTTAACTTAGAATAGATCAGGATATCATCGATAAACACGATGACGAAGTGGTCGAGAAAGGGTTTACACATGAGATTCATTAGAACCATGAAAACTGAGGGGGCGTTGGTTAGACCAAAGGGCATAACAACAAACTCGAGTGGTCGTATCAGGTTCGAAAAGCGGTTTTGGGTATATCATCTTCCTGGATTCGTAACTGGTGATAGCCGGATCGTAGATCGATCTTGGAAAAACATGTAACACCTTGTAATTGATCAAATAAGTCATCGATACGGGGTAAGGGATAGCGATTGTTGATAGTCAGCCTATTGAGTTCCCTATAATCGATGCACATCCGGAACGATCCATCCTTCTTTTTAACGAAAAGAACGGGTGCGCCCCAAGGAGATGTGCTAGGGCAAATAAAGCCTTTATCAAGTAATTCCTGGAGTTGACTTGAGAGTTCGCGCATTTCGGATGGAGCGAGACGATAAGGCGCTTTAGCGACAGGATTAGCTCCAGGAATGAGGTCAATTTGAAAATCGATATCACGAGACGGCGGTAAGCCAGGTAAATCATCAGGAAAGACGTTAAGAAAATCACGAACCACGAGCACCTTTTCCATTGCCTTCTCTTTCTTTTCCTTCTCCGCTACTACGATGTGTGCCAAGAAAGCTTTGTATTCCTTACGGAGATACTTGCTTGCTTGGACACATGACTTGAGTTTCAATTCCTTCGAAGCGACTTCGCCATAGACACACAATTGATCACCGTTTGAAAGAGAGAAGCGGATCATCTTTTCAAAACAAACAATTTCAGCATGATTTTCACGAAAAAAATCCATGCCTACTATGACATCAAAGCTACCGAGCTACATTAGGATAAGATTTATCGGGAAAACGTGGTTGTTGAGCTCAAGGGTACAATCACGTAGAACGGAACTAACTGTGACGGTTCTTCCAGTGGCAACTTCTACGTCGAATGTCGAGGGGTGATTAGCACGTTTACAGTTTAGGAGCCTCTCGAATTCGAACGATACAAAACAGTTATCGGCTCCAGTATCAAATAAGCAAGAAGCATAAACACCATTTACGAGAAACGTACTATTAACCACCTTGTTGTCTGCTTGGGCCTGGCGGGCGTTGATGTTGAAGACTCGCCCATGGGTTGCTTGTTGAGTTGGCTGCTGCTGCTGTTGATGTTGTTGTTGTTGCTGTTGCGCTGATTGCTGTTGTGGCTCTTGCTTCACCACTCTGTTCGGGCAGACATACATGAAGTGGTTAGGATCACCACACGCATAGCAGGATCTTGCATGAGCAGCGGGAGCAGGAGCTGCTTGTTGTTCCTAAGGAGCGGGAAGTGGAGCTGGCAGAGCAGGAGGAGCTTGAACTTGAGCTTGAAGGGGACCAGTACAGCAATTTGCCGTAAAGTGGTCGTAAAGGTTGCAGTGAACACAAAATCGACATGCGATCCCCACTGGATGGTGATAAGTACAGGTAGGGCACAGTGGGTGAGGACCAGTATACGCACGTTTTGTAGGAGGTGTGTTGGTCGCGGGTGCAGTGACATATCGGTTCTGGTTCTGCTGTTGGACAGGAACAACATTGAGAGGAGCGGTTGTGACAACACAGCTCTTGTTGTTGTTGTTGTTACGCTTGCGGCGTGAAGATTTCGAAGCTTAAGGTGAAGCAGTTTCAGCGGCGGGGGTAGCAGAAGTAGCGGTGACTTGATGAAGGCTCTTGGCGGTTTTATTGAAGTAACCAGCCCGAACTCACTTGTCATTAATCTCGGCAGCGAGTAGGAAGGTCTCCTCAATTTTTGTAGTCTTGGCCGCTTGGACGAAATCAGCAACACAATCAGGTAAAGCTCGAATATATTTCTTGATCGTGATGTCGGGAGTTGTGACTTGGCCAGGGCAGATGATGCTAAGCTGTTTGAAGCGCGCAATAAGACCAGCATTATCGCCACCCTCTTTCTTAATGTTCCAGAACTCTTTTTCCAGCTTTTGGAGCTCGTGCGGAGGACAGAATTCTTTCATCATGATTTCCTTCAATTCCTCCCAAGTAAGTCCATAGGCCACGTCGTTCCCACGCCTGTTTCACTGCGCTGTCCACCATTACAGTGCCCTAGACTAGAAGACACCAGGTGCGTTAACAGTGTAGAGGTTGTCTGGACATCCGCTTTGTTGTAGAGTGACTTCAATCGAGTCGAACCATGAAAACATTGCGCTCGGCCCATCTTCCCCAGAGAAGTCTTTGGGTCCACAAGCTTTAAACTGCTTGAAGCTAAAATTAGCCTTGGGAGAGTCAGTCCTAGATTCCTCAGATGACTTGCTTGCAATTTTATTAATCTTGTTGACAATTTGCGGAATGACCTTAACCATTTGCTTGGTGACTAGCGAGGCGATGCGTTTTTCAGCGTGATGGCGGCGAGCAGAGCGAGAAGTATGAGATCCGAATAATGACATTGTCTGCAACAGACATCATCACAGAATTCAGACGAGATACCTAGATACTAGCTTAGCGTATCACCGAAAGCGACTTTATGTAAAGCACATGAACACATCAAACACTTAGGCACATAATCACATAGGCACGTAAGCACATAGTCCACTTAAGCATCTAAACACAGAAGCACATAAGCACGTAGAGCACAGAAGCATGTAAGCCACTATATTTTGCATGTATTCACCTACATATTTAGCACGTATTCACCTATACTTCAAAGCTGCGAAAAGCGATCAAGAGTTGCGAGTGCGAGTAGCGATAGCGAGTAGTATAGCGTGCAATTTGTTAGCGTATTGAGATAAATGTATAAAGCGAGTTGTGCGTGCGTATCGAAGCGGAAAGCGGGTAAATCACCAAAACCAAAACATACATAAACACATAAAACCACATAAAACACGTAAAATCTCTCATAAAAGCGATAATCCACGGAGTCAGCGGTTGTCAAGCTCAGAATCGAAACACATAAAAGCGATGAAGCGTAAACTCAGCGAGAAACAGAATGTCTCGGGTGTGCTACACTTTGACTACCCAAAGTGATTCGACTATTCTCAAGGACATCGAGTACACGCGTTGGCTTAATAGATTATGCTCTCGCCTCAATCCGGGTGAACGACGCGCATCTTTTCGGCCATAACGTGACCCTGGTCGTTGGAACCCATCGAGACTTTGGTGAGAGTTTTGTAAAACCAAAATATAGAGCGGAATAAGTCATTAAGATGCGGGTTTCACCCCTAACTTAACAACCTTGTTCCAGTTTATGTGGTAAACCACGAGATAGAGTTGGAGAATTTCGTCGAGATATGGATTTCACTCCTGACTCAACGCAAGTTCTCATGTTATGTTAATAAAAATACATGTCGAGTGAGTGATTCTATCGAGATTTTACGATTTTCAGACCTAATCTCGACCAAATCACTTGTTTGTGTCATGCGAGTGTTTTCGAAAACCGTGTGTGTTGTCAGCCTTAGGAAAGGCTGAGTGGTTGCACGAAGCGATAGCATGCAGTGTTCGCGCAAAGTTGTGAGTTTAGCGAGTTCAAACAAGAATATAGAGAGTAAGCTCGTGCAAAACCCCTACTGGGTTCGCACAAGGCGGTCTGTTGGTACTTAGACTATAGACTACGTCAATTCTAAGACATCGACCCAGACTAGGTCGAGTCTTGCCTAATTCCCTATAGTTATGGCTCTGATACCAATCTGTCACACCCCAGCCAATGGCGGAAACATCTGGACGCGACACTGAGCGAAACAGATTGTCCAGGAGAAATCCATAACAACTAATAATACCGGATATTTAGCGTTACGTCCCCTACCATAACATATCAAACAAAACAGTTATTACAGACATAGTATCTCAAAGACAATTAAATTGTTCCGACAACTCAGATTTAATTATTTGTGAGTTTCTAGACCACCTAAACTTGATTCCATAGCAGCTAGCAGGCAAAAGCATCCTAAACACCTGTCACATACGTTAAAATAAAAGTCAATGCACATAGTGTAAAGGTGAGCATACAAGTTTAATAGTATAATCGTAGTGAAATCGATTTATGCATAACCAGCATGTAACACGTATAAATGTGAAGCAGGTAAGTTATCGACAATGAAATATGCACAGACGTGACTGCGAGTTATAGAATGCGCAACACATATCACCACTTTGACACGTGAAGAAAAGCGCTTAACAATCCCTGTCCACGATAGGTGCTGAGTCCAAACTATAGTACTATCGTTGCTAAGGTGTCAGGCAACAATCACTGAGTAAACATAACATACTAGAATTCGTCGAATAACACATATAACATGCGAGAGCGGTTAGTGTATAAAAGTGTTTGCGTTGTGTGATCGATATGATTTAACATAGGTAACGTATGTAACACCCAAAAGTGCTTAAAGCAAAAAGGGATCGAGTATACTCACAGTTCGTGTTTAGTAAATAAACACAAGCTTGGATTGAAGGGAGCGCTGAAGAGTTAGCCTTATCAGAGAATGATAGTGTAAGCATTGAACAGTGTGTTAAACAGCGTGTCAAAGTGAAATGGGGGACGGATGATGATCATGTTGGATGACCGTCCGGACGGATGGTCATCTGGACGGATGACTATTCGGTCGGATAGTCATTCGTCTGGGAAGGATGTGTTTGTGTATGTTTTAAACTTTGAAGTTTTCGTTGTAGCATTTTGAAATATTTGAAGTGTTTCTATATATATCATGTCGTCCGGTCAGACGATCATCCAGACAGATGGCCGTCCGCTGGGATGGTGATCCGAGTGGGTTCAGATATTTTTGAAACTTGGAAAATTGTTTAAGTGTTGAATTCACAAGTCACCTGATCGAATAGCCGTTCGATCAGATGCCTATCCGATCGGATGGCTGTTCGATCGGATGGCTGTTCGATCGGGCAACTGTTTTGGGTTGAAAATTTTGTAAAATTAGTTAAGTTAAAAGATTTTATCGAGACGGTATAACAACGTGTTAAACAACGGAAACCACATCTAGTCCAACTCATCCGGTCGGACGGGAATCACCCCGTTCGATCTGATTGACTATTCAAGATGAAATTTCATGTCTAACCCGTGAATCGACTGTCTCTTCGTTAGAAATCCATTCTCAGTCCGGTGTTTTACTATAGAATGGGTAGAACATCCGAACGAGTCCAGATTCTAACGGTTTTGAGTGAAAAGTTAAGAATGTTGAAGAAAAGTTTGAAACATTTGAAAGATGTTTAGATTTAGTTGAAAATGATGTAAAACGTGTGGAAATCCATTAGATCCGAACCGTTCTTGATTAGATGAGGTCACACTTCAATGTTCATAAGAACTCCATGATGACATCACCTCAGAACAGCCCAAATCCGAAGATTCCACGGTTAAAAGTTGTGATTTGATGATAAAAATGATGAGGAAGTGTGTAAAGATCAAGGAAGTACAATTTGAGATGAAAACTTACAAGAATCACGAGGAATCGAGAGAAAAGAGGCTGAGAGCGTGCTGGTCGGTGGAGAGTTGTCACATCAATGAACAGTGATGTGACAGGTGGGGTATTTATAGGGAAAGGAGGAGAAAGGTGTTGAGCTGTCACATTAATGAACAGTGATGTGACCATTCGATCGATGGGTCATTCGATCAGATGGCTTGAGTGAGTTAGTTTCCGACTTTCGTTTCATGCGTTGAGCATTGTGTTGCGTTGTGAGTAAGCGATGCGATAGTATTAAATACTAGTTACACAAATAACATAATCAACCTAATGACCATAAAAGTAACTTGTATATCGGGTTGCGATGCGATAGAGTTGCGATTGCGTTTGCGAATAACATCCAACAACAATATATATAAAGCACACACAAGTAAGGCACATAAAGACACACACACGTAAATCAATATTCATAACCTGCGATTCAAGTTGCGATGCGGTAGCGATGTGATAGCGTTTAGTAGATTAACGTTTAATTACGTTTATCGCATTGTTACTTCACGTATTAATAAATCATAAACAAAATAGCGTCAGCAAGGTATCGATTATCGAGTCAAAGGGTACAAGCAATAATTAAGTCAGAAATGACAGATCTGATTAGCAATCTTTTCTTCCTTTGACTTTGACTTGTACTTTGACTTTAAAAGTCGGGTTGTTACAACTCAGAGCTGGTGTTATCGGTGTTAATTTAATTTGGCAGCGGAATTTACATCAGGACCGTAGTTAGGAAATATATTTTCAAAGTAAAACACCTCATTTTATAAATAATAAACACATGGGTAAAATCCAAGTTTCCATTCATAATATGTTTATAGGGATAAACCCTATTTTATTCAAATAAAACTTCTTCTTTATTTAGGTAACTTTTATAGCCACTTTTCAAGCCTTCAGTGCTCTCCAGCTGGCTTCTATTTGGCTTTCACATTTTGTTACCTGAAACGCGTTTAAAACATTTTTGTCTATGGAAAATACTGGTGAGTGAATCCCAGTTTAATCAAAACAAGTTTTATCATTTTACAGCATTGAGGGCAACCCGCAATTACATTTGTTTACATCTACCTTAATTACCACCCACGGTACTGTCAATCCTGGCTTGTGGTCATGCTACTACTCACAGTGTAGTAACAAATTTTGTATACAAAACCCCAACATACCAACGATAATTGTAGAATTACAAATACTCAATCACTGTTAATTATAATGTAAAACAATTGAGGTTTTGTGAAAACACTTTGTGAAAAGAGGAATTACTCACATTCCTAATTTAGGTATTTCCTTGTGACTTCCTGGTTATAATCTATTAATTTAAACAATGCACACGCGTTAGTATAATAACCCAAATTTACATATGCTATACCCTCCCCGAGACAGAACTCCAACGACTGAGTCGGGCAGAGCCTCGACATGCGTTATAGAGCACTAGATCAATCGGGCAGCGTATCTAATACGTAACCGGGGGTTATAATTGTCATACCCCAACCGATGGCGGAAACATCGGGGCATGGCACTGAGCGAAACAGATTGTCCAGAAATTTCCATAACATTTATCATTACTATTCAATTCAAATAATACGTCCCATACCGTATCTCAAACAGTAAAATAATTATTACAGACAAAATCCAGTCAAATATTCCGTTCCGACAACTCAGATTTAAATATTTAGCAATTGTTTATCTGCTTCTAGAGACCCTTAGTTTGACCACTACAGACAACTATTTGTTGGGCTCTAAAGCTTTATTCTAGCTTCAAATTCCTACCACGTGTGCATCCTAAGCACCTGTCACATACATTAAAATAAAGTCAATACATATAATGTAAAGGTGAGCATACAAGTTTGATATTAGCATATAAAGTTCGAATTCGTTTACGCATAACCAGCACGGACACATAGAGAAATGAAGCACGTTAGTTATCGACATAGATCCATCGATACCAATGACTGCGGGTTGACTGCCCGAGGCAGTTCGCAATACATGATTACCACCGTAATCCATGCAAGTAATTGTCCTTAACAACCCCCGTGTGAACGGGTGCTGAGTCCAAACTATAGTACTATCATTGCTAAGGCAGGTAGACAGCATTCCATGTGTAAACATAACAAACAAGCATTCATAAGCCACGTATAACATGCATTAACGGTTAGCGTTCAAATAGTATTGAGTAGTGTGTTGGATGTGATTTGAATAGTTGTAACGTATGTAACACCCAAAAGTGCTGAAAGCAAAAAGGGATCGAGTATACTCACAGCGGTTGATGGATTGAAGGGAGCGCTTAGCGAGTAAGGTTAGCCTGAATAAATTAGATAGCATAACGATAAGCGACGCGCAAGACGGTACAAAGTGCCAGTGGTTCGGATGGTAGTTCGATCGGATGGTAATCCGATCGGACAGCAATCCGTGCGAATAACAATCCGTTCGGATGGTCATCCGGTCGGACAGCTTGTCCGTTCGGGTGAATATTCGAGTGGATTGTTTCTTCCTATAAGAAGGATGTGTTTGTGTATGATGGCTTGACTTTTGAAGTTTTCGTTGTAGCATTTTGAAAGCATTGAAGTATCTCTATCCATCAAGTCGGTCGGTCGGATGGTTAGTCGTGCGGATGACAATCCGTTCGGATGGTCATCCGGTCGGACAGTGGTCCGGTCGGACGGCGACTTAGTGCTGAGATTACTTAGTGAGAGCAATTCACAACAGAAGAGTCACTCGATCGGATGTCCATCCGATCGGGTGGCAACCCTGTTAATGAACATGTTGAAAATTGTTTATGTCTTTAAAGTCTTAGTATCTCATGATCCGAAGAGTAATCCCGTCAGATGGTTATCCGATCGGATAGCAATTCGTTCAATACTCAGACTTCAGATAAGGCTGTTTAAGTGTGGGTCCCAAAGTGTGATCCGTTCGGATGGCAATCCGTTAGGATGAACTATCCGTTCGGACAGCATTTCGTTCTGATTGTTCCGTTCGTCTTGCACTTGGTCGTTTTGATCGTTTGTCATTTTATCGAGACGTTGTGACAACGTGTTAACCAATAGAACCCCGTTTTGACCCAAGTGACCAGACCGACTAGGAATCACCCTAGTTCGGCCAGTAACCGGCTCACGACGGTTGTTCTTGTTTAACCCGAAATCGGTGGTCTCATGAGTCGAATCCAGATCTTGGACTAGTACAACACTAAGGATGAGTAGGAGACTAGAACAGAGTCCGATTCTATCGGTTTTGAGTGTATTGAGTGTAGAAGAGTTGAAAGGAGGTTAGGAACCATCTTTCAATCCTTTTTCACCACTCTTATGTCGAGATATTCACAAGATCTTTGTGTGATTGCGTGGAAATCGGTTAGATCTCGGCTGTTCTTGGTGGATTGAAGTCAAAACATGAAGTTCTTGAAGAAAACATGATGACGTCACCCTAGAACACCCGAAATCTAGTGATTTCACGGTTAAAAGTAAAGATTCGAAAGATAGAAAGGTGTAGGAGTGCGTGTAGATCAAGAAAGTACAAGATTTAGGGCGAGATCTTACCTGGATTGAGAGAAATCGAAGAAAAGGTGAGGAGCACGAATGGTTCGGGCAGAGGGTTTCCAGAAATGGAAATGATGACAATGACAGGAGTATTTATAGGATTCCAAAAGAGGAAAGGGCTATCCGATCGGATGGTTCACCGCCCGGATGACTATCCGGTCGGATGACACCCTGGTCGGATGGCACCTGGCCTGTGACCAAGTGGCTATCCGGTCGGATGGCTATCCGGTCGGATGGCTATCCAGCCGGATGGCGCCTGGTTCAAGTGTTTGACGCGATGATTTTTGGCGTTTCGATTTCGATTGCGAGCGGCTCGACACGATAGGGTTTTCTAGTCAAATTACTTTCAGTCCTAACTACTCATATCAAGCACTGTCTCTTCTCCACTAATTATCATAGTTCGATTTTGATTGCGATTGAGTTCGATTGCGTTTCGAGTTTCGATTCGAGTTTAATTGATTACCACAATACAACATAAATAAACATGCACAAGTAACACATAAGGCACACACACACACGTATAGTAACTAAAATGCGTAGTTCGAGTTGCGATTCGACGTCGATTTGATTAACATAGTTTGATTAGTTGACTTTATCGCATTGTTACTTCCTATAGTTCAGAGTCGTAGGTCGATTGAATGGCGATTAACACACATCGATTTTTAGTAATTAACAACACTTACTCCAAATAATACAACTAAATTAAACACATAAAAGAAGTTCACTACAAGTCCAGTTGCGCGAAAACGGTCGTTGACTTTGACTTTGACTTTGACTTTGACTTCCCGAAAACACGGGGTGTTACAATAATACTTACATCGAGGCAGAGCTTCGCTAGTTAGTGGGTATAATACCCGAGAATTATAATTGCTATCAAAGATTTAGAGAGAGAGATCGAGTTTTGAACGATTGACAACTGAAGCCGTGATCCCCTATTTATAGTGCTGATCGGGCACTTTGTCGCGCCCCATGAGAACCGAAGGCAAAGCCTTCGCGGCCCGTGAGCTAGGTGGAGTAGGGCCTAGCTTGGCTGAGTCAGGGATCTTGCCACGTCGAGTCAATAGCCACGTGTCAGAACCGGGCTGAGCCTGGTGGCCAGCTTGTCGCGGCCCGCGACGGATTCAGTCAAGGGGGTCGCGCCCCGCGAGCGCCCCTAATTCTTGTTTTTATTTGATTTTTTTGTAAAAATTAAGGTATTTCGGGCCCACTTTTCGTATACGGGGTGTATTTTAGGGCGTATAGGGTACCTATAAGTATTTTTAGGAGAGTTGTTATAAGTACAAGCCTCTAATCAACCAAAAAAATATTAACAATGCTCCCATAGATGCTAGAAAATAAGGGGAAAAAGAATTATAATGTTGCTTGAAGCATTGAAGTCACCATATGTTAAATGACCAACAGCAATTTGAAGTAAAATAACCGGGGATGAAAACATATTGGCCCAATATATCTTTGCTCTAATTTAAGACAGTAAGTACACTTTTTTTGGATTTGAATCTACAACATGACTAATATTTTTATACCATTATCTAATAATATTTTTCAAACACTAAAACCGTATTCAACCCAGGAGATGGAAGTTCATTCTACAAGTGTATATCTGAAGGTTTATACCTTGGAATCACAATTTCAATTTGTATCTTGGATGCATGGACATTTATCCTCAACACTGAGGAAAAGGAAATAGATCCAGATTCACCATTTGGGTATTTTGTTAAGAAAATATTGTGGTATGTTGTTTCTTAATTTCTTATTAAGTAATCACGTAATGACATGACATTGAAGAAAATGACTAATCAAGTAATGACATAACATTGCAGCCTATTGACTACTTCAAGGTTGAATTTGATGATCATAACATGATTGATGTTCTAACTGAGAATTTAGATCTTACATTGAGGAAGTTTAAGATCAAATCAATTAATGATGTTGATCTGTTGTTCTCACCAACCATTACTTCGGATCATATATACGTTATATGTTTCAATCTAAAAACCCCAAAGATTGAGGTTTTGGATACCAACAAACAACAACACCCAAAATTGGATAAATACACCCAGGTCCAACAAAAACTGGTAAGATTTTTATTTATTGCTTTATTTGTATACACTATTTTTGAAGTTACGTACTTAATTGTTAGTAATTGAGTACTGTTTTAGAGAGAAGCGTTGGGCAACTACCTGCACGTACAATCATAATAAAATGCTCAATGGTTGTTCAACAAAACACTAGTAAGGATGTCGATGATTTGGCGAACAACAAAGAATGCAATTGACTGCGGGATTTTTACAATGAGACATACGGAGACTTTCATGAGAACATATTGTGTAAAATGGGTTGGTGACTTAAACAAAGAGTCTCCAAGTCAACAAGCATAGGTCAATGACCTACGATACAAAAATCTAGCAAAGATGCTTCTGTCAGATGTTGACCAAGAATTATATATTGTTGACATACTTGTTCGGGAGTTTGATTGGAGTGTCGCGCCCCGGTTAAAGATTATATTTATAGTTCTCAAATTACCCTTAACAATGTGCTAGTAGTGTAGGACCGGTTTTGACTCCGAAACGATTGCGAAACGAACGTGAAACGTGCGGAATCCGTACACGAACGCGACCTAACACACGTGACGTAATATAAACATGATTCTATTATAAATCTGAAATCGTACAGCACCTTGAATCACAATGACAACACTTTCTCTCTCTAGATTCTCTCTCTAGATCTAGAAAGCTCCAAAATGACAAATGTAGCAAAAGTCTTTTAATCTATGACCTAATCTTGTAGGTCCCGTTTTTCCGGTGGATCGATAACGAAAACCTATCCTTGTTTATCACAAACACGGTAACGGGTGCGGAATCCCCGTGACGGTGCAAACCAAACACAGTTAATAAAGAACACGGATTAACCAATGAAACACACTCTATTGATTAAACGGGATGAGAACCGATTACAAACTGATACAAACACAGTTTTGACAGAGTTTCTTTAAGGGTATGCTCACATCTGTTTCACACAGAAACAGTGAGGGGTATTTATACTAGACACAGACCAGACTACAACGAAATGCATAAAGGCATGACGAAACACTATAAAGTCGACGAAACACATTCTGTTTCGTCGACATACATATATTCCTATTCTTGTTTCGTCGTTTGTAATATGAGCCCAAACCAAGTCAAAGGCCAACTGCAAGTCTTCGGCCCAAACATAAGGAATTACGGCCCAGCTTTTGTTCCAGTTTACTACTTTGCACAATTGGAAAGGTAGGACAAAGTTATGACATCATCATGACATCACTAAGGTGATGTCATGATGATGTGTTTGCGGGAAAGGCTTGCGGCGCTCCGTGCTTCGCGTGTCGAACTCTGGGGCGCACGACGGAGGAATGTCGTGACGTCGGGCTTGAGCCGGACCTAACCGAGTCGACCAGAACCGAAACGAATCGAGTCGAGTCGCGTCCACATAAAGTGTACCAACAAATCTCCTATTTATAGTCCAAGGCATTTAATGAGATTTCTCATTATTACAATTATGCCACCTTGCCTTTTTGTCTAGCTATCACTAATATAACGACTCGTTTTCTTCTGTTTCTTGCTACGGCTCGGATTGACGAAGGCTATAGACATAAATGCACTAACAGACTCGCCCTTGGATATTGCCGCAGTCAATCTCGATCATTGAGTCAAACTCGTAGCGTCTTCTTTTTCTCTCTCTTTTTGAATCTTCTTGAACAGAATCCCGTTGGATCTGTCTTCAGCTTCAGCTTCAGCTTTTCCTCTTTTCTTCATCAGGCTCCCCCTTTCGTCAAGCTTCCGTGCTCTGGGATCGACACCTTGCTTTTCGATTACAAGCTCCCCCTTGCTTTGAGCTCATCTTCAGACTCCCCCTTAGACTCAGCTTCTGGGATCGTAGTCTGGAATCTCATCTGCAATCACTCAAAAAATTTATAAGTAACAGCATTTCAAATTTCAGCTATCCAGGAATTGTAACCTGGCAATTCAATCTTCTCTAAATCACTTCTCATGAATTTGGCAGTTTCATCGAATCGTATTGGAAACTAGCTCTATAACAATATAAGCATCCAAATCCCCCACAATTAATCATCCAAGTCCAACTTAATGACCTTGGAGATATCACAAACTGTTTTTGAAATTTTTGATTTTAATTCAAGTTTCAATTTAATGAACTTGTTTTATTTTCAGAAACACAATCAGCTTACTTAGATTTTGAAACTCGGCACTCAGACATCGGTTGTCGAAAATAAAGCAGAATAAAAAATCTTTTTGTATTTTCTGAAAATATAAAGCAGTAAAGAAATATGTACAAACATATTTACAGACACTATTTTTGTTTGAGTATGCGTCAGAGGTTCATATCAGTTTCTGACAAGTCACAAGTACCGTTGAGCTTAGTTACACAGTAAGTATTAAACAATTTACTTAGATTGTCGATATACTGGTCCACTTTAAATTCTCACACAATTTTCAATCTGTTCAGGATACGAATTAAGTGTTTTAGAGACTTAAACTTATACGTGTGTCCCACCTCTTGAATATACTCCCGTATCCAGATCCCAATATTCAGTCTTACAGGTAATAATAACACAAATGATATCTGTAAGGGGTTAATAAATTATGAAGAATCATGAGAGCTCAGGTCAGAACTACCGTTCAGCAGAGAGATCATGACTCAACTTGTGGGTGTGTCCCCTTTAGAGGATCTTTTTTACAACAGCATTGCTAAGCAATTTTATTGTCTTATCATATATGCTGAGGGTGATGCTATGTTTCAAGCATATGCGGAAAGTATTATTCGAGGACTAGGTCAGAACTTCCATTCAGCAGAAGTCCCGGAATAATACCCCAGATATCATTGAGTATAAAGACCTAGTATATCAGAAAAAGGAACCTTTCAAACGAGATTTCAGGGGTTACCTATATATCCAAGTAGTGTTCCCCACGAAATAAGTAAGTAAAGATTTAGGTTTATATCCCGAACAAACCTACTAAATGTGCAAAAACCTACCGGCACATCATCAGTGAGACTGTTTAACGCTATATAATCATTACAATTCTTTAGCATACTGTAACTGTCTACTGATGTACTATCATTTCCTCTTTTTACGCAAAAACTCAAATTTTTGAATTTTATCATGTTTTTGACTTTTTCAAATTTTTCAAATGTTTTTGTATTTTCTGACAATATTACTCCCCCTAAAATGCAAAACCATTTAAAGAAAATTTGACAACCAACACTGATAGCTTTGTCTCGCCATCCATTTTCTGCTAACTATGCTCTATTTTGCAGAAAAACTAATATAAAGTACCCCCATGATTTACAACACACTAATATTTACAGTTTGAAAACCGTTTTTCAATCTGATGAAAGTAATCATGTTTGTTCAGCCGTGAGGGTTTCGGCGTATTCAATCAACACATATTTTTGTATTTTTCTATTTTTGACAGAAATTAAAAACAACCATATTTTTGGTTTTTCAAGTTTTTCAATTTTTAGGGTTTTTGAAAATATAGTTTATTTATTTACAGAAAACATATAAACTTCCTGTTTCAACCAACACAGGATCCAGCAGCCTCCTCTCCTTGTTGTGCCAGGCTGCTCCAACTTCCATTCTCACAATCTTCAGATTTGTTGAGCACCTGCACATTCAGACTACTTGATTACTTGAACAATTTAGCCCAGGTCTGTTGAACCTTAGGCATTTCAACACAATAATTTTCATTCAATGCTGGAAATTCTGTGTCATTTTTCACAAAAACTTTCTCAATTTTAACTTCAACTTTCTCATCTTTTACCAAATCAACATGTTTCTTAACACTCCATGTTTGACCTTTTGGTGTTCCTCGTTTGTAAAAATGTGAAAATTTTTGAACATTTTGATTTTGAACAACAATTTTTGGTTTCCAAAACTCTTGGGGTTTTGTCATATCAACTGTTGTTTTCCAACTCTGTGTTGTTCTGAATCTGGGTGTGTGAGAATTCCATGTCTGTCTTGAATCGAACCTGTTCTGGTTTGACTTCCAATTTTGATTTGAAGCAAACTTGTTTGTATTGTACCTCAAAGTTTGTTTCGAATCAAATTTAGTTGACCTTTGTCTCACATTCTCAGATTTTTGTTTCTCAGCATCAATCTTCTTTTTGTCAACATCCACAGGTTTTAGATTAGGACACTTGCGTGCAATATGTCCTTTTTGATCACATTTGAAACATGTTCTCATGGACACATCTTTGACCTGTGGTTGTTGCTTTCTCTTTTGAGCAAAGAACTCATCATTAGACTGTCTCATTTTGAGTTCTTTTTCTTTTTCTAAACTGTCTCCTTGAACAAAACTCAATTTTGCCTGAAAATTTGGCATTTCATTTTTGTTTCGATTCTGTTTCTTCTTATAACCCAACCCAGCCTTCATGTTCTTCTTTTTGAAACCAGGTTTGTTATACGAACCTTTATGAATCTTACCAACAAACTTTGAAATCTCAAACTTCTCAATCTCAACCATTTTGAAAACTTTATCAACCTTTTCTGAAATCACATTCTGAATCGGGAAAACAACATCTAAGAACAATTTGTCCGATCCAATCATGGTATAAACCAATCCTTTTGAATCATCATTCAAACTTTCCTCGGATTTTGTATTTTTCAGATAACCATCATGAAGATTTCCTTCATCTTCATCCTGTGATTCAGATTTACCTGTAACAACTGACTCTTCTTTCAACACACTTTCAACGACTTTACCTACCACCTCTGAATCATGAGAATCATCAGATTTGGAATAGGTTATGTCAATGTTGTCTGGCAATTGGTCTACCATGTTGAAAGCTTTTTCGACCTTTTCCTCATCATAAAATGCAAATTTTCCCGGTGGTGGAACTTGATGAAACTCTGAGCCAATACCTTTCTTGTTCTGCTCAGACTCACCATCACCCGGTTTTATATTGAAAATTCGTTCAAGCACATATGACGACACGTGGTAACTCTTTAATTTGTTGTTATCCTGTTCTAAATCAGCAATCTATCGCTTGAGCTTAGCAACATCCTCAATATAGGAATTAACAACATCTTGTTTTATAGAATACATTCGTTTAAGCTCTTTGGTTGTTTCAGACATATAATTCATTCTTGATTGAGCATATTTCATTTCGTCTTTTACTTTATCATATGACTCTTTTGTAATGTGATATGATAATTTCATTGAGTCATATTCCTTTTTCATTTCTTGACAAGCAATTTCTTTTTGTTCACATTCATTTGTCATTTTCAAAACATTTTCTTTCAAAACTTCATTTTCTTTCTCTAATTTGTTACATTTTTCTGAAAGTTTTTCATCATTTTCTTTAAAAGCTTTTTCTTTTTCTAGCATTTCTTTGCATTTTTCTTTGAAAATCTTTTCAATTTTTGTGAACTCAAGATCTCTTGTTCTAAATTGCTCATCTTTTTCAGTAGAAGCTCTGCACGGTTCCATGCATTTCTTGCACTGATTAATCAGTTTCAAGTTTTCAGAATCAGAATTTACCTCAGTGATTGGCACTTCGGTGTTTTCAGCAACCTCTGTCTGCTCATCAACATTCTGCTTTTCTTCAACACCGATATCATCACCAACATTATCAGCTTCCGCATGCTCATTCTTTTCTCCTTTTTCTTCTTTCTTCACCTCTTCTTCAATCTGCTGTTCTTCAGTAACAGCTTTCTCAACCTCTTCATTCACAACAACTTCTTCACTTTTGATTTCCTTCACAGCTTCAACTTCAACAGTTTCTGCTTTAACCTCTTCAGCAGCTTTCTTCAGATTGTTCACCATTTCTTCAACATTCTTCTTCATTCTCTCCTCATCCCTTTTTCTCAGACACGATAACATAGCATATCTGATCTCCTTTTCAAATCTCTTAACGTATGTGTCATCTTTCAATACATTTCTAGAGTATTCAGCTCTCAACGGGACTTTGAGAAGAACATCATCGAAGATTATGTCTTTCTTGGGAACAACCGGTTCTCCTTCTCTGTTATAATAGCATTCTCTCTTTTTATCCCATCATTTGCTACCGACAGCCATTTCATACTCCTCTTGCATGTCATCCATTCTGTTGTAGACAACGTTTCTTTCTCGATAAGTTTTCTCACTCAAAATCTCTTCTCTTGTTTTCTCTTTAAGCTCAGCAACAATATTTTCTTCTTTGTTTTCAGCCATGATGTAAACCTTGATATTTACACCTCGTAAATCACAACACAAGAAACAATCAAATAACAATGATTATTTTCAACAAGAATATCAACCAACTGAAACGGACAAGTATCCGATCAAGTGAGTCAACACAAGTCAACAGTGACAATAATCGCGTGACAACGTTGTTCGTTCGGGTGGGATTGGAGCTGTCTGAACGGATAACTTCTCAATGTATGGTACTAAACGACAAATGTGTTGTCCGTTTTGGGTGACGGCTGATTCTTTGACTTTAATGCAAAATCACATCCAAACTTGAATCAAACCACGTGCAATAACAATCTTCAATTAATGTAGCCGTCAATTAACAAATCAACTTTAATCCTATTTGACCTACAAAATCAAAGTCACATGGGCCGACACCTGTTCTGTTCACGTGATTTTTGGGCTTGCAATTCTGATTATGATTAGGCTGTTAACAATTATTACATCTAGCATGCAGCCAACAATTTTATCAATTTTATCCTTAGTGGGTCAGTGCACAGTATACAAACAGAATCAAACAAGGTATTAAATCGATTTTAATTGGACCTTTTAATCAATTGGTCGGTGACTGTTTAAGCTATGTTTGTCAACCTTATCAAATTCGACAACATTATCAATTGAACCGACACCTTTAATTCACAATTTCAATATGTCAGACAATTCCAAATCTCACAACACTTTGATTAGACCGATGCAATATCGCAAAATGATTCAACAATTCACGTGACTGATACACGACAGGTCACATGCAAACTGATTCAACAACACCTTTTAATGAACAATTTGAAACAAACAAACGACATGATATAATTTGCCTTTCAAATGACTGACAAAACACGTGATCACTGAGTTGAATCTTATCAATTTTAGGTTGCCAATACTTTGTATCACATGAACTGACACACACAATTATGATTTCTCACAAGATATAATTGTTCAATCGGTACACGTATTTTCAAGCAAACTCAAATATATCAAGCGAAAGGGTGTGTCTCGCTTCAAATTGCCATGTGTTTCAAGCGATAGGGTACAGTTCGGTCAAGCGAAACCCATTTTAAAGTACTTTTTCAAGCGAAACCAACATATCTCTCAAGCGAAACCTCAGATTTTTAAGCGAAAGCCTTAATATTCAAGCGAAAGCCTGTATTTCCAAGCGAAAGCCAGCTGTTAATCACAAAATCGGACCTAAAACTTTCGATTTCTCCTAAACGGCTAGGAATTAGGATCTGAAACTTGGTAGGGTTGTAGATCAGGTGTTTTCGCACAACATATCAAAAAATCAGCCGATTTGGACCGTAAAAACCTGTTCAATTTGACTAGAAACAGTTAAAAACGTGAAAAATATGAAAAAGATGAAGAAATAGATGAAATACGGATCTGAAATCGATGAAATCACGAGCGGAATTGTGTGTTGGATCAGTGCAATCGAGCTCCTGCTCTGATACCACTTGTAGGACCGGTTTTGACTCCGAAACGATTGCGAAACGAACGTGAAACGTGCGGAATCCGTACACGAACGCGACCTAACACATGTGACGTAATATAAATGTGATTCTATTATAAATCTGAAATCGTACAGCACCTTGAATCACAATGACAAAACTTTCTCTCTCTAGATTCTCTCTCTAGATCTAGAAAGCTCCAAAATGACAAATGTAGCAAAAGTCTTTTAATCTATGACCTAATCTCCTATTTATAGTCCAAGGCATTTAATGAGATTTCTCATTATTACAATTATGCCACCTTGCCTTTTTGTCTAGCTATCACTAATATAACGACTCGTTTTCTTCTGTTTCTTGCTACGGCTCGGATTGACGAAGGCTATAGACATAAATGCACTAACAAGTAGTAGTAAGGGGTCGAACCACAAAGAGTTTATGGTTTGTGAATGTACGTGATTGATTATTAATGTTGCCACACTTTTTATGAAGCTTGCTACAAAAATGGTTAATTTGTTTGTTTGTTTGAAAAGAGATGTTGGCTTGAATCGACAAGTTATTACTAATTACTTGACTAAGAAAACTTGAACACTTCCAATTGCACAGAAACTTGATTGTAAAAATAATTACAAAACAAGGCTCACACCCAGTTCAACAATTACAAAGTCTAGGGTTGCTACACATTTTTAGATTGATTTAGTTGAATTTGTCATTAACGATTTTGATATCACGAGGTATAGGTGTCAATTGCTATCAACGCGTATAACGGACCACAATGCACTTCATTACATTGGACAAGTAAATCCTTTTGAAAGATAAGGAATAAATACACAAACTTATTTTGCAAAGTCAAATTTTATCATCACTCGACAATTCACAAATCTAGTTCAAATGTAAGACAATTATCAATCAATTCAAATACAACTCAACTTGTCACAAATCAACTAATAAACATAAAGCAAACCCTGAAACCTTACAAAAGTCTACACCGGGGGGGTGAAGCCCAGAAGGATTAGCCGCTCGTGACGAACGAAGCACGGTTAACCATTGATGAGAGCTTGAAAATGGTCATCTTGATGCCTTGATGGTGTGATGATAATGATTAGGGTTTGTAGTGGATTGTGGAGGTGGATGAATGATAGATTGGATGATGATGATGATGATGATGATGATGATGATGATGATGATGATGATGATGATGATGATGATGATGATGATGATGATGATGATGATTGTGGTAGATTATGGTTAGGATTGAAGGTTGTGGATTGGATGATCGGATGGATTGGGATGGTAAGGGTGATGGTTCTTGGCTCCAAGTTGTGTATTCAAACTCTAGCACTCGTAACTCCCTTGCTAATGACCCAAAAATGGGTTTATAACTCGTTCAAATCATCAAACTAACAAAATTTGCGTCGGACACCAGGAAAGGGCGTCGCCGACGGCCCTTCCTGGCGTCACCGACGCACCCCGGATCTTTAGTTTTCGGCTAACGCCTTAATCGACTATCTACACGCATATCTGGTCAACGGGGTTAACTGAGGGGCATCGCCGATGACCCAAGAGGATGTCACCGATGGCTTTCCCATTTTTATTTTCTGTTTTCTTTGTTTCACGTTCCCGGTTGATCCCATTCACTCCCTGATGCTCCGTAAAGCCTCCGAATAGCTCCTTAAACTCTGTTAGACATGTAAAACACAATTCTAATCAAAAGTAGGCCATTCAAAACCAAAAGTCAAGTAAAAGCATAAACTTAACTTTGCTTAAACAACGGTTTTCGACAACGTATCACATCCCCATACTTGTCTTTTGCTTACCCTCAAGCAAATCTATTTTCACTTTCACGTGGGTCGAATAAAAGACACACTTCCCATTCTCAAAACTCAAGTTAAGGTTTAATGTCACGCCGGTTCATATTTTTTCACAATTTTCAAGATATTTAACAGTAAAGTGATCAACACATAAAATGATTACCCAAGATTAACCCTCCCTTGAAACTAACACATCATACATATCCCTCACATTGTTCTCTCCACTCCGTTTAAAATTTAACTAACAATAATGAATTAGCACTTTTCAAGTAATCACTCAAACTGATTAAAACACGTAGCCACATAGGCTTGCAACTCAATCATTCTCCACCACTGAACACTAATACTAAGCACAAGTCAAAAGGTTTTTAAGGGTTGTAACGGGGCTAGGCTAAGGGTGTGGAATATGATATTTTAAAAGTGGCTAAGGTGATAAATAGTCAATCTTTATTACATAACTAACTACACTAAACTAAACTAACTATGAACATCAAACTGCAAGGTGAAATTTTTCGCCTTCTATTCAACAAACTACAAACGCATATTTTTGTGCTTTTTCACCACAATTTTCTGTTATTTTTTTTCATAATATTTTCTAAATTTTCTTACACATAAAAGTGGCTAAGGTGATAAATATTCAATCTTAAGCTGATTATTCCAAAATAACCACCCGCTAAATACCCGTCATGTTACTAATTAGAACTTGACCATGACAAAAAACCAAATAGGTTGTGTCATCGCTTATTAACTCAGTTACTTATGCTTTTTACTTTGCTCAAACAAGGACAATTTTGAATTTTTTTTTTTTTTTTGAAATTTTCCCTCATCCCCATGTGTTCCATATTTCGAATTTAAAATAATGCTTGGCCAATGGCTCACTAGCAATGCCTCATTATGATGTGTAAATCGATGATAAGTTACCATTTACTGAGAAACCTTTGTCGATCGAGGATCGACAGGTTAAAAAGCTCCGAAAGAAAATGATCCACATTTTTAAAATCAAATGGGCTTCCCATCGTGGCCCTAAATACACATAGGAGGTTGAATCAAATATGAGACAGAAGTACCCCCATCTATTTGAATAAAATCTCGAGGATGAGATTCATTTTAACAAGGTGAGGATGTAACAACCCCCATATTTATAACGAATCCAAGCGTGAAACGTGTAAAAAACTCTCCATATAATTCATATATGTTGAAGAAGATGGACGGAAATAATCGACAACAACAACAACAACCGTACCCAGTATAATCCCACCTATAGCCAAGCTATTGGTAGGGTCTGGGGAGGGTGAGATGTAGGCAAGCCTTACCTCTATCCAAGGGGATAGAGAGGCCGCTTCCAGTGAGACCCCCAACTCCTAAACCAAATCCAGATATAAGAGTCAAATAAACATACAAAAAGTATATAACACAAATGCAAGCAATAACACACATAGGCTATCAATATAAAGATGAAAAATCAAGCCCCTAAGTCGAGCATCTAATAACAAATCGAACTATCCTCCTAAATGTCGTTAATCTTAATCCTACGTCTCCAAGAACTCCTATCCTCGACCATGTCCTCAGAAAGGTGCAAGTCTATTAAATCCTGTCTAATCCTCTCATCCCAAGTTAGTTTTGGTCTACCTCTACTCCTCCTTCCCTCCACACTAATGGTTTCCACGGTTCTAACTGTGGCCATTGTCGGTCTCCTCCTAATATGGCTAAACCATCTCAACCTCCCTTCCCTTATCCTGTCTTATATATTAGCAACCCCTAATCTTACCCTGAAAACCTCATTTCTTATCTTGTTCAACCTAGTGTTTCCACACATCCACCGCAGCATTCTCATCTCTGTTACCTCCAGCTTACGCGCCTGTGTCTCCTTGATAGCCCAACACTCTGTTCCATATACCTTAGTCAGTCTCACTACCACCCTATAAAATTTCTCCTTTAGTTTAGTTGGAAACCTCTTGTCACACAATATGCCCATTGTGTCTCTCCACCTGCACCATCCAACCTGGATGCGGTGGGCTACATCACTATCTAGCTCCCCATCACTCTGCAAAAACGATCCTAAATACTTGAACTTGGTTGTTTGCGGTATCCCTTGGTCCTCAATGGTAATCTGACTTTCCTTGTCGTTGCGTGTCCCACTAAAATTACAATATATATACTCAGTCTTAGAGCGACTAATCCTTAAACCCTTTCCTTCTAAGGCTATTATCCACTCCTCTAACCTCACATTTAGGCTATGTTTACTCTCAGCAATTGATACAATATCATCCGCAAAAAGCAAACACCATGGGACTATCTCTTGAATCAGCTTTGACAACTCATCTAGGACCACCGAGAAGATAAACAGACTCAACACCGACCCTTGGTGCAGTCCTACCTCCACTGGAAAGAAATTCTATCATGTACGGGTGCTCAAACACTAGTTTCAGTCTTAAGATACATATCCCTAATTATGTCTATATACCTCCTAGGAACCCCTCTACTCTCTAGGCTATCCCAAATCAATTTACGTGGTACACTATCATATGCCTTTTCAAGGTTAATGAACACCATATGTAGATACCGCTTCTTCTCCATGTATTTCTCCATCAATCTCCTTAGAATGTGTATTGCTTCGGTAGTCGACCGCCCTGGCATGAAACCAAACTGGTTTACCGTAACCTGGGTTTCCCTTCTAAGTCTAGTCTCAATTATCCTCTCCCATAATTTCATAGTATGGCTTAGCAACTTTATCCCTCTATAATTCCCACAACATTGGACGTATCCTTTGTTCTTATATAAAGGCACTACGACACTACTTATCCATTGATCGGGCATTCTTCCAGATTTGAAAATAAGGTTGAACAAATTAGTTAGCCATTGGACTCCTCAAAAAGTGTTATTATAAAAGTTAAAGGAATGAAAATACAACAATGGCAATTTATTGGTGTAAGACCCGTCTGCATATGATGTGTGTTTTTATACAATTTTGCATTAATATATATATATAAACAAAAATACCTAATCATCTTATTTACCGGGTTAATTAAAACATTTCTTTGTAGTAAAGGGTATTCACAAAAGAGTAGTTTCCTTTGATGGCATAATCCAAAAGTCGAGATGCCTAAACATTGGTCCTTGAATTGTGTTTGGTTCGTTACGCGACTTGATAATCATCCGATCTCCTTGGTAAGCAACCTAGGTCACAAAACTATCAAAATATCAATTATAGGATGCTTAAAACATGTCTAAATGAACCCATGGATCAAAATTTGATAAAGAAAACAAAATTGCCAGCTTCACACCTCCTCATGCCACGCGAGGAGTTAAAGGATTTGGCTTGCAGGTCGCGAGCATCTCTTGTGTGACGCGGGATATTTAACCTCATGCGCCGCGGGGCACGAGGGCCTCTTTTTCACATAATGTTTCGTAGCTGGTGCTGCATATTCCCAACCAAACCATATTTCACATAAAATGTTGTAACTTTGTCAAAATACATCCGGTAGACCTCAAACTTGTTTCTGTACACTCATAAAACATTTACCTACATTTTTACTCATAATCCATAACCCGAATTCATAATTTCTATATTTTTCACATCCGTTACCCAGTTCCTGCATAAGATTATTTGACTCGTTTCAAGATTTGAGCACTATGCTTAAATGTAACGCATTCTGTTCGTACCTCCTATTTCCACATTAAGAATTCCATTAATCTATCACCACCACTTTATTTGTGATGAGTTGTTATAGGAAAAATCATTATATTCCGGTTTTACCCTCCGGTTTGACAATTTACAAAAATGACCCGTTAGGAGGCGTTAAGCCAAACGGCTTACGCCTCCCACCTTTATACTACCGGAAGGGTCTACCAAATTTAATAACTCATTTTTAATCTACCCTTAAGGGTAGTTTACCCGGTTCATTGTCATTGTCCGAGGGCATTTTGGTCAATTTTAGTCCTTTTACTAACCGACGGACATTCAATAGCTTTTTTGACCAAGTGGGCACTTTTAACCCGTTTTTCCATTTAATTTATTATGTTCCTAAGAACATAAAAATCTCTAATTTAAAATTTCTAGATATACTTCACAAGAGTTTAGATACTTACATAAAACGCCCCATTTCAATACACATTAGAACTTAATAAGTTCAACAATTATTTTTAGAAAAATTCGGCATGACCCATTTAGAATATGAACAATCCCTGTTTTGACAAACTTAACTTCAAGTAATTAACAACCCTTTCAAAAGACTTACAATTTTAAAACATACTATTAGGTAACTACTGACATCTAGAGAAAATTTCCAAAAGACCAAACGAGTCAACTTCAAAGTTTAGCTAATATTCAAAAACTAACTGCAACAAAATACATTTGACCATAACTTTGTTACAAAAGGTAGAGGAAGCGCTTGTAGGCGAATTACATATGGGTGCTCGTTCCAAGTTGCCGAACCGATTAAATTGAGGCTTTACCTACATCAAACACCAAGGAAAGAATTAATCCATAATCACATTAACCATTTTTAAATCAAATAGTCTACATATTACTTGGCTTTACATCATTCTTTTTCTTTACGCTTACTACCCGTTGAACGGGTCATTACATTCCCGTCTCAATAGAAACGTTACATTACATTCTTTACATACCCGTTAATAACGGATATTAACATTCAATAATATAACTTCCATTCGGTTCGTTTATGACGAACAATACAAATCCCTACATTCTTACACAAGCACCCCAACCCGTACATGGCGGATTGAGTAAAGCTTCATTACATTCTTTCTTAACTTTCCAATAACCAGTTCAACTAAGATGAATCGATTATGATACAACATTATTCATAAACTTTCCTTCTACATCATTCGTTCATAACGAATCATACTACTTACTACTCAACTTCCATAAACTACCATTACTATGATTCTTAGCATAAATTACAAGTTACAATAAAGATTAGTAATCATAATACAGCATGCTATAAATGTATGTGTAAATTAACATACCTCGATCTTGTGAGCCTTCCGATTTCTTAGTACTTGAACCTTCCTCCTTCACGTCTATATCAACACATTCATTCGTTTATTTAGTACCACAAAATTTCATTCCATTATCTCCCAAATTACACATATTTATTCTTTCAAGCATTTCATCAAACACTTGGCGGGTTTCGCATTTGTAGGACACTAAGTACAAGCTTTCAAAGCATAATTCCTGCTAGTTCATTTCAAAATTCATCAACAATCACTCAAGTTCATAATATTCTTTTGTCATACATAAATTTGTTTAAGATTCAAGTACTATAACATCACATATATCAAATTTACACATGATCACTACTAATTTTCCACCATTCTACATCTCTAATATTTCATATCAAATGGGTTATGCAATTAGCTTTTCAAATAATCAAATTCACACACAAACAAACATGATTCCTGTTCTATAGAGAAGTCCTAACATCCAATCTACACAATTTCTTGCATAAACTCGAGATTGGGTTATGACCCACTTCCTACAAATCATGATTTCGAGAAATTGGACTTACCTCTTTAAAAATCGAGTTTAGATGAGTGTAGATTTGAGTTCATGCAGTTGATTTTCTTCTAATCTCCTACCCAATTGATTGAATTTGATAAACAAGGGTTTTCACCCTTGTTCTCTGCCTTGTTCGATCCCCAGACACGCACAATGTGTGTGTTTTTGGGTTTTCCCCTTCTAATACTTTTATTTTATCATTGCCCATGTTTAACCCCCATAGAGTTTACATGTTTTTAATTAAGTACTTTCCATCCTTTAACTAGCTTTTGTGATATATTTTTTTTTGCTAACTAAGTTAATTCTTTTAATTATTTAACCTATTTTCATGTTAACCCTTTTTGGGGTGTTACAAGTCTACCTCCCTTAAAGGAGGTTTCATCCCCGAAACCTGAACACATAACAAATTTTAACATTTACATACCGAAACGAAAAGGGTAGTGCTCCCGCATCTCATCTTCCGTTTCCCATGTAAGCTCCGATCCTTTCCGGTGTTGCCATTGAACCAAGACTTATCTAATGGCTTTATTGCGAAGGTTCTTTACTTTAACATCTTTAATGGCTATCGGTCTTTTGATGTAATTTAACCCCTCGTCCAACTCGATGTCATCGAGAGGTACTAATGTTGTTTCATCCGCAAGACACTTCCTCAACTGCGATACGTGGAAGGTATTGTGAATCCCGTCTAGTGTAGGCGGTAATTCTAATCGATATGCAACCCTTCCGACTCGAGCCAAGATTTTAAACGGTCCAATATAACGAGGACCTAACTTACCCCGTTTGCGGAAACGGATTATACCCTTCCATGGAGAAACTTTCAGCAGAACATAATCTCCGACTTGAAACTCGATAGGACGCCTTCTCTTGTCTACATAAGCTTTTTGCCGATCCTGGGCTGCTTTCAGTCCAGCTCTAATCAAATCAATCTTTTCATTTGTCACTTATATTAAATCACTTGGCGCAAGCTCCCGCTGCCCTACTTCACCCCAACATACGGGAGTCCTACATTTCCTCCCGTATAGTAATTCATAAGGAGCCATTTGAATGCCACTATGGTAACTGTTATTATAAGAGAATTCCACTAGTGGTAAATGGTCATCCCAACTTCCCCCAAAGTCTAAGGCACACGCTCTCAACATATCGACAAGTGTTTGAATGGTTCTTTCTGACTGTCCGTCAGTCTGAGGGTGATAGGCGGTGCTAATGTGTAACTTTGTGCCCACACTCTCATGGAACTTCTGCCAGTAACGAGAGGTAAATTTAGTATCCCGATATGAAACGATTGACACGGGCACCCCGTGTCGAGATATGATCTCATTCATATAAATTTCCGCCATTCTCTCAGAAGAATAAGCCTCTCGAATGGGTAGAAAATGGGCACTTTTTGTAAGTCGGTCCACGATTACCCATATAGTATCATGCCCCTTTTTCGTTCTAGGAAGCTTGGTCACCAAATCCATTGTTATTTCCTCCCATTTCCATACTGGAATTCCCAAAGGTTGTAACTCCCCGTATGGCTTTTGATGTTCTGCTTTCACTTGGGAGCATGTTAAGCATTTCGAGACATACTTAACAATATCGCGCTTCATACCCGGCCACCAATAATTGGTCTTCAAGTCCCGGTACATCTTGGTTGCCCCGGGATGAATGGAATACCGTGACTTATGAGCTTCCTCGAGTAGAGCGGTCTTGACTTCGCAAAACCGTGGTATCCAAATTATACCGAATCTTGTTTTGAGTCCGATCGAATTTTCTTCTAATTTATCGGCTATACCTTTCATTCTTTCTTTCTTTGGGTCTTCCGCTCCAAGTGACTTTATTTGGGAATCTCGTATCATATCAAGTAAACGTGGTGTAACTATCATCTTCATGGATTTTACTTGAATGGGAGGTGGATACTCTTTTCGGCTTAACGCATCAGCCACCACGTTCGCCTTTCCCGGGTGATAAAGGATTTCGTAATCGTAATCTTTGATAAGTTCTAACCATCTCCGCTGCCTCATATTTAAGTCTTTCTGCTCGAAGAAATATTTGAGGCTTTTGTTATCCGAGTAAATTGTACATTTTGCACCGTAAAGATAGTGCCTCCAGATTTTTAAGGCGAAAACTACTGCCGCCAACTCTAAGTCGTGAGTTGGGTAGTTTCCTTCATGCGGTTTAAGTTGTCTCGATGCATACGCGATAACCTTCCATTTTTGCATTAAAACACATCCCAAACCTTGATGTGAGGCATCCGAATAGACAACAAAATCTTCCATTACATCTGGGAGTGTTAAAACCGGAGAACTAGACAACTTTTCTTTTAACACTCGAAAGGCTTCTTCTTGATCTTTGCCCCACACAAACTTCTCTTTCTTCCTCGTCAACTTCGTTAAGGGTAACGCTATTCTTGACTTTTTGTTTGACTTTCGGATCTAACCATTTTGCTCAACCTAAAAATCAATTAAACCCAACCACATGATCATCATAACATATTGTATCATTCCCTGCAGTTATACCTTCTGATCATCAAGTTAAAGTGAGTCAAGTGACGAGTCAAACATATATTTCTAAAAAGTCAAAAATGCCCTTTTAGCGAATAATAAAAGAATAAAGTTCTAAGCCTATAAAACTTTTATTCAGACTTCAAGACATATTATATAACATCAAAAAAAAAAATTTTGGCATGCAGAACTCGTCACAAACCTATTTTAACATCTGAACCCGTATTTACGCGTACAACTAGTTAAAATAGCATAAACTATATAAACTAGTCGTAACGTGTCAAATAAATTCAAAACCTTTCTAAATCAGAATATTTGGTTAAATAACTCGTATCACAGGATACCCCTTACTCATACGGGTATAAACCACATTTTTTCAGGTCAACGCTTAATCTAGCGGAACCGAGCATTATTCTAAAGTTACTAGTCAAATTTAAGACTTACTAATGACCCGTAAACATTCTACGGATAATATTCTGTTCATGGACTATAGAGCCCTCCGATAAATCGCATCTAAGTTAATATACTTTAAATACGGTTGTGCTACGAGAACTAAATACACTATGAGAATACAGATAGCATAGGTAAATACTTTTTAGCCTATTTTATTTATAAAACTTGGGATATGGCAAGAACCACTTGGAGCGGGTATTGCAAATGGGCAAATGCTTTCAAAAATGTTAATAACCCGACTTATTCCGTTTTGCTTGAATAACATTAAACACTAGGGGGTTAATAGTACGTGTCCGGGCGTCCTGACTCATTAATTGCAATGGCCATAAATAAGCGTGGGGTGTAGGCTTACACCTGGCAGACACAAATATTAAATGGTGTGTATATTGATCATGTACCAGCATTTCATTTCCGGTCCCCGACTGTATTGACAAGCATGTAAATATAGTAACAAAAAATCCCAATATATAACAAATGATACCAAATGGTTATCATTATTAAATGATTTTCAAAAGAGTCGGTTAATAGTATTTACTAGCGAAAGCTGACGTAATTTTAAAGATTAAATTTATAGGTGGTAAACCTCAATAGTAGGCTGGATAAGGTTCGGGTAAAGAGCTTTGGAATTTGCGACTCCATGGCTAAAGACCTACGATGTCTAAAGTCCTTTTTATTTGATCCTGCCTTGTGGGATATTTGTACCAAACAAAATGTTATACCTTTTATTAATATAATTTCAAGCTTTTAAATACTTGTACTTTTACTCCGTACTTCCGTTGCAAATTGTGATACTGTTATCCAACCATCACACATAAACCCTAAGTCTGGGCCACCGGGAAATCGGGGTGTGACATTTTGAACAACGAATGTTATAATAATCCTACTTGTAAGAATTTAAGCCCATACATTTTATGGTAGACATGCACTATACCACCATAATATCACTGGATCATAGGTATAAAAGGGATTAATATGTTGGGCTAAATGGGTCGTGTTTGGGTCCTGTAAACATGTTCGCAGGTTGATCAGTACCATTTTGCTTTATAATATTTTTATATTATTTTTTGTTATAACATAAACTAAGTGGGCGGTTTGTGTCTGTAAAAGGTAGAAAAGAAATGAGTATCAAGCTTTATTGTTTAAACGTGATTGATTTGTATCCATTTACATTTGTTCCTATAAATTCGTAACATATTAACATTCAAAAAATAATAATAATTTTTTTTGGTTAACAATATGGGTTTCGTATTATCTAGCAAAACATGTGTTTTATTTGGGGTCACGTGCCTGAAATGATTTTAGGGTTCATGTTATGTCCGTGTCAAATCTTCATAGTTTTTGTCAGGTTCAACTTATCAACTAAACATGATCCATTTACGCTTCTAATTACATTTTTATTTTTTGTTAATGTATTATTTAGGTCACATAGTTAGATAATTGCATGTAACATAAGTAGACATTAGTTTCATTTGATATATAAGTTTAAATAAAATTAAATGAAAATAAAAGTAAGGTATATTAACAATAAATATATAATAAGTTGCATCGGCAAAAATAATAATTACAAATTATATTTTCAAGGCAATAAATCCTCATAAAAAAACGTAAATTGCATAACGACAAGAAATATAAAACTTACATTCACACACAAAACACTAGTGACTATTTCACTAGTGGCGGAACCACATGTAAGGGTGGTAAGGGTGGGGGCGGGTAATGTATTTTGTTGGCAAAAATCTTGATGGCCCCCCTTAAAAGTTCGGTCAAACCCCCGGTTGCCCCTAGAAAATAAATTCTTGAACCACCACTGCATTTCATCACATGATTAATTTGGTATGAGATTATATATTGTATTTTTAATATTATTTAAGCGTTGACGGGATATAAATTTTTAAAGTTCTTTTTTGGTCATTTCGGTCAAAGTCGCGAGATGCATTCAATTCATCATAACTCCAAATGATACATAAATGAAAAGGCAAAACACAGCAATATATAAAGAGGTACTAAGGTTCTATTTCATACATACAAACCTACAATTGTTTGTAACACATTGCTTTGATCACTAACTTACATTGCTCATAAAGGTTCTATTTCAATGTTTTTAGAAGCAACAGGGTAAAATACTTGTGATTTCATGATTTGCTTATGATAATTTGTTTGTATATATATGTTCACTAATTTTTCTTCTAATATATCTTATACAGATGGCACATGAGCATAAATGTTGTAATAAACAGAAAGTGAAGCTAGGTGCTTGGTCAACTGAAGAAGATGAAACACTTTTCGCTTACGTTATAAATCATGATCAAGTCAAATGGAGCTTCGTTCCAGAACTTACTGGTCTCTCTCTCACCCCCAACATTTTAACATTTATTGGTCTTTATTTATATCATGGTCAGGCCTCTCTATCGTAGAGCCTTGGTCACGAGCTAGACATCCTTTTTTGTTACATGTCTATTTTACAAAAGAAATAGTAAATTATTAGTAATAACTCTTGGTCATTAATTTTTTTATTTATCGATAAATTATTAGTAATAACTCTTGGTCATTAATTTTTTTATTTATCATTTTTTTATAAACACACCACAAATCACAAGACCTCAACCTCAACGACAGAAAAATCCATGTGCCAGTGAAGGTACGAAGCGCCGGTAATACTTTAGTGAAGGGGTAGAGGAACAAAATCTTTTCCGAAATATAATCATGATTCCTCTCGGTAATAGTTAGTGACTATTGACAAACCTTTTAAAATCTGATAATGTATTAATGTAATTGGATTAGTCATCGGAAATCCATTGGTAATCACCGACTGATCTACGATGAACTCAAACTTTTCCTTTTGTAGTTTTCATTAGGGTTTGGCTTATACGTTGGTAATTTTTTCGCCAAAGAAAATTAGTATTTTGTATAAAATTATTCGTATGTTTAGGTGTTTTATTTCATGTTGTATATACAAGAGATGTAATTGTTATATCTTGTTTGGCTTATTATTAATTAGGTGTTTAATTATTATATATCTTTCTAAAATTTTGCCATTTAAAAGTGATTTAAATGGATATGATGATTTCTTTATTTTTTTATTTATTTACTATATTATTATTACTTATATTTCTTTTTATGATTATTAAATTGTTAATATAATTAGGACTCAAAAGATGCGGGAAGAGTTGCCGATTGAGATGGATCAATTACTTGAATCCAAATATAAAGCATGGAAATTTCACCACTGAAGAAATTAGTCTTATATTTAGTCTCCAAAAATCAATTGGCAATAAGTAATATTACAACTTCCATTTTTAATATGGGAATTCTTTTAAATTAAGTCCATTCCAGATTTGTAACATAATGTTACATGCTTTCTATTTTATTTTAGGTGGGCACAAATTGCAAAACATATGCCGGGTAGAACAAATAATGAGATCAAAAACTTCTGGAACTCAAAGCAAAAGAAGAAGTGGTTGGTATCCAACAATCAACCTAATGAAGCATCTTCCTCATCTGAAACCATCCATCATATCTCCATTCTTGAATCATTTGATCAACATCCCTATCCCCCAACTCACACCGATAACTTTCAACTAAATCATGGATCAAACATGCATTCATTAGTTGATTATAGTCTTAATGAAGAACCACCTATGAATCAACTCTACACAATACCTCCTTATACTCCATCATCAATGGCATCAAATAATGTACCGATGATGTTGACCATCTCACATGATCATGGATTATTGAACTCAAGTGTCTCAAGTATATGGATGACCCCAAAAAGTTATGCTCAAAATTTTCCAACTGAGTGTCATATGCATACAAACTTGATTACTTGGATTGATGATGATCAACCTAATTGTTCTAAGCCTCTAGAGGATCAACCTTACTCTTCTCAACCTCTAGAGGAAGTTGAGGAATTTGATATCAACGAGTTCTTCAATTTTGATCTATTTGAGGAGGATCAAATGAAAGTTGAAGCAAGTCAAAATAACAACAGTCATGTTATATGATAATCAGACTTTGTTCTTGAAAGTTGATCCAAAGGTTAGACGATCGATGTCGTCGATCCGATATTGGGGATGTTGTATTTGAACTATATACCAACAATCGCTACATGGGCATGATCATGGTGTCGACCGCAGATACATTTTCATCAAAATCCTTTAGTTTGATGCAATGTCATTAGTGGAGGATCATGGCAACTATAGTATAATATTTGATTTAATCTTAAGATTAGCATAAAATTAGTTATGACCTAAGTTAGATTTAATTTGTTTTATTATCGTATAACCTTAAGTATTGATAGTTATGGTGGTTAGATACCGATCCAACATGTTGACCAAAGGGATACATACCCATTCACCACCTATAAATACTGTAATCTTTACATTTGAAACTAATGCAAGTATGATTTAGTCTGAAATTCTCTCTCTAATCCTAATCCTGCAATTTAAATTCTGTGATTATTTCTTCGCATATTAACATACCGTTCCTGAAACAATGAGAATGAGTCTTTAGTTTGTGCAATCTTATTTTGACAACTTCAATTTATTTGTGGATTTGCGAGATATAAATAAATATATATACATATGAGTGTTTTTTAAGGGAGTTTAACTCAAATGTTATTATTTTACCATTAGCAAGATATGTGAATGATATTTATACACGTATACACCAACAATTAGTATATGTTTTCGTTTGCAAATTATTTGAATAATACTTTGATATGCATCTATTAAAAAATCTTGATAACGGATATTTATCTATATCTATCTATATATATAATAAACAAACAAGGTTTGGGACACGTGTCGCGTTGTGGTGCAACCTCACTTCATTTTTGGCGGGAAAATGTGGGAAACCTTTTATTTTACACAGGATCCGAATGGCAACAACCATACCCGCATAGTTTGACCCGGGTATATAATGAAAAAAAAAACCCTAATCATTCTAATTCCCTCTAATTCCCTCGTACGTTTCATCACCGCTACTTTGCAAAACCCTAGAAAACTCTTCAGACCTTGAATCCCAATCCTAATCTACTCTTCTTGGATCGTCGCCACCCAAAAGTTGCCTGTAAAGATTGTATTCATGGTAAGTTTCTGTATCCGATTCAAAGTTCTTGACATTTGATTTTGATATTGGTTCTGGAAGAGAGCCACCCCTCTTTTGTTTTACGCATAAATCCTCCATTCTATGTTTTGATCTGAAGCTAACTCAATCCACAATCAAGGTTTCAAAGAAGAAATTTATGGTTTCCATTTCCCCATCGAATTCATCGTTTCAAATCTCTAAACCTCTGATTCGTTGAACCCTAAATAGTTCCTTCATTCGCCAAACCCCAAATCCTTCATTCGCGAAACCCTAAATCGTTTCGATTTCCCTATCGCTGTGTCTCCTCTTCCTTTACCAGTGAACCCTAAATCCATCTCCCCAAACCCTCTCATCTTCCCCAGCAATATTCTGTCAGTAGATCTAAATCTGAACTAATATTGTAACGACTTGAGGGTTGCCATGCTAGCGGCTATGGTTCATATTCGATAGCAATCGTTGATTTTGGGTAAGATTGGATTGTTTGAATCCCTTAATTTTGATTGCATCGTGTTATTCATCAGAGATTTTGTTTGCGTATTAATGTTTTTAGGTAATGTAAAATCATGTTGAAAACAATAGCAAATTACCAGGTTGCCTACATGTGTATATGCCTGTTTTAATAATGCTTGAGTCATTATTGAACCATGATGTTAATGTATTAACTAATTGGCCTAATAAGACAATGGAGGAATATAATAAACTTCAAACTAAGGTGCACTATAATAGCGTATAAACTTGCTGATATCTTATCTTAAATCGTAAAACTATATTCTATCTTTTTCTTTATTAAGATGTTGGGAATGTTTGACCTTCTTTGGTACGTAAATAGGTGATCTACGATCTACTTGAAAAATCATCTGGTCATTTGGAACTCAGAGAGGACCCAGAGCAGGGGATAGTTGTAGCTGGGCTAAGATGTATCAAGGTTAAAACATCTTACTTGTATAATTGTGTTTTTAAAGCATTAATTCCGTTTTGTAGTTTGTTGTGAATCTATCAAGTCTAATGGTTTCAGGTCAACTCAGCTGATAAGATTCTTGAGCTTTTCAATGTTGGGAACAGTAGGCGCAAAATTGACAACACAGATGCCAACGAGACATCATCACGGTGAGTCATACACACAAGTGGTGTATGTACAATTTATTATTTTTTTTTTTTTTTGTTCTGAGTGTTCAGAGTATACATGTTGCTTTTTAAAATAGGTCTCGTGAACTTTTGGAAATAACTGTGCTTAGAAAACAGAAAAGGAAATACCATAGTCAAGTTATTTGTGGTAAACTCGCACTTGTGGATCTTGCTGGGAGGTATAAAGTATAAACTTTCTCCATTTATACTTTTCTATAATTTTAAATCCATCCTTGATGACACTTTATTATTTACATTTATATTATTTTGATGTTTTTTCTTTGTATGATCTGTGTAGGATTGTTTTCGAAGCCCTAGATATGGCATACATCTTCCTTCTCGATGAAGCCTCTTAAATCTAAACATTCAAGCATCAGGTACAAACATCTCACAAGAAAATCCGTTGCAGTTTGAAGGTCTATTGTAAACTTCACAAACATCTCATACGAAGATTTGTCAGGTACTTTCATTTGTTTGGGTCTACTCCATTCCAATGGATCGTTATTGCGATGTTTACACTTTACATATGTAGCATCTGTTATACTGCAGGAGAACTATTGCATTCTATTCTATTTATAAAATCTAAGTTTTGCATGTAGATTGGTAATTTCATTTTTTGTGCACTATTATCATTTCTAAGTGTAACCATTTCAGGCGAAAGCTGGGGCTGGTTCTGCAACATTATCAATGGTACTAAGTCATATAATTCATATTTTTTCTTGATAAGGCTCATACTATCAAAACTTTTGAAATCCGAAAACTAAAATAAAGTATCTGCAAAACTATACAGGCGTATGCAGCAGTTAAGTTTGCAGATCGCTGTCTAAAGGGCTTAAAAGGAGATGCTGACATTATGGAGTGTGCTTTTATAGAATCTCTGTAACAACCCTCGGTAAAACCAACACCCTCATAATATTTCGACACTCCATTATATATTAAAATGTCCTCATATGTCTTTAATTACACCCCGTATGTGAAAACCGAGCCCAAATTATGTTATAGTTTATAAAAATAAAATAAAAATCTGAAATTAGAACTGAGGCGGGCCGCGTAAGATCCCACCTCAAGTTCATGCGGGCCGCGCGGACTCGTAACACGCGATCGCACCAGAGGCCGACACGTGTCGTAATCGTGTCAAGCCTAGTGATGACCCAGCTAAGCTACTGCGTTGACCAAGGTTGACGCGGGCCGCGTAACCTTGGCCTGTACCTTACGCGGGCCGCGTGGAAACCCAATTTCACAACTATAAATAGCAGGCATCAGTTTTCAATTTCCGTCGCTCATTTCTTTCTCTCAATCTCGAATTCTGAAGTTATAGACATAATATTTTGGGTATTATACCCCTAATTAGCGAGGTTCTGCTCCGTTGTAAGTATTATAACCCTGGTTTCATAATAGTTACGCTGCCCGATTGATTTAGGGTTCCGTAACAACTGTCGTGGTTCTGCCCGACGTAGTTGTTGGAATGTCGTCTCGGGGAGGGTATTATTAATATTTTCAAAGGGTTATGATACTAACCAATGTACATTTGTATAAATTATAGATTATACCCAGGAAACCCTTACGAAAAGCCTAAGACAGCAATGTGAGTTTATCCTCTTTTTGTTAATGTTTTTGGTAATGTTTTACCAAACCTTAAATGTTTTACAAAGTAATTAAGCAGTGATTGAGTCTTTGTAGTCTTCAATTACTGTCCGGTATGTTGGGGTTTTGTATACAAAATTTGTACTACTTGCGAGTAGTAAGTCGGGATGACAATACGTTACCATTGGACAATGAGTTAGCCAATGGGTAATATGACCCACAAGTCAGGATTGATAGTACCAAATGGAGTAATTGTGTAGACATAAACAATGTGATCGCTCTCAATACTGTTCACTGTGACTTTAAACTTGATTAAACTGGGATTCACTCACCAGTATTTCCCGCTGACAAAAATTTTTAAAACATGTTTCAGGTAACCCAATGTGAAAGCCAATTAGTAAAAAGCCAGCTGGAGAGCACTGAAGGCTTGGGAAAATGTGGCTATAAAAGTTACCTAATAAACGATGTTTTAAATTCAATAAAATAGGGTTTGTCCCTAATAATGTATTGTAATAAGAAACTTGGGTTTTACCCATGTGATTATTAATATGAAATGAGGTGGTTTTACTCTGATAAACATTTCCTAACTACGGTCCTGATGTAAATTCCGCTGCAAGACTAAATAAAAACTGATACCACCAAACTTTGTGATCACGTCCGCCCGTTCCCGGGGATCAAGGATCGGGGGTTGTGACAGAAGGTGGTATCAGAGCCTAGCCACTGGTCTGAGCCAAAGAAGTGTTCTGCTGACACTTAAATTTTGAATTAATGTTAGGAAATAAAATAAGGAAATATATGCATAACGGTAATTATGTGTTATGTGTTATTTGACTATCTGTTAGTTTTCAGTATGAGTGATCAAGGACCATCAGACGTGAATCGTCAGTTAGCTGATTCACCTAGGAGTGAAGGTACATCATCACAGCCTGCCCTCTCGGGGTATGTTGCTGATCAGGAAGACGGAATATTTGCCTTTAGAGCTCAATCTGAAGAACCATTTCCTACTAAGAAACGAGGATGGTTCAGTAAAGAAGCTTTTGCTCGTAGGAAGAGAATGAGAAAATTGCAACAGCAAAGGGCTTTAGCAGCTATTAAGAGAGAGACAGATGCTCATACTCAAGATATGCTAAATAGAAGCCTAGCAAATTTCCATATCTTAGCTACGACTGCTGCTGACCCGAGTCTGGAACAATTAGTAGCCCCACAACCACAAAACCCAGAACAACCCATGGAAATAGAAAATCAGGAAAACCAAGAAGAGATGTACAACTTTAACCCAGAAGAAATCCCTAGAGTGCCTGCACCAAACCCCATAGACCCGAATTATGACCCCTGGTGGGACGACAATAGAGATTTTGTGCAACGTTACCCTATCCAGGATTATCCACCCATACAGAACATAGAAGCTTACCCAGGTATGGACCCTTTAGACCCCTATTATCAAGATGATTATATTAGGGAGATATTAGAGGATCCTTACCAATTTCAGGAAATGTCACCCCCTATATCAGGAAAATGCACCCCAGATTCCAAACCCAGTCCGAGAACCTGCACCCCCAATGAGTGCAGAAAACGTTCAAGAACTTAGGACTTTCAGGGAGGAAATTTTGGAGAGCAGTGAGAGGATGCGTCAGGTGGGAGAGCGTCTCGTATGGAAATACGATGAGCGCAATATGGATTTTTGGATGAATCCATATCCGTGAATGTTAGAATGGAGGAAGTGGTAGTAATAATAATATAATAAAATAAAATAAAAATATGTGTGTACGGATGCATATTACTATTTTATTTCTGTTGGTATTGTAATCTTTATTTCTGTACTAGTGTGTAATAGACGCATAAGTATATGAAAAGAGTAAAGTAGCAATGATCTACGTTTTTGGTTAGATTGTGTGTCATGTGATCAACTATATTACTTACTATCTTGTGATATTAATATGGGATAAATGTTTAAAATTCAGATGGCCGACGAAGGAAATCAAGGAAATCTGAATAACGATAACCAGAGTAACATTAACGTGGTTAATGATAATCCGAGCATCCATAACAACGAAAACCAAATAGATAATAGTGCTGTTCAACATATAGTGGCACAAGGAATCATAGATGTCATGTCATTTATTATTCAAACTATTCAAGAAGCGAATAATAAAAGTAAGCATAGCAGTAAGCGACCACTTGAACCTGAACACAGCGTGAACAATGGACCTGTACTTCAAATGCCTATTCCCAAAAGAAGAAGAACCATGCCTAACGGTTGTTCTTATAAAGAATTCTGGTCTTGTAAACCAATGGAATTCTCGGGCAATGAAGGGGCCATTGCAACTTTACGCTGGATAGAAAAGACTAAGGCAGTCTTAAGGATAAGTAAGTGTGCGGAGGAAGATAAGATACTGTTTGCTTCTAATCTGTTTAAGAATGCAGCACTAGAATGGTGGAACACTATCCTCCAGACAAGAGGAAGTGATCAAACCTATAATATGGAATGGGAAGAATTTAAAAACAAGGTAGAAAGGAAGTTCTGCCCACCCAATGAGAAAGAACAGATAGCAAACAAATTCCTAAACCTTAGGATGACTGGTGTAGATAGCAAAGGGTACACTAAGTTATTCTTTGAATATGCTAGAATAGTACCAACTCTTGCCTCACCAGAACCAGTATTAATCTCTCGTTATATTTGGGGATTAATTGGGGAGATAAGACACGTAGTCAAGGCAACTAGACCTCAAACCATAGAAGAAGCTGTAGAACTAGCCAATACCTTGACTGATGAGTTAGTCCGTACTAGAGAAGAAGATCAGAAGAGGAACTTAACCCAAAGGCTTACACAGGAATTCCGTTCTGGAAATTACAATCGTAGGAATATGGGTTATACCTCTGCAACATACTGCAAGGTCTGCAAGAAAAAGCATTCGGGAAAATGCTCCATTCTCTGTAATTATTGCAAGATGCCAGGACACAAGGAAGAAAGTTGTAGGAAGAAAACCAGTAATGGATTATGCTACAACTGTGGAGAAAAAGGTCATATCAGGCCAAATTGTCCGAAATTGGCTCCAGTTGCAAACAACAAGAATACCAAAAATGCTAGAGCATTTGTTCTGACTGTAGAAGAAGCCAAGATGATCCCAGACGTTATAGCTGGTACATTTTTAGTTAATGATGTTTTTGCTAAAGTATTATTTGACTCTGGTGCAAACCAAAGTTTTATTAATACATCGTTTTGCAAATTTCTAAATCAGTCATTAACAAACTACCACTAGAATGCGTAGTAGAGACAGCTAATGGAGAAACTATTAGAATTTCTGAAATCTTGCAGGGAGCAAGCATAGAAATTTTAAATCAGAAATTTAGTGCAAATCTATATCCCATGAATCTGGTAGGATTTGATGTTGTTTTAGGAATGGATTGGTTAATAGCCAATAAAGCCAATATTTTATGTGATCAAAAGTTAATTCAAGTAAATTCACAAAAAGGTAAAATGATCACAATTAAAGGAGATAAACCATCTAGAACTACAAAATTCATATCGGTGATGAAAACTGCAAGTTATATGAGAAAAGGTTCTATAGTGTATTTGATTTCTATAATCACTAACACTAAAGGGAAGGAACTAAAAGATATTCCAGTAGTATCTCAGTTTTCAGATGTATTTCCAGAAGAATTACCAGGACTACCTCCAGATAGAGAAGTTGAATTCAGAATTCATTTGCTACCAGGAACATCACCAATTGCCAAAGCACCTTACCGTTTGGCACCCGCTGAAATGCAAGAATTAAAGAAACAATTAGACGAATTGTTGGAAAAAGGATTTATACAACCAAGTTCGTCACCATGGGGAGCGCCAATACTGTTCGTTAAAAAGAAGGACGGATCAATGCGTATGTGCATTGATTATCGTGAATTAAACAAGGTCACGATTAAGAATCGGTACCCATTACCGAGAATTGATGATCTATTTGATCAACTGCAAGGAGCTCGATTTTTCTCTAAGATCGATTTAAGGTCAGGATATCATCAATTAAAGGTACAGGAAGAGGACATTCCTAAGACCGCATTTAGAACGAGGTATGGTCATTATGAATTTACTGTCATGCCATTTGGTTTAACCAATGCCCCAGCTGCATTTATGGACATGATGAACCGAATATGTAAGCCATATTTGGATAAATTCATAATTGTATTCATAGATGATATTCTAATTTACTCTAAGAATAAAGAGGATCATGCAAGACATTTGCACGCACTTTTAAGTTTGTTAAGAAAGGAAAAGCTTTATGCTAAATTTTCTAAGTGTGAATTTTGGTTAGAACAGGTACAATTCCTTGGACACCTAGTCAATCATGAAGGAATTCATGTAGATCCAACAAAAATTGAGGCAATTACTAAATGGAAAACCCCTGAATCACCCACTGAGGTTAGAAGTTTCTTAGGATTGGCCGGTTATTATAGAAGATTTATTCAAGATTTTTCTAGAATAGCCATTCCCTTAACTAAGCTAACCTGTAAATCTGTTAAGTTTGAATGGGGATTAAAACAAGAAGAAGCCTTTAGAATTCTTAAGCAAAGATTGACCCATACACCTATATTAGCATTACCAGAAGGAACTGAAGATTTTGTAGTCTATTGTGATGCTTCTAAATTAGGTTATGGATGTGTGTTGATGCAACGACAAAAGGTTATAGCTTATGCATCTAGACAACTTAAGAATCATGAAGAGAATTATTCAACCCATGATTTAGAATTTGGAGCTATAATTTTTGCTCTTAAGATTTGGAGACATTACCTTTATGGTAGTAAGTTTACCATATTTACTGATCACAAAAGTTTAAGGTATGTTTTCGGGCAAAAAGAGTTGAATATGAGACAAAGACGCTGGATGGAATTTCTTAGTGATTATGAATGTGATATCCAGTATCATGAAGGAAGAGCAAATGTAGTAGCAGATGCTTTAAGCCGAAAGTATCATGAAAAGCCAAAAAGGGTACGTTCTCTTAAATTAAATTTGCAAGTAGATTTAAATGATCAAATAAGAGAAGTACAAAAATCAGTAATCAAGGATGATTCTGAAAAATTAAAAGGTATGTTAAAGGAATTAAAACAAGGAACATATGGGATATGGAGATTCCATGAAAAGAGAATGTGGATACCTAAATTAGGAAATCTACGCCATCGTATATTAGAAGAAGCCCATAAATCTAAGTATACGATGCATCCAGGAAGTGATAAAATGTACCAGGATTTAAGGAAAAATTTCTGGTGGATAGGAATGAAAAAGGACATAGCAACCTATGTTTCTAAATGTTTAACTTGTTCACAAGTTAAAGCTGAACATCAGAAACCCTCAGGTTTGTTACAGCAATTAGAAATGCCAGTATGGAAATGGGAATTAATAACAATGGATTTTGTTACTAAATTACCCAAAACTAAGAAAGGAAAGGATACAATCTGGGTGATTGTAGACAGATTAACCAAATCAGCTCATTTTCTACCAATGAAAGAAACAATTAGTATGGAACAATTAGCTAAGTTGTATGTAAATGAAATTGTTTCTTTACATGGCATTCCTTTATCAATTGTTTCTGATAGAGATAGTAGATTTACCTCTCGTTTTTGGTCAAGTTTCCAAAGGGCAATGGGAACCAAATTAAGGTTAAGCACTGCTTATCATCCACAAACAGATGGACAAAGTGAAAGAACAATTCAGACAATGGAAGACATGCTTAGATCTTGTGTAATTGATTTTGGAGGTAATTGGGACGATCACTTACCTTTAATAGAATTTTCTTATAATAATAGTTATCACACAAGTATCAATGTTGCACCATTCGAAGCACTTTATGGACGAAAATGTCGAACCCCAGTCTGTTGGGCAGAAATTGGAGAAAAGCAACTATCTGGACCTGAAATAGTGCAGGAAACAACTGATAAGATTATTCAAGTTAAGGAACGACTGAAAGCTGCACGTGATCGACAAAAGAGTTATGCTGATAACCGATGCAAGCCATTGGAATTTCAAGTAGGAGATAGAGTGTTGTTGAAAGTCTCTCCTTGGAAAGGAGTGGTAAGATTCATCAAACGAGGGAAGTTAAGTCCCAGGTATGTTGGACCTTTTAAGATTATTAGAAGAATAGGACCTGTAGCCTATCAGCTACAACTGCCAGAGGAAATGGCAGGAATACATGATGTGTTTCATGTATCTAATCTTAAAAAGTGTTTAGCTGATGAATCACTGATAGTGCCTCTTAAGGATATAGAGGTAAATGAACAACTCAAGTTTGTAGAAAGGCCTCTACAAATTGAAGACAGGAAAGTTAAGAATCTCAAGCATAAGAGACTAGTTCTAGTCAAAGTAAAGTGGGACTCCAAAAGAGGACCTGAATACACATGGGAATTAGAGTCAGAAATGAAAAGAAAATACCCGCATTTGTTTCAGTAGATCTCGAGGACGAGCTCTAAAACAAGGTGGGGAGAATGTAACAACCCTCGGTAAAACCAACACCCTCATAATATTTCGACACTCCATTATATATTAAAATGTCCTCATATGTCTTTAATTACACCCCGTATGTGAAAACCGAGCCCAAATTATGTTATAGTTTATAAAAATAAAATAAAAATCTGAAATTAGAACTGAGGCGGGCCGCGTAAGATCCCACCTCAAGTTCATGCGGGCCGCGCGGATTCGTAACACGCGATCGCACCAGAGGCCGACACGTGTCGTAATCGTGTCAAGCCTAGTGATGACCCAGCTAAGCTACTGCGTTGGCCAAGGTTGACGCGGGCCGCGTAACCTTGGCCTGTATCTTACGCGGGCCGCGTGGAAACCCAATTTCACAACTATAAATAGCAGGCATCAGTTTTCAATTTCCGTCGCTCATTTCTTTCTCTCAATCTCGAATTCTGAAGTTATAGACATAATATTTTGGGTATTATACCCCTAATTAGCGAGGTTCTGCTCCATTGTAAGTATTATAACCCTGGTTTCATAATAGTTACGCTGCCCGATTGATTTAGGGTTCCGTAACAACTGTCGTGGTTCTGCCCGACGTAGTTGTTGGAATGCCGTCTCGGGGAGGGTATTATTAATATTTTCAAAGGGTTATGATACTAACCAATGTACATTTGTATAAATTATAGATTATACCCAGGAAACCCTTACGGAAAGCCTAAGACAACAATGTGAGTTTATCCTCTTTTTGTTAATGTTTTTGGTAATGTTTTACCAAACCTTAAATATTTTACAAAGTAATTAAGCAGTGATTGAGTCTTTGTAGTCTTCAATTACTGTCCGGTATGTTGGGGTTTTGTATACAAAATTTGTACTACTTGCGAGTAGTAAGTCGGGATGACAATACGTTACCATTGGACAATGAGTTAGCCAATGGGTAATATGACCCACAAGTCAGGATTGATAGTACCAAATGGAGTAATTGTGTAGACATAAACAATGTGATCGCTCTCAATACTGTTCACTGTGACTTTAAACTTGATTAAACTGGGATTCACTCACCAGTATTTCCCGCTGACAAAAATTTTTAAAACATGTTTCAGGTAACCCAATGTGAAAGCCAATTAGTAAAAAGCCAGCTGGAGAGCACTGAAGGCTTGGGAAAATGTGGCTATAAAAGTTACCTAATAAACGATGTTTTAAATTCAATAAAATAGGGTTTGTCCCTAATAATGTATTGTAATAAGAAACTTGGGTTTTACCCATGTGATTATTAATATGAAATGAGGTGGTTTTACTCTGATAAACATTTCCTAACTACGGTCCTGATGTAAATTCCGCTGCAAGACTAAATAAAAACTGATACCACCAAACTCTGTGATCACGTCCGCCCGTTCCCGGGGATCAGGGATCGGGGGTTGTGACAATCTCGGGTATAAAACTGCTTTATACATACATCGTTATATCTATACGTTTTCTCGGGTCATAGTTTATTAATTATTTTAAAAATGTTTTTTTTGTACGTAACAGAACTCCCGATTTTATTTAATTATTTATTTTTTTTTGCGAAATTTTAAATAAAAATTTTAATTTCTATCTGCTTAATTTGGAACAAACAGGTTTGGTTTGGAAGAAGTTAAAAAAGAGTTGGCAGGAAGCATTGAGAAAGGAGTTTGTACCTTAAATAGATGTATCAGAATACCTATTTATACTATGCTAATCTTATTACATCCATGCTTTTAAAACTTTTATTGAAGGTGTACCACACAATGTTTATTAAATTAACAAAAACCTTATTAAAAGATATATAAAACTTCACCAAGTACAATTGTTGATCAAGTATCTTTGGGATGCTGCAGATGGTAACGTGTCGGAACTTGTGACTGTAGATGACGATGTGGGTCCGGTTACGAGTGTTAAGTGGCAAGGTTTGTTTCAGTTTCATCAACCTTATCCCCTTGATGTCAATTTCAGTGTTGTTATTTTCCGCTTTAAGGACCATAAAAACAATGTTTTTGATCATAAAATGTGCATGATTCGAATGCATGTTTATTTAAATTATTTTACAGGACCCGACTGATCAAACTGGTATAGACAATTACATGGTGCAGGAACTAGATGGAACCAAAAATGAGCGGGGTTGGTGCAAGCAAAAGGTATAGTTCCAAACGTTAAATCGATTTCTTTTCTTCCACAAAATTCGAGATTAACCATACTTACGAATGAATCACTTTGTTGTTTAGCTTGGCGCAAATGCCATTCTGGCGGTGTCTCTTACAGCTGCAAAGCGGGAGCGAGTGTCAAAAACATTCCTCTTTACAAGGTAACATATGTTATAAGTTCAAACTATTTGCTGAATGCACATTATAGTCGTTAATTGATAAGCTTATCATGGGTTCTTTCATTATCATCATGGGAAGCGCGGTCAAAGATCATGGGTCATTTTTTGGACACCCGAAAGCACCAGTAGCTGTTAGCTTCTATGAATTTAGGATTGATTTTGACGTTTTTTTTGTTACTTTTAGACATATGAACTGTTGAAAAAAGGTCAGAAGACGCTTTAGATGTATTATATTGGGTTTTTTAAAAAGCTGAAAACTTGAGGAGAAAATGGAAGTTGTAAATGAACAAGATTCTCATCATCCACTCCCTCCTGTTCGTGCTTCAACTCCTCAACATATAAACAGGTAAAATATAATTAATTTCTTTATATATCTCAGTTAACTTCTTCTTGATTATGGTTCAGAATGTATTATTTAGTTCGCGTTTTGCAACTTCTATTTTTTCATTTGATTTTAGATACACGGATTTCACTAGCGGGATTTGATAATGAAGTTTTAAATGTTGAATTTGAGAAAATGGCTAAAGCCTTTGTGGTTGGAGTTTCCACATATTCACAATCTTTGCCTCTTACGGTACTATATTGTTAAGATATTATCTTTTATGAATAAAAAGTCATAGAAATCCTTCAAAGTCTTGGACTTGATGCTTGTAGAGGAGGTGATCTATCAAAAGTCATAGAATCCTTCAAAGTCATGGACTTGATGCACTATCTAAACAAAATCAATAAGGGGATACTTATCTATATGTTGCTGTAGAGAATGGGCATGTTTATGTAGGGAGCTTTTCGAACCCGCTTTCTATCTTTGATAATGGAATTTTCTTCAAAATGAACTCGACTTGAATAAATGATGCTTAGGGACAGTGGTTGGTCATGCAAGGCGTGAGGAAAAAAGCTTGTTTGGTAGGTCATGCACTCGAAATAAATTATTTTCATGGGAAGAATAACATAGAAGCAACATGGTTTGTTCTGTTCAAAGAACACAAGTTGACTTCTGAAAGTCAAACAATCTAATTTTCAAATAAAATTGTATTTCACATTTTAAAGGAGCTTATATTGGCATCAAGATGTATAATAGATACCATCTATAAATAAAAAACCAATGTGAAAAATATTATAGAATTAGTGTAAAAAAACTCCGTATAGAAAAATACTATGTTTGACTTTTGTCTCATTCTGTCTTCGAAACCTTTTGCAGTTTGGCATTGATATAGGCTGATCAACAGTTCGGTTATAGAAATGGCTTTTTGACACATGTGCATATGACATCCATCACTTTCAAAGCATGACTTACAACCAGTTCTGCATAAGAGCATAGTACCAAATCTTACTGGCCAGTCGGAGCGGAAAGTAGTTACACAAGCAGCCCAGTCAAGTACTCTTGAACCGCCTTCATTTGGGCCAGTCGGTTCTGTGCTGGTTGTTGAACCGGCGAACTGGATTGATGGTTGGACTATATTTTCAAAGCCTTTTTAGTTTATTTTAAAGTATTCTTTGTTTTAAAATAGTAAAATCACATCTACAAATTCATTTTAAACTACAGCCTCTATGTTTTGCTTATTCTGATCTCAATTTTGTTAGCATTGCTGTGGCGTACGAACGACCACACCCATGAAAGGAAGTCCCGGATCTAGTGGTGACGCGACTAGGGTTCCGTCGTTGGAGCTGTGACTGTGGCGTACGAACGGGTATTCAGGTCAACGGTGGTGGTTGTGGCAGCAAGAACAAAACATATTGTATTGGACTTTGCTTCTGTTGCGGGTAAAAAATGCACTTACGACGCCCTATGATTGAACCAGAAAGTTTGTTGGAGGTACTTTGTTTGTGTAACTGGAACATTAAGATACTTTTTGTAAGAAAAATACATGCAGCCATAATTTTTTTTTCTTTTCTTCGGTTCAAATTGTTTTGTTAATTGTGTGTTTGCTAAAGAGATTTGGGCTAGATTATCTTGGTTGAGTGAGTGTGTAGGGTAATATCAACCTTCAGGCCTATTTGACCCACTTCAGTTTTAGCCTTGGTTTGAAAAACACGCCTAGGAGCAAGGTAACTTCCATCGCTTTTGTGTAGGTAAGGCGGGTTTGATAGTTTTAGCCTTGGCTTTGAAAAGCGCGTCTTGGCGCAAGGCAACCCCAGGTATAACCACTATCGCTTTTGTGTAAGTAAGGTGAGTGTTGTACGTAAAGTGGTCGTGAGGCGTGCTTATCGGGCAAAAAATTGGCATAAGACGCATGTATGAGGCGTGCTTTTTGAATGCGGACATATTTTGATCAAAATTTATATATTTTGACCCGTTAAAAATCCGACTCCGATTTTACAAAATTTATATATTCTGACCTGTTAACAGATACATGAGTTTATTTCGAAGATACCGAACTTTGACTGAGTTGTTACCAATCTAAATTAGAGTCAGATTGTTTTTGGTGTCCAATTGACTGAATTGTTACCAATCTAAATTAGAGTTAGATTGTTTGGTGTCCAATTATGTCTGGAGTAAATAGTTACTATCTAAGGGTAGTTTTGGAATTTGGCTCAATTACGGGTCAAGTTTAGTTTGGATTTCAACTTAGTTCGGAGTAAACTGACATATATCAAGTGGATATAACATTTTATATTTGATAATTTCCACTTTTTTTTGTTAGGGTATTGACAACCTATCAAAGTCAAAGACAAAGCACACATGAATCGGTTGAAAAGAAGGTGAAAGTCGGTTACAAGTGGGATTGAAAGTTTTGTGTATATATATATATATATATATATATATATGCACCCAGCTCAAAAGCCTTGATGGGGGGAACTCGAAGTAATTCTGAATATTCTTATTTTTGTGATCAATAATGCTATACATCATTGCCAGTATTTGTGGTTTTACTATTGTGATTGAGAATACCAGTTTTTAACTGTCTCCAGGTATGTTAACACGAGTAAGCTTATAAAGACAAATAAGTGGATTTGGGTGATATATTCTTATAATCTTGAAGTTATTAACTGTTGGTTATTATTATTATTTTGCAGTTGGAAACATACCATATGATGCTGGCCAAAATTTTAAATGGTCGAATTGTGTATCAAATGATGGGTTTTGTTTCTCAACCGTTTCAGAAATGGTTTGATGATGTGATGGATGCTGTCTTGATGGAGCCAAATGCTATGGATTTGTGCCCGAATGTCAGTCCGGAATTGTTTCATTTGTCTAATCTCTAAATTATCCTACAATATGTACAAATAACATATTGTAGGATAATTGTGGCTATATTTGTGATGAATGTAGTTCAATACGAGTTGTATTACTGAAAGGGTTTGACAAATATCGTTTTCTTGTCTTCTGTGGTAATACAAGCACCGATACTTATTAGAATATCATAGATTCCAATTCTTGATTTGATCATGCCAATTATAATTTGTATATAGGGTAACAGATTATGGTAGCCGAAAAGAAAAGGATGAATCTGAGAATTCTAATGCATAATTACTATTTTATTGGGTTGGGTTGAACCGTCGGGTAAGCTTGACATGTTTTTACTACTTCATTTGTGTATAGAACATGCCTAAACGATTTTTTTGCGTGATTTTAAAAAAAATATAACTTACCAATTTAAGTGAATTAGGTTTATCACTATGGCCGCGTTGCGGCGAACTTCTTTCGTCATTTAGTCTTTGTTTACATGTGTTTTGAAATCACTACGAGCGCGTTAGGCACAGAACCGCTGACAATAATAAAAAGAAAATATAGCAAAAAAAATAGTATAAGATAACCGAAAGAAAATCAACAAAAATTTTTTTATGATAATGATGTTCGTATGAAACCCGTGGTCAGAGATGAGCAAATGGTATTGGGTACCAATACCGAATTTCCCGAACCGAAAAATTTTAAGTCAATTCGGTAGCAACTTTTGGCGTTCCTGTTACCGGTTTGCTACCATTTTTTACCTTCATATACCTGTACCGTATACGGTCTTTTCGGTACCAGTACCAATTTAGTATCTGTTGGCACCGAGCTCATCCCTAGCCCTTAAAAAACACTAAAAGTTAAAGAAAATCAATAAAATAGTTGTACGACACCGTTGGTGTTTGTACGGTACCCGTGATCACGGATGAGCAAATGGTATTGGTTAGGAGTACCGAACTTCCCGAACTAAAAATTTTAAATATCAATTCGGTTCCGACGTTTGATGTTTTTTGTACCAGGCTGGTGTCGGTTTTTACCTTCATGTACCAAGACCGAACAGGACCGTACCGGTATTTTGATAAAAGATGGGTAAATGAAAAAAAAATACCGAATTTCCTAAACGGAAAGATTTTAAATCAATTCGGTAACAACTTTTAGCATTCCCTATACCGATTTGCTACCAGTTTTTACCTTCATATACCGTTCCGTAACCGGTATTTTCGGTACCAATACCAATTTAGTATCGGTTGGCACCGAGCTGATCCCTAGCGCTGAAACTAAAAAAAAGGAAACACTAAAAGTTGAAGAAAATCAATAAAAAAAGTTGTACGATACCGGTGATGTTTGTATGATACCCGTGATCAGGGATGAGCAAATGGTATTGGTTAGGAGTACCGAATTTCCCGAACTAAAAATTTTCAATATCAATTCGGTACCGACATTTGATGTTTTATGTACCAGGCTGGTGCCGGTTTTACCTTCATGTACCAAGACCGAACAGGACCGTACCGGTATTTTAATAAAAGAAGGATAAATGGGAAAAAGAAAAAAAAACTTGCCACGTGGCAAGCTTTGAATGGAGAAAGTATTGTTTATTAAATGGAAAAAAAGAGCTTACCACGTGGCAAGCTTTGAGCGGTGAGGGTATTATTCACAAGCTTGGCTTTTTAATATATAGGAGAATGTGGGAATTTCGACCCATTTACTAATGGGTCACACACTAAATGGGTTAAATGGTTGGAAGTCACCCTAAGTCTATTAAAAAAACCTATTTACATTGTGTTCCCGAGTTAGCTTAAAGAGAGAAAAGAAATGATTCTCTCATTTTCTTTTCTTTTCTTTCAGTTTCTTTCCAAATTGGAAAGATTAATTTTAGACAAAAAATCTCTCATTTTCTCTTCTTTCTCTCCTTTAATGAAACTTTGGAACACAACTAAAAATTATTTCATTCCAAATCTTTTTTTTTCTCTCATTTAATGAAAACTCAGGAACATAGCGTTAGATTTATTTTTGATGATTGGAATTGCCATTGTGACAACAGTGTTTACTTGATCATAATTAACACATTGATTATTTATATGTTTTTTAATAGTGGATTAAGGTTTGGATGACTCTTTTAACATTACTATATTTTGTTGTTTTGTAGTGCTTTTCGATTGATTTTGTTTGAATAACTAGATTGGATCCGTATGCTCTAAAAGGATGGGGAAGGTACATGAAAGATCATAGTTTATCCAATGGTGATGAATGTGTTTTCAAATACATGTGAATCATCGTGAGCTGCACTTAATGGCCCATAGAGCTGCCCTGATCCGTCAATTTTCTGAGCTTGCTCTTTCATTAATAGCTTCCAATCAACCATAGTTACTGCTGAACCAGAAACTACGATTATCAACATCGTCGCCACCGGTATCAGCCACCACCGCTTCTCCACCACCGGTCTTAACCACCACCATTGAAGAGTTCTAGAGGTAATTTGAAATTGAATTGGTAGTTACTCAAAACTGATATGTTTGAAGGTACACACCACCTGCTCAATGAAATGCTTTAAACCAAAATTTCTTTTTGTTCCTGTATGGTTATCGGTGTATTTAATCTTTTTGTGGAATTCTGATAACCTTAGATCTAACCCTAGGCACTGTAAATTGATATTTGAATTGAAGTTTAGGTTATTTTAATATTATTGTATTTGGTTCATAGTTTGAAATTGATAATCAGTTTGTTTAGTTTTCTTAATTGTGTGATAATTGTTTTTGAGTGATTAGAACCGAGTGCTAGGAGTACGTTTCCTGATCTGGTTAATTTTGGAGTTGCAAAGTTGAATGGATTTAGGCGTGTGTTTGCTCATGTTGCTCCGATTTTCTTCGAGCGTGGGATCGCCAAGCCTGAGACGAAGGTATTGAATGCATGATTATGCGTACTGACTTAATTGTAACGGTAATGAAGATAGAGTCCTTCATATCGTAGGATGAGATAATCATTTTGTAACTGTTTAGGAAATTTCAAGCTTGAGTGTGGAGTCGTGTGAAAGTGAATCACTTATAATTACTATTTTTGAGATTAAGAAGTCAGAGGTAGTTATACACTTATTGGAATTTGTTAGACGTTATCCTTTTGATACAAAAATTTATCAAAGAAAAGACAAGTGAAGTAATAGAACACATTGTTATGGTGATCAGATTCCATCCTACATTGAGAGGGAGCACGGATTCCGTTTTTTGGCTGTAAGTTTTTAAATTACTTTTGCAGAAGAGTTCAATGTTAGTTCTCCAGATGTGTGCATTGTTCTAACAATGAGTTGGTTTGCTGGTTTTAAAGGTCCAAGTTGAAACATTAGAAGGCAGCCAATATACTACCCCTGCTATGAGTGACACCCGACCCAACATATCTACTAAATATAATTTTTTAATAAGTTTACATATCTTCAACCTGCTCATAAGACTGGTTGTGTTTTTAATTATTGATTCAGGTGCTCTGTACCCTCTATATTGATGAGGAATATTTCTAGAATAGATGCAAAGGTACTCCACCTCTGACCCAAACTAAATAATTGTTATATTTGATAAGCATTTTTAGCCACAAAAGATGATTGTTTAACACAATTCAGGCTCTTGAATGTGGACGTTTTCACCGATATTTTCTATTATTCTATTGTAAAACCTAACCTGTGTGTAACACAATTCAGGCTCTTGAATGTGGACGTTTTCACCGATATTTTCTATTATTCTATTGTAAAACCTAACCTGTGTGACAATTTTTGGCAGGAAGCTAGGAGATATACCATGAGTGGTATGGACGATTTGGTATTGACAAGATCTAGAGAGACGATATCTTGCCATGTCGTGTTTATTGTCGGCATTGGTAAGTGTTTAGTGTCACTACATCATATTTATTTTCAAATTAACATTTCTATCATGTGAGCACCTTATTTGCTAAGAAAGCGTTGATCGAGTTGAAGAAGAAAATGCAGTGTTTAATGATAAGTTTGATTTTTTAGTCGCTCGATCCGTTTGATTTTTCTTTTTGTTATTAATCCAACTGAACCATTTGATTTCTTAGAGTTTTCTACTAAGAGACATGATAAAAGCATGAACCTAAGCAGGAACCGTTTGATTCAGTTACTGAAAAGTAACTGCAATTCCGACATTATTGCAATAATTTTTAGGCATTCAGAAATCTGAAGAAATTCTGAAGGGTAGTTGTGGTTGTAAACCTGGCTAGAATAACTTCATCATGATGAATGGAGGTTCTATTAGTTGTATTTGCATTTTGAATGTTACCAAATATTTAAACATTTATATATTAGTTTTTATCTTAGTGGTTATTGGGTTTTATGTGCAGAATTATAGCAAGGATAGAAAGAAGTGCAAAAAACAAGCAAAATCAGGCACATAAGATGCTGGATGGTATGAGAACTGGTATGGACTTTCTCCTTTTTTTTAAAGGTTGTTCTTTTTGTGGTGGTTATTTCGACCCGTTTATAGGTTAAGAGGGTCAAACGGGTTAAAAGTCGTTGAAAATGTATTCAAAAGCAAAAGAAAAAACCTCAGTTAAGATTATACCTGATCCGACATACATATATTGAAATAAATATGATGTTTAGGTTATATATTTCAACTCAACAGAGGCCAATCTCAATTAAGGCATGTGATTAGTTATTGTGAAGCATAGTAACCAACCATATGTATAGCCACAGTGGAGTGTTCCGTGCACACTAGGTTGGTGATAATATGTCTTAATAGTTTCCGTTCAGACTAATTAAATAACATAACGATTTATTCATTGGTTTGAGGTGGGCGGGATAGATAAAGAGTCAAAAAATAAGACGTAGGCGGCTTGGGTAAAAGGTCAAAACAAGTTCGGCTTTAAATGGATATTTATAAATATCTATTGAAAGGAGTAGGTCAACGCTTTAATACAGGCTTGAACTCTTCCACGTGTATGTGTGTGTGTAGGATGTGGTCAAATGGGTTAACCACATGCTTGAATGGTAAAGCGGTTTGGGATTGGCAATGGAAGCGCATGCCCACATTGGAAAATAAGAAGATGGAATCTCATCAGCTTATGAATATATTAATCCAACAGTAAATAAAGGACAAAGAAGATAGGTTGTTATGGGATGGAGGTGGAGGTGCAACAGAGTTCTCATAAGGTTTATCCCAGTTGATGCAAAAGTCTCATCTCCTTTGTTGAATTGGTATTCTAATCTATTTTCGACATAACAGTAGATGCATAAATCTGGTTATATATATAGCTTTACTTGGTTTTGTATTTTTTTTCTCTAAGGCTTGTGGATGTTCTTTGCAGTCAACAGTAACTTGGAAACGATGGGTTCATGGACGAGTGAAATTGAGCAAAGAAAAGTTGCTAAGGTTGGAGACTAATCATCGAAAAAAATCATGTTATCAAGTTATCAGTTATTTACCGTTAACATTAATATATCACTTTGTTTGTATTTATTTTATTTATAAACTTATAATTAATGTAAATCAAATTTTCCTACCCGGGAAGTTCCCGGGTGATAACCTAGTACATTATAAAGCAAACAAGATGACCAATATGGTAATTTTACACAATTTTTAAGATGGCTTATGAAAAGGCCTAGGATAAATTTGCTACTCTCCATATTTTGTTCCATCTCTACCACTCCTTAAATGTATTAAGTTGTACCTAATACATAATTATCTTATAAAATCAATCGTATGGTTGTAAATACTAATAACTCATGATTTTTCGTCTTACCAATCATACAACTCTACGTTCATCATAATTACACTCTTTTACCTCAGTTTATTGATCATCGACTTATTCTCTATAAGGAACCCTACTTTTACGAATGAAAAGAACATCACGTTAAATCCATTTTTCACGAAAATTCTATTTTTTCAGAAATAGTCAAATCTTGAGAAGTCAAATGTAACAGTCTAGATTATAATTATATGATAAAAAGATGACTATATAATAAACTCTATGTTGTACACGTTGTTACAATCCAAAGAAATAAGTTAGAACCATGAATATTAGAGAAGATGCGGAAAGGAGATTCTAGACGAAGGAATTTAGGTTCAACAGTCAAGCAAACCAACTATGCTTGTTTGTCACAATGTCCGTCCTAGTTTTTCATTATCCTCCATATTTTATGGGTTCCTAACTCTAAACATATTATAAGTTATGTTCGTTTTAAATTGGACCAACACATGTGCTTACCCACCACGCAATGTGCGCCAAAAAAACAGAAGTACCCGCAGCAGAGCCAAAGCCTCTATGGGCATTAGAGTTATTGGCCCAATGGCAGAGCCAAAGCCCCTATGGGCATCTAAGATTTGGATATCACTTGTTCAAGTCTCACAAGTAACATGATTAAAGATATTCATCGTTCTAAAAAACGTTATTCTTTTTAGAACTTTAAAATTATGATTACCACGGTGTCCCTTTAATAGATATCTATGGTAATCCATGATTTATCACACAACTCATGGTGGAGGGGACACTCTTCTAGAAATCCACAAGTACCCACACAATCATCCAATAGGATTATATCACATCACTAAACCTAATACAACTCAATCTAACCCAAACAGGAGAGGGCGCTCTCCTAGCTCAGCCAACTACCCTAATACAATCCAATCCAACCCACTGTCCTATCTTCTTCCAGGTTGTGAAACTCACCATCGCTACTCAATCGAAGTACACCAACTCGTATAAACCCAGCACCTTCCAAGTTGTACGCCTTTTCACCTACCTTTATTATCAACTTGATAACAAGTAGTGGAGGAATCATGAAGTTTTCTAATGGGGCCCTTTAAGTTTCGAAATTCTGATGTGTCTCAACTTGATTTACAGATTCTCCGAGTTGGATTAGGTTGACTTAAACTAACTCTAATTTCTAATCCTTTGTACCCATTAAGTTTACACAAACTCGAATTCCCAACATTTGTAGTAAAATAGACAGGTAGAAAGAGGTGAAAAAGAATATTGGTTAACATCTTAGTGAAATTTAGAGTTGTGAAGGTTAGCCTCTTCCACCTTCAAAACACAATGGATAACAGATACAGGGGTTAATCACCATATGTGCTATGATGACAAACTTCTCACCAATATTCAATCACTTTCATAACATATTTACATTGGCATTTCTAATGGGCAAGTTATTAATGTCCAAAAGTTTGGCACAGTGGTACTTAATTCAAATCTTTCACTCCATAATGTCTTCTAAGTTCCACAATTCAAACGTAATCTTCTTTCTATTTCGAGATTATGTCATGATACTAAAGGCATCGTTTATTTTTATTTTTTTTACACTTCTTGTGTATTACAGGCCCCTTTAATGAAAAAGCCACTAGTTCTTGGTAAACTTCTTCATGGGCTTTGTCTTCTAGTTATTGTTTTACCCTCTTTTCCATTGAATTAATCTATTCCTTTTGCTCATACATCTTGTAATTATGTTGTTACTAGTGTTGTATGGTATCATAGACTTGAGCATTTACCTTTTTACAAACTTAAACAATTGAATATTTTGTCTCATGCAGACATATGGAAAATACTTTACATTGTGAGATTTGTCCAAAGGCAAGGCCACATCACCTTCCTGTTGTCACACCCTGATCCCCGGTGAGCCCGGACTTGGGGTATGCGCATGACGATTGATATCAGTAATGCACAGCGGAAGATGGGAATTTAAAGTAAATAATTAAATTACAAACATATAAGTCCAAAGTTCAAAAATAAGTATAGACATTGTTCGTACTAAAAGATCCACTGGCGGATTGAAATATATGAAATAAGACTTGAGACTAATAGGGTCTTTCATGGAGTTGCAAATTCCAAATCGCCTAGACCGAGCAGCTCCAGCCTATTCCGTATTTGCTATATAACATGTGCGTAGTCTTTTGAAAATATGTCAGTTTTCACTGGTAAATACCATTAACTGAGTCTTTTGAAAAGCTTTTCAAAAAGTATTTAATACCATTTGGTATATCATTTTTAAATAACTTGGGACGAACTATATCTCTTGTTACCAATTTTACATGTTTGTCAATAATATTGGGGACCGGAACTAAACGCAGGTACATGACTAATCAACACACCATATTTTAATATCATATAAATATAGCATGAACGGAACTATGATCCGTTAGAATGTTAACGAGTCTTATATAAGTCACTTGACTTTGACCGGTTAACTTTAATAAATACGTACGATTCACTAGATTAAGCGGAGACCAAATAGAATGTGGTTTATACCCTTCTGAGTGTAAAGACTCGTATGATATGGGTCAAATAACCAAGCATTTTGATTAGAACTGATTTGGAAAGGTTTTGACCCGATTCGGCTAGTTTATATATTTTATGCAATTTAAACTAGCCGTACGCGCATATGCGGTATCGGGTGGTCGAATAGGTCTAAGATAAGTACATAATGGCAAAACATATTTCATATTGTTATAACATCAGTTACAAAGTTAGATTAGTAGTTGGATTGGTTTTAAACCATATTTAGGCGATAAGGGTAATTTTGGCATTTTTAGGCATATTATATGGACTTTAACATAAAACCGATCAAATGATATGATCAAATGGTATAACCACAGAGGATTATTCCATACATTAATATGATCATATAACAACCCTTAATCATGCTCTAAACTTGAGCAAACAAGTCAGAATCGAAAGTTAAAGTAGAAGTCAAACTGTATGACTTTCGATTGCGAAATAAGCTTTAAGCAGGAAATGATGAGTTGGACATGATTAAACATGTCCTAATATGTTATACAAACTATTATAATGTCAAAAAATAAGGTTCCGATACTTAGAAACTCATTTAGCATAATTTGCAAAAGTCTGCGTTTTGATTTTTATTTAATATAACTTTGACTCGTCATTTCACCTACTTAACATGATCTTCGGAGGGTGTCATCACAAGGGATTAACACCTTCATTATTACGATCACATAGCCAAGTTCAATTCGAACGTTGACTTGACCGAAATGGTTAGAACCGAAAGTCAAAGCAAAAGTCAATTTGCTTGACTTTCGGCTAATAACTTGCCTAGAAATGAAAAAAGACTAGGGAGAACACTTACAAGTGTTCAAGGGAATGTTATAACTCCAGAAAGGAAGCCTCTATAGATCAGAAGCACTCCAAGATAGAGAGAATGATTTTTTAAAGGTGCAAGTTTAAATGGTGAACTTGATCTCCTATTTATAATAGGATTAAGACCCCCAAATCTTGCCAAGTGTATCCTAAGGTGTTAAGGGGCAGATTAGTGGCACCCCAGGTGTCCTAAGCAGGAGAAAGGTGGCCTACTTTGCGAGATAGGTGGCAGGAGCAGCAGGCTACATATGCCAGGTCAAACATACTGCTAGCGATCCCCTTACGGACCGTAAGGGATTAGTTACGGTCTGTAAGGGACCCTGTGCACCCACAGATAGTTTAAATGCCTTACAGACCATAAGGCTATAGCTTGCGGTTTGTAAGGGACCGTCTGAGGCCAAAATTTTGGCATTTTAACACATTTGATCCCTCCACTTGATTCATCTTCCATTTTTATGAATTTGTTCCCTCTCGTCCAACATATCTTTTGTGACAGAATCATTTGGCTCCTTTAAACCTAAATTAAGTTAACAACTTAATTTAACTAAATTAATTTAATCTAACTTAACTTGACTAGGTGTGCGTACGGCTTCGGGTACCCTTAATCAAATCCAGTGTAAGCTTCTAGTATTGAATTAGAACTTACTAACGGTTTTCTGGTATTGAACCAGATTCGGGTAATAAGCCTCTGGTATCGAACCAGATCTTGGGGTAATAAAAGGCTTCTTATATTTCATGGAACCTTGGGGAGGCTTCTAGTAATGCACCATACCCGATCCAATTGGGGGATAAAAGTTAAGAAATGTTACTTAATGGGGGTTGGGTAATCGACAAAGTAGTGAAACCAACTACACTGTTACTAAGTACTTATATCTCTGTTAGACCCAAAAAGGGACCACGATTATAGAGATACGCGAAGTAACAAGATCAAAGAAAGATCTACTTTGTTTATTCGATAACTTAACTAATTTGGAAGTTGATCGTCCCAGTAAGTAATAGATCATAACCACAATCCCGAGTATAAGCCTGGAATAACACAAACTAATTAAGTTATAAAAAGATAATAAAACCAGGATAGCCTTAAAACTAGTTTTGTTGTGGCATATTGTTTAATAGTCGAAAGGTTAGGGATGGTCGAATGAAGAGCCTATAAAGCCGGCAATTTCAAACCAGTCTATCAAAATGTTGTGACAAAATTGAGGGAAAGACGGTAACCTTAACAGGAGCCTCTTCCAATTTTCATAAAAGATAAATATGAAGATTTAAGTATCTTCCACACTAATAATATTAATAATACTAAATAAGAAAAGACTTATCCAAGAGTCTATCTGTTACTATTTAGTCCACAAATCTATCTATAAATAAAATCGGTCAAGATAATAATGGAAGGTTGAGTAGGGGAAGCGTATCCTTGGACGATACTTGGTTTCTTATCTAAGCTATACTATACACGATAGTTACAATGCTTGTTGTGTGTATTTAATCTAAACAAAAATCGTTTTATAAATTTAGAACGAGATAACCATGTTCCAATGTTATTAAATTAACTACTATCTAAACGCACTCATCACACTCCACACAACATCGTGTTCTTTTGTTCAAGTTGAGTGTTTCTCAACCTCCAACTTGAAAGTGATGTAATTGTATTTAGGGAACACGAGGTGCTACGTGATGTATGGGTGTGATGACTGTGACCACCGTGAAACACCGCCGCAAGCGGCGTGGTCAAGATATATGATGGAAAAATGTGATGGTTGCCACGGTGTGTGGTGACTAAAATTGTTGTTGTCAAATGGTCAATTCAACCATTGAGTATTTAAAAAAAACGAAAAAAAAATTAAACAATATAAATTAACAAAACTTTTAAACATTTTTTTACACATCTTCTACACTACAACACTGTTTTATAGAAAAAAAAACAAATTGGTTCAAATAAAAAAGGATCGACTTCAAAGAAAAAAATCGAATTGGCCAAAGATTCGTGCTAACCAAGGTGAACCTAATAGATTCCGTTTACAAGAGGAACTGTTACCAACCCACCATCTCCAAACCAATAACCGGAATACTACAACCAACCCAACATGGCAACCCAAGTCGTATCCGATCATTTCACTTTATCACAAGACAAACAAATGATTGACCGTTTTGCATATCGCGATCCAACCCCCCACTACCAAAACCTACCATACCATACCGTAACCCAACACATAATTTACCACACGACTCGGACAAAGAATACGAAGATGAATAAGAATAGCCCGAAGAAGAAGCTCGTGGTAAACGGTCTAAAAAACTAACTGAATATGGGGTCGTGGAGGATGAGAAGGTGGCCTTATGTAAGATTTTCTTATGTATTTGAATCAACAAACAAAAAACACATTTAAGCGTCAGATTTTCGAAAATTTAGGAAACCTACTCAGTGGATCCAACCGAAACATGGATCAAATCACTTCGAAGTTGTGACAACTAGCACAAAACCGGTAATTTCCGTACAATTTAATTAATACTTAACGACTGCAATTATGTGCTTAAATGTCAACATTATCTAAGTATATGCTATACATGTGAATTCATGCACGTTTTATAATACAAATATTGCTTTATGCATTAATGATAGCGTTGCGTCAGAAATACTAGTAAACTCACCGGTAAGACACATTGTGTCAACAATTCTGCAGAAAGCAGTCAGACAATAGAATTGGGGCCTAGGTGTAGGTCCAAAGTCTAAAATACGTTAAAACACAAGAATGAATACAAGGGTTAGCATATAGACTTTCCGGTAGCCTTATGTAAGATTTTCTTATGTATTTGAATCAACAAACAAAAAACACATTTAAGTGTCGGATTTTCGAAAATTTTGGAAAGCTACTCAGTGGATCCAACCGAAACATGGATCAAATCACTTCGAAGTTGTGACAACTGGCACAAAACCGGTAATTTCCGTACAATTTAATTAATACTTAATGACTGCAATTATGTGCTTAAATGTCAACATTATCTAAGTATATGCTATACATGTGAATTCATGCACGTTTTATAATACAAATATTGCTTTATGCATTAATGATAGCGTTGCGTCAGAAATACTAGTAAACTCACCGGTAAGACATATTGTGTCAACAATTCTGCAGAAAGCAGTCAGACAATAGGATTGGGGCCTATGTGTAGGTCCAAAGTCTAAAATACGTTAAAACACAAGAATGAATACAAGGGTTAGCATATAGACTATCCGGAAGCTAGAATATGCACTAAAAAGCACCCGAAACGCACTTTAAATGCAGAATTCTGCACAAATCAGCTATAATCAGCTTTTTAACACATAAATATCATGCAGAATTCATGTTTTATTATCCAGAATACCTTCCTAAGTGTTGGGAATTAAAAGTGTCACAAAAGAGTACTTAAAGGACACTAAACGGTGCAATTTAGCACTTTAACGAACCGGTATCTAACCGAACAACCGGACATTACCCGAAACATCAAAATATTACTAAAAGCATTGTTTTAATGTTTCTGAGCTAGTTATGGTTCCCGGACACCATAACACCCCTTATAACATAATAACACATCAAGTCCCTAATCAAGACACTTGAAAACTAACTTATTTATACAATTAGAGATTGGAAATTACACTTTGCCCCCCCCCCTATATAGTGGACGGTTACATCATGGCCCCACCTTTGATCTTATGCAATCTTCCCTTGATTCACCAAAATCCATCTTGATCTTTCTTGGATTTGATTTAGATCTTATAAGATCTCAAATGATATTATGAAAGATCTTGTATGTGCTATATAAAGACATAAGCTCACACTTCATCTTCTTCACACCACAACCTTCTCCTCTCCTCCCCTTGTTCTCGGCTCACCCACACCCACCATACATCCACCATTTTCATCCAACTTCAATCCATTCCAAGTTAGTCACAAGGTGCAAGAAGGTGTTTAAGAAGGTTTAGAGCTTGTGGATCTTGAAGGACCTTCTTCCTTTGCTTTTATCCAACCCATTTATCATCTTCAACATCAAGTGTTCTTCCCTAGCCTTGTGCTAGTTGTAAGACTCTCATAACCCTTTGTTATTTCATATTTAGTTGGTTAAAAGATGATGAACAATGATAAACTTGATGAACACAAAAGAACATGATCATGATACTTTAACATAAGCTTAAATACATAAGAATACATGTAAATGATGATGATTTGCTTCTTGATGAATGATGATTCGTGTTGGTGATGTTAGACATCATAAGAAACCTACTAGATTGTGATTAAACACATGATCTAGTAAGTTAAAGTGGTGATCTTGTGAAAGACCAAGATCATCATGCTTTATGTCTTCATAAACTTGAATGATGAAATTGATTTTCATATGTAAAGGTGATTTAAATAAAATACAAATCCTGTAAATAGATGATTACAAAAATATTTTTCCTAAGAAACCAAGTTTATTTACAAGATTTACAAAGTCATGGTTTATAAGTAAACTAATAATATTTTTAGTGTTAAACAAGACTAGGAACATGATTGTAACAAGAAAAATACAAAAGAAATATTTTTAGAAAAACCATCTTACAAGTTGTAAATGACTAAATCTTTCAAGAATGTGAATTACAAACAAATGACCATGTTTTTAAGGGTAACTAAACCTACTAAATAACATGGTAAGTTACTACAAGTTTTTACAAAAACTTCAAGTTCATGATATAGTGTAATATACTTGATTTTGACACTCGGTAAGTGTTGAATAAGTTGATGATTGTTTGTGATGATTTTAAAAGAAAATAAACACATGTTTTGAAAACATGGGAAACCTCCATTTTTAGGGGAAACTATGTCAAAATTTCTATAAAATTTTGACACTTAGAAAATATAAGTTTTGGTGAAACTTATTCCCTAAAAATTCACCTAAAAATATGTACCAAGGTTTCCCTAACTTTTATGTAAACTTCAAGTTAAGAAATGATGATTTCTTCAAGATAAAAATTGATATTAAGTATGTATATTTTTTAGGAAAATATATATATTTATTTATCACCAAATTTTGTGCTAAGTGTATGTAGTATGTATTATATGTAATAGTGTATTAGGACTTGAAAATACACTAAATACTCCTAAGGAGTAAAAATACAAAATACACATACAACATGCTTAGACAAATACAAGAGAATATATTTATGAAAATATATTTCTTAATAAATTAAATAACTTGGACAAGTTATGAACATGAAATGAAGTTTTGGATAAAATACATAACTCGGGTGAAAAATACAAGATACTTATAGTTATTTTTGAGAAAATAATACAAGTAAGATACATAGTTAAAAATATAAATTATTTTTAACACACAAAGAACACATACATAAAAGATTGTGACTTGTACTTGTGCGATACAAGTCTAGTGACTAACGTTAATAAAACACGTATAGGTCACGACGCTAAATAAGCAAACCCGGTGAAGTTTACGGCGCAAGAAACGCAAAGTTGTGAGTTCATGCTCCCCCTTTTCTTTTAACTGTTTTTAGTATTATAACTTCGGGGGTGGAGTACATGTTACTAAATGTTTACAGAAAAGTGAGTTCATGTCCCCACTTTTAAACTTTTACATAGTTTTTAAACTTGGGGAAAATACATGTGTTATGGTATGCTGGATACAAAGACTAAGGAATGATACTTTAAATCGTGTCACGAATAGGGTACCAGAAGCACCATTAATCAACAATATACCTAGACCGCAGAACAAAAGGTTAGATCTAATAGGTTTCGGGCAGCCACACTCTTGGTGAAAACTAGTACCAAGTAGTGCTTTTGTGTCTCAGTCGTGAATCGACAACTAGAAAAATGCCTATGGTTTGGATGCTTCCTATGTCGTGTCACATGTTAATGGCCTTGCAACCCATTAACAATCTCGATATATACAGAAATACTTGATTTATACAAATTACATACCATGTTTTCATACAAAGTATACAAACGTTCAATACAAAAACTGCATGAATTCACACCAACATTATGTTGACGATTTTCCAAAAACTCACATGTATTTCAGGTAACTAAAGTGGATGTGCGCGCGGTCTTACTCTTGCTCTTGGATGTTGTTTATGTTGATCTTTGAATAAAGTTGTAAACTTATCAAACAAAATGCTGTCTTGTGATGTAAACACTTAACCTATGTTTTCAGTTATGTAATGTTATTGGCATTTGAAGTTATTTTTACGAGCATGTAGTATGTTTACCATTCGTATGCAATAAGAACCTTTCATGATCACACCTCGTGCTTCCGCCTTAGAAAGGGGTGTGACAGATTGGTATCAGAGCTGCGATTGTAGTGAACCAGGATTCCTTCTCGAGTCTAGACTACAATCTTTAGGATCCTTTCACGAAAACAATTTTTCAAAGAATTTTCATTGCATAAAACTTTCCGCGACATCCACTACCTGAAACTGTTTTCAAAGAGTCAAGTAAGGACACTACGGGACTTAAGGTGCACTGGAGTAGCACTTGTCTTTGACTAGAAATTACTTGCAACTATGTGTGATAATTGATATATACATATACTAGAAATAGAATATCTCAGGTACTCGTGACTTTACCTGAAAACAGTGGCCTATCTGAAGGAAGTGATCCGACGATGAAACGAACTGTGCGGACTGTGCAAGGACTTACGCAATTATGGATGCATACATAATTATGGAATTTAGTGCACAGAAACCACAGCAAGTCTTGTCACGTATCAAACAAGAATCCTTCAAATACAAGAAAAGGTCAAACATGAACACCCTTCCCCCCAGCCTATTAAATACTCTTTTGGAGTAATAATTTAGGGTATAAAGACAAGAACCGCCAATGTGAAGTAAGATATTTTGTCCTTTACATATATTAAACTTGTACTTTGGGGAGATGAAACCCTTATGCATTTTGTTTACTTCGCAACAATGATGTAACAAGTTGCCCAGATATGTGTAAAGACTCGGTGAATATCTTATGACACATCATTATTTATCTATTTATGCATGCTTGTTGCTGTATGAATTGATTTATATGGCGGATTGTTTGATGTTACTTATGTGGTATATGCCTGTGTATATACTACTACTGTCTCGTATGACGATATCAAACAAATGTCTAACCCTGTCGTGTTATGTTCCGACAGAACATGGCACCTAGGAGAGCTGTGACCAATCAAGGTTCTGATCAACCTCCTCCTCCTCTTCTGCTGAGGACCGCTGAGGAACTAAACGCCCTATTGGAGGAAAGGATCTCCGCAGCTATTGCCCAATACGAGGCGAACCGCACCGAACAAAGTGGAGGACCAAGCAATGCTAGACGTAATGGGCAGGGAGACACATCTGGAGGAAACACAGGTCAAGGCTGCACTTTCAAGCAGTTTCTCGACTGCAAGCCGCTGAACTACGACGGCACTGGAGGTGCAGTGGCGTTTGTACGCTGGACGGAGAAGACTGACGCCACTATCCGTATGGGCAAGTGTACCGCGAATCAACAAGTCACTTTTGCTACGGGGTTGTTTGTTGATGAAGCTTTGACTTGGTGGAATTTGCAAGTCCAGACTCTGGGTGATGATGCTGCGTACGGCATGACGTGGGATGAGCTAAAGGAACGAATGAGAGAGAAGTATTGCTCTCGTGCTGAACTCCAAAGGTTGGAGACTGAGTTCTGGCACTTGACCATGGAAGGTGCTGACATTACTGGTTATACCCGAAGGTTCCACGATTTGTCAAGAGTGATCCCCTACATGGTGACTCCCGAATTTAAGCGCGTTGAACGCTACATTTGGGGATTGGCCTCAGAATTTCGCAGCATGGTAACTTCGGCCAAACCTGCAATAATCACTGAGGCTGTAACTCTGGCTGTCAGCCTTACTGAAGATGCTGTCCGTATGAAGAAGTTGTCATTGAACCCAACCGAAAAGACCGAGACGCATGCTGAGTCGTCTGGTGACAAGAAAAGGAAGCATGCGAACCTGAATCAAGCGACACGTAACAACAAGGGTTCCAACAACAAGAAGCGTGACACTAACCCACCTAAGGAGGCGAGAACCTTTGCAGCGGCAAATGATACTGTAGCCAAAGGATACCAAGGCACCCTGCCTAAATGCCAAAAATGTAGGTATCATCATGAAGGAGCTTGTCGCATTCCAAGATGCGACAAATGTGGTAGGTTGGGTCACCAAACAGAAGACTGTTGGGGAAAAGGAAATAGAAACGGGAATGGAAACCGCAACGGTGCTGGCAATGGAAACCGAAATGGTAATGGAACTGGGCAGAACCAAGGATGCTTTGGTTGTGGAAGCAAGGATCATTTCATAAAAGATTGCCCAAGGGGGGAATAATGCTCAGGCTCGAGCATTCGTGATTAGAGCAAGGAACGCACGCGAGGACCCTAATGTGGTCACCGGTACGTTTCTCGTTAACAATCACTTTGCATCCATACTATTTGACACTGGTGCCGATTATAGCTTCATGTCTGTGGAATTTAAACGTATGCTTGGAAAAGAATCTAGTAGATTAGATATTCCTTATTCCATAGAACTAGCCAATGGTAAACTTGTTGAATCGAGCGAAGTTATTAGAGATTGCACATTAGAACTTGGTGAGCAAAGATTTAGCATCGACCTCTTACCTATTCAATTGGGTAGCTTCGATGTAGTGGTCGGAATGGACTGGCTGTCCAAGAACACGGCTGAAGTTGTTTGTCACGAGAAAATCATTCGCATCCCTCTGGCGAATGATGAAACTCTCATCGTGCATGGAGAAAAATGAGACGCGCCTCTGCGGATCATCAGTTGTATGAAGGCGCAGAAGTGCTTAAGGAAAGGATGTGTTGCTTTCCTAGCGCACGTTGTAGATAAGAAGGTTGAGGAGCCGAAACTCGAAGATATTCCTGTGGTGAAGGAATTCCATGATGTTTTTCCCGAAGATCTGCCAGGACTACCTCTGCAACGACAAGTCGAATTCCATATAGACTTGGTTCCAGGAGCCGCTCCTGTAGCCAAGGCACCCTATCGGCTTGCACCATCCGAAATGAAAGAATTATCTACACAACTCCAGGAGTTGTGGATAAAGGATTCATAAGGCCAAGCTTCTCACCTTGGGGAGATCCAGTATTGTTCGTAAAGAAGAAGGATGGAACACTGCGGATGTGTATCGACTATAGAGAGTTGAACAAACTCACAATCAAGAATCGGTACCCACTACCGAGGATTGATGACTTATTTGATCAATTGCAAGGATCGAGCTACTATTCCAAGATCGACCTTCGATCTGGATACCATCAGTTAAGGATTCAAGAGGAAAGTGTGCCAAAGACTGCATTCCGAACGCGTTATGGGCATTACGAGTTCCTTGTGATGCCATTCGGACTGACGAACGCGCCAGCGGTATTTATGGATCTAATGAACCGCGTATGCAAACCATATCTCGATAAATTCGTGATTGTATTTATCGATGATATCCTGATTTACTCGCGAATGAGAGAAGAGCACGAACAACACCTCAGGACCATTCTGGAACTACTAAAGAAAGAGAAACTTTATGCGAAATTTTCCAAGTGCGAATTTTGGATTCGCGAAGTACAGTTCGTTGGTCACGTTGTGAACGAGAAAGGCATTCATGTAGACCCATCCAAGATTGAAGCGATAAAGAATTGGGAAGCCCCCAAAACCCCGACTGAAGTTTGACAATTTTTGGGCTTAGCGGGCTATTACCGACGGTTTATTGAGAATTTCTCCAAGATAGCTCAACCGCTGACCACCCTTACGCAGAAAGACAAGAAGTACGACTGGGGTGATAAGCAGGAAGAAGCCTTCCAACTGCTCAAAAATAAGCTATGTGATGCACCGATACTATCCTTACCCGAAGGCACTGAAGACTTCGTGGTATACTGCAATGCTTCGCGTCAAGGTTTGGGTTGTGTGCTCATGCAATGCCAAAAAGTCATCGCTTACACTTCAAGACAGTTGCAGGTACATGAAAGGAACTATACCACTCATGACCTGGAGCTAGGCGGAGTGGTATTCGCCTTGAAGATCTGGCGACACTATTTATATGGTACTCGATGTACAATCTTCACAGATCACAAAAGCCTACAACACATATTTGATCAGAAGGAATTAAATATGCGTCAACGACGTTGGGTTGAGTTACTGAACGATTATGACTGTGAGATTAAGTACCATCCTGGAAAGGCAAACGTTGTAGCAGATGCGTTAAGTCGGAAAGAAAGGGTTAAGACCCTAAGGGTTCGAGCATTAGAGATAACTATTCAAACGAACCTCACTGCACGCATTCGTGACGCACAACAAGAAGCCCTGAAAGGGGAGAATTGTAGAGCTGAATACCTCCGAGGTATGCTGAAGAATTTGGTGCCAAACAAAGAGGGAACCTTATACTTTAAAGGGCGTATTTGGGTTCCGCTCTATGGCGGTATTCGAGAAGACATCTGTTAGGATCGGAGGCTCTCATGATTGTGTTTGTTTGTATGTTCTGAACAATTTGTGAATATGAAAATGTAAAGTGCAGCGGAAATGAAAACAAACTTTGTAAACACAATAAAAGGAGAGAGTAGTTTGATAAACAATTGCTTCTCATAGAGTCGAATGATTTACAAATCAAAAGATTACAGATAAGCTTACAAACTATACTCCCCCTCAGCCTGATGCCCCAAGGTTGGTTGCACACAAGATGAAAGGATTAGACATGAGGAGAAGAACCCACTCAGTCAATCGAATGTAACAGTACAGGGTACTGTTACATTTATAGACAAACCAAACCACTGAGGAATCTCAGCTGACGTCACCATGAAAGCGACGTCTAACAGCCTAACAAACTATATCTACTGTCCTTACACCAACTACTGATGTCTAACAACTGATTGTAATAATACTACAAAACATGAGGAAACAACTGCTTCACGTTCCACTGTTGTAGCCTAAGCACTGATGCTTATCAACAACATCAGTACTTTCTTCAAAGGTGATCAGTCCTTGAATGAGCAGTGTTTGTGTCTTCAGCAGCACTTAAGAGACAGCAGTAGATAGAGCAACAGAGTTTGTCTTCAGCAGTCTTTAGGATCATATCAGTAGTTGAAATGACACAGCAGTTGATTATGAGCAGCAGTTATAGACCATCAGATGTTATAACTCACTATCAAGGGGAGAGCAGAGTATAAACTACTGTTTATTGTGAATCCTCTGTTGTGACCTGGTTTTGGCTTTACATTATCTGTTCCTCTGATAGGGTTCAATCCCAACAATCTCCCCCTGGAACAGATAATGCCAAAACCTTTCATTATTCAGGACCTTTATTACTCATCAAGAGTGCCTTAGCTTATTCTTTGAATTCAGCTTCAAATTCCTTTGCACTCTGGTCATCCTCATCCCTACACAGTGAAAGCCCAAGGAGATCCTGCAAATCTTGAACACTAAGGCCTAGTGCTTCTTTCCTTGATATGTGCTTCACCTCGCCATTGGCTCTGACCAAGGTCAATACGTGAGTCTTTTGATCAGACATCCACTTTAGTATTTTTAAGCCAAGTGGGTTTCTTGGGAGAGACTTATTTGAAGATGAGTTGAGGGATAATGGCCTTGAAAACAACTGCAGACTTTCAGACATTCTTTTGAAAGCTTCTTCAAAGACTTTGTCAGCTGCCGCTATATCTTCTGAAGTTTCTTGTTCAATAAATTCTTGTCGTTCAGCTTCTGTCTTGTCTTCAGCAGTGTTTGGAGTTGCAGGTTTGTTTAATGCCTTAAAAAGGCTTTGAAGCTTTGTTGATGTTTCTTCTTTTAGACCCATTTTTGTGATGGTATCTTTGAAGTACTCTGCTTCCTTTTCTCTTACCTCTTCTTCAGTCAACTGTTCTCCTTCATCTTGATTTGTTGCAAAAGTAGACCGGAACAGTGTGTCGAGGTTTCCCATCTTCTGTTCAAGCTTCATCATTTGTTCTTGCTTTTTAGAAGTGCCTGAAACAGTTGTCTTTCTTTTCTTCAGCCTTTTGTAGGCTTCGTCAGTCTGCTGTTTAGACCACTTTGATATGGCTTCAGCAGTATCTACTTTCGCATCCACCAGCTCCCTTTTCTTTCTCTTATATTCAACAGTTAAGTCAGCAATGAGCTTTTCATATTTTCTCCAGTTAGGAGCATTCTTCTTCTTCGTAGGATCATTCTTAATCCTTTCAATCCTTTCTGCCTCACGCTTAAGAGCTGCTACTGGCCATTCTCTGAACTGTTGTTCTTCAGCAGGATAGAATTTTTCTTTCAAAATGAAGGCTAGATATTGTTTTCTTAATTCTTTCTTTTGATCAGCCTTTTCTTTGTTTAGGTCTTGTGCAAACCCTTCTATCAGCTTTACTTTTGTTAAGTAGAACTCCAGTCTTTTAGTAATGCCATCTTCACTTAACTTTTCTTTTTCACTATCAACCTTGGCTTTTACATTTGCCTGCTTTGTCTTGAGTTTTAGGTAATCATCCATATCTTCTGATGGCATGTAGCCTATGAGTGAGGGGAATCTCCTTTTTGAAGGATCTTCTTCTGTATAGAATTGCCTCATCTCATTTTTGATAGCTTCAAGTTCCAGTGGATGTTGTGCAGCATTAGGATCATATGTACCCTCATCAGCAGTTATTGGTTTTCTTATTCTGTTGAACAGCCTTGGTTGTGAAGTATGAAAGGTGAGAGCAGTGGTGGATGACTGACTAACAACTGCTGATATGTCAGCAGTTGTCTTCTGCTTTTGAGCAGGGGATGGAAGTGGTGATGTTGGTGGTGATGGTGGTGAATCATCATCTGTTATGAGATTTCTTCTTCTTTTTAATGAAGAAGAAGCAGATGATGTTTTGGGTGGATTAGTGGTTGTAGATTGTATGGTAGTGGATTGTGGTTGACTGACAGTGGTTGAAACAACTGGTGCTTCAACCGCTGCTGTCATTACAACAGATGTTGTAACATCTGTTGTCTTCTGTTTTATAACAGGAAGCAGTGGTGATTGTGTGATTGTAGATAATGATGGTGGAGCAGTAGTTGTAGTGGTGTGTGGTAGAGTGGTGTGTGTTGGGGGTGTGAGTGTTGATGATATGGGAGCTGTTTGGCTACTGACAGCAGCTTTTGTAACTACTGCTGCAGCAGTTTTTGTAACTGCTGCTGTATCAGCTGTTTGGCTAACAGGTTTTAAGACCTGTTTTTCTTTTTCAGGTTCAATATGAATGCCATGTTCAATTCCCTTTTTCTTCATTTGCTTCAATATCTCCCCCTTTTTGGCATTATCTGCAAGGGGGTCATCAAAGAATAGTAAAGTTGAAGGAGCCTTGCCAGTGGCAATTTGGATACTGGCCTTAATAGCCTTGATATCTGCTTGAGTATCCTTGAACCTTGATTCAACCATGTTGGTCAGCATTTGTACTTGAATGGCATGCTTTTTGTCAGCCATAAGTTGCTGTGCTTCAAGCATAGGTTGAAAAATATTCCATAGCTCATTTGCAGCAAATGCCTGTTGTGCAGGTGCTTGAGCAGGAACAGCAGATTGTGGTGGGGCAGCAGTGGATTGTGCTTTTTGAGCTTTTAAAATCTCTTGCACCATCTCCTTTATTTCAGCAACTGAGGTTTCCAGTTTGTCAACCCTGTCCGTCAATTCCTGATATTTTGAATCATCACCTACTTTAGTAGGATCATCTGAATCCCCACCAGCAGTGGTTATATCAATGTGTGTCTTAGGGACAGAGTCCCAAAAATCATCCATTGATGCCCCTTGTTCTCGGTACTGGGGACTTCTTTCTTCAGCACTCGATAGACCTTTGATGGTACCAGTGGTTAGATCCAACTCACTGATGGTCACCGAAGTTGCCATGGAAGAAATTGCCTTCAAGGGAGTCTTACTTATGAAACAACTGTCCAACTGAGGATCTGTTGATCCACCAGTTGTAGTTGCTGCTCCACTTGAACTACTGACAGGAGTTACTTGTAACTCCTGCAGTGTAACCTCCTCAACTGTTGCTGGGATAGCAGAAGTATACGCATCAGACCCAGTCACTTGTGGATGTATACTCTCAGTGATAGGTGATAGAGAGGAACTGGTTTGTGTCTGTGCAATAGCAGCTGCATGCAACAGAGGTAGCATGGATTGTGGCATTATTATTGGTGAAGGGATGGGGGTTGAAAGAGACATGTCCTTGGGATCAGGACTGAGGAAGATGGATCCGAGTGGATTCAGAGCTTCATATTGTGGTGTCCCTGTGCTTACAACCTGATCCTTTTGTGAGGATGCAGGAGGAGTTTCGGTTATGGGTTGAGATCTTTCTTCCAACTGCTGTGAGGAAGTAGCAGCAGTGGTTTGTGGTGACTTTTGTGTTGTCACAGGCATTTCCTCTGGGATCTCATCTTCCAGAGTTGCCTTTGTTTTGGGTTTGGTGGGTTTTCTGGATGTTTTCTTTTTGGTCTTTTTAGTGGTGGCAGGTGTGGGTTTCAAAGCAGTGGGAGTGCTGCTATGATCACCTGGAGCAGTGGGCTCAGCAGCTGATACCTGAGGAGCAGTTGTAACCACTAAAGTCTGCTCAGATACCCCTGCTTTTGTTTTTATTGGTGCCATCATCCTTGAAAATGTTTCTTTTGTTATGCTTTTTATTTGACAATGAACACCTTGTTTGAGCAAATTTACATTTTTCTTTTCAAATTTTTGTTCAAAATAATAACTCAAAAATCTTGGAAAAAGTAAAAATGCTTGACTTTCAACGTTTTTCACCATGTCATTGAAAATCTCCTGGGAGTAGTTATAGTCTTTATTATTCAAAATAGCGTAACCCAGGTTTTGGATTTTGAATGGTATTTCGTTGAAAGATGTTGTTTTATTTGAAGCACACATCAAGAGTGTGTGAAATAAAAACCTGGGTGCAGATGGAAAATAACCCTTTTGTAGGGTATCTACCTTTGGTTCTTCTGCATAACCCCTTTTCACGAAATCAGTTTTCATCTCGACTTTTTCAAAAGAGAGTTTACCTTCCTGATCGTTGAGATTAAAGACTTCGGAGATCGACTGTGGGGTTATTTGAACTGCTTTACCCTGTATTGAGGAGTTAATGGCTATGACTTTTCCGTCTTGTTTTTCAAGCGACGCCTTTTTCCAAAACTCTCTCTGGGTTTGCAGATAGATAGGAGCATTTGCTGTCAACAAAGTTTTGTACTTTGATGCAGATAATGCATCAATGATGGTGTCAAAGGTGTGATTATCAGTAGGTTTTGTGAATAAACCCAGATAGTTATGAGATTGTTTGAATGGTATTTCGATGATTTCTTCAGCCGTTTGAGCGGCCTCAGTTGAAGGTGGTGGTGATGTAGGTTTTGATTTTGATTTTCCTTTTGACTTCGTCATTTTGATGAAGAAGAATCGGAGAAGGATTTTGTGGGTTTTGAAAAGAAGGGTTGGAAACTGCTATGAGAAGAGAATTTTTGGAATTCAATTCGACAGTGTAAAACCCTGTTTGGGGGTTTAGGGCAGGGTTTTATTTAAAAATGTGATCGCTGATGTGGCAGCGGTTATTTCGATCTGAGGGCTAAAAGCTGACCACGTGTCAAACACTAATGAGACGGATGAAGTATGAAGAACAGTTGTTTTAAGAACCACTGATGTATCAAGCATCAGTGGTTACAACGGTAAAAATTATGAGCAGTGGATGATTTTTACTATTAGTAGATAGCATATCAGTGGATAAGACACTGATTTTGAGCATCAGTGCCTACAAGAAAATGAGGGATCAGTGGTTAACTTTCAGCAGTGGACAGTGATTAGAGATCAGCTGTTGAAAACAAGGCAGTTGTTAGGGTAAATGGCAAATATTTGAAAGACAGATGTTACAGCAACAGTTTTGAGGATTTTCATTCAAGGTTTTGCCACATGTCAATTTTGAAAGACAGTGGTTTAGTACCCCAGATGATGAAAACTTTTTGCTAAGGCCACTCATTTTCGTTTCATGTTCAATTAAAACATGAGTACCCTAGTAGTTTAAGCACAGTTTACAATCAACCTTTTATAAAAATTTAGGAGCAAACCTGAGTATGACATGATCATGACATATGTACCATTTCCTTTTGACCCATTTATGAGGACACTTATACCATAAAAATGAGGTATTACATCCTGACAGGAGCTGAAACTATTGCCAACAAAAACAAGCATAAGTTCCAAATATATTATTCCAAAAAAAAAAATGAATAATATATCCTGATTATTTAAGAACATCCTTTGAACAACAAAAATAGTTAAAGGATTTATCTGAGAAAAGTATCAAAAAGGATCTGGTATAAATTCAATAGAGTATATAATCATATCATACATAAGTTTTTGAAAATGGTCAGTGGTCACCAGTGGAAAGAACTTTTGGATGCATTTTGACCACTGTTTGGAACCATTTTCTTTGACAATCGATTGCAAACTTGAGGACACATGGAGACAATTTTTGAGCATTTGTCTAGTCCTCTTTGGAGTTCATTTACTGGAATCAAAACCTTTTTCTGAACAGATAAATGCACATAGTTGCTTAATGACCATTATTACCCTACACTTTGACTCTTCAGTGTTTTATGTTTATACTCTTTTCTTCTGACATCAGAAGTTTTGAGATGAACACACTTAGGAGTTTTTGTGAATTTTCTTAATGTATTTTAACATAGTTGATTTTGTCCTTTTGAGGAACTCAACCTGTTTTCCACACATAAGATCTGGATGACTAAAGTTTTAATTTCCCTCTTTTCATGTTAGCAAAACATAGATGTTTTTATGAACATGGGTTTTGTTAAACTGAGGTTCATACTTTAGCATTTAAAAGGTGACATCACAATTGTCATAACAACAGTTGAAATCAATTTAGAAAATACGAAATAGTCTCATAATTTGACAGATATACTTTCAGATCTAGAAACTATGAGTGTATTATGCATGAAATCACTTGTTGTGTGAAATTTGTGTGTCATATGACATCTTGGTTGATTTACAGAGTTTTTGATTAACCATTTTGGACATGATTTACTCGATACTCTGTTCTTCAACTAAATACAACCAACCTTAGTATCAATGAATTTTGAGCCGAACTGTTATGTCAATTTGACTGTTAAATCGAAATTGACTGTCCAGGCTCTGATACCAAATGTTAGGATCGGAGGCTCTCATGATTGTGTTTGTTTGTATGTTCTGAACAATTTGTGAATATGAAAATGTAAAGTGCAGCGGAAATGAAAACAAACTTTGTAAACACAATAAAAGGAGAGAGTAGTTTGATAAACAATTGCTTCTCATAGAGTCGAATGATTTACAAATCAAAAGCAAAAGATTACAGATAAGCTTACAAACTATACTCCCCCTCAGCCTGATGCCCCAAGGTTGGTTGCACACAAGATGAAAGGATTAGACATGAGGAGAAGAACCCGCTCAGTCAATCGAATGTAACAGTACAGGGTACTGTTACATTTATAGACAAACCAAACCACTGAGGAATCTCAGCTGACGTCACCATGAAAGCGACGTCTAACAGCCTAACAAACTATATCTACTGTCCTTACACCAACTACTGATGTCTAACAACTGATTGTAATAATACTACAAAACATGAGGAAACAACTGCTTCACGTTCCACTGTTGTAGCCTAAGCACTGATGCTTATCAACAACATCAGTACTTTCTTCAAAGGTGATCAGTCCTTGAATGAGCAGTGTTTGTGTCTTCAGCAGCACTTAAGAGACAGCAGTAGATAGAGCAACAGAGTTTGTCTTCAGCAGTCTTTAGGATCATATCAGTAGTTGAAATGACACAGCAGTTGATTATGAGCAGCAGTTATAAACCATCAGATGTTATAACTCACTATCAAGGGGAGAGCAGAGTATAAACTACTGTTTATTGTGAATCCTCTGTTGTGACCTGGTTTTGGCTTTACATTATCTGTTCCTCTGATAGGGTTCAATCCCAACAACATCCTTAATGAAGCTCATAAGTCGAGATACTCGATCCATCCAGGATCGGACAAAATGTATCAAGACTTGAAGGATTACTATTGGTGGCCGAGACTTAAAAGCGATGTTGCCATCTATGTTAGAAAGTGCCTAACCTGTGCTAAAGTTAAGACTGAATATCAAAAACCGTCCGGTCTACTGCAACAACCCGAGATACCCATGTGGAAGTGGGAGCAAATCTCGATGGACTTCATAACGAAATTACCCATGACCCCTAGGGGGCACGATATGATATGGGTGATAGTTGATCGATTGACGAAATCTGCGCATTTCCTACCGATCCGAGAGAAGGATAACACTGGAAAGCTTGTTGAGTTGTACTTGAAAGAAATCGTGGCACGTCATGGAGTGCCTATCTCAATTATTTCAGACAGAGATGGACGTTTTGTCTCAAGGATCTGGCAATCCTTTCAGGAAGCCTTTGGATCTCAACTAGATCTAAGCACGGCCTTCCATCCGCAAACAGACCGCCAAAGCGAACGGACCATACAAACGCTGGAAGATATGCTTCGCGTGTGACAAATGGCAATAAACCGGCAATTCCGTACAAACTAATCACTATTTTATTTACATAATCTCATGCATTTAGCGTAATTTAATTACGTAACAGTGTCGTTAATTTAATAACAAGGTTAGGACAAGGAAACAATGCTAAAACATATGTTGGTTTTCGCCACATTGCGAAATCAGGCAAACAATGTCCTAAAAGTGTTGGTAGAAAGTGCTGCGTGCACTATTCACGGTCACACTATTCATGCCAGCAAACCGTGAAATCAGACCGAAACACTGAAAAACGGCACTCGGATAACATAACTGAGTCCATTAATATAAGAAAACATTATTACGAAAACATATCTTGTAAAGATACAAGACTTTCCGGTACGACGCCCTAATTTCAAAAATGTCCGTTTCGGCCTAAAATATAGTATTTTTAACTCGTCCGAACCTATAACAAAGCATTTCCGGGACTTCGAAATAATGTCAATTGATGAAAAACATACTAAAACAATAAGATGAAATCAACGGAATGTTCATAATCACAAGTTTCCGGTATTACATCGCTTTGCGCTAAAATAGTTCGTTAGCAAACCGACGAACTAGTAGGCGACATTTTTGTCACGAAACAAGCAAACGAAGAGCCTAGCGAGCTAGTTAAGTCTAATTTGGAACTCAAAATAACTTTATACATCACTTGGATGCGAGATAACAACTTGCGAAAATATTCGTCGGTACGGCGCAAAAGTGTCGTAAACTAGCCGACGACCAAACGGAAAGCATCCGAAGTATCAAAATACCATTTCTACTAGTTAATGAACTAGTTAATAATAATTTTGGTTCCGAATCACTAATTGCCCCCTAATGGTGAAAGATTACCCCTAATCACCATACTTTACTTAAGTACCAAAATATCTAGATTTTTATAACTTTTTATAAAAAAAACTACACTTTACCCCCCCCCCCTTTCTTACCTACGGTTTTGGTGGGCCCCATGGCCACACCAACTTGTTGAAATTGAGTAAGATAGTTGATGTTATGGCATGGCTATATAGATATGATATTGACTAGAAAGCATGATTTAAACACCTAACCTACACCATTTCATCCATCACTTATCAATTTCCAAATTCAACAAGTAAACTCCTCTAGTCTCTCTCTCTCCTCACGGCTCCAAGGAGACACCCACAAACCATCTTCAATCTTCACTAAACATCTCATTTTACACCCATTTTAGCCTTTACAAGATCATCCATGAAAGGTGTAAGCATGGAGCACACTTAGGAGCACTTTTGGAGCTTATTTTCTTCTTATTCTTCTAGTTTAAACTCTTGCAAGATTGTGAGTCTTCTAAACACCATTTTTAAGCTTCATATTATTAGTAGATTATTATTGTACAAGTTGATTATCTTGAAGCTTAATAAAAATCACAACGAAAACCCTAAACACAAAGCTAATAAACACTAAATATGAATATATTATGTGTTGATTTATGTTGTTTAGTGTTAATATGTTCATATGTTCATGTTGAGTATGTTATTTTGTTGAGATTAGTAGCTTAAAGTCTATTTTTATGATGATCTTGTGAGTAGATTCTTGTAGTATTCAAGACTTATGTTCATCTTACCATGATGAACATAAATATATGATTTAAACATGGATATGTTTAAATCTTGTGAGATCATCATACTCACTTCCATGAACTAAATATGTATTTAAAAGATTTCATAAAGAAACAAGAGTTTAAAAGGGGTTTACAACCTAATCTTGGAAGATTAGTAGACTTTGATTTTACAAGACTAGTTAAAAGACTTGATTATTACAAAATATCATTATAAAAAGCCTTGTAATCAAAGGGGTTAAAGTGTGAAACTTGATTTGAATTTATGGCAAAAATGATTTATTTAAAAGTCTAGCAAAAATATGAAAATTATTTGTCATAATCAAGTTGTTAAAATACACTTGTTAAGTTCATGGAAATGAGGGATTAAAGTGTATATTATCATGTAAGTAAAGTTGAGGTATTGAAAATTGATTTGGAGAATTGATTATGATTATGGGTTTAAACATGGTTTAAACGCGTTTTTATAACGTGGGAAACGTCATAGTTTTAGGGGAAACTATGGCGAATTTTTCTAAAATTTTAATCGCGATTAAAGAGGGGATTAAAGGGTGATTAACAGGTTAAACGCGATTAGTGGTCTTAAATGTCACTATGGAAACTTTGATGAGAATATTTAAGGTTTAAATATTCAAGAAGTTCTTATGAACTCAAACTTATATTTTTACAAAAATGAATGGGTAAAAATATAACAATGTGTGAATATAATTTTTGGTAAGAAAATTATATATTTTCGAAAACTTGCTAAGTGCTTGCAATGTGTGCTATATATGTGTATGTATTAGATACCTAAGGGTGATCAAAATAAATACACAAACATGTTCCTACATGGTCCAAGAAATGCTAGTAAAATCGGACAACTAAATAAAATGGCCGAAATGGAAATACATAACACTTGATGACGACAATTTGGGCGTATCGACATCGTAAACAAGTTACTACAATGTCGAGTCTAAAAATAACATATTTTTAGACACTAAAGCGAACGCATAACTAAGTGGTCAAAAACATGAATCCGGAAAGTCAAAAACTATAAAAATTACCAAGTATTTTTCATGTGAAAAACGAACTTATTAAGTTATATGCTTGGTGAATTTTTGGTAAAATTTCAAGAATATATTTAATGGACTCACAAGAAAACTAGGGCTAGGCCCAATAACAAGAAAACTAGGGCTAGGCCCAATAACAAGAAAACTAGGGCTAGGCCCAATAACATTAAAACATGGGTTAAGCCCAATGACAACGTATTCTAAAGATGACAAGCGAAAACATAATAAAGAATTCAAGATGAACAACTTGTACGAGGTCCGTAAGACCTAGTGTCTAACGAGATTAGTACGCATGTAGGTTATTGACACGTACGGACGCTCACTTTGATATCATATTTCACGGAACGCAAACTTGTGAGTTCATGTCTCTCCTTTCACTGTTTTCAATGTTTTGTTTTCAAAAACATCGAGGGGAAATACATGCTAAAACTATTGGTATGTTAGTTACGGAGTAGGAGGCATGATCAATGTGCATAAGTAGGGAATCTACATTAATAACCATTAATCACGTAGTGACCAAGGTGCAAAAGGTATAGATCTATTGGGCTTGAGGCACGCCCCACTCCTAGTTGTTAACCGTGGAGTGCTTTTGTGATCCCAATGTGGACAAAGTGTTCTCGATTTGGTTATTTTGCTTATGGCGCATTATGTCAGGGGGCTCGCTACCCACTGATTTAACAGACTCCATGATTTTAATCAGAACATACCATGATTACAAGTTAACAAGTACTAGATTTCATATGATATCAAATACTGCATGAACTCGCTCAACTTTTTGTTGACTTTTTAAAACTACATGTATTTCAGGAAACAGGTCTTGAGACGGTAATTCACTATGGGATTCGGGAAAACAAATGACAACGATGGCCACTTTTGGGAGGGTTTGTCTTTTATATCCCAACTTCGTATGGGTATATAGGGGACAAAACCTCACTATGTGTTGTGTCAAAAACTATCTTTTGTTATATGTAAAATAACTTAGAACTATGCTAAGTCAAACGTTGTTGAACTTGGAAACTATGTTAAAAACTTGTAATCTTTTGTTGAAAACTATATATCTATGGCATCGTTGTTGGTTCATGTTGTTAATACATTTGGATGCAATGATTACCTTTCTTACGTCGCACACAATACGCTTCCGCTACTAGCAGGGTGTGACAGATTGGTATCAGAGCTCCGATTGTAGTGAACCGGGGACAAACTTTTATAAAGTTTGGTCTACAATCACCAAGGGCTCTCACATGAAAACAAAGTCGATAACAATACACAAATGATTTCAAAAATATGACAAAAATGACAAAAGGTTTTCATTGTGTCACGATAACATGAGGATCTATCACGCGAGCTCAATCCTAAGTAACGGATATGGATCAATACATGTTTAGTCTATAAGGAATTGACTCCAGACACTAGGAATTACATGTGAAACACGAGAATAAAAATAGCATGAGATTTAGTGATTATATATATAGTGTATTTATATATGTGTTGTACGGAATATTTTGCCATGAACGAAAATACCTTCGACTATGAATTCTATTGTTACACTTGACTCACGTGATGAGAATGACGACCTCGCGTCTATTACGAAGCTTATGGCGGGCGTGTTCCCTGAAAGAGACCCTAAAGCATTGATCCCGTGGAAGATGGTTGCTTCCCTCGAGTAGTATATGTCTAGCTTCGGTTGTGACGACGAGGCGGAGGTGGCGGCCTTGGACAACAACCCTACTAGTGGGACGAGGTCCCTGAGGCTCATACTAATCGTGATTGATGACACTCTCGTCCAGACAAGGAAGATGAAGTACTCATCTTAAAGGTGCCCCTCCAGTTATTATTGTTACGGATTCTTTTTATCCCTATTTCGGCTAACATTGTGCCCTTTCACGAATAATGACAATGGGCGTTAGCATGTGGACCATCACGAAGGTCCCTTCTGTGTTGAAAGTATATAGACAATAGTGTCCTCTCTTTGACTGATCGACTGCTTGAACGAGAGAACGCTAGGGTGACCATACAAGACAATTTATTATTACGGGGGCCCACGTAATAACAACTTGTATTGTATGGGAATCCTAGTGAGCTCTGCGAGTCAAGCTAATGATCACTAGCCATAAGAAATTCCTAAGTTGTTCAAGTTTCTAACTAGTGGAACACTAACCGGAACGGTTACTATAACACTCTACGATACAGGGAAACTACACGTATTGTTTGCACTTAACATTCGATCTATAACACGAGTCGTTTGAGACTAGTCATCGAAAGCAAACAAAACTCGTTAGCCACTAATGGAGGAGTTTACCTCAACATTCTCGAAATTCTTGTACATGGGCTGGTTCTTTGGTGTCTATGACACCTTACCTTATCTTAGTTATCGGAGATGATTACATTAAACTCTGTCGTTTGATATTTGTCTTATTCCAAGGGATGCTATGGCATGTGCCATGCTACAACTCCTTCATTGTATTATTCGACATCTATGGAAATTATAACAATTTTGTCAAAGCTCGTGGAGCTCAAGGGGTATCAACGTATTCGTCACACGGGCTAGTGCGGCGAAGGATTTGTTTTTCCTACTTTGGACGATCGAGATCCAGGAAGTATGGGATACACGTTGTAAAAATTGGAGACGACCGTTTGGTTTCTCCTCCTCAACGAATTACTTCTTTTCCCATTTAGGCACATGGCTAATACACTCAAGAGGTACTATGCATTTTGGAATGCATTTATTCATGAATCTCATTGTTCAAACATACCGGAGCAACGTTGTCTTGAGGTTTCCATGACCAATCACATTCTTAGTTCTTAGGCGCATGATAGGCTATATCTGTCCAAATAAAAGCCTAGACCCAATGATACTATGTATCGGAAACAACGTGGCGGCGACAAGAAAATCTACGCCTAGAAGAGGGTCAGTTAATCAGCGCCCTACTATTAAAGTTGAACTAGAGGTCATATGGAACAACATGAGGTTGTCGAGTCGACACTAGTGATGGTACTGATAGTACCGGTAGTCAAGTGGTTCAAATCCCGATGGGACGAGAATGAGTGGCAATGCCACACTTGGAGATGCAATCACACCAGATTTAATCCTAAGGCTTTTCCGGATTATAAGCCGTGAGACCCCATTGATACGGAAGGTGCGGTGAGTTCTATCCGCTAGATAAAGACAAGGAAGTCAGTTAACCTTGCTAATAAATGTACTCCTAAGTAAACGTTTTGGTAAATGAATAGTCATCTGTTGAGGGAGACGTTAACTTGATGGAATCTCCAAGTGCAAACTATAAGGAGTAAGACAGCAAAGAGGATGTCGTTGGAAGAACTCCAGGATCTTATACGAGAGGAGTATTGCTCGCTAGCGGGAAAATTCCAAGGTTGGGAACCGAACTCTAGGATTCGATCATGATAAGAACCAACGTTGTTGGTTACCCGCGACGCCTCTACGATCTCTCAAGGATTATTGCATACTGGATAACACCCGAATTCAAACGCACGGAGTGCTACATTTGGGGTTTAGCCCTGAGATACAAAGCTGACATTAAGAAGTACACTAATAACTTGTCAAAATTCTGAATGAGATAAGTGAAACTTTCACCATGAGGGCACTTGCAAAAGTGACAACAGTAGCAGTGTGGTGAGACTGGGCACAAAACAGAAACTAATGAGTTAGTTATATTTAAGAATGAACGATGTGGTTTTTACTGTGGCAAGGAGGTCACTATGAGCATGGATGGTTAAGGATGAATCAAGCTAGTGAGTAAGCAAGTCTAGGGGTATGCTCTACTCTACAACCATCATGTATCAATTCTTTGGATACCAACGTCAGCTTAACTTAGTGTCTTTAGATACTAAGCATATACACGAATTAGAGTCATGTAGGTTAAACATGTCTTGCTCTATCAAGTAGCTAATGAGGAATTAGCGAAGTCATGTGAAGTCATTAAGGGTCGCCGATACGTTCCTGTCAACCGACCCGTTGCATCCGTGTTGTTTAATACCGGTGTCGGTATTAGCTTCGTCCCCATTAAATTCAAAGTATGCTTGGCCGAGTCAAGTAAGCTAGACGTCCTCACATACCATAGGATTGGCCAACGGTGAATTAGTGAATCAGGAGAAGATATTAAAGGATGCACACTCGAACTTGGAGCACGAAAATTCAGTAACGACTTTTCACTCATTCAATTATGTTGCTACGACTTAACTTCTGGCATAGACTGGTTGGCCGACAACCGAGCAGAAGTAGTTGTGCTATGAAAACTATTATTCTTTTTCCCCCTATCTGACGAGAGAACTTCTTTTGGTGCACGGAGAAAAACACGACACACGGCTGCTGACCAACAATTGTATGAAGGCTCGGAAGAGACTGAGAATAGGATGCATCGCCTTTCTTGTCCATGTGGTCGACAAGAAGGCCGAGTAGCGCAAGGTGGAGGACATCCCTGTGGTAAGGGAATACCCTGAAGTTTTTCCAGAAGACTTTCCGGGACTACCTCCGCAGCAACAAGTCGAATTCAGTATCAATCTTGTGCCAGGAGCTGCACCGGTGACGAAAGCTTCATATAGACTCGCACCCTCGGAGATGCAGGAATTATCTACTCACTTTCAGGAATTGTTTGACAAAGGATTCAATAGACCGAGTTTCTCACCTTGGGGAGCTCCGGTGCTATTTGTCAAGAAGAAAGACGGAACCTTTCAGATGTGTATAGATTACCAAGAACTGAACAAGTTAACCATAAAGAACCGGTATCCTTTACCAAGGATTGACGACTTGTTCGATCAGTTACAAGGTTCTAGCTTCTATTCCGAAATTGATCTAAGATCCGGACACCATCAGCTGAGGATCCAAGAGGAAAGAATTCCTATGACAGCGTTCAGGACTCGATATGGGCATTACGAGTTCCTTGTTATGCCTTTCGGCCTAACAAACGCTCTCGCCGTGTTCATAAATTTGATGAACCGAGTATGTAAGCCATATCTCGACAAGTTCGTGATCGTATTCATTGATGACATTTTAATATACTCACGAACCAAGGCGGAACATGAACAACACTTGAGAACTATTCTGGAGCTATTTAAGAAAGAACAATTGTATGCCAAATTCTCAAAATGCGAATTTTGGATTCGCGAGGTCCAATTTCTCAGTCACGTTATGAATGAGAATGGAATACATGTGGACCCAGCTAAGATAGAAGCCATAAAAAAAAACTGGAACACCCCAAAGACCCCAACAGAAGTAAGACAATTTCTGGGTTTAGCGGGATACTATCGAAGATTCATTGAGAATTTTTCTAAAATTTCTCAACCGCTAACCTCACTCACTCAAAAGGATAAAAAGTTCGATTGGGGTGAAAAACAAGGAATGGCATTCCAAACGCTCAAATATAAACTATGCCAAGCGCCAATCTTATCACTCCCTGACGGCACCGATGACTTTGTGGTGTATTGTGATGCATCGCACCAAGGCTTGGGTTGTGTATTAATGCAACGTGAAAAAGTCATCGCGTACGCGTCACGACAGTTGAAAGTTCATGAAAAGAATTATACCACTCATGACCTAGAGTTGGGCGCAGTGGTGTTCGCTTTAAAGATTTGGCGTCACTATCTCTATGGTACTAAGTGTACCATATTCACAGATCACAAAAGCCTTCAACACATATTCGATCAAAAGGAATTAAACATGCGCCAGCGGCGATGGGTAGATTTGTTGAATGACTATGACTGTGAAATAAGATACCATCCGGGGAAAGCAAACGTTGTAGCGGATGCTTTGAGCCGGAAAGAACGAGTTAGAACATTACGAGTACGGGCTTTAGAGTTGATAATCCAAACAAACTTCACTACTCGAGTGCGCGACGCACAACGGGAAGCCCTAAAGCCAGGAAATATTTGGGCAGAATACTTGCGAGGAGCAAAGAAACACATGGAAACAAATAAGGATGGCACTTTATATTTCGGAGGAAGGATCTGGATTCCCTATTTTGGTGGCTTACGAGACTTAGTGCTGGATGAAGCACACAAGTCCAGATATTCAATACACCCAGGGTCTGATAAGATGTGTCAGGATCTGAGAGAATATTATTGGTGGCCTAAACTCAAGAAAGATATTGGGATCTACGTTGGGAATTGCCTAACTTGTGCAATGGTCAAGGCCGAGTATCAAAAGCCATCTGGACTATTACAACAACCCGAGATTCCCGTTTGGAAATGGGAACATATATCAATGGATTTCATTACAGGACTCCCACGGACCTCTCGAGGTCATGACATGATTTGGGTTATCGTCGATCGATTAACCAAGTCAGCTCACTTCTGGCCAATTCGCGAGAAAGACTGTACAGAAAAGTTAGCTGAGCTTTATCTCAAAGAAATAATAGCACGTCAAGGAGTGCCTATTCCAATAATCTCGAATCGCGATGGTCGCTTTGTGTCAAGAATATGGCAATCATTTCAGGAATCGCTTGGATCTCATTTGGATCTAAGCACATCATTTCATCCGCAAACCGATGGACGAAGCGAACGAACCATCCAAACGTTGGAGGACATGCTTCACGCCTGTGTGATGGATTTGGGCGGAAACTGGGATACTCATTTACCTCTGGTAGAGTTTTCCTACAATAACAGTTATCACACAAGCATCAAAGCCGCCCCATACGAAGCACTATACGGACGGAAGTGCCGATCACCGTTGTGTTGGGCGGAAGTCGGAGACAAACAGCTCATTGGTCCTGAACTAGTCCAAGAGACTACTGACAAGATAGCAAAGATACGAGACCGTATCAAAGCGGCTCATGACAGACAAAAGAGCTACGCGGATCGAAGACGTAAACCATTATCCTTCGAGGTTGGAGACAAAGTCTTGCTAAAAGTCTCGCCTTGGAAAGGCGTAGCTAGATTCAGGAAACGCGGAAAACTAAACCCGAGATACATTGGGCCATTTGAGATTCTAGAAAAGATCGGTACCGTCGCGTACAAGTAAAAGTTGCCTGAGGAACTCAATAATGTGCACGACACATTCCACGTATCAAACTTCAAGAAAAGTCCAACTAGCGAGACAGTTATCATCCCAGCGAATGAAATTCATATAGACGACAAACTCCAGTTTACCAAAGAACCTGTTGAGGTTATGGACGGGAAAGTCCACAAGACAAGGAGAAGTCGTATTAAACTAGCAAAGGTCCGCTGGAACTCACATCACGGACCCGAGTATACGTGGGAACGTGAAGATCAAATCAAGACAAAGTATCCCCGCCTTTTTGAGAAGACTCCTGCAAAGGATAACTCAACGTGAATTTCGGGACGAAATTCTTTTTAACAGGGGGAGAATGTGACAAATGGAAATAAACCGGCAATTCCGTACAAACTAATCACTATTTTATTTACATAATCTCATGCATTTAGCGTAATTTAATTACGTAACAGTGTCGTTAATTTAATAACAAGGTTAGGACAAGGAAACAATGCTAAAACATATGTTGGTTTTCGCCACATTGCGAAATCAGGCAAACAATGTCCTAAAAGTGTTGGTAGAAAGTGCTGCGTGCACTATTCACGGTCACACTATTCATGCCAGCAAACCGTGAAATCAGACCGAAACACTGAAAAACGGCACTCGGATAACATAACTGAGTCCATTAATATAAGAAAACATTATTACGAAAACATATCTTGTAAAGATACAAGACTTTCCGGTACGACGCCCTAATTTCAAAAATGTCCGTTTCGGCCTAAAATATAGTATTTTTAACTCGTCCGAACCTATAACAAAGCATTTCCGGGACTTCGAAATAATGTCAATTGATGAAAAACATACTAAAACAATAAGATGAAATCAACGGAATGTTCATAATCACAAGTTTCCGGTATTACATCGCTTTGCGCTAAAATAGTTCGTTAGCAAACCGACGAACTAGTAGGCGACATTTTTGTCACGAAACAAGCAAACGAAGAGCCTAGCGAGCTAGTTAAGTCTAATTTGGAACTCAAAATAACTTTATACATCACTTGGATGCGAGATAACAACTTGCGAAAATATTCGTCGGTACGGCGCAAAAGTGTCGTAAACTAGCCGACGACCAAACGGAAAGCATCCGAAGTATCAAAATACCATTTCTACTAGTTAATGAACTAGTTAATAATAATTTTGGTTCCGAATCACTAATTGCCCCCTAATGGTGAAAGATTACCCCTAATCACCATACTTTACTTAAGTACCAAAATATCTAGATTTTTATAACTTTTTATGAAAAAAAAACTACACTTTACCCCCCCCCCTTTCTTACCTACGGTTTTGGTGGGCCCCATGGCCACACCAACTTGTTGAAATTGAGTAAGATAGTTGATGTTATGGCATGGCTATATAGATATGATATTGACTAGAAAGCATGATTTAAACACCTAACCTACACCATTTCATCCATCACTTATCAATTTCCAAATTCAACAAGTAAACTCCTCTAGTCTCTCTCTCTCCTCACGGCACCAAGGAGACACCCACAAACCATCTTCAATCTTCACTAAACATCTCATTTTACACCCATTTTAGCCTTTACAAGATCATTCATGGAAGGTGTAAGCATGGAGCACACTTAGGAGCACTTTTGGAGCTTATTTTCTTCTTATTCTTCTAGTTTAAACTCTTGCAAGATTGTGAGTCTTCTAAACACCATTTTTAAGCTTCATATTATTAGTAGATTATTATTGTACAAGTTGATTATCTTGAAGCTTAATAAAAATCACAACGAAAACCCTAAACACAAAGCTAATAAACACTAAATATGAATATATTATGTGTTGATTTATGTTGTTTAGTGTTAATATGTTCATATGTTCATGTTGAGTATGTTATTTTGTTGAGATTAGTAGCTTAAAGTCTATGTTTATGATGATCTTGTGAGTAGATTCTTGTAGTATTCAAGACTTATGTTCATCTTACCATGATGAACATAAATATATGATTTAAACATGGATATGTTTAAATCTTGTGAGATCATCATACTCACTTCCATGAACTAAATATGTATTTAAAAGATTTCATAAAGAAACAAGAGTTTAAAAGGGGTTTACAACCTAATCTTGGAAGATTAGTAGACTTTGATTTTACAAGACTAGTTAAAAGACTTGATTATTACAAAATATCATTATAAAAAGCCTTGTAATCAAAGGGGTTAAAGTGTGAAACTTGATTTGAATTTATGGCAAAAATGATTTATTTAAAAGTCTAGCAAAAATATGAAAATTATTTGTCATAATCAAGTTGTTAAAATACACTTGTTAAGTTCATGGAAATGAGGGATTAAAGTGTATATTATCATGTAAGTAAAGTTGAGGTATTGAAAATTGATTTGGAGAATTGATTATGATTATGGGTTTAAACATGGTTTAAACGCGTTTTTATAACGTGGGAAACGTCATAGTTTTAGGGGAAACTATGGCGAATTTTTCTAAAATTTTAATCGCGATTAAAGAGGGGATTAAAGGGTGATTAACAGGTTAAACGCGATTAGTGGTCTTAAATGTCACTATGGAAACTTTGATGAGAATATTTAAGGTTTAAATATTCAAGAAGTTCTTATGAACTCAAACTTATATTTTTACAAAAATGAATGGGTAAAAATATAACAATGTGTGAATATAATTTTTGGTAAGAAAATTATATATTTTCGAAAACTTGCTAAGTGCTTGCAATGTGTGCTATATATGTGTATGTATTAGATACCTAAGGGTGATCAAAATAAATACACAAACATGTTCCTACATGGTCTAAGAAATGCTAGTAAAATCGGACAATTAAATAAAATGGCCGAAATGGAAATACATAACACTTGATGACGACAATTTGGGCGTATCGACATCGTAAACAAGTTACTACAATGTCGAGTCTAAAAATAACATATTTTTAGACACTAAAGCGAACGCATAACTAAGTGGTCAAAAACAAGAATCCGGAAAGTCGAAAACTATAAAAATTACCAAGTATTTTTCATGTGAAAAACGAACTTATTAAGTTATATGCTTGGTGAATTTTTGGTAAAATTTCAAGAATATATTTAATGGACTCACAAGAAAACTAGGGCTAAGCCCAATAACAAGAAAACTAGGGCTAGGCCCAATAACAAGAAAACTAGGGCTAGGCCCAATAATAAGAAAACTAGGGCTAGGCCCAATAACATTAAAACGTGGGTTAAGCCCAATGACAACGTATTCTAAAGATGACAAGCGAAAACATAATAAAGAATTCAAGATGAACAACTTGTACGAGGTCCGAAAGACCTAGTGTCTAACGAGATTAGTACGCATGTAGGTTATTGACACGTACGGACGCTCACTTTGATATCATATTTCACGGAACGCAAACTTGTGAGTTCATGTCCCTCCTTTCACTGTTTTCAATGTTTTTTTTTCAAAAACATCGAGGGGAAATACATGCTAAAACTATTGGTATGTTAGTTACGGAGTAGGAGGCATGATCAATGTGCATAAGTAGGGAATCTACATTAATAACCATTAATCACGTAGTGACCAAGGTGCAAAAGGTATAGATCTATTGGGCTTGAGGCACGCCCCACTCCTACTTGTTAACCGTGGAGTGCTTTTGTGATCCCAATGTGGACAAAGTGTTCTCGGTTTGGTTATTTTGCTTATGGCGCATTATGTCAGGGGGCTCGCTACCCACTGATAGATCTTTAACAGACTCCATGATTTTAATCAGAACATACCATGATTACAAGTTAACAAGTACTAGATTTCATATGATATCAAATACTGCATGAACTCGCTCAACTTTTTGTTGACTTTTTAAAACTACATGTATTTCAGGAAACAGGTCTTGAGCCGGTGATTCACTATGGGATTCGGGAAAACAAATGACAACGATGGCCACTTTTGGGAGGGTTTGTCTTTTATATCCCAACTTCGTATGGGTATATAGGGGACAAAACCTCACTATATGTTGTGTCAAAAACTATCTTTTGTTATATGTAAAATAACTTAGAACTATGCTAAGTCAAACGTTGTTGAACTTGGAAACTATGTTAAAAACTTGTAATCTTTTGTTGAAAACTATATATCTATGGCATCGTTGTTGGTTCATGTTGTTAATACATTTGGATGCAATGATTACCTTTCTTACGTCGCACACAATACGCTTCCGCTACTAGCAGGGTGTGACATCGCGCATGTGTTATGGACCTAGGCGGCAGCTAGGATACTCATCTACCTTTAGTTGAGTTTTCCTACAATAACAGTTATCATACAAACATAAAAGCCGCACCGTTCGAAGCTCTGTATGGCCGCAAGTGTCGCTCGCCATTATGTTGGGCAGACGCTGGAGACAAACGTATGGTTGGTCCTGAACTTGTCCAAGAGACAACCGATAAGATCATGCAGATCCGAGAGCGCATTAAGGCGGCTCGAGATCGACAAAAGAGCTACGCTGATCGAAGACGAAAACCATTAGAATTCGAGGTGGGAAACAAAGTTTTGTTAAAGGTCTCACCTTGGAAGGGCGTAGTAAGATTCGAAAAACGTGGAAAGCTGAATCCACGATACATCGGACCATTCAAGATCTTGGAAAGAATTGGTACCGTGGCGTACAACTTGGAATTACCGGAAGAACTTAATGGAGTACATGGTACGTTTCATGTATCCAACCTCAAGAAGAGTCCAACACAAGAAACAGTGATCATCCCTGCGGATGAAGTGCATATTGACGACACCCTCCGATTTACAGAACGACCCGTTGAGGTTACAGACTGGAAAGTCAACAAGACCCGAAGGAATAGTGTCAAACTTGTCAAAGTACGTTGGAACTCTAAGCACGGACCCGAGTACACGTGGGAATGTGAAGACCAGTTTAAAGAAAAGTACCCCCACCTGTTCAAGAAAACTCCTGCGAGAGTTAGCTCAGCCTGAATTTCGGGACGAAATTCTTTTAACGGGGGGAGACTGTGACAACTGGCACAAAACCGGTAATCTCTGTTGGACCCAAAAAGGGACCACGATTATAGAGATACGCGAAGTAACAAGATCAAAGAAAAATCTACTTTGTTTATTCGATAACTTAACTAATTTGGAAGTTAATCGTCCCAGTAAGTAATAGATCATAACCATAATCCCGAGTATAAGCTTGGAATAACACAAACTAATTAAGTTATAAAAGGATAATAAAACCAGGATAGCCTTAAAACTAGTTTTGTTGTCGCATATTGTTTAATAGTCGAAAGGTTAGGGATGGTCGAATGAAGAGCCTATAAAGCCGGCAATTTCAAACCAGTCTATCAAAATGTTGTGACAAAATTGAGGGAAAGACGGTAACCTTAACAGGAGCCTCTTCCAATTTTCATAAAAGATAAATATGAAGATTTAAGTATCTTCCACACTAATAATATTAATAATACTAAATAAGCAAAAGACTTATCCAAGAGTCTATCTATTACTATTTAGTCCACTAATCTATCTATAAATAAAATCGGTCAAGATAATAATGGAAGGTTGAGTAGGGGAAGCGTATCCTTGGACGATACTTGGTTTCTTATCTAAGCTATACTATACACGATGGGTACAATGCTTGTTGTGTGTATTTAATCTAAACAAAAATCGTTTTATAAATTTAGAACGAGATAACCATGTTCCAATGTTATTAAATTAACTACTATCTAAACACACTCATCACACTCCACACAACATCGTGTTCTTTTGTTCAAGTTGAGTGTTTCTCAACCTCCAACTTGAAAGTGGTGTAATTGTATTTAGGGAACACGAGGTGCTACGTGATGTATGGGTGTGATGACTGTGACCACCGTGAAACACCGCCGCAAGCAGCGTGGTCAAGGTATATGATGGAAAAATGTGATGGTTGCCACGGTGTGTGGTGACTAAAATTGTTGTTGTCAAACGGTCAATTCAACCATTGAGTATTTAAAAAAGAAAACGAAAAAAATCAAACAATATAAATTAACAAAACTTTTAAACATTTTTTTACACCTCTTCTACACTACAACATTGTTTTATAGAAAAAAAAAAACAAATTGGTTCAAATAAAAAAGAATCGACTTCAAAGAAAAAAATCGTATTGGCCAAAGATTCGTGCTAACCAAGGTGAACCTAATAGATTCCGTTTACAAGACGAACTGTTACCAACCCACCATCTCCAAACCAATAACCAGAATACTACAACCAACCCAACATGGCAACCCAAGTCGTATCCGATCATTTCACTTTATCACAAGACAAACAAATGATTGACCGTTTTGCGTATCGCGATCCAACCCCCCACTACGAAAACCTACCATACCATACCGTAACCCAACACATAATTTACCTCACGACTCGGACAAAGAATACGAAGATGAATAAGAATAGCCCGAAGAAGAAGCTCGTGGTAAACGGTCTAAAAAACTAACTGAATATGGGGTCGTGGAGGATGAGAAGGTGGCCTTATGTAAGATTTTCTTATGTATTTGAATCAACAAACAAAAAACACATTTAAGCGTCAGATTTTCGAAAATTTTGGAAAGCTACTCAGTGGATCCAACCGAAACATGGATCAAATCACTTCGAAGTTGTGACAACTAGCACAAAACCGGTAATTTCCGTACAATTTAATTAATACTTAACGACTGCAATTATGTGCTTAAATGTCAACATTATCTAAGTATATGCTATACATGTGAATTCATGCACGTTTTATAATACAAATATTGCTTTATGCATTAATGATAGCGTTGCGTCAGAAATACTAGTAAACTCACCGGTAAGACACATTGTGTCAACAATTCTGCAGAAAGCAGTCAGACAATAGAATTGGGGCCTAGGTGTAGGTCCCAAGTCTAAAATACGTTAAAACACAAGAATGAATACAAGGGTTAGCATATAGACTTTCCGGAAGCTAGAATATGCACTAAAAAGCACCCGAAACGCACTTTAAATGCAGAATTCTGCACAAATCAGCTATAATCAGCTTTTTAGCACATAAATATCATGCAGAATTCATGTTTTATTATCCAGAATACCTTCCTAAGTGTTGGGAATTAAAAGTGTCACAAAAGAGTACTTAAAGGACACTAAACGGTGCAATTTAGCACTTTAACGAACCGGTATCTAACCGAACAACCGGTCATTACCCGAAACGTCAAAATATTACTAGAAGCATTGTTTTAATGTTTCTGAGCTAGTTATGGTTCCCGAACACCATAACACCCCTTATAACATAATAACACATCAAGTCCCTAATCAAGACACTTGAAAACTAACTTATTTATACAATTAGAGATTGGAAATTACACTTTGCCCCCCCCCCCCTATATAGTGGACGGTCACATGATGGCCCCACCTTTGATCTTATGCAATCTTCCCTTGATTCACCAAAATCCATCTTGATCTTTCTTGGATTTGATTTAGATCTTATAAGATCTCAAATGATATTATGAAAGATCTTGTATTTGCTATATAAAGACATAAGCTCACACTTCATCTTCTTCACACCACAACCTTCTCCTCTCCTCCCCTTGTTCTCGGCTCACCCACACCCACCATACATCCACCATTTTCATCCAACTTCAATCCATTCCAAGTTAGTCACAAGGTGCAAGAAGGTGTTTAAGAAGGTTTAGAGCTTGTGGATCTTGAAGGACCTTCTTCCTTTGCTTTTATCCAACCCATTTATCATCTTCAACATCAAGTGTTCTTCCCTAGCCTTGTGCTAGTTGTAAGACTCTCATAACCCTTTTTTATTTCATATTTAGTTGGTTAAAAGATGATGAACAATGATAAACTTGATGAACACAAAAGAACATGATCATGATACTTAAACATAAGCTTAAATACATAAGAATACATGTAAATGATGATGATTTGCTTCTTGATGAATGATGATTCGTGTTGGTGATGTAAGACATAATAAGAAACCTACTAGATTGTGATTAAACACATGATCTAGTAAGTTAAAGTGGTGATCTTGTGAAAGACCAAGATCATCATGCTTTATGTCTTCATAAACTTGAATGATGAAATTGATTTTCATATGTAAAGGTGATTTAAATAAAATACAAATCCTGTAAATAGATGATTACAAAAATAATTTTCCTAAGAAACCAAATTTATTTACAAGATTTACAAAGTCATGGTTTCTAAGTAAACTAATAATATTTTTAGTGTTAAACAAGACTAGGAACATGATTGTAACAAGAAAAATACAAAAGAAATATTTTTAGAAAAACCATCTTACAAGTTGTAAATGACTAAATCTTTCAAGAATGTGAATTACAAACAAATGACCATGTTTTTAAGGGTAACTAAACCTACTAAATAACATGGTAAGTTACTACAAGTTGTTACAAAAACTTCAAGTTCATGATATAGTGTAATATACTTGATTTTGACACTCGGTAAGTGTTGAATAAGTTGATGATTGTTTGTGATGATTTTAAAAGAAAATAAACACATGTTTTGAAAACATGGGAAACCTCCATTTTTAGAGGAAACTATGTCAAAATTTCTATAAAATTTTGACACTTAGAAAATATAAGTTTTGGTGAAACTTATTCCCTAAAAATTCACCTAAAAATATTTACCAAGGTTTCCCTAACTTTTATGTAAACTTCAAGTTAAGAAATGATGATTTCTTCATGATAAAAATTGATATTAAGTATGTATATTTTTTAGGAAAATATATATATTTATTGATCACCAAATTTTGTGCTAAGTGTATGTAGTATGTATTATATGTAATAGTGTATTAGGACTTGAAAATACACTAAATACTCCTAAGGAGTAAAAATACAAAATACACATACAACATGCTTAGACAAATACAAGAGAATATATTTATGAAAATATATTTCTTAATAAATTAAATAACTTGGACAAGTTATGAACATGAAATGAAGTTTTGGACAAAATACATAACTCGGGTGAAAAATACAAGATACTTATATTTATTTTTGAGAAAATAATATAAGTAAGATACATAGTTAAAAATATAAATTATTTTTAACACACAAAGAACACATACATAAAAGATGGTGACTTGTACTTGTGTGATACAATTCTAGTGACTAACGTTAATAAAACACGTATAGGTCACGACGCTAAATAAGCAAACCCGGTGAAGTTTACGGCGCAAGAAACGCAAAGTTGTGAGTTCATGCTCCCCCTTTTCTTTTAACTGTTTTCAGTTTTATAACTTCGGGGGTGGAGTACATGTTACTAAATATTTACAGAAAAGTGAGTTCATGTCCCCACTTTTAAACTTTTACATACTTTTTAAACTTGGGAAAAATACATGTGTTATGGTATGCTGGATACAAAGACTAAGGAATGATACTTTAAATCGTGTCACGAATAGGGTACCAGAAGCACCATTAATCAACAATATACCTAGACCACAGAACAAAAGGTTAGATCTAATAGGTTTTTGGGCAGCCACACTCTTGGTGAAAACTAGTACCAAGTAGTGCTTTTGTGTCTTAGTCGTGAATCGACAACTAGAAAAATGCCTATGGTTTGGATGCTTCCTATGTCGTGTCACATGTTAATGGCCTTGCAACCCATTAACAATCTCGATACATACAGAAATACTTGATTTATACAAATTACATACCATGTTTTCATACAAAGTATACATACCATGTGCGCGCGGTCTTACTCTTGCTCTTGGATGTTGTTTATGTTGATCTTTGAATAAAGTTGTAAACTTATCAAACAAAATGCTGTCTTGTGATGTAAACACTTAACCTATGTTTTCAGTTATGTAATGTTATTGGCATTTGAAGTTATTTTTACGAGCATGTAGTATGTTTACCATTCGTATGCAATGAGAACCTTTCATGATCACACCTCGTGCTTCCGCCTTAGGAAGGGGTGTGACAGAAGTAGCCAGGTTTAAACAAAAAACGAGCCAATTCAACGCACAGTGGCGGAGCTTGACCAAAAGTTGCGGGGGGCGGAAAGTCATGGGACCAAAAAAGTTATTCCTATCGCTATGTTTCGGGTTATATGTTCGGGTCGGATATTCGATTCGGGTCGGGTCAAACAATAATAACTCCAATTAAAACTACATAATCTCCATTCATTCAAATTCAAATTCAAATGAAGTACCTTTAAGATAAATGGTAAGTACCTTTAAGACTTTTAAGATAAAAAAGAACTATCAACTTTGATTTATATATAAAGTAGTAACAAATTTTACTTAAAGTTTAGCCCGTTCATATTTTTTTAACTCAATACGAAAATATGTATAAATATTTTTTACGATAAACTTGGTAGGGGCAGGAGAATTTTAGGCAAAATAATTGGCGGAGGCAGACCTATATAATTTTAAATTTTTCGAATAAAAAAACGAAAATATTGCACTTTTAACCGAAACATTTGAGGTGGAGGGGGTTGCACCCCTGGTGCATGCTATAATCAAAAGGTATTTTTTTACTTATATTTTAGTTAATTTTTTTTATTGAAATGTAAGTAATTATTTAATTTACACTATATATAGACTCACAATAGGCCAAGTGGGTCAGATGAGGCTGCTATCATGAGGGACGCCCAAAATAACTACACAAAAACCTACACGTGGAAAGCTTTCCTCTACTTGCGGGAATTGGAGATTGTGAGATCTTGTTCTTCCAAATGGGTGCCGATTCCATTGATGGATTTTCAAGGTCCAACGGGTAGTCGTGCCCAAAAACAAATAAAAACATTTGAGTCAGGATATTACATAACCTCGACAGATGGGTTATCAAGCAACATTCCTGAAATCAAATTAAATGACGACACAACACCGACAAGCCTGCAACGAAGTAAAAATTTCAAGTCGTCTTCAAGCAAGGGGAGAAAGATTTGGTGGATGTCATCTCTGAGTACAAGACGAGAATAATGACGGAAGTAGAGGACAACTAAACGATGCGTAAGACGGTGGCGGAATCGAACATAAAAAGAGACAAAAAAAATTTTTTTTACAAAACAAGTGAAATATTATTATTTAAATACAGCAATATCATTCCACACGAAAAGAGCAATTACAAAGCAATAGCAGGTAGTCGGGCAACAAGTTGCGCCGCCACCCCCTTTTGAATAGAAAACCCAATTCTACTAAATACATAGTTTGAAACCTTTAGTGACGAAGAATTACTATTAACTACTAAATACATAGTTTGAAACCTTTAGAGACAAAATCTACATTAACCACTTGCGGGAAGAAGAGAAAAACAATTGAAGCTTTTATTAGAGACGCATAAAAATGTTCAAGAACCATGTAGTCGATTCTACTAGAACGCAAACGAGAGATTTGTAGGATGTGGAATTTTCCCATTAACTTTTAGTTGTTTTTGTTTAATCTTTTTAGGTTGTTTTTTTTTATTTGTATGTTCTAGGTTTTTTCTTTAATGTAATGTAATTTTTTTAATTAATGGAAATGTTATTTTTAATTAATATGGTTTTATATTTGAATTTAAATTAAAAAGAAATATTGGGTACATGTAATATGTTATGACGAGTGCCACGTGTAAAAAAAGTTGATAACATGATTATGTGATGAAATTATGTGGCAAGATAAGATTGGTTGGTTTTTAACGATCACGTGATGGGTTTAGAATACACATTGTGGAGAGGCATGAAGCACCACGTCAGCAGGGGCATGATTAAAAAAAACACGGGGTGGAAGGGACTTGGAATTGGACATTTTTTTAAAAAAATCACCAATCAAATCATCCCAAAACTCCACCACTAACCGACACATCACCACCCACATTGCCTCCATGCCGAGGAAGATTTCGCAGCCCCCACCACCACGCCAGTCTCCACGCCATGCTTAGGCCGGTGTGACGGCACGGTTGAGCCCTCCACGCCAGCCTCCATGCTACCACAATCCACACCGTGTGGTCTTATTGCTAGTTGGCCTCAGTTTGTTCAGTTATTTAGGGTGAGATGGGTGCTCCCCTCTAGGTAAGTGGTAAACTCACCGGAGCCAATCAAATTCGTCCATGTCAACACCCCTCTCCAACTCCCCGCTTGCCCTTAATCACAAGGGGTGGTTTCACCCAAACCATTTTTTTTTAAGAAAAATGTATGATTGGTTGGAAAATAGTGGAGCCCACTATACACTCCTATCTCGCCTCTTCCATCCGCTCCCCTACAAGCGGTGAACACTCCCCGCACCCTAGCTTGCCGCGCGGTGAGGGAAGCGCCGGTGGTGGTGTTGCCGCGCGGTGAAAGCCTACCCCGCACCCACCCCGTTCACCCTTAGGCAGGTTAGCTTGTTAAATACACCACGTATATAAGCTTCTCTGATCAGAGTAAGAAACAGACAAGAAAACTCCCCCAAATACTCTCATGCCAAACAAGAGTTTTTAATATTAGGAATGTAAGATTAATTTTAACTTTAAAAGGTTGTTATATTGCTTGTATCGAAATATAAATGACAGAAAATTATGCGTTCCTTCACATCGTTAAAAATTAAGATCTTTAGTTATTTTTCTTCACAGTTACGTATAAATAACCAAGTATGTTTAACTAAACCAACTAATATAAAAGCTGCATCGTAATTTTTGTAATAACAAATAAACACGTGAGCCCGCAAGGTTGACCCGACTAGACCCAACCCATTTAATTTACGTGTGCACGAGTCAACAACAAAGTAACCCAGAACCACTTAAGCTATCGGAAACCCGCTAATTCATTACAGACTCGGAACGTGGCGAAAATTTACACTCAATGCCTTTGGCATTAATAGCATTCCTATAAGCCAAAAAATGGTACATTTTACTTTAAACATAAAAATACACTGATATTTATTGGGTTTTAACAATATTTCTTTCATGGTTATAAAACTTACTTTATGGGATATGATTTGGATTGTAAAGAGGAGAGATATCAAAGAAAATAGAGATGATAGTGGTTGAATATATTTTCGATGTCTATCATTCATTGAGCTAATGTACATATATATACAAAATATAATAACTATTCACATGTGAATGGAACTTGTTTTTGTCTGCCATCAATTATTTATAACACTCCCCCTCAGACATATAACTATCATTCACTTGATCAATAATTCATAGTTCATTGTTGGATGATACTTTTCATCTTTGGAGTTTTGCTTTGAAATACTACCTCATTAAAAACCTTGCTAAAGAAAAAACCTTAGCTAAGGGAAAAAGAGTGCAGTTTGTAGCTCCCCCTCAAGTTTGCAATTTGTAACGTGTTACATTCTATGTACATGACGCATGCCAATGTCATGAACGTGTTTCCTGAAAGTTGTTGTAGGGAGTGCTTTTGTGAAAAGATCAGCTGAGTTGTTGCTGGATTAGACATATCTCATCTCAACATGTTTGTCTTTAATAAGGTCCCGAGTATATTCAAAGAATCTTGGAGGTATATGTTTTGTTCTATCACTTTTGATATACCCTTCTTTCATCTGTGAGACACAAGCTGCATTGTCTTCGTAGATTGGAGTTGGATTTACATCTTTCTCTAGTCCACAAGATGTTAGTATGTGTTGTGTCAAAGATCTTAGCCATACACATTCTCTTGAAGCTTCATGTAGTGCAATTACTTCAGCATGATTTGTGGATGTTGCAACAAGTGTTTGTTTCTGAGAATGCCATGAAATTGCAGTTCCTCCATTCTTAAATACGTATCCAGTTTGAGATTTTGCTTTATGGGGATCAAATAAATAACCTGCATCTGCATAACCAACTAACCCTTCTTTTGAATCATTAGGATAAAATAAGCCTAAATCAACAGTACCTCGAAGATATCGAAAAATATGTTTAATCCCATTCCAGTGCCTTTTAGTGGGAGCTGTACTAAATCTTGCTAACAAATTAACAGCAAATGAAATGTCAGGCCTCGTACAGTTAGTAAGATACATAAGTGCTCCAATAGCACTGAGGTATGGTATCTCTGGACCAAGAACCTCTTCACTATCTTTGCAAGGGCGAAATGGATCATTATCAATATTGAGTGATCTAACAACCATCGGGGTGCTCAAAGGATTTGCTTTGTCCATATTGAAACGCTTTAAGAGTTTTTCAGTATAAGTTGATTGATGCACAAGTATTCCATTATGCATATGCTCAATCTGTAAACCAAGACAAAATTTGGTTTTTCCAAGGTCTTTCATTTCGAATTCTTTCTTTAAAAGAATTAATGTTTCATGAATTTCTTTATGCTTCCCAATTATGTTTAGATCATCAACATATACAGCTATTATCACATATCCTGATGTTGTCCTTTTAATAAATACACATGGACAAATAAGATTATTTGTATAACCTTTACTTATCAAATATTCATTCAAACGGTTATACCACATTCTCCCAGATTGTTTCAAGCCATATAAAGATCTTTGCAATTTGATTGAATACATTTCTTTAGGCTTTGAATTTAATGCCTCTGGGATTTTAAACCCTTCTGGGATTTTCATATAGATATCATTATCAAGTGATCCATATAAATAAGCTGTAACAACATCCATAAGGCGCATTTCTAAATTTTTAGAAACTGCTAAGCTGATTAAATATCTGAAAGTGATTGCATCCATAACAGGGGAATATGTTTCCTCATAATCAATTCCCGGCCTTTGAGAAAAACCTTGAGCTACAAGTCTAGCTTTATATCTTGTAATTTCATTTTTCTCATTTCGTTTTCTTACGAAAACCCATCTATACCCTACAGGCTTTACTGCCTTAGGTGTAAGAATAATGGGTCCAAAAACCTTTCTTTTGTTAAGAGAATTTAATTCAACTTGCATAGCATCTTTCCATTTATCCCAGTCATGTCGATTTTGACAATCATTTACTGATTTTGGCTCAGGAGTATCATCTCCATTCATAATCTCACTTGCCACAGAATAAGAAAATATATCATTATTTTCTATCTCATCTCGGTTCCATAATATATGTGTATGACCATAATTGATCGACAATTCTTTATTGGAATCATTTACTTCTTCCTGAGGGAAGGTTTTTTCATTTACTCCTTCTGAGGGAAGGTTTTTTCATTCACTCCTTCCTGAGGGAAGGTTGCTATATTATTTTCTTTATGGTTAATTTCCTTTTCAGGAGCTTTTCTTTTTCAAGGATGTTTATCCTTTGAACCGACTGGCCTCCCACGTTTTAAACGTTTCAGGGATTCAATAGCTATATTATTATTCCTTTGCTTGTTTGGAATTTCAACTCGAGCTGGAGCATTAACAGCGGGTATATGAGATTTAGTTACTTTTTGTGTATCAGTAAATGCATCAGGCAACTGATTTGCAATTTCTTGTAGATGTATTATCTTTTGAACATTTGTTTCATATTGTTTTGTTCTAGGATCAAGATACAATAATGAAGGTGCACACCATGATAAATCCTTTTCTTTATTTTGTTTTCTCCCCCTAACTCAGGGAAAATTTCCTCTTTAAATTGGCAATCAGCAAATCGAGCTGTAAAGACATCACCCGTTAAAGGTTCAAGATATCTTATGATAGAAGGTGTATCATATCCTACATATATTCCCAACCTTCTTTGAGGTCCCATTTTTGTGCGTTGTGGTGGTGCAATAGGAACATATACTGCACATCCAAAAATTTAAAGATGAGAAATATTTGGCTCTTGGCCAGAGACAAGTTGTATGGGAGAGTACTTGTGGTTTGCACTTGGTCTTATACGAATTAGTGATCCAGCGTGTAAAATTGCATGGCCCCAAATAGTCACAGGGAGTTTTGTTCTCATTATTAATGGTCTAGCAATTAGCTGTAGACGTTTGATTAATGATTCAGCTAAACCATTTTGTGTATGTACATGTGCAACTGGGTGTTCAACAATAATTCCAATGGACATGCAATAATCATTAAAAGCATGTGATGTGAATTCACCCGCATTATCAAGTCTCACTCTTTAACTGTGTAATCCGGAAAATGTGTTCGTAATTTAATAATTTGTGCCATAAATTTTGCAAAGGCTACATTACGAGTTGATAATAATGAGACATGAGACCATCTGCTGGATGCGTCTATCAAGACCATGAAATATCTAAATGGTCCACATGGTGGATGAATTGGTCCACATATATCACCTTGAATTCATTCAAGAAACATAGGTGATTCCTTTTCAATTTTTGATGGCGAAGGCCTTGTAATTAATTTCCCAAGAGAACATGATATACAAAGAGGCATTTTATCTATTTTGTGGATCTTTTGATCTTTCAATGAATGCCCATATGTATTTTCAATGATCCTTTTCATCATTGTGGATCCTGGATGACCTAATCTGTCATGCCATAAGTTGAAATCACAATAATTTTCTTTGACTGCCATATGTGCATGTGGCACATTTATATATGTATAATGCAAACCCGAATGGAGCATTGGCAGTTTCTCAAATATGTGATCTTTCTTTACAATATGTAAATATTTTTTACTTTTATCAGTTCTCGACTGAGTATCATACCCATTATGATATATATCCTTGAAACTCAACAAGTTTCTTGTTGATTTAGGAGAAAATAGAGTGTCCTCTATTAAAAGCTTTGTACCATTAGGTAATACAATATTTGCTTTTCCCACTCCTTTTATCAAGTTTGAAGGACCTGATATTGTATTAATGTTTCCCTTTGTTGGTTTCAATTCATAAAAATATTTTTGGGATTTCAGAATAGTATGTGTGGCACCACTGTCTGCTATACATATATCTGCATTGTTTGTTTGATCTTCTGTTCCTGTGAAATTCATTTTTAATCTTCATGCGTAAAAAGAATAATTAGTACATAAATAGTACGAATTTACAAAACAAAACAGCTTTTTCATTGCATGAAAGAGAAATAATTAAACATACTTTAAACATAAAAATACACTGATATTTATTGGGTTTTAACAATATTTCTTTCATGGTTCCGGTTCAAAGAAATCTGAGTCGTTGAGATCAGTATTGACATGGTTAAAATTTTCGATATGGTTCAACTCAGTATCGACATTGTCAACATTGTCGATGTGATTTACTTCCTTTTCTTCTCTTTTCAGAGATGCTTGATATAGTTGACATAGATGTGAAGGTGTACGACAAGTTTTTTCCCAGTGATTTGCACTTCCACATCTAAAACAAGAACTTTCATTATTTGTGGACGTACCAGCTTCATTTCTAGCCTTATGTTGCTGGTTAAAATTGTTATTCTGTGGTGCATGGTAATTATTAGTTCTTTTGCCACGACCACGACCACGATTATTTTTCCATTTGAATGAGTGGTTGCGACCACTAAAATGAGTTCTGTCAACATTGTTTCGACCACGTCCACGGCCTTGTTCACGGCCTCGTTCCCATTTTCGCCCATAATTGTTATGATCATTATTATAAGCAATATTTGCTTCTGGTATTGTCAATGATCCTGTGGGACGAGCTTGATGGTTTTTCATTAATAACTCGTTATTTTTCTCTTGTATAATGAGAATCATATTCAACTCAGCATATGTTCTAAACCTTTGCAACCTATAAGATTGTTGCAAATTTATTTGTGATGCATGGAAGGTAGAGAAAGATTTTTCTAACTTTTCCTCTTCGGTTTTTGGTTGCCCACAAAAATCAAACCTTGAACATAATTTTAATAAAGCAGATGTGTAATCATTTACACTTTTGAAATCTTGGAATCTGAGACTATCCCAATCAGCTTTAGCCATAGGGAGTAATGAATCCCTTTGATGGTCAAATCTGTTTTTTAAATTTTCCCATAAAACACTTGGATCATCATAATTAAAATACTCTAATTGTAGTATTTCATCGATGTGTTTATGGATAAAGACGGCAGCTGTTGCTTTGTCTTGTTCGTCACATGTGTTGTCTTCTGCAATTGTTTCTAGTACACCCATTGACTTTAGGTGTCTTTTTATATTTGCAGTCCAGGGCATATAGTTTTCTCCAGAATTTTTAAGAGCTAAAAATTCGAGCTTTGCAATACTCGTCATTTTATTACTAAACATAAATAAGATAAATATTAGAACTTTGAGAAAGTATCTAATATGTTTTATAATTTTTTTTATTTATCAATTTGTAGTAAAAATTAAGACTTTTTATATGGGTAAATTTGTGTTGGTATGTATGTATATATAAAAAAAAGATTGTATCTTAAAATGAGTATTTAAGACACGAATGATTATTAACATAATTTAATAGAAGTTATTATCATATGTAAACAAATGTTATCATAAGAATAAAATATTAGTGTTGATAAATAAACGCTAGTAAACATAATTAAGCATTAGATTACATATTTTGTATATATATGTACTAGCTTAATATTTTGTATATATTTTGTAAACATAATTAAGCATTATACAAAATATGTAATCTAATGCTTAATTATGTTTACTAGCGTTTATTTATCAACACTAACATTTTATTCATATGATAACATTTGTTTACATATGATAATAACTTCTATTAAATTATGGTAATAATCATTCGTGTCTTAAATACTCATTTTAAGATACAATCTTTTTTTTATATATACATACATACCAACACAAATTTACCCATACAAAAAGTCATAATTTTTACTACAAATTGATAAATAAAAAAATTTATAAAACAGATTAGATACTTTCTCAAAGTTCTAATATTTATCTTATTTATGTTTAGTAATAAAATGACGAGTATTGCAAAGCTCGAATTTTTAGCTCTTAAAAATTCTGGAGAAAAATATATGCCCTGGACTGCAAATATAAAAAGACACCTAAAGTCAATGGGTGTACTAGAAACAATTGCAGAAGACAACGCATGTGACGAACAAGACAAAGCAACAGCTGCCGTCTTTATCCATAAACACATCGATGAAATACTACAATTAGAGTATTTTAAATATGATGATCCAAGTGTTTTATGGGAAAATTTAAAAAACAGATTTGACCATCAAAGGGATTCATTACTCACTATGGCTAAAGCTGATTGGGATAGTCTCAGATTCCAAGATTTCAAAAGTGTAAATGATTACACATCTGCTTTATTAAAATTATATTCAAGGTTTGATTTTTGTGGGCAACCAAAAACCGAAGAGGAAAAGTTAGAAAAAACTTTCTCTACCTTCCATGCATCACAAATAAATTTGCAACAATCTTATAGGTTGCAAAGGTTTAGAACATATGCTGAGTTGAATATGATTCTCATTATACAAGAGAAAAATAACGAGTTATTAATGAAAAACCATCAAGCTCGTCCCACAGGATCATTGACAATACCAGAAGCAAATATTGCTTATAATAATGATCATAACAATTATGGGCGAAAATGGGAACGAGGCCGTGAACAAGGCCGTGGACGTGGTCGAAACAATGTTGACAGAACTCATTTTAGTGGTCGCAACCACTCATTCAAATGGAAAAATAATCGTGGTCGTGGTCGTGGTCGTGGTCGTGATCGTGGTCGTGGTCGTGGTCATGGCAAAAGAACTAATAATTACCATGCACCACAGAATAACAATTTTAACCAGCAACATAAGGCTAAAAATGAAGCTGGTACGTCCACAAATAATGAAAGTTCTTGTTTTAGATGTGGAAGTGCAAATCACTGGGCAAAAACTTGTCGTACACCTTCACATCTATGTCAACAATATCAAGCATCTCTGAAAAGAGAAGAAAAGGAAGTAAATCACATCGACAATGTTGACAATGTCGATACTGAGTTGAACCATATTGAAAATTTTAACCATGTCAATATTGATCTCAACGAATCAGATTTCTTTGAACCGGAACCATGAAAGAAATATTGTTAAAATCCAATAAATATCAGTGTATTTTTATGTTTAAAGTATGTTTAATTATTTCTCTTTCATGCAATGAAAAAGCTGTTTTGTTTTGTAAATTCGTACTATTTATGTACTAATTATTCTTTTTACGCATGAAGATTAAAAATGAATTTCACTGGAACAGAAGATCAAACAAACAATGTAGATATATGTATAGCAGACAGTGGTGCCACACATACTATTCTGAAATCCCAAAAATATTTTTATGAATTGAAACCAACAAAGGGAAACATTAATACAATATCAGGTCCTTCAAACTTGAAAAAAGGAGTAGGAAAAGCTAATATTGTATTACCTAATGGTACAAAGCTTTTAATAGAGGACGCTCTATTTTCTCCTAAATCAACAAGAAACTTGTTGAGTTTCAAGGATATATATCATAATGGGTATGATACTCAGTCGAGAACTGATAAAAGTAAAAAATATTTACATATTGTAAAGAAAGATCACATATTTGAGAAACTGCCAATGCTCCATTCGGGTTTGCATTATACATATATAAATGTGCCACATGCACATATGGCAGTCAAAGAAAATTATTGTGATTTCAACTTATGGCATGACAGATTAGGCCATCCAGGATCCATAATGATGAAAATGATCATTGAAAATACATATGGGCATTCATTGAAAGATCAAAAGATCCACAAAATAGATAAAATGCCTCTTTGTATATCATGTTCTCTTGGGAAATTAATTACAAGGCCTTCGCCATCAAAAATTGAAAAGGAATCACCTATGTTTCTTGAATGAATTCAAGGTGATATATGTGGACCAATTCATCCACCATGTGGACCATTTAGATATTTCATGGTCTTGATAGACGCATCCAGCAGATGGTCTCATGTCTCATTATTATCAACTCGTAATGTAGCCTTTGCAAAATTTCTGGCACAAATTATTAAATTACGAGCACATTTTACAGATTACACAGTTAAAAGAGTGAGACTTGATAATGCGGGTGAATTCACATCACATGCTTTTAATGATTATTGCATGTCCATTGGAATTATTGTTGAACACCCAGTTGCACATGTACATACACAAAATGGTTTAGCTGAATCATTAATCAAACGTCTACAGCTAATTGCTAGACCATTAATAATGAGAACAAAACTCCCTGTGACTATTTGGGGCCATGCAATTTTACACGCTGGATCACTAATTCGTATAAGACCAAGTGCAAACCACAAGTACTCTCCCATACAACTTGTCTCTGGCCAAGAGCCAAATATTTCCCATCTTAAAATTTTTGGATGTGCAGTATATGTTCCTATTGCACCACCACAACGCACAAAAATGGGACCTCAAAGAAGGTTGGGAATATATGTAGGATATGATACACCTTCTATCATAAGATATCTTGAACCTTTAACGGGTGATGTCTTTACAGCTCGATTTGCTGATTGCCAATTTAAAGAGGAAATTTTCCCTGAGTTAGGGGGAGAAAACAAAATAAAAGAAAAGGATTTATCATGGTGTGCACCTTCATTATTGTATCTTGATCCTAGAACAAAACAATATGAAACAAATGTTCAAAAGATAATACATCTACAAGAAATTGCAAATCAGTTGCCTGATGCATTTACTGATACACAAAAAGTAACTAAATCTCATATACCCGCTGTTATAATTCTCCAGCTCGAGTTGAAATTCCAAACAAGCAAAGGAATAATAATATAGCTATTGAATCCCAGAAACGTTTAAAACGTGGGAGGCCAGTCGGTTCAAAGGATAAACATCCTCGAAAAAGGAAAGCTCCTGAAAAGGAAATTGACCATTAAGAAAATAATATAGAAACCTTCCCTCAGGAAGGAGTGAATGAAAAAAACCTTCCCTCAGGAAGGAGTGAATGAAAAAACCTTCCCTCAGGAAGAAGTAAATGATTCCAATAAAGAATTGTCGATCAATTATGGTCATACACATATATTATGGAACCGAGATGAGATAGAAAATAATGATATATTTTCTTATTCTGTGGCAAGTGAGATTATGAATGGAGATGATACTCTTGAGCCAAAATCAGTAAATGATTGTCAAAATCGACATGACTGGGATAAATGGAAAGATGCTATGCAAGTTGAATTAAATTCTCTTAACAAAAGAAAGGTTTTTGGACCCATTATTCTTACACCTAAGGCAGTAAAGCCTGTAGGGTATAGATGGGTTTTCGTAAGAAAACGAAATGAGAAAAATGAAATTACAAGATATAAAGCTAGACTTGTAGCTCAAGGTTTTTCTCAAAGGCCGGGAATTGATTATGAGGAAACATATTCCCCTGTTATGGATGCAATCACTTTCAGATATTTAATCAGCTTAGCAGTTTCTAAAAATTTAGAAATGCGCCTTATGGATGTTGTTACAGCTTATTTATATGGATCACTTGATAATGATATCTATATGAAAATCCCAGAAGGGTTTAAAATTCCAGAGGCATTAAATTCAAAACCTAAAGAAATGTATTCAATCAAATTGCAAAGATCTTTATATGGCTTGAAACAATCTGGGAGAATGTGGTATAACCGTTTGAATGAATATTTGATAAGTAAAGGTTATACAAATAATCTTATTTGTCCATGTGTATTTATTAAAAGGACAACATCAGGATATGTGATAATAGCTGTATATGTTGATGATCTAAACATAATTGGGACGCATAAAGAAATTCATGAAACAGTCATTCTTTTAAAGAAATAATTCGAAATGAAAGACCTTGGAAAAACCAAATTTTGTCTTGGTTTACAGATTGAGCATATGCATAATGGAATACTTGTGCATCAATCAACTTATACTGAAAAACTCTTAAAGCGTTTCAATATGGACAAAGCAAATCCTTTGAGCACCCCGATGGTTGTTAGATCACTCAATATTGATAATGATCCATTTCGCCCTTGCGAAGATAGTGAAGAGGTTCTTGGTCCAGAGATACCATACCTCAGTGCTATTGGAGCACTTATGTATCTTACTAACTGTACGAGGCCTGACATTTCATTTGTTGTTAATTTGTTAGCAAGATTTAGTACAACTCCCCCTAAAAGGCACTCGAATGGAATTAAACATATTTTTCGATATCTTCGAGGTACTGTTGATTTAGGCTTATTTTATCCTAATGATTCAAAAGAAGGGTTAGTTGGTTATGCAGATGCATGTTATTTATCTGATCCCCATAAAGCAAAATCTCAAACTGGATACGTATTTAAGAATGGAGGAACTGCAATTTCATGGCGTTCTCAGAAACAAACACTTGTTGCAACATCCACAAATCATGCTGAAGTAATTGCACTACATGAAGCTTCAAGAGAATGTGTATGGCTAAGATCTTTGACACAACACATACTAACATCTTGTGGACTAGAGAAAGATGTAAATCCAACTCCAATCTACGAAGACAATGCAGCTTGTGTCTCACAGATGAAAGAAGGGTATATCAAAAGTGACAGAACAAAACATATACCTCCAAGATTCTTTGAATATACTCGGGACCTTATTAAAGACAAACATGTTGAGATGAGATATGTCCAATCCAGCAACAACTCAGCTGATCTTTTCACAAAAGCGCTCCCTACAACAACTTTCAGGAAACACGTTCATGACATTGGCATGCGTCATGTACATAGAATGTAACACGTTACAAATTGCAACTTGAGGGGGAGCTACAAACTGCACTCTTTTTCCCTTAGCTAAGGTTTTTTCCCACTAGGTTTTTTCTTTAGCAAGGTTTTTAATGAGGCAGTATTTCAAAGCAAAACTCCAAAGATGAAAAGTATCATCCAACAATGAACGTATGAATTATTGATCAAGTGAATGATAGTTATATGTCTGAGGGGGAGTGTTATAAATAATTGATGGCAGACAAAAACAAGTTCCATTCACATGTGAATAGTTATTATATTTTGTATATATACGTACATTAGCTCAATGAAAGATAGACATCGAAAATATATTCAACCACTATCATCTCTATTTTCTTTGATATCTCTCCTCTTTACAATCCAAATCATATCCCATAAAGTAAGTTTTATAACAGTCTAGTGTTTTTATGTCTCATTTTCTTAAAGAAACTACTTCGAAATATAACATTTTTATTTGGGTGACTTGGGCAAAGTTGAGTATTAATCAGCAAGTGCTTTAATATAATAAGAAGTGAACATATGATGAAGAAACCACAAATAACAACATGGATTTCAGTTATCAAGTTCTCATCCATCAACACAACACCTTCAGGTAAGGATAAAAAAACAAACCTTAACTCATAAACACAACACCAACTCCCTTTCTGCTCATGCATCATCATCTACTCCTGCATAAATAGGACTCGAATTCAACACAAAATGCATTTTCACAAACATACTACCGACTTTACTTTGTAAAAGTAAAAGATAATAAACTGAAATGAGCCAAGATTCTCGATTTAAACCCACGAAATTAGTTGAGTGACATCAAATCAGACCCGGAAACATAACATTGAAAGTGACTAATGAAATTTTAACTTAACTAAAATGATTCTTTAACTATCATATAAGAGGTGCAATTTTGACCCACTTACTGATGAAATGCTCGATCTGGGTTGTTTTAATCTCAAACTTACTAAATTCAAAGGTTTACCTAGAAGAGGTGTGAGTAGTTGAAAGTCGTTCAAAATTATTTTTAATATATACAAACCCCTAGATCGTTTTTATTCAAATATTTAATACATTAAATATCTAGAAAATACTCTGATAGAATGAAAGAAAAAAAATGAATTCTGGTCAACTCACATGTCACAACCCATTCTATTTTGACACAAGCTTGAAAAAGGCTCGTTTCAACCCGTTACCCAACCCCAGCAGACCAGCCAATCTTGTCACATCTAACGTATTGTATTTATAGAAAACATCTTGTAAACCAGGTGCACAAGGCTCCAGCATGCGCGGGGGGGGGGGGGGGGGGGGGGGGGGGGGGTTCTCGGGCCGACTTGGCTCTAATTTACGCAATCCTTAACTTGCATTACTGCAAGAGGTTGTTTCTTGACTCAACCCGTGACCTCCAAGTCACATGGCGGAAACCTTACAAGGTTGTGTACGTTTATAAATTAGGATTTTGATTAGAATGACTGATAATCATGGCATATACACATTGCCTTCGTGAACATACAAGGACAATGAACCATGTAAAGTATGCAAACTATGTTTATCTTCAAACAGATTTCCCCTTTATTTTGAAAAGCATTCATTCCTATGCTTCTATGTTAGTAGTTTGTACCCTGATGCAAGTGCATATGCGACATCCATTTTCTTATAAATGAGTCGATTTGGGTTATGTTTTATCTCATGTGGGTCAAACAGTTAAAAAAATATGAATAAAAGTAGTCTAAAATGAGAAGGAAGTTCGGTTGAAAGTGATTTGGTTGTGAATATATAGAATCACCGGGGTAACCCTTTACCCAAAAAAAAAAGTTCGGTTGAAAGTCACAGTAAGTTTAAATATAACACAAATAATTATATTTAACTTGTTATGATAAAATCAGAATAATATAAATTTTTACTCATATTTGACAGTATGCTATACCTAATAAATAAGTAATTAACTGGTTGAGCTACGTGTGCCAATTCTGTGTGGCCAAGATTTTCGCACTTATTTTTTTATAAGCCCAAGCTATACCTAATAAATAAGTAACTGAATGTAATTTTTTCTGCTTGTTTCTCAACTATTTAGATTTCTTTATTAATATTTACTGTATGAATATCTCATTTATTTTTTTTCGCTTATTAATAACTATTTAATATTTCATTGATCCAACCCCGGGTAATGCACGGGTTTCTAACCTAGTATACGATAAACAAATAAATAAGTATTCACATACCTCGTCGTCATCGTCGTCATCATCTTCCTTCTTAAGCTTAGTGGTACCACCTTCCTTATCAATCGGCAGCTTCATCCCTCCAAAAGGTGTGTCCACATCAATATTCCCTTTCATCGAATAGCCAGTGCCTTTTCCTCTAATCATGTCCCATAAAGCAGACCCACAATCTTTAGGCCTAAACGTGATCGGAATATCAAGGAAAGTAATACCATTTTTTTTAATATTCTCTGTTTTCGCAAGCTCCGCACAGCCAATGCTGACATCACACAGCCAAACCTCATAGTCAAGTGCATTGAGCCCCAAATCAAAATCATTCTTGTTTTCCAACTTCAAATGAAGAGTTGCAATAGTCTCTTCGAACGAAAACTTTTCAAACTTGATCTTGTCAATATCAACGTCAGGCTTGTAAGGTATTGGGATCTCGCCGTCTTTCTCGAGAGGCAGAGTTAGCCTTCCAAAAACAGGCACGTCAACGATTAAGTCAACTTTGAGTTTGTAAGGTATAACGCTGCCAGGCTGTATATCGGCATAAGTGTTCTTTATGTCATCGTATATTAAACAAAGTGGTATTTGCACAGTTTCGGAACCGTGTGCATGGATTGTTCCAGCATCGGGAATCAATCCGGAAATGAGTTTCCTTCCGTCACTTTCGATTAAGTAATTGATGTCGATAAGAGGGATGGGAATTGGGTTTGGGTTAGTGACAAGCACGTCTACAACAATATCAGCCCGCTTAAGGTTGATTTTGGGGATGTGAATCGCACTGACATCAGCGGTAGGCTTTCCGAATCCGATTGTCTCTTCAATCTTTTCACCAATATCTTGAATAAAACCCTTTACCTTCCCTAAAAATCCACTGTCTTCTCCTTCTTCATGTTCTTTCTCCTTAGTACCTCGCTCCACGATCTCTGGTTTATCGCATTCAGACATACCTTGAAAAAAACAAATTCAATAAATTGGTGTTACATCATTAACTTTTAACAGACATTAATCTACACAACCAGTTGTACACAATACAAAGCAAGAAGGTAAGTGGGTAAATGCTTGATCGCTTGTTTAAGTTTTATAAAGCACAAGGCTCTCTGAAGCGTTCAGGTCCTGAAAGGCGAGATGCTAACCGCAAGGCAAGAGCTTCACGTACACGAAGTGTTGCTCAATGTACAGCCAAATATACTTTATGTACAACAAGAAGTTGCATCTCTCTCATCTTCTTACATATCAACCCTTTCACTACAAGAAAACAAGGCAATAGGGGCGACATTTGTGGCTGCTAAAGGTGGTGATCGTCGTCGCTATTGCTTTTAGCGGCGACTCTCTCATCTTCTTACGTATCAACCCTTTAATTTTACCAAATAACCATTCATAATTTCTTCTTGTGTCTACACATCAGCCTCCTACAGACCCTAATTTTGACCAATTTTAACACAGATGTGCATGACGCACCACCACAAGGCCCTAAGGTGTTTTCTAGATCACCTCGCGCCTTAGGCACACTTCTTGAAACTGCATCGCTCAATCATGCAATACTTTTAAGTCCTAGTTTTTGTTATCCATTTGGCCCTAAGGCGTTTTCTAACATACAATTTAGTCAATTCATGTCAAATCCTAACGAAATCGATATCTTAAAATTACAACGCATAGATTAAACTTGGCGTAAGGGGGGGACGGGGCGCCCCCGTAATGGCTCTCCACCACGAGTGGATCACAAAATAACACCGTCGCCGCCACCTTTTATAACGCGTTGATTTGAAAACACGTCAAACATATCACGCATGATAAAATTCAAAAAGTGAACGTTGGTGGATGTACGTTAAATGTTACCGTTTTTTTTTTACCAAATATATACACACACGATATAAATTTTATTTACCAAACATTCTTTCAATCCAAACATTCTTTCTTTCAAAACATTCTTTCAAACAAAAAATACAAAGATGAAAGGTTCAAGCAAATGAGGTTCGGGTTCGATGAAAAAACCCGTACGACCGAAGGTTCGAGCGAATCTTGGCGAGCCGGCAAGATTTCGGTTGCAAGACAAACCCGACCCAATCCCACCATTTCCACCCTTTCAAACCCAACCGTTTCCACCCTTTCAAACACAACCGTATCAAAACCAACCGTTCGCTCCACCATTTCAACCTCACCAATTCAAACACAACCGTTTCCACCCTTTCAAACTCAATCCCACCATCTCGACCCACTAGAAGATGACACCCTCATCCACCAATTCGAACGAGCAAAGAAAAGACTTGTTTTGGAGACGAGTCATGGCTCATTTTCGCAAATTTCCCGGTTCAACGGAATGAAACATGGATCAAATGACTTCGAAGTGGGGCGATTTGAACCGGAAAATGAGTAAATTTAGCGGTTGCTTCATTCAATTGGAATTTTTTTTTTAACATAAAACCTGTTTTTTTAAACATAAAACTGTTTTTATTTTAAAAACATAAAACTGTTTCTTTTATTTTTAAAAATATAAAACTGTTTTTCTATGATAAAAACATAAAGCTGTTTTTTTAATTTTTAAAAACAGGAAAACAGTTTTATAAAACAGAAAATTGTTTTTTTTTAAACAGAAAACAGTTTTTATAAAACACAAAACAGAAAACAGTTTTTTTTTTTTTTTAAAAACAGAAAACAGTTATACAAAACAGAAAACAGTTTTATAAAACATTTTTTATAAATCACAAAACAGAAAACAGTTTTTTTTTTTTTAAACAGAAAACATTTTTATAAATCAGAAAAACAGTTTAATAAAAAAAACAGCAAACAGTTTATAAAAACAAAAAACAGTTTGTAAATCAGAAAAACAGAAAACATTTTTTTTAAAACAGAAAACAGTTTTTTTTTTTTTAAAAAAAACAGAAAACAGTTTTTTTTTTTTAAAACAGAAAACAGTTTTTTTTTTTTTAAAACAGAAAACAGTTTATAAAAACAGAAAAAACAGTTTATAAAAACAGAAAAAAATATTTTTTTTTATTTTTGTAGACCCGAAATCCACAAAGTGTAGCGAGCGAGGTGACTATCATGAAAAACGCCATAGACGACTATTGCCGAGTATACAAGCATAAAAGTTTTCCACACTTGGCGGCATGGGAAGTTGCGAGACATCACCGTGGGTACCGGTTGACTTGGTCGACATGGGGGGGCTGACGGCTCCAAAAAGAAGAGGAGGTCCTAAAAGATCAAAAACCTCCGAGTCCGGGAACCACACGACTTCCGAGTCGGGTAACATGCCCCAAATGAATTTGAACAACGAACCCGTTTACGAACCAAATCAACCCGTTGACGAACCCAATCAAGACGATACACCAACAAGGCCGCGCCGCAAGAAAAGTGGTGATTCGGCAAGTAAAGGAAAGGAATCGGTGGCGGAGTCGATCTTCGAAATCAAAGAGGCTAAATTGGTGGAAATAACCAAAGCCACTGATAGAAGAGAAAAACTAGTGGCGGCAAAACTTAAACGTGAGGAGGCGTATATTCGACACTTGAACGAAAAAGAAAAAAATAGTGATTTAAAAGTCTTGTTAGAACCGCACAACAATCTCGACAAACCGTTTAAGACGATCGTAATTCAACGCAAACGCGAGATATGTGAAAAGTGGGGTGGGAGATGCCTTAGATTTTTTAGGTTTTTTAATTTGCAATGTTTAGTTTTTTTTAGTTTGTAATTTAGATTTACTTAAATGAAATTTATAATTTATAATTTTATTGTTTTATTGTTAATTTATAATTTAAAAACACAAAAAAGAGGTTGTGAGTGATGGAATTCCATCACAAGTGATGGCCATTTCCACTAAAATCCATCACCAGTGATGGAATAATGCTTGATGACATGGCGGAACTTGATTGTAAGTTGTGAGTGATGAGTGAGGGATGAGTGATGGTCGCCCTTACCCCTAAGAATGCATGTACTTTCAACACATAGATCAAACTTTGCGTAGAGAAACTAAACCAAACTCTTGACAATAAGTGCATCAAGACTCCAGTCTACTAGGTATTTTTATCCAAATTTAAAAAAATTAAAAATTAAAAAACACAAAATTAAAAAAAAAAAACATCAATCAGTAAACAAGTTGATCATAGAACCTCTTACATCCATCCATGGCCTCTTAGGTGATCGGATAGGTATCGATCTCGATAGACTATTAATTTCAACTTACCTCAAATTATCGACCTATTTTCCCTATGCTAAAACTACTACACAGAGTGACAAATCTGATCAAAGCACAACAATAAGCATTTGACTACAGTCATAGTGCATTGACTTCACCACAATCCATAGATTTAAATTCAGATGATCATTTAACAAGTAACTAGCTCGGATTCAACATAATCAACTTATATGAACTCAAATCTACTAGCGATTGCTCATAGTAACTAACAGATCATAAAATCAAAAGGATCGGTACCTGCAAATCGTCAAAATTGAAGTTGAATCTGCACAGATCAGACAGATGAGATTAAGTAAAACAAGTAGATACAAAATATTCTAGATCAGAGCAAAGCTTATAGATCTAAAGATGTATGGAAAGAATGTGAAGAGAGAGAGAGAGTGCACCTGTTGCCGTATGAAATGTCAAGTGTTTGTGTGAAGTGTGTGTGGTTGATGATCCCGCCTTAAATATGTTGGTTCACCGTCCAATTGATCACAAATCACACGCTTTAGCCACGTCATATTGAGCATAACACAAGCCGACAATTGATAACCTAAATCGATCAAAATATATTAAAAAGAGTAGTTGTAATTTGTCCGAACTCACTTTTTAACCACCAAATATTTGGCGATTGTCACCCTCCATATTGTTTCTCGGGTAAATTACATTTTTCGTGTAGCGGGTTGTAATGGGTGATCTTTAATTTTAATAATTACAGTCGCAATCATTTATTTGGAAAATTTGTTGCATGTTTCGTCCTTTACCCCAAACCATGTTAGAAATTTAAGTTAACTATGATAATGTGTTTAGCAAGTGAGGGCATTTATGTCCTTTTTACCCTTTATTCCTCTCACCTTATAAACCTCTCTTTCACTTTCCTTGCCAAATTAGGGTTCCAAACTTCAGACCTGCTATCTAACCCCACCACCATCGTATGCACTTACTAACCTAAGTAGCCAGCATGGCGGCATTCAGGTCTAGATTCCACCGTCTCCAAGATCCTCTAGTACAGTACTGCCGCCACAATCTCACCCTAACCCCTCTTCGTCCGCATCATTATCTAATGCTCCTCATAATAGTGTCGTGGCGGCATCAGGAGCACATTTGAGATCCGCCACCTCCCCGAATATCTCCATGAGTGATGCAGATGTTAATGACTCTCAAAGCTCTGTCCAGAAAATTATACAGGAAATGATGATGTCATCCCAACTTGGCGGCGGAAATTCTTATGATTTAATTCAGTCAGGTAATAATAATTTGGGTGTTATGTGATTGTGGGTGGGACCTATTCAACTGTTGTTGGGATTGGTGAAGGTTCTTGAGGGAAGATGTGGTTCTTGCTGAAGCAAGAGAAGATGGAACTTGAGCGGTGGTTGGACCTCTCGCTAGGTTTCTCCACTGAGGAGATTGAACCGGCGAGCTACTGGTGTTGCTGGTTTGGAGTGGAAAAGATGAGATGGAGTTTGGGAACTTGGCGCCATTGAAGAAGATGAAGTTATTAAATGCTAATTTCTTTTATTTATTAATAATTTAAATAACTAGGTATAAAGACTAAACTACCCTTATGTGACTATACTTAACTGAATATTTTAACCAGGTTAGGGCCAAAGGACGAAACATGCAACAGGTTTTCCAAATAAAGGATTGTGATTGTAATTATTAAAGTTAAAGGTCATCCATTGCAACCTGCTACAAACATAAAGGACGAAAAGTGTAATTTACCATTGTTTCTCTATAAATTACTCTTTATCATCATTCGATCTTCATGTTCGCTCTCCTTCAAAATTTTGATGAATTCAAAAGCTGTGATAATCTCTGTCACTTCTTTCTCACTCTTTAAGTAAAAAAAACAAACCCTTCCAACCCGTCTGCGCGTCTACTATCAAAGCCTAGGGTCGTTCAGCTATACTCCTTGACCGTAATTGCTTCAGCTTCTCGAGAGACTTGGCATTCCAGACTGGGTCATCCTTAAGACTGTGTGATGTCAAGATTTTCTTTTCTGAGTTTTTCTAATAAATCCATAAATACACATTGTAATGCTTGTAGTATATTGAAATCATCCGGATTACCTTTTACCTCTATTGTGTTACATTCGACTATTCCTTTACATGTTATGCATTGTAATATATGGGGTCCTTCACCTGTTATTTCTAGATCTAGATTTCGATATTTCATTATGTTTACTGATTATTTTAGTCAATTTATGTGGATTTATCCGTTGACTCATCGCTCTCAGGCGGTTGATTCATTTCGTCATTTTAAACCGCTTGTTGAGAACCTCTTTTCATGTACCATCAAGTATCTTCAATGTGATGGTGCTCCTGAGCTTATTCATGGCCCGATGGCTCGATACCTTTCTGACTCTGGTATCGTGTATCGTATTTCATGCCCTTATACACCCCAACAAAATGGGGTTGCCGAGCGGAAAAACCGCCATCTCTCGGAGGTTGCTCGTGCATTGTTATTTCATGCTCATCTACCAAAGCTATTTTGGTATGATGCATATGCCACTGCTGCTTATCTCATCAACCGGTTGCCATCACCGGTTCTTCATTCTTCATCTCCTTTCGAGATTCTTTTCGGTCATCGACCAGATTATTATATTCTTCGTACTTTTGGGTTCCTATGTTATCCGTTCACTGGTGACACTCGAGCGAATAAACTTTCACCAAAGTCTACTCCTTGTATATTTGTTGGTTATGCTCCTTCTCACCTTGGTTATCTTTGTTATGATCCGTTATCATCTCACACGTATACTTCTCAACATGTTCGATTCTATGAGACGATCTTTGGTATTCCAAGGAGTTCTTCTTGTCCCACATCTCCTTCTACTTCTATTCCTTTCTTTGTTCCTCCTTCTTCATATTGTCCTTCATCTCATGATTCACCTCTTACTACTTCTGTATCATCTTCTGATATTTCTCCTCCTACTTCTTCCCCCTCCCATCCGTCTTCTTCTCCTCCTCATCCTTTTCCTCCTACTTCCTCTCATCACATGATTACTCGTTCACACGATCATACTCTTCAGCCTAGACAGTTCCCTGATCATGTTCTTTTTCAGGCTTCTACTGTCCCTACCACTAAGCATTCTACTTTTAGACGGGCTCAGCAGTGGTCTGTTTGGTGGGATGCGATGTGCTCTGAGATGACTGCATTACACTCAAACAAGACCTGGATTCTTGTTCCAGCCCCTGTTGATGCAACATTGTTGGTTGTAAGTGGGTCTATAGGATTAAGCATAATCCTGATGGTTCAGTCAGTCGATACAAAGCCTGACTAGTTGCTAAGGGTTTCTATCAGACTGAGGGTATTGACTACACTGACATTGTTAGTCTTGTGGTTAAACCTACTACTATTCATCTTGTGTTGTCTATTGCTTTTACTCGTGGTTGGACTATTCGGCAGGTTGATGTCAATAATGCCTATTCTTCATGGTGATTTGTCTGAGACAGTGTATATGTCTCAACCTCCAGGCTTTGTTGACTCTTCTCGACCTCATCATGTATGTCTTCTACAGAAGGCTCTTTATGGCCTGAAGCAAGCTCCTCGAGCTTGGTTTTCTAAGCTTTCATCTGCTCTTCTTGCTGATGGTTTCTCATAGTGTCTATCTGACACATCATTGTTTGTCTACCGTCGAGATTTTGTTATGTGCTATGTTCTCGTATGTGTGGATGATATTATTATTACTGGGAGCTCTTCTAGATTTGTTACTGGTTTGATTAAGCGGCTACATTCTCTGCTTGCACTCAAGGATTTGGGTGTTTCATCATACTTCTTGGGTGTACAGGCTACATTCTCTGATGATATTTTACATCTTTCTCAGCAGAGGTATTTACTTGATTTGTTACGGCGTACTAGGCTTGCTGATTATCGCCTATTGTCTACTCCTGTTGTTACTGGACGACAGCTTTCTCGTCACACCGGTACTCATTTGACTATCCTACTTTATATAGGGGTACTGTCGGTGCATTACAGTATTTGGTTTTGACTCGACCCAAGATTGCATATGCGGTCAGTAAGGTGTCTCAGTTCTTACAGACACCTACTGATCGACACTGGGTTGCAGTCAAATGTATTTTGAGATATCTTCGAGGCACGGCTTCTCATGGCTTATGTATTCGACAATCTGATAGTTTGGATGTTCATGCTTATTCTGATGCTGATTGGGCTGGGTGCCTTGATGATCGTCGATCGACTACTGGATATTGTATTTTTCTTGGACCCAACCTTTTCGGTTGGAGCTCCAAGAAACAACATACTGTTGCCCGTTCTAGTACAGAGGCCGAGTATCGTGCATTGGCTCATACTGCTGCTGAGATTCGGTGGATTTTTGTCTCTTTTACAGGAGCTTCATATTACTTTATCATATCCACCTACTCTTTGGTGTGACAACATTGGTGCCACTTATCTTACAATCAACCCAGTGTTTCATCAGCGTACGAAACATCTGGAGATTGACTTGCACTTCAATGTGCCACTCTTTGGTGTGACAACATTGGTGCCACTTATCTTGCAATCAACCCAGTGTTTCATCAGCGTACGAAACATCTGGAGATTGACTTGCACTTCATTCGTGACATGGTGTTAGCAGGTATTTTGTGTGTTCGGTATGTCTCCACTACACTTAAAATTGCAGATCTTCTGACTAAAGGATTGTCTTCGGTTCGCTTTGACAATTTGCGATCCAATCTTCACATGGATGCTCCCTGTTTCGCTTGAGCGGCATATTAGTGTGTATTGTTAGTACTCATATAGAGTTAGTTATGTTAGTTAGTCTATCACCTTGGGTTTGCTAGTGTGACTTTCACTGTCACATGGAGTTAGAGGCGGTGACTTTTTCTATATATATGATTGTATGTGTACGTTGTTACAATAATGAAAATGTGATATCATTCTCATCCTTTCGTTTTACAAACCGCTCGTCGCTCGTTCGGAAATTGCTCTAAAAATGCTCGTTCGATTTGACGCTCGGTTATAAACAAGCCGCTCTGCTCGGTTCGATTTGTAAACGAGCCAAGCATGAGCAAAGCTCCACTCGGCTCGGTTTGACTTGAATTATTATCTTTAATTACAATATATATACATATACACATACATATCTAAACATGTATATACATATATATACACACACCTATATATATACACACACACATATATATACTTAGATATAAATTAAATTTATAGTTTTATATATACCACTTTGTTAGATTTTGGTCCACCGTATATGAATTTATAAAAATATATATACATACTTGCCCAATCACACCAATAAAAAAAATAATATCAAATCTAAAAGTTAAACCCTAAACCGATAAATGACAGTTCGCTCATCGCCTCAATGTTTCATGTCGTTACCTTATGTGCGTGAGTGTTATTAGTTTTTAATGTATATGTTCAGCCCTTTTTAACACTTTTTAGCCAAGTTTTAAATTTATAAAACACGATATTTACTAACACTAAACACACATATGGGCAAGTGCACCCATCGTGAACGTAGTATAGTGTTGGTAAGATACCGAGGTCGTCCAAGGACACAAGAGCTTTTAGTACCGGTTTATCCTCAACGTCTAATCAATTCAAAAAGTTTAGAAAAATGTTTTAAACTAAAAAAAATAAAAACTAACTAAGATGCTGAAAATAAAAATAAAAATAAAAACAGATAGAAAGATGAATCACTTGGTTCCGACTCGTGTATAGTGTAACCTTTGATTATTTCCGCACTTTTGCACTTATTTAAGAGATTATCTTAGTTATTGTAGTAGGCCCCTCTTTTGAAGGTGACGTTACCCTCAACCCAGTAGTTTGAGTCAGCAAGGATACAATCCTAAAGGGTCGGATTATTGAAAGATAATTAATTAAGTTATTAATCCAAATTATGGTAGGCCCCTCTTTTGAAGGTGACGTTACCCTCGGCTAAGTAGTCTGAGTCAGCAGGGATACAATCCTAAATAGCCGGGTTATAGTATTAATAGTAGTTTAACTTATGAGGGGGTCAAAGAGTTTGGACCCCCGCCATCCAATACCATTAAGTATTGAAGGAGGTCCTACTAAATTTGACCCAGGTCCCTTGCAGGATCTCTAAACGCTGAACAACGGCAAGACTCTTACCAAACCGTTCCCTTAACCCCCGACCAGGTAGCCAATATACCTCCATATAGACCGTGGAGATATGAATGGTGAAAATCTTTTATTTTATATAGACAGTAAAATAATGCCAAGACACCACGGACAAACGATAAGGAAGAGTCACCTTCAACATAAGAAACTAGTTATTAAAGTCATTAATACAAAACCAAGTAAAAAGTGCGAAAAGATTAAAAATAAAAAGTATTACACTAGACACTTGTCTTCACCAAGTGATGTAAGAGACTTAGGCAAACATGGCCTTGATTGTCAAGAACTCTTACGATCAATCTTGGATCCCGAGATGACTCACACACTCTATGATGGACAATGGATGATGGTGGTGGATGATGGTGTTATGGTGGTGGTGGGTGAAGTGTGAGAGAGGTGGTGGGCCAAGGGATGGTTTGAGCTTAAGCCAAGCACTCCTATTTATAGGCTGAACAGAAGCTCGGGCACGGCCCCGTGTCCACATCCTTCTCTTTCTTCATTTAATGCAGCTTGTCTTATTAGTTGACCACGCCCCCGTGTCCGCTGAGCACGACCCCGTGTGCAGAAGCATATCTGTACTATCAAGATTTGCCTGGATTCTGCGAATCTTATAGTTGACCACGGCCCCGTGTCCGCTGAGCACGGCCCCGTGGTGGGCAATAGAAGCTTCTACCACTTTGTCTTTTCTGCTGACACTTGGGCACGCCCCCGTGCTGGCTGAGCATGGGGCGTGTTCAGTCTTCTGTCTTCTTGTTTTGCTTGGGAAGATGTTGTCGTGGGGTCGGGGCATGTCACGTTTGTTCCTTTTCTTGTATTTATGTTAGATTTTGCTGTCTTTTTGTTTCTTTTGTTAATTTGAGCTCATTTAATCCTGAAAATACAAAAGGAAGACAAAAGCACACTTTTTCCAACATTAGTACTAAAAAAGGTTAGTTTTATGCCACAATTGATGTAATTTATATGTTGCATTTTGCACACATCATTACCCTAAGTTGATCGTCTCCTGCTCCCAATGTCATTGTTTATGCAATATGATCATCGCCTCGTCGGCCACAACATTGTTATTCATAAGAAAAATATTATGTCATGAATTGTGGTTGTTTTTAAAAACATAAAAACTTGAGACCCAACATTGTCACTATCTCTCTCAGCAAATTTAAATCGGGCGACACGGTTGCAAACCGAACTATAAACTGGAAATGACGAGTTGAACATTCTTTTACATGTTCTAATATGTTTTACCAACTTATATAATGTCAAAAAATATGTGTGTAGACATTTATAAGTTCATCTTATACATTTTCCGAAAAACTGCGTTTTGACTTTCATTTTAATATAACTTTCACTCGTCATTTAACCAACTTAACGTGATCTTCAGGAGGTGCCTTCTTAGGGGATTATCACCTACCATACTACGATCACGTAGCCATGTTCAATTCGAACAATGGCTGGACCATAATGGTCATAACCGAAAGTCAAAGCAAAAGTAAATTTGCTTGACTTTCGGCTAATTACTTAGCCTACAAAAGAAATGAACTATGAAAGAACACTTTCAGGTGTTCTAGGAGGAACAAGAACTCAGTGGGAGGCCTCTAAAGAGAAGCAAACTCCAGAAATGAGTGATTTAGAGAGAAATCTGGAAATGAGCAAGGAATGAGGTGAGTTATGGTTGCTATTTATACTTGAACAAGATCATCTAGATCATGCCAAGTGTTAGTAAGCTTCTCCAGATGTTAATAAGTGTCTAGTGATGTGTCAAGACCAGGGAGAAGTGGCAAAATCACGAGCAAAGTGTCAAGAGTGCAAGTTGCCTTGGGCAGCAAACAAAACTGCCAGCTGCAGTCCCTTACGGACCATAAGTGATCAATGCTTACGGTCCGTAAGGACCTTGGCGCCCATGGTTTTCAAACTTCTTACGGTCCGTAAGACTCAAAGTCTTGCGGTCCGTAAGAGGTTGTAAGATACAATATTATTAATTGCCTTACGGTCCGTAAGTCATAAGCCTTGCGGTCTGTAAGTGTCACTCAGAGGCCAAAAATTGGCATGTTGACATATTTAGTCCCTCCACATCCAATCTTCCATTATTTTGCACATTTAGTCCCTCTCATCCAAATAACTTGGCATATTTGAGAGTTGATTGGTACGATGACCACTAAAGGGTCACGAATGGAGGATCTAACCAATCGCTTATTCATAGAGTCAGACAAATGGTATGAAGAACTCTTCCAGCAAAATGGGGTCGAAATGCGTAACCAATGAGCCACAATTCAAACCATTGAAAAACAAGTCATTCAGATCGCCAAAGCACTCTCTTGATGACTATAAGGAGCTTTACCAAGCAACACGGAAACAAACTCGAAGGCTCATATACATTTCAGTCATTTGAGAAATAGAAAAGTAGGTTCAGATGATGAGGCTACTACACCAGCTCAACTCCCAAGTACCACCCCTTCAACTCCCATCTGAAAAGCCAGCCAGCAAGCTTGCCTGTCGAAACACAAAGCTCAACCACCCAGTAACATTTGAAGAATTAACTAGAACCATAAAACACAAAGTTACCTACCCAAGACATCTAATCAAGCAAAAGATTGGGGAACAATTTGAGAAATTCATAAGTCTGCTGAAATAACTCTATGTGAATCTTCCCTTCATTGAAGTCCTCACGCAAATGCCAAAGTACTCAAAGTTCATGGGTGACTTCCAAACACATAAAAGAAAGTTCGAGGAACTCCATCAAGTTGGGTTAGGAGAAGAGTGCTATGTTGTCCTCCTCAACAGGCTTGGTCCATTGGCGGCTTTACTGTAAGCAATGCACTTGCAGACCTAGGAGCAAGCATCAATCTCATGTTGGCCTCAATGTTTGCAAGATTGGGGATCGGGAAGCCACATCCCACGAAAATGGGTATTCAACTCGCAAACCGCTTAGTCAAATTCCCACAAGGAGTTGCCAAAAACATGCGGATAAAGGTTGGTAAACTTTTCTTTCCCGCTGACTTTGTAATCTTGGACATGGAAGAAGATAACTAAGTCCCATTCAACGTAGGAAGACCTTTCCTAGCTACTTGAGGAGCTATGGTAGATATGAGTAATGGAAAACTGACACTGAGGGTAGTAAATAAGTAAATGAAATTTGAAATTGGGCAACCCACTGGAGACGACCCAATGAAGCCTGTAGAAGCCATTGATTTAAGTTTAGGTTATGTATTTGAAAAAAGCAAACTCAAGGGATGCATTGCATCCCCTAATAGTAACATATGATCCTCACTTTTGGTCCAACAAAAGACCCATAAAACGTGGTGCTCTACTGAAGCATTCCATGAATATGTAAATAAAAATATTAAACAAGGACTTAAATATTTGGACAAGTGGTCTTGATAATATGGCTAGGCGAGCATATTATCAACTAAAGATTTCAGCATTTCAAATTAACTTTATAATTGGGAATCCTCATGCGTCCTTGCTTAACCAGTTATCCAAAAATTTAATCCTAGTCTTTTGATATCTTTGGTAGTGTTTGGTATGTAGGAATAAGAAATGGAATGGACCATTACGAGAGAATGAAGAAATGGGTGTTTGGTTGGCCAATTGAATGGAATCACCCATTACATAAGGCATTCCATTCCTCCAAAATCATTCAATCCCCCCCCCCCCCATGTTTCTTTTTCATTACATCACCTCTTGCACCCTTCATTAACAACACCACAACCTATCACCATGGCCACCACCCACCACCGATGCCCCCCGCCAACCACCAGTCGCTGCCACCCGCCATCTCCTCCACCTCGATAGCCACCACCGCCGCCGCCAGCCACCATTGCCACCCACCACAGCCTCCGCCACCACTAACCACCACTGATGGCCATCACTGTCGTCGCAACCGCCGCCACTCACCTCCATCAGCAACCCGCCACCACCCGCCCGCCACCACCCACCCACCGCCGCCCCCACCAACCACCTTTGATAGCCATCACCACCGCCACCCATCGCCGTTGTCGCCTCCCATCGTCGCCGCCACCACCACCCACCACTACCACTTATTACCATCCACAATCATCGCCACCCACCACCACTCACCGCCGATTTTATTCCTTCGTCTTTTCTTGCCTACAAAACAATACACGGTAATAGGGCTGTAAACGAACCGAACGTTCAGCGAACAGTTCGTGAACCTTTCGGCGGGAAGTTCGTTTATGTTCGTTCGATTAGCTTAACGAACGAACACGAACAAAAAAATTCGTTCGGTTAGCTTAGCGAACGAACACAGGTCTCTTTCATTCGATTGCGTTCGTGAACGTTCGGTAATATGTTCGTTTAATTATATTAAAAAATAATAAATAATAAACTTTTTATCTAAACATATTAAAAACTTGAAACCCTTTTTTTCTAAGTTAGCTAAAATTTGGACATTCTAAGACATTTTGGAGAAAATTATTTCTAAGTTAGTCAAACTTTATTTATCGTTTGGTGGTGTGATAGACTTCTTGTGTTTTGATTTATCATTTAATAGTTATATTTAACTACCTATATCCAATGTTTAAGGATAACAATGTTTTCATTTTTTTATTTTCAAGTTAAATGTTCGTTTGTATTCATTTTGATTTGCTTGCGTTCGTTTGTGTTCAAGACCAATGTTCACGAACTGTTCGTGAACAATTGAATTTCCTTAACGAACGAACACGAACGTAAACTTATGTTTGGTATGCGTTCGTGAACAGTTCACGAACATGTTGATTTCCTTAACGAGCGAACACGAACATAGCTTTATTCGGGTTCGTTCTGTTCGTTTACAACCCTACAAAGTAATAATTCATTACATTTCCACATGGTAACCAAACAAGAATGGAAGAGCAATGATCCATTGCATTACCTTGTTCATTCCATTACCCCATACCAAACAGACCCTTTGTATGAAGCTGAGGAGGTCTAGAGATGAACGTATAACCAAACTTCCGTGAAAAAAATCTATTATATAGAGAAATGGATTATAATCAAACTTACTTGAAAAGGGATTATTTATAGAAATAAATAACTCAATTTGATTAAAAATCCTTAAACTACGTGATCGTGAGTTTTATGATCATCATAACCATTCACATCATTACCATCTTATACATCTCTAATCCACAATCTAAAACCACTACTTTAACGGTGTGGTCATCATCCAAACCACTATTCCCTTATTTTAATTTATTGTTGTTTAAAGGAAAAGGAAGTATTGGAAAAAGGAAAAGGAGGCCTGTGCCGTTGTTTAATCCATGCAAACCATAATGGATGAGACAAGGAGATGATGTAGCGATCTATTAATAGTCCTACATGGCGATTGATGACCTAACTCATGCCCCCACCCACACACCCTTTGGCCTTACTTAGGATATGTTTGGCATGGAACTTTTAGGAGCTTTTAGGAGCTTCTAGCTTTAAGATTTTAAGAAAAAGTTCATACTCAATAAAAAGTCTTGTTTGGTTGAAGGAGCTTTAAGTTTTTAGGTTAGGAGCTTGAAGCTTTTGGTTGAACGCTACTAATAGTAGCGTTTAGAAGGAGCTACAAGCTTTTAGGGAAAAAATGACTATTTTAACCTCTAAAAATAAGGAACTTTTTAATGCACCAACTTTCTAAATTTTTAGTTATGTCCATTTTGGTCATTTTATACATTTTATTAAAAGCTCCAGCTACTCTACCAAACACCAAATATATCTAAAAAGCTACAGCTACTAGCTACCAGCTACCAGCTTCCAACCACTAGCTACCAGCTTACAATTACCAGCCACCAGCTACTTTTGCCAAACATACACTTAATACTTTAGAAATAAATTATTTTGGTTAAAATGTTAAAAACCCTTGAACTATTTAAAACTTAATTCTTTGGAAATAAATGATTTGATTAAAATGTAAAAACCCTTAAACTATCTTATATCTAATACTTTCTTTATATAGCGAAGCAAATTAATTCCTCACTAAATATGATCAATTTAAAAAATTTGATAATATTTTGGTATCTATTTAGTAAGTAAAATTATAATTAAAAAGTTTGATAATATTATGGTTTCTATTTAGTAATTTAAATTATAACTAGAATTACCATCCGTCGCAATGCGGCGATGATTCTTTAGTTATATATCGTATTAGATGAAATGCAAATGTTTCTTACATGACTACGAGTCTGTGTGTAAAAAATAGAAAAGAATAACTAAGTCGATTTCTGGCCCACGCGTTGCGACAGACCTATCAAACAGGAAAAATAGACGCGCCGCGATGAGCCTGTCAAACGGAAAAAGTAGATGAAAAAACATTAAACCCCACACGCACATTGCGACGTGTTAACTCGGAAAATTTAGAACGAAACGTTAAACGGAAAATTTACGAAAGATGAAAAGTCTAAGGGATCAAAACTGAAAGAAAAAAAGTGTTGGGGTTAAATTGTAAAAGATGAAAAACTTTGTGTGAAAAGCAAAAAAAATCAAAGGGGTTAATTGCAAAAGATGAAAATTTTAGAATTAAAAGTGAAATATCAAATTAATCAAAGGGTTAAATTACTTAAGATTGAAACTTTAAACCCAATTTGCCAAATATGTAAACTTTAGAGTTAGAAATGAAAATTTCAAAATTATTTTTGAAAAACTCCCAAAACATCATGTACAACACATATATGCATAAATAAGTTACTAATTTATAGTATTTAGATTAAATTTAAATTTAAATGGACATATTATAAATGTTTTACAAAATTGTATAGCATAGGGTTCATAAATGATAGTTCAGGTATTGATGTTGTACAATGAGTTCGATATATATATATATTTATTAAATCCCACTTTGGAAGCCACAATCTTACTAGTGCTTATCTAATGCATATTGCCTTTATGCATTTGTGTACTAGTGCTTATCTAATGCATATTGCCTTTATGCATTTGTGGTCAATTGGCCCATTTGGCAACTAAATTTAAGTATTTGCGGTCGTTTGTACAAAGAGATGGTGACATAGATAGTGATGTAACCCATCGCATACAGGCTAGCTAGTGTAGATGGGCATTGTGCGATAGGAGGTTCCCAACTAAATTAAAGGAGAAATTTTATAAGGTAGCAGTTATGCCCGCTATGCTATATGAAACAGACTGTTGGGCTATCAAGAAGACACAAGCGCACAAGATGGAGGTAGCAGAGATGAGGATGCTGAGGTGGATGTGTGGACACACGAGGTTAGATCGAATAAGAAATGAGGTTTTTAGGGAAAAATTAGGAGTGGCTAGTATATCGGATAAGATTAAGGAGGGGTGATTAAGATGGTTTGGGCATGGAAAGCGGAGGCAAACGACGACACCAGTTAGAATAGTGGAAACTCTTACTGTGAAGGGGAGGAGAGGAAGAGGCAGACCCAAACAGACATGAGATGAGCAGATTAGACATGATTTACTAAAGTTGCATCTCTCTCAGGACATGCTCCGAGATATGACTTTGTGGAGGCGTAGGATTAGAGTTAAGGATTTCTAGAGGATATTGCAGTAAGATTTTAGGTGTATCTTAGGGACGTAGTTTTTTCTTATTCTTTAAGTGACTTTACCGGTGATTGTCTTCTTGTGTTTATGCCCAAACGATGTTGTATGCTATTATACATGATTTGTCACTTTGATCACTTTCCTGGTATTGGTGACTTCTTTTTTCTATTTTCTTTGACTTGGTGTGTTAGTATGTTGTTCATTTTGGAGCCGAGAGTCTCTCTAGAAGCAGCCTCTCTATCCCTAGGGATAAAGGCAGGGACTGTCTACATCTCACCCTCCCCAGACCCTATAAGTAGCTTTGCTATTTGTGGGATTTACTGGGTATAGTTCTTTGTTGTTTATTGCCTTTATGGTTAACTATTCTTATATGGCTGGTAACCTCGGTTTCTAAGTTGTGTCAACATGTAATCAGGTCTCTTACCCTACAACGCAGGTGATGGTGAAAGAAGTTCGAGGTGAGGGAAAAGAGACCGTCGAAAAGGGTTGCGAGAGAAATAAAGAGTTGCCCTGCACTTAAAACCCGGGGCAAAATCATATTTGTTTCTTAAGTAGCTCGGTTTGAATGGTTCATTCAGTTTCTAATGGTTTTTGAAGATCCCTACTTTTCACCTAGTTTGTAAAAAAAATGCTTTAGATTCGTCAAACCATATGAAAGTCACCCAGGACATAATTTATACTATTACAACTTATTTTTTTTTAAAAAGGGAATATATGTAAAATTCATTTTCTAATATAAGTGGACAAAGGGAAAATTGTTCAAAAAAGTTGAACCCATGAAAATAAAAGCAGGTAAGTCATCCTCTTATCATCCTCACAAGAAACAATGAACTAATTACGAAAAAACCGAAAGCTGGTTTTAAAATCAAATTGGATGAAATGAAAACTTAACGCTATCGAGTAAGAAGACGGTATGAAGGTAAATCCTCAAGCTGAGTCACATCATCTTGTAAAAGCTCTCTTTCCAGCTGGCGGCGTGTTGATTTCATCACAGCCTGTATCATGGAATGATAGTTATGATTACAGAAGCAATACAATTACAATAATAATAAAAAAAAGTTGAATAAACTGGTTTAGGACACTATATGCGTTAAAAGTAGACTTTGGATGACTTTCCACCCGTTTAACAGATTCAAGTTTTGCACATACATTGAAATCCATATAAGAAGCGTGCATGGCAAGCCATTTATGATCCATTAGCTTGAATGTGATGCAATACAGAAGGTCAAATGCTGATTCATTTTCTGTAGGGAAATAAAATTATACAAAAAATATGTAAAATTGCTGATTCCTTAATTTATAAAAACATAAATAAATAAAGCAAATATATTTAAAAATGGGTGGCTGTATATACCTGAAAGAAATTTCAGGAAGGTTGCTCCGATAAAAGTTCGTGGTTTTACTGCATGGTTGAAACACTGTTAAAAGATTTGCCGGAATCTAAATTAAAATATGTTAAATGCAACTTTACTCAAAGAACGATGGAATAATAATGTAATTTTGCATTTGGAAAGTTAAAATACCAAGGGCTTGTAGAACTGTAGAAGTAACATTGCAAGAAGTTTAGTATCTAAAGTTATTGTACCTGCTTCAAGATCAAGCATCTGAATAAGCATGAATGTGATGTTGACACCTGCTACAGCAAAAGGATATTCCCACATTGCCCTCTCACCTTCCTGTTTCTTAAGAAGATCTTGAAATGATTTCTGCATAACATCAGTGTCCAACATGTAACAAATAAGCAACTGACATCTGGCAAAACTAATCCTGGCAAAATTGTCGGGTCCGTTAACAGGTTCGGGTCAAGATAGATAAGAAGCATACCGGAAAATTTCTAGCTAAATACAGCAAGTTCTCCAGTGATATGAACCCGCCACCCCTGTCACAGAACATTAGGGTTCATGAATAGGTAATATAATGCGGATTTCAAGGAAAATCAGGATATTGTTTTACCTAAAATCTGTGGAAGGATCTTTCCCTTGCCAGCCCATTTCCTTCCACTGCTCAGAAATTAGATCACGAAGTTCCTCTTCAGGAAATGCAGCTTTCCACAATGCCCGTAATGCTTCCTACAACAACGATATAGAAAATAAGTAGAAAATTATTGCTTCCCTGTTTTAGACATAAAGATATATTTGTGCATACACATTAATTGTAAAAGAACCGAACCAGCACGAGCGGGGCTTGTTTAGGTACATTAATTGGGTAAATGAACCAACATGAATGCTTAAACGAACGAATTTTGTTGTTTGTGTTCGTTCCTTAAGAAAGTGAACGTGTTTGTGTTTGTTTATGTCTGCTCATTAATATTTTAAACGAACATCATCATCATCATCATACTCGGTAAATCCCACCAAAAGCAAAGCTAAGGTAGGGTCTAAGGAGGGTAGATGTAGACAGCCTTACCTCTACCCCGTAGGGATAGAGAGGCTGCTTCCAGTGAGACCCCCGGCTCGTAATATTTTAAGAAGCATAATGAAAATAAACAAACCTTCAGAACATTAACTGACACCGATTATACGTAAGCAACGATATCTAAATTAAAGTCTAATGAGTAAATGCCAATAGTCATCAGATGATCCAGCAATATCCAACAATTATAAAGTAAATGTTATTGAATATAAACTAACGGACATAAACGAAGCTTAATGAAGGAACATAAACAGACATAAATGCATGAACATTCACGAACCTAAGTAATCGAACGGGACATGCGTTTATGTTGGTTCGTTTAAATTAAATGAACAAAAATTTGTTCATGTTTGTTCGTTTATCAAATAAATAAACATAAACGAACTACCCGTCGAACAGCTCACTGAATGTTCGGTTCATTTACAAGCCTACATGTACCTGATGTTCTGGAATTGAACTATCATAGGCTATGTCTAAACGGTTTTGCAGTCTTTGTAGGCAATCCTCCTGACAGCAACACAGAAAAAGAAAGCATGAGTCTACCACTTATGTGTTAAAGATACTTGTGCACATTATTGTTAAAAAGCGAAGTCACAAGCACAGCTGACAGAAAAAACACAACAAATCATATTAAGAACCAAACTCCCAATGCTGTTAGCCATAATCCATAATATAAAATAACTAAACAGTATGAATGTCCAAGGGCAACCTCTGTAGTGTACTACACAGTACACACAGAAAAAAATATATAAAAAACAAAATAAAAGAACTAGTTTAACTAATAATACCTGGGCTGGAGTCAAGTCAAATGAAGGACGAGACTCGCCGGCTTTTCTCTGGACACAAACACATGAAAGGCTTCTGCCAAGCCATGCTGTTGAGCCGGCAACAACCTCATCTACAACAAAAGGATGATGATGACCAGAACAAGTAAGTTATAGTATTCCCCAAAGTCATATTTTCAGCTATAGAAAACTTTCAAAACACGAATCATCAATCAATTAAACAGCAAACAGCCAAAACAAATTAGCTTCCTGCAGATACGTAAACACTTATCTAATTTTATTTCATTCATAAGTATCAATATTCAATCATGGCTAAGTGAGAGAAATTACATATCAAGGTAAAATTCCCCAAATATAACATACTATCAGAATATTAAATGTCAAGAAGCATAAATTACACAACCAAACCGATTAAACAAGAAACATTAAATGCTGTCCACAGTAGACAAACAGGTATCATTACATTATACTTTTTTTTTTTGAAAGTAAACTTCATTAAGACAACGCCAAACCTCAAACCGAGGCGGCCACAAAAACAACAGAAATCATTACATTACATTACATTACATTATACTAGAAACTAACAAATATAGGAATACTTTATGCTCAAAATAAATACAAATCAAATCATATTCATTCAAATAGTAAATAAATACTCAAAAAGTCAAAAAACTTTGTGCATCATTCCTGTTGTAAAGGTGATTCAATTAGTCACTATAACAAAATAATAATAATAATCACACACGCACATCTTCCGGCTCAACTAACTCAAGCTCAACCAAAACTACCTTATCAACCGTTTCATTTCACCTAAACGACGTCGTAACAGAACCTCCTAATCAATGAATCCTACAAACACTCACACAAAACTCAAATTGAATCAATCAAACCTACACTCAACAAATCAATCAATACAGATCCAATCTTCAACAAAATCACAACTAAAACGAATGCAGTTAATCAAAATCACAACAGGATGAGAAGATATTGAAGTATACCTGAAGTAGCGTGACAAGTATTGGTTCGATCGAGACCTTGAGGAATCCTGCGAACAGCGACGAAGGATCCGCCGTCATCCATTGGTGTAAAAACACACAGTAACAGACGCACTAATGGAGGTTTTGTTGTTCGGGCATTAATAGTGGAATACCGGCGAAGCACATCGTGAATATTGGGAGTAAAATATGGAATCAGTGGTTAATATTGGTAAATGAATGATAGTGACGCTGTTTACGTTTGGATTGGAAGAAGATGGAGTTAATTTGAGATGAGATAGCGAGAGGGTCAACTAATTTTGACCTTATAAGTGTCAATGCTTTGACTATTTATTGTGGTCTAACAATATTTCATTTGTTTTTTTTTTTTTTTTTTTTATTTATATAAAAAATCAACTAAAACAAAATATTTTTCTAGAAATAAAAATGCTCATTTTCTAGATGTTTATCGATGTGGGGCGATGCTTTTAGAGATGATGTCTCATATAATTTAGAATTCGTAGTGTGAAGTAGAAGGGTAATATTTGTCTTTTTTAAAAAAATCATGTTTATATCGGTCTGATAGTTTAGCTAGATTGGTTATTATGACTTTAGAACTGCAAAAAAACATACCTTTTATTTAATATTTTGTGTAAACAAGACAAGTCACTTGAGAATGACTGACTAGAAACTCAAATTGAGACGAGGTTAAACAAGTTAGAGCCTGAGTCAAACTTTATTGTCGCTCTTTTGATAAACAAGCTTGAGCACGAGTTTCACATATCGAGCTCGAGTCTGCTCGCGAGCCTAAAAGGGTTTACTAACAAACTAGGTTAAAACCCCATGTATCACACAGGTACATAAATAATTTATATACTAAATAATAAGAAAATACATCTTTAAATAAAAACAACATTACAATTATTAAGTATATATCACATGGGAACGTTTGATTCCTAATTTACTCATAATATTCGAGATATAATTTTATGATTATATAAAAAAACAAACGTTTATTCTTATCTAAATTTTTGTTTAAAATTATTTATTGAAAAACAAATATTTATTCTTATCTAATTTTCAGTTTAACATTATTATTTATTTTTATCTAATTTTCTGTTAAAATTATTATTATTATTATTATTATTATTATTTAATATAAGAGATAAATAGAAAAATAAGATGAGAAAGCACCAGAAAGTGACACGTGTCCAAAAAAGATTTTTGTTTACTAGTATAGGAAGATATTAACAAACTATAAATAAACAACATTTGTATGCATATAGGTATGGTTAGGGTGGTTTTCAAAAAAAAAAATTGATGTTTCATTTTTAACCCAAAGCTATTTGTTTTTCCACTTATAACACAAAAAGTTTTCATCTCTTGCAATTCAACCTTACAACTTTTGTACTTTCAACTTTGTCCCCCACACTTTTCATATTTCGATGATTTTTCGTTTTAAATTTTGCAAGTTAACACGGCGTAACGTGTGTGTGGTTCAACGTTTTAACATTTCATTTTACGCTTTGTACTAGATTTTGTGAGTTAACACGGCTCAACGTGCGTGTGTGGTTCAACGTTTTTACGTCGTCTATATTTTCCATGTTTGACAGGTTCGTTACAACGTGTGGGGTCCTAAATCGACTCAATTATTATTTTCTATGTTTAACGTTGCAGTCTAATTTTTTACATTAATACACCGTAACTTCAGTATTGGTTGTCGCTGGCGGTGGTGTGGTATTGGTGCTATTCGGCATGGTTTTACACCCCCGGCGGGTGGTAAATCTAGTTATTATTATATATAAATAAATATATGTAGATAATTATATAAAAACATATAAATAAAATAATTTAATAGCTAATAAAGAATAAATGAGCAAGCCTGAGCCGAGCTCAAGCTTTAAAAATAGAGCTCTAAACAGAGGCTCAGCTTGTTTACACCTCTACCTCTAATCCTACTCGTAATTTCACATTATTAGCTATTGTAGAACTCTCAACCTCATTGGGACAAACACCACTTTAAACGCTTTAATACCAATAGGCTAGCGCCCTTTAGTGAATAATATTATAACTAATTTTGAAATTAATAGGGTATAAAAAATGCTAAAGTGTAGGACAACCGTTCACAAAATAAATAAAATAACAATTTTTTAATCAATATTCTGATTATAATCAGTGTTGCAAAAATCGCGACTAGTCGGCGATTAATCGGCGACTAGTCGCTAGTCGGACCTCTACTGAGTAATTTTTCACTAATCAGTGAAAAAATCGCTAGTCGGCCTAGTCGGCCCTAATCGGCCCTAGTCGGCCCTAATCGGCCCTAGTCGGTCGGGAAAAATCGGAAAAAATCGGGAAAAAACAAAAAAAATTGGAAAAAAATCAGAAAAAATCGGAAAAAATCGGAAAAAACACATATTCCGGCCAAAACCTCCCAGATTCCGGTCAAAACTTGTGCACTTAAAAAAATTACGTATAAAAATATATGTATATATGTATAAAAACTTAAAATTATACATAAAAAGTCCGATCCGATTAATCCCGATTAATCCCGAGTAATCCCGAGTAATCCCGAGTAGTCGCTAGTCCCTACCTCACCGGCCCGCTAGCGACTAGCGAGTTCTCCAACCTTGATTATAATACATAAAAAGAACTGAACCAAACTGAAAGGAAATACAATACAAGAAATGCAAACTATACTAAGATCAGATTACAAAAGGAAAAAGAAAGAAAACACAAAACAACGGTGACTGAAGCACGTGAAGATCACGCTTTCCTTAAAACAGATTTCGGACCCCCAGGTGAACCCGTCTGTTTCCCAGGGTACAACAGCCTAAGCAGATTGTACTGTCGGGATTAGCCTAGCACCTGAAAGGATACCTAAAACAAAAGTGCACAGAGATGCAAAGTTAGAGAATTCGTTTAATGTGTGTGTTGTATGAACCATACGATTTCAGTATTGTGTGTCTAAAACAAAGCACAAAGCTTTGCATATATACTGGTTAGAATTCGAAATGATAAGTCTATATTGAATGCACAATTCAATAAAATAAATTGTAGAATTCAATAGCACCATGAATTCTGAAACTTATAGAAATAAATTTTAGAATTCAGTGGCACAATGAATTCTATAACTTAATCATTTGACTGGTGGAATTTGAACAGTCTCTAGCTGACAACACCAGACCAAGATGCATCTAAAAAATACTAAAGGCGGCTTGCGGCGATGCGAGCGTGCAAAGTGCGCCACATTGCCCTTGACCCGGTCTCGTGCCCGTCGGGTGCTTCGCACCCTTCTGGCTACCACTGGGTGTGAGTTGTCACACAAGAATACATTCGTATAGAGAATTTTAATTATAAATCCACAAAAAATTTATTTCTCCACCTATGTGGGACAAGCTCAATATCCCACATATTTATGGTTCCAACACACAAACTTAATGCTCAAGATCTCTCATTCATCTTCGCTTAATTATTAAATAATCATTATATTAAGGGGTAACTTCGTAGAAATGTAACCAACTTTGACAAGTGTTCCAATTAAGTCATTGAAACTTTTTTCGTCTCTATAAAATAACTCAAGTTTCATTTGATGTCCTAATAGTATGTAATTATCAGGTTACCAGGTTAGTAACGATGATGTGTCAGGTTTTATTATTTTTTTTATTTTTAATATGATGTGGAAAATAAAATTAATGACATGGATTTTTCTCTAAAAAAATTGAAAAATCATTTTTATTCTAAAACTAATAAAATATATAGTGTTACATTATTAAAGCAAAAAAGAAATTACTTTTTGAGCGAGTAACAAAAATTGTTACGATTGAGGTTTTTTTTTTTTTTAAATAGTATTGGTATTTTTTGTTATTTATACTAAGCTAATAAGACTATAAAATATTATTATGAATGAAAAATAAATGATAAACCGAAACTTTCAATACCATCGTATCTATTCGTCACAAAAAGATAAACAAAAAACGTAGGCAAAATCGTCCAAAATTCATGTCACAAAAAGATAACTCAAAAAAATAAAGAAAAAACACGAAATCATGTTAGACTTTCTTCGTTGCAGCACGCTTTTTAGGTCTACCTTTTGGCCTTTTCACCTTTGGTGGGGGGTCTTTTTTCTCGTTTTTGCAAGACCTAACATTATGCCCCGTTCCATAACAATTTTGACAAGACATTTTTCTTCCAATTCCAACCTTCGGGTTCTTTTTCTCTTTCTCATCAGCGCTTCTTTTCCTCTTTACTGCTGGTCTACCCGGCATCCGTCTCTCTTTTGGAGGTAAAGGTTTTATATCATCAGTTTTGGGCCAAAATGTACTTCCTCTCAGTGGTTTGATTGGATATTTGTATGCTTCTCTGAACAAGTCCTTTTTAAGCCAAGAACTAACAAAAGTTTCTGGGTCCTTGTTAACGAAGGACAACGCTGCCACTGTATGAACACAAGGTATGCCTGACAACTGCCATAATCTACAACTACAAGTTTTTTCATCAAGGTTCACCACGCACGCATATTTTTCACTTCTCACTTCAAATACGGTCTTATCACTTGGAACTACCTTCCAATACCTACCGAAAAGTTTAAAAAATTAATAAAAAAATACCAAAAATGTAAAAAATAATAATTACTTTTGTCGTACCTTTGATTTTCTTTGTTTTTTTCTAACTTTTTTCTAATTTTCGGACAGACATCACGTTTTAATCTTCCAGCTTTTTTCGCCATTAAAAATATTATTTCCATCACAAATGTTCTGATTTCTTCTAGCATAGTAATTATAGGTTTCCGTCGTGCTGATAGAATGCGTGAGTTGAAGCTTTCACTCATGCCATTTTCGTACGCATCACATGCCTTATTAAGCTCGAAAAAAGCCTTTGACCAAGTAACCGGATTCCTTTCCATTAGATGGGTATACGCCCCTTTGTTAATGTTTTTCAATTCTTCCATTTTCTTCTCAAAATATTCCTCAGTTGTTGCATTTGCAGCTTTCCAAAATAAATTTTTAAATTGTTCTCCGCGATATTTTTTCTTGTAGTTAGCATAAATATGCCTTACACATTGTCTATGCTCAGCATATGGAAACACGTCCTTCACGGCTTCTATGATTCCCTAATGAAAACAATAACAGTATAAAATAGTTTGATTATGATATCCCGTGTTAAACAAAAAAGTAAAACTAACTAAACTGCATATGAATAGTAATCACATACCTTGTGTTAATCTGAAATGAGAGTTAGTCCAAGTCCACTTTCCATTTCAATGTCATCTCTCACTAGATTAAGAAACCATTTCTAGTTTTCCTTATTCTCAACAGACACAACAGCCCATGCCAAAGGAAAAATATGGTTATTGGCATCTCTTCCCATAGCCGTTAGTAGTTGGCCACTGTTTTTTAGAAAGCACCCATCTAAACCAAGAACTTTTCTACATCCATTTATCCATCCATATTTGACACCCTTAAAACAAATATAATAACTACTAAAGTAAACTTCTCCATTCTCCATTTGATTCACAACCATCATGACAGTACTCCCTGGATTAGTTTCTAATATCTCGGCTTTATAATCCGAAAGTCTAGCATAATGTTCTTTCAAACCACTTTCATAATCATCCAAAACTTTTTTTTTTTGCTCTACTACATTGACCAATACTCACTTTGCATTCAAATTTTCTCATGATATCGGTCTGCATTTGCCTTAAACTAATTTCTGGATTTTCAACTATTTGTTTGAAATACCGTTTTGCAATCCAAGAATATGTAACAAGAGAGCCCAAACAATACTTTCTTGTGCATGTGTGTTTCTCGTTTAGTGTTTTTATTTGGAATGAATCCTCACCTGTAAGCCTTGAGGCCCAAAGCCTAAATGGACACGTCCTGACTTTCTTCTTTTTTCCTGAATGATCCTCTTCATCTTCAGTTTTTTCTTCCCCACATACCACCAGCAACCTACGATAGTCGTTGACTGTAAACTCTAATTTATAACCATTTGATACTCCATAGTCAATTAAACTCTCCTTTAGTTGTGTAGGACTCTCAAATTTCATTCCTAGAATAGGTTTGGTCAATCTCCAATTAATTGTTGGATCGTAGCTCGGATATACAACATCACGCTCGATATTTTCAACACTATCACTGTCATAATCCTTTTCATTTGCACTCCAATCTTCAGCGGAATTGGCCTCGTCATCTTTTTCAACACGATCATCCTTTTCGCTATCACTGTCATAACAAAGTAGACTCAAAAAAGGGTCCTTTTCGATTTGATCATCTTCATGTTGTAATGTTGTTTGAGACCCAACTTCCGTACTATTTATTGCTGAATATAAATAGCAAAAAAATACAAATTAGTAAATCAATAGTGATCACCCAACATCACATCAAAACCAAGTTGTTGAATATTATTTGATCAAAACAAATTAGTTAAAATGCCATAACCAATTTCTTTGATCTTTAAGTGAATCAATTCTGTGAACAATCTATTATTTGATCAAAACAATATATTATTGCTGTGAACAATCTATTATTGTTGTGAACAATATACTTTGATATTTAAGTGAATCAATTCTTTCAACATGTATCCATGACCATCGATAAATAAAACCCATCATTTTCTTCATTAAATGCTTTAATATGACCAAGTTTAAATGCCATAACCAATTTCTTCATTAAATACTATCATTACACGTGCAAGTCTATATATCTATTCTACTCATTATATATTATGTGATAATCTGTATATATATTATTCTACTCATTAGGCATGTTTGATCGAAACAATATATTCTTGCTATGAACAATATATTCTTGCTGTGAAACAAAACGAAAGAAGCTATGAAACAAAAACGAATCGATACAGGTCGTCTCCGAGTCTTCGTCGAAACAATATATATCATTGCTATGAAACAAAAACGAAAGAAGCAATCGTACCTGACGAATCGCGAATCTGATCATCAAAGATTGAAGGTCCGTCGTCGTTGCCGTTGTTCATGTCGTCTAGGGTTTTGGGAGGAATGAACCAGCCGTAGGTTTTAATGTGTTTTTATTTTATAAATTCCACCTAATATAAATAATATCCACATAAGCATTAAAAAGAAAATAAAAAATAAAAGAAAAACATGGTAACCTGATGACCTGGTAATTACACAGTATTAGAACACAAAATTAAAGTTTAATGACTTTAGAGAGACAAAAAAAGTTTAGATGACTTAATTGAGACACTTGACAAACTTAGTTACATTTTAGTGGCATTTTCCCTTATATTAACTCATAATATAATATTATTTATAAAATTTCCAACATAAAGTATCTTAAAATTGTAGAAAAACTTTTAACATTAATCTGGAACATAAAATAAATACGAAGTTTAATATATCAATACTTCTACATAATGATGTGCAATAAGTTTTAGCATTATTCACATATCCAAATAGTGAACTTCGACACTTGTAAGTTTAGCTATAAGATTCAAGTTAAGTATAAACACATCATCTTCATAATCTCCTTCAATGTCACAAGGTAAATGAAAAATATCAAGAAAACATGTTGCATAGTAAATTGCCAATATATTAACAATACATCACTTAATAATGTCTATACTGTTATAAAACAAAGAGATTGAGATTAAATCTTTCTCAATATATCTTTCTCTATATTTCTCTCTTCTTTTCACAGAAAATACACTTTCTATCGAATCTATTACATTCGTTATATAGAAAAGAAAACGAAATAAAACAAAACTGGTAGGGTCTATGTCTGCCACTTTCTCTAATAATTCATAATACTCCCCCTCAGACATATGCCCATTTATTTATTTGATGAATAAATCATTAGCTCTTTGTTTTATGTTGATCTGTAGGAATCCGTTCGTGTAAAATAAAATAAAACTTTTATTAACTTGAAATACAAATACTTAACAGAATTACAACTGAAAGAAAATTACAATTACAACTGAAAATGGAAAACAAGAACAAGAAAAATGAACAGAAACGTTGTTCTTGGCTGAGGATCGTGTTAGACACGGGTCCCTTAAAACAAATTTCGTGTCTCCCAGGAGAACACGTTTGTTTCCAGGATACAACAGCCCAAAGCAGTTGCACTGCCGGTCTTGACTCCAACCCGAATGAGTACCTTGAGCACTTGAAGAAGATGAAGTATTCAGAGAAAAGAGATTGTATTTGCTGTGATAATTCGGTGTATCAATCTGCTGAAGGAGTCTCCTATTTATACAGCAGGTCTTGAAGAAACTGAAAAACGAAATTAATGGGAGAATTAAACTGCATTAAACGTCTTTAATGCATTTTAATTCGTCATTAAATTCGCAGTCAAAAGCATTGACTTCGTCAGTTTCGAATGCTGAATGTAACTGCACTGACATAACTGCAGCTGGAAGCTTCTGCGCGCGCGCGCAAGTCAACCCGGTGCGCGCGCGCCCAGGTCTGCACGATCTATGCGCGGTGCGTCCATTAGGCTCACTGCCATGCGCGCGTGCGCCATACTCACTCAGGTCCATGCGCGCCTGCGCGCGTGTGCCACGTCACCTGTGAGCCTCTACGAGCATGCCACACAGTCGCGCCGTTTTGGCTCACTTTGGTGCGCCGCGCACGTCACATCAGGCCCATGCACCATGCGCCTCCACGCCATGTGTACTCGCGCGCGGACTGCCACGTCACGCGCCTCGAACCTTCACACCACTTGGTCCTTGCAGCCTCTGTGACCCACCACGCGCACGTGGTCAAAAATACAAAGGCGGCTCTCAAGCGGCTCGCGGCGAAGTGCAAAGTGCGCCATCAAAGCGCCACATTGCGCCTCATCGCACACGCCACGCGCGGGCGCACGTGTGCGAGTGCAAGTGCGAGTTAGGGTGCTCCGCTCCCTTCGCGAGTACACTAGTGAGTGCTTCCATGAAACAATAACGATGGAGAGTTCCCACTTAAATACCCCTTTAAGTTCCATCTCTCATCCGATGTGGGACAAGGTGCCACTTTCCCACTTTTTCAACATTCAAGTTTCAAACACCAAACTTTGAGCATCGATATCTCATTCATCTTAGCTCCGTTTTGGACGTGGTTTAGTTCGTTGCGAAGTCCTTCCAACGTAGAACACAAACCCACAAATAAGTATATAAAACCCGCTCATTTTATTATATTTATTTCTAGTCCAAAATAGGAAAAAATCATTTTCCTATATTTGTGAAAAATGCTATTTTCACAAAATTTCCAACAATCCCCCACATGAATAGAAATCGATCTATCAAGTTTCAACGATACACGTTCAACAGTTGAGCATTGCAAGATAGGTAGGTGTAACCTTTGAACCTTCTTTTGTGAAGCATACTTAGCCTCCTAGGGTCTTGTAGACGTAGGGGTGTTCAAAAAACTCGTGGCTCGCAGCTCGCTCGAAACTCGCTCGAAAAAAGCTCGAAGAAAGCTCGGCTCGAAATTGGCTCGGTTGTAAACGAGCCAACTCGGCTCGGCTCGGTTTGTAAACAAGCCGAGCTCGAGCTTGGCCTGGCTCGGCTCGTGAGCTCGTGAGCTGGCTCGATAAGGTTTACATCCTTCATTTTTTTGTCCCACATCGCTTAGAAAGCAAAAACTAAGAGAGTATCTCCCATATAAAAGAAGGTAAAGACAATGGAGAAAGTGAATTAACTATTTATACTTGCATATTTAGCCATATGTTTAAATTAAATGGCAATTATGACCCTTAGGCTATGAATAAATTCATTTTTAAGAGCTTTTTAAGTAATAAATTTTGCGGTTCTTTGTTAGTTCGAGCTAGATCGAGCCGAGCCGAGCTCAAGCCTCAAATCTCAGCTCGATTTGAAATTCGAGCTCGAGCTGGGTCTAGCTCGGCTCGACTCGGCTCGTTTACAGCCCTATGTAGACGCGGGGTCTTTGAACAATCCCCCATTTATGTAGGCGACAATATACATTCACACAATACTCTCCCTAGTCGAGTTAAGACCTCATGGTTGTGTCCGTTCATGGTCATGGAACACGTTCCTGGTTCTGCGAGAGCTCTAGGATTTGCGCCTCTCCACAAATCCATTCGAAGCGACCCCACTTCTCTCTAACATAGGTGATTCCTCTGAATCATTAAAAGTATCATGGTTAATTTGGATTTCCTCAAAATCCTTAACCTCAACATGCTTAACATTTCCTTCATGTCACTGATTGGAATGGACTAGGAAGTATACAACTCCCTTTATTGATTTTGGGGCACCCCCCACAGTGACTCCCTTTGGGTTTATGATTAAGTTTGCCTATTGAACCTAGATCTTGGGATCTCCAGTCAACTAGGTTAGGTTTCCCTCATATTCCCTTCATCTATGGGCTTTAGTCCCATTCCTCTTGACAACCTATACACCTTATCTGTGCTTAAGCCTTTTGTTAACGGGTCCGCAATGTTCACCTCTGACCTCACATAGTCAACTGAGATAACACCCGTTGAGATAAGTTGTCGTACCATGTTGTGCCTACGTCGAATGTGCCTTGATCTGCCATTGTACATCATGTTTTGTGCTCTAGCAAGAGCAGACTGATTGTCACAATGTATGCAAATCGCCGTCAACGGCTTTGGCCATCTTGGAATATCTTCCACAAATTGACGTAGCCACTCCGCCTATTCCCCGCTTTTATCTAAAGTGACGAATTCGGATTCCATCGTGGATCTAGCTATAACCGTTTTCTTGGAAGACTTCCAAGCTATAGCTGCGCCAGCAAGTGTAAACACGTAACCACTTGTGGATCTGTGATCCTTTATATCCGATATCCAGTTTGCGTCAGTGTATCCTTCGATCACTGCTGGATCACGGGTATAATGCAATCCATAGTCTCTCGTGTATCTTATGTATCTAAGCACCCTCGTGATAGCTTTCCAATGATCCTTGCTCGGATTACTGGTGTATCTACTTAGCCTGCTCACTGCATATGCTAAGTCGGGTCTAGTACATGTCATTAGATACACGAGACTACCAATGATCCTTGAGTACTCTAACTGAGAAACACTCTCGCCTCTATTCTTCCTTAGGCGTTGGGTATTATCAATTGGAGTTCGAGCTATACTCGTATCGTCCGAATTGAATTTCCCAAGGATCTTATCCACATAGTGAGATTGACTCAACACAAGACCATTTTGGGTTCTAGTGATTTTTACTCCAAGAATCACATCCGCGAGACCCATGTCTTTCATGTCAAACCTCGCTTTCAACATGTCTTTCGTTGAGTTGATCATCTTATCATCACTCCCAATGATAAGCATATCATCTACATAAAGACATAGAATCACATAACCTCTTGGTGTGTCTTTAAAATAAACACACTTGTCGCACTCATTTATTTTGAAACCATTGTCAATCATGACATGATCAAAATTTTGATGCCATTGTTTTGGAGCTTGCTTCAAGCCATACAAAGACTTGACCAATTTACATACTTTACCCTTGTTTCCAGGGGCGGAAAAACCCTCAGGTTGTTCCATGTAAATTTCTTCTTCTAAATCGCCATTTAGAAATGCGGTCTTTACATCCATTTGGTGAACTTCCAAATTTCTTAAAGCCGCAATTGCAAGAACCAATCGTATAGAGGTTATTCGCGTTACAGGCGAGTAAGTATCAAAATAATCTAGACCCTCCTTTTGTCTAAATCCTTTGATCACTAACCTTGCCTTGTATTTATCAATACTTCCATCGGCTTTCATCTTCCTTTTGAATATCCAACGATATCCAAGTGGTTTACAACCAGGTGGAAGATCTACTAACTCCCAAGTATGATTTTGCAATATAGAATCAATTTCATTCTTAATTGCTTCTTGCCATTGAGGTCCTTCCGCAGAGGTAACCGCTTCGCGGTAGGTATTGGGCTCACCCTCAACCATATAGCTCATGAAGTCTGGACCAAAAGATTTTTCAACCCTTTGTCGTTTACTTCGTTTAAGCTCACCCTCCTCGACCTCGGGTCGTTCATGTCTTTCATCTATCCTCGTAGATGAACTTGGTCCTGCTTCATCTAACCATGCAGATGAACTTGGATCTGCTTCATCAACCGCTCTTGATGAAGTCGCATGTGTTTGTCCTAACATAGGAAACACATTCTCAAAATATGAGACAACGTTAGGATTAGCCTCCATGATAGTGTGTTTATGTACATCGGGATTCTTGGACTCATGAACAAGAAAACGATGTGCGCTACTTTGATGTGCATATCCAATGAAAATGCAATCAACAGTTTTGGGTCCTATCCTAAGAGCCTTAGGAGGTGGTACAATCACCTTAGCTAGGCACCCCCACACTTTCAAGTATTTGTACGAAGGCTTCCTTTTTCTCCATAACTCATATGGAGTTTCGTCCCTATTTTTCAAAGGTATCTTGTTCAAAAGATAGTTTGCTGAGAGAATGGCGTCCCCCCACATTTCTCGGTTCACTCCCGAGCTTATCAACATGGCGTTCATCATTTCTTTCAATGTGCGGTTCTTACGTTCCACAACGCCATTTGATTGTGGAGAATAAGGTGGTGTACACTCATGTACAATGCCACCTTTTGCGCATAAATCCGCAAAAGGTGCAACATATTCACCTCCTCGATCGCTTCTCAAAGCTTTTATCTTCTTTTTAAGTTGATTCTCAACTTCATTTTTGTACAAGATAAACTTCTCTATTGCTTCGTCTTTACTCTTTAGTAAATACACGTAGCAATATTTAGTACAATCATCAATAAACGTGATGAAGTACTTGTTTCCTCCACGCGTGGGAACCGCTTTTAAATCACACACATCGGTATGAATTAAATCAAGGGGTTCGGTTATTCGTTCAACCGATTTAAACGATGATCTCGTAAGTTTGGATTCAACACATGTCTCACATTTGTGATTTGACTCGTTATGGAATGTTGGTATCAAGTTTAATTTAATTAAACGTCGTAATGAATTAAAATTTACATGCCCTAGTCTACCATGCCAAACATTAGAAGACTCAATCATGTAAGTAGAAGTAGAAATTTCATTCAAACTTTTGTTTTGGTTTACAACCATTACATTCATTTTAAACATGCCATTAAGGGCATAGCCCTTTCCAACAAACATTCCACGTCTAGACAAGACAAAATTGTCTGATTCAAACACTAGACGAAATCCAAACTTGTTGAGCATCCATCCCGACACGAGATTCTTCCGTATCTCTGGGACATAAAGCACATTGGTCAAGGTAAGCTCCTTGCCCGAAGTCATCTTCAAAACGACCGTGCCTTCCCCCTTGATGCTTGCGGTAGCTTTATTCCCCATATAAAGCTTTTCTTCACCCGACGCTTCCTTGAATGTAGAGAAAAGAGCCTTGTCTCCACAAACATGGCGGGTTGCATCCGTGTCAACGAACCATCCTTTTGGGTTTTCACCCATCGCGTTGACTTCTTCAATCATAGCCGCTTCCTCGGTTATCATTGCAATGAGAGGCATACCATCCTCATCAACCATGTGCGCACGCTCACGCTTAGGTTTCTTGCATTGGTTAGCACGGTGCCCCGTCTCGTTACAGTTGTAACAAGTACCTTGGAAAGGCACAGACTTCTTTTTCACAGCCCCCTTTTTAGGTCCAATGTTGTTAACCTTTGCTTTCCCTTTGTTGTCCTTTTTACCGTTGCCTTTCTTGCCCTTTGAGGACTCCCCAACTTCCACCATGTTTGCTTTAGCCGAAGCTTGCAAAATGGTGCCTTTTTGGGCCACCCTGTTTTCTTCTTCTATACGAAGACGAAGAACAAGGTCCTCGACCGACATTTCCTTTCGCTTGTGTTTAAGATAATTCTTAAAATCCAACCAAGCAGGAGGTAAGTTTTCGATCATGGCTGCCACTTGAAAGGTTTCGCTAAGTACCATTCCCTCAGCATGGATGTCATTTAGTATAATTTGCAACTCTTGGACTTGGTTCATAACAGACTTGTTATCAACCATTTTAAAGTCCAAGAAACGGGCGACAACAAATTTCTTTGTTCCCGCATCCTCCGTTTTGTACTTTTTCTCCAAAGACTCCCATAATTCTTTGGAAGTCTTGATATTATAGTACACATTATACAGCGCATCCGAGAGACCGTTTAGTACGTAGCCTCGACATATAAAGTCGGAGTGCTTCCACGCCTCTACCGCGCTCAGAGCCTGAGCATCGGTCTCCCCTTCCGCCGGTTGGGGAGAGGTCTCCGTTAAGAACCTCGCAAGGTTCATGGTGGTCAAGTAGAAGAACATCTTCTGTTGCCACCGCTTGAAGTGGAGACCCGAGAACTTCTCGGGTCGTTCAGCATGATTCGCCACTGTGGACGCTCCCACAGTGTTAGCAGGGGTACCGACAACAACGTTGACGTTGGTATTTTCAGTCGACATGCTGAAAAATTCCACAAAACCAAGTTAATAAATCTGTTAGAATAATAAATGTGCTGATTTATTATTTAACTAACAAAATCGATGAGTAACAAAATCAGTCTCGTAGCTTCTAAGTCCAACTTTGAAGACTACAAGAGAAGATCTTAGAACCCAAAGACGAAGAAGGAGTAGAAGAACAGAGTTCTGTTTTGACAAAGTCGCTACTTTGAATCAAAACAGAGAAAAAAATCTGTTTTTAAAACACAACTGTATGAATTCAAAACTGGTTCGAATTCACAGCAGAATATGTTTGTGTTTCTACATGAACGGTGTTTTAAAAATTTGTTTTAAGATTGTAGGAATCCGTTCGTGTAAAATAAAATAAAACTTTTATTAACTTGAAATACAAATACTTAACAGAATTACAACAGAAAGAAAATTACAATTACAACTGAAAATGGAAAACAAGAACAAGAAAAATGAACAGAAACGCTGTTCTTGGCTGAGGATCGTGTTAGACACAGGTCCCTTAAAACAAATTTCGTGTCTCCCAGGAGAACACGTTTGTTTCCAGGATACAACAGCCCAAAGCAGTTGCACTGCCGGTCTTGACTCCAACCCGAATGAGTACCTTGAGCACTTGAAGAAGATGAAGTATTCAGAGAAAAGAGATTGTATTTGCTGTGATAATTCGGTGTATCAATCTGCTGAAGGAGTCTCCTATTTATACAGCAGGTCTTGAAGAAACTGAAAAACGAAATTAATGGGAGAATTAAACTGCATTAAACGTCTTTAATGCATTTTAATTCGTCATTAAATTCGCAGTCAAAAGCATTGACTTCGTCAGTTTCGAATGCTGAATGTAACTGCAGCTGGAAGCTTCTGCGCGCGCCCAGGTCTGCACGATCTATGCGCGGTGCGTCCATTAGGCTCACTGCCATGCGCGCGTGCGCCATACTCACTCAGGTCCATGCGCGCCTGCGCGCGTGTGCCACGTCACCTGTGAGCCTCTACGAGCACGCCACACAGTCGCGCCGTTTTGGCTCACTTTGGTGCGCCGCGCACGTCACATCAGGAGCATGCACCATGCGCCTCCACGCCATGTGTACTCGCGCGCGGACTGCCACGTCACGCGCCTCAAACCTGCACACCACTTGGTCCTTGCAGCCTCTGTGACCCACCACGCGCACGTGGTCAAAAATACAAAGGCGGCTCTCAAGCGGCTCGCGGCGAAGTGCAAAGTGCGCCATCAAAGCGCCACATTGCGCCTCATCGCCCACGCCACGCGCGCGCGCGCAAGTGCGAGTTAGGGTGCTCCGCACCCTTCGCGAGTACACTAGTGAGTGCTTCCATGAAACAATAACGATGGAGAGTTCCCACTTAAATACTCCTTTAAGTTCCATCTCTCATCCGATGTGGGACAAGGTGCCACTTTCCCACTTTTTCAGCATTCAAGTTTCAAACACCAAACTTTGAGCATCGATATCTCATTCATCTTAGCTCCGTTTTGGGCGTGGTTTAGTTCGTTGCGAAGTCCTTCCAACGTAGAACACAAACCCACAAATAAGTATATAAAACCCGCTCATTTTATTATATTTATTTCTAGTCCAAAATAGGAAAAAATCATTTTCCTATATTTGTGAAAAATGCTATTTTCACAAAATTTCCAACATGATCTTCCATTTTGGTGCTTAGCTTTGAAATACTGCCTCGTTAAAAACCTTGCTAGGAAAACCCAGTGGGACAAAACCATAGCTAAGGGAAAAAGAGTGCAGCTTGCATTATACACAGTGGATCAGATATGTTGGCTCATTAAAAACCTTGCTAAGAAAAACCCGGTGGGATAAAACCATAGCTAAGGAAAAAAAAATGTGCAACGTATATAATGCTCCCCCTCAAAATGTCATGTGTGGATTATCACATTTTCCGTACACGTCGCATCCCAATATCATGAACGTGTTTCCTGAAAATTGCTGTAGGTAGTGCTTTTGTGAAAAGATCGGCTGAATTGTTGCTGGATTGGACGTATCTCATATCGACTTGATTGTCTTTAATAAGGTCTCGAGTATATTCAAAGAATCTTGGTGGTATATGCTTTGTTCTATCACTTTTGATATACCCTTCCTTCATTTGCGCGACACAAGCTGCATTATCTTCATAGATTGGAGTTGGATTTATGTTTTTCTTTAGTCCACAAGATGTTAGTATGTGTTGTGTCATAGATCTTAACCATACACATTCTCTTGAAGCTTCATGTAGTGCAATGACTTCGGCATGATTTGAAGATGTTGCAACGAGTGTTTGTTTCTGAGAACGCCATGAAATTGCAGTTCCTCCAGTCTTGAATATGTATCCAGTCTGAGATTTTGCTTTATGGGGATCACATAAATAACCTGCATCTGCATAACCAACTAACCCTTCTTTTGAATCGTTAGGATAAAACAAGCCTAAATCAACAGTACCTCGAAGATATCGAAAAATATGTTTAATCCCATTCCAGTGTCTTTTAGTGGGAGCTGAACTAAATCTTGCTAACAAATTAACTGCAAAAGAAATGTCAGGTCTCGTACAGTTAGTAAGATACATAAGTGCTCCAATTGTACTAAGGTATGGTGTCTCTAGACCAAGAACTTCTTCGTTGTCCTCACAAGGACGAAAATGATCATTTTCAACATTAAGTGATCTAATGACTATTGGGGTGCTCAAAGGATTTGCCTTGTCCATATTGAAACGTTTCAATAGCTTTTCAGTATAATTCATCTGATGAACAAGTATTCCATTGTTCATATGTTCAATTTGTAAACCAAGACAATATTTGGTTTTTCCAAGGTCTTTCATTTCAAATTCTTTCTTTAAAAGAGTAATTGCTTCATGAATTTCCTTTTGAGTCCCAATTATATTTAGATCATCAACATATACAGCTATGATCACATATCCTGACGTTGTCTTCTTAATAAAGACACATGGACAGATAAGATTATTTGTATAACCTTTACTTATCAAGTAATCGCTCAAACGATTGTACCACATCCTCCCAGATTGTTTCAACCCATATAAAGACCTTTGTAATTTGATTGAATACATTTCTTTGGGTTTTGAACTTAACGCTTCAGGGAGTTTAAATCCTTCAGGAATTTTCATATATATGTCACTATCAAGTGATCCATATAAGTAAGCTGTAACAACATCCATAAGATGCATTTCTAACTTTTTAGATATTGCTAAGCTGATTAAGTATCAAAAGGTTATCGCGTCCATCACGGGAGAATATGTTTCTTCATAGTCAATCCCTGGCCTTTGCGAAAAACCTTGAGCTACAAGTCTCGCTTTATACCTTGTAATCTCATTTTTCTCATTTCGTTTTCGTATGAAAATCCATTTATACCCTACAGGCTTTATTGCCTTAGGTGTGATAATAATAGGCCCAAAAACCTTTCGTTTGTTTAATGAATTTAATTCAGCTTGCATAGCATCTTTCCATTTTCCCCAGTCATGTCTATTTTTACAATCATTGACAGACTTTGGTTCAGGAGCATCATCTCCGCTCATAATCTCTCTGGTAACCGAATATGAAAATATTTCTTCCATATTTTCCATTTCATCTCGGTTCCATATTATATGTGTATGACCATAGTTGATTGATATTTCTTTGTTAGTATCATCAACATCTTCCTCATGAGAGGTTTCGGTATTTACCGCTTGATCAAGATTTTTATCTTTTTGGTCAATTTCATTTATAAGCGCTTTTCTTTTTCGAGGATTTTTATCCTTCGAACCAATTGGCCTTCCACGATTTAAACGTTTCTGAGACTCATGAGTCATATTATTATCTATTGCCTTATTAGGGATCTCAACTCGATCTGGAGTATTAGCAGCTGGTATATGAGATTTAGTAACCCTATTTATATCAGTAAATGCATCAGGCAATTGATTTGCAATTTATTGCAAGTGTATTATCTTTTGAACCTCTGTCTCACATTGTTTAGTTCTTGGATCCAGATATAATAATGAAGGTTCACACCATGTGACATCCTTTTCTTTATTTTTATCTTTATTCTCCCCCCTAATACAGGGAAAGTTGTTTCATTAAATTTACAATCAGCAAACCGTGCTGTAAAGACATCACCTGTTAAAGGTTCAAGATATCTTATTATAGAAGGTGAATCATATCCAACATATATTCCCAATCTTCTTTGAGGTCCCATTTTTGTGCGTTGTGGTGGTGCAATTGGGACATAAACCGCACATCCAAAAATTCTAATATGGGAAATATTTGGCTGTTGGCCAGATGCAATTTGTTGGGGAGAGTATTCATGATTTGCACTTGGTCTTATGCGAATTAATGATTCAGCATGTAAGATTGCATGACCCCAAACGGATACAGGAAGTTTTGTCCTCATTATTAATGGTCGAGCTATTAGTTGTAGACGTTTAATTAATGATTCAGCTAAACCATTTTGTGTGTGCACATGAGCAACAGGGTGCTCAACAATAATTCCTACAGACATGCAATAATCATTAAAAGCATGTGATGTAAATTCACCAGCATTGTCGAGTCTCACCCTTTTAATAGTATGATCTGGGAAATGTGTTCGCAATTTAATAATTTGTGCAAGAAATTTTGCAAAAGCCATATTGCGAGTTGATAACAAAGACACATGAGACCATCTACTTGATGCATCTATTAGAACCATGAAGTATCTAAATGGTCCACATGGTGGATGGATTGGTCCACATATATCTCCTTGAATTCTTTCAAGGAACATTGGAATTTCCTTTTCAACTTTTACAAGCGAAGGTCTTGTACTTAATTTTCCCAAAGAACAAGATACACATAAAGGAATTTTATCAGATTTTGGGATCTTTTTATACTTCAATGGATGTCCATGAGTATTTTCAATCACTCTTTTCATCATTGTAGATCCTGGATGGCCTAATCTGTCATGCCATAAGTTAAATGTTTCAGGATCACAAAAATTTTCTTTTACTGCCATATGTGCTTGAGGCACATCAATATATGTATAATGCAAACCAGATTGAAACATTGGCAGTTTTTCCAATATCTGATATTTGCTCATGATGTACAAATATTTTTCATTACCAACAGTCTTTGACTGAGTATCATATCCATTATGATATATGTTTTTTAAACTTAACAAATTTCTTGTTGATTTAGGGGAAAATAAAGCATTTTCTATTTCAAGTGTTGTTCCATTTGTTAGTGCTATATTAGCTTTTCCCACTCCTTCTATCAAGTTCTTAGGACCTGATATTGTATTGACAGTTCCCCTTGTTGGTTTCAATTCATAAAAATATTTTTTAGATTTAAATATAGTGTGTGTGGCTCCACTATCCGCTATATAAATATTCGCTTCATTCATTCGATCTTGAGCTTCAATGATATCCATTTTAATCTTACAATTATAAAAAGAAAAATAATAAGAGTATGATTAACATATTATAATTATTAATAATAACTTTATTAAAAAAAAAAACATTATATGAAAGAAAGACATAATAAAAATACACATTTAATTGTTACATAAAATCATTGAGATCAAGCAACATTTTGTTTAAATGTCTTCATCAAAATCCTCGGCGTTTAGCTCAACATTTTTATCGGATTTATCCAAATAGTTTACTTCCTTCTCTTTTCCTTTAAGAGAGGCTTTGTAAAGCTCACATAGACGTGGATCCGTTCTACAAGTTTTTGACCAGTGATTTATACTTCCACATCTATAACAAGAATTATTATTTTTTTCGGACACACCGGCTTCATTCCTTTGATTATGAAAATTGGAAGTATTATCTTGTGGAGCATGATAATTTGTAGTTCTTTGATTTCGGCCACGGCCACGACCGCGTCCACGACCTCGGTAATTTTTATTACCTTTGAAAGTATGGTTGTGACCATTATAATGACCTTTACCAAAATACCCATGACCGCGGCCACGGCCTCGTCCTTGGCCTCGCCCACGGCCTTGTTCCCTTTTATTTTGATAATTATTAACAACATTTGCTTCAGGTATAGTTAATGATCCTGTAGGACGGGCTTCATGATTTTTCATCAGAAGTATGTTATGCTGTTCTGCTACGAGGAGATGTGCATTCAAATCAGAGTATCTGTAAAATCTCAACAATCGATATTGTTGTGCTAAACTTATATGTGATGCATGAAATGTGGAGTAAGTTTTCTCCAATTTTTCTTCCTCAGTAACAGGATGCCCACAAAACTCTAATTTTGAGCATATTTTAAATAAAGCAGATGTGTAATCATTTACTTTTGTAAAATCTTGGAACCTCAGATTGTTCCATTCATTTTTAGCTGTAGGAAGTAAAATTTCCTTTTGATTATCAAATATGTTCTTCAAATCCGTCCATAATTCATATGGATCATCAGAATTGAAATATTCATGTTGTAGTAAATTATCAATGTGTTTATGAATAAACACATCAGCTTTGGCCTTTTCCTGATCCGAACAATTATTCTCTTCATTTATGACTTCTATTACACCCATTGCTTTTAGGTGTCTTTTAACATTTGCTGTCCAAATCATATAATTCTCTCCGGAGATATTCAATGTTGGAAATTCAAGTTTCGCGATGTTTGCCATTTTGTTACTAAATACAAATATATAAATATTAGGATTACATACTTATTAAAATGAGATAAAATATAACAATACACATAATTAAAATGTTAGTTGCATAAATAAATGTTAGCTTGCATAAATGAATGTTAGATGCGTAAATAAACGTTAGATGTATAAATGTTAAATTCATAAATAAATGTTAGATGGTTAGTAGTCCCATTATTATTATATTCCCATAGCAATAGGTACCCTGTACTCATTTTTATTTATCAAAGAACTATATTATAAATATACATATATATAAAGGAGAAACGGGATCTAAAAGATCATCCTAAAGGTGTATGGTTTTACAATCCACTGGTGCACCCTTAGGCTTTCAACCTATATATATATATATATATACACATATGTATGTATTTAAATGTATGAAATTCTTACATTGAGTATGGTAATAGTTCCTTTGCTTTTGTTGATTTGCTTGGTAGAGAACCATCGTGCTGATAACGTGTTATAAAACAAAGAGATTGAGATTAAATCTTTCTCAATATATCTTTCTCTATATTCCTCTCTTCTTTTCACAGAAAATACACTTTCTATCGAATCTATTACATTCGTTATATAGAAAAGAAAAAGAAATAAAACAAAACTGGTGGGGTCTATGTCTGCCACTTTCTCTAATAATTCATAATATATACAAAAATATTAACCACCATATCATTGTTTTCGATAAGGGGATGATGACTCATTGTTATGTGTTGGCTCTTCATCGACCACTTAAAATTTGGCTTTGTTAATGCTTTTATGATTGATGATTGATGGGATCGTAAGGACTCTTATCAAGTTATCATCCTTAGACCACCGTAGTGGTGAAAAAAAATAATTCCCCCACCATGGGGCATTATCCGACACGGGGCATCCTAGTCAGCGTTGGGCATTATAGCAAAAGTGGCGTAGTGGGGCATTATTCCAATAACGCCCCTTCCAATTATTAAAAAAAAAGGAAACAAATGGTGATTGGCTGGTTAAACACATGGTCACATGCAAAAGTGGGGGTTCTCAAAAGTTGTCAGAGGGTAGTTCAAAATGATTGGTGGGTCAACCATTCCACAAAACAAAATGAGTGTTTTAAGAAAAACGCCAACAACAAATTTGAACAAAAAAAACGCCCAGAAACGCCGGGTGTAATGGGGTCCGGGACGTTTTCCGGCGTTTTTTTTGAATTTTAAAAAAAAAAAACGCCCCACTACGGGTGGCCTTAGGCATAGCAAATTTCAAATGTTCACATTTTTTTTGTAAATAAAGATGACAAAGATGTAATTCATAAATACTTTTATCACTAATCCTTTAATGCTCCAATTGGTTCATCTTATGTATGATAACTCTTGAAAAAAGACTTCAATTGCGCTTACATCCAAAATATGCACAGTTTTTATACAAATTCTTTTTTTTTAATGGCCGACTGAAAATATTATTCCAAACTAGAAAGTCGCTAGACACCATAATTACAAACCGGAGACAAACAGATCTCACACCAGAAAAGGAATAGCAGACCAAAGGCCAAAAGCCAAGTACACAACACGATACATCAAACAAAGATCTGAAAATTGCTCCAGTTCTGCCACGACATACATGCTTCCCGTAATCGACTTTTTACCCAAAGGAAACCCAACGACTTTGCTTCATCCATGACTTTAACGACCAACGGTTGGGACTGATTAAAAATACAAACTTTTGAACCCCTAACATTTCCATCAAACAAATTCCTCCACCACTATACAAGATAAAAAAAAGGTTTGGAAAATCAGCAAAATAGACATTTTAATAAATTTTTTACTAAAATGGATATTGAACGGAAACATTAATTTCCTAAAAAATAACTTTGAGAGCCAATAAAATAATAAAACACATGTGAGAATGTAATTTGTTTACCTGCTAATTTACCGACGACTTTGTATAGTGTTGTAAGCTAGAGGTTAGGCAAAATGAAAAAGAAGTTTTACACGAACTTAAAAAAAATCGCATCTCACGTAGTGATATCAAACACATTTATAATCAATATCTCGCTGCAACACACGGATCGACATCAGCTCGTTTTTTATACAAATGCTAACTGCAAACTTTTGACTCCCTAACATTTCCATCAAACAATTTCCACCACTATATAATAAGAAAGTTTGGAAAATCAGCATAATAGACATCTTAATCAACTTTTTAGCAAAATGGAAATTGAACGGAAAACATTAATATCCCAAAAAATAACTTTGCGAGCCAATAAAATTATAAAAGACACGTGGATAATATAATGCAAGGGATGATTCAAATGAAAACCATTAGTTAATACGAAAACTCAAAAACTAACAAAAAAAACATAAAAAAACATACCAATTTTTTTTTACCAATTTCGCTATTTTTTATATATAAAGAAATTTCAAAAAAAAAAATAAAAAATTAAGTGCACATGTGTAATAGTACACTACACATGTGCACTACAATTTTTTTTTTTTTGAAAAATAGTTTTTTTATATAAAAAACTAGCGATTTTTAATAAAAAGATTGTCAAAAAAAATGATGTGTTTTTTAAGCTTTTTTAGTTAGTTTTTGAGTTAAAAATGGTTTTCTTTTGAACCATCCCCTATAATGCAATTTGTTTACTTACTAATTTCATTATAAGTTTCATAAAGAGTAAACCTTTTTTAATTCAAGGCCAAATCTTCAACCTTAGCAAAACTCTTTACAATAGACAATTTCTTAAAACATAAGCATCCTTACATGTAAAACCCCTAATATCGAGTTCTTATTAATCCATTACCATTACCATTTTGTCGATTACACATATTAATTTATTAACGTGGTAAAGCCATTAAAATTTTAACCAATCACCCATTTTCAAACTTCGATTTTTAATTAAGATCTTCAATTAACTAGTATTTTTTACTACTTAAAACTGTAATTAGCCCAATTAACCCTTAAATCGGTAAAAGTCACATTTTAAACTAGAGTTTTTTCCCAAACTAGTGTAGATACAAAAAATATTTACCTATTTGGGTACTTTGAAAAATATTTACCTATTTGGGTACTTTTCTATATCTCTTTAACTTTTTACCTAATTTATACATTTCTTTTTATTTTTCTATCCAAAGTAAAATTAGATTACTCACAGAATTAGAATCAGCAAAAATATGAGTAATTATTTTTTGTAAAAAAATAAAAAATTCTGCAAATATTCAAAAAAAATCTGCAAAAATTCTACAAAAAAATCTGCGAAAAATCCACAAAAAAAATCTGCAAAAATATATTAAAAAATTCTACAATAATTCTGCAAAGTTAAAAAAAAATCTGCAAAAAATATTATAAAAAAAACCATATAATCTATAGGGTAATAGTTGGTGGATTTGATGGTCCACATTGTGTAGTTCGTTTGAGGTTAATATCTATAAAAAAAACCAAACTACTTATACATACAGAATATTGGAGAAATAATCACTATTAATAAAATTGAAATAATTAAAATACATAGGATCTTTTCTCAAAACTCAAATTTCAAGAAATTCGAAATTTGTAACTTTATTTTATAAATTGTTTGAGTTTAAATAAACTTGTTTGAAATGTCAAACTTTCCACCAGATTACTATCACTTAATCGATATAACTTAGGGGAGTAAATTTGTGAATTTATTGTTTTATTTTTTATGAGCTTAGTTTAAACGGGGCCTAGTCAATTTCAGGTTATAAAAAGAAAATAAAATGGAAAAAGAATGGAGTTTTTTTTCCCAAACTAGAGTAGATTATATGGTTTTTTTTATAATATTTTTTGTAGATTTTTTTACTTTGCAGAATTATTGTGGAATTTTTTAATATATTTTTGCAGATTTTTTTGTGGATTTTTCGCAGATTTTTTTGTAGAACTTTTGCAGATTTTTTTTTGAATATTTGCAGAATTTTTATTTTTTTACAAAAAATAATTACTCATATTTTTCCTGATTCCAATTCTGCGAGTAATCTAATTTAACTTTGGGTTGAAAAATAAAAAGAAATGTATAAATTAGGTAAAAATTAAAGGGATACAGAAAAGTACCCAAATAGGTAAATACTTTTTGTATCTACACTAGTTTGGGAAAAAACTCTTTTAAACTAAAAATAATCAGAATGACGACTTTCACTAACCTCACTATTCTATTTTTTCTGCTATTTTTTAAGACTAAACTAGGATTTCGACCCACCGTATATATTTGACCCGACTCGCTTTCTAACACAGTTTACGAACTACACAAAATAAGTATAAAAACATATTATATTTGACCAGGATTGTTTCAGGCAAAAAAAAAAAATTTTACATCAAAACGTGAATCGTTTACGTTGAAACTTGAATTTAAACCGATAGGTACGTCAAAACTACCATACGCAGCGCATTGCAGCGGCGACACTTTAGTTGTTTATAGCTGGCGGCACGTTATGTGATGCGTTAACTCCACAAAAAACACGTGTTTCGACGTATTCGATCTAACTCAGTGTAACATATATAAGCATTGTGGTTACAGTGTACGATGATGACATTAACGTGTGATGCTCACACGTGACATTACGCGTTTTGACTTTGTTACAAACGGTGCGTTTGTGACATTAACATCATTAGACATAGAGAAAAAAAGAGTATGTCTCGGGCGTTGCAGTGTAAAGTTGTAACAGTAATTTAGACAATCGTGCAAAGTCATAAAAGTAATTTAGACATTAACATTGTTAGGCATAGATAGAAAAAGCACATTAATGTATGACAGGCTACGGTCTAAAGTTGTAAAAGCAATTCAAATAAAATAAGACGTCAAGTTATTAAGTAGAAAAAGTTGGCGGGTCAAAGTTGTTAATTACCAAAAGTTAGAAGTAAATATGTAACTTACTTAGCTTAAGGGTGTGAAGTGAAAGAATTAGAAGTCTAGGTGTTAAAAAAAAGTCTAGGGGTTAGAATTGTAACTTGTAAAAGTTAAGGGGAGTTATAAGCATAGGGGTTAGATTTGTAGTTTTGTAAAAGTTGAGGGCTTAAAGACAAAGGTTCGCCAACTTTGTCTTTAAGATATAAGGTAATTACATTTTTTCTCCTTTAGAGTAAACGGTATGGGGGTCGGCCTTGCCCTGGCGAGCCCTGGCGCCGCACCCTCACACTGCCCCCTGCCCTGTCCCGACTTCTCCGTCTCCCCAACGACGCATGCGACGGGCCAGCTTTCTCTCTCTCTCCTCTCTCTCTAAAAAAATCAAATCATTTATATTTTTTAAGGGATATTGGTTTTTTATAATCATAAGTTTCACCTATTGACCGATAAATCCCAACTTTAAAAATTCCTTCCAATAATCCCAACTTATAAAAGTTTGACCGCCATTAATCATTTTCTAACATAGATGCACTTAAATCAATTAAGAAGTCTCTAGGTGTAATTGAATCTATTGAGAAGACCAAATTCTTATATGTTTTAAAAGGATCAATGGCGGCCAAACTTTTACAAGTTAGGATCATTAAAGGGAATTTTTAAAGTTGAGATTATTATCGGCCAACATGTAAACCTTAGTATTATTAAAATCCAATAACTAATTTTTTAATTGTTTTTATAAATAGTGTGGGGTCCCATCCTCCACCCCCTTGATTCATCCCCTTAGACTAGAAGGTATGGGGGCCGGCTGAGACCCGGCTAGGACCGGCGCCGGTCCCCCACACCGCCCCCTCCCGGCCCATCCATCGTCCCCAGCAACCCACAGCCGATTGCGCCGGTCCTCCCTTCTCCACCCTTCTCTCACATATACCTATACATACATACATATATATACACAAAGGGGTTCATCCCCCACCCCCTAGGTCCATCCCCTCCAAACCACTCCTACGTGGCGGTGACGTGGCGGCCCATCCTTGGAGGACTTGCCTCCTCCATACCTTCCAGTCTTAGGGATGAGCCTCACCATACCGATTACTCTCATGAACCCGAGTATTATACATCATGTCCTTTAAAAATTTTAAATTCACTTTATGTCCTTTTTCAGTAGTTTGTTACAGGTCTTGTCCATTTTTCAGTAACTAAGTTAGAAAATCCAAGTTAAGTTGGTTCATGTCCTTGCACATGAGGCCAATTGTTCTTTTTACCCTGAATGACAAAAAGATGGTTTTTATCAAGAAAAAAAACAAAAAATGGAATTTGATGAAATATAAATGATATTATTTTATTTATAAATGATTTTTTGTATGTTTAACCTACAGGAATTGTTCTTTAGGGGTCTAAAGGCCATTTTTTCCTCGTGTGTCAAAAAAGAAAATATATGTAGCAAACTGCTGGAAAAAAAAAAGACAAATTGAAAATAAAACTTCTAAGGGATTTAGCCTAGTGGTGTTTAAAAAAATCCGGATCTGAAACCCTGAATTTGAAATATCAAAAAATTCGTATCTAAATTTTCAGATTCGAATAGTAAATACATATTATACGAGTACCATGGTTAGTTTGAAATATAGTAAAAAATAGTATATAATTGGATTCGGATGTGGATTGATGATTTTTTTTCTTTGTTTTCAATATTAGAAATTTGAAAAATATAATATATGTTTCGTTTTAATCTATTTACAAAATGGATTTTTTTTTATTTTTTTATAATTTGAGATATCCATTAAATGTCCGAATCTCCGAAGTTTCGGACACGGATTCACATATTAATATTCACTATCCAAAACTTTCTGATATCCGAAAATCAAATTCGATTTTGAACACTCCTAATCTGTCTCATAATAATAAGGTTTTTAAATGACAAAAATTGTAATTTAATTTTTGAGTAAATTGCCATTTTAGTCCCTGAGTTTTGACCAAAATTGCCACTTTAGTCCAAATAGTTTTTTTCTTGCCATTTTAGTACAAATAGTTTTGTTTTCTTGCCATTTTAGTCCAAATAGTTTTGTTTTCTGCCATTTTAGTCCCTGGTAGGTGGTGAATGGAGTTAGTGGGTTGGATGAAAATGGCAACAAATGACAAAACTCAGGGACTAAAATGACAGAAAACAAAACTATTTGGACTAAAATGGCAAGAAAAAAACTATTTGGACTAAAGTGGCAATTTTGATCAAAACTCAGGGACTAAAATGGCAATTTACTCTTTAATTTTTTTTGTTAATTGTTAATTTCAAAACATGACGTAACCATAAACACTTTTTGAATTCTAAACACTTTTAATATAATATATTTGTTAAATATATTTAGGTAAGAATGTAGTGTTTTGCACACCAATTTTTTTATAATGTTTAATGTTTAATATTGTTAAGTATTTTTAGGTAAGAATGTGGTGTTTAACATACCAATTTCTTAATATTGTTTCTATGAGTATTTCATCGTAACCCCATCAATATGCATAACATAATCTTGTTAGATTTTTAAACTAAACATATATAACACGTTCTACATATTAATGACTAATGTTAATATTAATAATGATAAAGGGATAGTTCAAATGAAAACCACTTTTAACGCGAAAGCTCGAAAACTAATTAAAAAAACCTAAAAAACACACCATTTTTTACAATTTTTTTTATTAAAAATCGCTAGTTTTTTTATATAATTTTTTTTTCAAAATTTTTTTTTGTAGTGCACATGTGTAGTACACATACACATGTATACTATTACACATGTGCACTACAAATTTTTATTTTTATTTTTTTTGAAAAAAAAGTGTTTCTTATATACATAAAATAGCGAAAATTGGTAAAAAAAAATTGGTATGTTTTTTAGGCTTTTTAGTTAATTTTTGAGTTTTCACGTTAACTAGTGGTTTTCATTTGAAACTTCCTCTTAATGATAATACTATATACATATAAAATTTCAGTTAGCATTTAATTTGATTTTTTTACTTTAATAATTTTTTTCATTAAACAGAAATTTTATATACATAATTACTTTTTTTTTTGTCAACATTATGATATAAATTTTATTGCATACAGAAATATATTCAAAATTTAGTAGTTTTTTTTTTTTTTTTTGTATTGTAAACGACTTTCACATGTATTTGGATTGGTAACTTCAGTAGAGTATAACTATGTACTTTGACTACATGGAGAAGATGAAGAGTGTATGTATATATTTGTATTTCATGTTTATGTTTATTCGCACGTTTTTTTTTAGTCCGGAACTTTCCTGGAGTATAATTACCACTTCAACAACTCAATAACAATGAAGAGCAGATCTTTAATTGCTTTTTATTTTATGTTTTTGGTTAATTAAAGTATTTTTATTATATCGTAAACGACTTCCGTATGTGCTTTGATTGGTAAATTCGACGAAATGTAATATACACTTCGACTACCCAATGAAGATTATATATATATATATATATATATATATATATATATATATATTGTATTTTACATTTTTGTCTAGCAAATATATTTCTGTATGCAATAAAAAGAGAAAAGGTTGTGCTTTCCCTCCAAGAACCACTAATTAAGGTTCTAGGTTTCTTTTGCAAGTTCATACCATACTAGTCAAGTTCATCGGAACTCAAGGCGCGGGTGACAAACTCCAACCGATGGCGGAAATATCGGTGCGGGACGAAATAGATTGCAAGAGACTTCATAACGACTAAATGTGACAAGTATTTAAAAAGTAAATTTTTATTTCATTACTAACGGTTCAAGTACATGATTTGGAAACAAAGTACAAGTATCGTATGACTAAACTAATAAGCATGAATTAAAGTTTGGTGCGTTTCTAGTCCTTCCTACTAGATTCTTTTCAACGCGTCATGATCACAATCCTGCAGTTTGGTGCATTTCTAGTCCTTTCTACTAGGTTCTTTTCAACGCGTCATGGTCACGATCCTGCAATACATATTAAAGTAACATGTCAACACATAAAGTATTAGCGATTATACAAGTTTTTAGTGTACCAGCTGTTAGGGGAGGATTTCTCAATGATCAGTGATCCTCATTTACTGTTGGGTTTAGTGATCCTCAATTCTGTCTGAAGTAGTGATCCTCAGAAGTGTTGCAGGATCAGGATCATGGATCATCATAAGGATCCTTGTACTAACGGTTGTCTACTTTGAATTCGAAACTGTTTTGCAGGAGTACCAGCTTGGACTTGGTCTTGGCGATATTCCTGGAGTATATTCTGTGTTTATTCCGCACGTGCCTGGCCAAAAGTGGACGTTATGGAGTCGTGGAGGACTTGCACCATTTGCGGAATGTTAGTTAGTGTAGATATTTTCCATTTTTAAAGGGGTAGCGAGCTAATTAGAAAACACTTGGCTATTTTTGGCTACACACACACTCTTACAACTGCTCTCACCAGCTCTCGTTAACTCACTTGGCGATTACACACTTTTTTACACAATACACTATAGTGATCCTTGTACTTAGCTCGCTATCATCCGAAGTTGTATTACCTTACTTGTTTAATTTGAGTTGGTGATCGGTAGTTTCCATCACCCGAGGTTTTTTATGCCGGAGATCATTCATTGATCAAGGGCTTTTTCCTCGTATAAATCTTCGTGTCACTTGTTCATTACATTTCATAGTGATCCTTATTGTTGTTCTTCAATTCAAGCATCATACCTCACAACAGAAAGTTTGCTTGCATTATCATTGCTTGATTTTTGACCAAAACAGTTTGGCGCCCACCGTGGGGCAATTGGTGCTTCATTCCTAAGAAGATTCATATCTTTGCGGTCATTTCGGTTCATAACAACCAGGCAGATGGCTTCCTCAGCGAAGAACACCTCAAACTTGATGCCATCATTCAGTTCTTCACAAGGCGTTCCTCCTTTGCCTCCACCACCTTCTGGATCCCAGAAGAATGCTGAGAATGCTGCGAAGAAACCAACCCCCATTTTCCAAAAACCACCAACTTCTTCTGTTTCAACTAATCCTACTTCTAATGATCTTTACACTCTGATTTTGCAGATGAGGAATCATGCACAAGAGCAGGACAAAACCAACGAAAGGATCCTCCGGGAGATCGATGAGATCAAGAAACAGAAGAAATCAGTGGAGGATCACTCCCCTCTGATGCCAAGGTCGCTGAACTTCGACACTCCAGTCATAACTTCCCAACACTTAGCAGTTCCGGACGTGCAATACTTGGGTGAATTACCAGGAAGGCGTTATGGAACAGCAACTATGAGTCAGGCATTTGGCTCTCACTTCCAACCATCAGGATCCTCTTATCAGCATCAGGGATACTACACGTCAGGAGGATATTTGGGAATGCATGCAGTTCAAGGATCCTCCCAGGTCTAAGGATCCTCCCAGGTCCAAGGATCCTTCCCGGTCCAAGGATCCTCCTTTGTCCCAGGATCCTCTCTGGTTCCAGGATCCTTTCAGGTTCAAGGATCATCTCAACTTCAAGGATCCAACGTCCTTCAGGATCAAGGATTCCTGAGAAGTATGCAGCCTCAGAGCTTGGACGTTCATCAAGGAGACTTCATACCAATGCAGACCATTGCTCCCTCTGGTCCTTCAATCTTGCCAGAGTCTCGTCAATATGGATACACATCTGGAATTCCAAACACGAATCCCGTGGGAGGTAACACTTTCAATAATTTATACAACGCTAACCATGGCTTAATGCAGGATACAGGTATCAATCAGGCTATGGCCAGGGAGTTACAGAAGCTCAAGGATATGATATCCAGTGTTCCAGGAGTGGTTAAACCCATTCCTGAAATTGCAGATGGTAGCCATAAGATATCTCGTTTTGCACCACCCTTATGTGATGCTGAGATACCCAAAAGATTCCAGATACCATCCATGAAACTGTATGACGGTTCAACGGATCCAGAGGAGCATGTAGCTCAGTACCGGGAGAGGATGGAGATCAATCCAATTCCTGAAAGGTTAAAAGAAGCATGTCTATGCAAGGGATTTGAATCCACACTCACAGGATCTGCTCTTAAATGGCTGCTAAGTCTTCCCCCTTACTCTATTACTTCATTTGCTAATCTAGTTAATTTGTTTAATAGTCAATTCTCTTGTAGTAGAAAATTTGAACGATTAACTAGTGATTTATATAGGGTAACACAAGGTCAAAATGAATCACTTAGAGATTACATCACTAAGTTTAGTAAAGAATCCTTAGATATTCCTAACTTGGATATTGCTACGGCTGTAGAAGCCTTTAAAATGGGATTGCTTAGGGATTCACCATTCTATGATGATCTTGTTATGACACCTTGCAGGAATCTTGATGAAGTGAGAACCAGGGCCCTTAGGTTCATCCGCCTAGAGGATGACAAAAGGATCCAGGATAGATTAGCAGGATCCTCAAAACAGGAGAAACAAGGATCCTACTTCAGGAACAACAAGTCCAAGTTCTACAATAAGTCTGATAACCAGAATGTGCATTCAGTGGAACAAGAAGAGGATGATGAAGATTATCCTCCTATTTCTGAATATTGTTTTTCTGTTGATAACAACGAACTAATCCTTGCAATGCAGAATTTAGGTGAGAAACCTAGGTGGCCAAGGAAGAGTGATAAACCAGCTGCTACAAAGGATAAGTCCAAGTGGTGTGCATATCATGAGGATTTTGGGCATCTCACTGAAGAGTGTATTGCACTGAGAAAGGAAATTGGTTACTTGTTGAGCAAGGGGCATTTGAAGGAACTCTTGGGACGGAAGAAGTCAAGGATCCAGGATCCTGAAAGGATCCCAGAAAGGGCTCTTGCTCCTCCCGCAGATGCACAAGTCATAAATTTCATATCCGGTGGATCAGATATCTGTGGTACCTCCTTTTCAGCAGCAAAAAGACATGCTAAGGAAACCAAGATGGATAATGGAGACAGACCCGTCCGGACCTCCGTTGTCACCCAGGATAAAGTTATAACTTTTGATGAGGATGATCGTGTTGATGTCCAGGATCCTCATCATGATGGTCTTGTAATTACATTGTTTATTTCTAACCACTTTGTTCGCAGGATCCTTATAGATGGAGGAAGCTCTGTGAACATCATTCAGCTTGATGTTCTCAAGAAGATGAATATCCCAAAGTCTGATATTATCCCAAGATCCTTAGTACTTGTGGGATTCAGTGGAGAAACTAAGAATACATTGGGGGACATCAAACTCCCAATCTATATTGAAGGATTGCATTCTTATCAAAAATTTTGTGTTATAGATTGCTTATCATGTTGCAATGTTATCCTTGGCAGGCCATGGATACATGATATGAAGGCAGTTCCATCCACCTATCATCAATGTGTGAAGCTTCCAAGTCCTTGGGGAGTGGTGAAAATTGAGAGCGATCAACAAGAAGCTAAGAATTGCTATACCTCATCAATGAAGCCAACTTCAAGACCAAGGGAGCAATAGCAATTAAAGTATCCTTCAAGAAATGTCTTGGAGGCAAGAGAACAGGATTTGAAGGAAATCCTCACGGATCCTGAGGATCCTGAATCCAAGATCTTCATAGGATCATGGATCCTTAGCGACATTGAACAGGAGCTAGTATCCTTCCTTAAGAGAAGGAAATCCACCTTTGCCTGGAAACATGAAGACATGACAGGTATATCTAAGGATATAATTACTCATAAACTTGGCATTGACAGGTCATTCAAGCCTATACATCAAAAGAGGAGAAAGTTTGCACATGAAAGAAATGCTATTATCCAGGAAGAGGTAGATAAGCTACTTCGAGCAGGTATGATAAGAGAGGTTAAGTATCCAAGGTGGTTAGCCAATGTGGTTGTTGTTCAAAAGAAGAATGGAAAGTGGAGGGTATGTGTCGATTTTACTGATTTAAACAAGGCATGTCTCAAGGATCCTTTCCCATTACCCCACATTGACTCCATGGTGGATGCTACCGGATTATCCAGGAAGAGGTAGATAAGCTACTTCGAGCAGGTATGATAAGAGAGGTTAAGTATCCAAGGTGGTTAGCCAATGTGGTTGTTGCTCAAAAGAAGAATGGAAAGTGGAGGGTATGTGTCGATTTTACTGATTTAAACAAGGCATGTCCCAAGGATCCTTTCCCATTACCCCACATTGACTCCATGGTGGATGCTACCGCGGGTTATGAGTTGCTGACTTTTATGGATGCTTCATCTGGATTTCAACAAATTCAGATGGAACCATCTGATCAAGAGGATACAGCCTTTATGACCCCAACTGGTATATATTGTTATATTGCTATGCCATTTGGACTAAGGAATGCAGGTGCTACTTACCAAAGGCTTGTCAATATGATGTTCAAGGAACAAATTGGACACACTATGGAAGTCTATATTGATGACATGGTGGTTAAGTCCAAGAAAGCTGAGGATCACCTTAAAGACTTGGAGGAAGCGTTCAATATCCTTGATAAATTTAATATGAAACTAAATCCTTCCAAGTGTCATTTTGGTGTTAAGGCAGGTAAATTCTTAGGCTATATGGTGACAAAGAGGGGCATTGAAGCAAGTCCAGAACAAATCAAGGCTATAGTGAATATCAAATCTCCTGCCAATGCTAAGGATGTGCAAAGATTGACAGGCATGATCGCAGCCTTGAACAGATTCATATCCAAATCCCCAGAAAAGTGTAAGGAATTCTATGACATCCTGAGGAAGAAGAAGAAATTTGAGTGGACTGAGAAGCATGAGAGTGCCCTTAAAGCTCTTAAGGATTACCTATCCTCAGCCCCAGCCTTGATGAAACCAGAAAAAGGGGATGTATTATCCTTATACTTGGCAGTATCCTCAAAAGCAGTAAGTGCGGTCCTTGTTAAGGATCACCAAGGTACACAACATCCTGTTTATTATGTAAGTAAGAGTTTACTTGATGCTGAATCTAGGTATTCACACTTGGAAAAACTTATCCTTGCATTAATTATGGCATCTACTAAATTGAGACATTATTTTGAGACTCATGCCATTATTGTTAAGACTAATTTTCCAATTAAGAATGTTCTCAGGAAACCTGAAATGTCAGGAAGGATGGCTAAGTGGGCAGTGAAGCTGAGTGCATATGATATAAGATATGAACCAAGGACTGCCATCAAATCCCAAGCCTTAGCTGACTTTGTGGCAGATTTTAGTAGTGACTTGCAAAAGGAAGCTGAGTTAGAAGTCCAACAACTTGAAGAGACTAAGGATCCTTGGATACTCTTCACTGATGGAGCCTCTAATGTGAAAGGAACAGGGCTTGGAATACTACTAAAATCGCCACAGGGGGACATAATACCCCACTCCATAGCTTGTGAATTTCAAACTACCAACAATGAGGCTGAGTATGAAGCGCTGGTTTGCAAATTGCAAAGCATATGAGGATCAGGTATCTTGAGGTACATGTAGATTCTTTACTGATCACTGATGTGTGCAAAATGCAACATATAAATTACATCAATTGAGGCATAAAACTAACCCTTTTTTAGTACTAATGTTGGAAAAAGTGTGCTTTTGTCTTCCTTTTGTATTTTCAGGACTAAATGAGCTCAAATTAACAAAAGAAGCAAAAAGACATCAAAATCTAACATAAATACAATAAAAGGAACAAGACGTGACATGCCCGACCCCACGACATCATCTTCCCAAGCAAAGCAAAACAAGACAACAGAAGACTGAACACGCCCCGTGCTCAGCCAGCACGGGGGCGTGCCCAAGTGTCAGCAGAAAAGACAAAGTGGTAGAAGCTTCTATTGCCCACCACGGGGCCGTGCTCAGCGGACACGGGGCCGTGGTCAACTATAAGATTCGCAATTGGAATCGAATTTTAGAAATCAACAAGCTAGCATTCAAAACATTGAAAAACAATTAAATCAACTAGCTCAAAATTTCTCCGAGAGACCACAAGGCGCGTTACCTAGCAATACCGAAACCAACCCAAAGGCGCAAGTACACCTCATCACATTAAGAAACCGAACCGTGGGTCCCGAGGATGTCCCGCTACCACCGGTTGAAGGAAGTCCACGCAGTCAAAGCACGACTTCACCCACTACTCAACCAGAAAAGGATTCTCCACCAAATCAAGAGCCCACCAAGACTCCTCCAATTCCGTACCCCGGTAGGTTAAATCGTCAAAAGACCGATGAGAAATTCGCAAAGTTCGAAAATTTACAAAAACAATTGCATGTTAATATTCCTTTTATTGAGGTCCTAACCCAAATGCCTAAATATGCAAAATTCATGAGGGATTTCCTCACTAACAAAAGGAAAATTGAATCATTGCAATTAGTTAACTTAGGCGAAGAATGCTCCGCTTTAGTACTCAACAAACTTCCACAAAAGAAAATCGACCTCGGAAGCTTCACAATTCCTTGCTCGATTGGGGAATCCCCCGTTCGTAATGCATTAGCCGATCTTGGGGCTAGCATTAACCTCATGCCCACATCGATGTTCAAACGACTCGGCCTAGGAACAACAAGCCCTACAAAGATGAGCATACAACTCGCCGACAGATCCATCAAATTCCCACAAGGTGTCGCTGAAAATCTATTGGTAAAAGTTGACAACTTCGTTTTCCCAACCGACTTTGTCATCCTAGACATGGAAGAAGACACCGATGTCCCTCTCATCCTTGGGATGCCATTTCTAGCTACCGCCCAAGCGGTGGTGGATATGAATGACGGAACGTTAACATTGAAGTTTGGGGACAAGGAAGTGAAGTTTGAATGTGGAAAAAGAGTAGAGGACGAAGACCCGGTTAACTACATGAAGGTCATAGACTCAAGCTTGGATGACGCTCTCCGACGGTGTAACATGGGATGCAATACATCCCACTTGGGTAACATATGACCAGGCTTTGGGTCTAGCCAAGGACCCTTATAAACGTGGCGCACCACGGAGGCATTCCGCGGAACTATCCTTAGTTTAGTTTAGATTAATTTTCATGTTTTCTAGTTAGTTTTAATTTTCAGGAATAAAACACACTTGAGATGGCAAAGGATGCAAGGGAAACTTGAACCAGCACCCCATGCAGGAAAACAGGACCATCCGACGATTTTCTTCGTTTACAGTAAGCTCGGCACGGGCCGTGTCCACCCAACACGGCCCCGTGCTGCACAGTCTGCAGAAAAAGACCCAGTTCAGGTAACTGGACACGGGCCGTGTTCACCCAACATGCCCCCGTGCCTAGGCTTCTGTTTCTCTTGATTTAATTTTGTTACTGGCACTTGAACACGGGGTCGTGCCCGGATAACACGGGGCCGTGTTCAGCGCCCAGTAACACAAATTTTTTTTGCTTTTTCACACCTTTTACATATTCAATCAACCTAAAAACTTATTTTTGGGACACATTGAGGACAATGTGTAATTTAAGTGTGGGGGGGATGCTAAAACCTTGAATCTTGCAAGTCCTAAAATACAAGCCTTACACAAAACTCTATTGGAACCGCTAATCACCCCAAATTTTTTCAAAAAATTTTCATTTTTTTTACTTGTCTAGGTTTAACTCGGGAAATTCAAGTTCTAAAAAAGGTTATATTTTTACGAATTTACAACCGATAGCGTCATGATAAAAAGAACCAACATAAGAAAATTATGAAAAGGCATGACAAACTTAATTAAAATTTGATTATATATACTTGATCACATAAAAAACCCATTCCCACAAAAGTGAGTTTTGAGCCTTTATTGAGCATACAATTACATATCATTAGACTAAATGCTCATTTTTCGTTTCTTGGGTGAATAGCCGCTTGGTTCTTACGACTCTAGAACTTGCCATGACGATACATTCCCGGTCCTTACCAACTTAAACCCGAGTAAGTAAATGATGGAGGCATTAGGACTAACCCTTTTTATTTCTACACCATTATTTTTTTTTTTTACCACCTACCCAAAATCCCCCTAGTTAGCCCCTTTGAGCCTAAACCTTTTCATTTCATAACCCAAACCAAACACCCTTTTACCCACCAAAACCTTTTTCATTTTTAACCCTTTGTTTTAGTAACAAGTTCGATTTTTCGTATGACTTTTCAAAAAAAAAATGTGTGTTGATGATGAAGCAAAAGAAAATAAACAAACAAGTTTATCAAAAATAACTTTGTTTGAATAATAGCTTCATCAAAATAAAAGTCAAAAAGTAAAAATTCTTACGAAAACCGACGCTTGTTACGCTTTTAGCCCTTTTTCTACTAACCACTAACCCAACCACCTACCTTTAACCCAAGCCTAACCCTTCACCCACAAAGTCCTCTTGATATTTACAAAGGTTTATAAGTTAAAAAGGAGGAGGATTGATTGCTTGGCAAGCCTATGGTAGGAGTAAGTTCCATGCCGCTCTCGAGTGATCCACAAAAATACATTTTCGGCCGAGTGTTGAGTGATCCCCGTGAGGTATGTGAACTTGTATATAAATAGAATTTTAAAAAGGCATGTTATGCCCTAATAAGTAATTTATCTTATGAAAAGTTTTAAATAAATCATGACGAGTAGGATTGTAAATAAATAAAAATAAAACTAAAAAAAGAATCTTGGAAATCCCGACACTCTACGACAAGCCCAAAACCTTCTTCTCTACCCATTCCATTCCATTTGGGAGTGTAATAGCCACATATTAAAGAGTTTTGCTTGAGGACAAACAAAGATTCAAGTGTGGGGGTATTTGATGTGTGCAAAATGCAACATATAAATTACATCAATTGAGGCATAAAACTAACCATTTTTTAGTACTAATGTTGGAAAAAAGTGTGCTTTTGTCTTCCTTTTGTATTTTCAGGACTAAATGAGCTCAAATTAACAAAAGAAGCAAAAAGACATCAAAATCTAACATAAATACAATAAAAGGAACAAGACGTGACATGCCCGACCCCACGACAGCATCTTCCCAAGCAAAACAAGACAACAGAAGACTGAACACGCCCCGTGCTCAGCCAGCACGGGGGCGTGCCCAAGTGTCAGCAGAAAAGACAAAGTGGTAGAAGCTTCTATTGCCCACCACGGGGCCGTGCTCAGCGGACACGGGGTCGTGGTCAACTATAAGATTCGCACAATCCAGGCAAATCTTCATAGTACAAAGATTCTCCTGCGCACGGGGTCGTGCTCAGCAGACACGGGGGCGTGGTCAACTAATAAGACAAAGCTGCATTAAATGAAGAAAGAGAAGGATGTGGACACGGGGCCGTGCCCACTGGACACGGGGCCGTGCCTGAGCTTCTGTTCAGCCTATAAATAGGAGTGCTTGGCTCAAGCTCAAACCATCCCTTGGCACACCACCTCTCTCACACTTCACCCACCACCCACCACCACCATAACACCATCATCCACCACCATCATCCATTGTCCATCGTAGAGTGTGTGAGTCGTCTCGGGATCCAAGATTGATCGTAAGAGTTCTTGACAATCAAGGCCATGTTTGCCTAAGTCTCTTACATCACTTGGTGAAGACAAAGTGTCTAGTGTAATACTTTTTATTTCTAATCTTTTCGCACTTTTTACTTGGTTTTGTATTAATGACTTTAATAACTAGTTGCTTATGTTGAAGGTGATCTTTCCTTATCGTTTGTCCGTGGTGTCTTGGCATTATTTTACTGTCTATATGGAGGTATGTTGGCTACCTGGTCGGGGGTTAAGGGAACGGTTTGGTAAAGGTCTTGCCATTGTTCAGCGTTTAGAGGTCCTGCAATGGACCTGGGTCAAATTTAGTAGGACCTCCTTCAATACTTAACGGTATTGGATGGCGGGGGTCCAAACTCTTTGATCCCCTCATAAGTTAACTACTATTAATACTATAACCCGGCTATTTAGGACTGTATCCCTGCTGACTCAGACTACTTAGTCGAGGGTAACGTCACCTCCAAAAGAGGGGCCTACCATAATTTGCATTAATAACTTAATTAATTATCTTCCAATAATCCCCCCTTTTAGGATTGTATCCTTGCTGACTCAAACTACTGGGGTGAGGGTAACGTCACCTTCAAAAGAGGGGCCTACTACAATAACTAAGATAATCTCTTAAATAAGTGCAAAAGTGCGGAAATAATCAAAGGTTACACTAGATACGAGTCGGAACCAAGTGATTCATCTTGTCTATCTGTTTTTCTTTTTATTTTTATTTTCAGCATTTTAGTTAGTTTTTATTTTTCTTAGTTTAAAACATTTTTCTAAACTTTTTATTTTGATTAGACGTTGAGGATAAACCGGTACTAAAAGCTCTTGTGTCCTTGGACGACCTCGGTATCTTGCCAACACTATACTACGCTCACGATGGGTGCACTTGCCCATATGTGTGTTTAGTGTTAGTAAAATATCGTGTTTTATAAATTTAAAACTTGGCTAACAATAAGTGTTAAAGGGGCTTAAAATATACACATAATATATATAACACTTCACACGCATCATCACTAATCACTTTAATGGATCCTATGCTGTTAAAGGTGAAAAGCTAATCAAATATTTGGAGATAGTCAAAGAATTGGCACTCTCTTTTGTATCCTTTAGTTTGACACAGGTACCAAGGGAAGAGAATGCAGAGGCAGATGCATTAGCCAATTTAGGATCATCCTTGAAGATCCCGGAGGATATCAAGATCCCTATTATCCATATCCTGACCCCGGCTATCGAGGATCATGTAGCTATGGAGATAGGAGAGGATTCTGCAATCATCCCTAGTGATGATACTCAATCTCATTCAGGATCATGGATCCTCCCAATCATGAGATATATTCAACATGGAGAGATTCCTACAGGAGAAAACCCAAGGGCTTTCAAAATTAAGGTATCTCAATTTACAATATTAAATAATATGTTGTATAAACGATCTCTTGCAGGACCATATCTAAGATGCATTGAGGATCCTGAAATCCAATAAGTCCTAAAGGATTTCCATGAAGGAGATTGTGGAAACCACACTGGGGGCAGGGCATTATTCTCAAGGATCCTGAGGACAAGATACTACTGGCCCACTATGAAGAAGGATGCTGTGGAGTATGCCAAGAAGTGTGATCCTTACTAGAGGCATAGTAATATCCTTCACCAACCAGCAGAGCTCTTGCATCCTATATCCTCTTCCTGGCCATTCATGAGATGGGGAATGGATATAGTAGGAAAGCTTCCTAAGGCACCTGGTGGAAAAGTATTCTTGCTTGCTATGACTGATTACTTCTCTAAGTGGATAGAGGCTGAAGCCTTTGCTCAAGTCAGAGAAAAGGAAGTTATATCCTTTATTAAAAGAAACATTATTACTAGATTTGGTATCCCTTCTGAGATTATCTGTGATAATGGATCCTAATTTATTGGGAATAGAACCACTAACTTTTGTGACAGTTGGGGATTAAGATGATAACATCAACACCAGTCCACCCACAAGCTAATGGTCAGGCAGAATCATCCAACAAGATCATCATCAACAATTTAAAGAAGAAGCTTGGATCCAAGAAAGGAAAATGGGAAGAAGAACTACCTTATGTGCTTTGGGCTGATAGGACAACTCCTAAGAATGCTACAGGCCAAACTCCATTTTCTTTGGTATTTGGGGCAGAATCAGTGATCCCTACAGAGATGGTGGTTCCAACTGCAAGAACAAGCATTCGTGATCCTGGAGAAAATGCTGAAAACTTGGTTCAAGACTTGGATACTATAGAAGAAATCTGGGATTTGGCAAGGATAAGGATGGCTAGTTATCAACAAAAGATGGCTGGAGCCTACAACAAAAATGTCAGGATCAGGAAATTCCAAGTTGGTGATATGGTATTAAGGAAAACATTTCAGAATACCACCAATCCTGCTGATGGAAAGTTGGCACCAAAATGGGAAGGCCCCTATTTGATTGAAGCTGAAGCAAGAAAGGGGGCATATCGATTGCTAACAATGGAAGGTGATTTGCTACCAAGAGCTTGGAATGCTGTCCATTTAAAGAAATATTTTATGTGACAAGGATCCATGATCCTCACCCGACAAGTATCCTTGAAGGATCCTTACAGAGTAGATGATCCTCATCTTGGTAACATTCTAATCTCAAACTATTTCATTCTTTTATTCTCTTATATAAGGATAAGGATCCTGCATCCTTTATCCTCCTTTCACTTGATTCTGAGTTTTGAAGGTTCAGGTATCCTTAACTGAGGATTGAGTATCCACAGAAGTATCCAGTTATTTGGGCTTTACCCCAGTTATTTGGGCTTGACCCCAGTTATTTGGGCTAGTCCCCAGTTTGGGCCTGTCCCCAGTTTCGCCAGTAGCGCACGATGATCCTGGTATAGTTCATGGCAATGGGACCAGTACTCGCTTTAGGGGCTGACAATTTCATTGTACTGGCTATATTCAGGATCCTACGTATAATGGTAGACGTACCATACATCCGTTCCTAAGGTTTCTAACGTTTTCACGTTAGCTAAGGTTTTGGCATTTTCATGTCACTAAGTTTGGATAGTCGCCAGTGAGGGCCATACTCCAGTTTACATACGATCCTTTGGGCTTGTCCCCAGTTATCCTTTGGGCTTGTCCCCAGTTATCCTTGGGCTTGTCCCCAGTTATCCTTTTGGGCTTGTCCCCAGTTATTGGGCTAGTCCCCAGAATTGTTGGGCTTGTCCCCAGTTACTAACTCTTGTCTTATATTGGCTTAGTCCCAAGTTGTATCCTATTTCAGGTTTTTGGAGATAAACGACCAAGGATCCTTGATCCTTACCTTTTACTAAGGTTTGTCTTTTGGATTATCCTGTTTACAACTCTTAAAGGTTAGGATCCTAACTTGGATTCTCAGGTATGATCCTTAACTATTTTGATTCTATTCATTATTTATTTGAGTAACCCTTATCTTTTGACAACTGAACTTGTGATCCTTAAACTATATAACTTTTTAAAACTAATCGGCTATGGGATATGTGATCCTTGATCATATCCTAAACTTTTTGGGGATATTTCTTAAATTTTTCTTTACTTGATAAGTTTAAACAAAATGAACATCACAACAGTTGGAAAGTAAAATGTTAACAAGGATATCAACACAGGATAAGCCAAAAAGTTAAAGTTATTTTATTCACAAAAGATTAAACCCTTTAAGGTTGTCAAAATTGCCAACCCGCGTTTCTGCCAGCAAAACGTGGCCCGTCCACATGGGTTGGCAAAGGGTGTCCATTGTTCATTGGTCTAGAAAGTGCAGGAATCAAAAGACGGCAGGATCACAATGGCTTCATCCCCCAAACAGAGGATCCCTCGACCATTTGTAATCCTACCTGTTGTTCGAAGGATCCATGATCCTTAGCCCTAATTACTACTGTTTAAGTACAACCCATCATTGTTCAACAGAAAACATCATAACCAAAACAAACTATCAAACTTAAAAAAATGGGCTCCGGCTACGTCTAGAAATGTCCTTCATCGCCCATTCATGCAGCCTACACCTTCACTGCATCTTCATCTCCTCCAGCTCCCGTATCCTTCGCCTGATCCTTGCCACTACCACTAGCCTCGATTGCCAGAACCTCGTCAGCCTCATCCTCATCCTCCAACTCAGCCAGCCTGGCCTTCCAGCCTTCCATATCCCAGTTGCTCCTATCAAAGGCCGGATCCTGAGCTTCTTGACCCATCTGTAGCTTGGTCTTGTACATGGCAATGGCAGCGGAGACCTTAGCATCCTCCGTGATCTCGCTCTTCTCATAATCAAAATTGATCAGAATGGCAGCTGTCTGAGTTTTGGCATCTTTGAGATCCTTTTCAAGGGATGCAATTTTGTGATCCTTGAGCACCGCCACTTTTTGGAGATCAGAGTATTTCTCCTCAAGCTCTTCAACATTTCCAACATAGTCCTCGATTTCGGCAAATTTCTGCAAACAAGACAATGCAAAGTTAGGATCATATGATCCTCAAGTGGATAGGATAACTAAGCTAGGTCAGTGATCCTTACATCATTAAAGTACTCGAGGAATTGATGGCGGATCAGAGGCAAGCCTTGAAGGTTGTCAGCTTCAGAGGTTTTTCTTTTCTTTCCACCTCTTCCCTTTGAAGTGGTAGTCTTGGGGATAACAATGGAAGGGCTAGCAGCAGACTTTTTCTTTGAGGATCTGACAGTGTCAAGATCAGTTACACTGAATTTGGAGGCAGATTTCGAGGATTTCCCAGCGCCTACACATTCAAAACAGATAAGTATCCTTATCCTATTTCTATTCAACTATTTATTTAAATATTTGACTATATAAAATACAGGATACTTACTTGACATAGTGACAGAACCTGAGGATACTTCTTGTGAATCCTGGGTGTTTGTTTTGAATGACCTTGTTGCAGGATCAAGTCTTCTGAAAGCAGCGAGCCTTTCCTTGGTGGCAGGTGATGGTATAAGGTGCGAAACAGAGATAGCTGTACAACAGAAACAAAAGGGTGTTAGTGATCCTTATACAAAAACAAGGTTATCTGGTGATCCTTCTCAGGATCCTCTATCCTACCATGGGTGGTCCACTTCCTTGGCAGATCCTTTCCATCAGAGAGAGAATCCCTTCTGACAAAGAAGAATCCCCGTTTCCAGTTAGTATCATTCTTAGTGGCTTTGAAGATGGGATGTTCTTCACCGGGTTTACGCTTGAATAGATATCGGTGGGATCCAAATGTGGTGAGATCATACATCTCTGCCAACTCCGACATTCCTAGGGAAATTCCTTCTTGCTCAATGATCCTTTCAAGGGTATATAGGACCCTCCAGATCATTGGCATAGCTTGAATGTAGGAGATGCCGGTGAGAGAGAATAAAGACTGGGTGAATTCAGGGAAAGGATATGTGTATCCTATTGTGAACGGTGTGACCGGGAAAGCTACCCAGGTCTCAGAAACGTAATCACTTAGAACGGTGGGGTCAAATGGCTTGAAATGGGTGTTTGCCAAAAAGCAACGGCGGATTCTGTCTATTTGTGGATCAGTGAAGCAGCACCTTTCATTCGCCGAGTCTTTGATGATCCCCTGGCTCTTAAGAGGACTGTCCTTCTTGTGATCCTTAGCAGGAGAGGATCTTAACATCATCTTGATTATGAAGAAGGTGAAGAAGGAATGAGCAGAGAAAGAAAACGTAAAGGAAGAAGAGGAAGAGAGATACCTGATTGATCTTCGGATATGAATTTAAAGGGAGTTTCTCTTGAATTTAAATGCGAATTGATCCCTATCTCTAACTCCTATTTATAATGATGATTTTGCAGGATAGTCACCTCAGTGACGTCATGTTCGTAACGGCTAGTCCGATTACAACGGCTAGTTATCCGTTGGTTGATTGCGGATAAGAACAAAATACAACTCGTTTATTTACATAATTACTCCTTATATTTTGGGGGCAATTGTTAGGGGAGGATTTCTCAATGATCAGTGATCCTCATTTACTATTGGGTTTAGTGATCCTCAATTTTGTCTGAAGTAGTGATCCTCAGAAGTGTTGCAGGATCAGGATCATGGATCATCATAAGGATCCTTGTACTAACGGTTGTCTACTTTGAATTCGAAACTGTTTTACAGGAGTACCAGCTTGGACTTGGTCTTGGCGATATTCCTGGAGTATATTCTGTGTTTATTCCGCACGTGCCTGGCCAAAAGTGGACGTTATGGAGTCGTGGAGGACTTGCACCATTTGCGGAATGTTAGTTAGTGTAGATATTTTCCATTTTTAAAGGGGTAGCGAGCTAATTAGAAAACACTTGGCTATTTTTGGCTACACACACACTCTTACAACTGCTCTCACCAGCTCTCGTTAACTCACTTGGCGATTACACACTTTTTTACACAATACACTATAGTGATCCTTGTACTTAGCTCGCTATCATCCGAAGTTGTATTACCTTTCTTGTTTAATTTGAGTTGGTGATCGGTAGTTTCCATCACCCGAGGTTTTTTATGCCGGAGATCATTCATTGATCAAGGGCTTTTTCCTCGTATAAATCTTCGTGTCACTTGTTCATTACTTTCATAGTGATCCTTATTGTTGTTCATCAATTCAAGCGTCATACCTCACAACAGAAAGTTTGGTTGCATTATCATTGCTTGATTTTTGACCAAAACACCAGCATATGTATAAAAGATTTAATCGAGATCCACATGACAATAACGTATACTAAGGCATAACATAACATAAGCTAGCATGCAACACCTACTTGTCAACCCAAAGATTACCGCTAGCGTAATCTTGTCGTAGCAACAACAACACCGTTTTGTTTGACTTAACATGACCTCAAGAATACGAGCGGTGCGATAATCCTAAAGCGCTATACATGTTAAGGGAGGCTTGTACGAATTTAATGACAAAGTATCGTGCATGTAAAGTTTCTAGCATGTAAGTATTTCTAAGTATAGATGTATAAAGCATGTAAGTTGGATACGATTGTATGAATAATGTTTTGTGCATAAGTGTTCGTGTTAGTTTTCATATGATATTTGTATTGCACCCAAAAGTGTAAAACGAAAAAAGGTCATGTATACTCACGGTTTTGCAAAGCTTTCCGATTAAACACGAGTTGACGATTTGATGAGAGTGGAGCGCCCAAGTTACTTTACATTGGGGAAATGAAGGCTTTTGAGTATATGGAGTTTGTGGAGAGTTCGGATTCGGAATTAAGTATAAAAAGTATATGTATGCAAAAATATATCTTGTCTAAATACTCGTTTGGACACTAAGTTGTCATGTGTTTTCATAGGTCCTAACTTGCCAATTAGAATCACAAACAAAGTGTTTAGAACCAAGATAATATAACCTATGTTCATAACATCCAACCATCAACCGGTTTAGTATCAAGAATTCGGTTAATTTGCACATTATATAATATAAGTATTAATCTAGTCTGTATTGTCACGTAGTATCATGTAAGTCAAGCATGAAGGTGTGATTAACCTCATTATATGATTCACCAAAACACAAAGTCACCAACTTAGTTGATGACCCGGTTGGTCATGAATGGGGAAAATAAAGTACAACTAACTAGTATGTCAAGTAGCGAAGTAAGATTAACCTGGGCGTGTCATACCCAACATGGCAAATGTTGGAGGCAAGGCGGGGTTAACTTACTTTGATTCTAGGAAACTACTAGGTATTCTTGCCACTAGAACAAGTGAGGTAGTGGAACAATTTTGGAAAGCCAAGGCTTCCATGGTTCACACTTACACATGCACAAGTCTTCCAACATTGAAGGTTGGAAGCTTGGATGGTTTCAACACTTAGGACATGTTTGGGCAGAATTTTAGAGAAGGTTTAAGCTTGTTTTGTTGGGATTGAACCCTATCAGAGGAACAGATAATTAAAGCCAAAACTGGATCAGGGCAGTGGATCCAGAATAAGCAGATGTTGTGTTACAAGTCTCTCCCCTTGAAAGTGGTTTTAACATCTGCTGACCTCCTATCTACTGATCACTACAACCGCTGGCCTACAACCGCTGATCAAGTCAAAGACTAAAGACCTGCTGTTCAATCTACTGTTTTGGGTTAAGCACTGCTGGTTGTTATCAAGTACTGCTGAAGTCACAACAGTGGAAGGACCAGCAGTAGTTTAGTTTATTTATGTAATGTACTGTATAGCAGTTGTTAGCTTAAGCAGTGTTTGTATAGATCAATTGTTAGAAGTTGTTAGGAGGTTAGATGTCACTTTCATGGTGACGTCAGCTTTGATGCCTCAGTGGTTTGTCCGTGCCTATAAATAGATCAGTACCATGCACTGTTCTATTTAGCTCTTCACAAAATCTTCTTCCTGCACGAACAAACACTGTGAGCTCAGGCTGAGGGGGAGTTTGTATTCATACATGCATTGTAATCGTTATTGAAATAAATTCAATCTTTCGGTTCCTTGTTGAAAATGTGTGATTAAAGCAATTCTCCTGTTTGATTGTGTGCAAAGTTTGTTTCCATCTTAAATTCCGCTGCACTACTCATTCATCTTCATCTTATTTCAAACGTAAAACACAATCAAAACCAAACTCAGATCCTAACAATTGGTATCAGAGCTTGGACAGTCAAATTTGATTTAACAATCATTTTGACATAAATAGTTCAGCTCATAATCGTTGATATCGATTGTTTGTTCGTTTTGTTGAAAAACAGAGCAAGGTTTAATCACCATCAAAGTTGATTGATCAGTGCCTGTAAAACAACCAGGATGACATCACAATCATAAGATGATAAGAATAACATTGGCTCTCTTTTCAAACCACCTATGCTTAAACGTAATGAATACAACATCTGGCAGAGAAGGATGGGTCACATCCTTGCTCAACAGAACACTGGATGTTGGAGGTCTGTTGTTTTTGGTCCCCATGTTCCTATGGTGCCAAGTGCTTAGGATGCAAAGAAGTTCGTACCTAAACCATCTGAAAACTATACTGAAACTGATTTTCAAAAGTTCGAACTCGATGCCAAAGCATTTAGCATCATAGCATCTGCATTACCCAATGAGATCTATGCTGGACTGTTACATTGTAACAGTGCCAAAGAGCTATGGGATGCACTGAAGGAACAGTTTGGGGGAACAATAGAAGTTATTGAAAACAATAGGGAAATTCTGAATCAGCAGTATGAAACATTTTGTCACATCAAGGGTGAATCATTGACACAGCAGTTTGAACGATTCAGTTGTCTCATTAGTGAACTAAGGCTTGTTAAAGTAACATTTCCAAATTCAACTCAAAATAGCAGGTTCCTTAGATCACTACCAGAAAAATGGGATACCATTGCATTTGTTACTAGAAACTCTGTTGAGTTCAAAGATCTGACCATGACCCAACTTCATGGTAGACTCCTGACCTATGAAAGGGAGTTAAACCAAAAAAAGAAGTTGCAAATGTTTGGCAAAGTTGCTGATGATTATTCATTTGGCAGCACAGCACTTTTTGGTCAGGAAGAATCTGGTAGCAGTAGTAAGGAACAGGGTTATGATCACTTTATTGATATAACTGCTGGTGGAAATTTCAACAACCCTGATTCTCACTCTGCAAATTATGCTTTTACCACAAATTGTGAAAACCAGATGTCAGATAATTTGTGTTTTGAACTCAATGCTTTGCAACACTTTGATCCCACTGACTTAGAAGAAATGGACATTTTGCATCAATTGGCTTTGCTTAGTGTAAGAACAAGCAAATTCTACAAAAGAACAGGGAGAAAATTCCCAGGGTTACATGGGAATTTAAAAGTGGGGTTGGATAAGTCAAAAATTAAGTGCTATAAGTGTAATAGTCTAGGTCATTTTGCTAGGGAATGCAGGAGTCAAACCACTGGTCCCATAATCACTCATCCCAACTCAAACCCTAGACCACAACATCAAAGCACTGTGCACTATACCCAATATACCCCTGCTGCCCATGTTAACACTGCTCACTATGCTGCAACCCCTGTACCTGTGCATTATGTTCAAACCATTGTTCCACAAATTCAGTATGTTCAAACCCCTGTCCCTCAGGCACAAGTGCAACCTGCTGCACCTTAACCAGCTGCTCCAACAGTAACACAACCAGATCAGCAAAGCTTTTTCACTCAAGGCTTTGATGACTGGAGCAGTATGCCTGATGAGCTTAGTGATGAAAATTTTACACTCAATGCTTTTAATGATCCTACTAATGATGAATTTTGTTTGATGGCATTAGAGTCAATACCAGAAGGGGTAGAAACTGAAGGTGAACAGCTAAGTGATGAAACAGTGGATGAAGTGATTGAAGCAGTGGTTACTGCTGTTGCTGGTGAACTACTGCTGGGAGAAAATTCAGAAACCCTGATTGAACCACTGATTGATCCTTGGTCCAAAGAAGACAAGGAAGAAAAAGAAGAAAAGAAAGCAGGTGAGAAAGAAGAGAGAATTGATGAAGAAGGTGATCATCAATATGATTGTGCTATGATGGCTGCTGCTAAGGTAACACCACAAGTTCTTGAAAAAACGTGTTCAGACAAATGCATTATTGCATTTGCTAACATCAAAGAGGTAAATGAAAACCTTAGGGATAAAGTCTTAACTGATGAAGTCAAATTTGAAAAGTCATTAAAAGAACTTAGAAACAAATTGGCTGAAAAAGAAAAAGAAATCAGCAGTCTCAAAGAAGAGCAGAGCATAACCAAAACTCAACTCCAAACTATGGTAGAAAAATACCAAGTTTGCAAAAAGGAGTTGGAGTCCACCCAGATCACTTGTGAAAGATGGGTGGAATCCTGCAAAGGGTATGAATTAATGCTCGAAAAACAGATTAAAAGCAACGTGAAATTTGGTGTTGGTTATAGAAAACATGATGATGAAAACACTGCTTTTGAAAAATCTGTTCAAACCACTGATGTAACCACTGATTTCATTCCCACTAACAAGAATGGCCAAGAAGTGAAAATCACTGATAAACTTGGTAACAAAATCACACTTGAGAGACCAATGGGATCCTCTACTTTTGAGGAAATTGAGAAATACCAATTTAAACCCTCATGGTCTGACGAGTGTGACATTCTTGAAAATTTAAACCCATGGATTTCACAACCACTGATGGTGTTAAAGCTCCAAAAGCAAAAGTCATCCCTCTCAAGGACATCCCAACAGAGGTTAAAAACTCTGTTGCAAAGGAGTCTGAAAATAGAAAGAAGAGAGAAAAGATCAAAAACCTGTTTTGTGAATTTTGTGAAAAAAGGAATCATCTAACAAAAGACTGTTTCCATTTAAAAGCATATGATTTAAACAAAACAAGTATCATTGTACCTGCTGAAAGCTGCACCATCTGTGGTAAACCAAACCACAAAACTCAAGAATGTGTGTATCTTAAAAACTTTGATGTAAAAAGAAATGAGTACACTGCTAAAACATCCTTGAGTCCATTAACATCATCTGTCAAATTCACCAAGAATCAACCACTGTTTGTGCCACTCCAAACAGCTCTTACAAAACAGCTGAATTAAACATCTGTCCAAACAGATGTCCAAGTGACTGATGCACCCCCTGCCAACCAATTCAGAAGAGGCAAGGGAAAATCATCTTACCAAAGGATTCCACACGTTTATGAGACCTACAAAAGGCCCCCTAAACCAAGAGTGAATAGGCATCCCTTTGGTTATCAGCAGGTGATTGGTCAAAACCCACAACAGTGGTTAGAGAGAAACAGTCCTAAAACTGTCCAATCCCCTGATCTAACCACTGCCCATGCATCTGAATTCATCCCAGACACTGTTGAGACCCCATCCAAAGCCTTATTGGCTTTGGAGACCCTAATGAACTAATCCTTTTACTTCATGTGCAGGGAGCTTCTGCATGCTTAGATAGTCTTTGGTATGTAGATAGTGGAGGCTCCAGGCACATGACAGGATGTAAAGCCCTTCTCAAAGATTTCAAAATTCATGGAGGGGGTGATATATCCTTGGTAATAATAGTAAAGGGAAAGTTCTGGGGTCTGGTACAGTACAAACTGGAAATGTAAAATTTGAAACTGTCAATCTAAAATTCAACCTCCTGAGTGTTTCACAAATGAGTGATAAGGGGTATGGATCATTCTTCACAAAGGAGTGTTGTAGGATTGTTGGACCAGAAATGGTTGAAAAGATTGAAGCAATAATAAAAACTGGAAAAACAAAACTTGTTGCTCAAAGAAGTGGCAATGTTTATGTTGTTGATATGTCAAAAGAGTGTCCCAGAACTGATGCCTGTCTGTTCTCAGCTGCCTCTAACAAAGAGACGGAACTTTGGCACAGAAGATTGGGGCACACAAATCTCAAGACAATCACTGAAATTTCAAAAAATGGTTTGGTAAGAGGCTTACCACAAAAATTGTTTTCATGTTCTGAGCATTGTATTTCCTGTTTAAAAGGAAAACAGCATAAAAGCTCCTTTAAGTCCATTGAAGAGTCCAAAACAACCCAGTGTTTGCAAATGCTGCACATGGATTTGTTTGGCCCAGTTCAAGTCATGAGTCTCAAAAAGAAGAAATATTGTTTGGTTATTATTGATGACTTTTCTAGGTTTACATGGACTTTCTTTTTACACTCAAAAGATGAGACTGCAGGCATTTTGCAAGACTTTGTGACACAGGTTGAAAAGCAATTTGACCTTCCAGTAAAAGTCTTCAGGAGTGACAATGGCACAGAATTCAAAAATAAGGAGTTGGATGCCTTCTGTGTGAAGAAAGGGATTATAAGGCAGTACAACATCCCTAGAACACCAGAGCAAAATGGGTAGTTGAAAGAAAGAACAGGACACTGATTGAAGCAGCTAGGACCATGCTTGCTGACTCAGGTTTGCCTTTAACTTTCTGGGCAGAGGCAGTAAACACTTCTTGCTATGTCCAAATCAGAGTTTTAATAAACCCCAGGCACAAAAAGACTGCTTATGATCTGAGACGTCCTATGGGATCTAATGCTCAAGCTAACGGGGATGTGTATACTCCTCATGTTGTGGCAAAACAAGCAGCTTTAATGTCAAAAGCAGGTGCACATTCTTTGAGATCTTTTAACCGGCAGAAAGGAATATTTGAGGTGATAACTCAAAAGGGGAAAAACGTTCAAGTGGTTAATTTAGAAGCAAAAACTTGCACGTGTGGTAAATGGGAGATATTTAAGTATCCGTGTTCACATGTGTTGAGTGCATGCGCTAAACTTTCTTTAAACACTTGGCAATATGTCAACAAATGCTACTCAATTGTGGATTATTGTGCTACTTGGTCATCCGAGTTTTCCCCGATTCCTCATGAAGCATATTGGCCACACAGATCATCTAATGTAGAATTACTTCCCAATTCAGATCTAAAGCGAGATAAAAAGGGTCGCCCTCGTTCAACAAGGCTACGAAATGGAATGGACATCAAAGAAGGGAAAAAAGCTAATCTTTGTGGAATTTGTAAAGAACCTAGTCATAATCGGGCAAGATGTCCTTCTAAGCCTAGAAGGATGGATGTCTAAGCCAATCGAGTTGTTTTGAAATATTTATTTTGATTTGTCTTTGATGTTGAGACCGCTAGCAAGTTGACTTTATTTCACATATTTCTTTTTATTTGTATTTTATAAATAGACTTTGAAGTTTCAAAATTTAACTATTTTTTATGCTTTTTTAACTTTATTTAGATGACTATTATGGTTTAGTTGAATATAAAAAATACGATACATAATTTAAAGTGAGGAAAAGAAAGCTGCTAAAAGAATTATGATACACAATTTAAAAAAAAGCGAAGAAAAGAAAACTCTAATATGTTAAAAAGTGTTATAAGGCCACCCGGGGTGGTCACGTTATGAAGCCCCATCACTCGTGGAACTATCACTCTACACCGCCGCCAGTCATTTCTATCACTCGTGGAACTATCACGCGTGGAGTGGGTAACGCGTTGTAAATCAAAAAAAGGAACATGTATCTTGTACATTGTGCATTAATATTTGTACATTGGAATCCCTATCACTAGTGATACCACCCCTCCTACATTTCTATCACTATCACTAGAATATTGGGTGCCACATGGCATCATTTGATTGGTTGCTTCCACCACTGGAATCTATCACTAACAAACCACCCCTACCCCCCTAATATAATAGGTTAATTGAATAATAAATAAAAGGAAAATAATTACAAATAGATTAAAAACATCCATTTTGGTAATTATTTTTTAAATCACCCAATTTGGTAAATAATTTTCCCAACTCCCTCTATTTAGAAAAAAAACTTGATAAAACTGCAAGAGTAAATTCATTTAAATTATATAAAAATATTTTGAGTTCGTGGAAGCATAATCTACCCACAATGGAAAAAAGCAGAAACATATACGAAACTATGTCACATGTTGATGTTGGGAATTTAGGGCGATTAGCATGATGAGAGGTGCCCACTTTTCCTTACGTGTGTGATAATTATTTTTTCTGTTTGAGTAAATTATAATCGGTGTCCTCTACGTTTGCATCAAATTACAATCGGTGTCATTTAACTAAAGAAATTACAGGCTCTGTCATTTATGTTACCGGTTTTTAACACGTTATGTCCTTTAGATCTAACCTAGTTAAGTTTTTTTGGTTAAGTCTTACTGTGTGCCTCTCGCATGAGGGCAACATGGTCTTTTCGTCTCAATTTTATATTAAAAAACAAAATAAATAAATCTCTTTTATCCCCTCCTTTTTTTCAAACCAAACCAATAAATAAATAAATAAACAATATTTTGGAATTAATCTTTGTATTTTATCAAACCAATCAAAAGAACTGACTACGATGATGTTGGAAGCTTACCATAAATTTCATCTATGTGGTTTTGTTCTAGTGCTTGGCGTATGTAGAAGGCACCCATTACAAGGTTTGATTCACATTCCTTTTTTCTGTAGGGTTTTTTTAATGAAGTTTTGAGAGACATAGACAACAGCTATGGTTTTTTAGATGAATATGAACAATCAAATGTTATCAGATGTATATCCCGCCCCCTAGCTCACTTGGCAATTCCCATGTGGTTTGGGTTGGACCGGCTTCCTCCTTGGAGGTCGCCGGTTCGATCCCCGGGTGTTGCATACGGGGGGTGGGACGTCTCAATGATAGATCGTATCCTACCGAGGCATGGTGCGGTCTTGAGGGCAACCCGGTTTTACCCAGCTGTTACCCCAGCGAGTCTCTCGTGTGGGGGCAGTATGGTTTCCGGGCGGAAGTCAGCTTGCGCGGCGGCCGGGGCCCGATCGAACATCGCGTCCGAGAGTGCGGGGCTGACGGGGGATTGTCTTCGACATGAACCCGGTGACCAATAGTTCAGTACATAGAAAGTCACCTTCAAAAAAAAAATGTTATCAGATGTAAGGGGGAAATCGAAATTTATGTTAAATCGAGATGAAAAGACCATATTGCCCTCATGTGAGAGGCACATGGTAAAACTTAACCAAAAAACTTAACTAGGTTAGGGCTAAGGGACATAACATGCTAAAAAATGGTAACATAAAGACACTGATTGTAATTTCTTTAGTTAAAGACACTTATTGTAATTTGATACAAACGTAAAGAACACTGATTGTAATTTACTCTTTTAGTTATTATAGTTTGAACTTAGGTTAGGTTTGGTTAACGGGTTAGGAATTAGCGGGCTAGTTATGTTTAATGAAATAGTGGGTTAAGGTATTAGGTATTTGGGTTAAGTTGGGTAGTAAATGTTTGTATAATTAGATAGTTTTTAAAAAAAAATCAGAGTTAACTAAAAAACTTGAAATATAAATCGATAACATTTTTTACCTAAGGTGTGAGGACCAAAAATTCCAAGGGATGCAGACAAGATTTTCAACGAAAAATAGGAATTAAATTTTTTTTTTTCCTGGGGTGCTCCCGCCCACCTTGGGCTGGGGTGGGTCCGCCCCTGCCCAAAACCAGCGGAATACACGATAAATAGAACTGATTTAACATGCCCAACAGATTTTTAGCCGAGTTTGGAACAGACTTTTATAATCGGGCATGAAGATGGGATTACCCAAACCCTCCTCATTGCTATTTTAACATAAAATAGCACCAAAATCAACAACAAAGGTGCAATATAACAAAGCAAACACGATAAATAAAACTGATTTAACATGCCCAAAGGTTCATAATGCATAACCAAAAGACCAGTTCAAAATAGATTACACCCTCATACTAGACCAATAGCGCCAACAGGTGGTCGTAATCAGTCGCAATTGTAAATCACTTATTCATAGATCCATGGGTGAAGGCTGCTTGACCAGTTGGCAACACCCTCAGGGAACCACAGACCAATCTCCTTCTTTGCACTTTCAACAGCATCACTTCCGTGAATCACATTTCTGCACATCAATCAAACAAACCCGTCACTAGTTGGTCAAAGTTGAACACAATGGTCAATGGTAAAAAGTCAAACATCCAATATAATCTTACCTGCCAATGTCGATTGCAAAATCACCACGGATGGTGCCAGGAGCAGACTCAGCAGGGTTTGTGGCACCAATGATCTTGCGTCCGGTGGTAACCACATTCTTGCCTTCCCAAACCATGGCAACGACGGGTCCGGAGATGATGTACTCAACTAGTCCGTTGAAGAAAGGCTTTGCGGACAAATCAGCATAGTGCTTCTCGGCAAAAGCTTGGTCGACGGTCAAAAGTTTCAATCCTAAAACAGCCAAATTATAGAGTACTTCTTATTGTTTTTAATCCTTAACAGTTTAATTTGCATTCTATAAGTGTATACTAATCGTTTACAGAACCTTGTAACATATGGTTGTCTATCACAACATTTTCCATTCTGGTTTACAACTTAAGAAAATATAAAAAAACATCAAATGCTATATTGAAAATAACATTATTAGAGTGATAATCATTATTAAATTCATCAATGTTTGTCAAAAATTGAAGTGTATGTAACTCATCAACAAAACATATTTGTTAAACAAACATTTGACTAGTAATTTTGTCAAGATATCCTCTAAAGTGACAAAAACAATAAATTGAAACAATAGCTTGTAAAATATTAACCAAAAAAGTTTTCACTGTTGCCATTTTAGTCCATTGGGTTAACTTCATCCATTTTTTCTGTTAACTTTGCAATTTAGATGGAAAATAAATTATTGAGTTAAATGCCATTTTAGTCCGTGTGGTTTGGGCCATTTTGCCAGTTTAGTCCAAATGATTCATTTTTTTCCGGTGGGTCAAAAAAGTTTTCACTGTTGCCATTTTAGTCCACTGGGTTAACTTCATCCATTTTTTCTGTTAACGAGAAGGGCAATTCGGTCATCTTATATGTAATTCTGTTAACTAGAAGGGCAATTCGGCCATATAAAATGACCGAATAGCCATTCTCATTAACAGAAAAAATGGATGAAGTTAACCCATTGGACTAAAATGGCAACAGTGAAACCTTTTTGAACCCATAGGCAAAAAAACTGAAACATTTAGACTAAACTGGCAAAATGACCCAAACCACATAGACTAAAATGTAATTTAACTCAAAACTATTGGTATTTGGTAACTTTGCTATCTAGATGAGACACCCCGATTTGAAAATTAAAAAAAATGAAAACTTTAAAATAACTATCCTAAATTTAATCATCGAATAAAATTTCTAAATCTTGATGTAACAATAATATCTTTAAAATAACTATCCTAAATTTAGTTATCGAATAAAATTTCTAAATCTTGATGTAACAATTATAACTTTAAAATCAAAACACCTCTTATTAATCACCCAACTTGTATCTTTTTTTCAATATTCAATGATCAAGTAAAAGCAAAACACATGGTAAACAATACAATCATACCCTAGAACAATAATTCAAAGGACCCATTACTTCCTAAAATCCTTTAATCAAATCCTTTAATCTTTGTGTAAGCGTGTAACAAACAACTTTGACCAAATAATAATCAAGTAAAACTTGTACCTTTCAAAGTGAACCCTTTCTTCTCAAATCTACCAATGATTTCACCAACCTAAACAAAATCAAGCCAATTTCACCCTTAATCAACAGTAACTTGTACATCACGCATCAAAACTTGTACACCAACAAAATTGTTCATATAAAAAGTTTAAAATAAAGAATCAGAACTTATACGCATCGAATCTTGACTAAAGTTACAAACGGATTCAAGATTTATAAAACCCTGATCGAATCTTGACTAAAGTGAAGATGAAGACTTACAAGGCCTCTTTGAACGCCATCAGGCTTGATCATGATAAAGGTTTGCTCCATCTTTGATTTGTTGAATTGGGTTTTTTGCAAATTGAAAAATAGCAGGGTGGGTTATTGGGTGGTTTGTAGAGAAAAAGATGATTTATAGTTCCCAGTGATCAACGATGGGTCAAACTCAAACCCTAACCCTAAATTCCAGGAATATTCGTTCGGTTTTTTTTTTTAAACCGATTTTAACCCTCTTTATATCTGTATTTACGAGTTACTATTGTTGTTTGATGTGGGCTTTAACCAAATAAAGAATGCTGTATAAGGGGCCCTTAAAAACCTGAGTAAAGGCATTTTAGGCTGGACTCATGAAGTAGGCTTGCTATTCTTTGATATTTTGATTTAGAGTTAAATGTCATTTTAGTCCTTGTGGTTTGAGTTATTTTGCCAGTTTAGTCCAAATGTTTGAAACGTTGTCATTTTAGTCCAAATAGTTTCAAGCGTCGCCATTTTAATCCACTGGGTTAGCTCCGTCCATTTGTTATGTTAGCTAGAAGGGTAATTCGATCATTTTATATGGTCAAACTGTCATTCTAGTTAACAGAATTACATATAAAATGACCGAAATTCCCTTCTAGTTAACAAAATAAAGGGATAGAGTTAACCCAGTGGACTAAAATGACAACGTTTAAAATTATTTGGACTAAAATGGCAACATTTCAAACCTTTGGACTAAGCTGGTAAAATGACCCAAACCAAAGGGACTAAAATGACATTTAACTCTTTGATTTATGTAGTTTGTATCCAATTCTGTACTTTGATTAATTTCATGATATCAAACCGTTCATGAGTCTAGTGTAGAGATTGAAAATTAATTTCACGATATTAAACCGTTCACGAGTCTAGTAGTGAGGACCACTTCGAGTTGATCACAAACACATAGATGCAACCCAAATTCTTTAATGTATTCGGTGATCTTCACCAGTCCCGATATTTAGCCTTTGATCCTAAATAGAGCTTCACCAAGCTCTGAAACCACTTGTAATGTTTTAACCAGTGAAATCGACGAACAAAAGTAACACTCAAGAATACGAGCAGTTGCTCAAATGCACGAACGACTCTTGTCTTTAGTTAAACTTTGACACACAAATTACAAAGATGGAGATTTTGACTTAAACAGTTAGAAAAATAAATCTAGACTAGCGTTTATATAGCACCCTCTATAAGCAAACCTATTTGAATACAAATGCTACCAATTCGGAATTCAAATCATAGAAGATAAACATCAAATCATATAAATATTACGAATTGGACTCGGAAACTTGACTCGCACGTTTACTGCATCCCATAACTCCGACTCAGGCCCAGTCGCATCCTCTTGCTCCATAAACGTCCACTCAGGCCCAGTACCCTTTCACTCCGTTAGCTTCAACGACTCTGCCCCAACCGCATCCATTAGCTCTGGCTCAGGCCAAGTCATGGCCCAAGCCTCTCTTCCAACCTTGACCCTGCTCCTGTCATAGGTTTCGTTTGACTTAAGCCTAGTCGCAGCTAGTGCCGCCTCCAGCCGTGAGACACCTCCAATCGTGGACTCGAAGGCTTAAGCCGCGGCTTCCACTTGGTCACAACCACCAAGCCACTTCCAACAATGACATCAGACCATAACTCAAGACAAGACACATGTTGGCTTTGACTCGAGTTCAATTGCAGCCTAAATGCTCCTTCGGTCGATGATGACTTGCATCAAAATAAGCACAACCCAATCATCAAAACCATTAGATGCATGATTGCTAAATTCAGAAAATAGTTCAGAGTGATACTCATGACTGGCATATAGTTGATGCTTAGAAGTATAAACCAACTGCACATTGATTTCAAGCCTCTTAATTGTTTTTGATCTTGTAGAAACTACTGTGTATGGACCCGAAAAGAAGAATCGCAGCCACACAAGAAGTAGATCATGTATATTTGAAGAATTGATTTCTTGTTAAATCTCTTTACTATCTTCACCGTTCAATACAATGTGATGTAGCTTGTGTTACAATAACGAAGAACAAACACGTTGATTCTGCGAATACCCGTGTAGATCTTCCCCAACCCCCAAGATTCAACCCAAAGGGCACAGAATTTGAAGTGAAATTTGAGTAAATTCGAAATTCAAGTCTGACCATCCAAATTACAAGACAAAGACATAAATAGAGACAGAAATTCAAAATGGGCCTCAAAAAGACCATGGGTAAAAAACAAGCCCAAAAACAAAATGCCCAAAATACTTCAAAAAACATAAAAACGTAAATAACTAATAGAAATAAGCGTTTTTTTTTTGCCTGGACGATGACCCAAACCGCCGTAGGCGTTTGCAGCAAGATGGAGCTCATTCTCACACTCGTTTCGTGTCGCAACCCCCGCCCCCTGATCTGTCCCGGGAACGGGCGTCCGCGAACATTCGTTTGTGGTGGTATCAGTTTGTTAATTATTAATTTGGCAGCGGAAATTACATCAGGACTGTAGTTAGGAAATTGTTTATCAGAGTAAAACCACCATATTTTATATTAATAACCACATGGGTAAACCCAAGTTTCTTTATTACAATACGTTTATAGGGATAAACCCTATTTTATTGAATTTAAAACATCGTCTTTTTTGTAACTTTTATAGCCACATTTTTCCAAGCCGTCAGTGCTCTCCAGCTGGCTTTTTACTAATTGGCTGTCACATTGTGTTACCTGAAACGCGTTTTAAAAACATTTGTCAGTGGGAAATACTGGTGAGTGAATCCCAGTTTAATCAAGAAACAATTTATCAATTAACACAGTATTGAGAGCGATCACATTGTTTATTTCTACACAATTACTCATTCAGTACTGTCAATCCTGACTGGTGGGTCATATTACACATTGGCTAACTCTTCGTCCAATGGTAACGTGTCTCACATTTTGTATACAAAACCCCAACATACCGGCAGTAAATGAAGAACTACAAAGACTCAATCACTGCTTAATCACATTGTAAAATAATTAAGGTTTTTGTAAAAAGGTTAACAAAAAGCGGATAAACTCACATTGCTATCTTAGACTTCGTGTAACGGTTTCCTGGGATTAATCTATAATTTACACAAATGTACATATGTTAGTATAATAACCCTTTAATTATATTAACGATACCTTCCCCGAGATGGTATTCCAACAACTACGTCGGGCAGAACCACGACAGTTGTTACGGAACCCTAAATCAATCGGGCAGCGTATCTAATACGAAACTGGGGTTATAATACTTACAACGGAGCAGAACCTCGCTAATTAGGGGGATATAATACCCGTATATTATGCTTACTATCAGATTTTCGTGATTGAGAAAAGAAAGTGAGCGAATTGTTTGAAGATCTGAGGCCCTCTATATATAGTGCTGATTTCTGGTCCTCTCGCGACCCGCGTAAAGTGTAACCCAAAGGTTACGCGGCCCGCGTAGTAGCCGGGTAGGGTTCTAGGTGATCCGAGTCATTACATTGGTTCAACACGTGTTCGGACAGGTGGCAGCACCGGAGCTCGCCTGATCATTAAGTTGTCGCGGCCCGCGTAAGGGTTAGCTAAGGGCTACGCGGCCCTCCTAAAACCAAAATTCTTTGTTTTTTATTTATTTTTAATGTTATAACGTATTTTGGGCTCGGTTTTCACATACGGGATGTATTTTAAGACATATAGGGGTATTTAACATATATCAGGGTGTCAGAAAAATATTTGGAAGGGTTGTTATATCCTCCCCACCTTGTTTTAGAGCTCGTCCTCGAGATCTACTGGAACAAGTGTGGATATTTCCTTTGCATTTCTGATTCAAGCTCCCATCTGTATTCTGGTCCTCTTTTGGAGTCCCACTTCAGTTTGACTAGAACTAGTCTTTTGTGCTTAAGATTCTTGACTTTCCTGTCTTCAATATGTAGAGGTCTTTCTACAAACTTTAATTGCTCATTTACCTCTATATCCTTAAGATGTACTATTAGTGACTCATCAGCTAAGCATTTCTTGAGATTAGATACATGAAATACATCATGTATTCCTGCCATTTCTTCTGGCAGTTGCAGTTGATAGGCTACAGGTCCTATTCTTTTAATAATCTTGAAAGGTCCAACATACCTGGGACTTAGCTTTCCTCTTTTTATGAATCTTACCACTCCTTTCCAAGGAGAGACTTTTAACAATACTTGATCCCCTACTTGAAATTCCAACGGTTTTCGTCTGTTGTCAGCATAGCTTTTCTGTCGATCACGTGCTGCTTTCAGTCGTTCATTGACTTGAATGATTTTGTCTGTTGTTTCTTGTACTATCTCAGGTTCAGATAGTTGTTTTTCCCCAATTTCTGCCCAACAGACTGGAGTTCGGCACTTTCGTCCATAAAGTGCTTCGAATGGTGCAGCCGGGTAGGGTTCTAGGTGATCCGGGTCATTACATAGGTTCAACACGCATTCGGACACGTGGCAGCACCGGAGCTCGCCTGATCATTAAGTTGTCGCGGCCCGCGTAAGGGTTAGCTAAGGGCTACACGGCCCGCCTAAAACCAAATTTCTTTGTTTTTTATTTATTTTTAATGTTATAACGTATTTTGGGCTCGGTTTTCACATACGGGGTGTATTTTAAGACATATAGGGGTATTTAACATATATTAGGGTGTCAGAAAAATATTTTGGAGGGTTGTTATATTTCGCCTGGTCGCACGCCCAAAACGGACCCCCATAGCCCAAGTTAGAGCCATTTTAGTGAAGCTCCTTTTGTTACACGATCTTGGGCCTCCAAATACAAGATGACCCGCTCCTCCACACTTGGATCCGCATCACAACGAAACCAAAAATATTTGATCAGGTTACAGGTATTCAAATTACTCAAATACATGATACGATTCATGTTTTAGTGTATCTGATACGGTTGGTATAGATGTAAAAATGTGTGTAATATCATGTTTTGGTCCATCAGGTTTCATCTGGATATGATGACGAGGACATAAATGATTTCGAGTTTGGATTTTTATCATACAACCCCAAATCTACACAAGCCACAAGGAAATACCTATTCAACCCGTCCTATATACATATATAATTAATTTATAATATAATCCGAATTGTTTTGTTTAAAGTAAATGATTTTGGTGTCGGTGTTATGAATAATGGTACATCAGACGTGATATCTTGCAAGAAAAAGTGAGATTACTTAAGAATTTCTAACTTCTCTCATCAAGTGTATAAGTCAAAATGACATTGTGGTGGCCACTTAAAAATGGAATAAATGAGCCAAAGTACTATTTTTTTTAACGGTAAATTTGGATCACTGACGGACCATTGGAGTATCATCGTGCCACCAGTGGAACCACCCGATCATATCCATCTCCACTAGGCATAATGCCTATACACCAATTCAGGAGGAAACCCAATAAATATGGGAAAACACCCTTGTGAGAATCAAACCCAGGACATATTGGTCACAAAGTCTTATCCCACCACAAAGATGCCACTAGGCTATAAAGCCATAGGCAAAGTACTATTTGATCATGTCCCCATTCATTTAAACAAATATTAGTAATACAAGTCAAGAAAAGTCATAATTCTTATTCCTAGTTCAAACATTTACATATCTGAATGAATAATGAAAAACTCTCACACACATATATATATATAGGGAAGGTTCATTGGGGAACACTAAAAAAATGGGGAACAGCGGGGAACCGACTCAAACGAACTCCGATTGGACTCATTCCAGCGGCGTTGGAACCGGATCGTAACAAGGATCTCTTAACCCTAAATCCTAACTCCTAAACTCTAAACCCTAAAGCTTAAAAATAAGGCTAAAACCTAAGCTAAACCGTAAAATCTAAACTATAAACCCTAAAAGCTAAACCTAAAGCTAAACCCTAAAGCTAAACCCTAAACCCTAAAACTAAACCCTAAAGTTAAACCCTAAACTCTAAGTCTAAACCCTAAGGCTAAACCCTAAAGTTAAACCCTAAAAGCCAAACCCTAATATATTTAGGGTTTAGGGGTTATGATTTAGGGTTTAGGGTTAAGAGATCCTAGTTAAGGTTCGACGAGTCGGTTCCAACGCCGCTGGAACGAGTCCACGGTTCCAACGCCACTGGAACGAGTCCAATCGGAGTTCGTTTGAGTCGGTTCCCCGCTGTTCCCCACTTTTTATAGTGTGAGGTTCATTGGGGAACACTAAAAAAGTGGGGAACAGCGGGGAACCGACTCAAACGAACTCCGATTGGACTCGTTCCAGCGGCGTTGGAACCGGCTCGTCGAACCCTAACTAGGATCTCTTAACCCTAAACCCTAAATCCTAACTCCTAACTCCTAAACTCTAAACCCTAAAGCTAAAAAAATAAGGCTAAAACCTAAGCTAAATCGTAAAATCTAAAATATAAACCCTAAAAGCTAAACCCTAAAGGCTAAACCTAAAGTTAAACCCTAAAGCTAAACCCTAAAACTAAACCCTAAACCCTAAAGTTAAACCCTAAACCCTAAAGCAAAACCCTAATGCTAAACCCTAAAGTTAAACCCTAAAAGCCAAACCCTAATATATTTAGGGTTTAGGGGTTATGATTTAGGGTTTAGGGGTAAGAGATCCTAGTTAGGGTTCGACGAGCCGGTTCCAACGCCGCTGGAATGAGTCCAATCGGAGTTCGTTTGAATCGGTTCCCCACTGTTCCCCACTTTTTTCGTGTTCCCCAATGAACCTCATACTATATATATATAGGGGACCGCTAAAATGAAAACCAACTCCAGTTGTAAGAACCGCGGAAACCACTTTCTAGCCATTAGATCTTTAAAATGGATGGATGAGATTAAAAGTAGTTAAAAGTAATATTAAATTCTTTTTGTATTATTATGTATTTAATATTTTAATCTAAAAGGGTATTTAAGTAAAAAAAAAATTTTGGTCTTATTAATTTTATTGTTTTTTATTACATTTTTGTCCTATTGCATTAATTGTTTTTTTTTCTAAATCAGATTTTTTTTATTAAACAACATTTTGAAATCAAATTTTTTGATAAAAAAATTTTACGCGCGTTTTTTACGACCCGTTTTTTACGCGCGTTTTTTTACGTTGTTTTTGCGACCGGGTTTTTAAGTGTCGTTTTTTATGCCCGGTTTTACGCACCGTTTTTTGCCGCGCCGTTTTTTACATCACGTTTTTACAAGCCGTTTTTACGCTTCATTTTTATGCGCCGTTTTAGCGTCCCGTTTTTATGTCCAATTTTTACGCGCCGTTTATACGGCCCGTTTTACGCGCCGTTTTTACGACCCGTTTTACACGCTGTTTTTTTTAATAAAGATGAAAGCTTTGTTCTGGGTTTGACTAAAATCTGAAGTGAATTGAAGAAAAAGGGGGATGTTTGATGAACAAGAATGAGATGAGATCTGTGATTTTGAATTTGGATAGGAAGAGAGATAGACCAGTGCTTTTAAAAGAGAGATGAGAGATATATAAAGACTTTAAATGAAGAGAGAGAGAGAGAGATAGATTTGACATTTGGGGTAAATGACAAAAACACCCTTTAGGTTGGCATAATCTGATTGGTTGAGAGTGGTTCTCATGGTTCTTACAACTGAGAGTGGTTTTCATTTTAGCGGTTCCCTATATATATATATATATATATATATATATATATTAAAAAATCTTAAAGCAATTTTAATTCTAAAATATTTAAGTAATATAATAATAAATTAAATATAATAACGTTCTATATAAGATTATAAGTCATATTAGAAAAATAAATTTTTAAACCTACACTACTAAGGGGATATTTGGTAACTTCTGAATAGCTAAGTGCTGAACCAGTAAGAGGTCTGAACCATTCAGATGCAAATGTTTGAACCATTCAAACATCTGCTCGCGCAACAAACACTCTGAACTATTAAGTGCTGAACCAGTAAGATGTCTAAACCATTAAAAGTCTCATTAGGAGCTAAACAAACTACCCCTAAATCAAATAAACTTATAAAATACTTAAGATGTAAGTTATATTAAAAACAAATAATTTTTTTTAACTTAAACTATTATTCTCATACATAATAAGAAATAGAAGTGGATCCATAGCCCCCATTATTTTTTATGACATTTCTATCCTTTTCTACACAATTCTTCATTCATAATATTTAGTGACATATTTTTAATTAAAATTAAAAGTGAAAGCATTGTTTGTCTTGTAGCTATTATGATGTTGTTTAATATATTTAATAATGTCATAGATTTTGAAGATTAATTTTTTAACTCTTTATCTTGTAATTCTCTACATGTGAATGTAACGGAAACTCTATTGGCATATCGCCCCTCTCTATCCGTACACTTTTCCAATTCAATACACATCTTATAGGCCTATACGATGTGTATTAAGGCACTGAATTTTTGAAGTTAATTTTTTGATGTGTTGTGTTTGGTTTTTGGTTTTTGGTTTTTGGGGTTTGTCCAATGCAAGGATCTTCGAATGCGAGCCCGAGAAACGAAAAGGATTTCGAGCAGTAGGTCGATGACATGATAGATAAAGATCTTGACACGATCATATCCATTTTCAAGTGTTAGACTAGATAGTCCAAGATGAAATATATTAAAACCATTCAAGCCCACCAGTCTACAAGGTGTTATGATGAGATTCTTCAAGTTTGCATAGTGGGAGAAAAGACCAGCACCCTTGTCAGTATTGTCATAATGCAATGAGACATAACTGAGATTTAATATTGCTAAATCTTGTATCTCCCAAGTAGGTATCGTGATGAGATGTACGCCATAACCATACCCCGTTAAGCGGCGTGTTCTGATCAATGTTTATCGACATTGTTACAAGTGATGAAGAAACCCTAAAATGGAACATAATCCTAGATTGTCTAGAGAAGCGCTTTTATCATGTGTCATATGGTAACAACTACCAAGTGGATATGGAAGTTATTGATACAGACTCTTGATAATATCACTATATCAACAAAAGTCAACACATTTCCATTCATTACAAACCAAATTTCAGTACATTATAGCTACAAAACAAAGTCTACAACAACATGTTCATTGACTGAATACAAATACATAGACAACAAACAAGATCCAGCTGCAAATCAGGTAATACTTCCAAGTTCTTACTTTTTCTTCAAGTGTTCTTATTTGTTCTTGACTTATCTTTAACTTATCTTCATACTCGTTCTTGTACTTCAACAGAAACTTATCGCGATAGTTGATATGATTAGACACAACGGTTCTCCAATTCCAGAAACTTATTTAGATATCTATTTGGTCATCTTTCCAAACTACAACACACGAATATGTGGTTTCAACAAATTGGTGTTATTCGGTAGTTACCTTAATCACATCTTCCATGGAGTCACAGATCCGACAATAGGGCCCACGGATCTTATGCCCACCCGAGACCAACCTATGGATTACACGTTGTCCGGAATCGATTTGGGTCACGTGGTGAATGATCGAGAGAAACTTCTTCGAGCTAACTGCCAATATCTCATCCTTCTTATCTTGTTCAAATTTTCTATGATGAAGTTTTCTCCGTTGCTAATTTCTCCACTCACCGTGAAATCGAATAGTTTCTTCATAGATTATGTCCGGTTTCAAAGCCGGTTGAGGATTACAAGTGTTCTAGACTCGTTCAAGGCATGCTTCTTTGTGCGATTTACAGAAATAAGGATGAAGCTCTGTATTTTGATGTCATTGTTGATAGTGTATGTATTTTATCTCTAATTTAGGGTTATTTTATAAAATTATCATACGATGGTAACAACTACCAAGGGGATAATGGATATGGTAAAAACTACCAAGGCGGTAGTTGATATGATTAGACACAACGGTTCTCCAATTCCAGAAACTTATTCAGATCTTTATCGGTCATCTTTCCAAAATGCAACACACGAATATGTGGAGGTCCATCACCAAAATTACATGAGGCGATACAAGGTTCAAAAACTAACTATCCAACCAATTAACCAGCTAGTTCTCCTTTCCCTTCAATTATCAGAATCTTCATTGTGAACCTGAGAACAGGAAGCTCAACAAAAGATATTGGTGGTTGTAATGATGGGACCCTTGATTTGAAACACATAATGTGCGTTGATTGGATTGTAGATTTTCTAGAGAAAGCAAACCGAGTATACAAAATCGACAATAGTTATGGTGATCCGCAAACTTGTATGGAATTCAATGCGAGTTGTTTGTTTTCTTTGAGTGCTTTTCCTTCAATTTCCAGAACAGCCACCAGCAATACCGGTTTGTTACCTGTGCGGTTTCCGTGAGCCTGAGGAACTTTTAATAAGCTGTCACAGTTGTCAAATTCGTCGCGTGCATTCATATTGTTGAGACAACAACAGATAATGAACGAATCATTGGACTTCTTGTTCTAAATGCAGCTGATGAAACCGGAGCTGTTATCTCAGTTGTTCTGTACTTTCGTGATAAATACAATGTTCATCTCTGTTATCCTTTGCTTCCTGTAATTCAAGCAGGCACGGATGCTAAACGTACCGTTATTACATTCGAGACGATTCAAGTGAGTTATATGAAGCAAGTGTCTGTCTATTCAATTGAGAGGAATCATTCCATTACATCCCCGTTGAAAAACAGAATCACGGTCCTTTTCCTTCAATTTAGGGATAATGGGGTTGAAAGATGATAACCCAACAATGGAGGATCTCATTCTACAGCTCGATCATTATTCTTTCAGTAGAGTTTGAACAAGTGGCAAAAACATTGACAAAACACGAATATCGTATTAATCAGGGGGTTATATCGTGGCCTTTAATACGCATCGTATAGGCCTATATTTCAGGGGGTTAATACGCATTGTATAGGCCTGTACGATGCGTATTATATCCCCAAAATTACTGAAATACCCCTGTTTTTTTATAAATTCGGGGGTATTAGTTTAATACGCATCGTATAGGCCTATACGATGCGTATTAATATGATATACGATACAACATAGGCCTAACGATCGTATATGGCATAATTTGAAAATTTGTTTTTATCATGTTTTCCTTGGTTCGACGCATATACGTGTCTTTTTTTGGCGAACTTTCGCATATTTTGTCATTTTATGACGTATACCTTCAACATGCGTCATTTGGATGACGTTCGGTTGCGTGCGAATATCGTATTCTATGATTACTGCAATTTTGTTTGAAATCCACTTGTGTTATATAGTGTCGAGTTATATGTAATACGTGTGTGGAAATATCATTAGTTGCTTATTTTGACGTATTTTATCGTATTGTTGCGTATTTTAGAGTATTTTGACATATTTGAGCGTATTCTGGCGTATTTTAGCTTATTTTAACCTATATTTAGGTTATTTTTACCTATTTCGGCGTATTTTAACGTATTTTGGCGTATTTTATCGTAATTTGACATATTTTAGCATATTGCAACGTATTTTAGCATATTTTCATGTATTTTAGAGTATTTTAACGTATTTCGACGTATTTTAACGTATTTCGGGGTATTTTAGTGTATTTTAGAGTACTTTATAGTATTTTTGCGTATTTTCGAGTATTTTAACGTATTTTGACATATTTTAGCATACTTTAGAGTAGTTTAGCGTATTTTCGCATATTTTAGCGTATTTTGACATATTTTAGTGTATTTTCGCATATTTTAGCGTATTCTAAAGAAATCACTCTAAACCTCTCTCTCTTAAAGATCATCGGATCTGCATCTCTCTATCTTGACATCAATGTCCTCAACCTTAATCACATCTTCCATGGAGTCACATATTCGACAATATGGCCCACGTAAATGGTGGTTTCCAGAAGAAATTGCAGGCTGATACATAAAAATACATGTAACAAGTTATCTGTTGGGTTTTTTCACATGTTTATCAAAGTTATTTTATCCATATAAAAGAAAAACGCAGCGGAATATATATTTAAAACATGTTACTTTACAAGATTTAAAATCATTTTTAAATGCAAATCCCAATAACCGGATCTATATATGACATGCATGCTATCAAAATGCAACCATAGAGTGTTTTAAGAAACAACCTTTCAAGGAGCAAGGAGATGGAAGATGACGATGATTCTTGAATGGTAGCTTCCAAACAAGAAAGCCTTAAGCTAGTATACCCCAAGCCTCCAACAAAACACCTTAAGATTACTAGGATTTTCACTTGTGAAACTCTCTTGTAAGACCACCTTTGGCCGAAAATTCTAGAGGGAATTTTAGAGTTTCTTGCACTTGAATTATGTGTGTGTTTCTCTAGTTCATCATATGCAATTTTGTCATACAAAATTAATTATAGAAATTGAGAGAACATGGCCACCCAACATGCCCAATCAAGACCCTCCTACACATGCAATTTGCATGCAATACTATTCGACCACCCTTGTCTTGGAAAGACCATGGGGGGGGGGGGGTGTTGGTGGCCTAGATTTTATTTTTAAAAAAAATTTCAAAAATTTCTTTTAATAATAATTAAAGTCTTATATAATTTTATAACTTTTATAAAATTATAACATCACATGTTATAAGACTTATACTACTTTTATTATGTTATTTAACCTATTAAATAACAAAATAAAATATTCTCTCGAAATAAATTATCCATATAATTTATTAGTTTGTCAAGTGCAATTATTTAGAAAACCGATTTCTAAATATTATACGTGTTAATATTTATTTGTTTGATCATATCATAAATACATATTATAAGTGTTTCTCTAGCTTGTTATTGGGTATGACCCGACTTGGATCATAACGTACTGGCAACATCAATTTAATATGTGTCTTGGGCATACAGAGTCCAACAATCTCCCACTTGCACAAGATACATAGAAGATTGATGCAAGTAGTAAATAACGCCTAACAACGGTTTACTACCCCTAATACGTATGATGAAGTGCCATTCAATAACATCATCCCCTTCAAGTCCCTTACTTGAACATGATTTAGGTGAATTGTAACACCTCAAAAATTTACGTCCTATAATGTCTTGACACGTGTCATAACCTTTGAACGTGTGAAAGAATGTTCTTGAAGGACTAAAGTTGACAAACAATGAAACTGTGTAAATATAAGGGTTCAAAGTGTCAACAACGAATAAATATACTTTACAATAACCCTACATGATGTTTATAACCTTAAACGAATGGATCATGGATCATACGAAGCGAATTGTGAAAGAAAGTGAGAGATTACAAACTACGGGGGTTAAATATGTCAACATGTTTAAGATATACCTCTGAGTGACCTTTTAGCAAACCCGAAGCCTTGTAACGATTAATTATGCTCACTAGAATGTACCATAAAAATTTCACCAAGTTCCGTTACCATATGAGAAAGTTGTGATAAAATTCGTGTGTGAGGGTTAGAATCGTCAACAATGAAAATTAGGGCTTTTCGGGTGATCACGAAGTTACCCGAGGACTTGACAAAGTGGGTATAAGTATTAAAGCCCCCATATGTCAATATTAGAGGATAAGAATGCTGGAAAACAAGTGAAAACGACCTTTCGGGGGACCAAGGACCAAAACGCAATAACGAAAAACATGTTTAACCTGATCAGATGGGCCACGCGACCCGCCTCCCATATGTGAAGATCCCAAGCGGGCCGCCTAAGACCTGCAGATGCGAAAAATGACAGGCAGCTGCCTGTTGTGTTTTTAACCGACTTAAATGGCAAGTTTCGAATCTATGGGCTTGTCTAAGGTGTTGGACCGTTCCTTGACCCGAAAACGTCAATCCGAGTAGCTCATCATTACATATAAAGGCGGAAACAGAATATGTAATGTAACAGCAGCTTATCCTTTCAATTCTATCACTTTATTGCTTTTCAGATGAGATTTTGACAAAGTTTCGTTCCACAAGCACACACATACCCCTACTGAACTAATGAACACACTCCCCTATATATAATGTTTCTGGTCCGCTTATACGGACATGCCGTATAAGCGATCCAGACTTTGACACTAAAGCGAACCAGACCTAGTATAATGACATATAAGCGGACCAGCTCATAAAATACATATTTTGACACTTTTGACCTTCTGTTGACCATTCTTAACTTCAGACTTTTTGTAGACGCAGTCAACAGACATTCCATGTATCAACAGACTCCCCCTTGGATGTTGACGTAGTCTTCAGCTCCTGAGTCTTCAGTCTTAGTCTTAGTCTTTTCTTCAATTCTGTCTTTTCATCATAAGCACTCTATCTTCACATTCCCATTGACTGTTGATCCAGACTCCCCCTTTCACAGACTCCCCCTCTCAGTATGCTAGAATCTGAGATATCTGGTTCAAGCTTTGACAATTTGCCTCCGTGGGAATAATGAAATTCAAAACTTGTTACCCTGCACATCCTCTACCTCACCATAAGTTTCACAAATTTATAACATTTGAATTTATTAAACTTACTGGTAGAAATCATTAATTCAACAAACATACTGGTTACATCAAGTTCAAATGAATGACCTTGATTAACTAAAACACACAATCTTTCAAAACATTTGTATATGACATTCAAAGTTTTCAACATATTCTCCCAATCCAATTCATCATGTTTAGCACTTGGAATTTTGAATATCAGTCCTTCAACATCAGTTGTCGAAATTTTTTTTTGAATTTTCAAAATTTTATGCTAAAGCACTCCGAAAATCTTTTTGGATTTTAAGTTTAAAGAAATGCAGTAAAGAAATATATACAAACAATATTTTTGTGAGTTTGTGTAAGAGGATCATATCAGTTTATGTGACAAATCACAAGCACCGTTAAGCTTTAATCATTTTAAGTTCTAAACGATTCACCTCGATTGTCGATATACTGATCCATCTTAAATTCTCACACAAATTTCAATTTACTCAGGATACGAATTAGATGTCTTATGAACTTAGTTCATTCATGTGTCCCACCTCTTGAATATACTCCCGTATCCAGAATCCCAATAATCAGTCTTACAGGTGAGTATACTACAATGATATCTGTATATAATTTAGGTATGCGATGGCCGAGGGATCTCAGATCGATACTTCCGTATACGCAGAGAGATATTAGCTTCGACTTTTTGGTGTGTCCCCTTTAGAGGATCTTTTTGCTTACAACAGCAGCATATATCAATTTTATTGTTTCAGCATGCTGAGGGTTTAATGCTGTGTTTCAAGCATTGCAGCAAGTATTAGCCAGGGACTAGGTCAGAACCACCGTTCAGCAGAAGTCCCGGAATAATACCCCAGACATCATTGAGTATAAAGACCTAGTATATCAGATTAAGAGACCTTTCAAACGAGATTTCAGGGGTTACCTATATATCCAAGTAGTGTTCCCCACGAATTCACAAGTTTGAATTTTAGGTTTATATCCCGAATAAATCTACTAAATGTGCGAAAACCTATCGACACATCATCAGTGAGATCGTTTATCACATTTGACATTACATATCTTTAGCATGCTGTGATAGTCCACTGATTTACTATCATTTCCTCTTTTCACAACAAAACTCATTTTTGCTTTTTCAATGTTTTTGGCATTTTCAAATTTTCTAATTTTTTTTTTAAATTTTTCTCCCCCTAAAATCAAAATATGTTTCAATTTTGATTTTCTGAGAAAATTTGAAACAAACTGTACAAAAATAATGACAAACTGATATCGAATCACTTCAATTCGCCATTCACCTGGCATAAACAATCAGAACTCCCCCTGACAACACACTTACCAACCTGGAAGCTCCGGCAAGTCAGGAATTCAACCAACAGATTTTGACACCCAAGCCTGACCAGCCTTAGGTGCATTTTGAACTTTTCTCTTTTCTTCATAAAATTCTTTCACTCCTTTTTCCTTACCATCAACCATCTTGCTAAAAATATGTTTAACATTGCTATTAAACATTTTTCCAGCATCAACACCTTTTGACTTTAGGTTTGCGGCTCGTAATGGTGGAAAATTCTCATCATTCATTAACAAAACTGTCTCTTCCTTTTTTACCTCAACTTGTGGCTCATCTGATTTTGTGGAATCAGATTCATTTCCCGAACTTGGCTTGTCTAACTTTGACTTGTCAGATTCATTGCCTGATGGTGGCTTGTCTGACTTGGACGCATCAGATTCATCGCCGACCATTTTCTTCTTCTCCTTTTTCTCTTTTGTCCTCAGATTTGCATCTGAAGAATTCGTCTTGCTTGACTTTGCAATCGAGTTAGTTGATTCATCAGAACTCTTATTCAATCTGTCCGGTGAACCCCAAGACAAAATTTTCTCGAGATACTCTCTCGCCTTCTTCCTTTTCTTTCGCAGTCTGTCTTTCTGCCCCTGTGAAAGTTTAACTTTCTTTTCTTGAATTGTCTGATCCTGAACTTTAGGTTTTAGAACCTTCTGTTCATGGGGCTTGACGTTGACTGGCTTCTTTGCCATTCTTTGAGATTCAGCCCTCGATCTTCCCATCGATCTCATCGAGCAATCTTTGGCAATATGTCCTTTGATATGACAATTATAGCATCTTCTTGTTTCATAACTCCAATTCTGGCAGTTAACAGCAATGTGTCCTCGAACACCACAAGAGTAACACACTCTGTTATCGTACCATTCACCACTATCACACCAAACACTTAAATCATAGCATTGTCTAGCTTTGTGGTGATTATCACTCCTCCTGAAAACTGGATTTGGCTTTGAAGCACTGTGGTCAAACCTGCACCACTTATTACCAACATTTTGTGAGTTTTCAGTTTTAGATTTTTGTGATTTTTGATAATGATTGGATGACTTATCTGATGAGCTTTTATTTTCATTTTTAGGATTTTTCAAATTTTTATCTTTTTGTTTCTGTTCTACAATCTTCTTAACAGGTTTTTGCTTTGAGCATTCACCTATTTCAGTAGATTGCAAAACAGTATTTTGAAATTTTTCTTGTAAATCTAAAAATATTTTTCTTTTCTTTTCTTTTTCATCATCAGATTTTTCATCACAATCTTCAATTTTGACTTTGACTTTGTCAAAATTTGTGACATTGTCACTTATTGGAACAACATTGATTGGTTTTGGACAAATATATGATGCAGAAGTCACAAAACCTTTCAATTTATTCTCAAGCTCTTTGATTTTCATCCGAGCTTTTTCAGCTTCTTTTCCAAGCTGAATGATTTTAGCAAGATGAGAATTGATTTCAATTTCAATTTATTCTCAAGCTCTTTGATTTTCATCCGAGCTTTTTCAGCTTCTTTTCCAAGCTGAATGATTTTAGCAAGATGAGAATTGATTTCAATTTGTTTTTCAAGATTATCTTTACCAAAAATATCTCTCTCATCTTCTAAAATCTTGATTTGATTTTGAAAATCTTTTTCTTTTTCTTTTAACGCTTCATTTTCCAACTTTATCCAATTAACGTTTTCATTTTCAATTTTGATTTTTCCAAAATCTTTTTCTTTTTCTTTCAAATCGTTAATTTCCAATGTCAAACTGTCCAAACTACTCAACAGTTTGACATTTTCTGACGTCAATTTCTCACAATTTTCCTGCAAAACAAAAATCTGTTTATCATCAGATTGCTTCTTATCCTTTAAGCTTTTGATTTCCAATGTTAAACTCTCCACATCCTTCAAGAGTTTAGCATTGTCAGCTACAAGTTTATCACATTTTGTTTGACTTGAAATCTGCTCCATCTCAGAATCTGAATCGCCATGATCAAATATTGGCATGTTTTTAGCTTCTTGATCATCATTCACTGCCAACTGATTACCAGTAGCAACTTTATCATCATGATCACCAGCATTACTAGGATCTGCTTCATTGTCATTTAAAGTTTCATCCTTCTTTGATTCTTCAATCTTTGTTATTCCTTCTCTAATCCTTTTGATTAATTCACTAAAATCAACCAAACTTATATTTTCTGAACTTCTTTCTATTTCATCTATTAACTCTTTCTTTTTCTTTTTCTCTTCTTCATCTCCCCACCATTTCTTCTGCCAATAATCATCTTCCTCTTTATACTGCTGGATTATGGCTTCGATATCAAGCGTTTTGTCATCAATCGCAATGTTGCCATACCTATCAAGATAGCACTCTCTATCTGGATCCCATCTGTTTGCTCTTCTAGCTTCCAGAAAGATACCAGAAAGTCTGATAATCTTGTTTTCAGCAATCATCTTCCGATATTGATACTTCTGTTCCTCAGTACGATCATCTTTCCACTTAATGGGATCGGAATTTGTCATCTTATACGTTCCTGCAAACAAACAAACAAACGATCAGTTCAAACAAACTGAATACGTAACAGTGAATTACCGATGACACTAAGACAAATTTTTCGAGAACCACAAAAGCGAACCAATCTGTGCACGTGACAGATAAGCGAACCAAAACAGTGTATTAAAAACAGTGTATTAAAAACAGTGTATTAAAAACAGTGCTCTGATACCACTTGTTGGACCGTTCCTTGACCCGAAAACGTCAATCCGAGTAGCTCATCATTACATATAAAGGCGGAAACAGAATATGTAATGTAACAGCAGCTTATCCTTTCAATTCTATCACTTTATTGCTTTTCAGATGAGATTTTGACAAAGTTTCGTTCCACAAGCACACACATACTACACCTGCTGTTTTTCCGTAACAGCTTCTTGCTTAATTTCTTCAATTTCTTCAACATCTGCTGCCTTTTGATTTACCTTTTTCGCAGCAAGTTTATTCTTGAGCTCATCAATTTGTTCTGCAAAAGAATCATTAACCATTTCAGATGAAAATAACTGTTTATAAACCTCAAGTTTCTCAAGTTCTTTGCTATCATCATCACACTCTTCATCAGATGAGTATGAATGATCAAAAACTGAAACTTTTTCTGAAATAACTTCTGAAACTTTTCCATCTTTTTCAGAACTAACTTCAAAACTCTTTTCTATTTTATCCACAACAATTATTGAATTCTTGTTTATTGAAAATGATTTTCTAGAATTTTGTTTTCCGGCAAGAATATCAATAATATCCATTGAATTATTGTTAAAAATATCATCTGCAAATGAACAACCATATTCATCATCACTATCCATATTTAGATAACAGTTTTCACAATGTCAATCACTTTCAAATGAAATTATCCTGCTCAAATAAAATCGCCTTAAATCACCTGCAATCAACCAAATACACAATCAGTTTAAAACGAACTGAATATGTAAACGTGCGTGTTTGTGAAATCAATTTAAGACCCGTGTCAAAGATTGTCCAGATAATCGAATATATACTGTCAAAATGAGCGAACGAGATAAAGTTTGTTCGAGCGAACCAGAAAAGTACTAATGAGAGAATCAGAAAGTCTGTTCGAGCGGACCAGACTTTGTCCGTATGAGCGAATCAGATGTTGTACGTTCGAGCGGACTAGCTAAAGTTCGTTCGAGCGGACCAGATAATGATCGTATGAGCGATCCAGCTGATGTTCGTTCGAGCGGTCCAGAGAATGATCGTTCGAGCGAATCAGATATGATCCTTCGAGCGGACCAGACAAAGATTCCAGATCTGAAACTTGCGATGTCCGTAAAAGCGAACCACAAATTTTAACTGATTTTAAGTCCGAAACACAATCTGATACTTTCAAGGATTGTACTACTATTAATTCCGATCACAATGATATAATTTTCGTTCAATTCCAACCGCTAATCCGTTCTAGATCTGAGTTTGAAATTTTTGTCCGAGAACCGATCGAGTTTTTGATCAAATTGAATGATTTTTACTGTGTTTTAAGATCTGAAACTTGTTATAGATTGATTAACAGATAATTTCGCTCAATATGCTTGAACTTCAAACCATTTTGTCCGACAAAACTTGTTTAAACCGAAAAATAAAAGAGAAATAGAGTAGAAATGATGAGAAAAGTGTCGAATCAGCTGATGTAGTATGAGCTCCTCGTCCTGAAGCTCTGATACCACTTGTTGGACCGTTCCTTGACCCGAAAACGTCAATCCGAGTAGCTCATCATTACATATAAAGGAGGAAACAGAATATGTAATGTAACAGCAGCTTATCCTTTCAATTCTATCACTTTATTGCTTTTCAGATGAGATTTTGACAAAGTTTCGTTCCACAAGCACACACATACCCCTACTGAACTAATGAACACACTCCCCTATATATAATGTTTCTGGTCCGCTTATACGGACATGCCGTATAAGCGATCCAGACTTTGACACTAAAGCGAACCAGACCTAGTATAATGACATATAAGCGGACCAGCTCATAAAATACATATTTTGACACTTTTGACCTTCTGTTGACCATTCTTAACTTCAGACTTTTTGTAGACGCAGTCAACAGACATTCCATGTATCAACATAAGGTGGTTTATAGCCTTAGGGACACATGTTGGACATCTGATTACAAGCCTAGACCCATTTGGCATCATTTGATAAAGATCAAAGTTCTTATAAAATTATCATGTTGCAACATACAACCTCATTACAACTTCTGGACATCTAGAGGAGCTCAAGAACTGATACAAGACTTCCCAATCATCCATTAGACATATGTAAGTGCTCTTGACCCTTCTCGATTGGGTTATGCTTAGTTTATAGCCTAGAAGTCAAATCGTCGTAATTACGGTTTGACTTGACGATAAATCATAAACGGTCCAGAGTTTTGTCGAAACGAAAGATGTTACAAGTTGGTAATTATATGAGCAATTAACCCTTAAAAGGGCACCCTTTGATTCCCGATCTAACCATGTCTTTTGTCGAGTCAAACTTCTTCCGAAAAAGTCAACGGAACCATTAAACATGTAATTAACGATACAGAAGGCGTGTAATCTGTTGTAACATGCATATAACTTGAAAACAAGTATAATAACTTGTCTAAGCTTGTTTGAATCGACAAATCTCTGTTTTGAACCGATTCGGAGCCGAAAGTCGCGTAGTTTGACTTTCTGCTTTGACTTCGATTCTGACCCGGTTTTGATAGGTTTAGATATGCCTTAAAGTTCCATTAGGACCTTGTTACATGTTAGTATAATTCTCTACGTTTATACTACCCGAATCCTTAACTATCCGACGTTTCCGTTAAATGCCTAAATAATGACCATAATGCCCTTATGACCGTAGAACGAGATTTTTTGAAGATGTGAAAGTACAAAAGTCTTTGTTACTGATTATTGAACATGTCTGTAAATTTTCACGTCAATCGGAAGTCTAGATTAGGAGTTATGCTTAATGCGTAATTATAAACACTTTATTAATTAAACGACGTCATTAGCATAAAGCCTATCTAAACCAAATTTTTGACACCAAACCTTTTACCCACTGATGTTAAATAATATTTTAGGATTTTTGAAGATTTTTAAACTGATCATAAGCTAGGTTTATCGCCTTAATTCGGTAAATACCGAATATGCCCTTTTCGGGTATAAAATGAGTTTTACAAGTTCTTTTGCTACAAATCCAATTGCTACTGATTTTAAATAATAAATGAAGTGTTTTGAGCCTGTTTAAATGATCAGAAAACTTAGAATCCTATTTTAAACCGTACGTCGCTTAAAACGGCTTTATACGCGTATTATACGCGTAGTTTGAGTTTAAAACCATTTTGTTTCATAAGACTTAACATCAAATGTTATAACCTGTTAAAATAAATTATTTTCCTGATTTATTCAGACCCGAATCACAGGAGTTGAATTAATCCCTTTTTATAATCTGTAAAATGACCAAAATACCCCTTCGGGGCTTAGTTATAGATTAAACTCGTTTTGGGCATAATGGAAGGTATCCTACTGATATCACAACATATTTAAGGCATGTTAACTTAGGAAACCTGTTTAGGACTCTTATGGTTACCCGTTACGCTTCATACGCGTTCGGTTCGGTTTATGTAACTAGTTTACATAAATTAGCCGAAACGGGTCAAACCTTATCGGTTTTATCTCAAAATCCAGAATGTGTATAATATACCCATATTATACAAGTCTCCGAACTTGTCGGGTCTAAATCACATTCTATTCCGGTCTTCGCCTTATCATGCGTTTGAACCGTATCTTCCTTTTGAAAACTAATCGGTCTAAGTCAAGGCTTAATTCAAAGACCCGTTAGGATTCTAATAGGTTATTAAAAACCTTCGTTCCAGATTTAGGAGCCCAGTAAAAGCTATCTGTACTTGCTGATTTGATACGGCTGGGATTGAATTTATATTTAGCTCAGGTAAATACTTTTAACTTATTTCCCTATACGGGCTTGGGGTACGGTATATAAATACCGCTTGGTCGGGCATTGAATCTTTAATTGTATGGTGGTTAAAGTATTGAGATGTTCCGTTTAATTTGTTTTGTTTGCTTAAAGCCTTTGGGGGTTAATGACCGTTGTCCCGGATATCCCTGGCATCATTTTACGAAATGGCCACGACCTTAGCACACAGGTGTAGGCGTACACCTGTCAGTGTCTCATAATTAAAGTGGTGTGTCCATTAATCTTTAACCCGGCTCGATCCGGGCTACTGAACGCATAAGAAACATGTAAATCCTGTACAAGTTTATATATTTAAATAAGTAACCCAAGTTATAAAATATTATTTGTGCCATGTGCATTCAAATCAATCATTTTAAAAACCTTTTCAAATGAGTCGGTTGATTGTATTTACCAGTGTAAACTGACGTATTTTCCCAAAAAGGCTAAGTGCATGTACTAATCGGAATTGGCTGGCTACTCCTAGCATCAATAAAGAGTTTCGCAAGCTTAGATGCCTAAAGTCTGTTGAACAGTGTTATTTTATTTTCGATCCGCCTGTGGATCCCTTACTTCTGTTGTAATATTGTGATGATACATTATTTCGGATTATAATATATTTATCCTTTTGCTTCCGCTGTGCATTTATATATTGTGTTGTTTGACTATGATGTTGCCAACCACGTCACGTTACTCCCCTACCGGGCCCACCGGTAAAGTGTGGAAATATTGGGGTGTGACAGGTTGGTATCAGAGCCAACATTGAGTGAATTAAACACTATCTTTTTGTGTTTAATCTCAATGACACATTAGCACATACCGTGACCTTCTGAGTCTAGACTTAACATAGGAATATTCTCAATCCTTATCTGGAATTTCTGCTTCCAAATTTTTTATATTTTGGATACGTCGCCAAGCGAAGAAGCTGTAATAATAATTCTCCACACCAGGAGCCTTGATTTGCTGACCTTCGTACAACGGCTAGGACGAAACATGCAACCAAGGAGAAAGCATTCGGAAATAAAATAAAGAAGAAACTCCTTTTGCTAAAAATCGTTTCCTTAATAGTCCTTATAAGGACATAATTACCTTTCAGTTACTTCGAGGACAACGCTATTCCTTTCAAGCCCCGTCTAGGGCACATCTGTATTTTTAATTTTATAGTGGAATAATTAACTTTAAATTTTCATTCAGACATTCCTTTTATAAGATCTACCTTTATATAAAATGGCAAAATCTAAAAAGGACGAGACCTAGCCACGCAATATTTTGAGGCAGAGCAAAGATGGTAGTTCCATAATTAGATTCAGATCCATATTTAACACCTCAATTTAGGATTGTTCCGCGCTAAATATTAATAAGAATCTTAAGAGTGAAACCTAGCCTTCGGGTCATTTCAAGGCCGGGCCATGATGGTAAGACCTGTTTAAAAGATTCGAATCCCTGTTAACATCTGTAAATATGTTAACACTCCTGACAGACGTGATTCATTAAAATCACACACGTCATTCTTATTAATGGATTCTTCAAAAGATTCCTAACCCAATGTAATGATCTCTGAATCATGGGTTTAGATCATCACTTGAGATGATCACATTTTGACCATACGTGGTAATATAGCGCCTACAGGCCCTGTTCATTTCCATATGAACCAAAAGACAGTGGTAGCGATGACTCCCTGTCAGATAAAGGTAATGAATTAGGTTCAAACCTTCATGCTTTGATTCTCTGAAATCATAGCTTATAACTTATAAATGTCCTTGTGACTAGGCCTGTTGTGCCAGTATACTTTCATGCTTTGATTCTCTGAAATCATGGCTTATAAATTAAACTTGTCTACGCAACTAGGCCATTTGTGCTATTATTAACTTGTAAATCAGGATTTATGATAGAAATCCTGAGTAAAATAAATATCATTCTTTCCCTGCCAGTAAACATATTAAAAGAGAATCTTAAAAGGTTTGACCTAGCTTGAATGTCATTGAAGACCTAGCTAAGATGGTAAAACCTGTTTAAAAAGAGATTCAGATCCTTGTTATCATCTGAAAATGTGATAACACTCCCGACAACCGTGATGCTATAAAAATCACACTTGTCATCCTTATATTAGGAATTTTTCCAAATCCCTTATTTAGCGTAAATGATCAATAGAAATCATGGCTGGTAAACGTCGAAAATGATGTACGCATCAAAACATCCATTTGGGATGTATATATACGAGTAAAGATGAATACATGAAAAAGATAGTTTTATTTCATAACTTATTGTCAAGACAACGAACTATGAAATTTTCCGACCCAAAGGAATTATCGATTATGTTTTAAAATTTCCCTAGTGACAAGGCCTCTGAGCCATCATAAGTCCTTTGGAACAAGCCCTTGTGCTATATATAAAAGATGTCAGTATGACATTGGCAGTCGTGACTTATGTCCCCTGTCTAATAAATATGAAGGATTATATTCCGCTTAAATGCCAAAGATGGTTTATTTAAACTTAGGCAAAACATAATCAAATAAATTAAATTCTATCTATTGGCCTATATGGTTTAATTGCGCCATGGCTATTTATTCATCAAATTCGACAATTCACTATATAATTAAACAAATTGTTTCTACTTGGATAGTAGCCTTCAAAGCTTCACCATGGCTGACTCCTCTGAAGCTCACCATCATCCAGTTAATCAGAATGATGAAGTAAGACTGAACTTAACAAGAACCGAGTTACAGGCTATGTTAAATACGGCCATAAATAACGTTGTGGATCGCGTGCTGAGGGATCACAAACGAAAGGGCAATGATACCCCAATTCAAGGTTGTAAAAAGGGTAAGACCGGTTCAAACTATAACCAGTCCAAGCCAAAGGAGGCTAAACCCGAATGTAAGAATTGCGGGAAAAAGAGGCACTTCAGTAAATGTATATATGAACAGATCAGGGGATGTGGTATCTGTAAAGAGATGAATCACAAGACCCATGAATGCAAGAAATTGAAAAACAACCAACAGTCGGGTGAAAAACCCAGATGCAAAATCTGCAAGAAACAGCACTTCGGGAAGTGCAGGTATGGATCGAACTCGCATACACAGTCGAGAACTTTTGCATGTGGGATATGCAAGTCCAAGGGGCATAAGACCTTGGACTGCAAGAAGATGGAGGACGCAACCTGCTATGGTTGCAATGAAATAGGGCACATCAAAACTAACTGCCCTAATAAAACAAAGAAGTCTGGCGAGGCTAAGAAGACCAAAACCGAAAACTCCCAAATGGATACTCAAGAGGCTATCCAAGATGACAAGGTCACAACAGGTACTTTCTATATCAATAACGCTCATGTTAGAGTATTATTTAATTCAGGTTCAGATAAGTCTCTCATAGACAATAGATATTGTAAATCATTAAATCTGCCTGTTAAAAACTCTAAGCGTTAAGTATGAAGTAAAATTGACCGATAATACCTCAGAGACTGCTCCAGCAATATTAAATGGATGTTTTATATTCATTAGGAATTACCCTTCTCCGCTGTCCTTGTTTCGTTAATAAGAGGACTCGATATAGTAATAAAAATCGATGGTTTGTCTAGAAAATCAAGCTCATATTGTGGGTGATAAGAAGCAATTAATTATCAAGACTCCTTATGAGACAACCCTCATAATTACATGCATCCGTGCGATTAATTTAATATTAAACATAAAAAAAATGGTGGAGTTGGCCGTCCCCGGAATCGAACCTGGGTCTAGGCCGCACCCTTTCGCGCGCCTAGCCAACCGAGCTAGGTGCCTAGTTTGTGAAATTTCCATTTTTATTAAATATAAGCACACATACAATAATTTCCTTACTTCTTACTACAATCACCTACTTATCCTTCTTAGGTTGACTAAGCACTTGGTGAATTCGGTATTTAATACCAAAACTTCGAGTATGGAAAAACTCAGAAAGAGATTTCAATAATAAAAAGGGGGCCATCGATTTCAAGAAAATTGATGGATGAAGTAGAAACCATTAGGTATATCAGCGGTTATGCTGGAAAGAACCTGGTTAAGCATACATCACAGTCATTTGATGACAATACCCTAAATTAGTGAGGACATTAAGGAAATCCTCAAGAAAGATCCTCTTATACATTGTGGAACGGTCCAAGTTTTAAGGACCTTATTAGAAAAAAAAAACCTGATATCCGTTTCGCGAAAAAGGGAAAGACGGAATAAGAATTTTCTGACTCTCGCCATAAAAGTTCTAGACTGTCGACAGTATGTCGCAAATTTTAATTCATTGGCTGAGATAGTACCCTATTAAAGCACATAATTATTAGTGGTTAGCATTGGCAATAAGAGGGCACATTAAGGTTTAAAAACCTACTCATTAAAAATCCATTATGGATCTACCTCAGCTACCCACGTTATAATGATTAAGAAGTAATCAGTCAAAGTTGAGACTGCCCTAAAGTTATCTAAGATTTTACAGCTAAGTTAGAAGGATTAATAATGGAGGCGTTTAACCCTCCTGTTGAATAATTAGAGACAGCTCACATTGTGAATTTCACCAGATAAACCCTTATTTGTGAATTTATTGCTATAAATTACATGTGGTTACGGGTGCTGTTAAGTCTCTCACCAGACCATAAACTTAGCAAACTTTTAGAAATTTTTCCTGTAAGAACCCCAGATGTTAAGTGTAAGGTAGAACCTTCAGGCAAATCATATGAACCATTTCTTCTGTTCTTGTCAGAAACCTTTAGGCATAAAATTTTAGAAGTATCCTCTCTCTAAAAGGAAGTGCGAAAGCATATATAGTTGATATCTCTTTAATCTCTACCGATTCCGAATACCAGATGGTATGATAAAAGCGTCATATGAAGATTGGTGTATCTTAATAAGTTCCATAGATTGCTTCCATGCCTGATCAGTATGGAGGTTTAATGCATGGGACCACAAAGGTATTCCGAGAGGTCATATGGTACTAAAGTCAACTAATGGTATTCAGAGGAGATATCCAGGATGGAATTATCCAAGTAAATGTTCCAGATCAAGAAATTCGTGGACTCGTAACGTAAAAGTGTCACTTAATTGACACAAGCAAAGATGGATGAATTGGAGCTTGAGATTTATAAAATCTCTGTAACCTCCTTATATCTTGATCATCTTCTTCTAAGATTACCCTGTTTACCCCAGAGAGGCAGGTAGAGTTAAGGGTTATATCCCATTTAGGGCTGCATTATTATGAGACCTCCAAGACAGCTAGTACCATTTTTGGCAGAATTGAAAACCCTGGTCAAATAAGTTTTAAGATATAGATTCCTATAGCCTAACTCAATATCCTGAGAGTTCGGTATAGTTAGATATGAAAGACGGTTCATTTTGCTTATGCATTATCACCGCTACCCTAATTACGCAACGATTAAGAATTTGCCATCAGCTGCCCAGGATCGTCGAATTGTTCGACTAGCGGCAAGGATTAGCTATTCCTTAATTTTAGTTTTGAGCAGTGGTTGGAATAACCATCTCACCTTAAAATAAGCTTTTCGATAATAATTGATATGTAAGTATTAAGGCTACTCCTTTGGAGACTTTGTATAGATGGAATGTTAAATATCTATTGTTAGATAGAGAATTGGTAAGTCCAATTATCAAGATCTGAAAGTTGCCTGGGAGACAACAAATAAGATCATACAAATCCATAATCGATTGTAGGTTGCCAGTATACGGCAGGAAATCAAGGAGTTATGAAAATAGCAAACTTTCTAAGTTCTTGTTAAGGAAAATGGTTTAACAAAAGATATCACCCAGGAAGGGTGTACCAAAATTGTTAAATTATCAGGCTAGTTAAGCTCTGAATATATGGAAATCATTTGAAGGAAATCGAATGTATCAAGATCAAGTAGCTTGTAAGCTAAAACCAATTTAAGGAGTTTGGCGGAGCTCGAAATACATTGCATACTAGTGACTGAAGGAGGTGTTCCGCCAATAAGTCAAGGAGCACTATCACAAATTGGTATGCGGATTTACGATGTGATAAACATCCTATATCGATTGAGGATCGACAGGTTAAGAAGCTTCGAAGGAAGCAAGTACCAATTGTAAAGTTCAAATGGGATGCCCATAGAGGTCCCGAGTATACGTGGGAGGTTGAGTCCACGATGAAAGAAAAGTACCCTTATCGATTTCAGTAAATCTCGAGGTCGAGATTTCTATTAAGGGGGTGAGGATGTAACACCTCGAAAATTTACGTCCTATAATGTCTTGACACGTGTCATAACCTTTGAACGTGTGAAAGAATGTTCTTGAAGGACTAAAGTTGACAAACAATGAAACTGTGTAAATATAAGGGTTCAAAGTGTCAACAACGAATAAATATACTTTACAATAACCCTACATGATGTTTATAACCTTAAACGAATGGATCATGGATCATACGAAGCGAATTGTGAAAGAAAGTGAGAGATTACAAACTACGGGGGTTAAATGTGTCAACATGTTTAAGATATACCTCTGAGTGACCCTTTAGCAAACCCGAAGCCTTGTAACGATTAATTATGCTCACTAGAATGTACCATAAAAATTTCACCAAGTTCCGTTACCATATGAGAAAGTTGTGATAAAATTCGTGTGTGAGGGTTAGAATCGTCAACAATGAAAATTAGGGCTTTTCGGGTGATCACGAAGTTACCCGAGGACTTGACAAAGTGGGTATAAGTATTAAAGCCCCCATATGTCAATATTAGAGGATAAGAATGCTGGAAAACAAGTGAAAACGACCTTTCGGGGGACCAAGGACCAAAACGCAATAACGAAAAACATGTTTAACCTGATCAGATGGGCCACGCGGCCCGCCTCCCATATGTGAAGATCCCAAGCGGGCCGCCTGAGACCTGCAGATGCGAAAAATGACAGGCAGCTGCCTGTTGTGTTTTTAACCGACTTAAATGGCAAGTTTCGATTCTATGGGCTTGTCTAAGGTGGTTTATAGCCTTAGGGACACATGTTGGACATCTGATTACAAGCCTAGACCCATTTGGCATCATTTGATAAAGATCAAAGTTCTTATAAAATTATCATGTTGCAACATACAACCTCATTACAACTTCTGGACATCTAGAGGAGCTCAAGAACTGATACAAGACTTCCCAATCATCCATTAGACATATGTAAGTGCTCTTGACCCTTCTCGATTGGGTTATGCTTAGTTTATAGCCTAGAAGTCAAATCGTCGTAAGTACGGTTTGACTTGACGATAAATCATAAACGGTCCAGAGTTTTGTCGAAACGAAAGATGTTACAAGTTGGTAATTATATGAGCAATTAACCCTTAAAAGGGCACCCTTTGATTCCCGATCTAACCATGTCTTTTGTCGAGTCAAACTTCTTCCGAAAAAGTCAACGGAACCATTAAACATGTAATTAACGATACAGAAGGCGTGTAATCTGTTGTAACATGCATATAACTTGAAAACAAGTATAATAACTTGTCTAAGCTTGTTTGAATCGACAAATCTCTGTTTTGAACCGATTCGGAGCCGAAAGTCGCGTAGTTTGACTTTTTGCTTTGACTTCGATTCTGACCCGGTTTTGATAGGTTTAGATATGCCTTAAAGTTCCATTAGGACCTTGTTACATGTTAGTATAATTCTCTACGTTTATACTACCCGAATCCTTAACTATCCGACGTTTCCGTTAAATGCCTAAATAATGACCATAATGCCCTTATGACCGTAGAACAAGATTTTTTGAAGATGTGAAAGTACAAAAGTCTTTGTTACTGATTATTGAACATGTCTGTAAATTTTCACGTCAATCGGAAGTCTAGATTAGGAGTTATGCTTAATGACGTAATTATAAACACTTTATTAATTAAACGACGTCATTAGCATAAAGCCTATCTAAACCAAATTTTTGACACCAAACCTTTTACCCACTGATGTTAAATAATATTTTAGGATTTTTGAAGATTTTTAAACTGATCATAAGCTAGGTTTATCGCCTTAATTCGGTAAATACCGAATATGCCCTTTTCAGGTATAAAATGAGTTTTACAAGTTCTTTTGCTACAAATCCAATTGCTACTGATTTTAAATAATAAATGAAGTGTTTTGAGCCTGTTTAAATGATCAGAAAACTTAGAATCCTATTTTAAACCGTACGTCGCTTAAAACGGCTTTATACGCGTATTATACGCGTAGTTTGAGTTTAAAACCATTTTGTTTCATAAGACTTAACATCAAATGTTATAACCTGTTAAAATAAATTATTTTCCTGATTTATTCAGAACCGAATCACAGGAGTTGAATTAATCCCTTTTTATAATCTTTAAAATGACCAAAATACCCCTTCGGGGCTTAGTTATAGATTAAACTCGTTTTGGGCATAATGGAAGGTATCCTACTGATATCACAACATATTTAAGGCATGTTAACTTAGGAAACCTGTTTAGGACTCTTATGGTTACCCGTTACGCTTCATACGCGTTCGGTTCGGTTTATGTAACTAGTTTACATAAATTAGCCGAAACGGGTCAAACCTTATCGGTTTTATCTCAAAATCCAGAATGTGTATAATATACCCATATTATACAAGTCTCCGAACTTGTCGGGTCTAAATCACATTCTATTCCGGTCTTCGCCTTATCATGCGTTTGAACCGTATCTTCCTTTTGAAAACTAATCGGTCTAAGTCAAGGCTTAATTCAAAGACCCGTTAGGATTCTAATAGGTTATTAAAAACCTTCGTTCCAGATTTAGGAGCCCAGTAAAAGCTATCTGTACTTGCTGATTTGATACGGCTGGGATTGAATTTATATTTAGCTCAGGTAAATACTTTTAACTTATTTCCCTATATGGGCTTGGGGTACGGTATATAAAATACCGCTTGGTCGGGCATTGAATCTTTAATTGTATGGTGGTTAAAGTATTGAGATGTTCCGTTTAATTTGTTTTGTTTGCTTAAAGCCTTTGGGGGTTAATGACCGTTGTCCCGGATATCCCTGGCATCATTTTACGAAATGGCCACGACCTTAGCACACAGGTGTAGGCGTACACCTATCAGTGTCTCATAATTAAAGTGGTGTGTCCATTAATCTTTAACCCGGCTCGATCCGGGCTACTGAACACATAAGAAACATGTAAATCCTGTACAAGTATATATATTTAAATAAGTAACCCAAGTTATAAAATATTATTTGTGCCATGTGCATTCAAATCAATCATTTTAAAAACCTTTTCAAATGAGTCGGTTGATTGTATTTACCAGTGTAAACTGACGTATTTTCCCAAAAAGGCTAAGTGCAGGTACTAATCGGAATTGGCTGGCTACTCCTAGCATCAATAAAGAGTTTCGCAAGCTTAGATGCCTAAAGTCTGTTGAACAGTGTTATTTTATTTTCGATCCGCCTGTGGATCCCTTACTTCCGTTGTAATATTGTGATGATACATTATTTCGGATTATAATATATTTATCCTTTTGCTTCCGCTGTGCATTTATATATTGTGTTGTTTGACTATGATGTTGCCAACCACGTCACGTTACTCCCCTACCGGGCCCACCGGTAAAGTGTGGAAATATTGGGGTGTGACATGAATCTATCATTTATCCTTTCGTTACAGATGTCATGTCAAACCTAGAGACATAGTGTGATCATTCTCTGTTGATTTACATTTAGCAGGCCTTAGACATCTTACTCTCAATGAATAAGAGGAACAAATCCCTTCTTGACTACATACGTCTCTCACAATCACCTTGTACCACACCTGCGCTTAGCCTTATGTACTGTCTTATTACAGACAGCGAAGAACTAAGTCAAGGTATAATATTTGGTGAATATCAAGACCTAATATGTATCTCAGGTCAGAGGATACTATGATATTCGCCTTTACCCAAATTTACTTATGATCAATCACAAATGATTCCATGCAGTAACAGTTTGAGAGCGGGTCAGTCCCATATTTGTATCCCATAAATATCTATGAACTTTGGCAGCAACACTTTGCTCTATATTCATACCTAATGAATATCCACCAATCCAAGTTCATAATAGTCTTACATTCATATTTGTTCCCACAAGTATGATTGACTACAGACATTTAGAATAATTAATTTATTCACGGATTTAAACATGCTAAAATGGAACATAACTCAAAATACCATAAAAGAGTTCAAATAACAATTGTTCCAATATCCAAATACAAAATAGATGAAATCCAATCACTAGAATATTGAAGTCCTAAGGCACAAGTATGACCCTCATGTTTTGGCCGTTCAAGGAGCTTCGTGAGTGGACCCGCAATGTTTTGATCGGTGTGAACTTTGTGAATACATATCTTTCCCTTTTCAACTTCATCCCTTATGTAGTTGAATCTCCGCTCAATGTGCCTAGTCTTTTGATGTGCACGAGGTTCCTTGATTTGAGCAATCGCACCTCGTTATCACAAAAGATCTCTAGGGGGTCTTGAATGGTAGGGACTACCCCTAGGTCGGCAATGAACTTCTTTAACCATGCAGCTTCTTGCGCTGCCAATGAAGCGGTGATGTATTCTGATTCTGTAGTGGACAATGCTACAACATCCTGCTTCGAGCTCTTCCAAGAGACTGCAGCTCCATTCAAAATGAAGACATACCCAGATTGTGATCGAGAACCATCTCGATCAGTATGGAAACTCGCATCCGTGTAACCCTTTACAACGAGTTCCTCTTCACCAGATCCATATATTAGAAACATATCCTTAGTCCTCCTAAGGTATTTCAATATGCTCTTAACAGCCATCCAATGACTGTTACCTGGATTTTGCTGGTATCTACTTGTCATGCTTAAAGCGCATGACACGTCCGGTCTAGTGCATATCATTGCATACATTATGGATCCTATGGTAGAAGCATATGGGATTCCTTTCATTCTTTCTTGCTCATCCTTTGAGCTTGGACATTGAGTCACATTCAATATTGTCCCCTTTTGAATAGGTACCAAACCTTTCTTAGAGTTCTCCATCTTGAACCTTTTCAAGACTTTTTCAATGTATGCACTTTGGTTTAAACCTATCAAGCGCCTTGATCTATCCCTATAGATCTTTATTCCCAAAATATAGGCGGCTTCTACAAGATCTTTAATGGAAAAACATCTTCCAAGCCAGGCTTTTACACCTTCCATGGTTGGAATGTCATTTCCAAATAGTAGATTGTCATCGACATACAATACTAAGAAAGTGACGGTGCTCCCACTAGCTTTCTTATACACACAAGCTTCATCGCCGTTCTTGATGAACCCAAAATTCCTAATTTCTTCATCAAAATGGTGATTCCAACTTCTCGATGCTTGTTTCAATCCATAGATTGATTTCTTTAACTTGCACACTTTGTTAGGATGTTTTGGATCGACAAAACCTTCAGGCTGAACCATATAGACATCTTCATCAAGATATCCATTGAGGAAAGCCGTTTTGACATCCATTTGCCAAATCTCATAGTCATAATATGTAGCTATGGCAAATAATATCCTAATCGACTTTAGCATCGCCACGGGCGAGAAGGTCTCATCATAATCAACCCCTTGAGTTTGAGTGAAACCTTTTGCTACAAGTCTCGCTTTATAAGTATCCAAGTTACCATGCATATCCGTTTTCTTCTTGAAAACCCACTTACTTCCAACTACTTTGGAGTTAAGAGGTGGCACAACCAATTCCCAAACTTGGTTGTCATACATGGATTGCATCTCTACGTTCATAGCCTCAAGCCATTTTTCGCAATCGGATTTTGACATTGCATCATGGTATGTGGTTGGTTCATCTGAAGCATACACTCATATAAGCGGCTCTAGATGCCATTGTTGGGTTTTTCACATGTTATCAAAGTTATTTTATCCATATAAAATAAAAATGCAGCGGAATATATATTTAAAACATGTTACTTTACAAGATTTAAAATCATTTTTAAATGCAAAACGCAATAACCGTATCCATATATGACATGCATGCTATCAAAATGCAACCATATGGTGTTTTAAGAAACAACCTTTCAATGAGCAAGGAGATGGAAGATGACGATGATTCTTGAATGGTAGCTTCCAAACAAGAAAGCCTCAAGCTAGTATACCCCAAGCCTCCAACAAAACACCTTAAGATTGCTAGGATTTTCACTTGTGAAACTCTCTTGTAAGACCACCTTTGGCCGAAAATTCTAGAGGGAATTTTAGAGTTTATTGCACTTGAATTATGTGTGTGTTTCTCTAGTTCATCATATGCAATTTTGTCATACAAAAATAATTATAGAAATTGAGAGAATATGGCCACCCAACATGCCTAATCAAGACCCTCCTACACATGCAATTTGCATGCAATGCTATTGGACCACCCTTGTTTTGGAAAGATCATGGGGGAGGGGGGGGGGGGTTGATGGCCTAGATTTTATTTTTAAAAAAAATTTCAAAAATTTCTTTTAATAATAATTGAAGTCTTATATAATTTTATAACTTTTATAAAATTATAACATCACATGTTATAAGACTTATACTACTTTTATTATGTTATTTAACCCATTAAATAACAAAATAAAATATTCTCTCGAAATAAATTATCCATATAATTTATTAGTTTGTCAAGTGCAATTATTTAGAAAACCGATTTCTAAATATTATAAGTGTTAATATTTATTTGTTTGATCATATTATAAATAAATATTATAAGTGCTTGTCTAGCTTGTTATTGGGTATGACCCAACTTGGATCATAACGTACTAGCCACATCAATTTAATATGTGTCTTGGGCATACATAGTCCAACATTATCGTCTTCAGAATCAGACGAAGGTTACAAACACCCAGAAAATCACCAAAATGATATTGAAATTTGTGAGCCTTCAAATTATTTTGGGAAACATGAAAGAAGACCACTAGCAGTAACAGTTTGTTACCAGTGAGGTTGTCGTGAGTCTGAGGAACAAGAAATTTAGATTTTCCTAGATGTTTGAAGACTAACAAATGTCTAAACTTTAAGCAATAATGCTTATGGAACTCAGGCCAACCCTTTTGGAGCCAGAGCTTACCATCGTCAGACACCGTCCAACCGAGAGGCCAAACCTTATTAATATAATTCACTGTCCTGTCAATGTTAGGCTTCGTTATCGTTATCGTTATCTGTCAATGTTGCTTCTTCGCCCGCGTGACAGAAAGCTACCTTGGAAAATTAAATCGACACCATCAATACGCATCGCATAGGCCTATACGATGCGTATTACTTTTTAGAATGGGACATTGTCAGCCTTTGACTGACCTAGAAGTTTGAGCAAGCCTTAATACGCATCGTATAGGCCTATACGATATTGAAGGTGTCGATTGAATTTCCCAAGGTGTGCCAATAATACGACCCGAATGTAATTCGTATGCTATGTTGAATAATATAAAACTTATGCTTAAGTTTAAACAAGCCTGCAATTTTGTCCTTCAAAGAAGATCAAGTTGAAAATATTAGGAATCTTTACTTCCTTTTTTTGTTTATTTAATCTTTTTTACTACTTTTTAGTCTATCCACTACTGTGGTGTTTATGGTGTCAAAAGACAACTATCTTAGTAAGGTTTTGAAGGTAGAATTGTTTAGTGTTTGAATTATTTGGATGTGATAAATAAAGATTACGATTATGTAGAATTTAATTTGACTTGGCAAGCATTTTTTTTTATTTTACAAATCTTTTTTAGAGTTTGGTTGATTGCTTTCATCTCTGTCTCTACCCATGTTCAAATTGTAGCTACTACCACTACCTATAGTACAAAAGTTTTGTAACAAAACCCAATACAAGAGACACAACAAAACATCTAATTTCGAAAAATTTGAACAAGTGCGGGGACATGACCAGACCAAACATGAAAAAGAGCAGGTCGAACATGAATAGAATGGGTCAAGCAAGTGGAATGGAGAAAAAATTATAGTAATTAGAGTTAATTGCACAGATGGTCCCTGTGGTTTCACGTTTTTTCACGTTTAGTCCCCACCTTTTGAAAATAGCAGGTATGCTCCCTACGGTTTGTTATTTTGTTACTCGGATAGTCCCTGAGTAGATGTCAGTTAGTTTGGAAATAGCAGGTATGCTTCCTATGGTTTGTCATTTTGTTACTCGGATAGTCCCCTGAGTAAATGTCACGGGACTATCCGAGTAACAAAATGACAAACCATAGGGAGCATACCTGTTATTTCCAAAAGGTGGGGACTAAACGTGATAAAACGTGAAAATGTTCACGGAAATGTAAAAAAAAATCATTTTGTATTAATATATATATTTAGAGTGAATTTCAAATTTTGTCTTTTATCTTTGTAGTGAATTTTCGTCGGTGTCTTTTATCTTTCAAATTGACGAGTCTTGTACTTAATGTTTTAAGATCTTGCACGTTATGTCCTTTAGCCCTAACCCAGATAGATTTTTCTGTTAAATTTGGTCATGTGACTTGCACATGAGGGTATTATTGTCATTTCACTTTTCAGGGACTAGTTGTGTAGATAAATTATATACCTAACCATTAAAAATATTAAAAATAAAAAATTAGATATATCTCTCACCTCTCTCTCTCTCTCTCTCCTATTTACCACCAACATCCACCATCTACTATCACCACCACCACCACCATCCACCTCACATCACCTGCTGCCATCACCACCAAAATCAATATCTAATTCAAAAAAAAAAACATGGGAAACAACAGCAAAGTGAAATTAATTTATTTATTCACTTGTAAAATGTTAAGATAAGAAATTGAGTAGAATCGTAGAAGAGGGAAAACAGTCAATTCATTATCGATACACAATCAGTGGTTACAATCAACATATAACGACCTCAACTGCTAACTAACTATTCTACCCTTTGACCCTCTAACTTTCACACTCTTACAGAAATGACCCATACTACACTTTAACTAAATTGACACTTTAGCCCCTCATTTATTGAATTACAACTATTAATATGTAACAAAACTCCCCCCTTTAAACATTCTTGGCCTTAAGAATCTGTTGGAAATTCAGGATATTGAAGTAAAAAGTCATCAGCTTTAACCCAAGTAGCATCATGCAGTGGTAAATCCTTCCATTGTACCAGAAACTTAACAATAGCTCTATTCCCACTGTTAGCTAATTTCCTGTCAATGATAGCCAAAGGCCGCAATGATTGTACAGAAGAAGTAAGCAATGAAGCTTGTTGTTCAGGTGGACTAGCAGCTTTTTTAAGAAGAGAAACATGGAATGTTGGATGCAATTGACAACTAGAGGGAAGATCCAAAGTATAAGCAGCCTCACCAACCTTGTTAACTACTTTGAAAGGCCCAAAGTACTTCTGAGAAATCTTTGAATACTTGTGTAATCTTAAAGAGGTTTGAACATAAAGTTGTAGTTTAAGAAGAACCCAATCACCAACTTCAAAGCTCCTTTCACTTCTCTTAAGATCAGCAAATTGTTTCATTCTGTTTCTTGCTCTTTCCAATGACTGTTTGAAGGTAGCAATCATACAGTCTCTTGTATTCAACCAAGTATCCAAAGTATCCACTGTAGTAGAATTAGGAATATAAGGTAGATGAATTAGAGGATCCATACCATATAACGCCTTGAAGGTGACATCCGAATGGCAGAATGCCAAGTGGTATTATACCACCATTCAGCAAGAGATAACCACTATGGCCAAGTATGAGGTTCAACCATGGCCATACACCTCAAATAAGTCTCCAACCATCTGTTAAGAACCTCTGTTTGACCATCTGATTGAGGATGGTATGCAGTGGATAGAGCTTGATCTATACCCTGCAGTTTTAAGAACTCCTTCCAAAAAAGACTCATAAAGATAGAATCCTATCTGAAACAATAGTCATTGGACACCCATGCAATTTGAAAATGTTGTCTAACATTACTTGAGCCAATTGAACAACAGAGAAAGGATGATGCAATGGAATGAAGTGTCCATATTTTCTCAATCTGTCAATGACCACCAAAATGACATCTTTGCCCTTAGATTTTGGAAGCCCAGTAATAAAATCCATAGAAATGTCTGTGAATACTGATTGTGGAATGGGTAAAGGTGACAATAACCCCAGAGTCGCTATGGTTTCATATTTAACTTTAAGACAAACCTCACAAGCTTTTACCCATTGTTTAATATCCTTATCCGCCCTTTTCCAATAAAAAAGATTCTGAAACCTCTGTAAAGTGGCCTGAATGACCACCCACTACTGATGAATGACATATCATTAGAATCTCTTTCCTTAAAGCATCATCTTTTCCAATCCAAAGTTTTAACTTTCTTGTTAATAACTCTCCATCGCACTTCATATGTTTAATGACTTCCACCTAAGATAATCTCTCAATCAAATTCTGAGCTTGCAAATCATGTTCCCAATGACTTTTAATTCTTGCCAATAACAATGGATCATATGAAGACACAGCCATAAAGAACACAGAAGAACTATGCACTCGAGATAGTGCATCAGCAGCTGAATTTTCCACCCCTTTCTTATACACAATGTGGTAATCATATCCCATTAACTTGCTCAACCAAGTGTGTTGAAGAGGTGTAGTAATTTTTTGTTCCAGTAAATGCTTCAAACTCTTCTGACCAGTTCTTATTGTAAAATGTTTAAGAATAAGATATTTATGTCAATGCTTCACAGCTAAAAAAATGGCCATCAATTCTTTTTCATAAATAGATAAAGTGCACTGCTTTGCAGAAAAAGCCTTACTTACATATGCAATAGGATGATTCTCTTGCATCAGCACTGCTCCCAAACCTTTTGAACTAGCATTCGTTTCCACAATAAACTCCTGTGACCAATCAGGTAATGCCAAAACAGGAGCTTGAATCATTGCTAATTTCAAAGTGTCAAAAGCTTTTTGTGCTTCAGTAGACCATTTAAAAGTATCCTTTTGTAGTAGGTTGGTTAATGCTTTTGCAATTGATCCATAGGAAGATACAAATCTCCTATAATAGCCAATAAGACCTAAGAAACCTCTCAATTGCTTCACAATGGTTGGATTTGGCCACTGTTTTACTGCCTCAATCTTTGAAGGGTCTGTTGACACACCATCTTTAAATATGACATGGCCCAAGTATTCAATGGTTGACCCTGCAAAACTACACTTGGATTTTTTTGCATATAGCTGGTTATCTCTGAACAACTGTAGCACTACTTCCAAGTCTTTAATATGTTGCTGCATGTTCTTACTGTATACCAGCACATCATCAAAGAAAATTAAGACAAATTTCCTCAACAGTTTTTGAAAAACTAAGTTCATTAATCCTTGAAATGTTGCAGGTGCATTACTCAACCCAAAAGGAAGTACCAAAAATTCAAATAAACCTTGGTGAGTTCTAAAAGCTATTTTGTGTACATCCTTCTCATGCATCCTAATCTGGTGGTACCCAGATCTTAGATCTAATTTGGAGAATACCACAGCACCACCCAATTCTTCTAATAACTCCTCGATTAATGGAATTGGAAATATGTTTTTGACTGTTTGCTCATTTAATTTCCTGTAGTCCACACATAACCTCCAAGTTCCATCTTTCTTTTTAACAAGGACTACAGGTGAAGGAAAAGAACTTACACTATGCCTCACAATTCCCATGTCTAACATTTCTTGTACTATTTTCTCAACAATATCCTTTTGACCCCTTGGATATCTATAGGCCCTTTGATTGATTGTAACAGCTTCATCAATCAACTGGATCCTATAATCACAACTTCTGACAGGAGGTAAACAATCAGGTACCTTAAACACATCTTCATATTTCTGCAACAGGGCATCTACATCTTCATTTGCTGCATTCCTAACAACAGTAGCATGATGTTGAAATGACCCTTTTGTCCCTTCTTGTAAACTGAACAATTGTAATTGAACCATAGATTCATCCTTGTGACACATATGAGAAAATTTCTCTAAAGAGCATAGAGAAATATTATTCTTACTAACTCCCTTCAATTCTACCACCTTGTTATCAACCTTGAACTGCATAGTAAGGTTTTTAAAATTCCAAACAATGTCATTCAGTGATTGCAACCATTGTATTCCTAACACCATATCATAATTTCCCAAGGGCAGAAGTAAGACATTTGTTTTGAACCACACTCCTTGCATCAGCCACTGAAAATCTTGACATAATTGATTACAATCAAGTTCTTTACCATTGGCTACTAATACTTTCATCACGGGCACCTCTTTAGTAAAACAATTCATCCTTAATGCCAATATGGAATTAACAAAATTATGAGTAGAACTAGAATCAATCAAAATCTGAATCTATCTAGTGCCTATAGTACCAACCACTCTCATAGTTGAATAAGAACTAACACCATTCATTACATACACAGACAACTGAGCTGCATTTTCCAAGTCTTCCACTATTTCTTCTTCATTATTACCAACCATTTCATCATCATCATGTATTTCCAATATGTACAAATCTTTAAATTTGCAATCATGAGTGGGTGAGTACTTCTCATTGCACCAAAAACACTCTCCTTTTGCTCTCTTTTCTTCAGCTATCTTAGCAGGAACCTTCTTAACATTTTTGAGCATCTTATTGTTTGGAGGTGTAGGTAATAAAGCCAAGTTGTTACTAGTGGTAGGAAAATTCTTGGTGTTAGTATTAAAAACTCCATTACTATTTGTAGGATTCACGTATTGATTCAAGTTGACCTTCTTAATATCTTTTTTCTCCAAACAAGGTTGTATAAACCACAGTTTGCTGCTTAGCCACAGCAATAGCATCTCTCATGGTTCTTGGTTTAAAAATCTTGACTAAACATCTGATTTTAGGTTTTAACCCCCCAACATACAAACTGGCAGCATACTCATCATTCAATTTAACTCTATTAAGCAAAGAATCAAACTCCTTTGTGTATTCAGAAAGAGAACCTGTTTGATTAAGATTTTTGAGTTCTTCCATAGCATCTTCAGACAACCTTTGAGAAAATCTTGTAACAGCAGACCTAGAATACTCATCCCATGGAATATCCTCCACATCCCTATCTTGACTATCTACAAACCCTTGATGCCACTCCAAAGTTGCACCCTTTAAATTGATGACAGCATAATGAACTTTTGCACTTTCAGGGGTTTTATCAACTACGAAGAAATGATTGCATCTTATAATCCATCCTTCAACTTCATCCCCATTGAATTTTGGGAAATCCAATCTACCAGTACGAACCAATCTATGTTCTTGATGGTTATTGATTCTTTCATTGCCCAATTTGTTATTGATTTCAGCCATTTGATTGACTAACGAAGTTACACTGATTTGCAACAACCTAATGGCTTTCGAGTTTTGATCTAAAATTGCTTGCTGATACTCAATCACAGTCGCATTTGTTTGAGCTAACTTTTCTAATTTGTCCATTTCCTATTGGCGAGTAAGCATATACACGAATTAGGTCAAAATTAAAACCGGAAAGAAAGTTCCAAGAATCGAAATGACGTAATCAAATCGAAGGTATTGATCGAACAAAGATCAATTACTGAATTGAATCGAACGGAATTGATGATTGATTGAACAATTTTAAGCGAAATTGAACGAACTAAGAATGATTTTGAATGAAAAGTTGACCGGAATGAGTGTTTGAATGGAATCTGAGCTTCCGATAAGGATCGTTAGCTCTGATACCAATGTTAAGATAAGAAATTGAGTAGAATCGTAGAAGAGGGAAAACAGTCAATTCATTAACGATACACAATCAGTGGTTACAACCAACATATAATGACCTCAACTGCTAACTAACTATTCTACCCATTGACCCTCTAACTTTCACACTCTTACAGAAATGACCCATACTACACTTTAACTAAATTGACACTTTAACCCCTCATTTATTGAATTACAACTATTAATATGTAACATAAAACCATGTTAACCATCAAAAACAGTTGACCTCTACTTAATTTACCTGAAAAATTGACCAATACCTAAACAATTTAAACCCAATTAGATCTTAAATCAATAAACATATGCATAATTCAGCTTATAACTAACAGTTCAGTCAGAACAAATTCTAGGGTTTCAACTTTTTACACCAAAATCAACATAATAATAAAAACAATTTTAACCAAACCAAACCTAGCATGCGTATCAAGAAATTTAGCATCAATAGAAGCAATTAAAATATCACAAGCAAGCGAGATATCAAAACCCGACGTAACAGCAAACCCGGAATCCGCCCCGATTATGGGCTTTCGGCACCGCTCCATCTGATCTTGGATTTTTGTGCACTAATCTTGGATTTTTGTTATTGTTTTTGCATCTTTTACATAATTAGAAAATTTATGATTTTTCAATTTTTTTTTTAATTTTGTGATAATTTTAATTTTTATTGAAAAACAATTGACGTACAGCGGTTTCCGTAACCAGTGTATTTACTTAGGGTGGACGGGGCGTAAGCGGCAAGGGGCATCGGTGACCATTGTCCCCGATCGGGAACACCGCCGCCATCAACGCGGTGACCCGAATCGGGGGGTGAGATCGGTGTGGAGTCACCGCTATGTTTGGCTCGAATATTGAGGAACGGTCGGATTTAAAAAAAAAAAAAATTCAATTTTTTTAAAACATATATAAATAACCATCCCATTCACTCCATTTTTTATACTCAAACCATATCAACCTCACACATTTTTTATACTCTCCAACCACACCCACTTCACTTTATTTTTTATACTCTCCAACCACACCCCCTTCACACCGAGCAATGGAGAACCAACCCCGCGAGGCCAAGAAAAAAAGTAAGGGACGTGGCTCGCAACCGTCTCGCGGTGGTTCGAGCGGTGCAAGTGCTCAACCACAACCCCCTTTCGGATACACTTCACAACCCCCGTTTCGACCCATATGCTTTTCGTTCCCCACAAGTTCCATCTACACGAGGAAATGTCGAACGTCGTCCATCTATTTTAGACGAGGAGGACGATGAGGTAGTGCCCGAAACTCAAAATTTGGGCGACGAGGACGATGAATACAATGTGGATGAAGACGCGGGCAACGAAGAAGACGACGCTCGGGAAAAAAAGGGAAAAACGAAGAGCACGAATTGGACAAAGCTCGAAGAAGAGGCGTTGGCTAAGGCGTGGGTACATTGCTCTATCAACAAAAAGAAGGGCAATCAACAAAACCGCGACAGTTTTTGGCGTAAGATTTTAGAGCATTTTAACAAAACTGTCGGTGGAACTAACCGGACCGTGCATCAAGTACGGTCTAAATGGGGCCCGATGCATACGAAAATAAACCATTTCAACGGCCTATACCAACAAGCGGTAAAAATTATATTTTTTTTTAACATTGTATATTTTTAATTTTTTTTATACACTTTTTCAACTTATTTTTTTTAACACTTATTACTTTATTTTTATTATTGTATAATATGTAGGATCGCACACGAGGGAGCGGATGCAAGGATTTCGACGTGATGGCAGTCGCGTTAAAAGATTTTAAAGAAAGATATCCGAACGGTTTTCAACATATCGAGGCGTGGGAGGTCGTTCGAAGTCACGAGAAATGGGCCCAAGTCCCATTGTTGGGTGAGGAAGGTGAAGGTTCGGCACATAAAAGAAAACCCGTTGAGGTGGACCCTTCGATACCGGATATGAACGAAGACCCCTCGCCACAAAGACCACAACGGCGAGACAAGCGTCAAGCTACATCGTCCGAGGGAAGCTCGGCCGAGTTGGCGGCACAATTCAAAGAGTACACCGCCATGAAAGAAAAGAAAACCGCGATTGAATATAAGGCGGCTGAATTGAGGATGAAAAGAGAGGAGCAGGCTCTCGAGCTCATATCGGAACAACGCGAGACGATGAAAAACTACAATTACGATCGAGATATGGAAATATTCATCAAGCCGCACGACGATGTTCCGCCAAGTATGTTGCCGATCATCCTCGCCCGAAAACGCGACATCGCTAAGAAGTACGACTGGCCAATCGATTTCTAAAATTATTATTTTCTAGTTTGAATGTAATTTTTATTTTCTAGTTTGAATGTAATATTTTTTTCTAGTTTTAATGTATTTTCTAGTTTTAATGTTATTTTTATTTTGTAGTTTTAGTTTGTTAAATTTTATTTAATTTTTATTAATATTTTTTTATAAACATGCATAATTTCAACAAATAAAAAAAAAAAAAAAACAAACCAAGTCACCTAACGAGGGGAGTGCCGCCATCAAAATTGGGTGTTAGGGGAGTTTAAGAGGGGAGTTGACGTGGCACAAGAGGATTGGTTGGGTGTAAGAGAGGGGACTCACCTCTTAGGTGAGTGCCCCTTACACCCTTATAGTGGATTTATGTCATTATTTATTAGTATGACACCATTAATTAGAGAGGTGGATTTATGTCATTATTTATTATGACACCATTATTTAGAGAGGTTTTAATTGATTATGTACAACGTTTATGAGATGTATTATAAATTTTTCACATAATTTTTAAGCGATTTTTAAACCACTGGTTTTGCTTAATCTTGACTGTTGTTTTTTTTAATTGTACTAGTTTTTGGTAATCATATATTTTTTTCTAGAATACTTCTAGTTATATGTATATATTAGAAGAGTGGTTGCGTGTGATACGACGGGTAACACAAACAGTGTTAGGGGTGTGCACGATTCGCTTACGTTTGGTTGTTAGCTTCGACCGAAATCGAAGTCACCGGTTGATCTATTTTATTAACCAATCAATTTTCAATTAAACACTTTGGTTTATTCGGCTAGATCGTTGGTTTACGGTTTCATTGGGTTTAATCCCGTTAATAACCAAAACCATACTTGGGCTAATATTATTGATTAAAAATATATAAAATGGAGGTATAAAATATTAAATAAGTTAAATGGAGGTATAAAACATGAAATATATGAAAATATGAATGGTTTAGTTCGGTTGATTTTGGTTGACCGAGGGTATAAAAAAGTAGATAACTTATTTTGGTTAAATCGATTTTTGGTTAATTAGATTTCGATTAATTCGGTTTTCGATTTCACCTGTTTTTAGTTCGGTTTTGGTTATTGTTCACACATAGACAGTGTCAAACACGTAACATATAAATTTTTGTTAACTTAAAAAAAACTCTAACAATATTGTAGTCAAATTAAAGAGAATAAAATGCTTGTTTTTATGGTATAATTAAAAAAAGGATTAACGTATGAAAAAAGTTATAACCGTTTAAAAAATATAGGGATAGTTAGTTTAAAGAGTAAACTTGCGTTTTGCTCCATGTGGTTTGGTCGTTTTAACGGTTTTGCCCCAATCCTTTAAAAATAGCCAGTTTACTCCCTGATCTATGAAGCCTTTCATGATTTCACTCCCCGCCCCTAAACGTCATCCATTTTAAATGTTAAAGGATGTCACGTGCAAAACACCTGATGAGCAATTATGTCTTTTCCTAACCTATATTAATGAATTACCTTTTAAAACCCTAACAAGCCACTCTATCTGCTTCCCCATTCCATCTTCTTCCCCATTCGCATAAAAGAACCCTAACAAGATCCATGGCAAACTTCCATTGTGCTTGTGGATCTCCAACCTCGTATGTGACATCTTGGACTCGAACTAATCCAGGAAGGAGGGTCTATCGATGTGCTCTACATGGGTCCGTGAAATGGTCAGATCTGCCCATGTGTCGACGATCAACTGAGATTATACCTGGTTTGTTGGAGAGGTGTAACAGGAATGAAGCCATTGCTAGAACTGCTGCAAAAGAAAACATGAAGCTGAAAGTTCTGTTAGGGTTGCCATGGATGTTTTGCATCTTTTTTTTTCTTAAAAAATGACCTAGATATGTTGTAAAAGTGAATAACAAGTATGGTATAACGTAATATTGATATGGTAGGTTTGTTATGGAAGAATATATGTTGGATATTTTTTTTGGAATTGTAATGAAAACCAGTTTATTTGTTTGGAAAATGTTGAGTTTGGTTTGATATGTTGTTTTTGACACCCTCGAAATTTGTTTTTGATGATGACAAATTTACGACCAATTCATACACCCATTTGTTTGGCCTTTTGTTTGTATTCGTTTGTCGGCAAATCAAAAGAAACAAACCTATTAAAACAACAAGACCATTTGACACCTTTTGGACAATTTCAACATCATAACAATTTGCAGCCGTTTGTCGGCAAATCAAACCAAAAAAACCTATAGTATACAAGACCATAAACAAACCTAGACTGAAAAATTAACAAGTAATAACATAAAAACCAACCATAGCATTGTCATTGACATAACAACTAGGCCATAACAATAAGAAACATCAAAATCCAGGCCATACAAAACACAGTCATAATGTCAGCAAAAGAGGATCATTGTTTTGACATACATAGTTAAATCATTAAAAACCTAACCACAAACATCTAGAACTTAAGCATTGGCCTGAGACCCATCTGCAGTTCCTTTGCAAGACCTTTGATTATGCCCCTTCCTACCACACTTGTGTGCACGTCACAGTTTGACCAACTCTAGATAGCTTCCCTTGCTTAGATGCTTGTTCATTCAACTCTTCTGCACTTTTCTTCCTCTTCTTTCTTGGCCTGCCAACTTTCTTATGGTGCTTGGGTGGTACAAGGGTTGTTGGACAAGCAGATGGTAACCACATGTTCCTACCATTGATTGGGTCCACCGTGTGGGCATAGACCTTCTTCCAAGTTTCTAACCAATAGACTTTTGAAACCCATTTCTCTGGAACCTCCACTTCTATTCCATGTGCAGCCATATCTCATATAACTGCCATAACATGCTTACAAGGCATACCAGTTAGTTCCCACCTTCTGCAAGAGCAGGTTTTGTCAGCCATGTTAACAACATATTGTTCCAATGAATTCCTTTTAACCTGATACTTGTCCACAACATTCCAATGGACACTCATATCTGCAGCCTTCTCCTTTATCTTCTCAAAAATCTCAGTAGCCTTTGGTGTTAAGTGACCTTCACTCTTTGAAATCATTATGTGCACAGGAACATTCCTCCTCATCAAATACTCTCTAATATACTCCAAGCATGTTATGACTGGCTTGTCCCTTCCTTCAACCAATTGTCTGTTGAAGACTTCACAAAAGTTGTTAAGAAGCACATCACTTATAGCCCTACCAGCATAACACAAGTTACAAATGACATACATTACTAATTGAAGTTACAATTGACATACATTATTTACAATTGAAGTTATAATTGATATACCACTAAAATAGGCTCTTGTCCCGTGAACAGGTGGACTCTCCCTAAGCCATTGATATAAACCCTCATCAGTGCCTAGAACCTCCATCATTTCTTGTTCAAGGTAAGCTATAGTAGTTGAAGATGCACATTTCCATAACAAATTCTTATACAGTTCACCCTTCCACCTAGACTTCATGTTTTCATGCACATGTTTCAAACAGAACCTGTGTTCTGCATATGGAAACACCTGTTGTATGGCTGGAATGAGGCCCTAAAACAATGACAGTTAATTTACAAAATGACAATTAATGTTACAAAATGACAATTAAAGTTACCTTCTGCCTATCAGTGATAAATGTGAAGTATGAATCTTTCTGAAGATCTAAGTCATGTCCCAGACATTCCAATAACCAAACCCATGAACTTTTTGTTTCAGCTTCAACCAAGGCATAGGCCACATTATACATTCAATTGTTGGAGTCTAGGCCTACCGATCTTAACACTTGTCCTGGGAAAGGACCTTTCATGAAGGCTCCATCCAAACCCAATAGTGGTCTTCCACAAACCTTAAAGACTTCCTTCACACCACCTACACATATGTAGATCCTTCTAAATTGTCTTGTTGGGCTATTAGGATTAGGTTCACCCTCTACATCAATTGTCATTGTTGTTCCTAGGTTTCACCTTATGAGTTCTTCACAATAGTCCCTTAGAATTGCATACTAAGCCATGTAGTCCCCCTCTATCTTCTGTTTTGCAATGTATTTTGCCTTGAACATCTTCTGTAAAGAAACTGATATCTGATGTTTCCTTTGGAAAGTATGTTGCAGTGCTTTTAGAGGAACAAAAGGATTCACTGCAACTGTAGGTTCTATCTCCTTTGCTAACCATGAAACAGTACAAAGCTTCACGGATCTTGTCCTGATCATCATCTTTGTGAATGAATTATGTCTATTGCTTTCGTCAATCATGTTAATAATTGTCATTGTATCGAGTTGTAGTTAACTGTATAGGGATTGTATGGTAGTCAAGATGAGATTGTATAGATAGTACTCTTTCGTACGAATGGCCAGTTCGTACAAAAGGGCCCATCCGTCCCAGGGTACCATTTGCAGATAAGGCCCATTCGTTCCAGTCAGTACTAGGAATGTGGCATGTCTATAAATAGTGGGTCAAGTCTTGGCATTTGTAACTTTTGGACTAGAGAGAGGAAACTCTGTCCATTTGGTTTCACGGTTTTGTACTTTCAAATAATCAATAGAAACCAGTTTAATTAGCTTGTTCTTGTGCATGTCACCTTCATACACGGATTTCGCATGAAATATGGAGTCATACTAGCCAGTCGGAGCATTCAGGAGCACCAAAACGGTCCTTAAAAGTGGTATCAGAGCTTGGAGACCGGTTTCAAGGATTGAGAACACAAGAATTAAGCAAATTTGAATCTGATTACATCATCTTTCTACTCACTTTTCTTCTACTCATCTTCTTCAAACTTAAAACGCAAAATTAACGCCGAATTCATGGACACAATTTTCTAAATTTTGGATATGTTGTGCGAAAACAAGTTTTAATCAATTCCTGAAAGAATCAGATTAAAATTCAAACTAAATAATTGAAAATTCTTAGAAAAACCATGAAAAAAGTAACTTGAGGTTTCACAGTCATCCGAGATAGTCAAGATAGATTCGTACGAATTGGACAAGTTCAGTTCGCACGAATCTGCACATTTTGTTGTTGACTTGTCTTTATCTGTTACATTCGCACGGATCTGACCAAGCCAGTTCGTACGAAAGGGATTGGTGTCCAATTCGCATGAAGTGACCTTCTCATTTGCACAAAAGTGATATATCTTATTCATTATCAAAGTTGTTTAATCGTTTGTTGATTTTTGCAGGTGTTGAACATGAATTCTGAATTTTATAATGCATTTGCAACCATGCCGGATTGGGTGGCTCAGACTTTAAATTTTGAAAACGAAGATGGAACATCATCTAAACCACCTAGGTTAATGAACTTAGATGATTATAGAAAATGGGAAGAGTGGTTTGCTGATTGGGTTCAAGGTTATCATATGAGGTGTTGGTATGCAGTCTTGAGAGAATATGATGAACCTTTAGATGATAATGGTCAAAGAAATCACTGATAGAATACAATGAACAAGAAAAAGAAAAATTCAAGTATGAAAAGAAAATGATAAATTTTCTGCAACAATCAGTGAAAGACAGTATCCTATCATTGTTACAACATAATAGAATTGCTTATACAATCTAGATTGCATTGAAACATAAAATAAAGGAAATGAGCAAGTAATGAAAATAAAAAGAGCCTTAATGAAGAAAGAATTTGAAAAATTCACAAGTCTAAAAGGCGAAACAGTGAATTAATTGATAGAAAGATACTGTTATTTGATCAAAGAATTAAAATTGCTAGGGATAGAAAAGAATCGAGAAGATATGATTGACAAGCTCGTTGATGCATTTCCAAAAGAAAATGATTGGTCTACGTTTATCTTGATCATGAGAAACAATATGGAAATTGAGACCATTAGTTTTAACAAGTTAATTCAAAAACTGGAAGCACATGAGTTAGAATTGAGAAAAGCAGGAATGTAAAGAATGAACAGCAAGATGTAAGTCTGTACTACAGAAGTGGTGGTTTATCAAATAATCAGAGTCAAAAAGTACAGACAACATGTAGTGCAGAAAATTCATCTGGTTTTTCTGGCTTTTCAACAAACAGCAATTCAAGCGGTAGTGAATTTGGAATGTTTTCAAGCAGTGATTCAAAATTTTTAACTCCAAATTCAAAATCAACACAAGGATCAAACTCAAATTCAATCAAAGAAACAATCAGTCGCATGTGCTACAATGTAATGTCACGGTAAATCTGCAAAATGCTTAAAGTATGAATGAATCCACAGTGAAACAAAAGATGGCATTTCTGGGATCAGTTCTTGAATCATATGATAGTCTCTTAGCTGGAAAAATTGGAAACTATAATATGACAAAGGAGGACTATAACCAGGTTGATCCAGAAGAGATGGAGCTAATGGACATCATGTGGAATATGGCGAGCATTATGAGACGAGCATAGAGATTTACTGAGATCACAGGGAGACACTGTTTCTTGGCGTCTGATGCTAAGCTGGGCTTTAACAAGTCAAAAGTGACATGTTTCAAGTGCAAACGAAAAGGGCATTTCAAAAGAGAATATACAGGTCAAGAAAATCAAGATAATATCAATCTGGTTAGTGATTTTTATAAACAAGCAATATATCATAAACCACAGATAGATGTTGGATCATCAAAATCAAGAAATAAGCATTGGGCGTCATACATGAAGATGAGGGATTCAACTGGAACAACATATTTTCTAAACCTGGCGGACGAGCAATGATGGCAGAAATTATAGAAGAAACTCAAGAGACGGTTAATGAAGAAGAGTATTGTGGTGATGAAGTCCTTAAAAATTCTAATGTTTCTGTAGCTGATGAAATTTATAATAATCTTGCAGATATGTACTACAATAGCATTGGAATTGGCAGGGAAGAAATAGACAAAAAAAAAAAAGAAGATGAAAGAAGATCAAGCAATGGGAGCTCAAATAATTGATGATGATGATGATGAAAATGGTAAAACTGAGAGTAAGTTCGAAATAATACCATGTGAAGTCTGTGCGGAAAATGAAGAGTTTTTCAAACAAAAACACACAGTACTTTAGAAAAAAGAAGATTTTTTAAACAAAACATATGTCGAAGTTGCTCAAAAAGAAGAATTTGTTGATAAAAAATGCAAAGAAGCAGTTGAGTTTGAAGAGTATCCAAATCAAACTCATTCAGAGTTTGAGAAAAAAGAACTGTTTCTAGTACGAAAATGCAAAGAAGTTCTTGAAAAAGAGAAAATTTTGAAACAGAAAGAAGATGAGCTGACAAAAAAATGCAATGTTTTTGAAAAAGAAAATGAAATTTTAAAGCAAAAATGTTCAGCAACATGCAACGAATGTATTCAAAAAGAAAATAATATTCAAGAGTTGCAAAAAGAATACGATGTGATGAAATATTCACATCACGGAATGAAGGAAGCATATGATAAAATGAAGGAAAGTTTTAAATATATGGAACAAAGAAATTTAAAATATGCTGAGACAAAAAGATTTCTTGAAGCCAATTATAAAGACAAACAATTGATGGTAACTTGATCAAGTTTCTGTGCTAAAACGTGAATTGGCTGAAAAAGAAAAGAAGAATAATAAATTACAAAGGTCTCATGCTTCTTCATATATTCTTGAATGTATTTTCAATATTACACCAGATGAGAATGACTCTGAAAAGACAAATCTTAAAAAGGGTATTGGGTCAGAATATCATCAGGTTCCACCACCAATGGAAGGAAATTATACTTTTTATGATGGTGAGAAGGTGAAAAAGGCAATAGATAATGTTGAGCAATTTCCTGATAATATTGATGTGACTTACACCAAATCAAATGTTAGTTAATCAGAGGTGGTAAGAAATGTGGTTGAAGAAGTTTTGAAAGAAGAAAATCAAAATGATTCCACCAAAAATGATATTTCCAAATCACAGGATGAAGATGAAGAGAGTTTTTACAAAAATTATTTAAAAAATTCAAAGTCTGAATCTGAAACAAAAACGAATGATGATCCTATAATATTGGCATATCAAATGATTGGATCTGACAAATTGTTTTCAGGTGATGAATTTCCGATTCAAAATGTGATTCTGGAAAAGATTGAAAAAGTGTTTAAACTGGTGGAAGTTGAAAAGTCAGAAATTGATACACTTGCTGGAAAAACAGGAAATTTGAAGGGCAAGAAATATTTTTATAACAAACCAGGAAATTCAAGTTATCAAAAGAAAAATATAAAAGCTGGTTTGGGCTATAAAAAGAAAAAGAATCAAAAGAAAAGGTTTGAAAAGTCAAATTTTCAGAAAAAGATGAACTTCGTTCACGGAACAAGTTCAGAAAAGGAGAAAGAAATTCAATTTAGTCAACAGACTAATGAGGAATTCTATGCTCAAAAGAAATAACAACAACAGGCCAATGATGTTTCAAAGAAAACATGTTTTAAATGTAAACAAGTTGGACACACTAGTCGAAAATGTCCACAAAATCTGAAGCCTGTTTCTGTTGAGAAAAAGAAGGAAAAATCAGAAGCTGTTAAAACTACAACAACCAAGTTTGAACCAAAACAAATTTGGAAACAAAAGAATGATTTGTCAAAAGAAAACATTCAAAGTGACTCATCATTTTATATAAAGAATGTTTCAAATGGATAAACTTGGGTGGTGAAACAGAAAGTTACTTCTGATGGTGAGAAGAAGAAACTTGACGCAACCAAGAAAGTTGAAGTCAAGAAACAAGAAATTTTTGTGAAAAGTGAAAAAGATTTTCTAAAACTGAATGATTCTTACTGTGTCAAAATGCCCAAGGTCAAGCAGGCATGAGTTGCATTGTTCAAGTGATTGAGTTTGTGATTGTACTGGTGCTTAGGAGGACATTTCAAGTTATAATATAGTCAATGGAACAGCCTGACACATGAGTAGAAATCCTGTGTTTGTGGTTAAAATAGGATGTGATTGAGTTAAAATTGTTAAAATTTTCAAAAATTGAAAAGGAATATGCCGAACCCTCATGGCTGAACAAACAAAACATGATAAAAACAAAAATTGAAAATGGTTGTCAAAATGTAAAATATCAATGTTTTGTGATCATGGGGGGTGAAAAAGGCTAAACAGAGGATGTAAAGCAGAAACAGATGGCTAAATGAAGTTGTCTGCATCGGTTTGTCAAAATTTTTTTAAAATGTTTTGGATTTTAGGGGGAGTAAAAATATTAAAAATTCATAAACATTTGAAATTTTAAAAAGTACAAAAAACATGAAAAAGTTAAAAGAGTTAGTGTAAAAAGAGGAAATGATAGTACATCAGTAGACGGTCACAACATGCTAAAGAAATGGAAAGATAAAAAGTGATAAACGGACTTACTGATGATATGCCAGTAGGTTTTTACACACTCAGTAGATTGATTTCGAGATATAAACCTAAATCAGTAACTTTCTTATTTTGTGGGGAATATCTCTCGGATATATAGACTTACTACTCCGAAATTCCGTTTGAGATATTGTCTGATTCTGAGATATTAGGTCTTTATACTTATTGATATCTGGGGTATTATACTTGGTCTTCTGATTTTGCGTCAGCAATGGCCTAGACCTTGTAAAATGCTTTTGCGCTTAAACCCCCTACACTGCATAAAATTTGAGAATATCAAAAGATATATCAAGTGCATATGCTTAGAAGATTCCTAAGTGGAACATACCTTTAAGTCGAGCCTTCATCTCTTTGTCTGAACGGTAGTTCTAACCTGAGCTCTCAAGGCCTCGCACTAACCTAGAGACATATATCATTTAGGTATATTCGCCTGTAAGACTGAATCTAGGGAATCTTGATACGGGAGTATATTCTGAGGTAGGACACACGTTTAAGTTAGTTCTTAAAACACTAATCTCGTATCTTGAATCAATTGAAGTTTGTGTGAAGATTTAAGTGGATCAGTATATTGATAATCTAAGTGAACTGTTTAAAACTTAAAGTTTATTTAGATCAACAGTGCATGTGATATGTCAAAAACTGATATGATCCTTTGACGCAAACACAACAAAAATATACTTGTAAATATGTTGTTATTCATTTTAGTAAACACACCTAAAGTCTTAGACAAAAACCAAAAAGATTATGTTTTAGCATAAAGTTTGTAAAATACAAAAAGATTTTGTTTCACTTTATGTTTCGACAACCGATGTTGGAAAGCTGAATTTCAAAATCTGAATATGCTGAACATGTCTCAGAAAAATAACAAGTTCATTAATTTAAAACTTGAATTTTATAATGAAAATTAAAAAAAATGTTTGAAATCATCAACCAAGGTCATTAATTTGCATTTGGATGATAATTGGATAAATCAAGGTCATTAAGTTGAACTTGATTATTTATGAGGGTTAATAAAGATAACAGTGCTTTAATTGTTAAATAAGATAATGAGATCTTACAGAAAGTTGATTGTTAGGGGGAGCTTGATTATCAAAGTGACAACAAGAAAGAAAGCTAAAAAGTAGTCCTCACAAGTGGTTCTAAATTATTAAATACAGATTGCTTAATGCAAGGGGAGATTGCTAAGAGGGAGTATGCGAATCAAGATGTAAGGGGGAGTCTATGATCCAAAAATGTCAAAGCTTTTGAAGACTCAGAAGAAAAAGATTAGCTACGATAAAGATTGACTGCAGCAATGTTCAAGGGGGAGTATGTGAATGCATTATGTCTATCGCTTCCGTCAATCATGTTAATAAGATCATTGTATCGAGTCGTAGTTAATTGTATAGGATTGTATGGAAGTCAAGACGAGATTGTATAGATAGTACTCTTTCGTACGAATGGCCAGTTCATACAAAAGGGCCCATCCGTCCCAGGGTGCCATTCGCAGATAAGGCCCATTCGTTCCAGTCAGTACTAGCGAATGTGGCATGTCTATAAATAGTGGGTCAAGTCTTGTCATTTGTAACTTTTGGACTAGAGAAATGAAACTCTGTTCATTTGGTTTCACAGTTTTGTACTTTCAAATAATCAATAGAAACCAGTTTAATTAGCTTGTTCTTGTGCATGTCACCTTCATACTCAGATTCCGCACGAAATATGGAGTCATACTAGCCGGTCGGAGCATTCGGGAGCACCAAAACGGTCCTCACAATCTTCACTATTCTCACCATCTCCCTCATGATCATAATCACTATCCTGAATATCACTCCCCTCACTGCCCTTACCATCATCTCCCTCATCATCAGCCTCACTACCCTCATTTGCATTATCCTGACCTGGATTAACCACCTGACTCTGATCTAATTCAAGTTGGCTAATTCCCACATCATTTTGATTAACCAGCACCTCAGTTTGACTAGTTCCAACATCCACTACCTGACTCTGATCTAAATGAGGTTGGCTAATTCCCACATCAGTTTGATTAATTAGCACCTCAGTTTGACTAGTTCCAGCATCCACTACCCGACTTGTCCCAGCATCACCTACATTATACTCTAATGCTAGACTCCTAGAAGTCCTTGCCAATATTTGTTGTGTATTCCTAACAGGTTAAACATCATCATGATGTATTTCCTGAATCCTAACTTTACAATTAAAGGAAATAAAATATGTTTCAACTCCGTTTGACCATGCTCAGTATATAATTCCATCAACTTATGATCACCCACACAAGACAAAAAGCTAACCACATCAGAGTCATTTCCTAAAGCCCTCAATCCAGAGTTCATATCTTCATCAAACAGTTTGAAATGGTAAAAAATCAACTCATTTTCTGAGTACCCTAGTTCTAACATCATATAACTTACTTCCTGAACTGAAATTCATCCTTGTCTACGAAGTTAACATAGTCTACCTGACCTTTTACATACATCCTGCTAGGAAACTTTGTGAAGGATCCCCCATGATGAATCTTGAGTGAGAAAAATGTAAGGTTAACTGAAAAAAAACATAACAAAATGCCACCATTATCAGTTTAACAGTATGGAAACGGTTCAATACATAACTAGTGTTAGAGTTTACAAAACTCACCATACATATTCTCTACATCAACCTCTTGTCCCCTAGGACGAACGAACCACATTGACATTGCACTTCAATCGTCGATAATCTTGTATGCATTTAAAGTTGTAGAATGTTTAGGGTTTGAGAAAGTTTTCGAATTGGGTGATAATGTATCGAAATGGGTGATAATGTATCGAAATAGGTTAAGAGGATTATCATAAATGTATTTAGGGTTTTAAACTTGAACTGTAAAGGATGGATTAGGAAAAGACATAATTGCCCTTCAGGTGTTTTGCACGTGACAGGTTTTAACGTTTAAAATTGATGACGTTTAGGGCGGGGAGTGAAATCATGAAGGGCTTCATAGATCAGGGAGTAAAATGACTATTTTTAAAGGATTGGGGCAAAACCGTTAAAACGACCAAACCACAGGGAGCAAAACGGAAGTTTACTCTAGTTTAAAATAAGAGGTAAAAGTGTAATTATTGTTTAATAACCAAAAGTTAAGTAAAGTTAAAAAGATAGATTTAACCCTAAATGTCTTTTAACATATGTATTATAAATTAAGCAATCATACTTGTATTACGTAAAATTTAAGAAGTTATTATGAAATATATTATATTATAATATAGTATAGATAATATACGGGTAAATACCTAAAATATTATAATGAGAGAAAAGAATATAGTATTAAATAATGTGTCATCATTAGGGTTGGTGGCCCAATGACAGAGGCAAAGCCTCTAGATATACCTAAAACTATACGGTGTGGAGGGGTTTGAAGAGGACGCATGAAGCGATACGTGGCAGCAACGTCATCAGAGGGAGATTTCCCCCTTCACGCCCCAAAAATCACAAGGTGGGAGGGAGCATGGAGCGGCACATGGCTACCACTTTTTTATTTAATTTATCTTAAAAAAACAAATCAATAAAATTAAAAAGCATTTATATTAAATAAAGAAATAACATTACATAAATTAAAAAAAAAACATTGATAAAAAATTACATATTTTAATTATCATCTTCATCGTCGTTTTGCGAAAGACTCCAAAAGTGTTCAACCACATCCACTCGAAGGTTGTAATGATCTGATTGTCATAAATTTCCTGTTCGTTTAATTCCCTCACTTCATCACTGGTGTCCTCATTATTTGGTTGCGCTCCTCCCCATAGTACTCGCAAATTGCGCGTGCTTCATCCTCCAAAATCATGCTGTGTAGAATAATGCACGTATATATCACATTTCTAACTCTAAACTTTTCCATAATCCTACACGGCATGCTCAGAATGCGTCATGTTTTCTGCAAAACACTAAAAGCTTGTTCGATGTTTTTTCGTGCCGCCATTTGAGCCCGATTAAACTTCGTTCTATTTTCATCTAACATTGTACCTCGTGTAAGTGGTTTTACAAGCATAATATATCGAGGGTAAATTCCATATGTTAGATAATAACCGTATTTGTAGTCTACTCCGTTTACACAAAAAAAAGAAGCTTTCGATCCAACATCGTTTATATAGTCATTGAACATGGGTGATTGATTAAAAGTATTTAAATCATTATTCGAAGCAACCATACCAAAGAATGCACGCCAAAACCAAAGATCTTGTGATTCAACCGCTTTAAGCGTCGTAGCTGGTTTTTTATGATATCCATCTACTAGTGTGTTGGCCTCACCAAGCTATTGGACAAACATGTCACTCTCATTTCATATAATCTAAACTACAGACCATCTCAGCGAAACCATGTTGATCTTCATGAACCTCCAAAAGTTGTTGTATGTCACTAAACGTAGGTTTTCTCAAATATTTTTTAAGTATAGTTGAATGACATACTCACAAAAATAATGAAGACTTTCCCTCGCCAATCGTTACGACATTTTTAAATAGTTATCTATTATGTCGGAAATAGTGCTATAAGCCAATTGTCTAATTGCGGTCGTGACATTTTACGACGTACTAAATCCCCATACCGCCACACACATCGGGTTTTTGTTGGAAAAAATCATATTTATTTTGTAAATCATTTGCTACTTTTAGAAATAAACATTGGCTCATACGAAAACGTCGCCTAAAACTCCTATAATCATATGTTTGGTTGGGTGAAAAATAATCACTTACCAATAATTCATGTGTGGCAAGCCGATCGCGTATTGCATAATTTCTCCTTTTGGGTTGTGAGGTCCCTTCATCTCAGGGCCGGCCCGTAGGGTGTGTGTGGAGGACGACGGTACAAGGCCCAAACCCTCCGAGGACCCAAATCTTTTAATTTTGTATAGAATTTACGGTGTACAAGATATAATATATATGCACTCAATCAAGAGATAACATAAATGAGCACTTGTACTAGTGGTTACTGCCTTACTTAAACAACAAGGAGACCCGGGTTCTAATCCAGACATCTCCAAATTCTTTATTTTAGCTTATCTTTTGGTTTTTTACTTTTTGTTAGTGGCATTTAGTGTTTAATTTTGTCAACTAGATTTTTCCCTTTAATTAATAAATTACTTCCTAAACTTAGCTAAAAATAATTAACCAAATTACATCCACATAAATTTTAGTGATTGATTAGTTTATATTAAATTGAGATTTTCGAATACGGCCCAAACTTTTTATCTCGCACAGGCCAAAATTTTGTTTGTGATTTTCGGAGAATACCCTCCTTCATCTTCAAATATACTTTGAACGACTTTCTGAATCGATGATGTTATTAGCTACGATCCCACATTAGATGATAGTGTAACGCTTTGCTTTTTGAAACCTTCCTTATTTAGAAAGATTATTTATATTCCTATTTTTGGAAACTCATATCCGTATCGTACTCGTATTTCACTTCCAACTTCGTAATTCGCAACATCGATCTTAATAAAAACTTGATCATTTTATGAGAATTCATCCCTTGATTATGCATATTATTAAAGATACATATTTGTTTTATATACACGCATCTCACGCACAAACACATATTTGTTTTATTAACAATTAGTCGTAAATACGTGATTTTATTCATTTTATACATGCAAATACTTAATTATATATTCACAATACTTGAGCTATCATTTTATACTTAATTCATGCTTAGTTACATGTTAAATATATAAAAACATACCTTAAAAATAACCAACAATACAAGTGAAAGAACTAAAATTGAAAATTTTCATCTCCCCAACCACTTTCTTCAATGTCCTAATGATCGGAGTGTCGCGCTCCGGTCAAAGATAATATTTATATGCCCTAATTACCCTTAACAAATAGCTAGTGGTAGTGAGGGGTCGAACCACGAAGAGTATGTGGTTTGTGTATGGATTCGAATGAATTATAACAAATGTCACGATTTATGAAGCTTACTAGAATGTTTTTGTATTTTTGTTTAATTAAGAGATATGAGTTTAGACTAATTGAATTTATTAAATTGATGAACAACTAATGATTAACGATTACGAGAAAATGGTTACTAGAACAATAATAATAAAAAGGAATCACGCCCGGTTTCGGTAATTGTTAACCAAGGGTTTCTACAAGTTTTAGTTTCAACTCAAATGCATTCGATTAACAGATTTAGTGTACCGTGACTTAGGTGCTACTAGCTATCAACGTCCCGAAGAACGGACAAAAAGACACTTTGTAATCAACACAAGTAAATCCTAACAATGATAATGCACAATTACATATCACCGTTTCGCAAAGTCATAACTTTTAACATCGCTCGACAATTCACGAATTCGCAACAAATGTAATACTATTATCAAGAGTTTCAAAAACCAAATACAAATTGTCACTAAGTTGAACAAGAACAATTCGAAACCCTAAAATTAACAACTACCTACACCGAGGTGAAACCGAGATGATTAGCCGCTCATGGTTGAAGAAGCTTGATCACCGGATGTTTGGAATGCGAAGGAAACCATCTTGAAGCTTGGTGGATGAAGGAATGATGGAAGATTAGGGTTTATGGATGATGATGGTGAGATGGATGATGGATTGGATGAATTAGGGTTTTGGAAGAATTGATTGTGTGATGGATGATGATGATTTTTGGTTGTAGGTTATGATGATGGAATTGGATGGTGAATGGTGATCATAATGGCTCCCCAGATGAAGTTCAAACTCAAGAAGATGTGTAACCCCCGAAAATAATCCCCCAACAACCTCTTTGACTCGTTATTTGACCCAAAACAAACAACAACCGCGCAGCCATATTGGAGAGCCGTCGCCGACGGCCTGATGCCCCGTCGGCGACGGTCCTTAAATGTTGATCTGGTGCCGACGGCCAATGTTACTGTCTACGGACAATCCTGACGACGGAAGTTTGTGCCAACCGTCGGCGACGGCCCATATGGGCGTCGGCGACGGTTCCCAGATGTTTGGTTTTCTGTTTCTTCCATTTCTTGAGTCCGGTTGACCCGTTTCGCGTCCCGGTGGTTCCGTTTTCGCTCCGGTGACCCGTTTAGCTCCCAATTAGCTCCTTAAACTTCACAAGACCTGCAAAACACAAACCCTTTTACAAGTAGGCTATTCGAGATAAAAAGTTAAGTAAAAACATGAACTTAAGCATAAACGAACACCGGTTTTCAACCACGTATCACATCCCCACACTTGTCTTTTGCTTGCCCTCAAGCAAATCTGTTTTTCACTTTCACGTGGGTCGAACAACGAATACACTCCCCATTCCCGAGACGAAGGTTAGGGTCCAAAGTCATGTTAAAGTTCAAACCCTTTACAATTTTCAATGTATTTAACGGTAATGTGATTTCAAATACACAAATGGTTACCCAAGATTAACCCGCCCGTGAAACCAACAATTTATGCACATCCCTCACAATGTTCTCTCCACTCGGCTTATAAATTGGCTAATATTTATAATGTACTAGCACTTCAAAGACTATTCACTCAAAACCGATTAGAACACATACCCGCATAAGCTTGCAACTCAATCGTTCTCCACCATTGATCACGAATACTAAGCACAAGTCAAAAGGTCTTTGAAGGGTTGTAATGGGGCTAGGCGAAGGGTAGGAATTAGGATATTTTAAAGTGGCTAAGGTGATGAAAATTCGATTTTTATTACAAATGACTATTCTAACAAAACTAACTATAAACACCAAATATGAGGCAACAACATTCGCCTTTTATTCAACAACTATCAACACTTCTTTTTGTGTTTTTCTTCAACGATTTTCAATTCTTTTTCATGATTTTTTATTTTTTTATGCAAATAAACAAAAAAAACTATACAAATACGATTCCTATAATCGAATTTCCATCATACGGGTTTAAAAGAAAAAAAGTTTAACGGTTATGGGCTATAGGGTGGTCAAACGAAAGGTTTAGGCTCAAAATGGGCGACTAGGGGATTTGTTTGGGTAAGGATAGATAAATGGTTTTAAGAGAAAAGGTTTACCTAATGCCTTAATCATTCTTGTGCTTGTATTCGGTCTATAGTCTCAAACGTATCAAAAGTTGCAAGTTCTACAATACGCGACTAATGGTCCACTCAAACAAAGAAACATGTAAATGTAAATCTATGATATAAAAGTGGCTCAAACCTCACGTATAAGGGTATGATATGTGATATGCATAAATTGCTAGTTCCTTAGGCGAATTATTCCCAAATAACCACCCGCTAAATACCCGTTATGCTTATTAATTTGAACTTGACCATGACAAAAGACCAAATGGGTTGTGACATCCCTCGTTGACTTCGTTACTTGTGCTTTAAGACCGCTTTTGAAACAAGACATTTTTGAAAAATTTTGAAATTTTCCCCCATCCCCACACTTGAGGTGAACATTGTCCTCAATGTGTAGTATTTAAATGAACGGGTCAAAATCGAAAATTCTTACTACTCCCCCATCCCCACACTTGAGGTACATATTGTCCTAAATGTGTAAGAACTAGAGTATTAAACGCAAAAGGGATGTGACACGACTAACTTCCCCAAAAATTTCACCCCGAAAGAACAATATACAATTTACAATCCACTTATTTGCTAACTAAAAATCAAAAGTAAAAAGAAACGTATGCACCTGATTTTCGAGCTCATTCCTCGTGTGCTCTTCTTCTCTTCAAGAAAGCGGTTGTCCCACGAACACAATGTTCCTACAAATCTTAACCCTTGTGTAGAAGCATGCTTCTCACAACCATCAAAATTTGTTAGTTACCTAGTTCTACCACTTTTATGAATTATTACCAAGCCATACGTTATTTCACTTTGATTTGTGTGGAAAATAATTTACAACAATAACAAACCTAACTCACTTTCGTAGGAATCACGGTTGCATTTAGCTTATGCAACAAGCCCTTTTAAACCCCCCAATAGCTTGGGAGGACGAGAGGTCTCGTGAGGGTTATATAGGGAACACACCCACAACGTTCATTTAACTAGGCAAAAATTAAATAACAAAATTGAACAACAACAACAATACTAACTAAACTACGGATAACACCAAAACGAAATGCGGAACAAAATATACAACAACAATTAACTTACCACCTCATGGTGGTCGAATGGCATGCTTGCCGTCCACGAGCTCCTCAAAATCACCCACCGGTGATTCGTACCATTTGTTGCCGAATGGTCCAAACTTCCTCACCTCCTCTTCCTTTTTCTTTTCTAGAGGTGACTTTTTTTCTTTCTTCTTCTTCTTGACCGTCTTCTTCTTTGTTTCTCCAAACCTACCAACCATAGCACACACCTTTTTGTTTGGATTCATGTCCTTTTTAGGACACTTATCCTCACCGAGCGGGTTAGTAAATTTTGGGAAAACATTTAAATTTAACTCCCGGTCCCCAAACTTCATGCTTACCGTTCCCGTTGCACAATTTATTATGGCATTAGCAGTTGCCAGGAACGGTCTACCCAGTATGACTATCGGTTGGGTATCCTCAACACACCCAACATAGTCTACTACCAAAAAGTCAACTGGGTAGTAGCAATCATCTACCTTTACAATCACATCTTCCACCATCCCCCTTGGATGCGTGGGAGTCTGATCAGCCAACACCACGTGAGTGTCAAACTTTTTCAATGGACCAAAATCATATTGGTCGTATAGACTCCCGGGCAAGATGCTTACACAAGCTCCAAGATCTAGGAGCGCCCTCTCAGTTTTGAATGTTTCAATTTGAATTGGAATAAGAGGATCTCCCGGATCTTGAGCTTTTTGGGGAAGCGCACTCGATAAAACGACACTAACATGAGATATCAAATCAATCGGTTCAGGTAATTTGTTGTGCCGTTTTTCGATGCTCAACTCTTTCAAGCATTCCACATGAGTCGGAACCTTTTTAATGTCATCAAGTAACGGCAAATTAATTTTAGCTTGTTTAAAATTTTCCCACCCCTCGTCCTTTGGTGGGCACCGTTCTTTACTTTTCGATACATTAAGTGGGTTAAGTTGATTTAAACAATTTTCACAAAAAGCATTTTTAGTTATGTTTTCAATTTTACTTTGTGAAATCGTTTCTTGTTCATTTTCACTTCCCGGCTCATCACTTATATTTTCCACTACACCATCAATGAATTGTGGTGGTGGAATGCTTTCAACACTACAATTTTCATCATTTGGAAGAATACTTACCGCGCTAACGCGTGCATTCCTCACATTGCTTGTGCTAGAACCTTGATGCTTCGGGTTCATGGTAGTGTCACTTGGAAGTCCTCCTCCACTTCCCCGAACTTGAGCCATCTCTTGAGCAAGTTGCCCCACTTGCTTCTCTAATGCCTTTTGGGATTTGTCTCTCACCTCAAACTCTTTCCGCATTTCAATTTTAATTTCTTGGTTTGAATTCCGCATTTCAGTTCTAAGTTCTTGATGCGAGTTGGTGAGAGTGTTCATGATAGCGTCTAGTTTCGAGCTAATCGAATCATCACCTTGGGAGTTAGACGCACCACCCCCATTACCACCTTGATTGTAACCCCGTTGATAGTTGCCTTCACGGTTTTGATACCCTTGGTTACCACCTTGGTTGTAATTCCTTTGGTAACCCCCTTGGTTACCACCTTGACGATTATTGTATGAAGACCCACCTTGACCTCCTTGGTTACCCGATTGAAAATTCGGGTTCATTTGATTCGAAGCATTACCATACCGGAAATTAGGGTGATTTCTCAAGCCCGGATGGTAAGTGTTGGAGTTCATGTCATATTGCTTTCGGTCTCCATATACTTGATTGACTTCCTCGGTGTAGTCACTCGACCCCGTTGGACATTGCTCCGCTCTATGTCCAATGTCACCACACTCTTCACACACCTCAAATTGAACCGCACTAACTTCCTTCTTCTTCATTCGAGCCATTTCCCGCTCTAAGGTAGAAATCCGATCTTTAGAGTCGAGATCAGGAAGTGACCGGGAAATGGGATGTTTCTTGGCTCTATCGGCCGATTCTTTTTCTTTAGACCGCTTGGTCATCCGCTCCAAAAACTCCCAATCATCGTCTTCGTGATTACTCAAGAGAGTCCCGTTACTTGTTGATTCAAGGCGGTTCCATGTGTTGTCGTCTAAACCCCATACAAAGCACTTGACTAGTTCCCACTTCTCTATTTGATGATGTGGGCACCTTCTCATCAACTCCTTAAATCTCGTGAATGCTTCGTGTAGTGGTTCACTCGAAAGTTGGCGAAAAGACCGAATTTCATCTCTAGCATCGTCGGTCTTTGCCATCGAATAGTATTCGTCAAGGAACACTTGTTGCATTTGTCCCCATGTTCGAATACTATTAGCCGGAAGAGTAAGGAACCATTGTTTCGCTTTATCTTTTAGCGAAAACTGAAATAATCGAACCTTGACCTCCTCTAATGCAAAATTATGCCCCCCGATAGTGCTACATATGGACGAAAACTCCGCCAAATGAGTGTACGGTTCATCATTGGACCTCCCGTTGAAGTGGGGAAGTATGTTGATGTAGTGGGGCTTACAATCGAACATCCTTCTTTCGCACACTATTGGTGAATCATTCTCGGTGACCACCGGGCGGAAACGGTCATTCACTCCCCGTGGGGGTTGTTGACGACGCTGTGGACCGTTAACCTCTTGATCGACCGGTCTTCGATTGTCTCTTCGGTCACCTCTTCTATCCCCACCCTGATTTCGACCTTGGTTACCTCTTTGATTTCCTCCCCCCACGAAACGAGGAATCCGGTTAGGGTTTGCATTGTTATTGTTGTTGTAAAACCCATCATTCCGGTTACGTTGGTTGTTGTTTCGTGGTTGACGATTGTTTCCGTAACCATCATTTCTCACGTTCCCGTTCCCGTACCCATAATCATCGTCCCCCACAAAGTTGGCATTTTGATAGCCAAACTCGTCATCTTCAAAGCCTCTCGCATTGTAGACATTCCCCCTATTTACGTATCCCCAATCTTCATCGTCGTTAACCCGATCATCATAATCACCCCCATCATCCGAGTACTCCGTGTGAACACTCACATGTTCCGGTGATTGGTAACCGGGAACACTAAATGGTGATCTGGCCTGATGCCCCGTCGGCGACGGTCCTTAAATGTTGATCTGGTGCCGACGGCCAATGTTACTGTCTACGGACAATCCTGACGACGGAAGTTTGTGCCAACCGTCGGTACTTGATTTATGTGCTAAATTCTTGAATGCCTTTTATGTGCTCATATTTGTTTTACCATTTTAAAGCATACGCTTTTCCTAAGGCCATTTTACACGAATATATGTTAAACTCGAAAACACTCGTATTATACAAACGAGACGACTTCACCAAAATAGGCGTGAAACCCACAATTTGGTGAACGAGTCTCAATCCCCTTATTCTTTTTACAACAAAATTCGCCATCAAGTTAGGAGTGAAATCCTCACCTTGATAGAGAATTTCCATTTCAAATCTAGTGGACCCTCGTCAACGTGTCGGAACTAAGTTTCTTAACCCGACGAGTACTAACCACACTTAGGGTACGACGTTGTCAAGTTATGGGTGAAACCCGCACCTTGTCAACTAGTCCCACTCCTCGATTTTCAAAATCCCGCCAAGTCTCGAACTTTCGATTGATTAGGGACATGTAGTAATCGGAAAGGTGAATACCGTTAACCGAAATTTCGGCGAGAGCATTCCACCTATTAGGCCAAAGCATGCTTCCCAAACTCAAAAGAACTTTCAACCACTTTGGTTTAGTCAAAAGTTCCGTTTTGGAACAATCCAAGTTTTAAAACAAATTTCCATTTTACTCATATCATTTTTTCGCTTATCACGATTCAAACTTTCCTTTCCAAACATTCAAATTATTTTCAAGATGGTTACACACACATCATACTAAATCTTTTCATACACTTATACGTTATTCACATGCATGATTTCAAAAAAAAAGTCACCAACAAGATTTACATTACCCGTAATCCCAAAATGGAGGCATATCATCAAGATAGGAGTGATTTCCTTACCTTGACGATTAGCTCCGCTCATTCTCTTCTAAAAAAACGACCTCACCAACGGGTTAGGGGTGATTCCCTTACCTTGGTGATCGTTAGCAAACTTTCTTTATTAAAGAGACTTTATTATGCCAACCACACGATCAAGTTTTATACCTAAATCGTTTATCATCCCTATTTAGGCGAAATTTCAAAATTCATTGTTTTATCAAAACATATTTCTTACCCTACGATCTATTTTACACAAATCCCATACACAAAATTCCTAATCATACCTTAAACATTTTATAACCCGATTTTCAAAATTTTATGAAATGCTACATATCAACTTAATCGGTCTAATGAATCTCTTGCCCACGAACTTCATACTCGACCTAATCACTAAACCACGCTCACACTATATCATTGTACTAAAGACTTTTGTTCTCAATCGTAAACCAAACCAACTTTTTCTCACATGCTCATAAAATCTTATAGATATTATAAGATCGTTTTGCTAAAACTCTTTCCAAAATCAATAAGATCGTTTTACTAAAACTCTTTTCAGAACCAATCGTTTTACTAAACTCTTTTCAAGAATCACTAAGTTTATTTTACTAAAATTCTTTTCAAGGACCAAAGTTTTCACAAAAGTTTCTAAAATACAACTCCTCGTATGGTAATACGAAATACTTTAAATAAAGCAGACTTTCTGTTTCAAAAATCTTTTCAGATGCCGCTCAATACATCATTCCAATTCCAAACACGTGAGCAAGAAGACCTCATAGGGACCGACAATCTCTGACATACGTAAATCCCCTATTCCTTTTTTTAAACAAAAAAATAGCATTTCTTTTTTCTTCAAAACGCATCTCGCATAACCAATAGATACTTTATATTCTTTGACCTTCACAAACTTGATTCTCCTTTCCCGTCAAACTCAACCTATTTTGATTCAATAAACGCAATGATTTACTCAAACAACTATACATGCATATCATCATACACGTTTTAGTCAATATTTCACAACAATCCCACACATATCATTCGTTTTTACATACTCAAAACTTCTTGATCATTTTATATGCTTAAATTCGTTGTGTTTCAATATATACTATATACGCAATCATTATCATTCATGCTTATACTTATATTCATACTCATACTCATATTCATACATTCGTACCTATACGTGAGCATAACCCGAGTGGTTCGCTTATGTTGGTCGCATACATACTTAAACATAATCATATTCATATACTTAATTTTCATACATTATCACATGCACACATTCTCATTTCAAAGTTACCATATACCCTAACTCATACACAACTTGTACAAACTAAGCGGATCATGCGACGACTAGTATACTCGTGGGTGCACACGGGATTATAGTGGTAGGCACATGAAAACCATAGGGATTTCTACTGTGTATCGTAAGACACGGAACGTAACATAACACCAAATAATGAAACAGACGTAACGTGGTTAAAACATGGTGGATATGTCGCTGGTACTTCCGATATATAAGTGTTTTCACCATATTACCAAACTTTCGTAAAACGTGCCATGAGAAACTCGGTGTTTTTCACAGACCTTATCTAAACACGAATACACAAACTTTAATGACTCACAAACGCACTGTTGTACACACAATATCCGATTATCCATGACGAATCCTCATCCTTAATGCCTCGTATTCATTTTATGTCCAATAATCATTCTAGTTCTACTCTTCCATTCATCTACCAATCACTCGTTCCCATTCATACCATGGTTATTCCCAAATATTCTTTTGACATTTTATACAAACCTTATTTACAATAAATTGATTTAACATTCAAACCCTAAAATGCTTCCTTGCTTTCTAGGAGCATCTTCCATTCTTATTTATGCACAAACATATTTAGTCAGCTTGTTACCCCCAAAACTTTTGATAAATACCTAACTTTCTCGTTTCTCACAAATAAAAAATTTTCTACAAACATGTGATTTTACAAATGCTCCTTAAAACTGATAAAACTTTCTTACGACCTACGATGTGGGCCACACTTTTCATCAAAATACATCCTATTTTATTCAAAAACTTTTTATCTTAGGTAACTTTTTTTTATATTCCCCCATCGATTTATTCAAACTTGCTCAAACTCACTTGCCTATAGACACATGCACGTTTTACTCATACCTACGATGTGTGACTCAAATCACCTTAGTCAAACGAACTACTTTTACAAACCTATCCTTTTCGTTCCTCAAAATTTCATACATTTTCCACACACTTCAAACTTCAAAATATCGATTCTAGTTAACTATTTTAGCCAAAATGTTTTTCCAAAGTCTTCCTCTTGAATAAATTTCAGGACGAAATTTCCTAAAGGAGGGGAGACTATAACGCTTCGCTTTTTGAAACCTTCCTTATATAGAAAGATTATTTATATTCCTATTTTTGGAAACTTATATCCGTATCGTATTCTTATTTCCCATCCAACTTCATAATTCGCAACGTCGATCGTAATAAAAACTTGATCATTTTATGAGAATTCATCCCTTGATTATGCATATTCGTTTTATATTCAAGATACATACTTGTTTTATATACATGTATCTCACACGCAAACACATACTTGTTTTATTAACAATCAGTCGTAAATACGTGATTTTATTCATTTTATACATGCAAATACTTAATTATATATTCACAATACTTGAGTTATACTTGTATACTTAATTCATGCTTAATTACATGTTAAACATATAAGAAGTACCTTAAAAAAATAACCAACAATACAAGTGCAAGGACTAAAAACGAAAATTTCCATCCCCCCAATCACTTTCTTTAATGTTCTAACATCCAACCAACTCATTTAATACCCCAAACCCACCTTCTAACCTCCAACCAACTCATTTAATACCCCTCCTAACTCCCAACCACATTCATTTAAACCCCAACTACCTTCATTTAAATCCCAACCACTTAACCCTCTTATAAATACCAACTCTAACACCTTACAAACACTTGCACCACCTCCAAATGACTTCCAAACTCTCTCAAATCTCCAAGATTTTCAACTTTGGGCAAAAACTTCAAGAACCAAAATTGGTAACTTCGGTGTTCGAACAACTCAAGACTCGTCAAACTCACTAAGTGGAAATTTCTTCGCACACCGTGAGTATACTTGACCCCTTTTTACGCTTTAGTGCACTTTTGGGTGTAACATGTTTCAACTATCAAATTCTCAATACACACAACCAAACATATTCAATCACGCAATCCGTCAAACATGCTATTTGTCATTCTTAGGTTGTTTATGCTAGAATACTTCATGCACTCTATTTGTCATTAACATAGCTAGTCCACCTTAACAATTATAGCGCTATAGAAGTAGCAAACCACCCGACGGGGTATTGTTAGGTTAACAGGCTTTACGGTCATGATTACTTCGGTGTCGAGGGATGCACATTATACATTACGTACTCGTTCACTTCGGTGACGAGGGATGCACATTATTCTCGTGGACACATGGGTTTGGCCTATAGTTATGCATGCTAGCTGCAACTTTGTATATTAATTGCCATGTTGGATTTGAGACAACCTTTAATACCTATATGCTAGTATTCCAAAACTTGTATACTCGCCAATACTTTTGTATTGAACTATACTTTAAAACATGTTGCAGGATTTTGATGATGTACGGAACTTAGTAGGATGCCTAGAAACGCATTTTAAACTTTTGATACTTGTTTTATTGCACTTCATTTGTTTCAACTTGTTGTATTCGATTTCAAACAATGTAATTGATTATTTTAGCAATGAAATGAAATTTATTATTTAAACACTTGTCACAATTTAGTGTTATGAGTAATGAACAATCTATTTCGTCTCACTCCGATGTTTCCGCCATCAGTTGGGGTGTGATAGATAGTGAGAATAAAAGAAGTTTTTCAAGCGAAGATGATGATGATGAAGATGATGAACTCGAGGATTGTCATTTTTAGAGAATGATAAATTTGAGAGTGAAATATTGTATTTATATGGAGAAATAGGTTGGATAGGTTATACGTGCATAGAGAAATAAGTTGTAGAAGGTTAATATGTATATATGGCCTTTTTGGAAAATAAATTATTATTTATTAAATCTAGTCGTTAAACGGCTAGTTTGACCAACAAATCAACACGTGCCACTTCATTACCATCGAAGCCCCACGCCCCATTAAGAATCAGACACCACCCCCTCCACGCCATTATGCGAGGAAGTGTGCCGGCGTTGAGAAAGCCCCACGCCACCCCCTCCATGCAGTCTAAGGTTTAGAGATCATGTGTTTATGTCCCACAAGTGACATTTTTTATGAACGGTGACTTTATTTTTTAGTGACCCAATGTCACACCGCCTAAACGGCGGCCCTAGCCAAGATATGCCCAGGCTACGTTGTCTTAACCGGGTCCGCGCTGGGTTGGTCAGACTTGGTTACGACGTTCCCCCGGAAACCGTACTTCCTCCTGACGGGTAGTCCATAGGACAACCCTTAAGTGTTATAAATTATAATTTAACCCCGCATTTATCCATGTAATTGTCTAGAATTAGGCAACTACGGTTGTTTGTGTTTTAAGTACAAATGGAGCTTAAAAGGGAAGGAATTTGGAGCATCAATAAAAATAAAATATTGGAATGGAATAACTAAGAATATCACATGATAGAGGATGAAATTACGAGAACGTGGGCGAAAACGGCGAAGAAAACGGAGTTGAAACGAAAAAGTTATGCTGAAAACAAAATTTCATGCTGAAGCCCACCGTAGCCTACGGTGGAGGGCGTAGCTTACGGTGGTCCCTGACATAAATTGTCACCGTATGACAGATTAAAGCCACCGTAAGCCATTCCAAGCCACCGTAAGCTATGGTGACACTGACCTACGTAAATGTGTAACTTCCACCTTTTAATGCGGATTTATGATGCCCTTTCAAGTCCAATCAATCCCATTCGGTTACCAGCAGTCTAGGGGCGAATTTTTGGTGTTCTTCATAGTTGGAAACAATTTCTAAACATCTTGTTAGTGTTTTGAATTCCTATGAACATTGAAACTTTTGTGATGATGTTTGTTCAAGCCATGAGTGGCTAAACTCTTGATGACTATCTTTGGTTGAAGGTTGTGTAAGACTTTATGCTTGATTTCTTATTTCTAGAATAACAAACTTTGTCTTTTTGATTTGTTTGTTATGGTGTGTGATTGATTGTTTGTAAATTGTTGATTCTTATGTTAATCTAGTTTGAAACCATACGTTCTTGGTGTCGTTGGGAATTGAGATATCATGGGTAGAATTAGGATTGGGTAAGGGTTAATTGGTCATCGGGTAACAACCTCATGTTCTAGGAATCTGAGTACTTAGTTCCCTTTTATCACAACAACTAATCGCACATGAACTATGTCTATGTAGTTCTTTCTAGTGAATGATAGCATAAATGTTAAAGCAAACCGGAAACTGAAGATAGTCATTTGTCTCTAAATTGTTTACAACCCAAATTTCCATTTTTGCAATTACTTTAGCAATCATTTCAATTAGTTTAATTTTAGTTAACTTAGATAAACCTTTAAATAACACATATTCCACAAACTCCCTGTGTTCGATACCCACTTCCACAACCGGGTAATGAACAAAGTGGGTTTTCGGGTCAAGGTTCCTCTGGTGGAAATGAGGTCATGGAGATGTTGAAAGCGATGCAAATGGAGATGCAACGAAGAAATCAAGGGAGAGGCATAGAATCACATATTTTAGACCGGTGATCACTCATAATCCTTCACCAATAGTTATCCCTCAAAATGATCAAGGGAGGACGTTTGAAGTTCGAACGAATTCGTTACAAAGTTTGCCAAAGTATAAGGGTCTAGCAATGGAGGAGCCTTATTTTCATTTGGAGGCTTATGATTCGATTTGTAATACTATTGGTGGTCAAGGGTTCTCAGCCGATGAATGCATTTCATGAGGGGTTATGTTCCGAAGATGCTCGTGACTTAATGTCTATCATAAATGGTACTTTTGGCCCAAATTACGAGCAAGATGATTGGCAATTCTTGGAACAAATGGCGGTCACATCAAAAAGAAAAGCTCAGTCTTCAAGGAGGGCACGACCGGCCATTACTAGAACTCAAGTGCATGCGGTAGATGATGGTAATATTCAAACTTCGAATCAAATTTATGATGTTTGTGCGCTTTGTAATGAGTTGGGGCATGCGGCCGAAAATTGCCAAGGAGGTGGAGGGCAATATGAAGAAGTGAATGTTATTGAAGGTCAAGGTGGGGGTGGTAGAAATTACAACATGAATTCAAATACATACCACCCCGGGTTACGAAACCACCCGAATTTTAGATATAGGAACCCATCAAATCAACTTAACTCGAACTTTCAAGGAAACCAAGGAAATTATGTTCCTCGCCAACAATTTTATAATCAAGGTTTTCAAAGGCAATTCCAACAACCGGGTAATGAACAAAGTGGGTTTTTGGGTCAAGGTTCCTCTGGTGGAAATGAGGTCATGGAGATGTTGAAAGCGATGCAAATGGAGATGCAACGAAGAAATCAGCTTGATGAGGTTCGTATGCAAAAAGATGAAATCCGTGACAAAGCTATTCAATCGTTGACCACTCAAATGGGTCAACTTGCGAGTGAAGTGGCGATATTGTAGAAAGCAAAAGGCCAGCTACCGAGTGACACGGTGACAAATCCCAAGAACATAAAAAGCGTTAATATCAATGTTGTAAGAACCGTTCTTAGTACCGAATTTAATGAAAAATTTCTAACTTCTTCGTGTCAAATAAATACAGGTATAGGGAAGGACGCCGATGGTGAGAATGATAAAGAACATGGAGCACCAATCGTGCCTATCCGTGTGGGAAAATTAAAAATCCCTCATGCATTGTTGGACTACGGGGCGAGCATGAGTGTGCTACCAGGTGATCTATATGACATGTATGATTTTGGTCCGCTTGAAGATATAGACACCATGGTGAGCTTTGCGGATGAGAGTTGGATGCGTCCGCGAGGAGTGGTTAGGAATGCCATAATTCGGTTGGGAGAATTCGACTATCCGGTGGATTTTCTGGTCTTAGATTATGTTTCTACCGAATTGGCATCACAACAAAGGGTAATTTTAGGTCGACCGTTTCTTTATACAGCAAATGCTCAAATCAACTATAGAGGCGAGGTTATTACTATGATCGAAAAGAACCGTAAGTTGAACTTCGATGTTCATACTAGGGAGATTAGTTATGAATCTATTGAAGAGAAAGGTAGAGAGCCTAGTGACCATATGAGAAGTGTGCATCAAAGAATAAAAATAAACAAACCAATGGGGTGTGAAAAGAGGTATGAGGGTTCGAGCAGGTATGCAGTTGACTATCCACCGAATGGACATTTGATGGATGCATTTCAACCAATGACAAGCTACAGTGAGGGAGGTGATAGGAACCGATTCTTTGAGCCACCATAAATGGGGGTGGCACGGTCTGGCTGAAGACTCGAAACTTAGCGCTGCTCGAGTGGCAACCCGGGATTTTATATTGATCTTGCTGTTTTTTTATCTTTCTATGTTTCAGGGCCATGGCGACATACAAGTGTGGGAAAAATGTGCGGATATTTGTGTGAAGGTGGTGATAGGAAGCCGGATTATCTACAACATCTGTTGTGTCAAACTTCACCAGGTCAATGTATTCTTTCCGTAGTCTTGTTATGTTCTTTAGCTTTGAAATATTGGTAGTTAGTTTGTTTGCTTTTGTTAAAAAAAATAAAAAAAAGTTTGGTGTGTTTGGAGCGACCTTTCCTTTCAAAACCATACATTGGGGACAATGTATCCCAAGTGTGGGGATGAGGGGAAATTTTAAAAAATTGTGAATCTTTTAAAAATCAAGCGAAAAATTGTCCAAATTGAACAATTGAGTATTAAATCGCATGACACACCGGCAACCCATATCCCCTTGTTCTTTCTTGGTGAGAGTTGAGCCACTACTTGAATTTATTAGAATATTTTCTTTGATGAGAGTGGCAATGGGTGGGGGTGCATTAGAACTTGTGCTTGAATTCGGTTTGAGGCCTTAGCTTGATATGTATGTGAAATGGATTAGGGCAATTAGGTAACCTCGTCTTGGTGAGTGCGAGTGTGGGATTTGGGGGGTTGGACCTCATAAATTATATATATGAGCATGGTAGCGAGAGGGTCGGGGGTTTGGACTTTAGTAGCCCATTTGAGCTTTGAGCCGATCTTTTGTTAACCCGTGCCTACTTGCTCTTAAAAAATGAACCCGTATTTGACCCGGTCTATTAGTATAATCATCTTGTTCTAGTATGCTTGTTTGTTATGTTTGTTAAATCGAAAGAAAAAAAAAGAAAAAAAAGAGATGAAAAAAAGGAAAAAAAAAAGAGAAAAAGCAATGAAAAATGAAAAATGAAAAAAAAATGAATGAGATAGTTTGTATATAGTTGTTTATGTTTTGTTTTAGTTAGAAATAAAAGACCGAGTTAAATCGTTAACTACTTCGCATATGTATTTCCATTTCCTACCCGTTTGCCTAGCCACGTTACAACCTCTAAGTCCCTTTGATTCACGTGCATGTTTAGCAAATTATTTAGGCGAAAGACCGATATGAGTACAAGCATATTATTGTTCTACTACCAGTTTGCCTTGAGTGTTGTAACAACTCTCATCCAAAAGTCATAATTATTAAATTAATTTGACCAATAGGAAACCCTAATTGAGACACCCAAGTAATTCTGCGCAAACCCTAAAATTTTCAGAACAATCAGAATCAGGATCAGGGCCCCTAAAACTCAGGGGGGGGGGGTATTTCCTAGTTAACGATTATCTTAAAATCGTGCTGTCAAAAATAAATTTTGAAAAACTGTCAAGTCATCAGGCCTAGTCCCAGACGTGGCTACTCTATGAAACATAGGTAACCCTTACGGACCGTAAGGGTTATTTGTTACGGTCCGTAAGGGGTGGCAAAATTCGGGTATAAATAGCAGACTTTGGGACTTGATTCTGGACGCTTGAACGACGAAGAAATTCGTTTCGTAGACTGAGATAAGCTCTGTTTATCACAAATTAACACACACGGTTCACTAATTGATGCTGCAATCAGGGTATTAACTCGATCGCTATTACGATTCAACGTCCGATCGATTATAACTATCCAACGATTGTTTAAGTGCCGCTCAAATTGAGTTTATACTTTGTTATTCATCGTGATTTCGACTTGAATGTTTGAGTGCTGTTCGAATTCGGACTATACTCTGTCATTCGTTGTGAATCCGCTGGATTGTTAAGTATTGCACTTGTAAATCGTTGTGAGGGTTTAATCTCGTGAATTGTCGTAACTGCTGTATTAGTTACTAACCTGTTGGTGTGTGCATTATTATTTAAATTAGGTTAATCAAGGCTAATCAGTAGGCTTATACTCTGCTCGTTAAATCTACAATGTGAGTCATTCTCTTTTTATCAACTATTTTACAATACCTCAAATTATTTTCAAGGTTATAATTACAGGGACTAAGTCGTGGATATCTTGAATTACTGGTTAGTGGGGTATTGTGCACATTACTAATTTCTCCCAGTTAGGTTCATTGACCTACTCGGGATAATCACTGTTAGGTTCATTGACCTACAGGGATACTCGTCACTATTTAGGTTCATTGATCTAAATAGTGGTATGACCATCGTCACCATTGTGACATGTCACCATTGTGACAGAATGCCAGATAAGAATAAGATAGAAGCCATTGTAATCGCTCTTATGCTGTAATTAATAACTATGCATCATTATGCGAAATAGAATGATTCACTCAGTATTTCCCGCTGACAAAACCTTTTTCAAACATGTTTCAGGTGATCTGTTATGATCTAGGAAAAGTGCCATAAAGCACTACAAGCTCAAGGAAGTGGCTCAATGTAAATAAATAAAGAAACATGTTTTAAGAAATAAAGATTTCCCAGTGAAATCACTTTATTGTAAATTATGGGATTTATCCCTATATTATATTATATTATATATAAACGAGCAGTTTTAATAATAATCGATCCTGTTTAAAAAGACTTCCGCTGTCACTAAATTAGATACCATTGGATTTCCTGCCTCGCGGCTCTGGACCGGGTCAAACCGGGGCCACGGGCCGTGACAAGTGTGATCTAGCGTATCTTTGCTAGTTATTACTTGCCACCGAGAAGAGAGTTATTGTGAGGGGTGTGCTATGTGCGGGTTTAAGAAAAAGTTAGTAAATGAGGACAATTGTTGCTTGGTTTGTACTTGATCGCTTGAATAAATTGTGTTTTGTTGAACGAGTTGCTTGGGACAAGCAACGGTTAAGTGTGGGGATGTGACGGCTAGTCCATAGGACAACCCTTAAGTTTTATAAATGATAATTTAACCCCGCATTTATCCATGTAATTGTCTAGAATTACGTAACTATGGTTGTTTGTGTTTTAGGTACAAATGGAGCTTAAAAGGGAAGGAATTTGGAGCATCAATAAAAATTAAATATTGGAATGGAAGAACTAAGAATATCACATGATAGAGGATGAAATTACGAGAACGTGGGCGAAAACGGCGAAGAAAACGGAGTTGAAACGAAAAAGTTATGCTGAAAACAAAATTTCATGCTGAAGCCCACCGTAGCCTACGGTGGAGGGCGTAGCTTACGGTGGTCCCTGACATAAATTGTCACCGTATGACAGATTAAAGCCACCGTAAGCCATTCCAAGCCACCGTAAGCTACGGTGGCCACCGTAGCTTACGGCGCTGACCTACGTAAATGTGTAACTTCCACCTTTTAATGCGGATTTATGATGCCCTTTCAAGTCCAATCAATCTCATTCGGTTACCAGCAGTCTAAGGGCGAATTTTTGGTGTTCTTGAGAGTTGGAAACAATTTCTAAACATCTTGTTAGTGTTTTGAATTCCTATGAACATTGAAACTTTTGTGATGATGTTTGTTCAAGCCATGAGTGGCTAAACTTTTGATGACTATCTTTGGTTGAAGGTTGTGTAAGACTTTATGCTTAATTTCTTATTTCTAGAATAACAAACTTTGTCTTTTTGATTTGTTTGTTATGGTGTGTGATTGATTGTTTGTAAATTGTTGATTCTTATGTTAATCTAGTTTGAAACCATACGTTCTTGGTGCCGTTGGCAATTGAGATATCATGGGTAGAATTAGGATTGGGTAAGGGTTAATTGGTCATCGGGTAACAACCTCACGTTCTAGGAATCTGAGTACTTAGTTCCCTTTTATCACAACAACTAATCACACATGAACTATGTCTATGTAGTTCTTTCTAGTGAATGATAGCATAAATGTCAAAGCAAACCGGAAACTAAAGATAGTCATTTGTCTCTAAATTGTTTACAACCCAAATTTCCATTTTTGCAATTACTTTAGCAATCTTAGTTTAGAACTCAAATCAATCAAACCAACTCTTGAACTTTACTTTCATTTCAATTAGTTTAATTTTAGTTAACTTAGATAAACCTTTAAATAACACATATTCCACAAACTCCTTGTGTTCGATACTCACTTGCCACTAATTATTTAGTAGTAATTGGGTTAAATTTGAGTGAGACTTCGACCTCACGTCACCTCCACACGAGATGCCTTGCTGAAGTAACAACCGGATGAAAACCGGGGTGCGGCTCAGGATCGAACCCCCCTCGGTGGGTTTGTCACCATCATTGCCCATATCCACCCCAATATGACACAAGTGGGAATTGAACTTGATTCTCCATTAGAAAACCCTAGATATTTATGGATTTTTATTTACATAAAGATCGTATATTTTTCTAAGATTGCATAAATCTCAGGAACACTATAAAGATCGTATATTTTTCTAAGATTGCATAAATCTCATGAACACTAAAAAGGGCTGCCGAAAGGGAAAAGAATAAAAAGTTACCACAATGAGACTAAAGGGTCAAAAGGAAAGTGCCTTTTTGGTTTCAGAAAAGTATATATAAAATCGAATATTTGTGAACAGAAATGAAAAGGTGTAATTTCTTAAGTTTTTGTATTAGGCCATTCAATAATTTCGGGATGAATTTGCCATTTATATATATACATGGGAAGGTTAATATATAATAGTCCTTAACCTACAATAGTAAATTACGCATGCTATAAAACTCAAATCCTAATCACACATGAACAAAAAGCCATAATCACGCATGAACAAAACCTTAATCACTTATGGTGACTATAATCACGTATGTGGTAAAAAAACAACAAAATCACTCATCCATGTTATATTCATAATTGTGCACATTGCACTAGGAGGACTATTGTTTTTAAACTTTAAGGAGTGGTTAAACACTTTGGAGTGGCAAACCAAAAAACCGACCAATCAGAGCGCGCCAAGTCAATCAGTGAAAATTGTTTAAACTTTGGTGAAAAGTGTTGGCAATGGTTTAGACACTTTGTGAAGTGGTAAACTATTTAAAAAAAAGGAAAAAAGTGTGATTGGTTGAGATAGGAATGGACCCCACCCACAATACCCTCTCTCTCCTTCCCTTCCCTCTTCACCGAGTCGGCATCCTCTCCCCGCTCCATTCACCACACCGCGCGGCAAAGGGGTCGGCGGCGGTGTTCCCGCGCGGCAAACACCCTTTGCAGCTCAACTTTGACGACCACTCTGTATACCCTTATACATATATATAGGGTTGAGTTCAATGGGGAACGCTAAAGAGTAAATAACCAGGAAACAATGCCTTTAACACGTTAAATACATCAAAAAAAATAATTTTAAAATGCTCAAAAATATTTTTGGAGCTTTTACATATAAAGATGTGTAAAAGTTATTCCAATAAAAATCATTTTTGTAAAAAAAAGTTTTTTTAACTGTTTTTAAACATATTTTATTTTTTTAGTTTTAGATTTTTTTTATTAAAAAGGCTTCTACATGTATTCATATGCAAATGTTCCAGCAAAAAATTGGAAAAAAAAATAATGTTTGTAACTAGTACCAGAGCCTGCGCTTCACGGCGGGGTTGGTACGAGGATGCTAGCGATGATGTATCTGTTACATAATATATGGATGAGTTATTATAGATCATGCGAACTTTAATCTAAAGCACAGTAAAACTAAGCAATCAACATGATTAAGTAAGTATGTCTAAACTTAATAGTTAGATTTAGCTATAATAAGGTAAGTAAAAAATAATAGTTTAATTTGTTGCCTGTAATATTGAAAGATTAATTAGACCATGTATGCTTTAATCTAAATGATGGTAAAATAAGCAAGCAATATTATTTTTTAACGGCAAATTTGGACCACTAGACTATCATTATGCGACTAGCGGAACCACCCAATCATATTCATCTCCACTGGTCAATAATAATTATACACCAATTCAGAAGAAACCCCAATAAATTTGGGAAAAAACCCTTTGTGCGGTGGGAAATGTGTGTAGGAACCAAATAGTAAAGACTAATAAAAAACAAAATATAATATGAAAATAGAAGAAAAAAATGGTAACGTAGTATTGTGACCCAATACGCTGAAGATTACCAACTTTGCGTGCTATAATAATAATAATAATAATAATAATAATAATAATAATAATAATAATAATAATAATAATAATAATAATAATAATAATAATAATAATAGTTTCATTAATTTTAGATGCTTAACAACTTCATGACTAAAGAATTTAGACTTGTAAAAAATAATGTTAATGATATTATTAAAACTAATGACAAGGATCAACAAAAAATAAAAAAAAAGTAATTCTATAAATGAAAAATAATCATCTCTCATTTGAAGAGAGTTGAAGAGAAGTTGATTGGTGAAATATTTGTAGTAAATGAACCAATGATATAATATACTGTTCATATTTCCTTTGGTTAGTATATATTACTAGTAAAATCCTCGACGCTTTGTGCGAGTAATTATGTCGGTATTAGTATGTTTCCTAATGGTATTGCTACGGCACCGACACTTTGTTAAACAACCAAATGAGAAAATCCATAAAGAAAAGACCATTATATACATTACATACATGAAAGGATGTTTACATTTGTTTTATATCGATCGAAAACTATAAAAATGAATATTATAAATATATTACAACAAAGATACTATTTATAATATAGAGTCCGGTTAACGCACAATATTCCTGAACGTACGAGCGTACGCTGTGAAATTACGCACGTTCTAAAACTCAAACCCTAATCACGCATGTTGAAACCAATAATCACGCATGTTGAAAAAACACTATCAAGCATGTTGAAAACCATAACATGATTCATTACCTAAGTATAACATGCATGATTATGGTTTTTTGAACATGGGTGATTAGAGTTTTGAATTTTACAACGTGCGTAATGTCACAACGTACACTCGTACGTTAAGAAATATTGTATTTTACACTTTCACTATAATATATATGTCATCGCACATAACTTCAATTTAGTTATATATATTTGATATAAAGAAGACCAAATGAAAAGGTACTGCAACGATAGAAGAGCCGAGTTGAAACTTTTCTATACTTTTTAAGCTATTGGCTTATTACAAACATATATAATAGTTCGTGAATCATTTTCCAAGCAATAAAACAAACTAATGTATCCTCAGTAAATAACTTAAAGAAAAATATGGCAACCATGCAAGCAACCAATGTATAAAACTTAGATAATGGATTCTCTAGTCCTCTTTCTCTATTTGACCAAAAAAGGAATTGTGGCATTATGCAAGGGCGCAACTTTGTAGGGGCCGGGGGCCCTCGACCCCGAACTTTTCGCTCAGTAGTGTCCGGTATGTAGTTTTCGTATAAATTTTTTTTAGGTATATACGTTTTGGACCCCCCCCCCCGGTTTTATAATTTTTTTTATGTATATAGTTTTTCGAACCCCCTGTCGAAAATCTTAAGCTTCACCACTAGCATTATGGTAAATAAGATCCATAGCATGGCCGGTTTTTCTACTGTTCTCAAGCATCTACCCTAATTGTTATAGTATAATAATGTTCAATTGAATTTTTATTATATGTTTAACATATTAAATATATTGTTACTCGGTTCTTCACTTTTTTAGTATTCCTCATTGAACCCAACACTCTGTGTGTATGCGTGTGTGTATATATATATGATTAAGATCGTGTGAGAAGCATTAGGCTACTTGAGAAATACAAGAAGCATTCTGGACCACACATTTAGCAAATATGCAAAAAAAAGGGAAATCGAAGTTCTAACTGTCAGGTTTCTTTTATATATACACATGTGTATACTGTCAATCTTTTGACTATACATATATCTTTGTGTATATATGTTTAAAATTGAAACATAAGTGTTGTACATCTATGTCTGCGCGAAGGATCTAGTTTTAGCTTTAGGGTTTACTTTTTATTTTTAGAGTTTAGCAGTAATATTTAGGGTTTAGCTTTAGGGTTTAATTTTAGTGTTTAGCAATGTTTTCAGAACCGGACCAGACATCGAACCGGTCTGGTCACTGGTCCAACCAGTTCAACCGATTTGACCGGATGTAAGAACCGGCAGGTGTCGTAAAATTAATATGTTGAATTTCGAAAAAAATATGCCAAAAATCCGGTTCAATCCCTTAATAACCCGGTTTAACCGGCCGGTTTCCCGGTCTGATCGCCGGTTCACCGGTCCATCCCCGGTTCGATGTAAATCTGGTCCAATATCCTGAACTGGACCAGTCAAACCTCCAGTTCCCGGTCCGATCAGCCGGTCCGTTCTGGTTTTCGAAACATTGTTGTTTAGCATTAGTATTTAGGGTGCTTAATTTAGGGCTTACAATTTAACTTTAGGGTTTAGGGTTTAGCATTAGTATTTAGGGGTTTAGAGTTTAGCTTTTAGGGTTTATAGTTTAGTTTTTGGTTTTAGCGTATGGTTTAGGGTTAAGAGGTTAGAGTTTCTAGTTAAGGTTCGACAAACCGGTTCCAACGCCAGTGGAATGAGCTCAATCGGAGTTCGTTTGACCCAATTTCCTACATAAGTACGAGTTTAATAAGATTGATGTAAACATGAATTTGACAATTGCTGGCATAAACATAAGTACGAGTTTAATAAGATAAGTACGAGTTTAATAAGATTGATGTAAACATGAATTTCCATTTTGATCGAAGTCTCGGATTACAAGTTTGGAAGTGAAATACAAATACAATACGAATACAAGTTTCTAAAAATAGAAATGTGAATACAACTTTCTAAATATGGAAAGTAAAGAAATGTGAAGCGTTACACTTGCTCAGGTAAAAAACGCCTCTTGGTAAAAAAGGTTTCCATCCCCTTATAAGGAAACTTTCGTTCTCCTTCTCAATCGATGTGGGATTTACATCTCCACCCCCTGGAAGCCAAGCATCCTCGCTGGCACACCGACCCTGTATAAAAACGAGTTAACCCTCTAACCAGTTTAACTATTTAGAAAAAAATCTTTTATATTTTATATTTTGTTTTTTTCCGTTTCTATTTTACATGGTTAATTATAATAATGTTAGTTTTGACAAATTATTATTTATTTGTCAAACTTATACTCATCATTAAACATGTTATCGATAACCCGCTTAAAACACAACAATTCGCTTATAAAGCGTCAACTTATATGACTCATACAAAAATATCGGTTAAACGGGTCGGGTTCGGGTTGACCCGAATTTATATGGGTCAGGTTAGGGTTGAAATCTTTGACCCGAATAATAACATGGGTCGGGTTCGGGTTGAACATTTCAACCCACCAATCCGCTAACCCATCAACTCGACACCATTAACACCCCTATCATTTGTAACAGCCCAAGTAAAATGTGCCAAGATATTTTCCTTTTTGACCCTGATGCCCATCTAGGAAACTCACGTTTTGTTTTTACTCGACAAGTTTCTCGCCCAGGCAAAACACATCTTGGTAGAGAAGGTTTCCACCCCCTTATAAGAAAGGTTTCGTTCTCCTTCTCAACCGATGTGAGACTTACATCTATCTGTCACACCCCGCCAAAGGCGAAAACACGAGGAGTGACCATCAAAGGTATAACAACTCTCCCAAAACCCTTAAAACACTCATATACGTCCTAAAATACACCTCGTATGCGAAAAACGGGCTTAAATTACCTTTAAATTAATAAAAAACAACAAAAACAAATTGTGGTGGGTCCTCGCGGGGCACAACCCAGACCAGCTGAGTCCATAGCGGGCCGCGACAAGGTGACACCAGGCGACCCCCTGGTCTACCACGAGTCCAAAGGCGTGTCGAGGCTAGTTGTCGAATCAGCAAAGCTAGGGCCTACGCTAGCAGCCTCGTGGGCCGCGAAGGCCCTTCGTGTATCTCTCGCGGGGCGTGAGAACCCCCTTGTTCAGCACTATAAACAGAAGCCCTCAGCTTCAGTTGATAAAGCGTTCAAATCTTAAATTCTCTTTCAAAATTCTAATAGCTAAAATTATTCTCGGGCATAATACCCACTAAAAAGCGAAGCTCTGCCTCGTTGTAAGTATTATAACCCCCGGTTACATATTAGTTACTCTGCCCGATTGATCTTGTGCTCCGTAACGCATGTCGAGGCTCTGCCTGACTCAGTCGTTGGAGTTCTGTCTTGGGAGGGGGGTATAGTATAACAACCCTCCTAAATAATTTCGACACCCTAATATATTTTAAAATGCCCTTATATGTCTCAATATATACCCCGTATGTGAAAACCGAGCCTAAAATACCTTTAATTTTGTAAAAATAAAATAAAAACAAATTTCAAAGGGTCGTCGCGGGGCGCGAAGACCTTAGTCGTCTTCTACGCGGGCCGCGACAGTTTGTCTACGAGGTGAAGCCCGGTGATGACACGTATCACCACTCGTGTCAAGCCTAGTGGCGAGTCAGCCAAGCTAGGGCCTACCATAGCTGGCCTCGCGGGCCGCGAAGGCCCTGAAGGATTGCTACGCGGGGCGCGACAAGGTCCGAGATCAGCCCTATAAATTGCCTCGAGCGGCCTTTAGTTCACGTCGCTCAAAATCTTTCTTTCTCTCTCAATTTCTTTATAGTCAAAGTAATTTCTGGGTATAATTCCCCCTAATTAACGAAGTTCTGCCCCGTTGTAAGTATTATAACCCCGGTTACGTATTAGATACGCTGCCCGATTGATCCAGGGTTCTGTAATGGCTGTCGAGGTTCTGCCCGACGTAGTCGTTGGAATGCCGTCCCGGGGAGGGTATTACTAATGTAAATATTAAGGGTTATTATACTAACACGTGTGCATTTGTGTAATTAATAGATAATCACCAGGAAACCCTTAAAGGAAACCCTAAGACAGCAATGTGAGTAATCTCCTTTTTGTAAACTGTTTTTACAAAAACCTTAAATATTTTACAATGTGATTAGCAGTGATTGAGTCTTTGTAAATCTTCAATTACTGCCGGTATGTTGGGGTTTTGTATACAAAATGTGGAACACGTTACCATTTGACAAAGAGTTAGCCAATGTGTAATATGACCCACCAGTCAGGATTGACAGTACTGAATGAGTAATTGTGTAGATGTAAACATTATAATCGCTCTCAATACTGTAAAAATTGATAAAACTCTTCTTGATTAAATTGGGATTCACTCACCAGTATTTCCCACTAACAAAATGTTTTTAAACGCGTTTCAGGTAACAAAATGTGGAAGCCAACTAGAAGCCAGCTGGACAGCACTGAAGGCTTGGAAAAGTGGCTATAAAAGTTACCTAAATAAAAGAAGATGTTTTATTCAATAAGATAGGGATTTTCCCTATGAAAATGTTTGTAATGAAACTTGGGTTTTATCCTAATATATTTATATAAAATGTGGTATTTACTCTGATAAAATATTTTCCTAACTATTGTCCTGATGTAATTTCCGCTGCCAAAATGATAAACACCGATACCACCAAAACTGGTCTCGCGGCCGCCCATTCCCGGGACAGATAGGGGACGGGGGTTGCGACAGAAGGTGGTATCAGAGCTAAGCCACTGATTCAGCCACAGAAGTGTTCTGCTGACACCAAGATATTATTCAAATTGTTAGGAAATTAATTACGGAAATACGTGCATATCTGTATTTTACTATTGTGTGTTATTTGACTATTTGTTAGTTTATAGTATGAGTGATCAAGGACCCTCCGACGCTTATCGTCAGTTGTCCGGGTCACCTAGAAGCGAAGGTACCTCTTCACAGCCTGCCCTCTTTGGGTATTCAGCTGACAAGGAAGATGGGATATTCGTGTTTAAGGCTCAGTCTGAAGAGCCATTCCCTCATAAAAAGAGAGGACGGTTCAGTAGGGGAGCACACGAGCGTAGGAAAAGAATAAAAAAGCTACAACATCAGCGAGTTCTAGCAGCCGCTAAAAGAGAAACCGATGCCCACACCCAAGACATGCTTAATAGGAGTTTAGCAAACTTCCATATTTTAGCATCCACAGCCGCCGACCCAAACCTGGAACAACTAGTAGCCCCTCAACCATTACCCTTGTTTCCCACACAGCCAATGGATATTGAAAACAACCCAGAAAACCAAGTCCAAATGCATGATTTAAACCCAGAGGAGATACCTTGGGTACCATCACCCAATCCCTTAGACCCAGATTACGATCCGTGGTTCGATGATCATAGGGATTATGTGCAACGCTACCACCTAACAGATGAACCTATGCCAAACCTAGCAGCCTACCCAGGTCTGGACCCTCTAGATCCCTACTATGATAATGATGAATACATTAGGGAAATCTTAGAGAATCCGTATCCTCAGGAAGAACCCATGCCCCAGTACCCAGATCCAGTACCAGCACCTGCACCCCCAATGAGTGTAGAAAATGTGCAAGAGCTCCGAACCTTCGGAGAAGAGATTTTAGAAAAAGTGACAGGATGAGGCAGATCGGAGAACGACTCGTCTGGAAGTACGACGAGCGTATTATGGAGTTCTGGATGAACCCATATCAGTGAAGGTGATGGTGGAGATAGTTATAATAATATATAATATGTGTGTATGAAATATATATATATATATAATAATAATAATACTAATAATAATAATAATAATAATAATAATAATAATAATAATAATAATAATAATAATAATAATAAATCTATCATAGTATAGACCACTTCGTGGTTAGTGATGCATAATAGTATTGTAATTTTTGATTACAGTATCAGTTTGTATTAGATGCATACTATATAAGAAAGAGTAAGTCACAATGTTCGACGCTTTTGACCATTATGTGTGTTGTGTGATTGTTTGCCTTATGATATTATTTTATGATATTAATGATTGGCAAATGTTTAAAATTCAGATGGACAACGAAGTGAACCAGGAAAACTAGAATAACGATAACCAGAGTAACAATAACCCGGATAACGAAAACCCGAACAACAACAATAATGGAAAACAAGTGGATAACAGTGCCATGCAACACATAGTGGCATAAGGGATAATAGATGTGATGCCATATATTATCAAAACGGTTAAGGAAGCAGAAAATAAAAGTAAACGTGATAGTAAACGACCCTCTGAACCTGAACACAGCGTAAACAATGGACCTATACTTCAAGTGCCCATTCCTAAAAGAAGAAGAACCATGTCTTATGGTTGTTCTTATAAAGAATTATGGTCTTGTAAACCAATGGAATTCTCGGGCAATGAAGGGGTCGTTGCATCTCTACGCTGGATAGAAAAGACTGAGACAGTCTTAAGAATAAGTAAATGCGCGGAAGAGGATAAGATAATGTTTGCTTCCAATCTATTTAAGAATTCAGCACTAGAATGGTGGAACACTATCCTCCAGTCTAGGGGAAGTGATATGGTTTACAATATGGAATGGGAGGAATTTAAAAACATGGTAGAAAGAAAATTCTGCCCTCCCAATGAAAAGGAACAAATAGCAAATAAGTTCCTAAACCTTAGGATGACTGGAGTTGATAGTAAGGGATACACTACGTTATTCTTTGAATATGCTAGAATAGTGCCAACCCTTGCATCACCAGAATCAGTATTAATCTCCCGTTACATTTGGGGATTAATCAGCGAAATTAAAAATGTAGTCAAGGCAGCTAGACCTCAAACCATAGAAGAAGCTGTAGAACTGGCAAACACCTTGACAGATCAATTAGTCCGTACACGAGAAGAGGATCAGAGGAGGAACCTAACTCAGAAGCTTACCCAAGAATTTCGTTCTGGAAATTCTAACCGTGGGAAAAATGTAGTTTTTACTACCTCTGCACCCTATTGCAAGTATTGCAAGTATTGCAAAAGGAAGCATTCCGGAAGATGCTACATACACTGTAACTTCTGCAAAATATCTGGACACAAGGAAGAAGACTGCAGGAAGAAGCCTAACAACAGGATATGCTACAATTGTGGCGAACAAGGTCATATCAAGCCGAACTGTCCAAAACTAGCTCCAGCCACGAACACCAAGAATATTAAAAATGCTAGAGCATTTTTTCTGACTGCAGAAGAAGCAAAGATGATCTCGGATGTGATCGCCGGTACGTTTTTAGTTAATGATGTTTTTGCTAAAGTATTATTTGACTCTGGTGCAAACCAAAGTTTAATTAATACTTCATTTTGCAAACTTCTTAACCAACCATTAACTAAACTTCCACAAGAATGTCTAGTAGAGACAGCAAATGGGGAAACCATTAAGATTTCTAAAATCTTGCAGGGAGCAAGAATAGAAATTCTAAATCAGAAATTTATTGCAAACATTTACCCAATGAATCTGGCAGGATTTGATGTTGTGTTAGGAATGGATTGGTTAATAGCCAATAAAGCCAATATTTTATGTGATCAAAATTCAATCCAAGTAAATTCACCAAAAGGTGAAAAGATCACGATTAAAGGAAATAAACCCTTTAGATCCACAAAGTTCATCTCTGTGATGAAAACAGCAAGTTATATAAGGAAAGGATCATTAGTGTATTTGATTTCCATAATCACTATAATCACTAACACTAAAGGAAAACAACTGAATGATATTCCAGTAGTATCCCAGTTTCCAGATGTATTTCTGGAAGAATTACCAGGACTACCGCTGGACAGAGAAATCGAATTTAGAATCCACTTGATACCAGGGAAAGCACCAATTGCCAAAGCGCCCTACTGTTTGGCACCCGCAAAAATGCAGGAACTAAAGAAACAATTGGATGAATTATTGGAAAAGAGATTCATACAGCCAAGCTCATCACCATGGGGAGCACCGATTTTATTCGTTAAAAAGAAAGACGGATCAATGCGTATGTGCATTGACTACCGTGAATTGAACAAGGTCACAATTAAGAATCGATATCCATTACCAAGAATCGATGATCTGTTTGACCAGTTGCAAGGAGCTCGATTTTTCTCTAAAATCGATTTACGGTCAGGATATCATCAATTAAAGGTATAGGAAGAGGACATTCCTAAGACCGCTTTCAGAACAAGGTATGGCCATTATGAATTTACTGTCATGCCATTGGGTTTAACCAATGCCCCAGCTGCATTTATGGACATGATGAACCGAATATGTAAGCCATATTTGGATAAATTCATAATTGTCTTTATAGATGATATTCTTATTTATTCTAAGAGCAAAGAGGAACACGCAAAGCATCTGCACGCACTTCTAAGTTTATTGAGAAAAGAAAAGCTTTATGCAAAGTTTTCAAAATGCGAGTTTTGGTTAGAACAAGTACAGGTTTTGGACATTTAGTCAATCATAAAGGAATTCATGTGGATCCCACCAAGATCGAGGCGATTACCAAGTGGAAAAACCCTGAGTCACCAACCGAGGTTAGAAGTTTCTTAGGATTGGCCGGTTATTATAGAAGATTTATTCGATATTTTTCTAGAATAGCCATTCCGTTAACTAAGTTAACCTGTAAATCTGTTAAGTTTGAATGGGGACCAAAACAAGAAGAAGCCTTTAGAATTCTTAAGCAAAGATTAACCCATGCACCCATACTAGCGTTACCAGAAGGATCTGAAGACTTTGTAGTCTATTGTGACGCTTCTAAGTTAGGTTATGGATGTGTGTTAATGCAACGTCAAAAGGTTATAGCTTACGCCTCTAGACAACTTAAGAATCATGAAGAGAATTATTCAACCCATGATCTAGAATTAGGAGCCATAATTTTTGCCCTTAAGATTTGGAGACATTACCTATACGGCAGTAAGTTTACCATTTTCACCGACCATAAGAGTTTAAGGTATGTTTTTGGGCAAAATGAATTGAATATGAGACAAAGACGCTGGATGGAGATACTTGGTGATTATGACTGTAATATCCAGTACCATGCAGGAAAGGCAAATGTAGTGGCTGATGTTTAAGTCGAAAGTATCATGAAAAGCCAAAAAGGGTACGTTTACTTAAACTAAATCTGCAAGTAGATTTAAATGAACAAATTAGAAAGGTACAAGAATCAGTAATCAAGGATGATACTGAAAAATTGAAAGGAATGATTAAGGAATTAGAACAAGGAACAGATGGAATTTGGAGATTCCATAAGAAAAGAATGTGGATACCTAAATTAGGAAACCTACGCCACCATATATTAGAACAAGCCCATAAGTCTAAGTATATGATGTATCCTGGAAGTGATAAGATGTATCACGACTTAAGAAAGAATTTTTGGTGGATAGGAATGAAAAAGGATATAGCCGCATATGTTGCAAAATGTTTAACCTGTTCACAAGTCAAAGCTGAACATCAGAAACCCTCAGGTTTATTGCAACAACTAGAAATGTCAGTTTGGAAATGGGAATTAATTGTTTTGGTCAAAAATTACCGAAGCAATTTAGTGATCAAATTAGTTAAGTGAGGTAGTGTGCTAAAATTTTGTGTGAAAAAGATGTTAATCAAGTTAGTTATAAAAACAGTTTCAGGATACGGCTCAAGATATAGAGCTGTATCTGTGATTAAACAATGAGCAGAAAAGTAAAGGTTGACACGTGATGTACGAGGAAAGCCCTTGATCAATCTAGATCGCCGGCACAAAACCTCGGGAGCTGACAATCGCAGCTGCCTTGTTCTTCTATTGCTTCAAATATCAGGATACAGTGCAGGATGTAGAGCGAATCAACTAGGTGTTACAATGTGATTTGAATACAAGTGTTTGTGTGTAGTGTTTGCAGAGAGCTAGAGAGAAAGTGTTTGAAAATGTGAAAGTTGCGTGCCTTAATCTGATCCGCCCCCATCTATTTATAGTAAAACAAATATAACAAACTATCCTAAATAACCGGGATCCAGCGAATATTCCTCACTCGAACGTTGTAGACCTGGTCTTTCGGGTTCAACGTCTCTCCCATAACAAACATGCCCGAGTCTTGAGGAGATGAAGTCCATCTGACCGTTAGCAAACCCCAGCCTTTAACCTGCACGTGGTTAATTCAATCAACCTCAGGATATCGCTCAGGATGTTAGCAATATCCCCGTCCAGTATCCTGGTCACAAATAAACAATTAGAAGTAGGATATTGATCAAGATATGTACGCTCAGAAAATGACCCATAACAATTGTCCCCAAATATATCTGTTGGTATACCAATCCAACGGATATATTTTAAAAGTTTTATCTCACCAATTAAGGCAATCAATATGATGAGACCCTTGAAATGACAATGTGCAACTTCCAAGGCATTATTTACTCTTTACCCCCTACATTTAGCCTATATTAACTGAGGGTCGTCTCATTATGATTATCTTTATCTTCAACCGAATATCAGGTACTTTTCTCTCTCTCTTTTCTATTTTCCTTGTTTACATCTCCTGTTCTCCGATTGTGATCCTTCATGGCGACCCGTACTAGATCGCAAATGGCGGATTCTGTTTCCCCCTTCCACAAACAAAATTTGCTTCAGAAACCTTCAAAAGAGGTGTGTTCTTTCGATAATTCCGACATCGCGGCCCTACGAGCTTCCGGTGCCTTTCCCGCCGGGACAATCTTCCGTCCATTCGACCGAGAGCTCCGATCGGATTTTTATTCCGACGAATGGGTCTGCTTTTTTGCCTACCCTTTCTCCATAGGACTTCAATACCCGTTTTCACCTTTTATTTCTCGTTTCTTCGAACTTACTGGCCTTAGCTTTGCCCAAATCATGCCCATGGTTTGGCGCATATTAGTCACCTTGGAAGGAATTAAGGCTCGCCATATGCCCGACCTGTGCATCGAGGATTTGCCGATGGCTTATCGTTTAAGATCTCATGGTTCCAGCCGATTCCTTCTATTCTCTATTTCCAAAGATCCTCTCATCCTCAAAGCTACCAAGAACGAGGATAAGTGGACAAGAAAATTCTTCTTTGTGAAAAGAGACTCCATTGATAAGGGTTTTGACCTCCCTAAAAGATGGTTGACTTCTGGTAGGACTTAGGGTTTTAGGAATATCCCCAATCATATCCCGAACCTCCATCCTGAACCAATATCCTGATGTGTTTATTTCCTTTCTTGCAGCAAACTTCAAGGAACTAGCTCCCCCTAGTGCTGAATCAGAAGGAAGAATAAAAGAAATCTACAAACTTCCAGAGGGTGAAAGAACCTTTAACCTGCTACTTACAAGCTCAAGTCAAAGATCAAGTTCCAACATGTCTGGTAAGCATATTTTCATGAATTATCTTTATATTAAATCGATTATTATTTTTAGAGGTATAATAAGCCTAAAACATCTTCCCTTGTGCAGTGCCAGTTATTAACCTCGAAGGCTTCCAACTCGACGAGTTGGACAGCTACTCTAGCCTCGCACCTGCCAAGCAAGAATCGAATCCAAAGTCATCCGTCACACCGAAGCCTACCAGCTCGAAGACCACCACTGCTCCCAAAGCTCCTCCGGCATCCCGTACCCGGGCCTCTAGTTCCCGAAAGAGAAAAGAAGTTGAACCTCCCGCTACACCTCACGTGTTCCCATTTGAGAACCACGGGTTTACGGAATCCAGCTAATTTATGACCGGCTTCCTTAACCAGGTTAGTATCCTGACCTGTATCCTGCACCATATGCTAAGTAGAAATGTTCATTTAGAATAATGCCTGTTTCTTTACCTTGCAGGGCCTTGAACGCCTGGTATTCCTTTATGAGGACGCATGTGGCTTAAACGTCATGCTAGAAAGCAAACTAAAGAAGGCTGAAGCTTCCATCACGGATCAAGCAGCAATCGCCACCGCCAAATCTGAACACTACGAAGCTAAGTATAGGGCCATGACCCAAGATCACCAAGCTTCCATCCAAAAGATCATCCAAGAGGCTCAAGCTAAGTCTGACGCGGTTCAGGTTCAGCATGAACAAGATATGGCTTCATATCGGGAGAGCCTTAAGAATTCAGTCATAATCTCCCTCCTCCAGGCCAGACTGAAAATGGCTTACGAGGCTAGGGCTTTGGGCGTTGAATGCCCCTCATGGAACATCAAAGCCTGGGAGATGAAATTGAAAGATCTTGGCAGCAATCCTGTGGAGCCCCCTTCAAAACCTGTCGCAGGGGAGCCCACCAAGGTAACCGAGAAGGTGGATGATGCTGGTGCTTCAAAGGATGCCGGTGGTGATTCTGGAGAAAATACTGATGGAGAAGATGCTGCTGATGATGCTGAGAAGAATGTTGGAAAGGATACTGGTGGAGATGTCACGATGAAGGAGGGAGCAGACCCTTAAATGCAGCGACGTGGGCGATGATGGATATATGTGCTGAGGCCGGAGCCCACTTTTTAAAATTTCATGGTTATGGTCTGTAAAACAATTTACATTTCCTGTCTTTGAACAATTTATATTTCCTGCATTAGAACAATATGATGACCAAAGGTGGATGGGTCCTAGGTTTTAGGATGAAGCCCTTGGTCATCGGTTAGTATAATCTGTTTTGAATATCGTAACGGTTGAAGGTGGACAGGTTTCGTTTTGAGATAAAATCTTCAACCGTTATGTAGATATGGTAAAAACTAAACGTGCTTTTGGCGGATGGGCCTTGGTTTGAGGTGAAACCAAAAGCACAACTTTTGACTTGTTAATAATATAACTATCTCTTGACTTATTTGTTATCGCCTTTTAGATTTTTGCCATGCGTTACTTAGTGTAATTTTTAGCTTCGCAAAATTTTGTACTATTATCTTTTGAAAATATCCTGATCAACATACTCAGTGATATATTACGAAAACTTTTGTTAAATAGAATTTCTAAAAATTCAATCACCTTTAGAGAAAATTAAAAGATAGTCCATTTTTAAAACCTGTTTTGACGATACTTGCTTGATCAAAGTTTCAAACCAGTACCAGCTTCAAATATCTTAATCAAATATTCTGAAAAGTATTTCGAAAATATATTTTAAAAATATATTCCGACAATTTATCCTAATCAGGATGTTTAACCTTTTACCAAACATAGGACTGTCAAAAACTTAAACAACGTTTACAAAGGAAAGATCATACCAGGAATAGGGTATAACCCTATTCTCAAACTTCAATCCCCTTGCAACTCTTCCAATGAAGATGTCCCCTGTTTGAGATACTCAGTGTATTAGGAATGTCCCCTGTGTACAATGTCTTCAAATACTTAGAAATCTTCTGGATATCAGTTCCTATTGTATAGACAATTTTTCGTGTTACAGGGGTAAAACCCAAAAAATGTACTGGAGATGAATCCTTCGTATCCTGGGGGAAATCCCAGATTTTCATGCGCTACAGGCGGGATTGTATAAACTCCAAGACTTAGAAAGGTGAAAACCTTTAAACCTTAGAGAGTATGAAAATACCCTTTCGTGAGAGAGGGTGATCAATCCTCATATACCTTTAGGATTCAGGATATAGCCAATAGTAACGAAATTGTCAGCCACTTTTACATGGACTGGTCCCGCCACCTTGAACTATTCCCGAATAACTTGCGCTCCAGGCGGGGTGTTTAAACCCAATTCGGAAGAAAGGTGAATACCTTTAAACCTGTGAAGGGATCAGGATCCCTTATACGTGAGAGAGGGGGCCAATCGTCTAATCTTCTGAAGTATCCTGAGTGAGCATCCTGGAACTATATCCTGGAGCATATACTGCAAAACATCCTTAAACTAAGGTGGGTGTTAGCTTGGCTAACACCCCTCCGATGCTTAAGTTAGTATTGGGTTTCAAAGAACAAATCAAATCAAACATATTTAAAAGAGATAGAATTCATACCATCTTGAGTTAGAAATTAAATTCTAAACTTAGTTGAAATAAAGTTTAAGGTGTATAGCATTCCAAGATCTCGGTAGCATATCCCCCTCCATATCCTTGAGTCGGTATGCACCTTTTCCTGATTCTGATTCAATCTCATATGGTCCTTCCCATTTCGGAGCTAGCTTTCCATCAGTAGGATTGGTAGTATTCTGAAAAGCTTTTCTTAACACCCAATCTCCAACTTTGAACCTTCTAATCCTTATATTCTTGTTGTATGTTCTGGATATCCTTTGTTGATATGCCGCCATTCTTAGCCGTGTTGCATCTCTTGTCTCATCAATAGTATCCAGCTCCTGGCATAGGACTTCAGGATTCTGCTCAGGATTCCAGAGGTTGGATCTTGCTGTGGGTATCACCATTTCTGTCGGGATCACTGCTTCTGCTCCAAATACTAAGGAAAACGGGGTTTGACCAGTTGCATTTTTTACCGTCGTTCTATCAGCCCACAAAACAAAGGGTAATTCTTCTGCCCATCTTCCTTTCTTGACTCCTAATCTTTTCTTCAAGTTGTTGACAATTATCTTGTTTGAGGATTCAGCTTGTCCATTTGCTTGAGGATGTACCGGAGTAGACGTAATCATTTTGATTCCCCAACTCTTGCAAAAGTCAGTAGTCCTCTTACTTATAAACTGAGAACCATTGTCACAGATTATCTCGGCTGGTACTCCGAATCTGGTCTGGATATTTCTCTTTATGAAGGATACCACTTCTTGATCCCTGACTTGGACAAATGCCTCGGCTTCAACCCATTTGGAGAAATAATCTGTCATTGCCAACATAAAAACCTTCCCTCCTGGAGCCTTTGGAAGCTTTCCCACTATATCCATATCCCACTTCATAAATGGCCAAGGGGAAACAATAGGATATAATGGTTCAGCAGGCTGATGCAGTATGTTACTATGTCTTTGACATGCATCACATCTTCGAACATATTCTGTGGCATCTTTCCTCATTGTCGGCCAATAATATCCTGTCCTTAATACTTTTGAGAATAATGACCTTCCCCCAGTATGGTTACCACAATCCCCTTCATGTATATCCTGAAGTACTTCCTTGGTTTCAGGATCCTCCAAGCACCTCAGATATGGTCCTGCAAGAAATTTCTTATACAAAACATCATTTATAATAGTGAATCGTGATACCTTCATCCTAAAGGCTTTAGGGTTCTCATTCTTTGGGATGTATCCTTGCTTTAGATATCTCATGATTGGAGCTATCCAGGACTTAGGATCCTCCTCAAGATAGCCATCATCAGGATCCTGAATACTTATTACTTCCTTATCCTGAGGATTCGTCGCAGGATATAGGATATGTAATATTGGTATCCGGGTTCCTTCCGGTATCCTGGCCGATGATCCTAGATTTGCCAAGGCATCAGCTTCAGCATTGTCTTCTCTTGGTACCTGTTCAAGTGTAAAAGTATCGAAATATCCTGCTAATTTTTTAAGAATTTCGAGATACCCGATTAACTTCTCTCCTTTAACTACATAGCTTCCATTGAAATGATTAGTGATTAACAAGGACTCAACATACACTTGCAAATTTTTGATACTCATATTCTTAGCCAACTCTAATCCTGCAATTAAAGCTTCATATTCTGCCTCATTATTAGTAGCAGGAAATTCACACCTAATAGCCTGGGGTAATATGTCCCCCTGTGGCGATTTTAGTAGTATACCTAAACCTACACCTCTTACATTGGATGCACCATCAGTATATAATGTCCAGCATTCTAAGTTTTCTCTTAGCTGCTGTACTTCTAAATCTACTTCATTTTGAATGTCACTACTGAAATCAGCCACAAAGTCAGCTAAAGCCTGAGACTTTATGGCATTTCTAGGTTCATATACTAAGTCATAAGCACTTAATTTCACTGACCACTTGGCCATCCTACCTGACATCTCCGGTTTCCTAAGCACGTTTTTAACAAGATAATTGGTTTTAACATGGATACTATGTGTCTCAAAATAATGTCTAAGCTTTGTCGATGCCATAACTAGGGCTAATATCAATTTTTCTAAATGAGAATATCTGGTTTCAACATCTAGTAGACTTTTACTAACATAATAGACAGGATATTGCTGACCTTCATGGTCTTTAATAAGAACGGCACTTACAGCATTCCCTGATACAGCGAGGTATAGGGATAGTGGTTCACCATTTTCAGGCGTCATCAATAGAGGTGCAGTCGAGAGATATCGCTTCAAATCCTGCAAGGCCGCTTCATGCTTTGCTCCCCATTCGAACTTCTTATTCTTCTTGAGGATATCATAGAATTCCTTGCATTTTTTCGAGGATCTTGAAATAAATCTGTTCAATGCTGCAACTCGGCCTGTTAACCGTTGAACATCCTTCATATTCGAGGGTGATTTTATATCCATGATAGCTTTAATCTACTCCGGGCTTGCCTCTATCCCCCTTTTCGTCACCATATATCCTAGAAACTTTCATGCCCCCACTCCGAAATGGCACTTAGCAGGATTCAGCTTCATGTTATACTGATCCAGGATATCAAATGCTCCCTTGATATCCTGGAGGTGATCCTCAGCCTTTTTAGATTTCACCACCATATCGTCAATATATCCCTCCATGGTATCCCCCAGCTTATCTTTGAACATCATGTTCACCAATCTCTGGTATGTTGCACCTGCATTTTTCAAACCGAAAGGCATAGCAGTATAGCAATAAATACCTGTTGGTGTCATGAAAGCAGTATCCTCCTGGTCCGAAGGCTCCATTTGAATCTGCTGAAATCCTGAGGATGCGTCCATAAACGTTAACATCTCGTGCCCAGCAGTAGCATCCACCATTGCATCGATATGAGGAAGGGGGAATGGGTCTTTAGGACAAGCCTTATTCAAGTCTGTGTAATCTACACAGACTCTCCATTTCCCATTTTTCTTCTGCACTACGACCACATTCGCCAACCATCTTGGGAACTTGACTTCTCTGATCATTTTGGACTTTAACAATCTTTCAACTTCCTCTTGGATGATTATATTTCGCTCAGGAGCAAACTTCCTTCTTTTTTCCTGAACAGGCTTGAACGACCTGTCAATTCCAAGCTTGTGAGTAATAATGTCTTTGGATATACCTGTCATATCCTCATGCTTCCATGCAAACGTTGACATCCTGCACTTCAAAAAGTCAGTTAATTGTTCTTCAATATCCCGAGGGATATTGGTTCCGACGAGCACCGAGATATCAGGATTATCCTGATCCAGGATAACTTTCTTCACATCCTGCTCCGAAGCTTCCAAGGTATCCCGGGCCCGCATCCTTAATTGCTATGCTGGATTAGGCTTGGTCGAGGATTTCATCGAGGATGTGTAGCATTCCTTCGCCTCCTGCTGATCACTATCAACTTTGACGACCCCCCAAGGGGTTGGAATCTTGATGCATTGGTGATAAGTCGAAGGCACAGCCTTCATGTCATGGATCCACGGCCTGCCTAGTATGATGTTATAGCAGGATAAGGAGTCCATCACACAGAAGCGTTGTATCGAGTTGACCCCTTCAACATATACTGGTAACTTTATCTCTCCTACAGTATTTCTAGCTTCTCCACTGAAACCAACGAGCACAGTGGACTTCGAAGTAATGTCCATCGGAGATACATTCATCCTTTTCAATGTTTCCAGCTGAATTATATTGACAGAACTACCGTTGTCCACCAATATCCTGCGTACAAAATGGTTAGCCACATATAATGTTATTACCAAAGCATCATGGTGAGGATCCTGAACAGTATCCCTGTCATCACTATCGAAAGTGATCACTTTATCAGTTGTGAGGGTAGTCATCCTGACTGGTTTGTCTCCCCTTTCACTCTTAGCTTCCTTTGCATGTCTCTTAGCCGCCGAATACGAAGTCCCACAAATGTCGGATCCTCCTGAAATAAAGTTAATTATCTTGGCATCTGCTGGGGGTGATGCTGCTCGTTCAGGATCCTTCTCGGGATCCTGCCCTTTATTCTTCTTTCTTCCCAGCAAGTCCTTCAGATACCCTTTGCTTAACAGGTAACTTATTTCTTTCCTTAAAGCAACGCAATCCTCGATCATATGTCCGAAGTCTTCATGGAAGGCACACCATTTAGATTTATCCTTCCAATCAGCTTTCTGCTGGTTCTTTCGAGGCCATCTAGCTTTGTCCCCTAAACCCTGCATAGCATACATCAACTCAGGTATATTAACAGAAAAGCAGTATCCAGATAAGTCAGGATATTCTTCAGGATCCTCGTCTTCAACGGCATTCACTTTCTTGTTATCATTTCTGCCATATGGCTTGGAGCGATATAGCTTATATGAGGATTCTGATTTCCTGTTGGTTGATTCGTAGGTTGAGGTATAATTCATCCTCTCTTGCATCTTCTTGTCATCTTCCAAACGGATATATCTCAAAGCCCTGTTACGAGCTTCGTCGAGATTCCTGCAGGGATTCATTACAAGATCCTGATAAAACTGAGAATCCTTTTGTAACCCCATCTTAAAAGCTTGCACAGCTGTTGCAACATCAAGATGTGGGATATCCAAGGATTCTCGACTGAACTTGTTCACATAATCCCTCAAGGATTCCTGAGATCCTTGAGTTATCCTGTAAAGGTCACTGATTAGTTTCTCAAAACTCCGACTACAAGAAAATTGACTGTTAAATAAATTAACCAAATGAGCAAACGAAGTAATTGAGTGAGGAGGGACGTTTAACAGCCATTTTAAGGCTGATCCTGTCAAGGTAGAACCGAATCCCTTGCATAAGCATGCTTCCTTGAGATCTGGAGGGATAGGATTGATTTCCATCTGTTCCCTATACTGGGCAATATGCTCTTCAGGATCCGTAGTCCCGTCATACAGTTTCATGTTGGGAGTCTGAAATCTTTTTGGGATTTCAGCATCACATATAGGATACGCAAAGCGGGATATCCTGTGGCTGTCTTGGGATACTTCCGAAATTGGCTGGACCACTCCAGGTACACTGGATATCATGTCCTTCAATTTCTGGAGCTCCCTGGTAAATGTTGACGTCATACCTGCATCCTGCAAAGACCCATTGTTGTTAGTAGCAAGAATATTATTATTTGACACATTACCGGTCTGAGGATTTTGGCCATATCCTGAAGCATATCCTGAACTCCTCACAGTCGACATCCTGACCGAGGAGGGTATCTCAGGGGTATGATTCTGAGAATGGCTTGGGACGATATTCCCCCTGTTATCCTCAGTGTAAACTGCAGAACTGAAGTTCAAAGCCCTGGGCTGTATAGGAGTGACAGTTTCTTCAGCAGGTCTACTCGAGCTAGCTTTTAAGAGTTGTATTTGTCTTAACAGCATTTGGTTAGTTTCCTGTTGCTGCCTCATTTGTTCCTGCACACTTCCAAATAAAGTTAGAATTTCATCATTAGAGGCTAAAACGGGAGCAGATCCCTGAACATCCGAGTAGGGATAACATCCTGATGTTGTGAAGAAACTGGCATCCTTGGAGGAGGTGGTGGAAGCACCGAACTGGTAGTAGCAGAAGTCGTAGCGGACATAGTGGAGGAGCTCATGTTTGATCTCGAAGCCATTGAAAATAAGTTAGAAAAAAGTTTTAACAAGAGAAAACCGAATAATGATTTTACTAAAGTTTTTAGCAAAAATAGCACCACGTGCCCCACGGTGGGCGCCAAATTGTTTTGGTCAAAAATTAACGAAGCAATTTAGTGATCAAATTAGTTAAGTGAGGTAGTGTGCTAAAATTTTGTGTGAAAAAGATGTTAATCAAGTTAGTTATAAAAACAGTTTCAGGATACGGCTCAAGATATAGAGTTGTATCTGTGATCAAACAATGAGCAGAAAAGTAAAGGTTGACACGTGATGTACGAGGAAAGCCCTTGATCAATCTAGATCGCCGGCACAAAACCTCGGGAGCTGACAATCGCAGCTGCCTTGTTCTTCTATTGCTTCAAATATCAGGATACAGTGCAGGATGTAGAGCGAATCAACTAGGTGTTACAATGTGATTTGAATACAAGTGTTTGTGTGTAGTGTTTGCAGAGAGCTAGAGAGAAAGTGTTTGAAAATGTGAAAGTTGCGTGCCTTAATCTGATCCCCCCTGTTTTGGTCAGAAAATCTGATGAGGATATTGCAACCAAACTCTTTGTTTAGGGGAATGATGCTTAAAATATGTAACAGCGATGAGGATCGCTTCAATGTAAAGTGCATAAACAACACAAGGATTTATACGGGGAAAAAGCCCTTGATCAAGAGTTGATCTCCGGTGTAACACCTGTGTCATTTCAACCATCAAACAAATGCCCAACCAGTGAAATATTGTATTTCATACTTGGGACTTGTATAAATATGTGTATTTTGTGCACATATCAACTCTTGTTCGATTTCAAACTCTAAATCGCTTTCTGGAAGGTTATACGCGCACTAATACGTAAATATAACCAGTTTAATTCAACGAACACTCCGGAATAGTGAAATAGGCTTAACATACCTTAAATAACCTATACATAACTTAGATATAAGTTTTGGAAGGTTTGGTGTGGTGAAATCAAAGTTAATTCGCTTACAGGGACTAAAGTTGACAAACTGCGAAAGTATGCCAATTTGAACTGTAACAGACATTCCGGAACATGACCATAAGTTAAACACACCTTAAATATCCTTTACATAGCTTAGAAATAGGCTTTGAGGGGTTTGGTGTGCTAAAATAAACTTTTGGAACATTCAGGGACTAAAAGTGTCAAAAAGTGCACAAGTTTGCATTTTCGCGCATAACTTACGTTCTGAATACATCTGGACATCCAAAAATTTATGTAAGCATGACTACATTATATTTTAGTGTTCGCCTTAAGAAAAATCCATTCGTCGCGTCATTTGGATCGTTTTACGCGCTTATGCGCATTCCGTCGTAATTAACCGAACATCGCGTTCGTACGGCCAAACGAACCGACATCCGAGATATTTTTGAACACATTTTAAGTTCCCTATACTTTAACTTCATTTTAGAGCTTTGAAATGGGGTTAACGGGCCTTAAACGTGTCAAAAATGGGCTGATTGCATTGCAGGGACCAAAACTGTAAATCTGCCAAAGTGTTACCTTACGGACCTCAACATTGGCAGCTTTGAGGTCCGTAAAGCAAGTTCTGACCAGATGCAGAGTACTTAACAGCCTGTTTTCAGCTGTTTTGCACTCCTAATCTCTCTTCCACATGTTGATACCTTATGGTGGGTGGCCAATTAACCTACCATAAGCTTCCGACACTTGTACGGGTGAGATCAAGGCACGTTTCCCGATAAACGATCCTAACGGTGGTGCATTTACTATAAATACCCATCCATACTCAACACAAAAACCCACTAGAATCTGATTGAGGAGCTCTAAGTTGAAGCCTTCGCTTCATACCTGAGCTATTCGATCACGATTAGCATTCGGGGACCCTTCGTAAGTATTCTTTCGTTCTTTTCCTTATTTTTACTGCTTTTCGAGTCAGAAAGTCAAACTTTGTTTGACTTTCAGCGTTGACCAGTAATGGTCAATGCGAAGTTCGTTTGAACTTCGCAACGTGATTGTAATCACGATGGTTATAGTCCTTTGGGACTATGCCTACTGATTACCACGTTGTCTAGGGTCGTAGGGTAAGCGATCTGATAAATCGCTTATACCTCGAACCCGACCCAGTTTGGTCGATCATTAGGATCCGACCAAACACATTAGGTGACCATAGTAGGTAGGGAATAACCTTCCGAGGTTATACCCTATGGTCACATCGTTTAAGTAGTTGTATGATAGGTAGTTTATATGCCTTAGGTAAATTACCAGAATACCCTTTTCATGTATAATTGGTAATTAAACATATGTAACCTAAACCTTTGTCACATAACTGATTATGTAATATGTTTAGGCATATAATACTTGTCATAGGGCTAGTTAGGCGGTTCGAACGCGTTTCACGCGAACGACGCGTTAAAGTAGCACAAGCTACCTAAACGGGTCGTAGACACTTAGGTTAAGTTTCATTTAGTATGTAGGCTTTGTTAAACCAAAAGACACGAGTCTCTACACTCGTTTGGTTTACAAACCCTAATGCTACCCGATCTTCCGATTTAGGTCCGGTTTATTAATGTAGCTACCTATACTAGGTGCCGTTTGATATCCGCGATCTCTAGCATTGTTTAGTTGTTACTCAAGGACTACTGAGCAATCTCAGGTGAGTACATAGACCCCTCTTTCACTGTTTTCCAAACTGTTTTGGGGTGGAACACATGTGCCTACTTGTTACTTTCATGCTTTCCTGTTTTGACATCATATACTTGCTATGTTCATTAGTACATTATAGTACATGATTTCATTACATCTCATGCTATGTATGCCCATTGTGTGCGTACTTAGTACATTGTTTTACATTACATTTTATGCTATGTATGCCCATTGTGTGCGTACTTAGTACATTGTTTTACATTACATCTCATGCTATGTATGCCCATTGTGTGCGTACTTAGTACATCGTTTTTCATTGCTTTTCTGTTGCATATGCTTATCCAGCATATGAACACATTTTACTACATATTGAACCGTTGTAATCATCTGACTGTGATCCGTTGATATCTGTGAACCGTTTGTATCTGTGAACCGTGTGAACCGTATTTGACATAGACATTTCGGCATAGACATTTTAACATGATTGACATTTGATCATGCATTTTCCCACAAAACATAACTTTGATTTAAACCAAGTTTTACTTCAATACTTTGTTTTTGTGTATATGGTTTAGTTGAGACATTTCACTTGCCATACATGATATTTTGACATAGACATTTGACATGGATATTTGACATAGACATTTGACATGGATATTTGACATAGACATTTGACATGGATATTTGACATAGACATTTTGACATTGGTTTGGTTTGATTAAGTGATTAAGTAACGATACGTGTGTAATATGATACAAGCATGGTGGATACGCCGCTGGTACTTCCTATATATAAGTGTTTGTATGGTATTACATATTGTAGCGTTATTTGAATCATTTCAGTTTGATACATATAACATTTTATACAAATAACATACTTTTCACAAGACATTGTTTTACAAACAACTTATCTTATACATACCCATTTTACTATGGTTATTCATTTAACCATACATTATTCACTTATTTTATACATATCATCTGAACTCATTGTTTTTCAAATGATTTACAAAACAAAGCAAATTACAAGGTTCATGACTAAACATTTTCTCAAACATAAGTCATGGAACCTATTTTCACAAAACCTATGTATCTCACAGGCATTTTTATGCTGACGTACCTATTTTCACATGTGTTTTTCAGGAACTGTTGCATAAGATGATCAAGATACATATAGGCAGACTTTGGCTTTAGTGACAATAAAAGATGCAAGACTAGTTAATTTTGTTGTATTTCCTTGATTGATTAGACATTGTAACACTTTTAATCAATAAAACGAAACTTCAATTGCCATGGATTTGAAACAATTAATTCTGTTACAACACTCCCCGACATTTCCGCCACGTTTTGTATGTTCCACGTGGTCGGGGTGTGACAGAAAAGATGGTATCAGAGCCAATGGTTATAGGGAATTAGGTTATTAGTAATTAGTAATGCTTTGACCTAGTCTATAACCTTCTTAGGACCCTAACGCGAGGTTACTTGCGTTTAGTCATAAAACAATACTGTCACCTATCCTTAGGCGACGACCACAACAAGAACATAAATTTCAAAACCGCTTTGAAAACTAATCATCTGTTCTAGGATGATTGATTACTAGGTTTTGAACCCTCTGTTATATGGTTTTGAACCCCTTTGAGTTTTCAAAATCTCGTCAAGGTTTTGGGTTTTAAATAATGTGAACACGTGCAAACTGGAAGGGTGAATGCCTGTATTCTGGGTTTTCTGTCTAGGCAAGCACTTCGTATACATCTCATCAGACGCGAGACCAGTTGTGCTTACCTGGGAATTCTTGGGATGAGTGTTCACTTATAGGCGAGCATATCTTCGCAATACATTATTTTTGACCTATTTACTTTTCACCGGGTCGTTTGTTGCTTTGTAGTAACAAACAAATGACCACTATCCTTGCTTTCATCAGATTCGTTTCATCTCATTCTTTTCGTCTAATCCTCTCACTCGTTTCATTTCATGTTTCCTCTTTTAGAATGCCTCCTCGACGCGAAAGCCAGATAGCGACTGCCGAATTGGCAGAAATCATTGCGCAGCAAATGGCTGCTCAATTCCCAAACCTCTTTGCTCAATGGAATCAAGCCAACAACAACAACAATGGTCCATGCAATTTCAAGAGTTTTAACTCGGCGAAACCAGTCAAGTTTAGTGGTTCTGAGGGAGCGACTGGGCTTCTTCAATGGTTCGAGAGCATTGAGAATACTTTCCGCCATGTGCAGTGTCCTGACAATCGCAAGGTCGAGTTTGCTTCGAGTGTGTTCCAGAAGAGAGCCCTTACGTGGTGGAATGGGGTTATGAGAGATCGTGGTGCAGAAGTTGCTCTAGCACAGACATGGGCCGAACTTAGGGCTCTCATGATGAAGGAGTTTTGTCCTCGTCACGAGATCAGGGCTTTGGAAAGGGAATTTGATGATCTTAAGCAAGACAGCGGTGAGCATCGAGCCTACACGGACCGTTATGAGGAGTTAAGTCTGTTATGCCCAAACATGGTCACACCATTGGATAAGGCGATCGAAAAGTACATTGATGGCCTTCCCGACTCAATACAAGACATTTTGACTGGTAGCAACCCTACTACTGTTAGGCAGGCCATTGAGTTATCTGCAACCTTGACTGAATCGCAGATCAGGAAACGTAAGCTTTTCCGAAAGGGTGACAAGAAACTGGTCGAGGAATCGAAACCAATCGAGGAATCAAAGACCATGGATGAACAGACTGGATCCTCTAAGAAGTCAAAGAAGCGAAAGGCTTCTCAGAACTTCGCCGTGGTCGCTCACAATGATCAAGCCGTCCCCAACCAACCAGCTCAACCCCCTGCCAGGAAACCCTACAAAGGAACTGCACCCTTGTGCAACCAATGTGGCCTACATCATCATGCTGGTGTGAAGTGCCGCACATGCCAAGTTTGCGGACTTATAGGTCATACAGCGAGGGTTTGCCCAACAGCAGCAGCACCAAATCAGATTAACAACAATCCTGCTCAAGCTCGTTTCCCACTGGGATCTTGCTACAACTGTGGCGAGATGGGCCATTTTAGTAGAAATTGCCCAAGACTTGCTGATGCAAATCCAGCGCAGGGATGAGTATCTGACCGACAGAAGATAACACTGTTTAGAAAATAATCGAGCCTTGTGTATTATTTTCTTTTATCACAATCTATGAAACAGTTGTTGTTATTGTTGTTTATAAATAAATCTTTCATTTACATTTCAATATGTTTATGTGGTTGCATGTATAAACATATCCCATACAATACCGACAATCAAGGAACCGCATTCCTTGAAAAACAGACTACTTCCAAATTTCTTCCCTTGTATAATCTCTTGCGTTTCCACGAAAATCCTAAGTACCCGTTTCTTCCAAGAGAAACGATGTACGAGGCGCCAAGTTAATGGCAATCAATAACAAGAAAATAACAATTAAACAATTATGTGGTTATGTGCTTATGTGTTATCCTTTATGTGTCATGTGATCCAAATTATGTTATTCAAATCCTCGTAAAATCTTACATATCTTTGTGCAAGAGATTCACAATAGGATACCCAAAGGTACTACTTAAATCCTTAATGGACTTCTACGTTGTAGTTAAAGTCCCTTGGATTATAATGTACTACCTCAAAATTTGACCCCTTTAGTGGTCTAGTTAAACAGATTGATCCAAAAATCTGGTTAGGGATATCATGTGATGATATAGCTGAAAGGACTCCTTAGTGGCCTAATTAAGAAGATCCTCTGTTGATCTAATTAAAAGGACCCTATGGTAGTCTAGTCACTCTCATCTCATGTTTGATATCTTTCCCCACAACATTCCAAAACAAACTGTGCGGACTGTGCAAGGAATTACGTAATTATGGATGCATACATAATTATGGAATTTAGTGCACAGAAATCACAGCAAGTTCTATCATGTATCAAGAGTTAACCCTATTCATTTCCAATTCTGATGAAGCATCCGTTGAGGAAAAATGAACTAGCTATTCATTTTTCACTTCTGAAGAATATCCGTTGAGGAAATGAATATCCGTTGTTTATCTTTTCATTTCCATTCTGAAGAATAACCGTTGAGGAAAATGAATTATCCATTCATTTTCGTTCTAAAGAATATCCGTTGAAGAAATGAATATCCGTTGTTTACCTTTTCATTTCCATTCTGAAGAATAACCGTTGAGGAAAATGAATTATCCATTCATTTTCGTTCTAAAGAATATCCGTTGAAGAAATGAATATCCGTTGTGTAATTCTTCATTTCCAACTCTGAGGAAATAACCGTTGAAAATGACTCCGTTAGTTCATTTTCGTTTCTGAAGATTTATCCGTTGAGGAAATGAATATCCGTTGTGTAATCCTTCATTTCCAACTCTGAGGAAATAACCGTTGAAAATGACTCCGTTAGTTCATTTTCGTTTCTGAAGATTTATCCGTTGAGGAAATGAATATCCGTTGTGTAATCCTTCATTTCCAACTCTGAGGAAATAACCGTTGAAAATGACTCCGTTAGCTCATTTTCGTTTCTGAAGATTTATCCGTTGAGGAAATGAATATCCGTTGTGTAATCCTTCATTTCCAACTCTGAGGAAATAACCGTTGAAAATGACTCCGTTAGTTCATTTTCGTTTCTGAAGATTTATCCGTTGAGGAAATGAATATCCGTTGTGAAATCCTTCATTTCCAACTCTGAGGAAGCAACCGTTGAAAATGACTCCGTTAGTTCATTTTCGTTTCTGAAGATTTATCCGTTGAGGAAATGAATATCCGTTGTGTAATCCTTCATTTCCAACTCTGAGGAAATAACCGTTGAAAATGACTCTGTTAGTTCATTTTCGTTTCTGAAGATTTATCCGTTGAGGAAATGAATATCCGTTGATTTTTCTTTCATTTCAAATTCTGAAGAACAAACCGTTGAGGAAAATGACCCCGTTTGTTCATTTTCGTTCTGAAGAATATCCGTTGAGGGAAATGTATATCCGTTTAGTTAATTCCTTTATTTTCCATTTCCGAAGAACCCGTTGAAGAAAATGACCCTGTTCGTTCATTTTCGCTTCTGAAAAATATCCGTTGAGGAAAATAATCAGATTATGTTTTACATATCTTTGATGGCTATTTGAAACAAAGTCATAGACAGACTCCTACGAATTAATTTCGGGACGAAATTTCCTAAAGTAGGGGAGACTGTAACACCTGTGTCATTTCAACCATCAAACAAATGCCCAACCAGTGAAATATTGTATTTCATACTTGGGACTTGTATAAATATGTGTATTTTGTGCACATATCAACTCTTGTTCGATTTCAAACTCTAAATCGCTTTCTGGAAGGTTATACGCGCACTAATACGTAAATATAACCAGTTTAATGCAACGAACACTCCGGAATAGTGAAATAGGCTTAACATACCTTAAATAACCTATACATAACTTAGATATAAGTTTTGGAAGGTTTGGTGTGGTGAAATCAAAGTTAATTCGCTTACAGGGACTAAAGTTGACAAACTGCGAAAGTATGCCAATTTGAACTGTAACAGACATTCCGGAACATGACCATAAGTTAAACACACCTTAAATATCCTTTACATAGCTTAGAAATAGGCTTTGAGGGGTTTGGTGTGCTAAAATAAACTTTTGGAACATTCAGGGACTAAAAGTGTCAAAAAGTGCACAAGTTTGCATTTTCGCGCATAACTTACGTTCTGAATACATCTGGACATCCAAAAATTTATGTAAGCATGACTACATTATATTTTAGTGTTCGCCTTAAGAAAAATCCATTCGTCGCGTCATTTGGATCGTTTTACGCGCTTATGCGCATTCTGTCGTAATTAACCGAACATCGCGTTCGTACGGCCAAACGAACCGACATCCGAGATATTTTTGAACACATTTTAAGTTCCCTATACTTTAACTTCATTTTAGAGCTTTGAAATGGGGTTAACGGGCCTTAAACGTGTCAAAAATGGGCTGATTGCATTGCAGGGACCAAAACTGTAAATCTGCCAAAGTGTTACCTTACGGACCTCAACATTGGCAGCTTTGAGGTCCGTAAAGCAAGTTCTGACCAGATGCAGAGTACTTAACAGCCTGTTTTCAGCTGTTTTGCACTCCTAATCTCTCTTCCACATGTTGATACCTTATGGTGGGTGGCCAATTAACCTACCATAAGCTTCCGACACTTGTACGGGTGAGATCAAGGCACGTTTCCCGATAAACGATCCTAACGGTGGCGCATTTACTATAAATACCCATCCATACTCAACACAAAAACCCACTAGAATCTGATTGAGGAGCTCTAAGTTGAAGCCTTCGCTTCATACCTGAGCTATTCGATCACGATTAGCATTCGGGGACCCTTCGTAAGTATTCTTTCGTTCTTTTCCTTATTTTTACTGCTTTTCGAGTCAGAAAGTCAAACTTTGTTTGACTTTCAGCGTTGACCAGTAATGGTCAATGCGAAGTTCGTTTGAACTTCGCAACGTGATTGTAATCACGATGGTTATAGTCCTTTGGGACTATGCCTACTGATTACCACGTTGTCTAGGGTCGTAGGGTAAGCGATCTGATAAATCGCTTATACCTCGAACCCGACCCAGTTTGGTCGATCATTAGGATCCGACCAAACACATTAGGTGACCATAGTAGGTAGGGAATAACCTTCCGAGGTTATACCCTATGGTCACATCGTTTAAGTAGTTGTATGATAGGTAGTTTATATGCCTTAGGTAAATTACCAGAATACCCTTTTCATGTATAATTGGTAATTAAACATATGTAACCTAAACCTTTGTCACATAACTGATTATGTAATATGTTTAGGCATATAATACTTGTCATAGGGCTAGTTAGGCGGTTCGAACGCGTTTCACGCGAACGACGCGTTAAAGTAGCACAAGCTACCTAAACGGGTCGTAGACACTTAGGTTAAGTTTCATTTAGTATGTAGGCTTTGTTAAACCAAAAGACACGAGTCTCTACACTCGTTTGGTTTACAAACCCTAATGCTACCCGATCTTCCGATTTAGGTCCGGTTTATTAATGTAGCTACCTATACTAGGTGCCGTTTGATATCCGCGATCTCTAGCATTGTTTAGTTGTTACTCAAGGACTACTGAGCAATCTCAGGTGAGTACATAGACCCCTCTTTCACTGTTTTCCAAACTGTTTTGGGGTGGAACACATGTGCCTACTTGTTACTTTCATGCTTTCCTGTTTTGACATCATATACTTGCTATGTTCATTAGTACATTATAGTACATGATTTCATTACATCTCATGCTATGTATGCCCATTGTGTGCGTACTTAGTACATTGTTTTACATTACATTTTATGCTATGTATGCCCATTGTGTGCGTACTTAGTACATTGTTTTACATTACATCTCATGCTATGTATGCCCATTGTGTGCGTACTTAGTACATCGTTTTTCATTGCTTTTCTGTTGCATATGCTTATCCAGCATATGAACACATTTTACTACATATTGAACCGTTGTAATCATCTGACTGTGATCCGTTGATATCTGTGAACCGTTTGTATCTGTGAACCGTGTGAACCGTATTTGACATAGACATTTCGGCATAGACATTTTAACATGATTGACATTTGATCATGCATTTTCCCACAAAACATAACTTTGATTTAAACCAAGTTTTACTTCAATACTTTGTTTTTGTGTATATGGTTTAGTTGAGACATTTCACTTGCCATACATGATATTTTGACATAGACATTTGACATGGATATTTGACATAGACATTTGACATGGATATTTGACATAGACATTTGACATGGATATTTGACATAGACATTTTGACATTGGTTTGGTTTGATTAAGTGATTAAGTAACGATACGTGTGTAATATGATACAAGCATGGTGGATACGCCGCTGGTACTTCCTATATATAAGTGTTTGTATGGTATTACATATTGTAGCGTTATTTGAATCATTTCAGTTTGATACATATAACATTTTATACAAATAACATACTTTTCACAAGACATTGTTTTACAAACAACTTATCTTATACATACCCATTTTACTATGGTTATTCATTTAACCATACATTATTCACTTATTTTATACATATCATCTGAACTCATTGTTTTTCAAATGATTTACAAAACAAAGCAAATTACAAGGTTCATGACTAAACATTTTCTCAAACATAAGTCATGGAACCTATTTTCACAAAACCTATGTATCTCACAGGCATTTTTATGCTGACGTACCTATTTTCACATGTGTTTTTCAGGAACTGTTGCATAAGATGATCAAGATACATATAGGCAGACTTTGGCTTTAGTGACAATAAAAGATGCAAGACTAGTTAATTTTGTTGTATTTCCTTGATTGATTAGACATTGTAACACTTTTAATCAATAAAACGAAACTTCAATTGCCATGGATTTGAAACAATTAATTCTGTTACAACACTCCCCGACATTTCCGCCACGTTTTGTATGTTCCACGTGGTCGGGGTGTGACATCCGGCACAAAAAAACCCCGGGTGATGGAAACTACCGATCACCAAGCTAAAATAAATGATTGAATGTTTACAACTTCGGATAGTAACGAGCTAGGTACAAGGATCACTACGGTGGAATGTGTAAAAAGTGTATGAAATTGCTAGGTGTTTGAATGAGAGCTTGTATGAGTGTGTGTAACTGCAAAAATGACTAAGTGTTTTTCTACTAGCTCGTTACTCCCTTTTAAAATAGAAATAACCACCTAAACTAACTATCCGACTTTCGTGCCAAGCCTCCACGTTCTCCACAACGTCTATTTTTGGTCAAGCACGTGCAGAATAGTTTAGGAATATTCTCCAGGAATGTCGCCAAGACCTGGTCAAGCTCGTTATACCTGCGAGATAGTACAATACATAAATAAACAATCGTCAGTACGAGGATCCTTAAAGTGATCCATGATCCTGATCCTGAAGCTCTTCTGAGGATCACCACCTGTCACAGAAGTAAGGATCACCAGTTAGGATAACAAATAAGGATCACTAATTGTGAGAAAATCCTCCCCTAACAATTGTCCCCAAAATATAAGGAGTGAAATTGTAAAATTAGCGAGTTATGTTTTCTTGATCTTATCCGTAACAAACTAACGGATATATAGCCGTTAAAATAGAACTAGCCGTTGCGATGATGATGTCACGGAAGTGACAATCCTGCAAAATCATAATTATAAATAGAGATATAGATAGGATCATTATGCATTTAAATTCGAAAGAAACTCCCTTTATAATCTCAGTTGAAGATCAATCAGGTATTTCTTTCTCCTCTTTCTTCCTCTCTTACTCTGTTTTTCATCTTTATCTCCGTCACTTCGAAAATGTTGCTCCGAAGTTCTCCGGCCAAGGATCACAAAAAGGATAGCCCTTTGAAGAGTCAAAAGATCATCAAAGACTCAGTGAACGAGAGGTGTTGCTTTAACGACGCACAAGTAGATAACATCCGTCACCGTTTTCCGGCGAATGTCTTTTTCAAACCCTTCGATCCAACTGTTCTGAGCGACTACGTTTCTGATACATGGGTTTCCTTTCCAGTCACTCCATTTGCTATAGGGTACACCTATCCTTTCCCGGAGTTCACACAATCCTTCTTTTCCCTTACCGGCATATCTTACATTCAAGCCATGCCGATGATTTGGAGGGTTTTATACACCCTAGAGAGGATCATTGAGCAGGAGGGTCTTGATTTAGGAATGTCAGAACTGGCGGAGTTGTATGATCTTACTACCTTCGGTTCTCACCGTTATTTGTTCAAACGAAAACCCAGTGCAGATCATCCTCTTCTCAATGTCACCAAAAACGACAAAGATTGGAAGCGTCGCTTCTTCTTTGTAAGAAGGGATACCATTTCAGATGGAGAACACTTACCAAGAACATGGTCCACCCATGGTAGGCCGGAGGATCCTGGGAAGGATCACCAGATGGTCATGTTTTTGTAATATGATCACTAACCCCTTCTTTGTCTTGTGTCATGCAGCCATCTCTGTTTCATATCTCATCACAACACCCGCAACCAGAGAAAGACTTGCTGCTTTCTGGGGACTCGACCCTGAAACTAGAACTTTTAAGACAATAACCCAAGACTCACAGGAGGTATCCTCAGGCTCTGTCACAATGTCAAGTAAGTATCCTTGTTTAAAATTTAAATAAATAGTTAAATGTATATTAAGAAAAGATACTTATCTTGTTTTGGTTGTGTAGGTGCTGGAAAATCTGCCAAAGCTGCTTCAAGGTTCAGTGTCACCGATCTCACCACTGTCAAATCCTCCAAAAGAAAGGTCCCTACTAGCCCGACAGCCTCAATCCCCAAGGCACCCCTCAAAGGGAAGGGAATCAAGAAGAGAAAAACTTCTGAGGCTGAGGATTTGCAGGGTCTGCCCTTAATTCGCCACCAGTTCCTCGAGTACTTCAATGATGTAAGGATCACTTTCTCTGCTTGTATATCCTGCTGATCTAAGGATCACTTGCTCTTGAACTGCTTTATCCTTTTCTTTTGCATAAATTTGCTGAGATCGAGGATTACGTCGGCCATGTTGAGGATCAAGATAAGAAGATTGCCGACCTCCAGCAGGTTGCTGTGCTCAAGGATCTTGCACTTGCTGATCTTCAGAAGGAACTCCAGGATACCAAGCAGAAGATGGCTAAGGTGCTGGTTAACTTTGACTATGAAAGGCAGGAGATCACAGATGATGCTAAAGTTTCTGCCGCCATAGCAATGTACAAAACCAAGCTTCAAATGGCCTCGGAAGCTCAGGATCCTGCCTTTGACAAAAGTAGCTGGGAAATTGAAGAATGGAAGGCAAGACTGGCTGAATTGGGTGATGAAGAGGAGGCTGAGGAGATTCTAGCAATTGAGGCTAGTGGCAGCGGGTTGAAGGATAAAGCTGAGGATGCAGCGGCTGGTGGTGATGATGATGCAGCGAAGGTGTGAGCTGCAAAAATGGGCGATGATGGAAATTTCTAGACGTGGCCGGAGCCCATTTTTTATGGTTTGGTAGTTTTTTTTTGGTTGTTGATGTTTTTGAACAATGGTGGGTCTGTAATAACTCTAAACAATAGTTCTTAGGTTTAAGGATCATGCATGATCCTTTGGACAATAGGCAGGATTGCAATTGGTGGAGGGATCCTCTGTTTGGGGGATGAAGCCATTGTGATCCTGCCGCCTTTATATTCCTGCACTACCTTTGAACTCATTATCATGGACACCCTTTACCTACCCCAGTGGACGGGCCACGTTTTGCTGGTAGATGCTCGGGTAGGTAATTTTGACAACCTTTAAAGGGTTAGCCTTATGTTAATAAATAAAAACTTAACCTTTTGTCGCTTATCACGTGTTGTTATCCTTTTTAGTATGTTACTTTCCAACTGTTGTAATGTTCATTCTGTTTATACTTATCAAGCCTTGAAAAATTAGAAAAGATATCCAAAAAGTTTAGGATATGAACAAGGATCACATATCCCATAACCGATAGGTTTTAAAAAGTGATATGATTTAAGAAATACAAGTTCAGTTGTCAAGTATAAGGGTTATTTAAAAGAATAATGAATAAAATCAAAAGAGTTAAGGATCATACCTGAGGATCCAAGTTAGAATCCTAACCATAATAAGGATAACTATAAGATAAACCTTAGAGTGAAATAAGGATCAAGGATCCCTATCTGCCTATCTTCAAGGACCTGAAATAGAGCATAACTTGGGACTAAGCCAATATAAGAAAAGAGTTAGCAACTGGGGACAAGCCCAAGGATAACTGGGGACAAGCCCAAGGATAACTGGGGACAAGCCCAAGGATAACTGGGGACAAGCCCAAGAATAACTGGGGACAAGCCCAAGGATAACTGGGGACAAGCCCAAGGATAACTGGGGACAAGCCCAAGGATCGTATGTAAACTGGAGTATGGCCCTAACTGGCGACTATCCAAACTTAGTGACATGAAGATGCCAAAACCTTAGCTAACGTGAAAACGTTAGAAACCTTATGAACGGATGTATGGTACGTCTACCATTATACGTAGGATCCTAAGTATAGCCAGAACAATGGAATTATCAGCCCCTAGAACGAGTACTGGTCCCAAAGCCTTGAACTATACCAGGATCATCGTGCGCTACAGGCGGAATCTGGGGACAAGCCCAAATAACTGGGGTTAAACCCAAAAGACGGATTGCTTCTGTGGATAACCAACGTTGTGCTAAAGATACCTGAACTTTCAAAACTTGAACTCACGTGAGAGATGGATAAAGGATACATGATCCTTATCCTTATATGAGAAAATAAAGAAATGAAATAGTTCAAGATTAGGATATTACCTGAGTAAGGATCACCGATACTTTGAGGATCCTTTAAGGATATCCCTATCGTGAGGATCACCTATGCCATAAGGATCCTGCTTACATGAAATATTTCTTCAAGTGGACAGCATTCCAAGCTCTTGGTAGCAAATCACCTTCCATGGTTAGCAATCTATATGCCCCCTTTCCTGCTTCAGCTTCAATCAAATAAGGGCCTTCCCATTTTGGAGCCAATTTTCCATCAGCAGGATTGGTGGTATTCTGAAATGCTTTCCTTAACACCATATCTCCAACTTGAAACCTCCTGATCCTGACATTTTTGTTGTAAGCACCAGCCATTCTTTGTTGATAACTGGCCATCCTTATCCTAGCCATATCCCTGATTTCTTCAATAGTATCCAGATCTTGAGCCAAGTTTTCATCATTTTCCTCAGGATCACGGGTACTTGTTCTAGCAGTAGGAACCACCATTTCTGTTGGGATCACCGATTCTGCCCCAAACACCAAAGAGAATGGTGTTTGACCAGTAGCATTCTTAGGGGTTGTCCTGTCAGCCCAGAGCACATAGGGTAGTTCTTCTGCCCATTTCCCTTTCTTGGATCCAAGCTTCTTCTTCAAATTGTTGATGATGATCTTGTTGGATGATTCTGCCTGGCCATTAGCTTGTGGGTGGACTGGTGTTGAAGTTATCATCTTAATCCCCCAGCTGTCACAAAAGTTAGTGGTTCTGCCCCCAATAAATTGGGAACCATTATCACATATAATCTCGGAAGGAATTCCAAATCTAGTTATAATATTTCTTTTAATGAAGGATATAACTTCCTTTTCTCTGACTTGGGCAAAAGCTTCAGCCTCTATCCACTTGGAGAAGTAATCAGTCATAGCTAACATAAATACTTTCCCACCAGGTGCCTTAGGGAGCTTTCCAACTATATCCATACCCCATCTCATAAATGGCCAAGAGGAGGATATAGGATGCAATAATTCAGCTGGTTGATGAAGGATATTGCTGTGTCTCTGGCAAGGATCGCATCTTCTGGCATACTCCACAGCATCTTTCTTCATGGTTGGCCAGTAGTATCCTGTCCTCAGGATCCTTGAGAATAATGCCCTGCCCCCAGTGTGGTTTCCACAATCTCCTTCATGGAAGTCTTTTAAAACTTCTTGAACTTCAGGATCCTCAATGCATCTCAAGTATGGTCCTGCAAGAGATCGTCTATACAACATATTATTTATAATTGTGAATTGAGATACCTTAGATTTGAAAGCCCTAGGGTTTTCTCCTGTAGGAATCTCTCCATGTTGTAAGTATCTCATAATTGGTGAGATCCATGATCCTGATCCTGAATAGGATTGAGTATCCTCACTAGGGATAACTACGGAATCATTTCCTATCTCCATAGTCTGGTGATCCTGGATAGCCGGGGTCAGGATATGGATAATAGGAATCTTGATATCCTCCGGGATCTTCAAGGATGATCCTAAGTTAGCCAATGCATCAGCTTCTGTATTTTCTTCCCTTGGTACCTGTGACAAACTAAAGGAAACAAAAGAGAGTGCCAAACTTTTGACTATCTCCAAATATTTGGTTAGCTTTTCACCTTTAACAGCATAGGATCCATTAAAGTGGTTTGTAATTAACAAAGAATCTACATGTACCTCAAGATACCTGATTCCCATATGCTTAGCGATTTGCAAACCAGCAATTAAGGCTTCATATTCAGCCTCATTGTTAGTGGTTTGGAACTCACAAGCTATAGAATGGGGTATTATGTCCCCCTGTGGCGATTTTAGTAGTATTCCAAGCCCTGTGCCTTTGACATTTGAGGATCCATCAGTATAAAGTATCCAAGGATCCTTGGTCTCTTCTAGCTGCTGGACTTCTAGCTCAGCTTCTTCTTGTAAATCACTACTGAAATCAGCCACAAAGTCAGCTAATGCTTGGGATTTGATGGCTGTCCTAGGCTCATATCTTATATCATATGCACTCAATTTCACTGCCCACTTAGCCATCCTTCCTGACATCTCTGGTTTCCTGAGGACATTCTTAATTGGAAAATTAGTTTTAACAATGATAACATGAGTTTCAAAATAATGTCTTAACTTGGTAGATGCCATTATTAATGCAAGAATAAGTTTTTCAAGGTGTGAATACCTGGATTCGGCATCAAGTAAACTTTTACTTACATAATAGACAGGATGTTGTGTACCTTCATGATCCTTAACAAGGACCACACTTACTGCTTTTGAGGATACTGCAAGATACAAGGATAACACATCGCCTTTTTCTGGTTTCATCAAGGATGGGGCTGAGGATAAGTAATCTTTGAGTGCTCTCAAAGCATTTTCGTGCTTCTCGATCCACTCAAATTTCTTGTTCTTCTTTAGGATATCATAGAATTCTTCGCACTTCTCCGAGGATTTGGATATAAATCTGTTCAAAGCTGCTATCCTGCCTGTTAGCCTTTGAACATCCTTAGCATTGGCCAGAGATTTGATGTTCACTATTGCTTTGATTTGTTCCGGGCTAGCTTCAATGCCTCTCTTAGTCACCATGTATCCTAAGAATTTACCTGCTTTAACACCAAAATGACATTTTGAAGGATTAAGCTTCATATTATATTTGTCAAGGATATCAAATGCTTCCTCCAAATCCTTTAGGTGATCCTCAGCTCTTATGGATTTTACCACCATATCATCTATGTAAACCTCCATAGTTTGTCCGATCTGATCCTTGAACATCATATTCACCAGCCTTTGGTACGTTGCACCTGCATTTCTCAATCCGAACGGCATAGCAATATAGCAATATATACCAGTTGGAGTCATGAAGGCTGTATCCTCTTGGTCGGATGGTTCCATTTGGATTTGTTGAAATCCAGATGAAGCATCCATAAAAGTTAACAGTTCATGACCCGCAGTTGCATCCACCATGGAGTCAATGTGGGGTAAAGGGAAAGGATCCTTGGGACATGCCTTATTTAAATCGGTAAAATCGACACATACCCTCCACTTTCCGTTTTTCTTTTGGACAACAACCACATTGGCCAACCATCTTGGATACTTGACCTCTCTAATCATACCTGCCCGGAGCAATTTTTCTACCTCTTCCTGGATAATGGCGTTCCTTTCCGGTGCAAACTTCCTTCTCCTTTGATGGATTGGTCTGAAGGATCTGTCGATGCCGAGTTTATGGGTGATAACATCTTTGGATATACCAGTCATGTCTTCGTGTTTCCATGCAAAGGTAGTCTTTCTCCTTTTGAGGAAGGATACGAGGTCTTCTTTCATTTCGCCAAGGATCCCTGATCCGATATAGATTTTGGATTCAGGATCATCGGGATCCATGAGGATTTCTACCACATCCTGCTCTCTGGCCTCCAAGACATTCCTTGGAGGATACCTTGATTGCTATTGCTCCCTTGACTTCGAGGCTGGTTTCATCGATGAAGTATAGCAATTCTTAGCCTCCTGCTGATCACTATCAATCTTTACTATTCCCCAAGGACTAGGGAGCTTCACACATTGATGGTAAGTAGACGGGACTGCTTTCATATCGTGTATCCAGGGCCTGCCAAGGATAACATTACAACAAGATAAACAGTCAATAACACAGAATTTTTGATAAGAGTGTAAGCCTTCAATATATATTGGGAGTTTAATGTCCCCCAGGGTGTTCTTAGTTTCGCCACTAAATCCCACGAGCACGGAGGATCTTGGTATGATCTCTGATTCAGGGATACCCATCTTCTTTAGAACATCAAGCTGGATAATGTTCACTGAACTTCCTCCGTCTATAAGGATCCTGCGGACAAAATGGTTAGATATGAAAAGAGTAATAACTAAACCATCGTGATGAGGATCCTGGATATCAACACGATCCTCTTCGTCGAAGGTTATGACTTTTCCTTCGGAGACACTTGATGTTCGAACTGGTCTTTCTCCATTATCCATTTTAGTTTCCTTTGCATGCCTTTTAGCTGCTGAGAAGGATGTGCCACAAATGTCGGATCCTCCAGAAATAAAGTTTATCACTTGTGCATCTGCTGGAGGAGCTGGAGCCTTCTCAGGGATCCTTTCAGGATCCTGAGTCCTTGACTTTTTTCTTCCCAACAACTCTTTTAGATGCCCTTTGCTCAACAAATATCCAATTTCCTTTCTTAATGCAATGCATTCTTCTGTGAGGTGCCCAAAATCTTCATGATATGCACACCACTTTGATTTATCCTTACTTGCAGCCGGCCTATCATTCTTTCTCGGCCATCTAGCTTTATCACCTAGGTTCTGCATAGCAAGGATTAGTTCATTGTTATCAACACTAAAGCAATATTCAGAAATTGGAGGATAATCTTCGTCATCCTCTTCTTGATCAATAGAGTGCACGTTCTGGTTATCAGATCTGTTGTAGGATCTGAACTTGTTGTTCCTGAATGAGGATCCTTGCTTATCCTGCTTTGAGGATCCTGTTATCCTCTCCTGGATCCTCTTGTCATCCTCTAGCCGAATGTACCTAAGGGCCCGAGTTCTTACCTCATCTAGGTTCCTGCATGGTGTCATAACAAGATCATCATAAAATAACGAATCCCTAAGCAATCCCATTTTGAAGGCCTCAACAGCCGTGGCTATATCTAAGTTAGGAATGTCTAAGGATTCTTTACTGAATTTGGTAATGTAATCCCTTAATGATTCATTATGACCCTGGGTTATCCTATATAAATCACTAGTTAATCGTTCAAATTTTCTACTACAAGAAAACTGATTATTAAACAAGTTAACTAGGTTAGCAAATGAGGTAATAGAATAGGGAGGAAGACTTAGCAGCCATTTGAGAGCTGATCCAGTAAGAGTGGATCCGAATCCTTTGCACAGGCATGCTTCCTTTAACCTTTCTGGGATTGGATTGATCTCCATCCTCTCCCTGTATTGTGCTATGTGTTCTTCAGGATCTGTTGAGCCATCATACAGCTTCATTGTAGGCACATGGAACCTCTTGGGTATCTCAGCATCACAGATTGGTGGTGCAAAACGAGATATCTTATGGCTCCCATCTGCAATCTCTGGGATAGGTTTGACTACTCCCGGGACACTTGATATCATATCCTTTAGCTTTTGCAATTCTCTGGCCATGGCATGATTGATACCTGGATCCTGCATAAGACCTTGGTTAGTAGTATAAGAATTGTTAAAAGTGTTACCTCCCATTGGATTCAAGTTAGGGAGAGTGGATGTTAATCCATATTGTTGGGGCTCTGGAATGATCGAGGGACCAGTAGAAGCGTTGGTCTGCATTGGAATAAAATCTCCCTGATGGACATCTGAACTTCCTGTTTGCAAGCTCCTCAAGGATCCTGGCATCTGGAAGGATCCCTGAAACTGGGACGATCCTGGAACGAAGAAGGATCCTTGAACCTGGGATGATCCTGGAATGAAGGAGGATCCTTGAACCTGGGATGATCCTGGAGCGAAGGAGGATCCTTGAACCTGGGATGATCCTGGAACGAAGGAGGATCCTTGAACCTGGGATGATCCTGGAGCGAAGGAGGATCCTTGAACCTGGGATGATCCTGGAGCGAAGGAGGATCCTTGAACCTGGGATGATCCTGGAACGAAGGAGGATCCTTGAACCTGGGATGATCCTGGAACGAAGGAGGATCCTTGAACCTGGGATGATCCTGGAACGAAGGAGGATCCTTGAAACTGCTGCACTCCTGAACTTGTGAGGGATCCCATATGCTGAGGATAGGATCCCGCTGGCTGGAAAAGTGAACCTGATGCATGGGTCATTGTTGTTGTTCCGTAGTGCACTCCTTTTGGTCCACCCACATATTGAATGTCTGGAGCCACTGATGGCTGAGAAGTAATCACCGGAGTATCAAAATTCAAAGATCTGGGCATCAGTGGGGAGCGATTCTCTGCCGTTTTCTTCTGTTTCTTAATTTCGTCAATCTCCCGGAGGATCCTTTCGTTGGTTTTATCCTGCTCTTGTGCATGATTCCTCATCTGCAAAATCAAGGCATAGAGATCATTAGTAGTAGGATTAGTTGAAACAGAAGAAGTATGTGGTTTTGAGAAAATGGGAGTCGGTTTCTTCGCAGCATTCTCAGTATTCTTCTGGGATCCAGAAGGTGGTGGAGGCAAAGGAGGAACACCTTGTGAAGAAGTGAATGAGGGCATCAAGTTTGAAGCATTCTTCGATGAGGAAGCCATCTGCTTGGTTGTAGCGAACCGAATTAAGCACAGAAATGAGTATTTTCTTAAGGACGAAGCACCAACTGCCCCACGGTGGGCGCCAAACTGTTTTGGTCAGAAAATCTGATGAGGATATTGCAACCAAACTCTTTGTTTAGGGGAATGATGCTTAAAATATGTAACAGCGATGAGGATCGCTTCAATGTAAAGTGCATAAACAACACAAGGATTTATACGGGGAAAAAGCCCTTGATCAAGAGTTGATCTCCGGCACAAAAAACCCCGGGTGATGGAAACTACCGATCACCAAGCTAAAATAAATGATTGAATGTTTACAACTTCGGATAGTAACGAGCTAGGTACAAGGATCACTACGGTGGAATGTGTAAAAAGTGTATGAAATTGCTAGGTGTTTGAATGAGAGCTTGTATGAGTGTGTGTAACTGCAAAAATGACTAAGTGTTTTTCTACTAGCTCGTTACTCCCTTTTAAAATAGAAATAACCACCTAAACTAACTATCCGACTTTCGTGCCAAGCCTCCACGTTCTCCACAACGTCTATTTTTGGTCAAGCACGTGCAGAATAGTTTAGGAATATTCTCCAGGAATGTCGCCAAGACCTGGTCAAGCTCGTTATACCTGCGAGATAGTACAATACATAAATAAACAATCGTCAGTACGAGGATCCTTAAAGTGATCCATGATCCTGATCCTGAAGCTCTTCTGAGGATCACCACCTGTCACAGAAGTAAGGATCACCAGTTAGGATAACAAATAAGGATCACTAATTGTGAGAAAATCCTCCCCTAACACCCCCCCCCCCCCCATCTATTTATAGTAAAACAAATATAACAAACTATCCTAAATAACCGCGATCCAGCGAATATTCCTCACTCGAACGTTGTAGACCTGGTCTTTCGGGTTCAACGTCTCTCCCATAACAAACATGCCCTAGTCTTGAGGAGATGAAGTCCATCTGACCGTTAGCAAACCCCAGCCTTTAACCTGCACGTGGTTAATTCAATCAACCTCAGGATATCACCCAGGATGTTAGCAATATCCCCGTCCAGTATCCTGGTCACAAATAAACAATTAGAAGCATGATATTGATCAAGATATGTACGCTCAGAAAATGACCCATAACATTAATAACAATGGATTTTGTTACTAAATTACCCAAAACAAGAAAAGGTAATGATACAATCTAGGTGATTGTAGACAGGCTAACCAAGTCAGCTCATTTCCTACCAATGAAAGAAACCTTCAGTATGGAACAGTTAGCTAAGCTATATGTAAATGAAATAGTTTCATTACATGGAATTCCTCTATCAATTGTTTCTGACAGAGATAGTCATTTTACCTCTCATTTTTGGACAAGTTTCCAAAAGGCAATGGGAACCAAGTTGAATCTAAGCACCGCTTATCATCCTCAAATGGACGGACAAAGCGAAAGGATAATTCAGACACTGGAAGACATGCTTAGAGCTTGTGTAATTGATTTCGGAAGTAATTGGGACGATCATTTACCATTAATAGAATTTTCTTATAATAATAGTTATCACACAAGTATCAATGCTGCACCATTCGAAGCACTGTATGGACGAAAGTGCCGAACGCCAGTCTGTTGGGCAGAAATTGGAGAAAAGCAATTATCTGGACCAGAGATAGTACAAGAAACAACAGACAAGATCATTCAAGTCAAGGAATGACTGAAAGCAGCACATGATCGACAAAAGAGCTATGCAGATAACAGACGCAAGCCGTTGGAATTTCAAGTAGGAGATAAAGTGTTAGTGAAAGTCTCTCCTTGGAAAGGAGTGGTAAGATTCATCAAAAGGGGAAAACTAAGCCCAGGTATGTTGGACCTTTTGAGATTATTAGAAGAATAGGACCTGTAGCCTATCAGCTACAACTGCCAGAGGAAATGGCAGGAATACATGATGTATTTCATGTATCTAATCTCAAGAAATGCTTAGCTGATGAATTACTAGTAGTACCTCTTAAGTATATAGAGGTAAATGAACAACTTAAGTTTGTAGAGAAGCCTCTAAAAATTGAAGACAGGAAAGTTAAGAATCTCAAACACAAGAGATTAGTTCTGGTCAAAGTGAAATGGGACTCCAAAAGAGGACCAGAGTACACATGGGAGCTTGAATCAGAAATGCAAAGGAAATATCCACACATGTTCCAATAGATCTCGAGGACGAGCTCTAAAATAAGGTGGGGAGGATATAACAACCCTCCTAAATAATTTCGACACCCTAATATATTTTAAAATGCCCTTATATGTCTCAATATGTACCCCGTATGTGAAAACCGAGCCTAAAATACCTTTAATTTTGCAAAAATAAAATAAAAACAAATTTCAAAGGGTCGTCATGGGGCGCGAAGACCTTAGTCGTCTTCTACGCGGGCCGCGACAGCTTGTCTACGAGGTGAAGCCCGGTGACGACACGTTTCACCACTCGTGTAAAGCCTAGTGGCGAGTCAGCCAAGCTAGGGCCTACCCTAGCTGGCCTCACGGGCAGTGAAGGCCCTGAAGGATTGCTACGCGGGGCGCGACAAGGTCCGAGATCAGCCCTATAAATTGCCTCGAGCGGCCTTCAGTTCACGTCGCTCAAAATCTTTCTTTCTCTCTCAATTTCTTTATAGTCAAAGTAATTTACGGGTATAATACCCCCCTAATTAACGAAGTTCTGCCCCGTTGTAAGTATTATAACCCCGGTTACGTATTAGATACGCTGCCTGATTGATCCAGGGTTCCGTAACGGCCGTCGAGGTTCTGCCCGACGTAGTCGTTGGAATGCCGTCTCGGGGAGGGTATTACTAATGTAAATATTAAGGGTTATTATACTAACACGTGTGCATTTTTGTAATTAAGAGATAATTACCAGGAAACCCTTAAAGGAAACCCTAAGACAGCAATGTGAGTAATCTCCTTTTTGTAAACTGTTTTTACAAAAACCTTAAATATTTTACAATGTGATTAGCAGTGATTGAGTCTTTGTAAATCTTCAATTATTGCCGGTATGTTGGGGTTTTGTATACAAAATGTGGAACACGTTACCCTTAGACAAAGAGTTAGCCAATGTGTAATATGACCCACCAGTCAGGAGTGACAGTACTGAATGAGTAATTGTGTAGATGTAAACATTATAATCGCTCTCAATACTGTGAAAATTGATAAAACTCTTCTTGATTAAATTGGGATTCACGCACCAGTATTTCCCACTGACAAAATGTTTTTAAACGCGTTTCAGGTAACAAAATGTGAAAGCCAAATGGACAGCACTAAAGGCTTGGAAAAGTGGCTATAAAAGTTAACTAAATAAAAGAAGATGTTTTATTCAATAAGATAGAGATTTTCCCTATGAAAATGTTTGTAATGAAACGTGGGTTTTATCCCAATATATTTATATAAAGTGTGGTATTTACTCTAATAAAATATTTCCTAACTACGGTCCTGATATAATTTCCGCTGCCAAAATGATAAACACCGATACCACCAAAACTGGCCTCGCGGTCGTCCGTTCCCGGGACAGATAGGGGACAGGGGTTGTGACATATAGCTAATGTAAATTGGGTTATTTTACTAACACTTGTGCATTGTTTAATTTAATAGATTATAACCAGGAAGTCACCAGCAGTAGTGTTATCTAAAAATAGCAATGTGAGTACATTAACTTTTTGTAAACTATTTTTACAAAAACCTCAATTGTTTTAAAGTGTAATTTAACAGTGATTGCGTATTTGTAATTCTACAATTACTGTCGGTATGTGGTGTTTTGTATACATTACTTGTTACTAATACTAAGAATAGTAACATGACCACAAGTCAGGATTGACAGTACCGTGCGTGGTAATTTGGTAGATATAAACAAATGTAATTGCGGATGTCCTCAATACTGTAAAGATATAAATTGTTTTGATTAAATTGGGATGCAATCACCAGTATTTCCCACTGTCAAAATGTTTTAAAACGCGTTTCAGGTAACAAAATGTGAATGGCAAATAGAAGCCAGCTGGAGAGCACTGGAGGCTTGGAAAAGTGGCTATAAAAGTTACCTAAACAAGAAAGACGTTTTATTTCAATAAAATAGAGTTTATCCCTATAAACATATTATAAATGGAAATTTGGGTTTTAACCATGTATTTATTATTTATAAATTGAGGTGTTTTACTCTGATAAACTATTTCCTAACTACGGTTCTGATGTAAATTTTCGCTGCCAATTTAAATAAACACCGATACCACTAGATCTGTGAGCTCGCGGCCGCCCGCCTCCCGAGGCAGGGGTCGGGGGTTGCGACAAAAGGTTTTCAAGCATATGATAAGAAAACGGCTGATATGATTATACATCAACGATACCAAATGTTGAAGGTTACAAACCACAACAATATATTTAGTTTACATGTCCCAAATTTAAAGCACCATGTTTATAGACACACGACCAAAATAAATATTCTTTTGAAATTATCAAGTATTTGCCAAATATATCCCATATACAATGAGATATACTAGTCAAAACTCGCAAAAAGGTGTCGTCCATGATGCGTGCTTAGACTCCCAAAAGCTGCGAACCGAAGTTCACTTACCTGAAAAACATGTTTAAAACGCCAACATAGTGTTAAGTTTCAGTGACATAAATGATTCCAAAAATCATTTGATAAAATTTTTAGTATGCATAGTCTAATGAAAATCATGATGGTCAAATCATGGTCTTGCAAAACTATAACGCATGTGCCGACATAATCCCATAACCAAACCATAATGATGTTGACTCGCCACATCACCACTCAAGGCGATGCTGAACAAGTAGGATACAATATATTCGACTATTCCGTGGTCACACCACGAGTAATTGTTACTAAACCTAAATACCACCACGAAGACTTTTTAAGCTCAAAACCATCCAACTTATGCGCACACAATTGACCGAAATGGATTTCATTCCCAACTATCATACCCCGTAACCAAGCATGAATCTCCCCTGATTTTAATAGACATTTAAATAAAGTAAAAAGGGCCGTGAAAAATTACAAATTGTGTTTCGTGCGAATGCTAGCAAAAATTAAAGTGTCCAAAAATAAATCCCCGACCTACACGTGTCCTAAATTTAATAAGACACTAGGTCTAACATGTGTCTACTCGACAAGTCGTTCACCAAATTTGTTTAGACATTCGAGATGTTAACCTTTTATTAGAAGCATTAAACATTACGATGCGTTGGTGGGTGATTATCCAAATATTTATACATATATATATATATATATGTGTGTGTGTGTGTGTGTATTATCACGAATATATATAATATCACACATTGTCACATAATACCGGGACCTAGTCCTAAAACCACAAATACGATCAAAATAAATATATATTTCACGAACAAAATACTATATTTATTTCCCGTGGAATGACGTCCACAAAACCTTCCAATAAATATATATTTTATGAACAAAATACTATATTTGTTCCCAAAACCTTCCCAATACATATACATTTTACGAACAAAATACTATATTTAATTCTGTGGAACGACGTCCACAAAACCTTCCCATAATACATATTTTACGAACAAAATACTATATTTATTCCCGTAGAACGACGTCCACAAAACATATAAGTCGAACTCGACCATATATATATATATATATATATATATATAGGGGAAGGATAAATCGAAAACCCACTTAAGTTGAGAAAACTCAGAAAACCTTTGTAAAAAAACCATGTAAACTCAAGAAACATTTCTAAAAAAAATAGAAAATGTAATATACATATATTTGAACATTTTTAAAAAAGAAACACAAAAAAACACCAAGTAGTTTTTTTTAAATGTTACAAAATTTCAGGTTACATAATATATATGTCCAAAAAAATGTAACATACAAATTTTCAACATTTAAAAAAAAATAGTAAGCGTTTTTTACATTTTTTTTTCATAAATAGGTCTGTGTACATTTATATTACATTCCCTATTTTTTTTAGAAAAAAATAAAAATGTTACATATGGTTTATTTGGGTTTTCTCAACTCACATGGGTTTTGGATTTATCTTTCCACTATATATATATATATATATATATATATATATATACTAGACGTATACATGCGCGATGCGGCAGGATGACTAAGCTTAAAAAGGCTTGGTTATAACTTATTGCTCATGGGTCATACGACTAAGCTTAAAAAGGCTTGGTTAAAGTGTGTGAATAATAGTTAAGAGTGAGCTGGTTAGATCTGCCTTTTAGAATAATCCCACTCCACCTCCCCTAATGTACAAACTCCAATTTAATTACTGAATAAAAAAAATGTAAGGGGTCATTTTGGAAAAAAGAAACATCAAGATGTGCAAGTTCAGGTCAGGTAATGTTCTATTTTAGTGTCGAGCTGTCGATTAATGGCGACAACAGCGCTGACCATGATCGTGATCGTATTGGCAGGCAGGCAAGGGTGGTAAGTGGGGCAGGCCACTCGAAGCCATTCCAAGTTAATATTCATAAGACTGGCTTATTCTGACCCATTTTAAAATTTTGAGAAAAATGTTGAAGTTATTTACAATTGTCTGCATGTACAAGTCAAAGTGTCAGACGGTCAGACCTCTTGTCTGGCTAGCTTGAGTTCGGCTTCCAAAGGTGCAAGGATGGCTTCAATTAGGGGCATGCCGTCTTCTTTTTGAGCTGCGTGGACTCTTCGTAAAGTAGCTAATGCTGCAAATTGAGCTGCCATTGATGCTTTCTTCTCATCGTTGATTTTCTTGATTTCAAGATTCTAGATAACCAAAAAGTTATTTAATCATATCTGATACTATAATGAAAGAGTAAAAGTTAGAGGATAGATGTGGTTCACTCAATACCTTGTTGTCGAGAAGAGATTCGGTCAACTTCAGCTTTTCATCCACTTTTGACAGTTCTTCAGTTAGCTAAGGTATATAGGAGAGAGCAAGAACAAATGTATATCAGTGTTAACCCGAAATAAAACATCAATAAACAACCACATTCGAACATGAAAACAACCTAAATACCAAACAGAGAGTACCTAACATAATGACAATGCACACAATTTTTTTCTCAATGAACACAATATCAATGTCAAAACTCAAAACACCATATACCTCACTAAAAAGTAGCATTTGCTACATTCTACAAGTCGATTCGAAAATTCCAATTCATAGCAAACGAAAAACACCAAATCCAACGGTTACATTATGAATCAATCACACAATTTGAAACCCTAAAAATCGGAAAATATAAACACTAACCTCAGTAGCACCTAAATTATCTATAAGAGTAATCTTTTTTCCTGTAAATCAAACAAAATACACACATACATAAGTGAAAACAGAAACATGATTCGAATTGTAAATCAGGTCAAACTTAAAACTGAAAGGATGAGGAGAGTAACCTCGAAGATCTAATTCACTGTTGACGGAACCCTCAACGCCACCACCGTCTCACTACCGCCGCCGTTTCTCTGCCCGCTCTCCTCTCTCTCTCTCTCTCTCTCGCTACCATATGCTGCTTCTCTCTGTTGTTCTTTGTCTGTCTTGAATAATCGGATGAAACTTACCTTTTTCGCAACAGAAGAACCCTAGAACCCAGATTTGATTTGATGGAGAAATCAGTGGCACCCTTAAATCTCCTTCCCCCACTACCGCCGCTCGCTGACCAGAACCCTCGCTGTCCTATTCTCCTTCTCGTCTCTCTCGCTCTCCTCGTTCTCTCTATCTCTCTTTTTACAATGAAATGAAAAGAAGGCAGATTTTTAGAGGTTTTGAATTTCAAAATGAAGGCAGATTTTTAGAGGTTTTGAATTTCAAAATTTTGGCAGTAATTTGGCCGCTCAAAATTTGGATCCCTTAAGGGTATTATTGGCAAGTTACTTTTCATGTGCTTTAAACACTTGTATATTGTGCTTTAAGTATGTTTTCAACACATTGGCAAATTACGATTCCTATCCCTTGGATATGCTTTAATATATAGTATAGATATACACACTCTTAAAATAAGTATATGTTTCCAATTACGATAAGTTGTCGAAAATAATATATTACATATCATTTACATACTTACTGAAAACTTGTTTGTTTGACACGAACGTCTACAAAAACTGGTATTGATCTTGATCATATATATATATATATATGTGTGTGTGTGTGTGTGTGTGTATATGTGTGTGTGTATATATATATATATATACTGAAAGTGTAAAATACAATATTGCTTAACGTACGAGGATACGCTGTGACATTACACATGTTGTAAAATTCAAAACCCTAATCACGCATGTTGAAAAACCATAATTACGCATGTTATACTTAGGTAATGAAGCATATTATAATTATGTAATGAAGCATGTTATGGTTTTCAACATGCTTGATTATGTCTTTTCAACATGCGTGATTATGGTTTTCAACATGTGTAATTAGGGTTTTGAGTTTTACAACATGTGTAATTTCACAGCGTGCGCTCGTACGTTAAGGAATATTGTACGTTAACAGGACTCGTGCGAAACTAATAAGGTTTAGACGGACCAAAATTAAATAGCTTGTTAGGTTTAGTTAATTTGGTTAGTTTTCTAAAGGTTAATTGTTTAGGTAAGTTACTGGGTTTTAATATTATAGATTTTAATATCCTGTATCCGGTCCTCGTTGCTTATAAACTAGTGTTTTAGTGAAACAATATTCGATTCAAACAATGTTAATTCAGTGGAGCTAGCAATATTTGAGCTAATTTTATTATATGTGAGTTTATACTTTACTAGTTCACTAACTTAACAAACATTCGATTCGAACAATGTTAATTCAGTGGAACAATATTTCTAATTTTATTATATGCTAGCTTATGCTTTACTAGTTCACTAACTTAACAAACAAAAATTCAAGAAAAGTATAGTATGGGCTGTTTGGCAACTTTTGAATGGTTAAATGCTGAATCAGTAAGAGATCTGAATCATTAAGTACTGAACCAGTAAGAGGTCTGAACCATTAAAAGCCAGTATAATGCTTAACCGTTCAGAGGCAAATGTCTGACCAATTCAGATTAGAGGTCTTAACCATTCAGACTCTGTATAATTCTTAACCATTCAGAGGCAAATGTCTGAACCATTCAGACATTTGCTAGCGAAACAACGGTTTGAACCATTAATTGCTGAACCACTAAGAGATCTGAACCATTAAGAGCCCGTTTAGAAGTAAACAAACAGCCCTGAGCGTTGGTTAAGTAGTTAAAAGTATTTGTTTTATAGTGAATTTGTTTGATTTAATTAAAATAATTTATTTTGAAATTGATATATTTGGTTTTTTTTTTCATATTTACTAGTGTTAATGAATTCCTTCACTTATGGCCTAGTGATAGGAGGCTTGAGTTTTTTAATGGAGACTCAAGTTCAATTCTCACTTGTGTCATATGAGGGTGGACATAGGCAATGAAGAGTTTGATTTAGGCTTTGTGTGAGGTTGTCAGTTTGATTCCCGAGCTCACCCGGTTTTGTTTCAACCATGTGTTACATCAGAGAGTTTTGTTCTTGTGGTGGCACAACGACTCTCAAGTGACAACCGACGGTTTGGTTTTCCAGAGAAATGCCCAAAAAAACCAAACTCTTAAGCTAGCGTGACCCAATTAAGACAAAATAGCCTGGTCAGGATGGAGCAAAATAAGACTCTCCAATTTAGAGAGTATAGTAAGCTTATACATGAAGTTCTTAAAAAAGTGTTAATGAGCGTGCAACAAATAAGAACAAACGAGTAATTAAAATTCCTATTAAAAGCTCTTATAATTTATTTTTTTACTTTTTATTAAAATCAGTGAAGGTACGGGCCAAACAAGGTTCTTATTCTTAATTTAGTGTCTAAAACTCTTACAAATACAACAATTTGAACATGCTAAATTGAACCTTTTTTTATAGTAACAAACAAATGTGCCATGACAAAAACAAAAAGAAAAGTCTGAGATAGCTTTGATTACAAAATTAATATTATAAAATCATAGGCATTTACCATTAATAAAACCAGTTTACAACTCCTTGGTGTGTGAGGTAATTACAAGCCATTTTTGTCTCTTAAATTATTTCGTTTTTATAAAAAATATTTTGAGATAAATATATAATTTATGAAGTAATTTTTTAGACTAAAAAAATAAAATACAAATTGATGAAATAAAAGAAACAGGAAAAAAAAACACTTGAGAATTATGACAAATGACGTAAACCATTTACATGTTTATTAGGTATATATATAGATTGTAATTTGTTGTAAAAATGATTAGACCAATCGAACAATTATTTGACGTTAACAAATTACTTGTGATTATCATCGTTATATCAATCCTAGATTTAAAGTATATACGTACAAAGATACATATAGCTATGAAAATGAAAATGATAGGTGTGTATATATATACACAGGTATGAAAATGATAGGTGTGTAATCACACATATATATATATTATAATTATTTTCCGGAAAGGTTCAGGCGATGGCGTTCTTGTGGTACAAAATTAGGGCAAAAAGATCGGATCTCGACTGGGAAAAGTGGCATTCCTTACATTAGTCTGAGATTTTTTTTGGGTCTTGCTATTCACACACCCCCACCTACCCCTTTGTCTATTCACACACCTCCCCAGTGTCGAGCTGTGCCTAGAGTGCGGCGTTTTGGTCCGGTCAACCAGACAAAAGACTGACGGGTCTGTTGACCTGACCAAAACGCCGAGCTTTGGCTGCGTTCTGGTCCTGTCAACCAGCTAAAAGACTGACCGGGTGTCAGTCTTTTGTCTGGTTGACAGGACCAGAACGCGGCCAAAGCTCGGCGTTTTGGTCCGGTCAACAGACCCGTTAGACACCCGTCAGTTTTTGTCTGGTTAACCGGACCAAAACGCCGCGCTCTGGCCACAGCTCGACACCGGGGGTGTGTGGATAGACAACATGGGTGTGTGAATAGACATGCCCTTTTTTTTTTTGGGTCTTGCTATTCACACACCCCCACCTACCCCTTTGTCTATTCACACACCTCCCCAGTGTCGAGCTTTTCTGTTTTGTTATCAGTAGGGATAAAATATAGAAGGTGTGAATTGTTTGTAGCTGGGTGTTGCTGTTTTAGCAACTTGCTAGAAGCAGTAGGTCTGTCTGTGTATATAATTGTGGTGTCCAATAAAATTTTCAGCGGTTCAAACAAAAATATATATATATTATAATACATGATTAATATGTGTAAAGATTAAAGTATACCCACGGACCCGACACCCTCATGATTATTCATTTGATATTCAAAGTTGTAATGAGTAGAGAATTTTACAACTTGAAGCAACACGTCTCTGCACCAGTTTCCAAAGAGAGATATAGAGAGAGAGAGGAGTTTGTGTGAGAAGAAGTTTGGGAGAGATGGTATAGAGAGAGAAAGGGTAGAAGAGAGTTGGCATGAATTCCATGCAGTAATCATGAAAATGTTTATCAATCAATGTCAAAAGTCCACAAACAAATTTAATTCTAATGATGAGAGAGAGAGAGAGAGAGAGATAGATAGAGTGGGGGGCATATGGAGCCTAGAGGCAAGAGGTTTCCATGGTGTTGTTCCCTTGGGGCCTTGGGTGCAATGCACATCAGACCTTTCATAAAACAAGAACCCATATTATTCATATGGTGAAACATAGCATTCCTTCACCAACTAACCACCTCATCACAATACCTTTCATAAATCAACAACTAGTAAATCTTTTCTGGTAGTACTCCACAACTTGTTTTATGTGATACTTTAATTCTTTACATTAATAACTATATAATTTAATTAAAAGTTAACTAAGGGACTTTTTGATAACTTTGTGTTGAATTGTTAAGAGGCATGACCGATTAAAATGTCGTCTCTTAGAGCATTCACATCCAAGGCATCATATTCCCAGTGTGGTGTTTTTAAAATATAAATAGTATAAAAAGTGGTTGTGAGTGGAGGAGAGAGAAAATGTTACTGTTCATCTGTATATTTTGGGGGACACTGTTCACCCCCTATAATTTTTTAATATATTTTGAAAGTGGTTGTGAGTGGAGGAGAGAGAAAAGATAATGATAAATGTATAAAAAAATATTATTTAATTGAAAAGGAGAGAAAAAATGTATTGTTTTTTAGTGTAATTTAGGGTGAAAATATAGTGGGATGGATGTGAATGCTCTTATAAGGCTTCATAAACTATTAAGAGGTGTGTTTTAAATGAAACAAACACACTTTATCTAACCGATTCAGAGGTAGTCTTCTAATAGATTATTGAAAGGCTACCAAACATGTGACACATGTGCCTCCACGGCCATCAAACAAATATCAAATCAATGAAATATTGCATTTCATACTTGGGATTTGTATAAATATGTGTATCATTTGCACATATCAATTCTTGTTCGATTTCGAGCTTTAAATCGATTTCTGGAAGGTTATACGCAAACTGGTGTGTAAACGCAGTCAGTTTAACACAACAAACACTCCGGAATAGTGACATGGGCTTAACATACCTTAAATAACATTTACATAACTTAGAAATAAGTTTTGGAGGGTTTGGTGTGCCGAAATCAAGTTTATTCGCTTACAGGGACTAATTTCGACAAACTGCGAAAGTATGCCGATTCGTACTGTAACAAACATTCCGAAACATGATCATAGGCTAAACATGCCCTAAATATCCTTTACATAGCTTAGAAATAGGCTTTGAGGTGTTCGGTATGCTAAAATAAACTTTTTGGTCATTCAGGGACTAAAAGCGTCAAAAAGTGCATAAGTTTGCATTTCCGCGCATATCTTACATTCTGAATACATCCGGACATCCAAAAATTTATGTAATCATTAAAATATTTTATTTTAGTGATTGGCTTGATAAAATTCCATTCGTCGCGTAATTTGGATCGTTTTTCGCGTCCGTTCGTGTTTCGTCGTAATTAACCGAACAACGCAACCGTACGACAAACGAACCGACATCCGAGATATTTTTGAGCATATTTTAAGTTCTCAATACTTTAACTTCATTTTAGAGCCTTGAAATGAGGTTAACGGGGCTTAAACGTGCCAAAACGCATCAAAAATCAAGTTTGGAGATGTAGGGGCCTGTTCTGCCAACTTTGCAAACTTACTGCCAGCAAATAGGGTCCTTAAGGACTGTATGGAGTTGCTTACGGTCCGTAAGCCATCCCCATCTCAGCAAACTTCATTTTTATAAAACACAGCTGCTCCCATTGTTTTGCACATGGTTTCATTGAATCTATGGGCTGGTTTTGGATGCCCCTTGTATTGCAAAACCATGGGCACACATGGAGGGCCAAGATTGAAGCTCGGATTTCAAGAAACGATCCTAACGGTTCTCCAAAATCTATAAATACCCAACCCCAAATGCATTCCAAGCTCACACCTTGATTCATTTCTGCTCTAAGTTGGGGTTTTCACACCTCATACCTGAGCAACTTGAATCAAAACCTCCATTCTTGGACCTTTTGTAAGTATTCTTTCGTTCTTTTACGCGTTTTAAGCACGAAAGTCAAACTGTGTTTGACTTTCAGCTTTGACCAGTTTATGGTCAACATGAAGTTCGTTTGAACTTCGCAACGTGAGCGTAATCACGATGGTCATAGTCCCTTGCGACTATACCTACTGATTACCACGTTATTTAGGCATAGTGACGAGTCGTAGTTTCGGTCAAAATGCGTATTCTTGTGTATTTTGCAACCAAACTATTCTTCGGGTATCAAGACCCTTTGTCTTGATATCAAACTTGTTTTCAAACTTTGTTAAACATGTTTCAACATGTTTAACTCGTCACTTTTAGGTTTAGTGCTTATATAGGGTCGTAAGATAAGCGGTCTAAACAACCGCTTAGACTTTCGAACCCGACCCGTTTGGTCGATCATTAGGATCCGACCAAACACATATTGTGACCATAGTTGCATAAGGAATAACCTTCTGAGGTTATACTTTATGGTCACTTAGTCTACTTAGTTGTATGATAAGAAATTATATGCCTTAGGAAAATGACCAAAATGCCATTTTTACGCATAAATCCATTTTAAGCATATGAAACCTAAATTTTGACATCTAAACTGATTAGGTAACATTATTAGACATGTTAAGGCATATAATACTCGTCATAGGACTAGTTAGGCGGTCCGAATGCGTTTTACACGAACGACGCGTTAAAGTAGCGTAAGCTACCTAAACGGGTCGTATTGGGTCGTAAGCACTTAGGTTAGGTTTCGTTTTAGTATGTAGGATTTGTTAAACCATAGCATACGAGTTCCAATACTCATTTGGTTTACGAAACCTCATTCTATCCGATCTTCCGATTTAGGTCCGGTTATTAACGTAGTTATCTATATTAGGTACCGTTTGATTTCCGTGATCCCTCTAGCTTTGCTTGGTTGTTATTCAAGACTTCTAAGCACCCTCAAGGGAGTACATAGACCCCTCTTTTAGTGTTTTTCAAATATTTTGGGGTGAAACACATGTGCCTACTTGTTACTTTCGTGCTTTTCATGTTTTTATATCATATGCTTGCTATATTCATTAGTACACGTATAGTACATGATTTCATTATGTTTTTGCTATGTATGTCCATTTAGTGCCTACTTAGTACATTGTTTTACATTACATTTTATGCTATGTATGTCCATTTAGTGCTACTTAGTACATTATTTTACATTACATTTTATGCTATGTATGTCCATTTAGTGCATACTTAGTACATTGTTTTACATTACATTTTATGCTATGTATGTCCACTTAGTGCATACTTAGTACATTGTTTTACATCACATTTCATGCTATGTATGTTCATTTGTTGCATACTTAGTACATTATTTTCATAAAACATGATTACATTTTGGTATGACATTTGGTTTGTTTAAATGGGACAAAAATACATTCATTAACATTGATCACGTCGTTCGTTAGTAGGTAGTGGTACCATAGGAATCGACAACTCCCGTTCCTGAAATCCTAGGTTTGTTTAGATGGATGGAATGACCGAATTCGATACACATAACTTAGATAAACCTTTAATTTATTTAAGGGTTTGTCGCCATAGTCTCAAGGCTTGAATGTATGCATTTTCACAATACCGCATAGATGTTTGTATCAGTAAATCATGCGTTATTTTACAAAGCATAACTTTTGATTTATTCAAATACTTTGTTTTGTACATTTTTACGTATGATTAAGTAGTCACTTTTTACTTATCATACATGACATTTGTTTACACATTTCATGATTTACATTTGACAATAGACATGGTTTTCACACAAACATTTTGACATTTGATTATACATAAACATTTTTACATTGGTGGTTTGTTTGGTAAGTGATTTAAGTAACGAGGCGTGTGTAATATGATAAAAGCATGGTGGATACGCCGCTGGTACTTCCTATATATAAGTGCTTTTATGATATTATATATCGCAGCGTTATTTAAACCATTTCAATTTTGACATATTACATTTTACACAATTAACATATCTTTACAAAACATTGTTTTACAAACAACACATTTTATACAAATTCATTTTTACTTGGTTATTTATTTAACCATACATTATTCTTTTATATCATCTGTTTTCTTATCGATTTTCGTATGATTTCTAAAAGAAAACATTTTACAAGGATCATGACTACTTTTGTTAAACATTTTCTTAAACTTACAAGTCATGAATCCTATTATAATAAAACCTATGTATCTCACAGGCATTTTTATGCTGACGTACCTATTTTCACATGTGTTTTCAGGAAATGATGCATAGGATTAATCAAGATACACTTAGGCGGACTTGGGCCTTAGTGACAATAAAAGATACAAGACTAGTTAATTATGTTATGATTCTTTGTTATAAGACATTGTAACCTCTTTTAATTCAATAAAATAAAATTTCAATTTCCATATGTTATGAAACAATGATTCTGTTAAAACACTCCCCGACGATTCCGCCGCAATTTGTTGTTTTACACGGTCGGGGTGTCACAGAAAAGTTGGTTTCAGAGCTCATGGTTATAGGGAATTAGGTTATTAGTAATGCTTTGACCTAGTCTATAACCTTCCTAGGACCCTAACACAAGATCCTTGTGTTTAGATCTTAGAACAATACCGTCACTTATCCTTAGGTGACAACCACAACCAGAACATAAATTTCGAATCCGCTTCGAAAACCAATCATCTGTTCTAGGATGATTGATTACTAGGTTTTGAACCCTCTAAGTTTTCAAAATCTCGTCAAAGTTGGGTCTTATAATGTGAACACATGCAATCTGGAAGGGTGGATGCCTGTACTTTGAGTTTTCTGTCTAAGGCTAGAGTGTTCGTAAAAATCCACATAATCTGACCAGTCACTCTTACCTGGGAACTCTTGGGCTGAGTGTCCACTTATAGGCTAAAGCATGTCTTCGCGATACATTAATATGACCCGATTACTTTGATTAGTCACCATCTCATTTGTTTGTCTTAGGTAACAAAAAAATGATCGCAATTTTTATGTGTTGTCATTCTGTTTTGATTATCCGATAACATTTCACTTGTCTCTTCCTATGCCTTTTATTTCTTCTAGAATGTCTCTTCATCGCAACGACGCCCAGATATCCGAGCAGACTGCCAAATTTGCCCAGCGAATAGGCGAAGTAGTCCTGAAGACTGTTGAATTAGCTACTGCCATGTATCGTCTCCAGGAGGAAGCCACTCAAGAGCCACCGAAGGAAACAGAAGCCAAGCCTTCACCAAAACCAAAGAAACATAAAGCTTCAAAGAATCCCACAGCGGTTGCACCAAAACAGGCAGGACCTAGTCAGGTGGCAGCACCACCAGCCAAGAAGCCTTACAACGGAACTACACCCTTGTGCAACCAATGTAGCCTTCATCATCATGCTAGTGTGAAGTGCCGCATATGCCAAACTTGTGGACTTATAGGTCATACAGCAAGAGTTTGCCCAGCTGCAACTGCACCAAATCAAGCTGGCAACAATCCTGCTCAAGCTCGTTTTTCACCAGGGTCTTGCTTCAACTGTGGCGAAATGAGTCATTTCCGAAGGAATTGCCTAAAGCTTGCTAATGCAAATCTGACCCACGGATGAGCATTGGGCTGATTATAAGATGCTGCTGTTTCTAATAATTTGAATCTTATGTTTTTGTGTCTTTTGTTGAACCCTGAAACAATCTGATTTGTTTATAAATAAATTGTTGTTCATAATTCTAATGTACAAGTGTAGTTATATGTATGGCATTTCCCTATGATACCTACATCAAGGAACTATGTTCTTTACAAACTATTCTTGTGATTCTCCCATTCTTGTGTTTGCTCATGATTTCCTTGAAAATTCTAAGTACTCGCTTCATTCTAAGAAACGAAGTACAGAAAATAAGTGACATTTTGAGTAATCACTTTAAATCCTTGGTTAGATAACTAAGGGTGTTTTTTTTTCGATCTCATACCCATATCATTACATTCTGGTTTTCATAACAACATACATAATATATGCTTTTCAAAAACAACCTTCATGATTTCAAAAACATTTCATATAGTTTGAAAACATTTTTAACATAGTATATCTACTTAACATATCAAGTGCATGATTTCAAAAGTATCATTCATGTTTTCATAAACCTTGTACATAATTTCAAAATTCATCTCGCATGATTTTAAAACATTTTGTAATTATACTTATCTAATACACCTACTTTATGATTTCAAAAGTATTATGTAAAAACATTAAACACATTTCTAAAAGAACCCCATGCATAGTTTTCAAAAACATTTTGCCCATACATTGACTTAACCTTCAAACTCTGCTTCATATGTCGCCTTGGCATATCTAGCGCCTCAACTTCATGAGCATTTTACCTTATGTTTTGACTTAAGCACGGCTAGTGCAAGGGTTCAAAGCGTCTCCCGCTTTTCAAATTCCAAAATCCATATGGGATCTTATTACCTTCATAATTAGATCCTTGTGGATGGTTACCGCTCTAATCGGAATCCTTCATTGGATTCCTTGTATGCCTTAATTCAAACATTACGATTCCTTATAATCGAAATCGAATTTTCTTTTTAAGATCTCCCTATCTTTATAGTTAGATTCTTGGAAATATTTAAAGTGCCAATCAAAATCCAGGGATTGGATACCTGGTGTGCTTTAAATACATGTGCACAATTTACAAAACAAATTAACAAAATGATAACAAATTAAAGATCAAGATAAATAATTTTATGGTTATGTGATTATGTGTTATGTGTTTTCTTTTGTGGTTTTATTTTCATTATCCAAATCCTCATAGAATCTTCCATATCTCCATATGAGGGATTCATAGTAGGATATCTAAAGGTACTACCTTAAATCCTTAATGGGCTTCTACGTAATAGTTAAGACCCTTGGATTATATAGTACCATTCCATAATTCAAAAGAGACCCCTTGGGTGGTCTAGTTAAAAAGATCGATCCAGGATCTGGTTAAGAATGACATGTGATGCTTTAGCTGAATAAACTCATTGGTGGTCTATTTAAAGAGATCATTTATTGATTTAATTAAAAGGATCCTATGGTGGTCTAGTCACGCTCATCACAGGTTTGTTCATTTCGTTTTCCCCTACACATTATAAAATGCACTGTGCGGACTATGCAAGGAATTACGTAATTATGGACGCGTACATAATTATGAAATTTAGTGCGCGGAAACCACAGTAAGGCTTATCATGTGTAAGAACCTATAGTGGCAACAATAACGGAACGTGAACAATGTAATAAAGGTATGGTGGACGCACCAATGACGCTTCATATACTTGTATATAAGTGTCCCTCTTACATTGCAAGCATGATGTTATTTGAAGTTACTAGAAGTTCTGAACTCTAACCAGTGTTGTTTTATCTTTTCGACTTCATGTTTTGAGCTCTCACAAGTTTCCTCTAGATAAATTTTGGGACGAAATTTCCTGAAGTAGGGGAGACTGTGACACCTATGCCTCCACGGCCATCAAACAAATATCAAATCAATGAAATATTGCATTTCATACTTGGGATTTGTATAAATATGTGTATCATTTGCACATATCAATTCTTGTTCGATTTCGAGCTTTAAATCGCTTTCTGGAAGGTTATACGCAATCTGGTGCGTAAACGCAGTCAGTTTAACACAAAAAACACTCCGGAATAGTTACATGTGCTTAACATACCTTAAATAACCTTTCCATAACTTAGAAATAAGTTTTGGAGGGTTTGGTGTGCCGAAATCAAGTTTATTCGCTTATAGGGACTAATTTCGACAAACTGCGAAAGTATGCCGATTCGTACTGTAACAAACATTCCGAAACATAATCATAGGCTAAACATGCCCTAAATATCCTTTACATAGCTTAGAAATAGGCTTTGAGGTGTTCGGTATGCTAAAATAAACTTTTTGGTCATTCAGGGACTAAAAGCGTCAAAAAGTGCATAAGTTTGCATTTCCGCGCATATCTTACATTCTGAATACATCCGGACATCCAAAAATTTATGTAATCATTAAAATATTTTATTTTAAAATAAACTTTTTGGTCTGCTAAAATAAACTTTTTGGTCATTCAGGGACTAAAAGCGTCAAAAAGTGCATAAGTTTGCATTTCCGCGCATATCTTACATTCTGAATACATCCGGACATCCAAAAATTTATGTAATCATTAAAATATTTTATTTTAGTGATTGGCTTGATAAAATTCCATTCGTCGCGTAATTTGGATCGTTTTTCGCGTCAGTTCGTGTTTCGTCGTAATTAACCGAACAACGCAACCGTACGACAAACGAACCGACATCCGAGATATTTTTGAGCATATTTTAAGTTCTCAATACTTTAACTTCATTTTAGAGCCTTGAAATGGGGTTAACGGGGCTTAAACGTTCCAAAACGCATCAAAAATCAAGTTTGGAGATGTAGGGGCCTGTTCTGCCAACTTTGCAAACTTACTGCCAGCAAATAGGGTCCTTAAGGACTGTATGGAGTTGCTTACGGTCCGTAAGCCATCCCCAGCTCAGCAAACTTCATTATTATAAAACACAGCTACTCCCATTGTTTTGCACATGGTTTCATTGAATCTATGGGCTGGTTTTGGATGCCCCTTGTATTGCAAAACCATGGGCACACATGGAGGGCCAAGATTGAAGCTCGGATTTCAAGAAACGATCCTAACGGTTCTCCAAAATCTATAAATACCCAACCCCAAATGCATTCCAAGCTCACACCTTGATTCATTTCTGCTCTAAGTTGGGGTTTTCACACCTCATACCTGAGCAACTTGAATCAAAACCTCCATTCTTGGACCTTTTGTAAGTATTCTTTCGTTCTTTTACGCGTTTTAAGCACGAAAGTCAAACTGTGTTTGACTTTCAGCTTTGACCAGTTTATGGTCAACATGAAGTTCGTTTAAACTTCGCAACGTGAGCGTAATCACGATGGTCATAGTCCCTTGCGACTATACCTACTGATTACCACGTTATTTAGGCATAGTGACGAGTCGTAGTTTCGGTCAAAATGCGTATTCTTGTGTATTTTGCAACCAAACTATTCTTCGGGTATCAAGACCCTTTGTCTTGATATCAAACTTGTTTTCAAACTTTGTTAAACATGTTTCAACATGTTTAACTCGTCACTTTTAGGTTTAGTGCTTATATAGGGTCGTAAGATAAGCGGTCTAAACAACCGCTTAGACTTTCGAACCCGACCCGTTTGGTCGATCATTAGGATCCGACCAAACACATATTGTGACCATAGTTTCATAAGGAATAACCTTCCGAGGTTATACTTTATGGTCACTTAGTCTACTTAGTTGTATGATAAGAAATTATATGCCTTAGGAAAATGACCAAAATGCCCTTTTTACGCATAAATCCATTTTAAGCATATGAAACCTAAATTTTGACATCTAAACTGATTAGGTAATATTATTAGACATGTTAAGGCATATAATACTCGTCATAGGACTAGTTAGGCGGTCCGAACGCGTTTTACGCGAACGACGCGTTAAAGTAGCGTAAGCTACCTAAACGGGTCGTATTGGGTCGTAAGCACTTAGGTTAGGTTTCGTTTTAGTATGTAGGCTTTGTTAAACCATATCATACGAGTTCCAATACTCATTTGGTTTACGAAACCTCATTCTATCCGATCTTCCGATTTAGGTCCGGTTATTAACGTAGTTATCTATATTAGGTGCCGTTTGATTTCCGTGATCCCTCTAGCTTTGCTTGGTTGTTATTCAAGACTTCTAAGCACCCTCAAGTGAGTACATAGACCCCTCTTTTGCTGTTTTTCAAACATTTTGGGGTGAAACACATATGCCTACTTGTTACTTTCGTGCTTTTCATGTTTTTATATCATATGCTTGCTATATTCATTAGTACACGTATAGTACATGATTTCATTATGTTTTTGCTATGTATGTCCATTTAGTGCATACTTAGTACATTGTTTTACATTACATTTTATGCTATGTATGTCCATTTAGTGCATACTTAGTACATTGTTTTACATTACATTTTATGCTATGTATATCCATTTAGTGCATACTTAGTACATTGTTTTACATTACATTTTATGCTATGTATGTCCATTTAGTGCATACTTAGTATATTGTTTTACATCACATTTCATGCTATGTATGTTCATTTGTTGCATACTTAGTACATTATTTTCATAAAACATGCTTACATTTTGGTATGACATTTGGTTTGTTTAAATGGGACAAAAATACATTCATTAACATTGATCATGCCGTTCGTTAGTAGGTAGTGGTACCATAGGAATTGACAACTCCTGTTCCTGAAATCCTAGGTTTGTTTGGATGGATGGAATGACCGAATTCGATACACATAACTTAGATAAACCTTTAATTTATTTAAGGGTTTATCACCACATTCTCAAGGCTTGAATGTATGCATTTTCACAATACCGCATAGATGTTTGTATCAGTAAAGCATGCATTATTTTACAAAGCATAACTTTTGATTTATTCAAATACTTTGTTTTGTACATTTTTACATATGATTAAGTAGTCACTTTTTACTTATCATACATGACAATAGACATGGTTTTCACACAAACATTTTGACATTTCATTATACATAAACATTTTTACATTGGTGGTTTGTTTGGTAAGTGATTTAAGTAACGAGGCGTGTGTAATATGATAAAAGCATGGTGGATACGCCGCTGGTACTTCCTATATATAAGTGCTTTTATGATATTATATATCGTAGCGTTATTTAAACCATTTCAGTTTTGACATATTTCATTTTACACAATTAACATATCTTTACAAAACATTGTTTTACAAACAACACATTTTATACAAATTCATTTTTGCTTGGTTATTTATTTAACCATACATTATTCTTTTATATCATCTGTTTTCTTATCAATTTTCGTATGATTTCTAAAAGAAAAAATTTTACAAGGATCATGGCTACTTTTGTTAAACATTTTCTTAAACTTACAAGTCATGAATCCTATTATAATAAAACCTATGTATCTCACAGTCATTTTTATGCTGACGTACCTATTTTCACATGTGTTTTCAGGAAATGATGCATAGGATTAATCAAGATACACTTAGGCGGACTTGGGCCTTAGTGATAATAAAAGATACAAGACTAGTTAATTATGTTATGATTCTTTCTTATAAGACATTGTAACCTCTTTTAATTCAATAAAACAAAATTTCAATTTCCATATGTTATGAAACAATGATTCTGTTACAACACTCCCCGAAGATTCCGCCGCGATTTGTTGTTTTACGCGGTCGGGGTGTGACAAAACAACCCCTAAATGAAATATCAATTTAAATGAAACAAACACACTTTATCTAACCGATTTAGATGTAGTCTTCTAATAAATTATTGAAAGGCTACCAAACAACTCCTAAATGAAATACCAATTTAAAAGGCAAACTAAGAAAGTTTGTCGGTATATTCCTCGCGCGTTACGGCGGGTCTAAGGCAGTATCGGTTAGATTTATAACGGGATCGGTATGGTATCGGCACTCGATATAGTAACAAAAAGATACAACCAAAAAATAAAAGTAATGATATGACCAAAATGATGCCAACACGTGTTTGACAATGGTCGAAAGACGAAAACCATAAAAACGAATATCGGTTCCAATAATAACGATACCAGTACCAATGTTGTTTGGTCGAAATCGATAGGGCATTGATGTTGCTAGGACGGTGTCAGTTTAGTTAGTCACGGTAAGGGTATGGTACCAACACTCGCTATAGTTTACAATATACAAAATATACTCTATACTGCTACCGAAGTTGTTCAATCGGTATTGTTTCGGTTCGTTACAATAAAAAACAAAAAAAATCTATTATATTTTACCTGTTCGATTCAAAGAAAACTTATATTTAAATATAGATAAGAATAAGCATGTCGCAACACTATATTCGAAATTTTACAAGGCGTTACTTGTATTATTAAAATAATGTAAAGGATAAACGGCGTCGACATATAATAAAAGTACTAAAACGTAGATAAAAAATAGACACGTCTTAACTGCATACTCAAAATTTTATAAAACATCATATCATAAAACATATAATAGAAAAACAAAATATGTTTAATTAATATAACAAATTAATTAAAAGCTAGAAAAATATAATAACATATATAATTTAAATTTTGTTTACTATTCATGACCACATTCTTTTAATATGTATAATAATAATAATATAATTGAATAAAATTGTTTCTATATATATATATATATATAATATATATATATAGGGGAGGGTTATCTTGAGAACGCTAAATATTGCGAGAACCGTAAGAACGAATGAAAAAAACAATCAAAATCAAATTTTTTTAATACAAACTTCATTATAGTTAAAATACAACATTAAAAAAAGAATTTACTCTTTAAATAATTCACCTTTCTCCCAAAATCACTCCTAATAAAATTTTTACACATGTGTAAATGGTAAACTTACACATGTGTAAATTTTCATTATTTCCGAATACATGTAAATTTAATAGTGTAAATTTAATTTCTAATATTGTATTTGAATAATAATGATAAGTGTAAAAAGAAATTTTGAATTTGAAATGTTTTTGACCAAGTTTTTGCGGTTTTTTCATTCGTTCTCATGGTTCTCGTGATATTTAGCATTCTCATTTAAACCTTCCCCTATATATATATAGGAGAAGGATCCGTTAGGAACCACCCTTTTATTGCGAGAACCAATGTGAACACAACCAAAAGATACATCAAAAAATCTAAAAAAGACCCAAATTTTTTTTTTTACTATTTGTTTTGGAAAAAATGCTATATTTTGTCAATAATAAAAAAAATTTCAAAAGAAAAATAAATCGAGTAACAGTTATCCATGCACATGTGCATTTGTATTTGTATTATTTCTTTGACAAATTTCGTAATTCATTAAAAATATCAGACAATTGCACTTTCATTTACACTACCATTCATAATACACTACTTTTTACATTAACAATAATATAAATGCACATGTGCATCTATATGTATGAACTTGTTATAACATTAACAACACTAGAAATGCACATGTGCATCTATATATATGAACATGTTATAACGTTTTTTAGTACACCACTTTGAATACACATTCCCTCTCATCTATCATACCATCCATACTACACTACCATTACCTCCTACCATTCGTAATACAATACCATTGCTTTTTACCATCCATGATACAATATTATTACCAATATTTCACTTTATTATATGTATATCAACACCCTTTATACCATCCAAACAACATATTACATCATAAAGTGACAAATATAATCAAACCATCAACCACTAGATATAACTAACCAAAAAACATGTATATGGGCCTACTTCATCATTTAAAATCACAAACTTTTTGTACCAAAACACCTTGTTTCTTGTTGATACATATAGATGCACATGTGCATTTCTAATATTGATAATGTAAAAAGTAGTGTATTACATATGGTAGAGTAAATGAAAGTGCATTTTTCTACTACTGGTAATATATTATGGAATTTGTCCAAGAAATGATACATATGCACATGTGCATCCATAACTGTTACTCGAAAAAAAAAACATTTTTTTTTGTAACAAAATATAGCGATTTTTATTAGAAAAATATTTTAAAAAAAATTGTGGGTTTTTTGGATTTTTTTAGGTTTTTTTTGTTCATATTGATTCTCACGGTTCTCGCAATAAGGGTGGTTCTCAAATGAACCTTACCCTATATATATATATATATATATATATATATATATATATATATATATATAGTAGGGATCCTGCGGAAAGTGTGTTTTTCCTAGAAAGTCTAGGAAGCGATCTGGGCCATCAAATGGGTGTGTTTAATGGTTAAGATGAAGTCAATGGCAATCTTGTAATTTTTTAGTTTATTTAATTCATTTTTTTAAAAGACTAGGGGTAATTTTGTCAATATATCATGTTTTAAATCAATTAGATAACCGTCAGTCAAACCCAGTCCCTAATTTCACGCGATTTTCCCCCTCTCTCTCCAAACCCATCTTCGAAACCCCAATCCCTACCAAAAATAACTACAATCATGGAAGAAGATAACTTTAGAAAGGATGGAGAGCACCGGATCAAATTAAAACACTTCTCCATCTCCACCATCTCCGAGTTCATCATCACCATTCAAATATTGTTCTTATCATCTCCGTTTTCTTGATGATGTGTTTTAACAGCAAGCAAATTAATACAGTTGTGTTTTAGCAGCAAGCAGATTCATACAGTTGTGTTTTAGCATTCAGATTCATACAGTTGTGTTTTAACAGCGAGCATATTCATACAGTTGTGTTTTAGCATTCAGATTCATACAGTTGTGTTTTAACAGCATTCAGATTCATACAGTTGTGTTTTAACAGCAAGCAGATTCATTACAGTTGTGTTTTAGCATTCAGATTCATACAGTTGTGTTTTAACAGCAAGCAGATTCATATAGTTGTGTTTTAGCATTCAGATTCATACAGTTATGTTTTAACAGCAAGCAGATTCATACAGTTGTGTTTTAGCATTCAGATTCATACAGTTGTGTTTTAACAGCAAGCGGATTCATACCCTGTGTTTTACCATCTTTATATTGTGGGATCTATAAAAAAATGACTTTAGCCCTGTAAACTGTTAAACACGGCACCAAGAACATGCTGATAATTTCGAGTAATAATCTTCTAAACAATGTGAAAGTACACAATTGCCCTTCTAGTTAAAAATCTTCAATGCCACATGTCACATTCTGATTGCTTCCTAGACTTTCTAGGAAAAACTCACTTTCCACCCAACTCTTACTATATATATATATATATATTTATTTATATATATATATATATTTATATATATATATATATATATATATAGGAGCTGCTAAAATAGAAACCACCTCCAGTTGTAAGAACCGCGAGAACCACTTTCAACCAATCAGATTATGCCAACTAAAAGGTTATTTTGGTCTTTTACCCCAAATGTCAAATCCACATCTCTCTCTTCATTTAATGATACCAGAGATTTTAAAATCTCTCTCATTTCTCTCTCTTCAAAATATTATCCTCTCACCTTATATATCTCCATCCTCTCATCCTCTCTCCTGGGTTTTGAATCTGTAACCACCATCTCATCTTTTGATTTCAACTCTTTCAGATCTTTTGATTTAACTTCCTCTTCCACACACCTACAGCCGATAACCCTCCAACCCCCTAGTCGTTCTGATCAGCGACTGGTGGAGCAGGTTTCTGTTCCGGCAGCTCTCCGTTCCGTCGTCAACCACCAGCAACAGCCACCCCCTCACCTCCCTTCTTCATATGTACGGCGCCGGTTAACCGGCAACACACCCCCCCCCCCCCCTTTGATGACGTTCCTGATGGCGGGTACTAGAAAGAGAGGTGGGGAGAGAGACCGAGCATAGAGATAGTCGGAAAGCCGACGACGCCGACGATGTCACCGACGACCAACGCCGTTCACGGCGGCGGATTTGTGGTGGTGGTGGGTTTCAAGTCGGCGATGGGCGGTGTTGAGCAATGACGTGATTTGTGTTTGGGTTTTGTGTGAGCTGATGTCACCGGTAACCCCTCAGATCAAGACTCGGTTTTCCTTTTTTCTTCATGGGTATCTCAAATAAATTGGGTTTGATCTATTGATTTTTGATATGTGGGTTTGATCTGTGGGTCACGAACAAGAATCTGATGAACATTGTGGTGATTTTGCTTTTCTAGTGATTTTTGATGAACTTTGATTTGAAGTTTGATTTTTGATGAACTTTGATTTTTGATGAACTTTGGTTTTTGATATGTGGGTTTGATCTGATGAACTTTGTGGTGATTTTGCTTTTCTAGTGATTTTTTGATGAACTTTGATTTGAAGTTTGATTTTTGATGAACTTTGATTTTTGATATGGGGGTTTGATGTGATATGTGGGTTTGATCTGTTTTATGGAAAATTTTGATATGTGGGTTTGATCTGTTTTGATATGGTCGATTGGGCGGCGATGATGCAAAAAAAAAACGTAGATTTTGATGACGATGGCGCGACAAGGACGGGGGAGGGTAGGTTTTTTGAACCTGCAACCCCACTTTTGTAGCCTTTTGATTATCGGATAATCTGAGCCAAACCCCGTTTTTTTTTCGAGATACACTTTGTTTTGATTTTGTTGGTTTTTTATTTTTTTCTCCCTAGTCGATTATGATAACAATATTTATGAGACACCTCCCGAGTTTGCGATTTTTGGGTGCGTTCGTTTTTGCGTAAAAAAAGTTTTTGTAAAAAAAAAAGTTAAACCGTAAACTTTTTAACGTAAAACGTAAAAAGTTTTAGGTAAAACGTAAAACGTAAAATTTTTTAAGTAAAACGTAAAAAGTTTTACGTAAAACATAAAAACGTAAAAAGTTTTACGTAAAACGTAAAAACGACGATTGAAAAAGCCCACCGTGCAAAAACCGGCGCGTAACACGTAAAAAAACGTAAAACGTAAAAAGTTTAACGCAAAACGTAAAATGTAAAAAGTATAAAAAATATTTAAAAAAAAATCTGAATTTAAAAATGCTTTCAATAAAAAAATTATGTTTAAAAAATAAAAACTAATATAATAATACAAAAAACTAATAAAAAACATTAAAGACAAAAGGACAAAATAGAGTAATTTTACTAAATTACCCTTTTGGATTAAAATATTAAAAACATAATAAGACAAAAAGTATTTAATATTATTTTTAGTTACTTTTAATCTCATCCATTGATCTTGAAGATCTAATGGCTAGGAACTAGTTCTCGCGGTTCTTACAACTGAAGGTGGTTTTCATTTTAGCGGTCCCCGATATATATATATATATATATATATATATATATATATATATATAAATAAGTGTCCGCTAAAATGAGAACCACCTCGAGTTGTAAGACCCGTGAGAACTACTTAATCCGGGGCGAGGTGGACCAAATTTTTTTTTTCATAAACGTAGATGCATGTATTATAACAACATTTGTAAAAAAATTCAAAAAAAAATGTCGTGTGTGTAGTGTTGAGCACCACAAGTTTGTGTTTACGGGTACCGTAAATGTTCCGGTTAAATTTACGGTACCCGTAAACACAAATTTGTGGTGCTCAAAACTACACACACGAATTTTTTTTTTTTTGAAATTTTTTTTACAAATGTTGTTATAATACATGCATCTACGTTTATGAAAAAAAATTGGTCCACCGCGCCCCCTACGGTGTAGTTCTCACGGTTCTTACAACTCGAGGTGGTTCTCATTTTAGCATTCCCCTATATATATATAGGGAGCCGCTAAAATGAAAACCACTCTCAGTTGTAAGAACCATGAGAACCACTCTCAACCAATCAGATTATGGCAACCTAAAGGGTGTTTTGGTCATTTACCCCAAATGTCAAATCTATCTCTCTCTCTTCATTTAAAGTCTTTATATATCTCTCATCTCTCTTTTAAAAGCACTGGTCTATCTCTCTCTTCCTATCCAAATTCAAAATCACAGATCTCATCTCATTCTTGTTCATCAAACATCCCCCTTTTTCTTCAATTCACTTCAGATTTTAGTCAAACCCAGAACAAAGCTTTCATCTTTATTGAATTTTGTTGGTGGGTTGAAGCTTTCATCTTTATTGAATTTTTTTGGTGGGTTGAAGTGGGTTTGGTGTAGAACTCACCTTTGTTAGCAGCAGCGGGGAGGCTGTGACGGTGCAAAACAGAGAGGTGGCGGGGACCACCATACGCGACGGCGTGTGTGGACGACGGCGGCAGCGGCGCTTCGGTGGTGGTTGAGGTTCAAGATTGGAGTTGCGGAGTGATGGTGATATCGGGTTAGTGGTGGTGTTGTTCGCCGTCTGATGATGGCGGTGGTGTTTTATAGTGACGGAGTGGTGGAGATGTACACCAGAAGCTCGGGTTTAAGGTCAGACTCCGATGATTTAGGGTTCGGTTTAAGGTCAGAAGCTCGTGTTTAAGGTCAGACTCTGATGATTTAAGGTCAGACTCCGATGTTGATGGTGACGACGGCAGCCGGCCGGCGCCGGAGCTGCACCGGCGATGACTGCAGTAGAGGTGAGTGTGTTTGGTTCAAGTTCGGCTTAGATTTCGTGCTCAGATTCTGATGTGGTTTGAGTTTTGGTTCGAGTTAGGTTCGGGTTCACTTCAGATTTTGTCGGGTTTTCGGCTCGGTTTCGGGTCTCGGTCAAAGCTGGTCAGCAGCGGTTCGGGTGTGTTTCAACGGGTCAGATTGTGGCTCGTGACAATTTGGGTCAACTAGTCAAACCCGGTCAACTCGGTTCGATGTCGGGTCAACTCAGTCAACGGCAGTCAAAGGCTCGGTCAACGAACGTCAAAGTCAGTCAACTGGTCAAAGCCAGTCAACAAAAGTCAAGGGTCAAACTGCCGGTCAACAGCAGTCAACTACGGTCAAAACCAGACCCGGTAACAATTTAAACAATGCGAAAATCTTGTTTATATAGTTATAGATTTTTAGTTATACGCGACCCGAGCTCGAACCGACTGGATTAGAAATTTGTTATGTTTTGACATTTCGACGAAAACTATATATATTGATAATTGTGATTGGTTTATTGTTGTATTTTAAAAAAAATAAATCGACACTTAGTTGTCGGGATTGTCCAAAAACAGAGGAAACTCTGCCCGATTTTCGAAAAATCCGTTATACGTAAACTTAAAACGTAAAACGTAAAATTTTTAACGTAAACCGTAAAACTATAAAAATTTTACGTATAACGTAAAACTATAAAATTTTTACGTAAAACGTAAACTTTTATGTAAAAACTTTTTAACGTAAAACGTAAAACGTAAACTTTTTAACATAAAACGTAAAACGTAAAGTGTAAACTTTGTAACGTAAAACGTAAAATGTAAACTTTTTAACATAAAACGAAAATTTTATGTAAAAACTTTTTAACGTAAAACGTAAAACTTTTTTATGTAAAAACTTTTTAATAACGTAAAACGTAAAACTTTTTTATGTAAAAACTTTTTAAGGTAAAACGTAAATTTTTTTTATGTAACCTATAGAACGTACAACTTAAAACGTAAACTTTAAACGTAAAACGCAAAACGTAAACTTCTATGTAAAACGTAAAACTTTTTTATGTCAATTGTAAAACGTAAACTTTTTTATGTAAATTGTAAAACGTAAAACCTTATTATGTAAAACGTAAAACGTCAAAAAAGTTTTCGTAAAAAAAATATAAAACCGTAAAAAAAAAATTTCGTAAAAGAAAAAGTTTAAAACCGTAAAAAAAGTTTAAAAACGCATGTGTAAGAAAGGGGGCGCAAAAAACGACGCGTGACGACGGGGCGCAAAAAATGGCTCTTACAAACCGGTTGATAAAACGGCGCGTAAAAACGGGGCGTAAAAAAACGGCGCGTAAAACTGGGCATAAAAAACAGAACGTAAAAACACGGTCGCAAAAACGGCGTGAAAAAACGGGGGGTAAAACGGGTCGTAAAAAAAACGCACGTAAAAAACGGGGGCTTAAAAAAACAGCGTGTAAAACGGGTCGTAAAAACGGCGCGTAAAACGGGCCGTATAAACGGCGCGTAAAAATGGGACATAAAAATGGGACGCTAAAACGGCGCGTAAAAATGAGGCGTAAAAACGGCTTGTAAAAACGTGATGTAAAAAACAGCGCGGCAAAAAACGGTGCGTAAAACCGGGCATAAAAACGGCACTTAAAAACCCGGTCGCAAAAACAACGTGAAAAAACGGAGCGTAAAACGGGTCATAAAAAAACGCGCGTAAATTTTTTTTATCAAAAAATTTGATTTCAAAATGTTGTTTAACAAAAAAAATCTGATTTAGAAAAAAAAAACAATTAATGCAATAGGACAAAAATGTAATAAAAAACAATAAAATTAATAAGACAAAAAAAAACAAAATTACTTAAATACCCTTTTAGATTAAAATATTAAAGACATAATAAGACAAAAAGAATTTAATATTACTTTTAACTACTTTTAATCTCATCTATCCATTTTAAAGATCTAATGGCCAGAAAGTGGTTCTCGCGGTTCTTACAACTGGAGGTGGTTTTCATTTTAGCGTCCCATATATATATATATATGTAAAAAAGTTAAAAGTGTGAGAAGTGTTTGAAATATTGTGGAGGTGACATGTGTACTAAATCTAAATTAATTTAAAAGGGTAAACAAGTAATTTTATCATTGATCAAATTAATTGATTACCTCCCATAACCGCCACCCTTATTTATAGGAATTCGATTTTTTAAGGTTCTCTATAAAACACTAAGAATAACTCTGTATAACACTACAACATTATATATAACACTGCAACCACCATTCAACATTGTCGTAAGTATATAACACTACAAAAACACCATTTAACATTTCATAACACTGTAATAAGCATATAACACTACAAAACAAGATATAACACTACAAAACAAAGATATAACACTACAAATCACTATTAAACACACTACAAAACACCATTCAACAGTTCATAACACTCTAATAAGTGTGAGAAATATTGTGGATGTGACATGTGTCCTAAATCTAAATTAATTTAAAAGGGTAAACAAGTAATTTTATCATTGATCTAATTAATTGATAACCTCCCATAACCGTTCGAATTTTTAAGGTTCTCTATAAAACACTACGAATAACTCTGTATAACACTACAACATTATATATAACACTGCAACCACCATTCAGCACTGTCGTAAGTATATAACACTACAAAACACCATTTAACATTTCATAACACTGTAATAAGCATATAACGCTACAAAACAAGATATAACACTACAAAACAAGAAATAACACTACAAATCACTTTAAAACACTATAAATTATATAACACAACAAAACAAGAAATAACACTACAAATAACAAATGTTGTGAAGGAAATCGGAGTTGCAGGTTCGACGGTGAAGGAGGTATGGTGGAGATGGAGCGGTTAATAATGAACGGTGTAGAAGATATATCGATGATATATCTATGAAGATGTGTCGATGGGAGTGTTAAGGTTGTGGATATCGATGTACGGTGAAGATAGAGAAGATGATGGTGCGTCGGAGAAGGCGACCGGAGATGGTGAGTTGTGAGGTCGGAGAAGGCGGCCGGAGAAGATGATGTTCAGGTGTGAGACCGGTGGTAAAATTGTGATGGAGGTTGGTAATGGTTTACGGTGATTCACGAAATTGTAGGGTTTTTTATTTACAGTTTCCTTTTTCAAAATGGATATAGAGACTTTATTACCCCTACAATTTTCAAATCAGTCCAAAATAATAAAACACATTTGACAATTTGATCCCTATTGATCTCAACCATTAGATCAAAGATCTAATCTCACAAAAGAACCCCTGTTTTACAGGATCCTCTACATATATATATATATATATATAGAAGTATATTAGTATGTATATAATGAATGTTTTTAAGAATGGATATATAATATTCTTTTTAAATTTGAATATATAAGTTTGTGTTTATAAAATAAATAAAAAGATAGATGTTCCTTGAGCGAACGAGTTTGAACTTGGTTTTTTAATTGTTTTTTTCTCTTTCGGCATTTAACCTAAATTTAACTAAGTGATTTTTGATACATTTTTCCTAATTATGATTCAATGAAAATTTAAACAAAACAAAATTTGCCAATAGCCTTTTCGACATGTTATGACTGTATTTTTTGGTTTTTTTTCTTTACTATAGTGAGTGCATGGAAATAAACTACCTAAATCTCGCTTGCTACAACGCGCAGAGGCAATCCCTAGTTTGTTTTAAATGTATATCACAATAGGATCACAAGCATTGGTGGTAACCATACCAACTGCTTCTAGAATCTTTCTAATGGACTTAAGTGTAAGATATATTAGCGTAACATTCGTAAAAAAACACTACTAGAGGAAGATGAAGCCGACGGTTATGATCTTCTGCAAGAAAGCTTACAAACTCGGGTATCCAAGTCAAACTACGAATGAAAGTATTGACAAATGTTAGATTTTCTACAGAAAAATTTAAAATATAAATAAAATTGAAACAAGAAGTTTAATTTGAGTTTAGGGTTTAGGAAGATGAAGTGATTAGGATAAAAATCAAATGAGGAAGATGAAGCCGACAGTTTAGACCACTCGATGGTGGTGCGGTTAGTAGCTACTACTTTTCTCCTCAGCTCGATGTGGTGCGAACAATTTGGAACGGAATCAATTTAGGATTAAGGAAGGAGGGAGAGTGAAAATGAATAAAAGGTAAATAGAAGAAAATGAGAGGGAAATTTGTAACTTGGGGTAAGTGAGTAAAATATTAAGTGTTTTGCGTGTGTTCGTATATATGAATGTGTTTGGGATTGCTTATTTAAGTCTAAAAGTGTGTTTTTTTTTTTTTTTTTTTTTTTTTTTTTGTAAAAGTGCTTATTTAATTATTACTTTTTCAAAAGAAGTTTAAAAAAATGGATTAGTTCTTGTGGCGGAAAATAGTGAAATGATCAGAAAGGATAATGTAAGTTTACATGTATGGTTGCAATTTTAAAGTGGAGGTTAGATTTATAATTTTATATTCGAAAATTCAAAAGCCATTTAAAAAACCGGGTTTTTGTGGTTTTTGAAAGAGAAAAACAACTTTATACTCCTTGAAAAAACAAAATAAAAAACACTTTTGTCAATGGCAAACACTTCTTTAAGACTGGAGGGTATGGGGGCCGGCCTTGGCCCGGCGAGGCCCGGCGCCGCACCCCCACACAGCCCCCCTTAGGAGTGTCCTGGCTTCTCCGTCTCCCCAGCGACGTGCTCGACGGGCCCATTTTCAAAATTATAGCCGTTTGTAACGGCTACTTTATTAAAAAAAAAGGTTTTTTTTCAATTTAAATAAATACCCCACCTCAGTCCATTTTTTATATCCAACTTCTCCTTTCTCTCATCCATTTTTATAAAAAAACTCCATCTTTTTTATAAAATCATGAATCCGTTCAACCCAAACAATCCCAACCCGAACCCGAATCTAGCTAACTTTTCTTCGACTCCCGCTTACACTCCGACTATCGATCCTTCATGGGTGTCTCCGCAATTTATGTTTTCGGGTTTCCAACAATCACCCAACGCGTTCAAACAAATGTCTCAAGTTCAACAAATGCAACATTACCAAGCACTCCAACAAATGATGCTACCCAACTCGTTTGAATCTCAAGCGCAATTCCAATCGCAACCGCCAACATCCCAATCGCAACCCCCGGTTCCACTTGACGATGATGAAGAAGTCGTCCCCGAATCGCCACCTCAAAATCTCAAGAGCAAAAAAAACAAGGGGAAGGCGGTTGAAACCGTAGTCAAAACCAAAGGCGGTTCGAAACCAAAGGCGAGACCTTGGACAAAAATAGAGGAGGAGGCGCTAGCAATTGCGTGGGTTAAGTCCTCAACTTGCCCGATTGTCGGTATGAACCAAAGTTTATTTTTTAATTTAAATTTAAAAAGATTTATTTTTTATTTTTACTAAGGCATTTTTTTTAAATTTAGGGAACAACCAAATGGGTACCGGTTTTTGGAAGGCGATAATGGAAAGATTTAACGCGCTTATGGAGCAAGGCCCGATGCGTGATATCGAATCTGTCTCTGGCAAGTGGCGTAAAATGAGCAAGGCCATCAACACCTTTACTGCGTTTTATAACCAAATTTACACTAATCCTCCTAGTGGGAGTAACGACGATGACATTCTCAACCTTGCTTTGGCTAAATGGGACTCTAAAAATTCAACGCCTTTCCAACACCTCCGAGCATGGAACGTTTTAAAGAAAGAAAACAAATGGAGGCCGGTTCCAAATGGGGTCGCAACTGCCAAACGGAGTAAAACTTCCGAGTCCGGAAGTTATAGTGCGAGAGGCTCCATCGCTCGTTGTCAAATCGACATAAACGACGACCCGGAATTTGACGAGGAGGTGTTGCCCGTTCACGAGTCGGAACATCCCCCCGGAAGGGACAAGGCAAAAAAAGAGGCGGCCGGAAAGAGAAAAGGGGGCGGCTCGAGCCAAACGTCTTCCGGGGCGGGTTCGAAAATGGATGAGTTGATATCCGAATTCCGTTCGTTCAAAGAGCTCACGGCGGAAAAATATTGTTATAAGAAAAACTTGTCGGCCGACTATGCTCGAGCGGAGGATTTTAGGATTATGAGGTTGGATCTCGACTCGGTTCCGGAGGATGGACGCGAGGTTTACCGGAGGATGAAAGAGGAAGTTAAGAAAAAAAAATGGACGTCATAGGTTGTTTCGTATTTTTTTAGTCGTATCGTTATTTTTTTTTGCTTTTATGTTTTCCGTTTCTAGGATTAGTAATCTTAATTTTTAGGAAATGTAATTTTTTTTATTATGTGAAATGGATTTAATTATGTTGTTTTATGTTTTAATTTTATTTAATTTTTAAGAAGTTTTTATCAAGTTAACCAAAAAAAGTTAAAAAATTATAAAAAAAAAATTGTGGGGTAGGCCCATCCTCCACCCCCTTCAAAATGCTAGGAGGGTCATCCATGGAGGATGGTGATGTGGCGTCCTACGTGACGGCCCATCCTCATAGGGATGACCCTCCCCATACCCTTTAGTCTAACTTAGTGGTTTTTTTGAATAAGCTAATAAGTCATTTTCAAACTCAATCCCAAACTCATTCATTTAAAGGAATGTTCTTACACATAAAAGACTATATATTTTTTTAACAAATAAAGACCTAAATATTTATGATGATGATGATGCGATAGAAATGGTAAGTATCTGGAAGAAGAATTATAACTCAGCCATGACCTTTAAGATTTCTGAATTCATTGATTATGGATTCTGAATCAAACTTATCAGCAATTTCTTTTTCTATGTAAATCACCAAGCTATTCGTGAGTTACTCGTCTTCCATCTTATTACGAAGGCGATACATGAACAAGGAGCTTCATTAGTGTCTGACTGCGGTTGTGGAACTTCATTAGTGTTTGACTGTGGTTGTGGAGCTTCATGCTCTTGTGGCTCACTTATTGAAGCTTTGTGACGTTTACTCTTTTGTTCATCATCCTTTCTTTTGAAAAAAGAATCAATAGTTTTTAGTTTTCCAATGATTTTCCTAACAAAAAATAATCCATAGGATTAGATTAAACTACAATTTCACCATACTTCTTCCTTAATTGATCATCTTCCCCAATTCCACTATCAATAATCGCAATAGATGAAATGCAATGGTTAATCTCATATATGATACAATTAAGGTCTAAAACCTTAGTAATACCCAAAAATTCGATTCAATATTCATCCCTCAACAACCCTAGTTCACAACCTACCTTCAACAATCAAGAACTCAATAATGGTGAATGAGAAGCTAAACAAAAGATTACCTTGTTCGATCCGTTATTATAGGCCTCTGTTCCTCTAATCATTTATCCATTTTCCAGCTCGAAACCTCCCATTTTTGTGTCGAAGTGTCGAATAGCAACAGAAGTCAACAGAACCCTTTTTTTCTTGTTGGTGCGTAAAAAAACAGAGGTTGTGAGCGCCCTTCACATTTTTTTAACAAGTTTTAATTTTGACAAAAAAACCACCCTCAAGTTTCATTTGTTTAAAAACAAGTTTCATGTTTTAATAAAAGCTCCTTTCAAGTTTCAATACAACTTTGAAAATTTACCAATAGCCATGTTCTTCACGTGTTTTATAACTCAATACGACAATACGTAAAAGAATTATTGAACAAAATAATTCCAGGGGGCTAAATACTTATAGAATTTTTCAAACGGAATACCGAAAAATTTACAGTACTTAATGAAAAATCATGTGGAGGGGAACCCCTTGCCCCTCCAAAGTTGCACCCCTGTTAAGACCCATTTCTACAATAACCTTACCCACTCACACACACATATATTTATAATCTAGTTTAAATAATTATTATTTTTGTAAACTAAGTTTAATCAATAATTTCATGTGTAGTGGGGCGCTATATGCCCTCATAAATCCCCTATAAAGCCCCAAACACCACTACGAAAGGGCTTTATGAGACAAAAAAAGGTGGGTGGCGCTATATATATGGCGCCTGATGGGGGGGGGGGATTTCAAAAATGGACCAATAAAAAAAAGCAAATGTTTTTTAATTAATTAATAAAATTGAAAATTAATAATTAGGTAATGATATGTATGGGCTTTATGACTACGGGCTCTAGTGATATAACACCCCATAAAGCCCCTGTGTGACGTGACACGACACATGTCGCATAATGCCCCACAAGGGGCTTTATGACTACGGATGGCCTAATAGAAACAAATTATAAACATTTATATCAAATTATTTAAAGTAAATTATACACATGATAGCCACGTCATTGTAGTTGTATTCAGAAACTTGTTGCAACAGAAATTTAGTCATTATTGATTCGATTCATTGTGATACAGGTATAGTGTCTGCATTTCGTATAGCAACCGAAAGATACAACCCAACAAATAAAGTCGTAATATGTCTAAAAAGATAATAACACATTCTTTAAATAAATAAAAAACCATAAAAATAAATATAAGTAACAATTTCAATAGTACTAATATCAGTACAGATGTCGTATTGGTATTGTTTAGATGGTACCAGTTCGGTTCGTCACTGAAGAAACACGTAACTAATCTGGTGATTAGTTTGGGCTTATGATTCGACAATAAGGTTAATCTTCTTGGCTTTCTCTGGGCCGTGGGATTAGACTTCCTGCAAAACACTAAAACACCCCATTAAGCTCGTCAAGAGGAGGGGAATAGGGGGGGGGGGGGTTCTCCTCTTAACCACTCTCAGACGTGAGAATAAGTATGCGTTTTGAGGAAATAAGTGTGTGATTAGTAGTGGGAGAGAAGAGAACAGAATAGAATTAACCTGTGCATGAAGGCTCCTACTTATAGCCGGAGTAGTGTAGAAGGAGATGGGGTGATAGGCCTTGGGCCTTGAGTCGACAACAAGGAATATCCTTCTTGTCCTCTCTGCCACTACCGGTAGTGCTTCTGAGGGAGGAAGGAGTTGGCGCACGCTGAATGGATCCACGTGTCCTGACCGTTGTCCTTGTTGTCTCTCTGCCATCACCAGGTGAGTGGAGATCATGGAGCAAATGTCATCGCACGCTAATTGGTGCCACGTAAGCGTCCTTGTGTACCTTCTTGTATCCTGTATGATTGTTAATCGTGGAGCACGATAGGATACAGCTTGTCGGACGCTTATTGGTCCATTTCTCTGCCACTTGTATCTTTGTACTGTCCTAGGATGGCCTGTGCTTCTGCCCTCCGGGGTAAACCCTTATAGCCGGCGCGGCGTATAGGAAGTGAGGGTTTTCATCTAGGAAGCTAAGTGTGGAATTTTAGTCTGATCTTTGCTTGGCCTCGCGCGCGACCTAGGTTTTGCCTAATTACTCGGCGCGGGTTCTAGAAAGTAGACAAATTAATGTAGTAGGAGTGTGGCCCTTCGCGCGACCTGGTTGGTTAGCGCGGGGTTTTGGGACTGTAGGATCGAGTTGTGACCCAAACGAGTCAATCAGAAGAGCTCTTGTCTGTTTCAGAGGCGGAAACAAAGAAACAGACTTGTAAAACAGCTTGTTTCACTATTAATCGTCTTGTTTTATTGATATCACAACTTTACAGATCAAACGACGCGTCGGCAATAGTTTGGTACCGGAAACATGAAGGTTACATATGATTTCGCTTGGGAGTAGGGCTGTAAACGAACCAAACGTTCGGCGAACAGTTCGTGAACTGTTCGGCGGGAAGTTCGTTTGTGTTCGTTCGTTTATTAAACAAATGAACACGAACAAGAAATTTCGTTCGTTTAGTTAAATGAACAAACATGAACAGAGGTCGCGTTCGTTCGTTTATGTTCGTGAACGTTCGGTAACGTGTTCGCTTGTGTTCGATAGTTCATTAGTGTTTTTAGTTTTTATATTTATTTAAATATATCAAAATTCTAACAAATTAAATATCTAAAAAGTGTCAGAGTATTGTACATTTTGTTCATGAACGATTGTTTGTGTTCGTTTGTTTCCATTTGTGTTCATAAACATTAGTTTGTGCTCATTTGTGTTCGTCAACGTTCGTTGCCTAAAATTAACATACAAACACAAACGAACACGAACAAGTTCATTTCCTTAAAAAACGAACACGAACATAAAATCTCGTTCGATAAGTGTTCGTGAACGGTTCGCGAACACATATATTTTTTAACAAACGAACACGAACAAAGTCTTGTTCGTGTTCGTTCGGTTCGTTTACAGCCCTACTTGGGAGGTTTATATAGAGTTCTAATTCCGCTTGAAAGTGTCACTTGTCATTTCAAGCGGAATTAGCTCCTTCAAGCGAAATTACAACTATTTTCTCGTACTACGCGCCCTGATCTAACAATTCTAGTACAAGACTCGATACAAGACGAAGTCGACAGACGTAGTGCACCAACAAACTCCCCCTCGGATGTTGACGAGTCTTAAGTGTCGAGTCTTCAACGTCTTCAGTCTATATCAGTCTTCGGGCTTCCAGGATCTCGATATGGCTCTTGCCTTACTCCAATTCTTTCTTCAAATAATCTCCCTCTCGGATGATACTCTACCAGCAAACTCCCCCTTGAATTTTGCTGGAATCGTAGTCTGGCTTTTACTCTGCTCACAGGTTTACAGGTTCAAGAATCGCAACCTGGCTCACCTGCATATTCTCTACCCAAAACATAAGTTTCATAAAAGATAATATATCAATTTAGAAACTCTGCTAACACTTGATAACTACAGTTCAAAAACATCAATTAATGATATAACAATTTTAATTACTGATGACCACTTGTATGCATATCATTTTTTAACATCACACACACTCTTTCCCAAACCAGTTCGTCATGTTCAGCATTCGGAATTTTGAAAATCAGCTTTTCAACATCAGTTGTCTAAAATCTTTTTGAATTTTTCAAAAATTTATGCTAAAACACTTCGAGAATCTTTTTGGATTTTTGATATAACAGAAATGCAGTAAAGAAAATATATACACACAATATTTTTGTGAGTTTGTGTAAGAGGATCATATCAGTTTTTGAGACAAATCACCAACATCGTTAAGCTTTAAACATTTTAAGTTTTAAACGATTCACTTAGATTGTCAGTATACTGGTCCACTTAAATTTTCACACAAAGTTCAACTGTTTCGAGATACGAGATTAATGTTTTAGAGACTTAAACTTATTCGCGTGTCCCACCTCAGAATATACTCCCGTATCCAGATCCCAATATTCAGTCTTACAGGTGAGTATACCTAGATGATATCTGTAAGGGGTTAAATTGCAAAGGCCGTGAGAGCTCAGGTCAGAACTTCCGTTCAGCAGAGAGAAGACGGCTTCGACTTTTGGTGGGTCCCCTTTAGAGGATCTTTTTTTTACAACAGCACATGATTATCATTTTTCAATGTTTCATCATTTTTTATGCTGAGGGCGGGCTATATTTCAAGCAAGCGTAAAGTATTCTCCGGGGACTAGGCCATTGCTTCCGCAAAATCAGAAGTCCCGGGATAATACCCCAGATATCACTAAGCATAAAGACCTAGTATCTCAGAAAGAGGGGTCCTTCAAACAAGATTTCGGGGGTTACCCATATATCCGAGATATGTTACCCACGATATAAGCAAGTTTGAAATTTAGGTTTATATCTCGTCACAATCTACTAAATGTGCAAAAACCTACTGGCACATCATCAGTGAGACCGTTTATCACATTTGACTTTGCAATTCTTTAGCACGTTGTGATAGTCCACTGATGTACTATCATTTCCTCTTTTTCACAACAAAACTCATTTTCATTTTATCAAGTTTTTGCCTTTTTTTCAAATTTTCAAATGTTTTTGGATTTTCTGAAAAAAATTCTTACTCCCCCTAAAATTCAAAATCATTTACAGGAAATTTGAAAACAAACTGTACAAGCAAAGTGACAACTGATATCGAATCACATCAATTCGCCATCCACTTGGCATAAACAATCAGAACTCCCCCTTTCAACAAACTTTTTTCCCATTGTGATTTCAAAACATTTAAGTTTGTTTTAATCAAATGGTTTTACCGGAAAATAGTTTCGTTGATTTTATCACTTGTAAAATTGGGGTTAATCACATAGTTTCTCAATCATTTGTAGGAAAAACAAGTACAACTTAATGTCCTTGATTTACCACTTGTAAGTGAAAACCTTCTTTAACCACTTGTATGTTCACTTATCAACCAAAACCACTTGTAAATCAAAATATAACAATATAAATATATCACCTGTAGATTTACCAACCAAACATTTTCAAGAATTGTAGGATCGTTGTCGAACCCGAAATGAGTCGATCAGAGGTGTTCTACTCAAAATGAAAGGCGGAAACAGACATAATGAGTTGAATTCAGCTATATATCACTTTAAACTGTCGTTTATATTGATCTAGAATAGTTTTACAGCAAGACGACACTTCGACAGAGCTTCGCCGTCGGAAACACACATACATGAACTCTCTCAAACGAAATCAGACAACACTATTTATAGACCAGGTGATCCCGCTTGAACAGGCTCAAGCGGAATCAAGGTTCAAACGAAATAGCATTCAAACGGAATCAGCTGCTTCAAACGAAATTAGCAAACTGATTTCGCTTGAACCGTGCATGCTCATTTCAAACGGAATTACTCTATGTAATTTCGTTTGAACTTGCTATTTGACCTATTTCCTCATTTTCCATGCCCTGATTAATCTAATACAATGCAAGACTCGATACAAGACGAAGTCGACAGACGCATGCACTAACAGACTCCCCCTCGAATGTTGACGAGTCTTAAGTGTCGAGTCTTCAACGTCTTCAGTCTTTATCAGTCTGAACGTGTAAGTATCTTCAAACTTTATATCTTTCTTTTCTTCAGCATCAACAAACTTCCCTCGAACACGCTTTCCTCGGATGTCTTCAGACTCCCACTTTCGATATGCTGGGATCGCAGTTTGGCTTGTTGATATCTTAGAGTCTTCAGGTATCGGAACCTGGTTTTGTGCTCTTTCTTTAGATTCAGGATTGAAACCTGGCTACACCTGCACATTCTCTACCCAAAAATAAATTTCACAAATTTAACATTTGACAAATTTATATGTACAAACTCCTTCTCAATATAAACCAGAATGATTTATCAATGATAGAAACCTCAGATGACCACTTGTATATTCAAAAACTTTTCTCATTTAAACACACTACCCTTTACCACATGCTCATCATGTTTAGCACTTGGAATTTTGAAAATCAGCTCTCCAACATCAATCGTCGAAAATCTTTTTGGATTTCTCAAAATTTATGCTAAAACACACTAAAATCTTTTTGGATTTTTTAATAAAAAAATGCAGTAAAGAAATATTTACAGACAATATTTTTGTGAGTTTGTGCAAGAGGATCATATCATTTTTTGACAAGTCACAAGTACCGTTGAGCTTAGTTACACATTAAGAATTAAACAATTCACTTAGATTGCCGATATACTGATCCACTTAAATTTTCACACAAATTTCAACAAATTCAAGATATGAGTTAAGTGTATTAAGGACTTAAACTCATTCATGTGTCCCACCTCTTGAATATACTCCCGTATCCAAATCCCAATATTCAGTCTTACAGGTGAGTATACCACAGATGATATCTGTAAGGGGTTAGATTGCGAAACCGTGAGAGCTCAGGTCAGAACTTCCGTTCAGCAGAGAGATGACGGCTCGACTTTTGGTGGGTCCCCTTTAGAGGATCTTTTTTACAACAGCACATGATTTGCATTTTTCAATGTTTTATCATTTTTTATGCTGAGGGTAGGCTATGTTTCAAGCAAGCGTAAAGTATTCTCCGGGGACTAGGCCATTGCTTCCGCAAAATCAGAAGTCCCGGGATAATACCCCATATATCACTGAGCATAAAGACCTAATATCTCAGAAAGAGGGACCTTTCAAACGAGATTTCAGGGGTTACCTATATATCCAAGTAGTGTTCCCCACGAAATAAGCAAGTTTGAATTTAAGTTTATATCCCGAAAGTTTACTAAATGTGTAAAAACCTATCGGCATATCATCAGTGAGACCGTTTAACGCTATTTAATCATTACATTTCTTTAGCATACTGTAACTGTCTACTGATGTACTATCATTTCCTCTTCTTTGACAACAAAACTCATTTTGAATTTATCATGTTTTTGTCTTTTTCAAATTTCTAATGTTTTTGGATTTTCTGAAAATTTCCACTCCCCCTAAAATGCAAACACAATAAAGGAAATTTGAAAACAAACTATACAAGTAAATTGACAACCAATATCGAATCGCTTCAAATCGCCATCCACTTGGCATAAACAATCAGAACTCCCCCTTTCAACAAACTATTTTCTCATAATGATTTCAAAACACTTAAGTTTGTTTTAACCAAAATGATTTTTCCGAAAAATAAGTTTTGTTGATTTTACCACTTGTAAAGTTAGGGGTTCATCATATTGTTTTCCAAACAATCACTTGTATGTATGGTCAAATCAAGTTCAACTTAATGACCCTGATTTACCACTTGCAGTTGAAAATTTCTTCAACCACTTGTAGATTCATTTATCAACCACTTGAAAAATATAACAATTTAAGAAAATACCACCTGTATCTTTACCAACTGTACCACTTGTAAGATTATCAACCAAGAAAGATGCCGATACCTGCTCCACGCTTACAAACCTGGGAGCTCCGGCAAGTCCGGATGTTTATTTGTGAAAAACAGACATCCAAGCTTCACCAAACTTGGATGTTTCTTCCTCAACTTCACTTGGGTAAAATGTTGCTTTCTTTGTTTCATAGAAATCCTTTACCCCTTTGACCTTACCCTCAATCATTTTTCCAAAAATCTTTTTCACATTTCCATTAAACGCTTTTTCGACATCAAATTCTTTCTTCTCAGAATAGAACTGATTCGAGATCTCAACCTATCCAACTTTTGATTTAAAATTCTCAACCCTCAATGGTGGAAAATGAACATCATCCATTGGAGGCACTGAGTTTTCCTCTTTTAACTCAACCTGTGGCTCGTCTGACTTTGTGGAATCAGATTCATCGCCATTTTTCACATCAAACTTTTTAACAACCCACATTTGGTTGTCCTTAGCTCTATTTTTGTAAAAAAATTTCTTTGAACACTCACCAACTTCATAGGTTGAATTTTCAAAAATTTTGAATTTTTCAGTTAGTGATTCATCTTTCTCAACAACTTTTTCTTTAAGTTTTTCAGAAACTCCCTGTTTTTTCTTTGTATCCAACGGACAATTCCATGCAATGTTACCAGCTTCTTTGCACTTGTAACAGGTTCTAGTATCCTTTCTATGAAAAACTCCAGTTCCTATTCTCTTCTTTTCAGCAAGAAACTCTTGGTTTGATTGTCTCCATAAAGTTTTCTTCTGTTCTTCCTCAGCACTTCCTCCTGAAACAAATTTAGTATTTGATTGAGAAATTTTTCCATTTTTATAATTTTCAGGTGGAATATAACCAAGACCTTTCTTTTTAAAATTACCATTATGGTTTGGTTTCTTTTGAAAACCAGAACCAGAACCGTAACCTTTTTTCTTGTTTAACCGTTGTTGAACTCTTGAAGTATATTTTTTAGGTTTTTCAGTAAGATTTACATCTTTTATTTCAGAAATATTGATTTCTGTTAGTTTGAAAACCTTTTTGATCTTTTCAAAATTAACACTTCTTATTGGAAATTCCTCATCAAAATATAATTTGTCTGAATCCTTCAAAGTATATGCCACTTTGACTGATTTGTCATTCAAATTAGATTTTGATAACATGAATTCTTTATTGTACACCCGTTTAACTGACGATTTTGAACTGTTGACCAACGAACTCGAACTTTTGAGAGTGTCAGACGATGTAAAAACAACGTCAATGTTTTCTGGTAATTCATCGGTTATATCGGACTTTAACTTTATATTGACTGCCTTTTCGACTTGCTCCTCATTCGGTTTTCTAGGAGAATATCCTTCCCAAATCGGAGGCGGACACTTGTTATAACTAACACTCTGTTTCTTACCATTATACATTTATAATAAAAAAACTAAATACGAGTAAGCTTAGATAAAATATACATGTGTGATTCAATTACTTATACATTAGTAATCTTAACTCGATTTCGAATTTTTTTTTACATCAAAACATAGATAAAAATGGTATGTCACAACGAGATAATCGAAAATTTATAAAAGAAAGAAAAACATTTTCAAACTAAAATAAATAAAACTGAATAAGCAGTTAATTAAATTACTGTTTATTGCTTGGGTAATTGTATATGTACTAGTGGGATTCCCTCGCGCTATTCGGCAGAAATTTGGTTGATATCGTTTCGGTTTGTTATGGTCCCGTAAATCGTTATAGTAATCGAAAGAGAAAACCCAAAAATCAAAATTCCTGAAATAATATTAACACGTGCTTTACATTGACCGAGAACTATAAAAATGAATATTGGTTCTGGTTCCGATAATACCAATGTCGGTACTCACGTTGTTCGGTCGGACTTGGTTCGGTTCATCACGGTATAAGTTTCGTACTGACACTCATACATCTTACGATACAAAAAACTTTATTTTAACTACACTTCGTATTTAACAACATTTATGCCAGAATGTCGTAAAGCAAATTTAAACACCACTATATATTTAGTTCTTTAAAAAAAGTTCATAGCATGTTATTAGAGAAAAACTAAACTTGTACAATAATAATTGGTTAAAAGAGCATACTATATATCGTAGAGTGAAAATAACAACCGAAATAAAATTGTATACTTAGGGGGATGAGGCACCTCATGGGTTCGAGGTTGTGGGTTCTTTGCAGCGCGGTAATACCCCCCCCCCCCCACCTACCTAGGGTAGGGATTAAGGCTACTTTGTCCGGGTAACATTTGCCGCCAGGGTAAGGGGTTGGGGTTGGGATGTTGGAGAGTTTAAGGTTTAGTATGAGTGTGATTGGTGGGTGGAGTAAAAGAGTGAGGTCCATGATTCTAGGGTACTTATGGGTAGACGCCTTGTGGTTTTAGTGTACTTTGGTGTGTAATTAACATGGTATCGCATGATTAGTCGAGACTAGGGTAGTACCCTTGGGTGCCCCTTCCCACTTAGTATTCCTTTTGTTCCTTATTACTATATAGTAAGGTTGTCTTTTTAATTTTCTATTTTAAGCAAAACATTTTATGTTAAGCTTCTATAGTTTTCTTTTGAACATCAGATCTTAACACCAATCTGATTTTGAATCTTGAACCTTAACGAGCGTAACACCTTAATATCAATAGCTTTTATAAAAAAAATTGTAATTGATATCTTTAAAATATAAAATAGTGTTAAATGTCATTTTAGTTCATGTGGTTTGGCCATTTTACCAGTTTAATACAAAGGTTTGATTTTGCGCATGTGGGTCCAAAAAGGTTTCACAGTTGCCATTTTAGTCCATTAGGTTAACTTCATCCATTTTTTCTGTTAACGAGAAGGGCAATTCGGTCATTGTATATAATTATGTTAACTAGAAGGGCAATTCGGTCATATAAAATGACCGAATTGCCCTTCTCATTAACAGAAAAAATGAATGAAGTTAACCAAGTGGACTAAAATGGCAATTGTAAAACCTTTTTGGACCCACATACGAAAAATTAAACCTTTAAACCAAACTGATAAAATAGTTAAAAAACACTGGGACAAAAATAGCATTTAACTCAAATATGTGATGTAATCTTTATTAAATTAACGTCAAATCAAAAGATTCCAAGCTTCATATGCTCATTAATCATTATTAAACTAGATAGCCACATGTCACGGGGTTACTTTTCGACCCCCGTGTGGCGTCCCCAAGTCCCTGGGGACAAGCCAATCCATCCCGCTTCTGTGTGTGGGTCACTGGTTTCGTCATGCCTTGGACTCATCAGGAGAGCGGCGCCAGCTCTCGACCAGTGGTGCGTTCGTCGTTTGCACGACTAGGCACGTACACCTCTTCATTGACACTGACTCCGTCCCCTGATAAAGTCCATGACTAGCTAGTAACCCAAGCGTTCAAGCACAGCCCATAGCATTGCGATTTTCAAACATTTGGCCCGTGACACTCTCCCACCACCATTTCATGCACGTCCTCGTGCATGCTCGCCGTCCCATACCAGCTCGCATACTTGACAATGCATGATCCCCTTATGTTGAGTATGATTCACTTTGGGAGGGTAGGACACCCGAAAGCACAGCAACAATGATCTTCTGTCGTGCATGTTCAATATAGTACGTCAGTTTTGTTTTAAGTGGCGCTGACGTCCGCCGCATCGGATTAGGTGCCGATGATTCACCTTGTTTCAGGAATACGGGGAACCTGAATAATTGTAGCAGCTTTCACAAAACTTTATTTTTACGGCGCTGCTTGGACCGTAGATTTTTGAACATAATACGGAGGGCTTCACTGTAACTATACTTGAGCGGCTCTCACGATCCCATACTCGCGGAGTACAAAGACCTTTGCCGAAGCAAACCCACATTTGGTCTTCTCCCACCACCATTGCGCAACCATACTCTAAATGTTAAGCTCATTTGGTTAAGAGTCACGTTCCAACGTATCCGAGAATCGTTCTGCTCTGATACCAAGTTGTCACGGGGTTACTTTTCGACCCCCGTGTGGCGTCCCCAAGTCCCCGGGGACAAGCCAATCCATCCCGCTTCTGTGTGTGGGTCACTGGTTTCGTCCTGCCTTGGACTCATCAGGAGAGCGGCGCCAGCTCTCGACCAGTGGTGCGTTCGTCGTTTGCACGACTAGGCACGTACACCTCTTCATTGACACTGACTCCGTCCCCTGATAAAGTCCAGGACTAGCCAGTAACCCAAGCGTTCAAGCACAGCCCATAGCATTGCGATTTTCAAACATTTGGCCCGTGACATACAAGATCCCATCGTCTTATACCAAAAAGAGGGTTCAGAAGACATTAGTGCATACTAATCATGAACTTAAGTTATATACTGGTATGTATATCCATGTAGTAATATCAACCTGGTACATATAATAGATTCTATGAATTAAAGCTCCTTGGTCCTTACCTTTTCACATGATCATCTTATATCATATATACTTTCTTACTATATAAATATTAAATGTTATTTTAGTCCTTGTGTTTTGGTCCATTTTACCAGTTTGTCTAAAGGTTTCATTTTTCGTCTGTGAGTCCAAAAAGGTTTCAGTGTTGCTATTTTAGTCCACAAAGTTAACTTCATCCATTTTTTCTACTAACGAGAATGACAATTCGGTAATTTTATATGTAATTCTATTAACTAGAAGGGCAATTCAGCCATATAAAATGATTGAATTGCCCTTCTAGTTAACAGAAAAAATTGATAAAGTTAACCCGGTGGACTAAAATGGCAACAATGAAACCTTTTTGTACCCACAGGCGAAAAATAAAACCTTTGGACTAAACTGGCAAAACGGCCTAAACCACAGGGACTAAAATGACATTTAACTCTTAAAATAATAATAATAATAATAATGATGATGATGATGATGATGATGATGATGATGATGAAGAGGATGATGAGGATGAGGATGAGGAGGAGGAGGAAGAAGAAGAAGAATCAAAAGATACAACTTTGAAAAAAAATTAACGATAAAGGGGAAGTTACCACTACAGGAGAAACGGATGTCATCGAATAAAATTTATTGACGGATAGATTGTGTCATTAAATATTGACGAACAAAATATTTCGGTTATTAGGGCCTAACACATGGGCGTTAAAGGTGACATGTCATATCCCTCCTCTTGTTAAGGAGCAGTAAAGAGTTTACTTGTTAACATGTTAACCGAATGTTAAAATACTGAATTTTTTTTTGTTCCTTTAAAAAAAAATCTCTAAAAAATAAGGTTAAGTGGAGTTAACGGGATTAGACCATTTTGTTGGGGTGAGATGAAGTAAAGTAAGGAAAACTTAGTGATGTGTCATCTAGGTGGAGTTAAGGAAGGTTAAAGTATACTCAAAGCCTTATAGACGAATTCTTAACGGAAACCACTAAAACCCAAATAATGAACAAAAAAGGAAAATTAAAAAAATCCTTCTATAAAATTATCACTGACGAATGACTAATGGAAACCCGACGTGCGTAAATCCAGGTTTGTTCGTTTGTTTGTGTGAACTCTTTTCCGATGAAATGTCCTTCGGTAGTCGGTAGGTAACTTGAGAATAAAATTATGGATAAGACTCATGCCCAAACTTGTATATCGTTGTAGGTGACGGCCCATTTGCGATAGGGACTTCCGTAGGTGACTGTCGCTAACTTGAGGATGAGTTTTTCGTCCATAATATTTAGGTAGTGTTTGGTATGAAGGAATAAAAGGTGGAATGAAATGGATCGTCTTTTTTTTGTCTATCAAACCGTACAAAGTAATGATTCATTATATTCACGTATGGATAACCAAACCTCACAATGGAATGGAATGATCCATTTCATTCCGTTGTCCATTCTATTATTTTGTTCATTCAATTCTCTCGTTTAGTCATTAGGACGAGCGGGGTGGTCGGGTTGAGTTGGGGCGGTGACTTGAGTTATCGCATGGTAACACCGCTGTCGTCCCCCTTGGCCACGCGGTGAACCCAAAAACCCGTTAACTTGTTACCGCATGCGGGGAGATGATTTTTTGATCGTTTGGAACTTTAATAACGGCTATAATGCCGTTGTAATTTTTTTAAAATAACTTTTCTTTATTTAAACACTCCACTCAACCCATAAATCAACCATTTCTCTCACAATTCAAACCTAAATCATTTCTCTCAAACTAATCTCATACCTCTATTTTTTTTAAATGGTGGATGAAATACCATTGTTTATTCCACCCGACGCTAGTGATGATTTATCTCAACCGATAGTAGCATAATTTTTTTTTTTCAAAATCTCATCGAGCAAGCTGAACTACAAGACACGGGCACATCTAGTAAAAGCGTTGGGGACGCGATAGCCCCAGTGTACATTCGGGATCCTCCAGTTGAGTTCATAATTCGTTGACACTGTGCTAAACGAGCTCATGGATGAATATTCACATTGGAGACTAAAACACGATCTCGTGGGGCATCTCGGAGGACTATATTTACACCACCTATTGGTGGATTCCGAAGAAGAGTAGTAATTTAATTTAGTTTAATTTAATGTAATTTTATTTATTTTAATTTAACGTAATGTCTTGTTTTTTAATTAAAATGCACTTTTATTTTGTTTAAAATATTTTTTAATTATTATAGCATAATTTATAGAGAAAAAAAAGAAAAAAATGGACTCCGCCCGAGGTGACCATCCCTTGTGTTTGAGTGGCAAGAGGGGAGTTGGAGAGAACATGGCATGCAGGGGCGTAGCTTTTAAGGGATGGGTGGTGCACCTGCCCCCGCCAATGTTTCTGTTAGAAGTGTAATATTTCCAATTTTTCGTCCGAAAATTTTAAAATTATATAGATCCGTCTCTGACAATTATTTTTTCCTAAAATTTCCCTCCCTCTACCAAGTTTATTGTCCAAAATATTTATACATATCTCGTATTGAGTTAAAAAAATGTGAAAAACGGGCTATTAGTAAGTTTTATAATTGTTTATAAATTTTAAGTAAAGTTTGTTACTATTTTCTATATAAATCAAAGTTGATGATTCTTTTTTATCTTAAAGGTATGAAAGGTACTTACCATTTATTGTCCATCCATGTACTTAATATTTATCTCGCATCATTATAAATATTTGGTCTTTATTTGTTTACAATATTTAATATTTAGCATAAATATTGTTAAATAATCTAATATTGTTTATAAAAAAATCATTTTTTTATATATTCCTATGTAATGTGTATGATAATATTATAATGCCTTTATATATTATGAACTTCAATCACGTTTTCTATTATTATATGAATTTTTTATGGTGTTTAGTAGTAATACTGTTTTGTTGGCACGTTAATTTACATTGTAAATATTGTTAAATAATCTAATATTGATTATAAAAAAATCGTTTTTTATATTTTCCTATGTAATGTGCATGATAATCTGTGGATGACATATAGTGGGTTTGATCCAATTTATTTTTAGTTGTTCTATGATAATTGTTTTCTAAACAGTGATAGACTAATAGTTTGTGATTCTTAATTAATAGTTTGGGTTAATACTATATGTGCATCATATATGTTTTCAAGCTCTCTTTTGAATATATATGCAACTGAATAGATGTTATGTTTTATTAGTATCTATACAATTTATGATGAACTGCCAAAATACAATTTGTATTAAAAAGTGATGTCTAATAGTTCTATTTGAAGATAATCATTAGTGCAATTCTGTAACACCCCGAAAATATAAAACTTTATATTGTAACTATAAAGTATAAATAGACGAGAATTTATTAGCTAGGAACTTTTAACCTAGTTAGTTACAAGACTAGAAATAGCCTATAATAGGGTTAAAAACTACTAAATGATATGTTGAAGAAAGTAGAGGGGCCTTAGTTGTTAAAATTGTAACTAAACTAGATAATAAAAAAAAAAAAAACCAAACACCTCATTTAGAGGTGCTGGTCGAACAAGAAGGAGCAGGGGGCGACACCCCCATATTCAAAACCCTAAAACTTTCTAAAATCTGCAAATTGAAGTCTCAATTCAAGTTGAAATCGGAATTTGAACCTAGAATTGTGATCCTCATTGCAAGAGGATTCTAAGGTATGTAAAATTTGATGAAATCTCTTAACTTGAATTTCTCATGATTTTGGAAAATCTGAAGATTTATGTTGCATGTGTGTTATTTGGTTAGATTAGAATTGATATGGTGTTTAGAATTGAAATCTAGCCAATTTCATGTGAAATCATGACCAAATTCAGAAAATTTCATGAACACCTTGAAGGTGGATTGTGGGTTTTACATGATGATGATGAACACTAGGGTTTAGAGTGATTATTCTAGTGTAATTCGATTTTAGAAGGTGATTTCAGAAAAGTATGATGTTTAAATGCTATATAATGGCTTTCTTGAAGTTAAGTTAACTAATTTGCAAGCTATAAACATGAATATGAATGATGTAGAAATTCTGCCCTCATAGTGTTTGTAGAAATGACTCAAAGAAAGCTTAAAAATAGAAATTTAAAGCTTTAACGCATAATTATGATGTTTCGGTATATTATGCGAAGTGAGGTCTAAAGAGAGTTCTAAACATGTCTTGAATTGAACTCTATAGGACAAGATACCGGAACGTCGAGTGGACAAGCCGGTAGTGATTCGCGGTTGAAGGGCGTGCGCTAAGGTATGTAACTTGACCCGTTACATTAAGTAAATTTAGATTATGGTAATATGCATAGTTGAATTTTAGAATAAAGGTTACTATGAATAAAAGTGATGATATCGCTATATTGTGTATTTGATCAAAAGTTGGTTAGAATTTCGTTGGTAGTCGTCAAAAAAGGAAGGAATTTCATAGACGAGCCAAACGGGTCGGATAATCAAGTAAGGCATGGTTAATGTTTCGAATTATGATGGATTGTTATTTGATATTGATTGATATATAACATATTAGAAATACGAGGTTTTAATGTATCGGTATCATAGAAAACTGAAATCCGAGAGTTGGGGTCTTGGTGTAATGAACAAACAAAACAAAACATGAAATTCCAGGTACTACCGTAAATTACGGTAGTACCGTAATTTACGGTGGATGTTATATGTTTACGGTGTGGATCTACTGATTTACGGTGAACATTTGTTGAACATGGACCACCGTAACTTACGGTGGAACCGTAAGTTACGGTAGGGTCTGAACTTTTGTAAAATTTTGTGAAACTGAAAGATTGAAATTTTCATTTCGATAGTAGTTTTGAACAAGTAATATTCTGACCATGCTAACATAAATGTTTATGTAAACATTGCAGTCTAGGTACTCAAAGTTTATGGATGACGATCAAGCAACTTAACAAGAACCGAACACGATTTTTGAAGCTTCCGCTATGTTTTAATCTTATTTAATCTTTGTTCTTGGGTTGTAAACAAATTCTCAAACAACTTTTGTATGTTCTAACTTAGTCATTAGTTGACTAAAGTTTATGATACTTCTGAAACTTATGTTAAATTATTATCTTTTGTATAAAATTATACTTATATTCAAGTAAATTTTAAGGGTGTTACAAATTCTGTGAATGAATTTACGATAATGCACATGTTTATATGATAATATGTTATAATATGACAACTGCTTAGTTAACTTTGTTGTATATCATTGTTATTGCAATTGTATAAGCCTTTTAGTTACTATTAGATATTTAAATATGTGATTTAATTCAATGAAATATTTATATGGCAAAAGATATTATTTGCAAATTAACATGACACTAAAATTCTCAAGATGCATGTTATATTTTCTTGAGCAACAAAATTTATTAGTATAAGAAAGCTCATTTACAAGTAATAAAAAATCATATGTTATTATATGATCGAGAAAGTTGATAGTGACATTTGTTTATGTTTTAAACTATAGTGACAAATATGTGTATATATGATATACTTGTGATTGGCTATATCATGTTACATTTATGTATAAATTACATACATTTTCTTGCAAGTGATGAAAAGATATATATCTTATTTTATAAAGTTTTTCTATAACTTGTTTTCTACTGCGATATGTTATAACGTAGTGTATTATGTAAATTGACTCTACATTATACCTTAATTTTATGTGACATCATGCATCATGTAAATATTGTTGAATAAAACAACAAAACTAAATTTGTGGTTTATATGCTATCATAAAAAAATGTAAATACGCTTAAATATGACATCAGAAGTGTCATACTCTCTGAATCTGATTATTAATTTATAAAAGGTTGTAAGATTTATAGACCGATACTACTACATGACTCGGTCATGTAACGATTTCTCAATTTATAATATATGAAAAGAAGATTTTCTTTAATGAAAAACTGGATAAAAGATGTTTATTTGTCACACCTGAGATATGCTCATGAAGTAGCGATACCATTAAGAAAGTATGAGAATCCATGAATGTTTTCGGATTCTATCCCATTGCTTAATGTGAATATGATGATGATCAATGTAAAGGTCACGATCATGACCAAAAGAAATTGTAATGATGCCACCATGAAAGTTTGTTATTATGCTCATGTTAATAATGAGATCAACCATGTTAATTATGTGGTGATTATACAATGATCGCTATAAAGGTCGTGATCATGGTAAATGAGAAAACTGTAATGATCCTATATTGATAGTGAGATCAACCATGTTAATATTGAAATTGACCACACGAAGTGACTCACTAAGGAAGTGATTATACGAGAATATAATATATGAAACACGTATAACATGAATGTTTGAAATAATAAGACACGGTTCTCTCATATTTTAGGTCGTGTATTAAAAAAACATGAGTGCAACTAAATGTCACACCCCGACCGCGTAAAACAACAAACCGCGGCGGAAACGTCGAGGAGTGTTGCAACAGAATCATTGTTTCATAACACATGGTGATTAAATATTTGTTTTATTCCATTAATGAACTCGTTGTTTTATTACAAATTAGATAAATACAAATAATTGACTTTCAAGTTTTAAAGTCGCTAAGGCACGAGTCCATCCTATGTGTAACATGCATCGACAATCATCATATAGTAGCACCTGAAACATATGTGAAATTAAAACGTCAGCATAAAAATGCCTATGAGTAACATAGGTTTTGTGAATTAGATCCATGTGTAACACTCGTCTTAAATTTCTATTATTTTACTATTAAAATACACACTTTTTTTTTAAAGAAAATGCATAATTAACAAAAAATTAGTTAATAGGTTAAGATGCACATTGTTTTAACAACTTAACATAACCAACCATCTAGATTAAAACATTCACAACTACAGAGTTTACAAAACAACATTGTCTAGACATGTTTAGATTAGTGCGGAAGCTTCAAAAATGGTGTTCGGTTCTTGATTTCACGCTTGATCGACATCCATAACTAACGAGCATCACCTGAGGTTAAAACCACATCAATTGTTAGTTTGACAACTTATTAATAAGCATAAACGAGCCCTAACATCATACACATAACAGAAAAATAAAAATCTTGGATCTTGGTCTGTCGCGCCATGCGCCAGACCCGAGATTGTCCTTCGCGTGCCGCGGGCGGCCCCGCGTGTCGCGCCAGAGTTGAGTTGCCCCGTCGCGTGGCGCGGGGGAGTGCATTTTCCAGCAGGTCCAGAAAATTGTAAAAAGTCCAACTTTAAACTAACATAACTTTTTACTCGTTTGTCCGTTTTAGTCGATTCGTTTTCCTATGAGTCCGTAATAAAATTACGGATCCAACCATAAAAATTTCACACTACAAAACCCGATTTATGAACAAACGGTTCATAAAATCCTTGTTTCAATTATTCAACCCATTAGCTATATGTGCATAATACCATTTTTCAGTTCTAAAACTTACTAGACATAATTACCAAAATCCCCGGTCTTGTAAATCTTGGCATATTCGCGCCATTCCATGGCTTTATGCTTACATTAGAATTTCATGCTTGTTTCTCAAAATTCAAGCATACCACTTCAAAAAACACTTACAGTTGATTTCTATTGTTTGACCTGATATCTCGGATTCGTAAACTTAAATTTAGCATAACTAATTCATTAACGTATTACTATCCAATACTAACGCAATATGAGACTTTCAAGTCTCTACACACATGGCCCTTTTAAAGCATCATTTTGACCCGTTTGTTTGTCGAGTGAAAACCATCACTTTGATGACAAGCCAAACCATTTCCAACCATTATTTTGACCCGTTTGATTGTTGAGTGAGCTTCGCCACTTCAAAGACACACCAAACGCGTATATTACACTACGACACCATTTGTACACTAAACCCAAACATTTATACATAATGTAACGGGACTAAAGTCACGTACCTTTCAAAGCACCCCTTTCAGTCGCGCGTCACCACCGGCTTGTCCAGTTGACGCTCCGGTTTCCTTTCCTATAGAGTTCAATCACAACCCTTTTAGAACTCTTTTGCTTACATGTAACGCATAATTTGCCATAACTCTACAAACACGTTTTTTAGCTCAAATTTCCAGTTTTTTAATCTTCTTTTTGGCATTTTCACAAACACCTTAAAGGCACAATTTCTCACAACTTATAATTAAGTTCAATATTTTTCCTTTAGCCAAGATAAACATCAATTTAGGAAAATTCACATCAATTTTCACATTAATCGAATCTGAACTTGTTTCACAGAACTTGAATTACACTAGGATAACATTATAATCCTAGTGTTCAACATGTTTCTACAAAACCCACTTATCACCTTCAATGGTGATTATGAATTTCACAAGAAATAGGCAAAATTCCAACAAGTAATTGACTAGGGTTTATCCCTACACACTATTTCATTCAAAGCAACCATCATGCAACATCAAATTCGAATTCCTATGTTCATTCAGAAATTTTAGATGAGAATTTTCTACAAAATTTACATACCTTATGATCCCTTTCACTGAGGTGATCACTAATCTATGTTCGGATTTTGATTTGGGACTGAAATTGGTCTTCAATTTTGATAAAAAACATGAACTAAGGTTCCAGCACACTCAAATGTGTGTTTTGTGTTAATAAAAATGTTTTTATTAAATAAAGTTTCAAGTTTAACACTTTAGCCCCTCAATTTCTCCTTAGTTTATATTTTGAGTGTTTCAATTAGGGCTGGCAATTGGGTACCTGTTAAGACACGATTAGACCTGTTTGACTGAAAAATACACCCTTTGACTTTTTTAATTTTTAAAATAATTAAAATTACAATGTTAGGATCTATTATTTATTCATCTTTGTACATAAAACATAAAACTTTTTTTATAAACATGAGGTAGAAAGTAGTTAAACGAGTCGTAATCATGTTTGAAACTTATGTTGTGCGCGCCGTCAGAAACCTGTTAAACCTGTTAAGACACGATTTGCCAGCCTTAGTTTCAATCCCACTTATAAGTTACTACAAGAATTGTAACTAACTGGGTAATTTAGTCCTAGTTAGTTTGTTCTTGTTTATTTAGTGCTTTAAAATTTTAATATATAGTTTTATATTTTCGGGGTGTTACAAGTCCACCCCCCTTAAAAGGGTTTCGTCCCCGAAACCATAGTACGCACCAAATAATGTAGGGTAGAGCCGTTGCATCTCTTCTTCGGACTCCCATGTGGTATCCGAACCCTTTCTATGTTCCCATTTAACCTTTACTTGATTAATCACTTTGTTCCTTAAGCTCTTCACTTTATGATCCAGAATCGCCATCGACTTCACCGCATAGTTAAGACTGTTATCCACTTCAATGTCATCATAGTGAATGTAAGCTGTTTCGTCGGCTAGACATTTCTGGAGATGTGATACATGAAACGTGTTATGTATCCCACTCAATTCCTCAGGCAGTTCGAGACGGTACGCTACCTTACCAACCCGTTCGATAATCCTGAATGGCCCAATAAATCTCGGGATTAATTTTCCCCTTTTTCTGAACCGAATAATTCCCTTCCACGGGGATACCTTTAACATAACTTTATCACCGACTTGAAATTCAATTGGTCTCCTTCTTTTGTCTGCATATGATTTTTGTCGATCCTGAGCCGCTTTCAAATGGGCTCGGACCAAATCAATCTTCTTATTCGTGACCTGGACTATATCCTTATGTGCAAGCTCGCGTGGACCAACCTCACCCCAACACACCGGGGTTCGGCATTTTCTACCGTAAAGCATCTCGTACGGAGCCATACCGATGCTTGCGTGGTAACTGTTATTATATGAAAATTCGACCAATGGTAGATATACATCCCAACTACCCCCGAAGTCGATAATGCATGCCCGTAACATATCCTCCAACGTCTGTATTGTTCTTTCATTTTGTCCATCCGTTTGTGGATGGTACGCGGTGCTAATGAACAATTTAGTTCCCATTTGTTCTTGGAATTCGTGCCAAAAGTTCGAAGTAAACCGGGTATCTCTGTCGGACACAATAGATATCGGTACTCCGTGACGTGCCACAATTTCATTGGTATATACCTCTGACATCTTTTCGGATGTATAAGTCTCACGAATCGGAATGAAGTGAGCACTTTTCGTCAATCTATCCACCACTACCCATATAGCATCGAAACCGCGGTTGGTTTTGGGCAGTTTAGTCAACAAGTCCATTGTGATTTGTTCCCATTTCTAGACTGGGATATCCAACGGTTGCAGTTTACCATACGGCTTTTGGTGTTCTGCTTTGACTTGCAAACACGTCATGCACTTCTCCACATAGTTTACATCTCTTTTCATCCCAGGCCACCAATAGTTTTGCTTTAAATCGTTATACATCTTGGTTGCCCCTAGATGAATCGAATAACGGGATTTATGGGCCTCGTCAAGTAGGAGCGCATTGACTCTACACGAATTTGGAACCCATATCCTTCCAAAACGCGTCTTTAACCCTTGGTTCCATCCGCCAATTCTTTCAATTGGCCAACTATTCTTTCCTTCTTCACGTTTTCCTCCTTCAATGCTTCGATTTGAGATTTCTGGATTTGTTCAAGTAAACCCGATGTTACATTTAGTTGCATTGATCGTACTCGAATGGGCGTATAATCTACCTTTCGGCTCAACGCATCCGCCACCACATTAGCTTTCCCTGGGTGGTAATGTATATCACAATCAAAATCTTTGACAGTTTCTAACCACCGCCTCTGCCTCATGTTTAATTCCTTCTGATCGAAGAAATATTTCAAACTTTTATGGTCGGTAAAGATCGTGCATTTTACCCCATACAAATAATGCCTCCATATCTTTAAAGCAAATACCACCGCCGCCAACTTAAGATCGTGTGTAGGATAATTCTTTCATGTGTCTTTAGTTGTCTTGAGGCATAGGCTATAACCTTGCCCCGCTGCATTAAAACGAACCCAAGACCCGAATGTGACGCATCCGAGTAAACTACCATGTCGTCAACCCCATCCGGCATTGTCAATACCGGAGCGTGGGTGAACTTTTCTTTAAGCGTTTGGAACGCTTTTTCTTGATCTTCTCCCCAAATAAACTTTTCGTCTTTACGGGTGAGCTTGGTCAACGGCGTGGCAATCTTGGAGAAATCCTGTATGAATCTCCTATAATATCCCGCAAGCCCCAAAAAGCTTATGATTTCCGAAGGATTCTTCGAGGGGTTCCATTTTTCCACTGCTTCTATTTTTGACGGGTTTACTAAAACCCTGTTTGCACTAATGATGTGCCCGAGAAACTGCACCTCTCGTAACCAGAAGGCAAATTTCGAGAACTTTGCATACAACTTCTCTCTTCTGAGCGTCTCCAACACTTCACGTAAATGACTTTCGTGTTCTGCTTCATTCTTCGAATACACTAAGATGTCGTCGATGAACACTATCACCGACTTATCCAACATTGGTTTGCAAACCCGGTTCATGAGATCCATGAAAGCCGCGGGTGCATTGGTTAACCTGAAGGACATCACGAGGAACTCGTAATGTCCGTACCATGTACGGAAGGCCGTCTTCGGTACATCCTCTTCCTTGACTTTCAACTGATGATACCCCGATCTAAGGTCGATCATGGAGAACCAACTTGCACCTTGCAATTGGTCAAATAGGTCGTCAATTCTTGGGAGCGGATATCAATTTTTCACCATGAGTTTGTTTAACTCCTGATAATCGATACACATGCGCATGCTCCCATCCTTCTTTTTCACAAATAGCACCGGTGCGCCCCACGGAGACACACTTGGCCGAATAAACCCCTTTTCGAGCAGGTCTTGGATTTGAGACATCAATTCTTGTAGCTCTGATGGTGCTAGCCGATACGGCGCCTTGGCCACAGGTTTCGCGCCCGGAATCAATTCGATCGAACTCTACCTCCCGTTCTGGCGGTATTCTCGGCAAATCTTCCGGAAATACATCGGCATATTCACGTACCACCGGTACGTCTTCAATCTTTGGCGATTCTTTATCTGGTTCATTTGCGTATATCATGAACGCTCTATATCCACGCCTCATGAGTTTGTGAGCTTTTAGCATTGAGAACATAACGGGATTATCCCCTTTTTCGCCATAGATGGTAACGTGTTTTCCACTTGGAGATGTTAACTTAATCTCCTTGCGGAAGCACACGACCTTCACGTGATGTCGGGATAGCCAATCCATCCCGACCACTACTTGGAATTCTCCCATCGACATTGGAATCAAATCTATTGAGTATTCTTCACCGTCGATACTCATTTTACAATTTTGACACACGTCACATACGATAAAACTTTTGTTGTCACCTATTTCTACTTCTAAAGGCATAGGTAATTTCGTCAGTTCGAATGAAGGATGTCGAATAAATCCATGTGAAATAAAGGATTTATTCGCACCCGTATCAAATAACACATGTGCGGGAATTGAATTTATGGCGAATATACCTCAGACCACATCGGGTTCCACCTTCGGCTCGGCTGCAGTTAACTGGAAGGATCTGGCTTTTGCTTTTGGAGTCTCCGTATGTGAATCTTTGCCATCCTTTTTCCCGACTAGCTCCGGATATTCCGATTTCTTGTGACCCGATTGGTAGCATTTGTAACACACTGATACCTTCCCGGGGCATAATGCAGCCGTATGCCCTGTCTTCCCACATACGGGACATGGCTTATCTTTAAACCGGCACTCACCCTTGTGTCCCTTCCCGCATACCTTGCAGCTTGGCGACCCGCTTTTTCCCTTTTGTCTCTTTGACGACTCAGTCGTACGCGCCTTTTTTTGTAGGGCTTGGATTTACAACTTGTGCCCTTCTTTCCCCTCTCTCTATTTGCTTCTTCAGCTCTATCTCCCTTTCACGAGCAGTATTAATGATTTCGGTGAGAGTCTCGTACTTCGAGGGAGTCATAAACTCCCGATATTCTGCACTTAGCATATTATAGTAATAATACACTTTCTGTTCTTCGGATGTCACCAACTCATCGCAAAACCTCAGTTTATCGAGAAAGATCCCCGTGATCATATCGATAGATTCGCCTTTCTGCCTAAGCTGAATGAATTCTTCCTTGATTCGGTTAATAACTGCTTTGGGGCTGTGATGTTTAAGGAATGGCACCTTAAAATCATCCCATGTCATCGCTCTTGCCGTTTCGCTTCCAATTTCCTTTTTCTTATTATCCCACCAGTCTTTTGTTTGACCCCTCAGCTGACCCGTGCCATAAGCTACAAAGTCATTTGTGTCGCAGTGGGTTCTCTCAAATACCCCCTCAATATCGCTTAACCAACGTTGGCATATTATCAGATCCACCTCTCCATTATGAAGTGGTGGTTTACATGCCATGAATTCCTTGTACGAGCATCCCTTGCGTTCTCCCGACTTTTCTTTGGCTATGTTGGTATTATCCTCCAACTTCTTGATTCTCTCATCAACTACCGATAATACCGTGTTTTGTATTTTATCAATAAAGCCGGATAAGCTATTTTCAATTGCTTTTCCTACTTCCTCGGCAATCACTTCCTTCATTTGCTCGGTGACTATTAGCACCGCATTAACATTACCTTCGTCCGTCATCTTTAAAAGCTGAAATGTTTATACCAGCCATTAAACATTTCCTATATAACATATGGTTTATTTACTTCGGTTTAGTCAAGTTCATAACCTGTTCTAACCGTTCTTATTTAATGCACTTTCTGGGTTTGAGTGTGTTAACATACTCTTCCCATACACATCAATTTATATTTCCTTTCTATATTTAATAAATCTACTTAAAACAATTAGCTCTTACCAGATGCTTGATCAAGCTTGAACCGAACACACTTTGTTAACAACCTTGAGCTCTGATTACCAACTTGTAACACTCGTCTTAAATTTCTATTATTTTACTATTAAAATACACACTTTTTTAAAAGAAAATGCATAATTAACAAAAACTTAGTTAATAGGTTAAGATGTACATTGTTTTAACAACTTAACAGAACCAGCCATCTAGATTAAAACATTCACAACTACAGAGTTTACAAAACAACATTGTCTAGACATGTTTAGATTAGTGCGGAAGCTTCAAAAATGGTGTTCGGTTCTTGATTTCATGCTTGATCGACATCCATAACTAACGAGCATCACTTGAGGTCAAAGCCACATCAATTGTTAGTTTTGACAAGTTATTAATAAGCATAAACGCGCCCTAACAGCATACACATAACAGAAAAATAAAAATCTTGGATCTTGGTCTGTCGCGCCACGCGCCAGACCCGAGATTGTCCTTCGCGTGCCGCGGGCGGCCCCGCGTATCGCGCCAGAGTTGAGGTTCCCCGTCGCTTGGCACGGGGGAGTGCATTTTCCAGCAGGTCCAGTTTCTGGACCTGCATATTTGCCCAGCTCCGAAAATTGTAAAAAGTCCAACTTTAAACTAACATAACTTTTTACTCGTTTGTCCGTTTTAGTCGATTCTTTTTCCTATGAGTCCGTAATAAAATTACGGATCTAACCAAGAAAATTTCACACTACGAAACCCGATTTATGAACAAACAGTTCATAAAATCCTTGTTTCAATTATTCAACCCATTAGCTATATGTGCATAATACCATTTTCAGTTCTAAAACTTACTATACATAATTACCCAAATCCACGGGCTTGTAAATCTTGGCGTATTCGCGGCATTCCATGGCTTTATGCTTACATTAGAATTTCATGCTTGTTTCTCAAAATTCAAGCATACCACTTCAAACAACACTTACAATTGATTTCTAATGTTTGACCCGATATCTCGGATTCGTAAACTTAAATTTAGCATAACCAATTCATTGACGTATTACTATCCAACACTAACGCAATATGAGACTTTCAAGTCTCTACACACATGACCCTTTTAAAGCATCATTTTGACCCGTTTATTTGTCGAGTGAAAACCATCACTTTGATGACAAGCCAAACCATTTCCAACCATTATTTTGATCCATTTGATTGTCGAGTGAGCTTCGCCACTTCAAAGACACACCAAACGCGTATATTACACTACGACACCATTTGTACACTAAAACCAAACATTTATACATAATGTAACGGGACTAAAGTCACGTACCTTTCAAAGCACCGCTTTCAGTCGCGCGTCACCACCGGCTTGTCCACTTGACGCTCCGGTTTCCTTTCCTATAGAGTTCAATCACAACCCTTTTAGAACTCTTTTGCTTACATGTAACGCATAATTTGCCATAACTCTACAAACACGCGTTTTAGCTCAAATTTTCAGTTTTTTTAATCTTCTTTTTGGCATTTTGACAAACACCTTAAAGGCACAATCTCTCACAACTTATAATTAAGTTCAATATTTGTCCTTTAGCCAAGATAAACATCAATTTAGGCAAATTCACATCAATTTTCACATTAATCGAATATGAACTTGTTTCACAGAACTCGAATTACACTAAGATAACATTATAATCCTAGTGTTCAACATGTTTCTTCAAAACCCACTTATCACCTTCAATGGTGATTATGATTTTCACATGAAATAGGCAAAATTCCAACAAGTAATTGATTAGGGTTTATCCCTAGACACTATTTCATTCAAAGCAACCATCATGCAACATAAAATTCGAATTCCTATGTTCATTCAGAAATTTTAGATGAGAATTTTCTGCAAAATTTACATACCTTATGATCCCTTTCTCTGAGGTGATCACTAATCTATGTTCGGATTTTGATTTGGGACTGAAATTGGTCTTCAATTTTGATCAAAAGCATGAACTAGGGTTTTGGAGAGTTCTGGTCACCCCCCCCCCCCCCGTGTTTGATCGATCTCCAGCACACTCAAATGTGTGTTTTGTGTTAATAAAAATGTTTTTATTAAATCAAGTTTAAAGTTTAACACTTTAGCCCCTCAATTTCTCCTTAGTTTATATTTTGAGTGTTTCAATCCCACTTATAAGTTACTACAAGAATTGTAACTAACTGGGTTATTTAGTCCTAGTTAGTTTGTTCTTGTTTATTTTGTGCTTTAAAATTTTAATATATAGTTTTATATTTTCGGGGTGTTACACCTTGGCTTTGGATAACATAAGAAAAAGATTTTATGTTTACAAAAATAGCCATGAATCCTTGTAAAAAGTTTTGTTTCTAAAATGCATTGGTTTGATGAAAGCTTTGTAGTATATACAAAAAATATACTTTGGTTTTGAGATAATCAGATAAGTAGTATATCAAAATATACTTTAGTTTTGAAATAGTTAAACAGGTAGTATATCAAAATATACTTTGGTTACTGAAATAACAGATTTGGTAGTATATCACAAGTATATTTTGGTTTTGTAAATAACATATCAAACTATGCTTTGGTTTAAAAATAGCATATCAACTATGCTTTAGTAGTATATCAAATTATACATTAGTAAAACAATATCACGTTGGTAGTATATCGAAATATACCTAAACCGTGATTTGGTAGTATATCAAACTATACTTTAGTAAACAATAGCATCTCAAACTATGCTTTAGCAAAACAGTATCACGTTGGTAGCATATCAAAATATGCCTTAATAATATACCGAAATATACTATATATCGCGATTTGGTAATACATTCAAACCTTAGTGCATCAAACTACCCTTTGGAGACTATAGAAATAGCACAAAGGCAATTTATTTGGTTAATAACTTTGGTTTCTGACATACCATACAACAGGAATGGGGTGTCTAGGCCTATAGCGCTAAATCGTACTACCAATCGGCTTGATCATTGTTAATGAATGTATAAATAACAATATGAACGAACAAATAGTCTAACAATCTTTGAACATCAGTGTTTAAGCCATGGACAATAGTTCAATTTGTCAAAAGATAAGTATTATGCATGTGAAATCATATAGATGAATTCATGAAAATAGTGTATCGGCACATATGAATCACCCCAAAACATTTGAAAACGTAAAAGAGGGGACTATGTACTCACTTGAGATGGCAAGTATCCTTGATTAAGTATCCTAACAAAGCTCGAGAAATCAAGGAATCAAGTGGTACCTAGTATGGAATCACTATGTTAAATAATCGGTACCTAAGTCGGGAAATAGGATAGAATGTAGTTCTATAAATCAAATGAGTATTGGAACTCATATGGCATGATTTAATAGACCTAACATTCTGATTAGAAACTTAACCTAAGTGCTTTTGACCCATTTCGACCCGTTAAGGTAGTTTAAGCTACTTTAACGTGTCATTTGCGTAAATCTAAGGTCGGATGGTTATCTATGTCATTTGTTAAGTCTTACATGCCCAATTATGTTTAAAAATGTTACTAAATCGGTTTAGATGTCAAAAACTTGATCACATATGTTAAATATGGATTTATGCTCAAAAAGAATAACTAACCAACCTAAGTGATCATAAGGTATAACCTCAGTAGGTTATCCCTATGCAACTATGATCACTAAATATGTTTGGTCGGATCCTATTGATCGACCAAATGGGTCGGGTTCGAAAGTTTAAGCGGTTGTTTAGACCGCTTGACTTACGACCCTAAACATGCACTAAACTAGTAGTGACGAGTTAAACATGTTTAACTAAGTTAGAAAACTGATTTGGTATCAAAACAAAGGGTTTTGATACCCGAAAATAGTTCCGTCGCAAAATGCGTATAATTACGCATTTTGACCGAAACTTTGACTCGTCACTACGCCTAGTCAACGTGGTAATCAGTAGGTAAAATCGCTTAGGATTTTAACCATCGTGATTACAATCACGTTGCAAAGTTCAATTGAACTTTGATTTGACCAATTGATGGTCAAAACCGAAAGTCAAACTGTTAGTCAAACTGTTTGACTTTCAGCTTTAAATATCTGAAAATAAAGACTAAGCCATGAAAGAACACTTACAAGGCTCTATGGCTAAAAGATTGAACTAGAAGAACTCAGGTAGGTGGCTCCCAAAGATGGAAATCCTCCACTTAGAGTTCAATAGAGAAGAAAAGATGGAAATGAGCAATGAGTGAAGTGAATTAGGGGGGTATTTATAGTTGTGGAAGTGTTGTAGGATCATTCCAAGTGTTTGTGTAGTGCCCAAGCAATGAATCTTGACCATAACAGTGTTATAGCCAGCTAGCATATGCTTGGAGAGGTTGATGTGTGTAAAATTCAACATATAAATTACATCAAATGAGGCATAAAACTAACCCCTTTTTAGTACTAATGTTGGAAAAAGTGTGCTTTTGTCTTCCTTTTGTATTTTTAGGACTAAATGAGCTTAATTGAACAAAAGGAACAAATATGCAGCAAAATCTAACATACATACAAAGGAAAGGAATAAACGTGGCATACCCGACCCCTCGACAACATCTTCCCAAGCAAAAACAAGAGATCAGAAGGCTGACCACGGCCCCGTGCCCAGCGGACACGGGGGCGTGGCCAGGTGTCTGCAGAAAAGACAAAGCAATAGAAGCTTCTATTCCCAGCACGGGGGCGTGCCCAGCTCAACACGTGCCGTGGTCAACGCTAAGATTCGCAAAATCTTGCAAATCTTGATAGTACGGATACGCTTCTGCACACGGGGCCGTGCCCAGCGGACACGGGGGCGTGTGGAGCCTAATGCAGACAATTGTAATTAATGCAGAAAGAGAAAGTGGATGCACACGGGGCCGTGTCCGGGCTTCTGTACAGGCTATAAATAGGGGTGCTTGGCTCACTTCAAAGGCATCCCTTGGTAAACCACATCTCTCCCACTTCACTCCACACTCCACCACCATCACAACACCTACATCCACCGCCATCATTCATCATCCATCTTAGAGTGTGTGTAGTAGTCTCGGGATCCAAGATTGATCGTTAGAGTTCTTGACATTCAAAGGCCTTGTTTGCCTAAGTCTCTTACATCACTTGGTGAAGACAAGCATTTAATGTAATACTTTTGATTTTTAATCTTTTCTCACTTTTTATTTGGTTTTGTATTAATGACTTTAATAACTAGTTTCTTATGTTGAAGGTGAAACTTCCTTAGCATTTGTCCGTGGTGTCTTGGCGTTATTTTACTGTCTATATTACATAAAAGATTTTCACCATTCATATCTCTACGGTCTATATAGAGATATGTTGGCTACCTGGTCGGGGGTTAAGGGAATGGTTTGGTAAGGTTCTTGCCTTGTTCAGTGTATAGATCCTACAAGGACCTGGGTCAAGCTTACTAGGACCTCCCTCAATACCTACTGGTATTGGATGGCAGGGGTGCGAATGGCTTGATCCCCTCATATGTAAACTACTATTAATACATTAAACCGGCTACTTGGGATTGTATCCCTGCTGACTCAAACCACTTAGCCGAGGGTAACGTCACCTTCAAAAGAGGGGCCTACCACATTACGCATTAATAACTTAATTAAATATCTTCCAATATTCCAACCCTTTGGGATTGTATCCTTGCTGACTCAAACCACTGGGTTGAGGGTAACGTCACCTTCAAAAGAGGGGCCTACTACTATAACTAAAATAATCTCTTAAAAAGTGCAAAAGTGAGGAAATCATCAAAGGTTACATTAAAGGCGAGACGGATCCAAGTGATTCATCTTGTCTATCTGTTTTTATTCTTATTTTTCAGCATTTTAGTTTTTATTTCCATATTTAAAACCTTTTTCTAAAACTTTTGATCTGATTAGACGTTGAGGATAAACCGGTATTAAAAGCTCTTGTGTCCTTGGACGACCTCAGTATCTTACCAACGCTATACTACGCTCACGATGGGTGCACTTGCCCATGTGTGTGTTTAGTGTTAGTAGAATATCGTGTTTTATAAATTTAAAACTTGACTAATGTGTTAAAAAAGGGTTTAAAATATAAAGAAAAACATAATACACCCGACACACACCAGAGGTGTTAACTTGATGCCCACACAAAGAAAATTGCATAAAAGGCCCTCAAGAATCAAACTGCAGCTGAAAAACAACTTGCTGTAAAAAACATAGGGTCATGTGGTGCGACAGAGGGGCCATCAGGCCGTCGCGTAGCGCGAGGGTTAGGCTGGAACTTTCAGAAATGTACACTTTCAGTCCCTGCACACAATAACTTGCGTATTTGACGTATTTACCCTCCGTTAAGCCATTTTCAAGGCTCTACAAGGATGTCAAAGTATAGGGGACTCAAAATATGCTCGGAAATATCATGGATGTCGGTTCGTTTGGTCGTACGGTCGCATTATTTGGCTAATTATGACGAAACTCGAACGGACGCGAAAACGATCCAAATTAACCGAAAAATGGTATTTTTGCATTCCTATCACTAAAATAAAATATTTTAGTGACTAAAATTTTTTTTGGATGTCCGGATGTGGTCAGAACGTAAGATATGCGCATAAATGCAAACTTACGCAGTTTTTGACGCTTTTAGTCCCTATGATCACATAAGCGCATTTTCGCACACCGAACCCCTCAAAGCTTATTTCTAAGCTATGTTAAGGTTATTTATGGTATGTTTAACTTATGATCATGTTCCGGAATGTACGTTGTCATACGAAAAGGCTGACTTTTGCAGTTTGACGCAAATAGTCCCTATGATTGAATAAACTTGTTTTTGTCATATCTTATTTCTAAGTTATGTAAACGTTATTTAAGGTATGTTAAGTTTATGTCACTATTCCGGAGTGTTTTTTTTGCGTTAAACTGACTACGTTTGCGTATAACTTTCCAGAAAGCGATTTAGAGCTCGAAATCGAACAAGAATTGATATGTATAAATGTCATATGTAATTGTACAAATCCCGAGAATGAAACACAAGATTTCGTTGGATTTTTATTTGTATGACGGTCGAAAAGGCACAAATGTCACACTAAAACATGTATGATCCATAAACTCTCCGATGAAGAATGAATAGCTATAAGACTTGTTCTGGTTCTACTTCATTCCCTGAATTGAATGTGATTATTTAACGATCATTGAAAATATTATGATCCTGGACATAATTGAGAAATTTGTAATGGCGGTCATAATAATAATGAGATCGGTCATCAGAAGTGTTATGATAGCCAAGTTGATAATGAGATTAACCATATCAGAATGATATGATAGCCAAGTTTAGAATTATAATAATGGTCAAAATGAGATTGACCACTATAAGTGGCAAATTATGGTAGTAATTATACGAGAACAAAATGTGAAAAAGGATGAAAGTTATATAACACAATAGTTTGCAATGATAACACGTTGTTCTATCGCATAATGCAACTACTACATACGATCGTAAACTAGAAGTTTATGTATCATGATTATTTACTTAATTGGCATGATTGGTTAGACCACACCAAGTCAGTGATGATGTAAAACATAATGAAGAAGTAGAAGATTCTTCAAGCTGATAATTTGTATGTAATGTTTGCTCTAAACAAAAAATTATATTTGCCAAATAAAGGAGGGTGTGTATCCCTAAATATTCTGGAAGTGACTAAAGGATACACATATCCAAACATGATACCATTTAGTGTTTTAAATCGATGCGTCGTCTAAATGGTTATCAAATTCACAACTTGAAGTTTGTGTGATATGTGGCTTAGCTAATGAGATAACAAGTACAATATTCCAGGTTACGTATTTATTTTGGTAATAAAGGTGAATTTAATTCCTAAGTTATTTAAAAACATTCGTATAAGTGCTTTTTTAAGACGATCACTAAACGTCTACGATTGATAGCAAAGCAAATAATCAGGAGAGCAAGTTCATGTTTATATATGAGTACATCTAATTTTACATACAATAACATTAATTCACATCAAGCCAACATGTTGTAATAGTTTCTCCCCATTATAGATGGTTTTGGTCAGGAACCAAAGATGTCTCTTCTAAGATTTTGGTTGTGTGGTATATATTGAAATTGATCCACCACTACGCACAAAGATGGGACCTCAAAAGGTGATTAGGAATATATGATAACGAATAGAGTCTTTCACGAGATATTTATTTACGGCTCAATTAATTGATATCCATCTCAATGGATTAACATTCCCAACGTCCGAGGGAGATAAAAAGCTGTTAGAAAAGAAATGAATTGGTATGAATTATCATTGATCCTCAAAGCTAAAAGTGTGAACCAGAAGTTCAAAGGACAACTCAATTACAAAGATTAACAAATCTAATACCAGACGCATTCACTGGCCTTAAAAAGGTGACTATGTCACATATACCAAGTGCTAATGCTCCAATTAAGATGGGTGTTCCAGAAGGACAACCACATGTTTGTAATGAGTCTATTGCATGTCTGAATCGTGGTAGACTAGTCAATTCCAATAATAAAATTCCTCGAAAGTTGGACCAACTAATTAAGATGGTCAAGTCGAGGTTATATTAAAAAGGTCTCCTAAAGAGACATTAGACATGATGGTTCCAGAAGAACCTCAGGTATCTGAAATTAAAGAGATCTCGTAAATTTGTATCATGTCTAAATATATATGGAATCGAATTGAAATCAACGTCGTTACACTTATGTATTTAAAATAGCATTTGAAATGATAAAATGATAAGGATCAAAATTTAAGATCTGCCTATGAGAAATAATTGGCCAAAAGCGAAAAGACGCGAATAAGGGAGAGTTGAATTCTCTAATGAAATAGAAAGTTTTCGGACCAATAGTCCATACAACTGAAGTTGTGAAATATGTTGCATATAAACGGGTCTTTTATGCAAATTATATGAAAATCAAATTGAGTGATATAAGGAAAAATTGGTGGCACAACAATTTTCGCAAAGACCTATGATTGATTATGAGGATACGTATTCTCCAGTGGTGGATGCATTGACTATCCAATATTTTATTAGTCTGGTAATATAAAGAAAGAATTGATATTCGTCTTATGAATGTTATGTATCACTTGTTATTTAATTTTACATGAATGTCCCCAAGGATTAAATTACGTAGGTCATGTAAAGTAAGTTCTCGAGAACAATGTGATCATTTCTACATATTCGGATTTGAATAGGTTATGATTATTTTACATGTTGGATATAATTGGAACTCCTGATGAGTTTCTAAAGCAATTGAGTGCTTAAAAGGTTGATTGAAACATCTTAACGATGTAATACTTGTGCACCAAGAAACATACATAAAAACTTGTACCCGGTGATTGTGATACCTCAATAAATAGTGTACACGCATGGTACAATATGGATTTTGGAGATAAAAGCAAGTGTTCATGACATTTTTGCATATGATATAGATATCTATGTGTTAAATGGGTAAATTTATGTAGCAAAACTTCTAAATAGTGAAAGCACATGCATTCTTCTCTCTTACAAGATCTGAACTAACCGCCATCCAAGATCTGAGCCAGAACTGGTTGTGATTTGGTCTAATGAACTTACATTCTTCTCTATTACATAAGCCTCTGCCACCTGATATGTCATAAAGATTGAATATTGCTGATGAAGTTGTGATTTGGTGTGAAGATTTTTTTGGTGTTGGGAATGGAGATGGTGATTTGTGCAGGAGGTTGGTTAGTTGGGTGTGGCGATAGTGGAGACCTCATAAGAGAGAGAGAGAGATGAGAAATAGAGAGAGAGAGGGAGGGGTAGAGAGAGAGTAGAGAGAAGTGTATATTAGGCTCTGGGGTGTGGGGGCCATGGGTTGGAACAATATTTCCACACAGGACCATTAATTAAATGGTACACCACCCCTTCCTTGATTGATGATGGTTCCCATGGATTAAACCATGATTACCATGAGCATTCCGTTTGATAATTTTAAGACAAAAAATAAATTTAAAAAAATAAAGGGGGTAGTGGTTTGGGTCATGACCACACCCTTATGGTAGTGGTTTTGAATGGTGGATTAAAGATGGATGACATGTTGCCTGTGTGGAGGGTCATGGTGGTCATGAGGGTCATGACCACACCCTATATGTCGCAACCACCGACCCCTGCCTCGGGAGGCGGGCGGCCGCGGCCTACTCAGAGATGGTAGTATCGGTGTTTATCATTATTTGGCAGCGGAAATTTCATCAGGACCGTAGTTAGGAAATATTTTATCAGAGTAAAACACCACACTTACATATTAATAAACACATGGGTAAAACCCAAGTTTCTGTTACAACATGTTTATAGGGATAAATCCTATTTTATTGAATAAAACATCTTTCATTATTAGGTAACTTTATAGCCACATTTTTCCAAGCCTTCAGTGCTCTCCAGCTGGCTTCTATTTGCCTTTCACATTTTGTTACCTGAAACGCGTTTAAAAACATTTTGTCGGTGGGAAATACTGGTGAGTGAATCCCAGTTTAATCAAGACAGATTTTATCCTTGTACAGTATTGAGGGCAATCAACAATTACATTTGTTTATTATTCTACCTTAATTACCACCCACGGTACTGTCAAACCGACTTGTGGTCATGTTACTACTCACAGTGTAGTAACAAATTTTGTATACAAAACCCCAACATACCGACGATAATTGTAGAATTACAAATACTCAATCACTGTCTAATTGTAATGTAAAGCATTGAGGTTTTGTAAAACAGTTTACAAAAAGGAGATTACTTACATTGCTAGTTTAGACTTTTCCTGTGATTTTCCTGGTTATAATCTATTAAATTAAACAATGCAAACGCGTTAGTATAATAACCCAATATTTACATTAGTAATACCCTCCCCGAGACAGAATTCCAACGACTACGTCAAGCATAACCTCGACAGCCGTTATGGAACACTATATCAATCGGGCAACGTATCTAATACGTAACCGGGGGTAATAATACTTACAAGGAGGCAGAACTTCGTTATTTTAGAGGGGTATTATGCCCGAGATTATAATAGCTATGCGGAATATTGAGAGAGAGTATGAAAACTTTTGAACATATTCGACTGAATCCGATCGAAGCTATTTATAGGGCTGATTTTCAAGTTCCTCGCGGCCCGCGTAAACTGAAGGGTAATCCTTCGCGGCCCGCGACGTAGGTGGCCTAGGGTTTAGCTCGGCCCGGTCATTGGACTAGACTTGACACGATCATGCCACGAGGCAGCACCAGGTGAGGCAGCGTAGCTGGGTTGTCGCGCCCCGCGCAGTGGCGGAACTAGAAATTTTTAACTGGGGGGTCGTAATAGAAAAAAAAATTATTCATAATTCATAGCATACACCAACTATTTTTTTTATCAACAGCTGGTAGTTGTAATCTACGGGGTCCCATATTTTGAAACCTTTGCAAAATTGCTTCAATTTCAACACTATCAAAAATATCTTTCTCGACATAGCACGCCAATGCATCTGTGAGAAACATATCACCCATCTTATTGCGTAAATCCGTCTTGATAAACTTCATTGCGGAAAAAGATATTTCGACAGTAGCGGTTGCAACAGGCAAGACCAAAGCCAACTCAAGTAGTCGATAGACAAGTGCATAAGTAATATGATACTTCATGTGGACCATTTTCTTTGCAAGTTGTCCAATATCATGAAGACCAGAAAAGGCTTCACCAACAATTTCATCTTCAGATAATTCAACTTCTTCTCGACTTCTTTTATTAGTTTCATTAGTATTTGACGGGTTTGATGAAGTCTCCACACTTGGTTTTGGTATTTTACCATAGTATTTTGTCATACGTGCGTTTCCATATATTCAATGATAAAAAAGATATGATATAAATTAACAATAAATCCTAATCGTAATTTATAAATAATAAATAGAAAAGCATAAAAAATAAGCAAACTAAAGTAAACTATTAATCACTTTACTGTGATACAATAAAAAAAGTTAAACAAATAAAAAGAAAACCAATACAATAAATACTTTCTTCATCTTGGGAAGTGTAGGAAGTGTAGGCTGCAACTTTCAAGAATCAAAAAGGAAAAAGAAGTAAAAGCTATGATTGCTCAGAGCACATCACAGAAGCCAGCCGCATATTGTTGTCTATTTGTTGTTTTGAATACAAAATATTAGTTTTTTTTATTTTGTTTTTTACCTGGGCCTGTTACACGATAAAAGCCCATAAGTAGGGCTGTAAACAAACCGAACGAACACGAACAAGACCTTGTTCGTGTTCGTTTGTTTAGAAATATATGTGTTTGCGAACCGTTCACGAACACTTATCAAACGAGATTTTATGTTCGTGTTCGTTTGTTATGGAAATGAAATTGTTCGTGTTCGTTTGTGTTTGTTTGTTAATTTAGGCAACGAACAAAAACGAACATTGACGAACACAAATGAGCACAAACTAATGTTCATGAACACAAATGGAAACAAAGGAACACAAACAATCGTTCATAAACAGAATATAAAATACACGGACACTTATTAGATATTTAATTTGTCGGAATTTTGAAGTATTTAAATAGATATAAAAACTAAACACACTAATGAACTATCAAACACAAACAAACACGTTACCGAACGTTCACGAACATAAACGAACGAACACGACATCTGTTCATGTTTGTTCATTTAACTAAATGAACGAAATTTCTTGTTTGTGTTCGTTTGTTTAATAAACGAACGAACACAAACGAACTTCCCGCCAAACGGTTCACGAACTGTTCGACGAACGTTTGGTTCATTTACAGCCCTACCCATAAGGCCCCAACAAATATTACATCATTACATCATGTCCAGAGTTGAACCACTTTAACTTCTTCTTCTCTACCAACCAAAGTACCAGTTCGCCGGAGTTAATAGCGCCGCCGCCGGACCACCGCACCTTGGCCGGAAAACTTCAAGAATATTCTACTTTTTTTTTCTTTTAACTTTATATACTCTACGGGAGACAAACGAGGGGGTCAAACCTTTAAAAAAAAATTCCGTCGAGTACTCCGTTTAAGGGAAAATCGGGCTGGCCGGGGGGTCAACGGACCCCCTGACCCCCCTGTAGATCCGCCGATGGCCCCGCGTAACCCGAAGACAAGGTCTTCGCGGCCCGCGAGCGATACCGAAAACGGGTTTGGTAATCAAATCACGTTTATATTAAAAGACGGGTAATTTACCTTTAGTGGTAAAAGTAACCCGGTGAATATTTGGATTATTAAATAAACAAGAATTTACTAACTAGGAATTTTAACCTAGTTAGCTAATAGTCTAGAAATAGCATATAATAAGGTTAAAAACATGCCAAACTATAAGTTATACAAAAGATGAGGGGTTAATCTTGTAAAAAGTGAAACTAGAAATAATTAAAACAAAAACCAAACACACCATTTTGGTGTCTGGTTCGATCAGGAGAAGAGAAGGGCGACCAGGGTTCTTCAAACCCAAAAACTTCACAAATCTCAGAAATTGGAGGTTCAATTCAGTCCCAAATCAAGTTCTAAACACGAATTAATGATCACCTCACTGAAGGGATCATAAGGTATGCAAAATTCTAGTATTTTGATTCATCTCAAGTTCTAGGTTAATTGTGAAAAACTGAAATTGAGCTTGATTGTGTCATGCATGAGTGAATCTTGAAGTAATATGATGTCTAGGAGTAAACCCTAGTAAAATAACATGTTAGATTGTTGGATAATCTATGAGATTCATGATGATCCATTGATAAGCTAAGTGGGTTTTATGTTGATATGATGAACACTCATGTTAGAATGTAAGATTGATGAATATTGAGATGATGATATAAGTTCTTGATGTGGTTCATGAACACTAGACTTAGAGGTTTAAATGTGTTGATGTAAATCTTGGTAAAGATAACTAGTTATGAACTAGTTAGTAAATAAGTAATATTATGCACATTAGGTGTTTGTTAAAATGCCCGAATGAATGTTGACATAATGAAAGTATGAAAGAAACGCGTAATTGGCTAACTCGACTAACTACGTGTAATACGGAATAATATGGGTTCAAAACGTATGTTGATTGAGCTTATTGTGTGTATAATATGATTGAAGTTAGTTGACTATCGAAAGTCAAACTGACCTATAATCCGATAAATGGTAGTTTTTGATATGAAATTTGTAAGGTGGAATAATCGTATTAAATTATGATTAAACTAACCACCTTGAAAACGATGATGATAGTTTGACGCGTAACAAGCTAGGTGGAAGCTTGATGAGGGAGCGGGTCGAACGAATCAAGAATGAAAAGGAAAGAGTAATTCGGATGAAAGGTAAGTGAAACTTACACACTTTTGTAGAATACTTGTTTACTTTACAAGTAATAAATGCGATAACGATAATAATGAAAATATGGTTTCCTACGCGATTGGTACGAGTCGGAACATATAAAGATGATAAAAACCATGGTTTATGGTAAAAAGGATAAATCGGTAAATCGGTCATGTAATGACTAAGAGATTATGAGTTTTGATAAGATTACCGCGTAGTGTAATCTAATATTGAGAAAAGGGGTAAAAAAAGGAAATTTAGTCAAGTGGCGACTAATGTAAATTGACAATAAAAAGGGCACCCATGGCGTAAGCCGAACGGGTCAAGTTTGTAAGAAATGAGTTAAAGAGAAAAGGAGGGGTCAAGTGGTAACATCCGACATGGGCCGGATGTGTAAATTTGAAATTGAAAACCCCGTTTTACTACATATGTAAATGTTTGGTCATATGAGCCAAACGGGTCAAATGGTGATGATAACACCATTTGACAATAATGACTAATCTTGGTTGTCAAGTCATATGTAAACAGGAACAAGTAGCAATTCTGGGATAATTACGACGCTATAGAATATTGGTTAATAAATGCGAGGTATAAACGGATCTATACGTTGATCCGAGCCAGGTACGCACAAATAAGTTATAGTAAGAAGTGCAATTTGGTCAAATATTAGTGGAAGTCCTTTATCGTAAAAATGAAGGATTAAATGTGACCAAAACGCCCTTGTTAGCTAATTCGAACAAACAATCTTTAAAGGTTGTTCGGAAACAAGTTTTATGATTAAGCAAATACTTAGATTAAGTATAGAAGTTGAAAGAGGTACTATATTAGTCAAACGGTACTATTTGAGTTTTTGCCGTAAAATAACGATTCGAGAGGCAAAATTTGGTTTATATAGATCACCACATCAAACCCGCCATAAACACAATTGTGGTGGGAGATTATAGGATAAGAAATGTGGTGATGAAATGCTAGAAACAATCGAGAGCGATTTTAGGCTCAAAAGTGCTTAAATACCCTTAACGGGTCAAAATAAGCATACGAGCGAATACGGGTTTAAATTGTGAAATAAACTTGTGATTAGAACCTAAAATGGTAGTTAATAACAATTTGAGAAGTGTAGGTGATGTAGGAATCAAACAAATATGTTCGTTTGATAAAATGCATAAACGGGTAAAAAGTTGGTAAAAAGGCGATAAGCCGAAGACTTAAAAGTCTGAAATTTTATTATGAAGGTTGTTGGATTTTAACTCCATAATATGGAGAATTAAATTACGGACGCGTAGGAAAAAGAATCGGGTAAAACGGATCAATAACGAAGAAGTTATGGCCGTTTCCGTGAAATCAGATCGTACATGGAATATGCAGCAACATTCTGCTGAAAAGGGGGCCTAGCGTCACGCGACGCCCCTTGGCGTCACGCGACGCCTCCAAACTTGGAAAAATGATATTTTTTGTCATATTTAACCCCTGTACTTGTTTGAACTTCATATTTAACCCCTGTACTTGTTTGAACTTCATATTTGACTATCAAAACTAACTTTTAAGTTGGTTTTGATCATAGGTGATTGCCATGAATGCCCGGATGAAGATCAAGCGACGAGCAAGAACCGAACACGATCACGAAATAAGCTTCCGCACTATGTATCGTTATTATGTTAAATGACGAATGTCGTTTCATTGTTTCTTTTAAGTGACGAACTTAATTACATTATGTTCTAAACTTTTAAATTGTAATAGGTTTTAGTAACACCGTTTTTCCGATGGGTATGTAATCTTAATTACATGATTGTTTTCGTAAATAATACGCTAAACCTTGATTTATAAGAACGGGTGTTACAAGTTGGTATCAGAGCCTTGGTTTAAGAGATTCAAGTATGGTGGGGAAACTATGCTTGGACTTAAACCTTATGCTCTTAATAAAGTTTGGTGTTCGGTTCGAGGCTTGATCGCAAATCCGGTAAGTACGAGTATGTTAATGGCTTAGCATGCTAAAGTGTTGTAAACAACACAATAGGGCTATCGTGTGATACACGCTACCCCAATTAAAACGATTGATATAGTTGGCGAAAATACACGCGTTGACGCGTATAGTAGAAAAAGCCTTGTATTATAATACGGGCGATTATTGAAGTTGACGTTACTAACTTTTGTGAATGTTTTAATTGAAGGACACTCGCGTTTGAAGACGACGAGAGTCAAACGAATTGTGGATATGATGATGGAACGGTCCGAAGTATGACAAGAGGAGCATGCTCACCGAGGACTAAATCGCGTAACGACCGCGAACAAGGTTAATGGCAAAGAACGCCCATCGGGGCAAACGTTACCAGGTGCACTTTTTAAATAATCGCACAAATAGTAACATGCAACAAATAAGTAGAAATTAAAAGTTGCATATGTAGATTAAAAAAACTTGGAAAAACCCGAATAGAAAATGTATTCGGGATATTGTTTCCAAGAGAAACAAATAGAGGCGTTACTTACATAGGGCGTGATGTGAAAACTATAAAAAGATCATGTGTGTCATGTGTTAATCGCTTACTCTGGCCAAGTAAGTAGTGGCATATGATACCATGAACTTCTTATGGCGGACACGTTTACATCCGATGTAGTAAGGTCGGGGTGAATGGGACTAACTTAAAAGTACCAAAATGAATCAGATAAGCAAAATATTTGATAATAATGTAAACGCACAACCGGGGACGGAAGCGTATTACATCAGAATAATGAGCCCGAGTGAAGGGACAAAGAAGCATGAAAAATGATTTAGACAAGTATTGGGAGGGAGTGTACTTACACTCGAACCCAGAAAACGCAAGCATGAAAAATGATTTAGACAAGTATTGGGATGTAGTGTACTTACACTCGAACCCAGAAAACGTAAGCATGAAAAATGATTTAGACAAGTATTGGGAGGGAGTGTACTTACACTCGAACCTAGAAAACGCAAGCATGAAAAAAAAATGATTTAGACAAGTATTGGGAGGGAGTGTACTTACACTCGAACCCAGAAAACGCAAGCATGTAAAATGATTTAGACAAGCATTGGGAGGGAGTGTACTTACACTCGAACCCGGAAAATGCAAATATGTCCCTTAACGGGTCGTTTTTGTAAAACGTCAAACTTAAAGACAAAGTTGGAATAAAAAAATGAAGCGAGGTCTTAATGCATACCGGGAGGGTTGCAATGACAACGACTTCGGTAAAACACCCGGTTGATGGGTAAGAATTAAAAACATGCGTAAACCAAGAGACGTGAACGCGGGTTGAAAAAAATCAAAGGGACTTGAGTTACGAGTTATGACTATAAAACCTCGTATATAGAAATTGTGAGTAAATATGTTCAACTATTCGAAGTCGAATGGGTTGAATAAAGAATAAAGTTGATTGTTTATAAGTGATGGATTTCACATTAATAGGTCAAACAGGATGAATACAATATAGCGCCGAATGGCACAAACGAGCGCTAGCCAGATAAGGGTAGCGTTAAATGCAAGAGAATAATGAGCCCGGTAATGGGATATAACCAAATAAGAATATATGCAAACCAAATAACAGTAATCATAAGAAGAACTAACGCATAAATGACGTGAGAAGTCATAAAATCGGAAAATTTTCCGAAAGAAAACAATTATAGCCATGAAACTACAATCAAGGTTAACGGGACCTAAGCTTGAAACCGAACGATTCTTCGAACAAAACAGGGTGCCTTGACACCAAACATGTATTTTAAGAATGACATGAGTAAAGAGTGATCTACGGGATCAACAAAACCTTTAGGGTTATAAACAAATGAAAGATCTACGGGACTAAAACGACCCACATGTCATGATTAGAAAGAAGTTATAAGAACTTCGCCTTAAAGATATGAAAGTCTAATGAAATAGCCTATAAGGCAAAGTGATAAAACCTACGGGTTAATTAGATAAAGCGAGGGAATCGGTTGAGAATCCCCGCATAAAAACTAAGACTGTAAAAGAATAAATGATGGACTGTCAATATCCTGGTATGGATAATTGACAAAAGTTAAAGAGAAGATCCTAAAACTAAAACTTCGGTTTTAGTAAGAAATAATGTTTTTACAAACATAAATTCTGATAGGAATTTAAATAGTAAGCATGAAAGATACAAGTCTTGACACTGATAGGCGCAAGACGATATATTCGAAAAGTGATATTTTCGAAAATGAAAGGTTGATACAAACTAAACACGATGTGACACGATCACGGTTAGGAAATGTAATGTGAAGTAAAATCACATTATAACCAAACGAGCGGTGAAAAGTAACGGGACTAATAAGTCTAGTTAGTAAGACCGGTTAAGGCCAGTAATTCAAATCAATAAAAATTGGTTTGCTTGTAAGCGGTGGATTCGGTATAACTGAACCGAATAAATAAATCTGAAAACAAAAGAAATTATTGCTAAAAGTGAAATATTTCACTAAAGACCTTTAAACGGGTCAAGGTAACAGATTCACCAAGAGTTCGACAATATATAAAAGCAATGGAAATCGCTAAGTTAACTAAACTAGTGGAAATAACGAGATTACGTTATTTCGAAGTTACACTATGTCGTATGAGATATGTAGACAATTAGTAACCAAAAAGATGTTACCGTACTTTTCGGACAATACTAACGTTTGGTTAAAAAGTATAAGTAATGTGTAAAAGATTTCGCGGATCGAATACATTGAGTTAAACTCAATAAATTATGTAAGAAAAGGTTTCGAGGACGAAACCTCTTTAAGGGGGGTAGACTTGTAACACCCCGAAAACGGGTTTGGTAATCAAATCACGTTTATATTAAAAGACGGGTAATTTACCTTTAGTGGTAAAAGTAACCCGGTGAATATTTGGATTATTAAATAAACAAGAATTTACTAACTAGGAATTTTAACCTAGTTAGCTAATAGTCTAGAAATAACTTATAATAAGGTTAAAAACATGCCAAACTATAAGTTATACAAAAGATGAGGGGTTAATCTTGTAAAAAGTGAAACTAGAAATAATTAAAACAAAAACCAAACACACCATTTTGGTGTCTGGTTCGATCAGGAGAAGAGAAGGGCGACCAGGGTTCTTCAAACCCAAAAACTTCACAAATCTCAGAAATTGGAGGTTCAATTCAGTCCTAAATCAAGTTCTAAACACGAATTAATGATCACCTCACTGAAGGGATCATAAGGTATGCAAAATTCTAGTATTTTGATTCATCTCAAGTTCTAGGTTAATTGTGAAAAACTGAAATTGAGCTTGATTGTGTCATGCATGAGTGAATCTTGAAGTAATATGATGTCTAGGAGTAAACCCTAGTCAAATAACATGTTAGATTGTTGGATAATCTATGAGATTCATGATGATCCATTGATAAGCTAAGTGGGTTTTATGTTGATATGATGAACACTCATGTTAGAATGTAAGATTGATGAATATTGAGATGATGATATAAGTTCTTGATGTGGTTCATGAACACTAGACTTAGAGGTTTAAATGTGTTGATGTAAATCTTGGTAAAGATAACTAGTTATGAACTAGTTAGTAAATAAGTAATATTATGCACATTAGGTGTTTGTTAAAATGCCCGAATGAATGTTGACATAATGAAAGTATGAAAGAAACGCGTAATTGGCTAACTCGACTAACTACGTGTAATACGGAATAATATGGGTTCAAAACGTGATGTTGATTGAGCTTATTGTGTGTATAATATGATTGAAGTTAGTTGACTATCGAAAGTCAAACTGACCTATAATCCAATAAATGGTAGTTTTTGATATGAAATTTGTAAGGTGGAATAATCGTATTAAATTATGATTAAACTAACCACCTTGAAAACGATGATGATAGTTTGACGCGTAACAAGCTAGGTGGAAGCTTGATGAGGGAGCGGGTCGAACGAATCAAGAATGAAAAGGAAAGAGTAATTCGGATGAAAGGTAAGTGAAACTTACACACTTTTGTAGAATACTTGTTTACTTTACAAGTAATAAATGCGATAACGATAATAATGAAAATATGGTTTCCTACGCGATTGGTACGAGTCGGAACATATAAAGATGATAAAAACCATGGTTTATGGTAAAAAGGATAAATCGGTAAATCGGTCATGTAATGACTAAGAGATTATGAGTTTTGATAAGATTACCGCGTAGTGTAATCTAATATTGAGAAAAGGGGTAAAAAATGGAAATTTAGTCAAGTGGCGACTAATGTAAATTGATAATAAAAAGGGCACCCATGGCGTAAGCCGAACGGGTCAAGTTTGTAAGAAATGAGTTAAAGAGAAAAGGAGGGGTCAAGTGGTAACATCCGACATGGGCCGGATGTGTAAATTTGAAATTGAAAACCCCGTTTTACTACATATGTAAATGTTTGGTCATATGAGCCAAACGGGTCAAATGGTGATGATAACACCATTTGACAATAATGACTAATCTTGGTTGTCAAGTCATATGTAAACAGGAACAAGTAGCAATTCTGGGATAATTACGACGCTATAGAATATTGGTTAATAAATGCGAGGTATAAACGGGTCTATACGTTGATCCGAGCCAGGTACGCACAAATAAGTTATAGTAAGAAGTGCAATTTGGTCAAATATTAGTGGAAGTCCTTTATCGTAAAAATGAAGGATTAAATGTGACCAAAACGCCCTTGTTAGCTAATTCGAACAAACAATCTTTAAAGGTTGTTCGGAAACAAGTTTTATGATTAAGCAAATACTTAGATTAAGTACAGAAGTTGAAAGAGGTACTATATTAGTCAAACGGTACTATTTGAGTTTTTGCCGTAAAATAACGATTCGTGAGGCAAAATTTGGTTTATATAGATCACCACATCAAACCCGCCATAAACACAATTGTGGTGGGAGATTATAGGATAAGAAATGTGGTGATGAAATGCTAGAAACAATCGAGAGCGATTTTAGGCTCAAAAGTGCTTAAATACCCTTAACGGGTCAAAATAAGCATACGAGCGAATACGGGTTTAAATTGTGAAATAAACTTGTGATTAGAACCTAAAATGGTAGTTAATAACAATTTGAGAAGTGTAGGTGATGTAGGAATCAAACAAATATGTTCGTTTGATAAAATGCATAAACGGGTCAAAAGTTGGTAAAAAGGCGATAAGCCAAAGACTTAAAAGTCTGAAATTTTATTATGAAGGTTGTTGGATTTTAACTCCATAAGATGGAGAATTAAATTACGGACGCGTAGGAAAAAGAATCGGGTAAAACGGATCAATAACGAAGAAGTTATGGCCGTTTCCGTGAAATCAGATCGTACATGGAATATGCAGCAACATTCTGCTGAAAAGGGGGCCTAGCGTCACGCGACGCCCCTTGGCATCACGCGACGCCTCCAAACTTGGAAAAATGATATTTTTTGTCATATTTAACCCCTGTACTTGTTTGAACTTCATATTTAACCCCTGTACTTGTTTGAACTTCATATTTGACTATCAAAACTAACTTTTAAGTTGGTTTTGATCATAGGTGATTGCCATGAATCCCCGGATGAAGATCAAGCGACGAGCAAGAACCGAACACGATCACGAAATAAGCTTCCGCACTATGTATCGTTATTATGTTAAATGACGAATGTCGTTTCATTGTTTCTTTTAAGTGACGAACTTAATTACATTATGTTCTAAACTTTTAAATTGTAAAAGGTTTTAGTAACACCGTTTTTCCGATGGGTATGTAATCTTAATTACATGATTGTTTTCGTAAATAATACGCTAAACCTTGATTTATAAGAACGGGTGTTACACCTATTCTTCTGATAATTTCAAAGGGTCCAATATACCTGGGGCTTAGCTTTCCTCTTTTGATGAATCTTACCACTTCTTTCCAAGGAGAGACTTTTAACAAAACTTTATCTCCTACTTGAAATACTATTGGCTTTCGTCTGTTATCAGCATAACTCTTTTGTCAATCACGTGCTACTTTCAGTCTTTCCTTGACTTGAATAATCTTGTCTGTGGTTTCTTGTACTATTTCTGGCCCAGACAGTTACTTTTCTCCAATCTCTGCCCAACAGACTGGAGTTCAGCACTTTCGTCCATAAAGTGCTTCGAATGGTGCAGCATTGATACTGGTATGATAGCTGTTATTGTAAGAAAATTCTACCAATGGTAAGTGATCATCCCAACTTCCTCCGAAATCAATTACACAAGCTCTAAGCATATTTTCCATTGTCTGTATTGTCCTTTTGCTTTGTCCATCTGTTTGTGGATGATAAGCGGTGCTTAGATTTAGCTTGGTTCCCATTGCTTTTTGGAAACTTGTCCAAAAATGAGAGGTAAAGCGGCTATCTCTATCAGAAACCATTGATAAAGGAATACCGTGTAATGAAACTATTTCATTCACATATAACTTGACTAATTATTCCATACCGAATGTTTCCTTCATTGGTAGGAAATGAGCAGACTTGGTTAACCTATCTACAGTCACCCAGCTTGTATCATTACCTTTTCGTGTTTTGGGTAATTTGATAACAAAGTCCATTGTTATCAACTCCCATTTCCATACAGTCATTTCCAATTGTTGCAACAAACCTGAGGGTTTCTGATGTTCAGTTTTAACCTGTGAACATGTTAGACACTTGGCAACATAAGCTGCTATAACCTTTTTTCATTCTTATCCACCAAAATTCTTTCTTAAATCCTGATACATCTTATCACTTCCAGGATGTATCGTATACTTAGATTTATGGGCTTCTTCTAATATTCGGTAGCGTAGGTTTCCTAATTTAGGTATCCACATCCTTTTCTTATGGAATCTCCAAATTCCATCTGTTTCTTGTTCTAATTCCTTAATCATACCCTTCAATTTCTCAGTATCGTCCTTGATAACTGATTCCTGTGCTTCTCTAATTTGTTCATTTAAATCTACTTGTTGATTTAATTTAAGAGAATGTACTCTTTTTGGCTTTTCATGATACTTTCGACTTAAAGCATCAGCAACTACATTAGCCTTTCCTTCATGATACTAATCATAATCACTAAGAAATTCCATCCAACGTCTTTGTCTCATATTCAACTCTTTTTGGCCAAAAATGCACCTTAAACTCTTATGATCAGTGAAGACAACAAATTTATTTCCATATAAATAGTGTCTCCAAATCTTAAGGGCAAAAATTATAGCTCCTAACTCTAAATCATGTGTTGTATAATTTTCTTCATGATTCTTAAGTTGTCTAGAAGCGTAGGCTATAACCTTTTGACGTTGCATCAACACACATCCATAACCTAATTTAGAAGCGTCACAATAGACTTCATAGTCTTTCATTCCTTCTGGTAACGCTAGTAAGGGTGCGTTGGTTAATCTTTGCTTAAGAATTCTAAAGGCTTCTTCTTGTTTTGGTCCCCATACAAACTTAACAGATTTACAGGTTAGCTTAGTTAAGGGAATGACTATTCTAGAAAAATCGTGAATAAACCTTCTATAATAACCGGCTAATCATAGAAAACTTCTAACCTCCATTGGTGACTCAGGGATTTTCCATTTAGTAATTGCCTCGATCTTTGTGGAATCCACATGAATTCCTTCATGGTTAACTAAATGTCCAAGAAACTGTACCTCCTCTAACCAGAATTCACATTTTGAAAATTTAGCATAAAGCTTTTCTTTTCTCAGTAAATTTAAAAGCGTATGCAAATGCACTGCATGTTCTTCTTGATTCTTAGAGTAAATTAGAATATCATCTATAAAGACAATTATGAATTTATCCAAATATGACTTACAAATTCGGTTCATCATGTCCATAAATGCGGCTAGGGCATTGGTTAAACCAAATGGCATGACAGTAAATTCATAATGTCCATACCTTGTTCTGAATGCGGTCTTAGGAATGTCCCCTTCCTGTACCTTTAATTGATGATATCCTGAACGTAAATCGATCTTAGAAAAGAAGCGAGCTCCTTGCAATTAATCAAATAGATCATCGATTCTTGGTAATGGGTACCGATTTTTTAATTGTGACCTTATTCAATTCACGGTAATCAATGCACATACGCATTGATCCGTCTTTCTTTTTGACGAACAAAATCGGTGCTCCCCATGGCGATGAGCTTGGCTATATGAATCCTTTTTCTAATAGTTCGTCTAACTGTTTCTTCAGTTCCTTCATTTCTGCAGGTGCCAAACGGTAGGGTGCTTTGGCAATTGGTGCGGTTCCTGGTAGCAGATGAATTCTGAATTCAACTTCTCGGTCTGGTGGTAGTCCCGGTAGTTCTTCTGGAAATACATCTGAAAATTGAGATACTACAGGGATATCTTTTAATTCTTTTCCTTTAGTGTTAATGATTATGGAAATCATATACACTATTGACCCTTTTCTTGCACAACTTGCAGTTTTCATCACAGAGATGAATTTTGTGTGTCTAGTTGGCTTATTTGCTTTAATTGTGATCTTTTCACCCTTTGGTGAATTTACTTGTATTGACTTTTGATCACATAGAATACTAGCTTTATTGGCTATTAACCAATCCATTCCTAATACAATGTCAAATCCTGCCAGATTCATTGGGTACAGGTTTGCAATAAACTTATGTTTTAAAATTTCTATTCTTGCTCCCTGCAAGATTTCAAATATCTTAATGGTTTCTCCATTTGCTGTTTCTACCAGACATTCTTGTTGGAGTTTAGTTAATGGTTGGTTGAGAAGTTTGCAAAATGAAGTATTAATAAAACTTTGGTTTGCACCAGAGTCAAATAATACTTTCGCAAAAACATCATTAACTAAAAACGTACTGGCGATCACGTCCGGGATCATTTTTGCTTCTTCTGCAGTCATAACAAATGCTCTAGCATTTTTAGTAGTCTTGTTGTTCATGGCCAGAGCTAGTTTTGGACAATTCGGCTTAATGTGCCCCTTTTCTCCACAGTTGAAGCACACTTCTAGGTTTCTTCCTACAATCTTCCTCCTTGTGTCCTGGTATCTTGCAGTAGTTGCAGTAGGTGGAGCATCTTCCAGAATGCTTCTTCTTACAGGCTTTGCTGTAAGGTGTAGTGGTAGAACCTATATTTTTCCCATGGTTAGAATTACCGTAACGAAATTCCTGGGTAAGTCTTTGAGCTAGGTTCCTCTTCTGGTTTTCTTCTTGTGTGCATATCAATTCATCAGTCAAGGTATTTGCTAGTTCTACAGCTTCTTCTATGGTTGGTAGTCTAGCTGCCTTGACTACATGCCTAATTTCACAAATTAATCCCCAGATGTAACGAGAGATTAACACTGGTTCTGGTGATGCTAGGGTTGGCACTATTCTGGCATATTCAAAGAATGTAGTAGTGTAACCCTTACTGTCTACTCCAGCCATCCTAAGGTTTAAGAATTTATTAGCTATCTGCTCCTTTTCATTAGGAGGACATAATTTCCTTTCTACCATATTCTTAAACTCAATCCATTCCATACTATAAACTCTGTCATTTCCCCTAGACTGGAGGATAGTGTTCCACCATTCTAGAGCTGCATTCTTAAACAGGTTGGAAGCAAACATGATTTTATCTTCTTCTGCGCACTTGCTTATTTTTAAGACTGCCTCAGTCTTTTCCAACCAGTGTAGAGCTGCAATGGCTCCTTCATTGCCTGAGAATTCTATTGGTTTGCAGGAACATAATTCTTTGTAAGAACAACCATAAGACATGGTTCTTCTTTTTTTTGGAATTGGCAATTGAAGAAATGGCCCATTGTTCACGCTGTGTTCAGGTTCAGTATGTGTTCGCTTACTTCCACTATTACTTTTATTATTATCCGCGTCTCTAACATGTTGGATAATAGATGGCAGAGCATCTCTAATTCCCTGGGATACTATATGTCGAATAGCACTGTTATTTATCTGGTTTTCATTATTCTGGTTTTCCTGATTTGCATTGTCGGCCATCTGGATTTTAAACATTACCAAGTATTAATATCACGTAATAATATTGAATGCGAATAATCACATAACAACATATTGATCCAAAATCGTCGTCATTGCGACTTTTACTCTATTTTATATTATGCATCTGTATTTATTACAAATACAATTGGAATTGAAATTACAATACTAGTATGCATCAATAATTATAGGGTTATTTATCTTAGTTTGGAAAAATATTATTATATATATTTTTTTTTCAAACATATATATATATATATATATATATATATATATTATTATTATTGTTATTATTATTATTTTTATTACTACTACTACTACTACTGATAGGGGTTCATCCAGTATTGCATGTTACGCTCGTCATATTTCCAGATGAGTCGTTCCCCTATCTGTCTCATTTTCTCACTTTCTTCTAGGATCTCTTCACCAAAGGTTCGGAGTTCCTGTAGGTTCTCAGTATTCATGGGTGGGGGTGGGGCTGGGGCTGGTATTGGTTCAGGAAACTGGGGCATGGGTTCTTCCTGAGGATACGGGTTCTCTAGAATTTCCCTGATATATTGGTCATTATCATAATAGGGATTTAGAGGGTCAAGGTCTGGGTAGGGTCCTACTAGATCTTAGATGGGCTCCTCTATTGGGATTGGGTAACATTGCTGGTAATCCATGTGGTCGTCAAACCAAGGGTCATAGTCTGGTGGAGGGGGTGCTGAGATTCTAGGGATTTCAGCTGGGTCTAGGTCAGGTAGTGGGTTCTGGTCAGCTGGGTCAATCTCTACTTCCATGGATTGTGTGGGAAATAGTGGTAATAGTTGGGGTGCAATAAGTTGTTCTAGATTAGGGACTGCAGCTGTAGTAGCTAATATGTGAAAATTAGCTAATCTCCTATTGAGTATGTCCTGGTTTTGCACATTCATTTCCCTATTGGCCGCTGCTAAGGCCCTTTGCTGCTGTAACTTTTTCATTATTTTTCAACACTCATGAGCTCCTCTACTGAACCATCCCCTTTTCTTAGGAGGGAATGGTTCCTCAGATTGTGCTTTAAACACGAAAATCCCTTCTTCAGTATCAGCCGAATACCCCGAGGGGGTAGACTGCGAAGAGGTTCCTTCGTCCCTAGGAGAGTGGGACAACTGACGGTAAGCGTCCAAAGGTCCTTGATCACTCATACTGTAAACTAACAAATTGTCAAATAACACAAAATAATAATATACACGTATGCACATAACTTCATTGATTATTTCTAACAAAATTTATAATTCTAATGTCAGCAGAACACCTCTTTGGCTGAAATTAGTGGCTAGGCTCTGATACCACCTTCTGTCGCAACCCCCGACCCCTGCCTCGGGAGGCAGGCGGCCGCGGCCTACTCAGAGATGGTGGTATCGGTGTTTATCATTATTTGGCAGCGGAAATTTCATCAGGACCGTAGTTAGGAAAATTTTATCAGAGTAAAACACCACACTTTTTGTCACGCCCCAACCGATGGCGGAATCATTGGGGCTCGGCACTGAGCGAAACGGATTGTTCAAAGAAATTCCATAACGACTAAATTACCGAAAAGTTTAAATACCATGTCCCATACCATGACCCATAAGATAATATAGTTATTACAGACATAGATATTCTTCAAACAAAGGCATGTTCCGACAACTCAGATTTAAATAAATATTAAAAAATTGTCTTTGTTTCTAGACTCCTTCATAGCCTCGATTTCATAGCAATCCAAGCAAATTAACATCTTATGCACCTGCCACAAACGTTAAAGTAAAAGTCAATACACATAGTGTAAAGGTGAGCATACAATTTTTAATAGATATAATAGAGTTCGAAATCGTTACGCATAACCAGCACGTACAAAGTGTAAAATGAAGCACGTTAGTTATCGACATGAACCTATCGATACCAATGACTGCGGGTTGACTGCCCAAGGCAGTTCGTAATACACACTCACCACTGTGAGCCATGTAAAAAATTGTCCTTAACAACCCCTGAGTGAATAGGTGCTGAGTCCAAACTATAGTACTATCGTTGCTAAGGCAGGTAGACAGCATTCCATATGTAAACATAACAAACAAGCATTCATTAAGTCACGTATAACATGCGGTAACGGTTAGCGTTAAAGTATTGCGTAGTGTGTTCGATGTGATTTAGAATAAGTAATGTATGTAACACCCAAAAGTGAGTAAAGCAAAAAGGGATCGAGTATACTCACACCGATAGATGGATTGAAGGGAGTACTAGAGAGTAAGGTTAGCCTGACCAGAATGATAGCATAAACGATAATAGGCGTGTAAAACGATACAAAGTGTCAAGGATCAGACAACAATCCGATCGGGTGGCAATCCGATCGGGTGGCCGGTCGATCGGATGACAATCCGTTCGGGTGGTCGCCCGAATGGGTGGCCACTCGATTGGATTGTCATCTCGTTTGGGATGGATGTGTTTGTGTATGATGGCTTGTCTTTTGAAGTTTTCGTTGTAGCATTTTGAAAACAGAGAAGAGTCTCTACCTTTCAGGTCGGTCGATCGAACGGCTGTTCGATCGGACAACAATCCGATTGGCGAGGCTTCTCAGGCTGAGAACAAGTTCACCGCAGGACGCTCACTCGATCGGGTGGCTATCCAATCGGGTGGCAATCCGTTCGGATTGAACATGCTGAAAAATTATTTAAGTGTTGAAGTCAAAACATCACACGGTCGAGCGGCAATCCGATCGGACGGCAATCCGTTCAATGTTCAAAACCTCAATGTTGAAATAAAAGTTAAGTGTGGAACCCAAGGTGCAATCCGCTCGGGTGGCAGTCCGGTCGGGTGGCAATCCGATCGAACGGCAATCCGATCGGACGGCAATCCGTCCCAATTGACCTGATCGTCTTCTTCCTTGGTTGTTTTGTCACTTTGAAGTTTTCTCGAGACTGTTTAATGACGTGCTAAACAACAGAAACCTCGTCAAGACTTAGTGACCCGATCGGACAGGAACCACCCTTGTCCGACCAGTTAACTGTTCGAGACGGTGTTTCATGTTTAACCCGAAATCGGTAACCTCATGGATAGAATCCGGATCTTAAACCAACACATCCACAAGAAAGAGTAGAAGGTTAGAACAAGCTCCGATTCCATCGGTTTTGAGTGTATTGAGTTTAAAAGAGTTGAAAGAAGGTTGGAAAACCATCTTTCAATCCTTTTCATCATGAATATGCTCAGATCTATGAAAGATATTTGCTTATTTGTGTGGAAATCATTCAGATCTAAGTTGTTCTTGGTGGATTGAAGCCAAAACACGAAGTTCATAAGAACACCATGATGACATCATCCTAGAACACCTCAAATCTAGTGATTTCACGGTTAAGAGTGAAGATTCAAAAGATAGAATGGTGTAGGAGTGCGTGTAGATCAAGAAAGTACAAGATTTAGGTTGAAAACTTACAAGAATCGCGAGAGATCTGAAGAAATAGCGGCTAGAACGAGTGGAGAGGGAGAGAGCTGTCAACATCAAGTGAGGTTGACATTTGTGGGTATTTTTAGGGTTTCCATAAAAGGAAAGGGGAGTAAGTGGCTAGTCGATCGGGTGGCACCTCGATCGAGTGGCACCTCGATCGGGTGGCAGCTCGATCGGCTGGCCACTCGATTGGAGTGATTCGAGCGACGAGTTTTGCAGTTTCAATTCGAGTGTTGAGCATTGCGATGCGATAGAGTTCCTCATTCAAATTACTTTTAATCCCAAGTACTATATCAACATACAATCATCCTATTTAACTTGCGTTTAGCGTTTGCGATTCCATTACGATTGAGTTGCGATTGCGTTTCGATTAATCACCACATCATAAAACGTAAATAACATGCACAAGTAACACATTAAGGGCACACACACATAAGAACCATAACCAGACTCGTAATTCGAGTTGCGAGTGCGATTGCGATAAACGATAAAGCGATAAGACATGCGATAAATATCGATAAACAACGATTATTAACAAATACTCCACATAATCCAACTAACGTAAAAGCATAAAAAGTCTATCTACAAGTCAAAGAAGTCAAAATAGGAATTGAGCAAGGAGTGACAGATCGTAATTAGCAATCTTGTCTCCCTTTGACTTCAATTTTGACTTTGACTTTGACTTTCGAAACACGGGGTGTTACAGCATCCCCTAGTTGAGGGAATTTCGTCCCGAAATTAGCCCGAAGCCGTAACAAATAACTGCGGGTACTTCGCCTTCATGTCGCTTTCGAGTTCCCAAGTGAACTCTGCGCCTCTTTTGCCTTCCCATCGAACCTTCACAATGGGAATGCGCGAGCGTCTGAGCTGCTTGGTTTGGCGGTCCATGATCTCGACAGGCGTAGTGTAGTGTTTCGTTTACTTGAAGATCTTCTAGAGGTACAATTAAATCATGCTCAACCAGGCACTTTCTAAGGTTCGACACACGGAAAGTCGGGTGGACGCTGCTAAGTTCCTCCGGTAGTTCGAGTCTGTAGGCGACTTTTCCAATCCTTTCCAGAATCTTAAAAGGTCCAACATATCGAGGCGCTAGTTTCCCTTTCTTGCCGAATCTGACCACACCCTTACAAGGTGATACATTTAGGAGTACGTAGTCGCCAATGGCAAATTCAAGGGGCTTGCGTCGTCTATCAACGTAACTTTTCTGACGACTCCAAGATTTCAGTAGATTGTCTCGAATTTGGAGGACTTTGTCAGTCGTTTCTTGCAATAGCTCAGGACCGGTTAATTGCGAGTGCCCGATCTCGTGCCATACAATAGGCGATCGACATTTTCTTCCGTATAAAGCCTAAAACGGTGCCATTTGAATGCTGGAATGATAACTGTTATTATATGAGAATTCGACTAACGGCAGGTAAGCGTCCCAATTACCACCGAAATCTATGACACACGAACGGAGCATGTCTTCAAGGGTATGAATCGTTCTCTCAGTCTGACCGTCGGTTTGGGGATGAAATGCGGTACTTAGATTAAGCGTAGTACCGAGAGCTGTTTAAAACATTTCCCATAGACGCGAGGTAAACCGAGCCTCACGGTCAGAGATGATGTCGCGAGGCGTCCCATGTCGACAAATGATCTCGTCGGTGTAGATTCGGGCTAATCTTTCTACCTTGTAGTCTTCTCGTATTGGCAGAAAATGAGCAGATTTGGTCAAACGGTCAACGACAACCCATATGCTGTCATGACTTGATGGCGTACGCGGAAGTTTCGTTATAAAGTCCATAGCTATACTCTCCCACTTCCACATAGGGATCAGGGGTTGTTCGAGTAAGCCAGAGGGTCTTTGGTGTTCAGCCTTGACTTTCGAGCAAGTCAGGCACTTCCCAACATAGAGGGCGATATCTCTCTTCATGCCCGGCCACCAGTACTTGTAGCGAAGGTCATGGTACATTTTATCGGCACCGGGATGAATAGAATATCGAGACTTGTGGGCTTCGTCCATCAAAATCTGTCGTAAATCGGTCCGCTTAGGGATCCAAATTCGGTCCAGATAGTGGAATATCCCATTCGAATTATTCACAAGCTGGGCTCCATCGTGATAGATCCTTTCCTTCTTCAATGTGCGTTCGGTAAAACAAGCATGTTGGGCTTCGCGAATAAGGGTTTCGAGATGTTGCTGGGCTAGAACATTACATGCGCTATGCAGATAGCTTCGTCGGCTTAGTACGTCGGCTACGACATTTGCCTTGCCTGGATGATAACGAATCTCACAGTCGTAATCGTTGAGAAGTTCTACCCAACGGCGTTGACGCATATTAAGTTCCTTCTGGTCAAAGATATGTTGTAGGCTCCTATGATCGGTGAAGATCGTACACTTGGTACCATACAGGTAGTGTCGCCAAATCTTTAACGCAAAAACAACTGCGCCTAGCTCGAGGTCGTGGGTTGTATAGTTCTTCTCGTGGATCTTGAGCTGACGAGATGCGTAAGCGATAACCCTGTCTCGTTGCATGAGACCACAACCAAGACCAAGGTTTGAGGCATCGCAATAGACAATAATGCCGTCGTTTCCGTCGGGTAAAGTGAGGACGGGAGCATTGCAAAGCATGTGATTGAGGGTTTGGAATGCAGACTCTTGTTCAGTTCCCCAAATAAAAGGTTTGTCTTTATGCGTGAGAGCGGTAAGCGGCACAACGATTTTTTAGAACCCTTCGATAAATCGACGATAATAGCCCGCTAGTCCGAGAAAAGAACGGACTTCAGACGGGTTCTTCGGCGTAACCCAACTCTTAACTGCTTCAATCTTTGCGGGATCGACATGAATACCTTGACTATTGACAATGTGACCGAGGAATTGAACCTCCTCCAGCCAAAATTCGCACTTGGAGAACTTGGCATAGAGTCGATTCCCTTGGAGTAGCTCAAGAACCAAACGTAGATGTTGCGCGTGTTCGGCTTTCGATTTCGAATAGACCAGGATATCATCGATGAACACGATGACGAAGCGGTCAAGAAATGGTTTACACACCCGATTCATCAGATCCATGAAAACCGCGGGTGCATTGGTTAGACCAAAAGGCATAACAACGAACTCATAATGGCCGTATCGAGTGTGAAAAGTGGTTTTGGGTATATCCTCCTCTTGGATGCGTAGTTGGTGATAGCCTGAGCGTAGATCGATCTTCGAAAAACACGTAGCACCTTGTAGCTGGTCAAACAAATCATCGATGCGAGGCAAGGGATAGCGATTCTTGATTGTCAACTTATTCAATTCCCGATAGTCGATGCACATCCTGAACGACCCATCCTTCTTTTTGACGAAAAGGACTGGTGCGCCCCATGGAGAGGTGCTCGGGCGAATGGACCCTTTATCAAGCAATTCCTGGAGCTGACTCGAGAGTTCACGCATTTCGGACGGAGCGAGTCGATAAGGAGCTCTAGCAATAGGGTTTGCTCCAGGAACGAGGTCGATACGAAAGTCGATATCACGACTTGGCGGTAGACCGGGAAGATTATCAGGAAACACATTAGGAAATTCACGAACTACAGGAACGTCTTTCACTCCTGTCTTTCCTTTCTTTACCTCCTTCGCTACTACAATGTTAGCCAAGAAAGCTCTGTATTCCTTGCGGAGATACTTGCTAGCTTGGACACATGACATGAGGTTAAGACCTTTTGAAGCAGTTTCACCATAAACACACAGTAAATCACCATTCGCGAGCGAGAATCGAATCATCTTATCGAAGCACACAACTTCAGCATGGTTTTCATGAAGAAAGTCCATGCCTACTATGATGTCAAAACTTCCGAGTTGCATCGGAATAAGGTCAATCGGAAATATGTGATTGTTGAGCTCAAGAGTACAATCACGAAGAACAGAATTAACGGCAACGGTTCTTCTGGTGGCAACTTCGACATCGAACGTCGAGGGGAGATGGGAGCGCTTACGATTAAGGAGCTTCTCGAATTTAAACGACACAAAACAGTTATCGGCTCCGGTATCAAATAAACACGAAGCATAAATACCATTCACGAGAAATGTACCATTAACCACATTGTTGACAGCCTGGGCTTGGCGCGCATTGATGTTGAAAGTTCGGGCACGGGCGGCTTGTTGCTGTTGCTGTTGTGGCTCTTGCTGCTGCTGTTGCTGAGGATGCTGCTGCTGGGGCTCTTGTTTCACAACCCTATTCGGACACATGTTCGCGAAGTGGTTGGGATCACCACACGCGAAGCAGACTCTGGCGTTGATCGTGGGTGCCTGAGCCGCTTGTTGGCCTTGAGGAGTTGGAAGTAGAGCTTGATGAGCAGTAGCTTAGGCTGGTGCTTGTCGGGGACCAGTACGACAGTTGGCGGTAAAGTGGTCGTACATGTTGCAATGTACACAAAATATGGACGCAATACCCACAGGATGATGATAAGTACATGTTGGGCAAGCAGGGTGAGGGCCAGTGTATGCACGCTTTGCAGGCGGTGCATAGGTAATTGGAGCTGGAGCTGATCGGTGCTGAGATTGCTGCTGAGCCGGTACGGCTTGAAGCGGGGCAACAGTGGTAGTGACAGCACAGTTCTTGTTGCTGGAGTTGCTGTTGTTGCTCTTCCTCTTGCGACGAGAGGACTTCGATGATTGAGGAGCGGCGGCGGGTTCAGCGGTTTGTGCGGCGGTAGCTTGGTGCAGGTTCTTGGTAGCTTTATCCCAAAATCCAGCTTTGACTCGCTTGTCGTTGATCTCAGCGGCAAGCAGGTAAGTCTCCTCGATTGTTGCTGGCTTTGAAGCATGCACAAAATCTGCAACACAATCCGGCAGAGTGCGGATGTACTTCTTGATTGTCATGTCAGCAGTCTTCACTTGGTCAGGACAGATAATACTGAGCTGCTTGAAGCGAGCAGTCAAAGTAGCGTTGTCACCATCCTTCTGCTTCAGATGCCAGAATTCGTCCCCCAGCTTCTGGCGCTCATAGGGAGGGCAAAACTCTTCTAGCATGACGTTCTTCAACTCATCCCATGACAGACCATAAGCTGCGTCATTTCCGCGTTTGTTTCTCTCGGCCATCCACCAGTTTAAAGCCCGGGATTGGAAGACGCCAGTAGCATTCAGAGTGCGGAGATTGTCAGGACATCCACTCTGACGCAGGGTGACCTCGATTGAGTCGAACCATTGAAACAAGGCCGTAAGGCCATCTTCGCCATTGAACTCTTTCGGTCCGCAAGCCTTGAACTGTTTGAAGCTAAAAGCAGCCTTGGGAGTAGCTTTAGGGGCTTCGGTCCTGGATTCTTCAGACGATTTGCTCACATTCTCGTATAGTTCACTCACGATCTGAGGAACCACCTTTGCTACTTGCTTAGCGACGAGAGCAGCAAGGCGTTTGTCTCTCTGTTCTTGACGAGTAACTCGTGGGTGACGGGGTCCAGATGAGGGTCCAGATGACAACATTGTCTGCAACAGACATCGCCATGGGACTCAGACCCAATATAATCGAATCTCACCTCACACGTCTAATACTACTAATGCTTAGGAATACGATCATGTAAACACGTAGGCACATAACCACAGATTCATATAAGCACAGAAGCACATAAGCACGTAAGGCACAGAAACACAAAAGCACAGAAGCACATAATCACAAGAGGCAGTCAGAATACAGAAACCTATCATTCAAAGTCCGCGAGCGTTCGAGAATAGCGATCGCGAATAACATAGCGAGTAGTATAGCATAAGCGAATAATATAGCAAGCAACATGGCGTAAAGTCGTTCCTCATGTAGTACCGATTTGTCAGCATTTTGAGGTAGATGTGCAGTGCGATTCGTGTGTGTCGATCAAAGCGAAGAGCGAAAAGCGAATAAATCACCAAAATCGTAACACATAACAGGTAAGATCACATAAAACACATAAAATCCACATAAAAGCGACAAATATCGGAATCGATACAAATAAAAATCGAGAATAGATTGTCTGCGGCTATTTAGACGTCGACTAACCAAAGTGGTTCGACTATTCACAAGGACTTTTGGTACACACTTTAGCCTTCGGGATTGTGCTCTCGCCTCGAATCTGGGTGAATGGCACGCATCCTTCCAGTTTCAGCGTGACTTCAAGTCGTTGGAGTCTGTCGAGGATTTGGTGAGAGTTTTGTAAAACAAAATAGAGATTGGAACAAGTCATCAAGGTTCGGGTTTCACCCCTGACTTAACAACTTCGTTCCTGTTTTGATAAAATAAAGAAGAAGTATGCATCAAAGTATGGATTTCACTTCTAATTCAACGCAAATTCTCCTGTTTATAGGTAAAAACGCGGGTTGAACAAGCAATTTGGTCGAGAGTTTGCGGTTTTCACACCTAATCTCGACCTAATCGCCCGTTCGTTTTCGAATATTAGAGTGTAGTGATAGTGTAGCGTAGGCGAGAATAGCGAGAAATAGCAAGTAAGCTCGTACATAACCCCTACAGGGTGTGCACAAGTCGGTCTGTTGGTACCTAACTATAGACTAGGTCGTTTCTAAGACATCGACCCGGACTAGGTCGAGTCTTGCCTAATTCCCTATAGTTATGGCTCTGATACCAATCTGTCACGCCCCAACCGATGGCGGAATCATCGGGGCCCGGCACTGAGCGAAACAAATTGTTCAAAGAAATTCCACAACGACTAAATTACCGAATAGTTTAAATATCATGTCCCATACCATGACCCATAAGATAATATAGTTATTAAAGACATAGATATTCTTCAAACAAAGGCATGTTCCGACAACTCAGATTTAAATAAATATTAATAAATTGTCTTTGTTTCTAGACTCTTTCCTAGCCTCGATTTCACAGCAATCCAAGCAAATTAACATCTTATGCACCTGCCACATACGTTAAAGTAAAAGTCAATACACATAGTGTAAAGGTGAGCATACAAGTTTTAATAGATATAATAGAGTTCGAAATCGTTACGCATAACCATCACGTACATAGTGTAAAATGAAGCACGTTAGTTATCGACATGAACCTATCGATACTAATGACTGCGGGTTGACTGCCCAAGGCAGTTCGTAATACACACTCACCACTGTGAGCCATGTAACAAATTGTCCTTAACAACCCCTGAGTGAACAGGTGCTGAGTCCAAACTATAGTACTATCGTTGCTAAGGCAGGTAGACAGCATTCCATGTGTAAACATAACAAACAAGCATTCATTATGTCACGTATAACATGCGGTAACGGTTAGCGTTAAAGTATTGCGTAGTATGTTCGATGTGATTTAGAATAAGTAACGTATGTAACACCCAAAAGTGCGTAAAGCAAAAAGGGATCGAGTATACTCACAGCGATAGATGGATTGAAGGGAGCGCTAGAGAGTAAGGTTAGCCTGACCAGAACGATAGCATAAACGATAAGCGGCGCGTAAAACGATACAAAGTGTCAAGCGGCAATCCGATCGGACGGCAATCCGTTCAATGTTCAAAACCTCAATTTTGAAATAAAAGTTAAGTGTGGAACCCAAGGTGCAATCCGGTCGGGTGGCAGTCCGGTCGGGTGGCAATCCGATCGGACGGCAATCCGTCCCAGTTGACCTGATCGTCTTCTTCCTTGGTTGTTTTGTCAGTTTAAGTTTTCTTGAGACTGTTTAATGACGTGCTAAACAACAGAAACCTCGTCAAGACTTCGTGACCCGATCGGGCAGGAACCACCCTCGTCCGACCAGTTAACTATTCGAGACGGTGTTTCATGTTTAACCCGAAATCGGTAACCTCGTGGATAGAATCCAGATCTTGAACCAACACATCCACAAGAAAGAGTAGAAGGTTAGAACAAGCTCCGATTCCATCGGTTTTGAGTGTATTGAGTGTAAAAGAGTTGAAAGAAGGTTGGAAAACCATCTTTCAATCCTTTTCATCATGAATATGCTCAGATCTATGAAAGATCTTTGCTTATTTGTGTGGAAATCGTTCAGATCTAAGTTGTTCTTGGTGGATTGAAGCCAAAACACGAAGTTCATAAGAACACCATGATGACATCATCCTAGAACACCTCAAATCTAGTGATTTCACGGTTAAAAGTTAAGATTCAAAAGATAGAAAGGTGTAGGAGTGCGTGTAGATCAAGAAAGTACAAGATTTAGGTTGAAAACTTACAAGAATCGTGAGAGATCTGAAGAAATAGTGGCTGGAACGAGTGGATAGGGAGAGAGCTGTTAACATCAAGTGAGGTTGACATTTGTGGGTATTTATAGGGTTTCCATAAAAGGAAAAGGGAGTAAGTGGCTGGTCGATCGGGTGGTAACCCGTTCGGGGGCACCTCGATCGAGTGGCACCTCGATCGGGTGGCAGCTCGATCGAGTGGCACTTCGATCGGGTAGCAGCTCGATTGGCTGGCCACTCGATTGGAGTGATTCGCGCGACGAGTTTTGTAGTTTCGATTCGAGTGTTGAGCGTTGCGATGGGATAAGCGATAAAGCGATAAGACATGCGATAAATATCAATAAACAGCGAGTAAACCTCGATTATTAACAAATACTCCACATAATCCAACTAACGTAAAAGCATAAAAAGTCTATCTACAAGTCAAAGAAGTCAAAACATGAATTGAGCAAGGAGTGACAGATCGTAATTAGTAATCTTGTCTCCCTTTGACTTCAATTTTGACTTTGACTTTGACTTTCGAAACACGGGGTGTTACACTTTTATATTAATAAACACATGGGTAAAACCCAAGTTTCTGTTACAACATGTTTATAGGGATAAATCCTATTTTATTGAATAAAACATCTTTTATTATTAAGTAACTTTTATAGCCACATTTTTCCAAGCCTTCAGTGCTCTCCAGCTGGTTTCTATTTGGCTTTCACATTTTGTTACCTGAAACGCGTTTAAAAACATTTTGTAGTGGAAAATACTGGTGAGTGAATCCCAGTTTAATCAAGACAGATTTTATCCTTGTATAGTATTGAGGGCAATCAACAATTACATTTGTTTATTATTCTACCTTAATTACCATCCACGGTACTGTCAACCCGACTTGTGGTCATGTTACTACTCACAGTGTAGTAACAAATTTTGTATACAAAACCCCAACATACCGACGATAATTGTAGAATTACAAATACTTAATCACTGTCTAATGGCAATGATACCGAGCGGCAAAGGGTTATTTTGTTCACACACCCCTATATTTTATTCTTACATATTCTAGGTGTTAATTTAGTCATTGGAAATTACCAACCTTAAACTTTAAAGAAAAAAATAAATGATTGCAACAATTTGACCTTGCTATAAATCAACTTTTTTAAAATGTTTCTGATGATTTAATGTATTGTGTAAAGAAATCCTTTTCATCAACTATTTAATTTTGGATATCACAAAAGGATTAACTGCAAGAAACTGAAAAAAAGACCCGCAACCAAATTTTATTTTAGTTGTCTAGTTGAAAATTTAGTCATTGTACCAAACCTTAAATTTTGAAAGAAAACAAAAAGAACTGTTTGAATAATATGGCTTTGCTAGTTTAGTTTATATATAAAACATGGGTTCAACTAAATACAAAAAGAATAATCAACTTCAACTATACACTTATTTAATCATTTTTTATTGGTCATGATGATTTTTAAACTTCTGTAGCTAACCAAAAAAATTAGATGATATAATGTATTGTTATGATATCATTTTCATCAACTATATATTTTAGATATCACAAAAAAATAATAATAATAACTGCAAAATATGAAAGATATACTGGCAGGTGGCAACCAAAGTAATTCTAGTTAGACCGCCCGTAGTGGGGCGTTTTTTATAAAAATTTTTGCCCGAAAACGCCCTATAACGCCCAACCCCCCATTACAGGGGGCGTTTTGGGGCGTTATTTTGGAAAAAAAATCGAATTCGCGTTATAATTAAAACGCCGTGCTTGAGCCCCATTCATTTGCTTGAGCCAATCATATTTGAGTATGGTCTGACATAACTTTTGACTATTGTGTGTGGCTTGCAAATGGAAGTGTTCTGACAAAACTTTTTGACTTTTGTGATGTTTCCTTTTTTTTTTTTTTTAATGATTGAATGGGGCATTATGGGGCATTATACCCACTACACCACTTTTGCTATAATGCCCCCTTGCTGATTAGGACGCCACGTGTCGTATAATGCCCCATGATGGGGGCATTATAACCCTCTACCACTACACATGGTCTTATAATTATGGAAAACTGCCAACATTAAATCTTGAAAAAAAAAAGTGAAATTAGAGCGACACTAAAAGTTGAAATTACACCGATCTTCTCAAACAAAAGAATTTAGTTTCCCTCTATGTTTAACCCACATATAATTTGTGGGTTTAATCTCCTCGCTTTAATCTTGTAATGGACATTCGTTTACAGTTGAAAGCCGCCACCTCTATAAGACTTGCGTCCAAATAATACATGTATAGTATAATCAACGGCTTGTTCTATTTACACATCCTTAAATTCTTATTCTCACACCCTTTTCACTCCATCTCTCTCTATATCTATATATAGAGAGATAGAGTGGATGGATGCGTGAATAGTAACACTCAAATCAGCTTCAACTATACTATTACAAATGAAATAATTATTTTTAAAATGTTTATGATGTTTTTTAAGTAAACCAACCAAAGATTAGATGAAAAGTGATGGGGGAAGGTCATAGGTGCAATGAGTGAGTGTAGGGGTCCATAAAATATGTTGTCCAAGCCAAAGGAGCAGTTGGGACTTGATATGAAATGATGATCTCAATATACATCCCGATTTCTCTATCAACTTCTGCAAAAAGATACAAAACACCCATCATACCCTCCGCCACCACCACTCACATGTTCTTTCATCTACAGTCACCCCATCTCCTTTATTAGATTTATAACTTTTTGAGATTCATATCTTCAAATGTTTGTAGCTCGCTAAATTAATAGCAAAAATAATATTAGAATACTACTGTATACGTATGGTAATCTTGAAGACTGTAGCTCATGTATTGGTTAAGATATGGACATAGGTTATATCCTTTGAAACGCAACTCATGTTTTCTTTGTTTGTGAACAGTGATCGATAATGACGTTCCAACACACACCAAAAAAACAGCATCAAGCAAGCACTGTCATCAACCATCTTGTTCAACCCCAACAAACAACAACGTTAACGTATTAGATAGACTTGTACCTAAAACCATCTTTCCATTAGTTTGTGCCAAAATTGTCAAACGAAATTTGACTTCATATTCCCGGTAATACCTTTTTATTTTTGTTTGTATGTTTATTTTTTTAAGTAATATCTAAATACACTTTTTCTATTTGATAATTAGTTCTTTATATGATATAATATCTCTCTCGTAAAAGATTTGTAACAAGATGATGTTTGGACCATCGAACAAGTTTGGACTATCTTTTTTTTTTTTTTTTTTTTTTTTTTTTGAACGGCAAATTAGGATCACTGACGGACCACTGGAGTATCATCGTGCCACCAGCAGAACCACCCGATCATATCCATCTCCACTAGGCAATAATGCCTATACACCAATTCAGGAGGAAACCCAATAAATCTGGGAAAACCCCCTTTGTGGGAATTGAACCCATGACCTAATGGTCATAAGCCTTATCCCACCACCAAGATACCACTAGGCTATAATGCCATGGGTAAGTTTGGACTATCTTACAAGATGATGTTTGTAAGGTTTCTTGGACAATCTACGGTAACCAGATAATACCGTTCTTGTGTGATCTATTTTAAGTAGGAAGCAAGACGCATTAGTATAGTGAAATGGATAAGGTAGAGTATAAAGGAAGACGCATTAATTAGTATATATAGTGTAATGGATACACAAATGGGTAAGACTTGAAAGACTAGTCAGAGTATGTAAAAATAGAACATTTTTTAAACTAGTGAAAAGACAACTAATAGTCAGTCTTTCCATACAAATTTCATTTTGGGACAATCTAGGCCACGACATAGTGGAAAGATGTCATGTAGCAGTCTAACTTTCTATGAACAAATGTATTTTTTGCAGACTAAGGCTTCAGGGTGTGGAGGCGCCATGAAGGCCACCTCAGCCCTTATAGCGCCGCCCCCCCACACCTTCAAATTTAACTAGGGGCGCCATATGCAAGGCTCCATCATGGTAACGGGAGGAAGAGGTGTTCAGGTGGGGCCCACATCCATTTCAACCAATGAAATCTTTTTTTTTTTTTTTTTTTTTTTTCTATATAGCGCCCAAATTCATGTTATACCACACCCTCCATTTAATGGGGGCGTTATAAAGCCTACTTGGCTGACGTGGCGCCTACGTGGCGCTGATGTGTCCTTTATAACCCCAAACCCACACCCTCCAGCCTAAGGGGGAGCGACTATTTGAAATACAGGTGTTAAGGCTACTCGGTATGGGGGTCGTCCCCATACCGTCCCGGTCCGGCGACGGAGGGAACACCGTGCCGCCCCCCCCCCCACGTCGCGTCCTCAACGGCTGAAATCCGACGTTCTCGACGCGCACAAAATGACAAAACATGTGGGGACCATTCTGACATATTACCGTTTGAAAAAAAAAATTAATTTCAGAATTTATATTAATTAAATAACGGCTATAATTCAAAAAATCCCCCAATTCACTTCCATTTTTATAAATACTCACCTCTTTAACCATTTTTCTCACAACTTTTCACCCACTACCACCCCATCTCTCTCACATTTTATAACCACTCTTCCCTTTTTATAAAGTAATCAAGTTTTCAATGTGTTCCAACTAAGTCATTCAATCTTTTTTTTGTCTTACTAAAATCATTGAAGTTTTATTTAGTGTTTCAATCTTATGCAATTAGCAGGTTACAAGGTTACCATGATGATGTGTAAGGTCATAATGCTTATGTGGATATATAATTAATGATATACTAATTATTTTAATTAATTACAATTTAGAAATTTTGGATTTACCAACTGTCCCAAACAATTTGTTCTAAAAAATCAGCGTATCCTAAATAAAAACCTATATGTTCATCGAAGATTCAGATTCAATTTCAAAAACCAAATCGGTTTCTATATGTTTTCTAGTGATTTGATGAATGAAACATGTGTTTAATGAATAAAATATGGTTTCAATATGATCAGATGGAAACGAAAAGGGTTTGCAGGTTTGATTAGTTAAAAAATCGATTTAATGAAAAAATGTTATATTTTATGACTAAAGAAAAAAAAACTATATTTATATTCTTACTTAAAAAGCCATCTCACCATTTTTAATCCACGCAAGCATTAAAAATTAAAAAAAAAAAAATATGTTACCTGACACGTCATCAAGGTAACCTGGTAACCTAGTAATTGCGCATTATTGGAACATCATATGAAAGTTGAGTGACTTTTGAGAGACAAAAAAAGATTGAGTGGCTTTAGTGAAACATATAGAAAACTTGGTTACTATTCTATAAAGTTACCCCAAAATTCCCTTATAAAAACTCATCATATTTTATACCATTTTTTACCCACTACCACCCCATCTTTCGCTAAAAAATTATCATGTCTTCACCTTCTCCCATTTCTTCAATTTCTTCTATGTCTTCATCGTCTTCATCTGCGTGGTATTCATCATCTTCGGAAGAGGATGGTATTATGCACAACATGATTATGAACGCGGCTCAGGTCTTCATAGCGGCTGATGAAGAGTCGTCCCAACGTCTAACTAGACGAGCAAAATATAACCGAGACCAAGAAGGTATTTTACTTTTTTTTTTCCTTATGTTTTATATAGATTTGAAAATGTATTTTATAATTAATTTCATTTATGTTTCGTTTTAAATTTATAGCCGGCCACGATAAACTAGTAGCCGATTATTTTGCCGACGAACCCGTGTACCCAGCCGAGATTTTTCGACGTCGGTTCCGCATGAGTCGTCCACTGTTTTTACGTATTGCAGGCGACATGGCCCAGTCTGATCCGTTTTTTACATTGCGAAACGACGCTAGGGGGCAAAGGGGTTTCAGTAATTTACAAAAATGTACGTCGGCAATTCACCAACTTGCGTACGGTTACGCACCCGATGCATTAGACGAGTATATTAGGATGTCTGAAAGAACCGCACGTCGATGTTTGCACAAGTTTTGCGAATGGGTTGTCAAATTGTATAGCAAGCGATACCTGCGGAAACCGAACGCAAACGACGTTCAAAAATTATATCAAGCACACGAACAGAGACATGGTTTCCCAGGAATGCTCGGGAGCATTGATTGCATGCACTGGTCGTGGCAGAACTGCCCAGTTTCCTGGCAAGGTCAGTATACTAGGGGGGATCATGGACATCCGACTATTATTCTAGAGGCGGTTGCGTCACAGGATCTCTGGATCTGGCATGCTTTTTTTGGTCTACCTGGTTCGCTCAATGACCTTAACATCATATACCAGTCACAGATATTTGAGGATGTAGTGGCGGGTACAGGTCCAGACACAAGCTTTACAGTTTCGGGGGTGGAATACAGGCGAGGTTACTACCTAGCCGATGGGATATATACCCAAAGTACTCGACAATCGTTAAAACTATTCCGCACCCGACAGACGACAAAAGAAAAAAGTTTGCGAAGTATCAAGAGGGTGCGAGAAAAGATATTGAACGGGCTTTTGGTGTTCTACAAAAAAAATGGCACATCATTGAAAATCCAGCACGTTCGCAAACACCAAAGAGGTTACAACACATTATGTACGCTTGTATCATCCTTCATAACATGGTCATTGAAGATGAAGGTAGAGCGATATGCGAGTACGACGAAAACGCGTCTACTGGAAATTCTGTTCCAGTTAGTGCGGAACAACAAGATTTGAACATGTTCGCTCTACGTAACGAGTACACACATCATAACCTACAAGCGGACTTGGTGGAGTACATTTGGAACAACGCTCAAAACGAACCCGGCCACGACATGGAAGACGAAGACTAGTAGCTTATTTTAATATATTAGGATATTTTTAAGTTTATTTTTTTTTGTTTATTTTTTTTTAAATTTATTTTTTTAAGTTTAATATTTTTTTAAGTTTATGTAATGTTTTTTAATATTAATGAAAATATTTTGTTACTTTATTTGTTAAATGTTAAAAAAAAGTTGAAGATTAAAAAAAACAAAAAAAAACATAAAAGTGGTGGAGGACTATGACTAGGACCATCCTCCCATGTCTTCTAGTTTTGGAGGATGGACCATCTTTGGGAGGACTATGACGTGGCGCCTACGTGGCGGATCATCCTCCAAGGATGGTCCATCACCATACCCACTAGCCTTAGTATTAGACATTTTAAAAAGTTGATTTATAATGGTATAGTTGAAGATTATACTTTTTGTATCTACTAAATGGGCCCAAGTTTTATAAATAAACCAACCTATAGGTCATATCATTGCAAACAGTTCTTTTTTCATATATGACTAATATAATTAATTTTGGTTGTCGTTATTGTTCTAACTTCTACTTTTTCAGTTAATCCTTTTTTGATATTTTAATTATATAGTAGAACATAATTTTTTAAAGATTGTTACGAGATTAGTAGTTAAGGGGTCCAAAATGTAATATTGAATAGTATAGGGACGAGTTGTGTCAAGTATAGTGATAGTTGGTTAATAGTTAGTTAATAGTTGTTGTACTTAAACAGAAGTGGTTAATGACAGTTGTTATCGTTGAGTGAGCTAATGTTCTTGTTCTTCTCTCTCTAAAACTATTTGTATCATTGGTATCAGAGCTCTCCGATCCTCGGAAGCTCCATTACCGATCGATTGGTGCGTTCAATTCATTAAAATCAATCAATTTTTCGATTGATTTGTTCGTTCAATTTATTAGAATCAATCATTTGTTCGATTGATTCCGTTCATTTCGATTCACGATTGTTCATTGTTCGATCAATTCTAATTCAAATTCCATTCAGATTTCATCAATTCAATAATCAATTGACAAATTCGATATGACGACTACTCGGAGTCAAGCTGAAATTGAAAAAAACGTTGAAAGATCATACAACCTCATTACTCATTGCTTTCATGGAAAAAACAGAGCATACTTTCTCTGACATTAAGAAGTTGTTGGAAAAATTGGCCAATCAAACCAGTTCAAATGATACTGGTACTTCAACTAATCAAGAAATGATCAATAAGTCTATTGATAGACTATTCATGTTGGGAAAGATTGAATTTCCGAAGTATAATGGGTCAGAAGATGTTGAAGAATGGGTGTGTAAATGTGAACATTTTTTTGATGTGGATGATACACCAGAAAATTACAAGGTTCGTTATGCAGTCATCAATTTGGAAGGTAAGGCTACGAAATGGCATAATAGTTTTGTTAAGACTAGATCTATTGCTAGATCTTGGGCAGAATATGCTAGAACCATAATAGATAGGTTCTCTACTCAACTGTTTAAAGATGCAATGGGTTTGTTATTAGCTACTGTCCAAAATGGGTAATTAGAAGCATATTGTGATGAGTTTGATGAGAATTTGTTAAGGGTTACAATTGCGGAAGAATATGTAATTAGTCTTTTCATTAGAGGTCTTAAACCTGAGTTGGGGGGTCCAGTTAGTATGTTTGACCCTAAGACTATGAAAGAAGCATATATGTTGGCAAAGAAACAAAAGTTGGCTAATGATTGAGTTAAAACCCAGTATAGAACCTCATTCAATCCTAAACCTACATCATCTAACTTTGTTCACAACCCTAAACCCATTTCAACTTTAAACCACCTGTTAATACTTCCCATCTACCCTTGTTACCCAATCCACTAGCAAATCAGAAGTTTACCACTAAACGACTTTCTAGTAAGGAAATTGAGAATAAAAGGGCAAAAGGGGAATGTTTCTGGTGTAATGGTAAGTTTACCCTTGCTTACAAATGTCCTAATAAGCAGTTGTATGTGTTAGAGGTTTGGAGTGGAGAGGATGAATGTTAACAGGAGAATTTGGAGGAGGAACAACCTGTTGATACCATGGTGCATGAGCAGGTTATCGATACCACATTGAATGATCCCCTCATCTCTATTCATGCTCTCACTAGAATTCCATCATTTTCTACTATGCAAGTGGTAGGAAATTTAGGTACCAAGCCATTACAAATTCTTATTGATTCGGGTTCTACTCACAATTTTATAGATGAAAAGTTAGCCATGAAGCTAAACTGCCCTTTACAAAGCATTGAGGGTATGTAGGTTGGGGTGGCTAATGGGTCACAGTTAATGTGTGCAAAGATGTGTTCAGGATTTCAATGGCATATGCAAGGTTTATGGATGAAAACGAATATACTAGTGTTGCCATTTTATGATATGGTTTTGGGGGTTCAATGGTTATCACCAATAGGGGACTTAGTATGGAATTTCCAAGAGTTGACTATGCATTTCAAAGTTAATGATAAGATTTATCAATTGAAAGGAAACAATACCAATAAAGTTTCATTGTGTTCTAATGAGTTGATGGATAAACTACTAAGTTCCCAGGGAAATCAGATTGTGCAGTCTCAGTTGTTTAGTTTACAACAGGAGGGAAAGACTGATCAGTTCCAACACAAATAAGTGGTTACAAAAAGTGAAGAGTATCCAGCTATTCAGGCTTTGATAAAGGATTTGAGGATGTATCTGCAATTCCTTCTACATTGCCACCTGCTAGTCCTTTTGATCACAAGATAAGTTTGAAAGATGAGACAGTGGTTATTAATCAGAAACCATATAGATATCAAGCTGCGAAGAAAGATATAAACGGAAAATGACTAAGGAATTGTTGGACACTAGGGTAATTCAGGGTAGTTTCAGCCCATTTGCAACCCCAGTTGTGTTGGTAAAGAAAAAGGATGCATCATGGTGAATGTGTATAGACTACATGAAGCTTAATGATGCTACAGTAAAGAATAGGTACCCAATACCTTTAATAGAAGAGTTGTTGGATGAGTTGGGAAAGGCTGTGATTTTCTCTAAGTTGGACCTGAGGTCAGGGTACTATCAGATTCAGATGTTTCCAGATGATGTGCATAAGACTGCATTTAGAACTCATGAGGGACATTTTGAGTTCTTAGTTATGCCTTTTGGCTTAACTAATACCCCTGCAACATTTCAGTCTTTAATGAATCGCACTTTTAAACAATTTTTGAGGAAATCAGTGCTGGTGTTTTTTGATGATATACTGATTTACAGCCACTCACTGGATCAGCATGTGATACATTAAAGGGCAGCACTGGAAGTATTGAGAAACAATCAATTGTATGCTAAACTGTCAAAATGTGATTTTGGGGGTGCCACTGTTGAGTATTTGGGCCACATTATCTCTAAAGAAGGTGTTGCTACTGATCCGAAGAAAATAGAGGTAGTTTTGAAGTGGCCAATTCCTACAAATGTCAAACAGCTTAGAGGATTTTTGGGGTTATCAGGTTATTACAGGCGATTCATCAAATCTTATGGTATTTTAGCTAAACCCTTAACCTCTTTGCTTAAAAAAGATAGCTTTGTTTGGACTGAAGAAGCTACATTAGCTTTTGAAAAGTTGAAGGAGGCTGTTTGTTCACCACCTGTGTTGGCATTACCTAATTTTGATAAAACCTTTGTCTTAGAAACTGATGCTTCAGCATTAGGCATTGGTGCTGTTCTTATGCAAGACAATCATCCTTTAGCTTTTATAAGTAAACCTTTGTAATCAAGACATCAGGAATATTCAGTGTATGAAAAATAATTATTGGCTATTATCTATGCTGTCAAGCATTGGCATCATTATTTGTCCAATGGCCATTTTATCATCAAAACAGATCAGAAAAGTCTGAAATATTTGATGGAACAGAAGTTAACTACACATCTTCAGCATGCCTGGCTTTCTAAATTGTTGGGTTATAACTATGAGATAGTGTATAAGAAGGGGATAGATAATCAGGTGGCAGATGCATTATCCAGGGTATCCGGTCCTGCATTGTTTACTATTTCATTGTCCACTTTGGATACTTCTTACTACAAAGAATCAAAGAATCTTGGCTACAGGATCCTGCACTCTTATAGAAGATTGAGAGGATATCTAGAGGGGAAGATGTTCCTGGTTAAAAGTGGGATGGGGAGTTGTTATTGAAGGGGAATAGAGTGGTCATTAGTAAGGATGCAGTCTTACAAAATGATGTTATTGGGATATATCTGTCGCAACCCCCGATCCCTAATCCCCGGGAACGGGCGGCCGCGAGCCAGTTTCGGTGGTATCGCCTTTTTGTTTAATTTGGCAGCGGAAATTTTCATCAGGATCGTAGTTAGGAAATATTTGATCAGAGTAAAATACCACATTTTCATAACATTAAACACATGGGATAAAACCCAAGTTTGCATTACACACATTTTCATAGGAATGAATCCTATTTTATTAAATAAAAACATCTATTTTATTTTAGGTAACTTTATTGCCACTTTTCCAAGCCTTCAGTGCTGTCCAGCTGGCTTCTATTTGGCTTTCACATTTTGTTACTTGAAACGCGTTTTAAAAACATTTGTCAGTGGGAAATACTGGTGAGTGAATCCCAGTTTAATCAAGTTTAAATAAAAATCATTGCACAGTACTGAGGGCGATCTCGCAATTACATTTGTTTCCAAGTTAAATCAATTAACTTCCATGGTACTGTCAGACTAGACTTGTGGAAATTGTTACTCCTTTACCAGGTGGTAACAAATTTTGTATACAAAGCCCCAACATACTCATGATAATTGTATTCTTACAAATACTCAATAACTGCTTAATGTACATTTAATTAAGTGAGGTTTTGTAATAACAATTTGCAAAAAGGTTTACAAAAAGCGGATAAACTCACATTGCTGTCTTAGATTTTCTCTGAGGGTTTCCTGGTGATAATCTATAATTTACACAAAAGCACACGTGTTAGTATAATAACCCATTTTAACATTAGTAATACCCTCCCCGACAGCCGTTACGGAATCCTAGATCAATCGGGCAGCGTATCTAATACGTATCCAGGGGTTATAATACTTACAACGGAGCAGAACTTCGCTATTTAGGGGGGTATTATACCCGAGTATAATGCACACTATGTGAAATTGAGAGAAAGAAAGAAACTTTTGGACGAATTCGACTGAAGGCCGATCAAATCAATTTATAGGGCTGAAACCCGACTTTCTCGCGGCCGCGTAAGAGTAGCCTAAGGACTACGCGGCCCGCGTCTAACCCGGTCAACAGCGTAGCTTGTCCGGGTCACTATGTAGGCTTGACGGGTGTTGGGCCACGTGGCGGCCCAGGGTTTCGCCAGGTTTTAAGTTGTCGCGGCCCGCGTAAGGGTTGGGGTGGGGTTTACGCGGCCCGCCTCAACCCAAAAATCATATTTTTAATTAAATTTAATAATATTTAAGGTATTCAGGGCCCGTTTTCACGCATGGGGTGTATTTTAGGACATATAGGGATATTTTAAAATATATTAGGGTGCCGGAAATAATTCGAGGGTGTCGGTTTATTTAGGATTGTTACATCCTCCCCACCTAGGTTTAGAGCTCGTCCGCGAGATCTACTGGAATAGGTGTGGATATTTCTTTTGCATTTCTGATTCAAGCTCCTATGTGTACTCAGGTCCTCTTTTGGAGTCGCACTTCACTTTGACCAGAACTAGTCTCTTGTGTTTGAGGTTTTTGATTTTCCTGTCTTAAATTTGTAGAGGCCTTTCTACAAACTTGAGTTTTTCATTTACCTCTATATCCTTAAGAGGTACCATCAGCGATTCATCGGCTAAGCTTTTCTTGAGATTTGATACATGAAATACATCATGTATTCCTGTCATTTCCTCTGGCAGTTGTAACTGATAGGCTACAGGTCCTATTTTTTTAATAATCTTAAAAGGTCCAACATACCTGGGACTTAGCTTCCCTCTTTTGATGAATCTTACCACTCCTTTCCAAGGAGAAACTTTCAACAACACTTTATCTCCTACTTGAAATTCCAATGGTTTGCGTCGGTTATCAGCATAGCTCTTCTGTCGATCACGTACTGCTTTTAGTCGTTCCTTGACTTGAATAATCTTGTCAGTTGTTTCCTGCACTATCTCAGGTCCAGATAGTTGCTTTTCCCCAATTTCTGCCCAACAGACTGGGGTTCGGCACTTTCGTCCATAAAGTGCTTCGAATGGTGCAGCATTGATACTAGTGTGATAACTATTATTATAAGAAAATTCTATTAAAGGTAAGTGATTGTCCCAATTACTTCCGATATCAATTACACAAGCTCTAAGCATGTCCTCCATTGTCTGAATTGTCTTTTCGATTTGTCCGTCCGTTTGAGGATGATAAGTTGTGCTTAGATTTAACTTTGTTCCCATTGCTTTTTGGAAACTTGACAAAAAATGAGAAGTAAAACGGCTATCCCTATCAGAAACGCTTGATAAAGGTATTCCATGTAATGAAACTATTTCATTTACATATAATTTAGCTAACTGTTCCATACTGAAAGTTTCTTTCATTGGTAGGAAATGAGCTGACTTGGTTAGCCTATCTACAATCACCCAAATTGTATCATTTCCTTTTCTTGTTTTGGGTAATTTAGTAACAAAATCCATTGTTATCAATTCTCATTTCCACACTGGCATTTCTAGTTGTTGTAACAAACCTGAGGGTTTCTGATGTTCAGCTTTAACTTGTGAACAAGTTAAACATTTAGAAACATAGGTTGCTATGTCCTTTTTCATTCCTATCCACCCGAAATTCTTTGTTAAATCCTGGTACATCTTATCACTTCTTGGATGCATTGTATACTTAGATTTATGGGCTTCTTCTAATATACGATGACACAGGTTTCCTAATTTAGGTATCCACATTCTCTTCTTATGGAATCTCCAAATTCTATCTGTTCCTTGTTCTAATTCCTTTAGCATACCTTTTAATTTTTCAGTATCCTCCTTGATTACTGATTCTTGTGCTTCTCTTATCTGATCATTTAAATATACTTGCTGATTTAATTTAAGAGAACGTACCCTTTTTGGCTTTTCGTGATACTTCCGGCTTAAAGCATTTGCCACTACATTTGCTTTTCCTTCATGATACTGGATATCACAATCATAATCACTAAGCATTTCCATCCAGCGTCTTTGTCTCATATTCAACTCTTTTTGTCCGAAAACATACCTTAAACTTTTATGATCAGTAAATATGGTAAACTTACTACCATAAAGATAATGTCTCCAAATTTTAAAGGCAAAAATTATAGCTCCTAATTCCAAATCATGGGTTGAATAATTCGCTTCATGATTCTTAAGTTGTCGAGACGCATATGCTATAACCTTTTGGCGTTGCATCAACACACATCCATAACCTAGTTTGGAAGCGTCACAATATTCTACAAAGTCTTCAGTTCCTTCTGGTAACACTAGTATGGGTTTATGGGTTAGTCTTTGCTTAAGAATTCTAAATGCTTCTTCTTGTTTTGGTCCCCATTCAAACTTAATGGATTTACAGGTTAATTTAGTTAAAGGAATGGCTATCCTAGAAAAATCTCGAATAAATCTTCTATAATATCCGGCCAATCCTAGGAAACTTCTAACCTCGGTTGGTGACTCAGGGGTTTTCCATTTGGTAATCGTCTCGATCTTTGTTGGATCTACATGAATTCCTTCGTAATTAACTAAGTGTCCAAGAAATTGTACTTTCTCTAACCAAAACTCGCACTTTGAAAATTTAGCGTAAAACTTTTCCTTTCTTAATAGACTTAAAAGTGCGTGCAAATGTTTTGCATGATCTTCTTTACTTTTAGAGTAAATTAGAATATTATCTATAAAAACAATTATGAATTTATCCAAATATGGCTTACATATTCGGTTCATCATGTCCATAAATGCGGCTGGGGCATTGGTTAGACCGAATGGCATGACAGTAAATTCATAATGACCATACCTTGTTCTAAATGCGGTTTTAGGAATGTCCACTTCCTGTACCTTTAATTGATGATATCCTGACCTTAAATCGATTTTAGAGAAAAATCGAGCTCCTTGCAATTGATCAAACAGATCATCGATTCTTGGTAATGGGTACCGGTTCTTAATCGTGACCTTGTTCAATTCACGGTAGTCAATGCACATACGCATTGATCCGTCATTCTTTTTAACAAATAAAATCGGTGCTCCCTATGGCGACGAGCTTGGTTGTATAAATCCTTTCTCTAACAATTCGTCTAATTGTTTCTTTAGTTCTTGCATTTCGGTGGGTGCCAAACGGTAAGGTGTTTTGGCAATTGGTGCCATTCCTGGCAGTAGATGAATTCTGAATTCAACTTCCCTTTCTGGCGGTAGTCCTGGTAATTCTTCTGGAAATATATCTGAAAACCAGGACACTACTGGAATGTTTTAGTTCTTTTCCTTTAGTGTTAGTGATTATAGAAATCAAATACACTATAGATCCTTTTCTTATATAACTTGCAGTTTTCATCACAGAGATGAATTTCGTGGATCTAGATGGTTTATCTCCTTTAATTGTGATCTTTTCATCTTTTGGTGAATTTACTTGAATTGACTTTTGATCACATAAAATACTGGCTTTATTGGCTATTAGCCAATCCATTCCTAATACAATATCAAATCCTGCTAGATTCATGGGATACAGGTTTGCAATATACTTTTGATTTAAAATTTCTACTCTTGCTCCCTGCAAGATTTCAGAAATCCTAACAGTTTCTCCATTTGTTGTCTCTACTAGACATTCTTGTGAGAGTTTAGTTAATGGTTGATTAAGAAGTTTGTAAAATGAAGTATTAATAAAACTTTGGTTTGCACCAGAGTCAAATAATACTTTAGCAAAGACATCATTAACTAAAAACGTACCGGCTATCACGTCCGGAATCATCTTGGCTTCATCTGCTGTCAGAACAAATGCTCTAGCATTTTTAGCGTTCTTGTTGTTCGTGGCTGGAGCTAGTTTTGGACAGTTCGGCTTGATATGACATTTTTCTCCACAGTTGAAGCACAGTCCATTACTGGATTTCCTCCTGCAATCTTATTCCCTGTGTCCTGGCATCTTGCAGAAATTGCAGGGAATGGAGCATTTTCCCGAATGCTTTTTCTTGCAGACCTTGCAGTATGGTGCAGAGGTAGAACCTATATTCCTACGGTTGGAATTACCATAACGGAATTCCTGGGTAAGCTTTTGGGTTAGGTTTCTCCTCTGGTCTTCTTCTCTAGTACGGATTAATTCATCTGTCAAGGTGTTGGCTAGTTCTACAGTTTCTTCTATAGTTTGAGGTCTAGCTGCCTTAACTACATGTCTAATCTCTCCAATTAATCTCCAGATGTAACGGGAGATTAATACCGGTTCAGGTGATGCAAGGGTTGGTACTATTCTAGCATATTCAAAGAATAACTTTGTGTACCCCTTACTATCCACTCCATTCATCCTAAGATTTAGGAATTTGTTTGCTATTTGTTCCTTTTCATTAGGAGGGCAGAATTTCCTTTCTACCATATTCTTAAATTCCTCCCATTCCATATTATAAACCCTATCACTTCCTCTGGACTGAAGGATAGTGTTCCACCATTCTAAGGCTGAATTCTTAAATAGATTGGAAGCAAACATTATCTTGTCCTCTTCCGCACATTTGCTAATTTTTAAAACAGCCTCAGTCTTTTCTATCCAGCGTAGAGCTGCAATGGGTTCTTCATTGCCCGAGAATTCTATTGGTTTGCAGGACCAGAATTCTTTGTAAGAACAACCATAAGGCATGGTTCTTCTTCTTTTAGGAATGGGCGCTTGAAATACAGGTCCATTGTTCACGCTGTGTTCTGGTTCAATTGGTCGCTTACTGCTATGTTTACTTTTATTATTCGCTTCCTGAACCGTTTAAAGAATAAATGGCATTGCGTCTATAATTCCTTGTGCCACTATGTGTTGGATAGCACTATTATCCATTTGGTTTCCATTGTTATTGATGCTCGGATTCTCATTAACCAAGTTAATGTTACTCTGGTTATCGTTATTCAGATTTCCTTGATTTCCTTCGTCGGCCATCTGAATTTTAAATAGTTATCACATATTAATATCACGAAAAAATATTCAATATAGTCAATCACATGACACGCATTTTGGTCAAAAGCGTCGATCATTGCGACTTACTCTATTTTCATATACTATGCATCTATTACACACTAGTACTGAAATAAAAATTACAATACTGACTGAAATTTAAAGTTACACTACTAGTAATAGGCATCAGTAGTTTTTTGTTCCATACACATACACACATATTATATTATTTTACTATTTATTATTATTATTACTACCGTCTCCACCATCACATTCATGGATATGGATTCATCCAAAAATCCATATTGCGCTCGTCGTACTTCCAGACGAGTCGCTCTCCCACCTGTCTCATTCTTTCACTGCTCTCTAAAATTTCCTCACTAAATGTCCTAAGTTCTTTTATGTTTTCTGCACTCATTGGGGGTGCAGGTTCTAGGACTGGGTTCGGAATCTGGGGTGCGGGTTCCTGGTATGGAGGTGTAGGTGCCTGGAATCGGTAAGGATCTTCTAAAATCTCCCTAATGTATTCATCGTGGTAATAGGGATCTAAAGGGTCCAAACCTGGGTAGGCTCCTATGTTTGGCATGGGCATGTCTTCATGTATCGGGTAACGTTGCACATAGTCCCTAACGTCATCCCACCAGGGGTCGTAATTTGGGTCTAAGGGATTTGGTGCTGGTACCCTAGGTATTTCTTCCGGATTGAAGTCATGCATTTATACTTGATTTTCAGGGTTTTCTATTTCCATTGGTTGGTCAGGTTGTGGTTGTGGTTGGGGTACTGTCATTTGTTCTAGATTAGGGTCAGCTGTAGGTTGCTAAGATGTGGATGTTGGCTATACCCCTATTGATCATGTCCTGGGCATAGGCATCTGTCTCTCTCTTGGCTGCTGCTAGTGCTCTCTGGTCTTGTAACTTTTTCATACGTTTTCTACGCTCGTGTGCCCCTCTACTGAACCATCCCCTCTTTTTCTGAGGAAATGGCTCTTCTGACTGAGCCTTAAACACAAAGATTCCTTCTTCCGTATCAGCAGAGTACCCTGAGAGGGCAGGCTGAGAAGAGGAGGTGCCTTCGCTTCTAGGCGAACCAGACAATTGACGATACGCGTCAGATGGTCCTTGGTTGCTCATACTGTAAACTAACAAATAGTCAAATATCACATAACAATAAATACAGTTATGCACGTATTTCCATAATTTATTTCCTAACAGATTGAATTTTGATGTCAGCAGAACACTTCTGTTGGTGAATCAGTGGCTTAGCTCTGATACCACCTTCTGTCACAACTGTCACACCCCGACCACGTAGAACATACAAAACGTGGCGGAAATATCGGGGAGTGTTGTAACAGAATTAATCGTTTCAAATCCATGGCAATTAAAGTTTCGTTTTATCAATCAATTATGAGAGTTTACATTGTTTAAACAAGAAACAAAGGGTACATAACATAAGTTAACTAGTTATCGTCTCTTTTTAAGTCGTTAAGGCACGAGTCCATCCTAAATGTAGCATGTATCAACAATCATTTCAAAGCAGTACCTGAAACATGTGTAAAAACGAGGTCAGCAAAGAAATGCTGGCGAATACATTGGTTTGGTAGGAGTGTCGAAATCATGGCTAGTTTAGACGTTGCAATACTTTATTTAAAAACCTTGTTTTGAAAAGAGTACAATATTGCAACCTAATTAACCAACTCAAATCAAGCGGGTTATAATTTGTAAACCTCGTAGCCATGACTCTTAACCCAAAAACATTTGTTTTAGTAAATTATTTGAAAAAACAATAAATGAGTTCAGATGATATGTATAATAAGAAAATAATGCATGATTAAATGAATAACCATGTAATATGAGTTTGTATAAGATAAGTTGTTTGTAAATAAATGTCTTGTGAAAAGTATGTTATTTGTATAAAATGTTTATATGTATCAAACTGAAATGATTCAAATAAACGCTGCGATATATGTAATACCATACAAACACTTATATATAGGAAGTACCAGCGGCGTATCCACCATGCTTGTATCATATTACACACGCATCGTTACTTAATCACTTATTCAAACCAAACCATCAAGACGTAAAATGTTCATGTCTAATGTAAATCATGTAATATGTATTCAATGTGATTTGTATAAATAAATGTAAGATTAAACAAATAACCTTATAGTAGCATATTAAAAGTATACTTTGGATTTGTAAGTAACATATTAAACTATGTTTTGGTTTCATATATAACATATCAAAATATGCTTTAGATGTGATAAATAACATATTAAACTATGTTTTTGGTTTCATAAATATATGTTGGTTTTGTACAATACCACACATGAGAGTATATTCAACTATACTTTAATAGTGTGATTTAAGAATTCATTCAGACCTAGTGCATCAAAATACACCTTTGAGACTATAGGAATACCACAAAGGAAATCCCTATTTGGATGGAGCAACAAATTGGTTTCAGACATTCCATGACAACAGGAATGGGGTGTCAAATCCTATAGCGCTATATCATACTAACAATCGGTCTGGTGAACATAAAATAAGTACAATTCAACAATTTATTTTATGTTCTTTGAGAAATCAGTGTTTAAATCATAGATAGTCATTCAATTGGTCAATAGATAAGTAATAACATGTATAATCAATTATACTTTTGGAAAACATGAAAGTAACAGATAGGTACACATGCTTCACCCCAAAACAGTTTAGAAAACAGTAAAAGAGGGGAATAATGTACTCGCCTGAGATTGCTCAGATGTCTAAAGATAACCACAAAGTAATGCTAGAGATCTCGGAATCAGACGACACCTAATATAGGTAACTATGTTAATAAACCGGACCTAAATCGGAGGATTTAGATAGAATGAGGGTTCGTAAACCAAACGAGTATAGAGACTCGTGTCATATGGTTTAACAAAGCCTACATACTAAATGAAACCTAACCTAAGTGCTTTCGACCCATCGCGACCCATTAAGGTAGCTTATGCTACTTTAACGCGTCGTGCGCGTGAAACGCGTTCGGACCGTCTAACTAGTCCTATGACAAGTGTTATATGCCTAAACATGTTACATAATCAGTTATGTGACAAAAGTTTAGGTTACATATGCTTAATTACCAATTATACATGAAAAGGGTATTCTGGTAATTTACCTAAGGCATATAAACTACCTATCATACAACTACTTAAACGATGTGACCATAGGGTATAACCTCGGAAGGTTATTCCCTACCTACTAAGGTCACCTAAAGCATTTGGTCGGATCCTAATGATCGACCAAATGGGTCGAGTTCGAAGGTATAGGCGATTTATTAGATCGCCTACCCTACGACCCTAGACAACGTGGTAATCAGTGGGCATAGTCCCAAGGGACTATGACCAACGTGATTACAATCACGTTGCGAAGTTCAAACGAACTTCGCATTGAACATTACTGGTCAACGCTGAAAGTCAAACAAAGCTTGACTTTCTGACTCGAAAAGCAGTAAAAATAAGGAAAAGAACGAAAGAATACTTACGAAGGGTCCCCGAATGCTAATCCCGATCCAAGAACTCAGGTATGAAACAAAGGTTTCAACTTAGAGCTCTCAAATCATAATTCTTGTAAGAAATGAGGTTGGGGTGATGGGGTATTTATAGTTTTCGGGTAACCGTTAAGATCGTTTGTCGAATATCGTGCCTTAATCGTATCCGTACAAGTGTCGGAAAGTTGTGGTGGCTAAAAATGATGTTTATCAGCTGAATATGCAAGTTGCAAGTGTGTGGTTGTGGTTAAAACAGCTGGTACACGCTGACTGTTCGTTCTGATCTGTTCTGGGAGTCTGACGCGGGCCGCCTAAGAATGTTAAGAAACTGAGGCGGGCCGCCTGGCTGTCTGATCACCAAACTTCTTGCAGAATTGACAGTTTTGGTCCCTGCACGTGTTTAAGGCCATTTCCGACACTTCTAAGGCCCGTAAAGCCAACTTTAAGGCCCTAAAATGTTGCCTAAACATTGTGGACATGAAACATGCTCAAAAATATGCCGGGTGTTGGTTCGTTTGGCCGTACGAACGCGATGTTCGCTTAATTACGACGGAATGCGCACAAGCGCGAAAAACGATCCAAATGACGAAACGAATGGATTTTTGGCAAGCCAAACACTAAAGCATAATATAGTCATGCTTACATAAATTTTTGGATGTCCGGATATATTCAGAACGTGAGTTATGCGTAAAAATGCAAACTTGTGCACTTTTTGACACTTTTAGTCCCTGAATGACCCAAAAGTTTATTTTAGCACACCAAACCCCTCAAAGCCTATTTCTAAGCTATGTAAAGGATATTTATGGTGTGTTTAACTTATGGTCATGTTCCGGAATGTCTGTTACAATTCAAATTGGTATACTTTCGTAGTTTGTCAACTTTAGTCTCTGTAAGCGATTTAACTTTGATTTCACCACACCAAACCTTCCAAAACTTATATCTAAGTTATGTATAGGTTATTTAAGGTATGTTAAGCCTATTTCACTATTCCGGAGTGTTCGTTGCATTAAACTGGTTATATTTACGCATCTGAGCGCGTATAACCCTCCAGAAAGCGATTTAAAAGCTTAAAATCAAACAAGAGTTGATATGTGTAAAAGATACACATAATTTTACAAATCCCAAGTATGAAATACAATATTTCATTGGTTTGGCATTTGTTTGATGGTTGAAGTGACACAGGTGTTACAACAACCCCCGAACCCTAATCCCCGGGAACGGGCGGCCGCGAGCCAGTTTCGGTGGTATCACGTGTTTGTTTAATTTGGCAGCGGAAATTTTCATCAGGATCGTAGTTAGGAAATATTTGATCAGAGTAAAATACCACATTTTCATAACATTAAACATATGGGATAAAACCCAAGTTTGCATGACACACATTTTCATAGGAATGAATCCTATTTTATTAAATAAAAACATCTATTTTATTTTAGGTAACTTTATTGCCACTTTTCCAAGCCTTCAGTGCTGTCCAGCTGCCTTCTATTTGGCTTTCACATTTTGTTACCTGAAACGCGTTTTAAAAACATTTTTCAGTGGGAAATACTGGTGAGTGAATCCCAGTTTAATCAAGTTTAAATAAAAATCATTGCACAGTATTGAGGGCGATCTCGCAATTACATTTGTTTCCAAGTTATATCAATTAACATCCACGGTACTGTCAGACCCGACTTGTGGAAATTGTTACTCCTTGACCAGGTGGTAACAAATTTTGTATACAAAACCCCAACATACTCATGATAATTGTATTCTTACAAATACTCAATAACTGCTTAATGTACATTTAATTAAGTGAGGTTTTGTAATAACAATTTACAAAAAGGTTTACAAAAAGCGGATAAACTCACATTGCTGTCTTAGATTTTCTGTAAGGGTTTCCTGGTGACAATCTATAATTTACACAAAAGCACATGTGTTAGTATAATAAACCATTTTAACATTAGTAATACCCTCCCCGAGACGACATTCCAACGACTACGTCGGGCAGAACAACGACAGCCGTTATGGAATCCAAGATCAATCGGGCAGCGTATCTAATACGTATCCAGGGGTTATAATACTTACAACGGAGCATAACTTCGCTATTTAGGGGGGTATTATACCCGAGTATAATGCACACTATGTGAAATTGAGAGAAAGAAAGAAACTTTTGGACGAATTCGACTGAAGGCCGATCAAATCAATTTATAGGGCTGAAACCCGACTTTCTCGCGGCCCGCGTAAGAGTAGCCTAAGGACTACGCGGCCCGCGTCTAACCCGGTCAACAGCGTAGCTTGTCCGGGTCACTATGTAGGCTTGACGGGTGTTGGGCCACGTGGCGGCCCAGGGTTTCGCCAGGTTTTAAGTTGTCGCGGCCCGCGTAAGGGTTGGGGTAGGGTTTACGCGGCCCGCCTCAACCCAAAAATCATATTTTTAATTAAATTTAATAATATTTAAGGTATTCAGGGCCCGTTTTCACGTATGGGGTGTATTTTAGGACATATAGGGATATTTTAAAATATATTAGGGTGTCGGAAATCATTCGAGGTGTCGGTTTATTTAGGATTGTTACAATATCACAGCTCAGGAATGGGGGGACATTTAGGAATTCATGCAACAACTTAGAGAATCAAAAGTATGTTTAAGTGGAAAGGACTGCATAAACAGGTCAGGCAATTTATTAGAACATGTGATATTTGCCAAAGAGTTAAAAGTGAGAATATAGCATATCCTGGTCTCTTACAACCCCTACCTGTTCCAAAATCTGTGTTCTCTGATATATCATTGGATTTCATTGGTGGATTTCCTAGAGTGAATGGGAAAGACTCTGTTATGGTGATAGTCAATAGATTGACTAAATATGGTCATTTTATTCCTCTGAGTCATCCTTATTCTGCAATGATAGTGGCTCAATTGTTTATGGATCCTGTTTTCAAGCTTCATGGTTGGCCTCAAACTATTATTAGTGATAGGGATCCAATATTCTTAAGTAATTTTTTGGAAGGAATTTACCAAGATGCATGGGGTACAACTAGCTATGTCAATTGCTTATCATCCCCAGTCTAATGGACAAACTGAGGTTGTAAACAGATGCATTGAGGCGTATTTGAGGGCTATGACTTTAAGTACTAATACATCATGGCTCAAGTGGCTTTCTTTAGCAGAATGGTGGTATAACACTAACTTCCATTCTGCTATCAAGACTACACCCTTTCAGGCTTTGTATGGCTACCCACCTCCATTGTTTGTTCCCTATATACATAAAGATTGCATAGTTGAAGCTGTTGATCAGTTGTGTATTGAAAGAGAACAGCTTATTAAGGAACTAAGGAGAACCATAATTCTTGCTTCTAATCGAATGAAACAGAAGGTAGATGTGAAGAGAACAGAAAGAGAATTTGAGGTAGGGCAATGGGTGTATTTGAAGTTGCAAGATTACAAACAAAATTCATTGAGAAATCAAAAGCATAACAAGTTGAGGCCTAGATACTTCGGACCTTTCTTAATCATTGAAAGAGTTGGGAAGGTTGCGTATAAGCTTGATTTACCTGAAGAAGCTCAATTGCATCCAGTCTTTCTTGTCTCGTTGTTAAAGTTAGCTCATGGTGATCACTCAGTCATCATTCCATTGCCTACACAACCCAGATTCAGTTACACTCCAGTAGCTGTGATTGATAAATGGATAGTTAAGAAGAACATGAGTGTGGATGTGTTAATTCGATGGACTGTGTAAGTGCAGTTCCTGCAGGGTAACTGTCGCTTATCAGTTCTGGTCAACCAAAGCAGAAGTCCAAGTTAAAGTCAACGATAATGAAGAATTCAGGACCACATGAAGACCATGCACTGATCAAGGGGGAGTTTGTTAATGCACTTTGGGTGATAAGTGCATGATTTCCAATTGTTAGGGTCTTTATTGTACATGTCTTGAAACTTAGTCCAAGGTTTATCCTTGGACAATTTGTCCAAGTTTATGTCTAGACTTTTGTCAGGGGTTTGGTTTTTGTGTAGATTGTTTTGTCCGGGTTTAGTCCCTAGTCTATATATATGTGTTGTATAGGATTAGGGCAACCGATCAAGAAGCTTTGTGCACCTCTCCTAACTTCTTGTTCCTCCTGGTGTGCACATCCTAGAGAGAGAGAGACTATGTGTTAGTGAGAGAAAGCTAGGGTTTAGATCTTTGTGATCTAAACCAGCTTGTAGATGATGTATACTCCTTTGGTTTGTGTAATCTGTGATGACTGATTCAATAATAAAGGGTTCATCTTCTACATCTTTCTATCTTTGGTGTTTATGATTGTTCTTCATGTCTTGAATCAAGTGCAATGTTTGATGTTCGTCATCGATCCGGTGCTCTCACAGTGGTATCAGAGCGTGGTTACCGATTTAGAATGGTCTAACCGCCTTCTGAATCACCATTGCTCTTGATTTGATGTTTGTTTCCGCCAAACATCTTGAAGACGTGAAGATTCTGCATAAAACTTGAAGAAAATGAAGCTGTTCGTCGGCTGTGATGGTTTTTCTTGTTGCAGTTCTAGGGTTTTGATCTGAAAAAGGATTGTCCGAGTTTAAAACTTTGTGTTTGTGTTTCCGGGGTTTTGGTGAACCAGTGTGAAGTCACACTGGGGAAATAATCTGGAAGTTTCTCAAACTTGTCTGAGCTTTACACTCTCATCAACCTATTCCGACTTTTCCTTTTTAGGTATGAGGTGTCCGAGTTTTAGGTTTTAGATAGTGGTCCGAGTTTTCATCTTGACTTTTTATAGCTCCGAGTTTTATAAATTAAAGTTTTCTGAGTTTTAGTTTCTTTAAACTGTTTAAATTGGTCCGAGTTTTAGAACCTTCATTAGGTCCGAGTTTTAGTACCTTCATTAGGTCCGAGTTTTAGTGGAGTCTCTTTGTTAGTTTCAAATTAAGTCTGAGTTTTAAATCCATTTCTTGAAGGTCCGAGTTTCAGAACTTGAGATGTCCGAGTTTTGAGTTTGTGCCTTTTATTCCGAGTTTACCTTCTTTAGTTTATCCGAGTTTCTGGTTAAAATTTAGTCCGAGTTTGTTTGATCATTAGTATTGTGTCCGAGTTTCCATAACCCTTTGTGGGTCCGAGTTTTAAAAGTTCATTGTAGTCCGAGATTCATTTTAAGGTGTCATAGTTTATTTATTGTCCGAGTTTGAGTTTATTTAGTCCGAGAAGCATAGTTTTTCAGTTTTATTGTTTACAAAGAAAAAGGGGGAGTAAAAATTTTGAAGTTCCTATTTTCTTTGTAAATCAAAAGCCTGTGGTGCTACATCAAAACAAGTTCATGTTTACTATCTTTGAGATTAACTTAGTGTTAATCTTACCGGTGGCGAAGTGTTTAAAACATGAAGCAAGTTAGAGCTAGTTTATGATTGAGTTTTGTCAAGTTTGTTCGAGGTTTAATCAAGTGTTGACGTGATGAAGCAAATTGTTCGTTTGGTAACTAGTTGAAGGTCAAGCCTTTATCGTATGCCGGTTAGAGTAGAGAAGATTAGTCTTATTGGTACCTCTTCCAAGTTGGTGACTGATCGGATTTTCAAAATATGGGGTTCTTACATTGAGGGGGAGATCAGAGACGAAAGTCATCGGGTAATTGGTGGATTTGTGAAGATACGAGATTGGATCTTGAAGATTCGAGATGAAATGATTTTAGACACTCAGTTGTAGACTTTGATCAAGATGGTGGATGTACATGAAGTCCAAGTTAAAGTCAACGATAATGAAGAATTCAAGACCACATGAAGACCATGCACTGATCAAGGGGGAGTTTGTTAATGCACTTTGGGTGATAAGTGCATGCTTTCCAATTGTTAGGGTCTTTATTGTACATGTCTTGAAACTTAGTCCATGGTTTATCCTTGGACAATTTGTCCAAGTTTATGTCTAGACTTTTGTCAGGGGTTTGGTTTTTGTGTAGATTGTTTTGTACGGGTTTAGTCCCTAGTCTATATATATGTGTTGTATAGGATTAGGGCAACCGATCAAGAAGCTTTGTGCACCTCTCCTAACTTCTTGTTCCTCCTGGTGTGCACATCCTAGAGAGAGAGAGACTATGTGTTAGTGAGAGAAAGCTAGGGTTTAGATCTTTGTGATCTAAACCAGCTTGTAGATGATGTATACTCCTTTGGTTTGTGTAATCTGTGATGACTGATTCAATAATAAAGGGTTCATCTTCTACATCTTTCTATCTTTGGTGTTTATGATTGTTCTTCATGTCTTGAATCAAGTGCAATGTTTGATGTTCGTCATCGATCCGGTGCTCTCACAGACTGACCTGCCTGTTACTGAAGCATCTTGGGAAAACTTGGATGAGATGAAAGTGCGATTTCCAGATGTTAATTTTGACTTTTGATTTTGGGGTCAAAATATGTTGAAGGAAGGGGTATTGTTATGAGATTAGTAGTTAAGGGGTCCAAAATGTAATATTGAATAGTATAGGGACGAGTTGTGTCAAATATAGTGATAGTTGGTTAATAGTTAGTTTTTTTTTGAACGGAAAATTTGGATCACTGACGGACCACTGGAGTATCATCGTGCCACCAGCGGAACCACCCGATCATGCATATCCATCTCCACTAGGCATAATGCCTAAACATCAATTCATGAGGAAACCCAATAAATATAGGAAAACCCCACTTGTGGGAATCGAACCCAAGACCTATTAGTCTGAAAGTCTTATCTCACACCGAAGATGCCACTAGGCTATAAAGCCATGGGCTGATTAATAGTTAGTTAATAGCTGTTGTACTTAGACAGAAGTGGTTAATGACAGTTCTTATCGTTGAGGGAGCTAATGTTCTTGTTCTTATCTCTCTAACTTTCTCTCTCTAAAACTGTTTGTATCAAAGATACATTGTATTAACCAAAATTTCCAATTAATGTTCGTCTTTATATTCTTATGATTATTGAAAATTGCTCGTTATGATAAAATAACTTAATATTAATACATTTAGAAGACTAGTGGTCTTTTTTAAACAAAAAGTAACAATCACCATGTTACTAATATTGGCTTCCTCAAACAGAGATGTACAATGGTGACAGTCTTGAGATATATTTAGATTTTACTTCTTTAAAAAGAATGTCCATATTTCTCAAAAGTATTCTCTCTTAAAGAAGCTAATTAGGCATTTAGTGGTTTACAATGGCTTCACGATGTTTTCCATGTAGTGGTTCACTATTCTTCATTGTAGACTGCATGGCAGATATCAAAATAACCTTTTTTTTAGAAATAGATATTCTTGGAAAAGTGTGATTACAAGTCAAAAGGGGTTTGTTTTAAGAGTCGAAATATTACAAATAGCCTTGACTTGTGAATGTTGTTGTTAACTTGGGTCCATGGATTAATCTATAATGTATTAAAATACATTCCACAATTACTTCTTCAATTTTAAAATTTAAACTTTAAGTAATAAGTATAATTGTTTAAATTACAACACTTAATGCATATATTAAAAGATTTTTAGGGGTAAATATGTCTTTTAAACAATACTTACATCTTTGCCCATTTTTACTCAATTTTTGGTTATTTAAACAATAATTACACTTTTACCCCTTAATTTAAACTAAATACCTTCGTGATTTTTAAATGGTTATAACTTTTTCATTTGTTAATACTTCTTTAAAAAACACAAAAACAAACATTTAATCTCTTTAACTTTAGTATGGTACTAGGATTTTGATCCGCCGCGCGTTGCGGCGGCGTCAAAAGTTAAAGTAACTCGTATATATACTGTATATTTGACCCGACTCTTTACTTAAAAAAATTACTGGAGGAGAACCGTTCACAAAATAAATAAAATAAGAATTTTATTTATCAATATTCTGATTACAATAGATAAAGAAGAACTGAACCAAACATAAAGGAAATACAATACAAGAAATTTAAACTAAACTAAGAACATATTACAAAAGAAAATAAGGAAAACATAAAACGATGGTGACTGAGGCACGTGAAGATCACGCTTCCCTTAAAACAGATTTCGGGCCACCCAGGTGAACCCGTCTGTTTCCCAGGGTACAATAGCCTGAGCAGATTGTACTGCCAGGGATAGCCAAGCACCTGAAAAAATACCTGAAACAAGAGTTCTCAGGGATGCGAAGTTAGGAAATTCTGTGTGTGTGCTATGAACCATACGAATTTCTATATTTCTCTGTGTCTTAGACAAAGCACACAAGTTGTATATAATGTTGTTTAGAATTCCAAATAAACGGTCGTATAGAATACAAAATTCAATAAAATTAAGGTCATATTGAATACAGAATTCAATAAAATTAAGGTCATATTGAATACAAAATTCAAAGCGCCACATTGCGCCCATTGCCCTCGTCCCGGTCCCGTGCCCGTCCTGTGCCCGGGCGCGGGCGTGTGCGCGTGTCGGGTGCTTCGCACCCTCCTAGCAACCACTAGGTGTGAGTTGTCACACAAGAATACATTCGTGTAGAGAATTCTAATTATAAATCCACAAAAGATTTATCTCTCTACCTATGTGGGACAAGCTCAATTTCCCACATGTTTATGGTTCCAACACACAAACTTAATGCACAAGATCCCTCATTCATCTTGGCTTAATTATTAAATAATCATTATATTAACTGATAATATAATATTATTTATAAAATTTCCAACAATTACATCGCCATCGAATGAAAACGTAGTATACTTGACCCGACTTGCTTTCAAATACAGTTTACGAACGTACACAAAATAAGTTGAAAACATATTATTTTTTACCAGACTCGCTTGAGAAAAAAGTTTATGTCAAAACGTGAGTCATTTACGTTGAAACGTGAATTTTAAAACGACATGTACGTTAAAACTGCGATACACAACGCGTTACGTCGGCGGCACCTTGGTTGTTTATAGCTGACGATACATTATGTGATGCGTTAACCACATAAAACACGTATTTGACGTATTCGATCAAACTCAGTGTAACCTATATAAGCATTGTGGTTACAACGTACAATGATGAAATTAACATGTGATGCCCGCACGTGACATTACACGTTTTTGACTTTGCTACACACGGTACGTTCGTGAAATTAACGTCATTGCAGTGTAAAGTTGTAACAATATTTTAGACAATCGTGTAAAATCGTAAAAGTAATTTAGACATTAATGTGGTTAGAAATAGATTAAAAAAAGTATATTAATGTGTGACGCTATGGTCTAAAATCATAAAAACTATTAAAATAAATGTGACGTTAAGTTATTAAGTAGAAAAAGTTGGCAGATCAAAGTTGTTAATTACCAATAGTTAAAAGTGAATGCTTAAGTTGCCTAGTTTGAATTGAAAGAGCTAAAAGTATAGGTGTTAAAAAGTAAAAGTAAAGGGATTAGAATTGTAATATATGAAAATTGAAAGGAGATAAATGTATAGGGGCTAAGTATGCATTTTTTTTGTAAAAGTTGAGGAGTTAAAGACAAAGGTCATCCACCGATCTTTGTCTTTAATATTATATAAATGTTGTCAAAAATTGAGAGTTAAAAGAGAAAGGTTGTCAAAAGTTAAGGCTTAATATGTGAATGTGTCAAAAGTTGAGGGTGAAAAGAGAAAGGTCCACCGACCTTTCTCTTTTAAGATGTATTAAATTGCTATTGTTTTTTGTTTAACTTAGCAAAAATTGATATGTTACGTGATTAACAGTGTCTATGGGTGAACAATAACTAAACCATTAATTGAAATCGAACAAAAAATAGACAAAACCGAAAAACCGAATTAACCAAAAACAGATTAACTGAAAATCGGTTATCTACTTTTTTTTTACCCTCGGTTAACTGAAACCAACTGAACCATTCATATTTTGATATAGTTTATGTTTTATACCACAATTTCATGTATTTATACATCCATTTCATGTATTTATATATCCATTTTATGTATTTCTAAGCAATAATATTAGCCTAAGTTTGATTTTGGTTATTAATTGAAATAAACCTAATCGAACTAAAAACCGAAAATCTAATCAAATAAATAAAATTTGATTTTGGCTGGTTGACAGGACCAAAACGCGGCCAAAGCTTGGCGTTTTGGTAAGGTCAACAGACCCGTCAGACACCCGTCAGTCTTTTGTCTGGTTGACCGGACCAAAACGCCGCGCTTTAGCCACAGCTCGACACTGGGGGGGTGTGTGAATAGACAAAAGGGTAGGTGGGGGTGTGTGAATAGCAAGACCCTTTATTTATAATGGTTGCTTATTTATAGGATGGAAATTTTGGAAACTATACGCTATCAAAAGAAATTCATAAAATCTTTCATTTATCTTTTTTATTTAGAGGTTTTTTTGTTTTCCTCGCGTTAACTGTGATACTAACATTAACATTAACACTATACTACATTTAGCAACTTTTTTTAACACCAAATTTCTTTTATTCCATGTCGATTATGAGACTTGAACCAAAGATCTCACTCTACCAAGGTGTTTAAAGGCTTTGCCTTTGCCAATAGACTACCACCAGATTGACTTTTTTTTTATTCTTGAGTAAACTTTTGTTTTGCTCCCTGTAGTTTGGTCGTTTTAACGGTTTTGCCCCAATCATTTAAAAATAGCCATTTTACTCCCTGATGTTTCGATATTGTCGCCAGTTTGCTCCATGGTCTTAACTCCATCCATATTGTATGTTAACTGGAAGGGTATTTTCGTAATTTCAAATATAAAATAAGGGTATTTTTGAAATTTAAAATAAGGGTATTTAAATGGGGCCCACCACTCTATTATTTAAATATATATAAGTGGAACCCACCTTCCCCTTCTTCATCTTTTCACCCCCAACCTAATCTGCAACAATACACACCTCCACGATAACCACCACCAGCAACCACTTTCACTAAATTCCTCCATCAAAACCCTAATCGCATTAATCTTCATCCGGTAATTCAGTAACTAACAAACCCAAAATAAAATATACAAACAAAAAAAAGCAATAACCATATGTGGCTTAGCATATTTCCATTTCTACAACCTGCAATAATAAGTGCTAAGAAGCACAAAATCGTAAACTCAATTAAATTGGAAGAAATTTAGGACAACCATATGAGCACTTCATTTAGATCCATAAAAACCCAACCATCACACAGAGCATATAAGTAGCCGATTGAACACGGCTAGTTGTCGCCGCCGGAGAATTCCAACATTATCATCATCATCTCCAACCGCCATGAACGACCCCCAAATAAAACCAAACTGTTATCACCAGAGAATCGCCGCCGTCACCGGAGTGACCACCATTATCATAGGATAATCGTCGGTGGAGATCGGTGCTTGTGGCTCCGTCGTGCCTCTGTTGTCGGCCGGCAAGCCACCCTCCATCCCCGCTTCTCTCTTTCTCTTGCTTCTATATTTGTTTCTCTATTTTACTCACAAAAGTGTTGTGAGTGAGTTGATGGGGCTTAGATTCAAGAACACAGCTAGAGTTCGTGAGCTGCTGGAGAAATGGGATATTCATGGAGCTGACTTAGTGATGGATCATGGATGAGTTTTTATAAGATTTGAGTCGGTTTTGTCTAGATAGTTGTCTAGTGGTTGTTTTTTCCTTTCGTTGGTTGTTTTGGTTTTCTTTGTTTCACTTTCATGAGGGTGTGTCTCATGTTTGAACTAGTAAGGACGTCTCCCTACTACTTGTTTTTATTGTTTGTGAATATATAGAATCACCGTAACCCTTTACTAAAAAAAAAAGGTAAGAAAATGAATGGTGTCAAATGAAGAATAGGTGGAGGGTGGTGTTGGAGTCTTTTTGCAGATCTATGATGCAACATATTCATCTATTAAGGTTTAAGATTTAGTGTAAAAGTATAATGTTTATGATGGCGGCGGTGGTGTCACACCCCGATTTTCGGTGGGCCCAGGTGTGCGTAGTGTGTTATATATTTTTAAGTATATTTTTAGCCCTTTTTACACATTAGTCAAGTTTTAAATTTATAAAACACGATATTTACTAACACCAAACACACATATGGACAAGTGCACCCATCATGAGCGTAGTATAGTGTTGGTAAGATACCGAGGTCGTCCAAGGGCACAAGGGCTTTGAGTACCGGTTTATCCTCAACGTCTAATCAAGTCAAAAGTTTAGAAAAAAGGTTTTTAAACAAGAAAAATAAAACTAACAAAAATGCTGAAAATAAAAATAAAATAAAAACAGATAGACAAGATGAATCACTTGGATCCGACTCGCATTTAGTGTCACCTTTGATTATTTCCGCACTTTTGCACTTTTTAAGAGATTATCTTAGTTATAGTAGTAGGCCCCTCTTTTGAAGGTGACGTTACCCTCAACCCAGTAGTTTGAGTCAGCAAGGATACAATCCTAAAGGGTTGGATTATTGAAAGATAATTAATTAAGTTATTAATGCATATTGTGGTAGGCCCCTCTTTTGAAGGTGACGTTATCCTCGGCTAAGTAGTTTGAGTCAGCAGAGATACAATCCTAAATAGCCGGGTTAAAGTTTTAATAGTAGTTTACATATGAGGGGATCAAGGAGTTCGGACCCCCGCCATCCAATACCAGTGGGTATTGAAGGAGGTCCTACTAAACTTGACCCAGGTCCTTGCAGGATCTATACACTGAACAAGGCAAGACGCTTACCAAACCAATCCCTTAACCCCCGACTAGGTAGCCAACATATCTCCATATAGACCGTGGAGATATGAATGGTGAAAATCTTTTATTTTATATAGACAGTAAAATAATGCCAAGACACCACGGACAAATGATAAGGAAGACTCACCTTCAACATAAGAAACTAGTTATTAAAGTCATTAATACATAACCAAATAAAAAGTGCGAAAAGATTAAAAATAAAAACTATTACACTAAACACTTGTCTTCACCAAGTGATGTAAGAGACTTAGGCAAACATGGCCTTTGATTGTCAAGAACTCTTACGATCAATCTTGGATCCCGAGACTACTCACACACTCTATGATGGATGATGGATGATGGTGGTGGATGTGGGTTGTGATGGTGGTGGTGGGTGGGTGAAGTGTGAGAGAGGTGGTTTGCCAAGGGATGGTTTCAAGTGAGCCAAGCACCCCTATTTATAGCCTGCACAGAAGCCCGGACACGGCCCCGTGTCCATCCATCTTCTCTTTCTTCATTAAATACGATTTGTCTGCATTAGTTGACCACGCCCCCGTGTCCGCTTGGCACGACCCGTTGTGCAGAAGCGTATCTGTACTATCAAGATTTTCCTAGATTCTGCGAATCTTTGCGTTGACCACGGCCCCGTGTCCGCTGGGCACGCCCCCGTGGTGGGTGATAGAAGCTTCTACAACTTTGTCTTTTCTGCAGACACTTGGGCACGCCCCCGAGCTCAGTGAGCACGGGGCGTGTCCAGCCTTGTGTTCTCTTATTTTTGCTTGGGGAGATGCTATCGAGGGGTCGGGCATGCCATGTTTATTCCTTTTCTTGTATTATTGTTAGATTTTGCTGCATTTTTGCTTCTTTTGTTCATTTAAGCTCATTTAACCCTGAAAATACAAAAGGAAGACAAAAGCACACTTTTTCCAACATTAGTACTAAAATAGGGTTTGTTTTATGCCTTATTTGATGTAATTTATATGTTGCATTTTGTACACATCAAATACCCCCACACTTGAATCTTTGCTTATCCTCAAGCAAAACTCTTTATTTTGTGGCTTACACACCCAAATGGAATGGGTAGAAGAGAAGGTTTTTGGGCTTGTCATAGAGTGTCGGGATTCCAAGATTCTTTATTAGGTTTTATTTCTATTTTATCTACAATCCTATTCGTCATGATTTATTTAAAACATTACATAAGAGAAATTATTTATTTGGGCATAACATGCCTCTTTAAAATTCCATTTATATGCAAGTTTACATACCTCACGGGGGATCACTCAACACTCGGCTGAAGATGTAATTTTGTGAAACACTCGAGAGCGGCATGGAACTTACTTCTACCATATGCTTTCCAAGCAATCAATCCTCCTCCTTTTTAACTATACACCTTTGTAAATATCAAGAGGAATTTGGGGAAGGGTTAGGCTTGGGTTAAAGGTAGGTGGTTGGGTTAGTGGTTAGTAGAAAAGGGCGAAAGGCGTAAAAAGCGTCGGTTTTCGTAAAACATTTTGTTTTTGTGACTTTTTATTTTAATGAAGCATTTATTCAAACAAACCTTCTTTTGATGAGCTTTGTTTGTTTATTTCTAACTTCATTTTTCTTTTCTCCTCTATTTTTTTTTATGATAAAGTCACAAGAAAACCGAGCTTTGTTACTAAAATAAAGAGCTTAAAATGAAAAAGGGTTTTGGTGGGTAAAAGGGTGTTTGTTTTGGGTTAAGAAATGAAAAGGTTTAGGCTCAAAGGGGTTACCTAGGGGGATTTTGGGTAGGTGGTAAAAAAAAGAAAAATAATGGTGTTGAAATAAAAAGGGTTAGTCCTAATGCCTCCATCATTTACTTACTTGGGTTTAAGTTGGTAAGGACCGGGAATGTATCGTCGTGGCAAGTTCTAGAGTTGTAAGAAACCAAGCGCCTATTTACACAAGAAACGAAAAATGAGCATTTAGTTTAAAGATGTGTATTTGTATGCTCAATAAAGACACAAAACTCACTTTTTGTGGGAATGGGTTTTTATGTGATCAAGTATATATAATCAAATTTTAACTAGATTTGTTATGCCTTTTTATAATTTTCTTATGTTTGTTCTTTTTATCACGACGCTATTGGTTGTAAATTTGTAAAAGTATAACCTTTTTAGAACTTGTTATTCCCAAATTAAACCAAGACAAGTAAAAAAAAATGAAAAGATTTTGAAAATTTTTGGGGTGTTTAGCGGTTCTAATTGAGTTTTGTGCAAGGCTTGTAATTAGGACTTGCAAAATTCAAGGTTTTAGCATCCCCCCCACACTTAAATTACACATTGTCCTCAATGTGTCCCAAAAATAAGTTTTTAGGTTGATTAAATGTGTTAAAGTGTGTTTAAAAAACAATTTTTTATGTTACTGGGCATCTGGACACGGGCCCGTGGTGTCCGGGCACGGCCCCGTGTTCAGGTTGCCAGTAACAGATATTAATAAAAAGAAACAGAAGCCTGGGCACGGGATGTGTTCTGCGAACACGCCCAGTGTCCAGTTACCTGAACTAGGTGATTTTCTGCAGATGGTTCAGCACGGGGCCGTGTTGGATGGACACGGCCCGTGCCGAACTTGCTGCAATGAAGAAAAATTTCAGGAGGCTCTGTTTTTGTGCATGGGGTGCTGGTTCAAGTTTCCCTTAGTGTCCTTCACCATCCCGAGTGTGTTTTATTCCTGAAAATTAAAGCTAAACTAGAAAGCATAAAAATATTTATCTAAACTAAACTAAGGATAGTTCCGCGAAATGCCTCCGTGGTGCGCCACGTTTATAAGGGTCCTTGGCTAGACCCAAAGCCAGTCATATGTTACCGAAGTGGGATGTTTTGTATCCCATGTTGCACCGTCAGAGAGCATCATCCAAACTTGAGTCTATGACTTGCATGTAATTGACCGGGTCATCGTCTTCTACTCTCTTACCAACTCCGAATTTCATCTCCTTGTCCCCAACCCTTAATGTTAGTGTCCCGCCATTCATGTCTACCACCGCGCGGGCTGTGGCTAAGAATGGCCTTCCCAAGATAAGTAATACTTCGGTATCTTCCTCCATATCTAGTATGACAAAGTCGGCTGGGAAGACAAATTCTCCAACTTTGACTAGTAGATTTTCAGCGACACCTTGCGGGTATTTAACTGACCTATCAGCGAGTTGTATGCTTATTTTCGTAGGGCTTGTTTTTCCTAGTCCGAGTCGGTCGAACATTGATGCGGGCATGAGGTTAATACTAGCCCCGAGGTCGGCTAGTGCGTTACGAATGGGCGATTCCCCGATTGAACAAGGGATGGTGAAGCTTCCGGGATCGATTTTCTTTTGCCGGAGTTTGTTGAGTTGCAAGGCGGAGCATTCTTCACTTAAGTTAACCAATTGCAATGATTCAATTTTCCTTTTGTGAGTGAGGAAGTCCCTCATAAATTTTGAATATTTAGGCATTTGGGTTTGGACGTCAACAAATGGAATATTCACATGCAATTGTTTTAGTAAATTTACGAATTTTGAGAATTGCTCATCGGTCTTTTGGCGAATTAATCGACCGGGGTATGGTACCGGAGGATTCTTGGTGGGCTCTTGATTTGGTGGAGGAGTCGTCTCTTGTTGGGGTGCTTGTGGAGATGGGGATTGGCTAGATCGGCTCTTTTCAGTTGGAGGTAACGGAGCCTCCTCGAGGCCCACGGTGCGGTTTCTCAAGGTGATGAGATGCACTTGCGCCTTTGGGTTGGTTTTGGTATTGCTTGGTAACGCGCCTTGAGGTCTCTCGGCGAAATTTTGAGCTAGTTGGCTTACTTGTTTTTCAATGTTTTGAATACTAGCTTGTTGATTTCGAAAGTTTGATTCCAGTTGTTGGAATCGATCCGAGTTTTTCTTTTCGGTGTTGGAGATGAGGCGAGATACGGTATCTTTAAGCCTCTCTCGTCCCCCTTGTTGTTGTTGAGAGAAATTTTGTGACTCGTTTCTTGGTTGTTGAAAGTTTGTTCGTTGGTTTAGATTTTGTTGGTTACTACTATTGCCGGGTTCTCTCCAACCAAGGTTAGGGTGATTATGCCATCCTTGGTTGTAGGTACCCGTTGGAGGACCCGACGGCCTAGGTCTATTATCAATGTAGTTTACCGATTCTGTTTGATTATCCATTTCTTTCATACAACTCCACTTTTCATGTGGCCCACCACACCCCTCGCAAGCCATAACCGAGACCGTTTTTTCCATTTCTAACTTTATGATTTTTGAAGATAGGGCCTCGATTTGGGCTTGCAAGGAAGTGCTTTCATCAACCTTATGGGCTCCCGGGGCAATGGATTTGTTGCCTCAGGGAGTGTGCCACTGAAAATTGGTTTGAGCAATTTCCTCAATTTGATTATAAATTTCATTTGGGTGACGATTACCTAAAAGTCCCCCGGAGCTAGAGTCAAGTGTTTGTCTTGTGTGTGGCAACAACCCATTGTAGAAAGTGGATACTTGTTGCCATACTGCAAGACCATGATGAGGACACTTTCTCAGTAGCTCCTTGAACCTTTCCCAAGTTTCATACAAGGATTCCCCGTCCTCTTTTGAGTATGTATTAATTTCAGTCATTAATTTAGTCGTTTTTGCAGGAGGGAAATAATTATATAAAAACTTTTGGGACAGTTCATCCCAGGTGTTTACCGAGCCAACTGGGAGGGTATTAAGCCAAGCCTTAGCTCGGTCTTTTAGTGAAAATGGAAACATTCAAAGGCGGATGGCGTCGTTTGATGCTCCATTGATCCGAAACGTATCACATATTTCTAGGAAGTTAGTGATATGCAGATGGGGATCTTCGTCCGCAAGCCCATGGAAGGTTGCAGAGTTTTGGAGCATTTGTATCAAATGCGGTCGAAGTTCGAAGTTGTTGGCCTCGACATTTGGTGCATTGATAGCGGCGCCAAGATTACCCACGGTGGGTCGTAGGTAATCCATGAGGGTACCTTGATCCGCCATTGGAAGTGGGTCCCCCGAAACTTTCTCTTGGTTTTTAGCTTTAAGTCTTTTTCTTAGAAAGCGTTCGAGTTCTTCTAGAGGTTCTTTTATGTCTCTACTAGAACTGGAGCTCATACACTACGTAGAAAGTTCAGATGTGGTGCCTGGGTTCCAAGTCCTGCAATAAAAACAGAAAAGAACGTTGGTCAGAAGGTTCACCACGGCCTCGTGCTCAAGCGAACACGGCTCGTGGTCGGAGATACAGTAGTTGTTTTCCGGATCCCCATTACTGGGGAGCTCGGCACGCCCCCGTGCTACACCGACACGGCCCCGTGCTCAACTCCCTATAACTCGGAAAATAAAAACTGCTAGTAACAATGCTGAGCACGGCCCCGTGTCCGACCAAGCACGGCCCGTGCTGAGCTCTGCAGAAACTGAAAATTAAGAAAAAATCCTAAAAAAAACAGAAAAATGAGAAAAAACGATTAGGCCGTTGATTCCTAACTTTCTTAAAATCCTTGTGTCCCCGGCAGCGGCGCCAAAAACTTGATGTGCGTAGTGTTATAAATTTTTAAGTATATTTTTAGCCCTTTTTACACGTTAGTCAAGTTTTAAATTTATAAAACACGATATTTACTAACACCAAACACACATATGGGCAAGTGCACCCATCGTGAGCGTAGTATAGTGTTGGTAAGATACTAAGGTCGTCCAAGGACACAAGAGCTTATAGTACCGGTTTATCCTCAACTTCTAATCAAGTCAAAAGTTTAGAAAAAGGTTTTTAAACAAGAAAAATAAAACTAACTAAAAATGCCGAAAATAAAAATAAAATAAAAACAGATAGACAAGATGAATCACTTGGATCCGACTCGCATTTAGTGTAACATTGGATTATTTCCGCACTTTTTCACTTTTTAAGAGATTATCTTAGTTATAGTAGTAGGCCCCTCTTTTAAAGGTGACATTACCCTCAACCCAGTAGTTTAAGTCAGCAAGGATACAATCCTCAAGGGTCAGATTATTGAAAGATAATTAATTATGTTATTAATGCATATTGTGGTAGGCCCCTCTTTTGAAGGTGACGTTACCCTCGGCTAAGTAGTTTGAGTCAGTAGGGATACAATCCTAAATAGTCGGGTTAAAGTTTTAATATTAGTTTACATATGAGGGGATCAAGGAGTTCGGACCCCCGCCATCCAATACCAGTGGGTATTGAAGGAGGTCCTACTAAACTTGACCCAGGTCCTTGCAGGATCTATACACTGAACAAGGCAGGACGCTTACCAAACCATTCCCTTAACCCCCGACCAGGTAGCCAAGATATCTCCATATAGACCGTGGAGATATGAATGGTGAAAATATTTTATTTTATATAGACAACAAAATAATGCCAAGACACCAAGGACAAATGATAAGGAAGATTCACCTTCAACATAAGAAACTAGTTAAATGTCATTAATACATAACCAAATAAAAAGTGTGAAAAGATTAAAAATAAAAACTATTACACTAAACACTTCTCTTCACCAAGTGATGTAAGAGACTTAGGCAAACATGGCATTTGATTGTCAAGAACTCTTATGATCAATCTTGGATCCCGAGACAACTCACACACTCTATGATGGATGATGGATGATGGTGGTGGATGAGGGTTGTGATGGTGGTGGTGGGTGGGTGAAGTGTAGGAGAGGTGGTTTGCCAAGGGATAGTTTGCAAGTGAGCCAAGCACCCCTATTTATAGCCCGCACAGAATCCAGAACACGGCCCCGTGCCCGTTGGGCATGGCCCAGTGTCCACCCATCTTCTCTTTCTTCATTAAATGCAGTTTGTGTGCATTAGTAGACCATGCCACGGTGTCTACTGGGCACGACCCCGTGTGCAGAAGCGTATCTGTACTATCAAGATTTGCCTAGATTCTGCGAATCTTTGCGTTGACCACGGCCCCGTGTCCGCTGGGCACGCCCCCTTGGTGGGTGATAGAAGCTTCTACAGCTTTGTCTTTTCTGCAGACACTTGGGCACGCCCCCGTGCTTAGTGAGCACGGGGCGTGTTCAGCCTTCTGTTCTCTTGTTTTTGCTTGGGGAGATGCTATCGAGGGGTCGGGCATGCCACGTTTATTCCTTTTCTTGTATTATTGTTAGATTTGGCTGCATTTTTGCTTCTTTTGTTAATTTAAGCTCATTTAACCCTGAAAATACAAAAGGAAGACAAAAGCACACTTTTTCCAACATTAGTACTAAAACAGGGTTAGTTTTATGCCTTATTTGATGTAATTTATAAGTTGCATTTTGTACACATTAGGCCCGGATGGGTACAATCGTGACGGTTGGATAACAGTTATCACAGTATTATAATATGCAGCGGAAGTATTGGATTAAAATTATTAAAATAAAGCTTGAATGTATAAATGTATTACAAGCGTTCGATACAAGCCCACAGGCAGGATCTAAGTAAACAGAGCTTTAGACATCATAGGCCTTAAGCTTCAGGAGTGTAAATTCCTTAGCCTTCATTCTAGCCGACCCGTATTCCTAGCCTATAATAAGGTTCGGTACCTGCTGTTCAATATTTTGAAAATACGTCAGCCAAAGCTGGTAAATACAATTAACTGACTCTTTGGAAAAATAGTTTTTCGAAAAGAGTTTTATACATATGGAAAACCCATTGGTGATCCTTTATATATATCTTGGGATTATTCTTGTTACGAGATTTTATACTTGATTAATCCATTGGGTTGTCCGGACATGGTATCATTAACCCCCAATTACGACAATTATCAAGTAAACGGATTAAACCGTATTCTTACACTTTTGCGCCATCATAGGCGACTTACTTATGTAATAACCATCCCAAGAGACATATTTGCCATCCCAGGTTTACACTAAAATAAGTCAAGAGTATTTATCTTTTTGCTAGCTTCCAATCAATAAAAGTATATTTGGCAAAGAGCTGCAAGTCTAAGTTTTATTGACTCAAGTCTGATTATCTGGGGGGGCACTATAGTCTGGAATGAACAGATTTATTATCTGTTAGATGTATACGGGCCAAAGGTAGTTCCTTTAGATACGACCCGATACTTAAGAATAGGTTTGCTAGATTAAGCGTATACGAAAAAGAATGTGGGTTAAACCCAACAAGTACTAGGACTTGTATAATATGGGTAAACAATGTACATTCTGGATTTTGAGATCAAAACGATAAGGTTAAACCCTTTTCGGTAAACTGGTTACGTAAGTTTAACCGTATGCGTATAAGCGATATCGGGTAACCGGATGAGTCATGAACAAGTTCTATATGCCAATATACTTTAAAAAAGTTATAATATCAGTAGGATATCAACTTATATGCCCGTAAAGGTTTTAAAATCAAACAATGCCTCATAAGAGCGTTTTGGTCATTTAGCGACGTATAAAAGAGACTTCCATATAATATGATGTTACGACCATAAAAATTCTATGAAATCACTTTATTTATGATTTAATATCAGTAGGATATCAAACATACGTGCGTTTTATAGTTTAAGACCAAACTATGCTCTGTAGGGGCATTTTGGTAATTTCACACATAGTTTTGAAAGCTAATTTGGGAATCTGAGTTTATATCATGTACCTACTATAAAAATATTTAAAATGATTTATAAAATCAGTAGGTAACAAGTCTTGGTTGGTAGTTATGGTTTGAAACTATACTACGCGCCGAAACGACGTTAAAATCGTTAAATGATGATATATGCGATGTTTAAGGAAAAACAATGTTATAACCATGTTTATATGATACCAACATGTTAATTAATATAACATATCAGTGGTCAAAAGGTTTTGTATGAAAATTATGCTTTAAAACCATTTTAGGTGCAAAAAGGGCGTTATCGTCATTTAAAGACATAATTCAAGAACCTGTGCGTAAACTCAGTTTGTAAACTGAATAAACATTCCAAATTATCCTAATTATGATATTACATCAGTAGGTAATGAGTTTGGTATGAAAAATTATGCTTCAAACCGATCTATGCACATAAAGGCCATTTTGGTCAATTTAAACCATAATTTACGAGATTACATGCAAACTCAGTTTATGATCAGATTTGTAACATCAAAATATGTTAAACATGTTAACATATCAGTACCTAAATCATTTGCAAGCTTATTTGTGTCTAAAACCTTATTTTTGCTAAAAAGGGCATAAAGGTCAAAGTATGGCATAATTACGGAAATTTGCATAAAACTCAGATTACTATGCTACATCATATTACGATCATAACGAAACTTTAAATTAGTACGATACTAGTCTAATTCGGTTTATAACCAAAAGTCAACGTTGAAGTCAAACTACGCGACTTGCGGTTGCGAACCGACCCAAAGACTGGAATTGACGAGCCGAACATGTTTACACATGTTCTAATAATTATTATTATGTTGTTTAAGTGATAAAACATATTTTAGAACACTCTTAAACTCCGATCGCAATTATTTTAAAATTTGACCCGTTGACTTTTTAAAATGTCAATATGTTGACTCATCAATTGACCACGCAAACGTAGTTCTTAGGAGGTGCCCTTTGAGGGATTAACACCTACCTAATTACGATCACGTAGCCATGTTCGTTGCGAACGATGGCTTGGCCGTTTAAGGTCTAACTAAAAGTCAAAGTGTTTATCATAAACGCTTAACTTTTCGGCTTTATAAGCCAAACAAAATAACTAGCCACGAAAGAATCACTCACAAGTGGTCCTAGGGACTGAAGATAACTCAGAGGGTGCTCCCAATAAGCTCAGGAACTCCCATGTTGAGAGATAAAGGAAGAATGAATGAAAGGTGCAAGTTCTCAATGAAAAATCACACCTATTTATAGTTGTTGGAGGATGTTTGGATGATTGCCAGGTGTTAGAGGCCTTCTTAGGATGATTATAAGTGCCCTAACATGTGTACAATACAAGCAACAAGCCCCTAGATTCGAATTATGTGAGTTATGGCTGTTTTCTTGGGCTGCAAACAATTTTCAAAGCTGGCAGTCAGCTTACGGACCGTAAAGGTCTACCCATACGGTCCGTATGGGGTTGGGTTCAGCACAATAATTTTCATTTGTTGTCAAGTTTGGTCCCTGCACTTCCAAACTCTCACGTATCGATGTTTTTATGATAGAAAGCCATCTTAAGCCAATGTTAGGCACACCCAAGAGTATAACCAAGCATCATAAACTTCTCAGTTCGTTAAAGGTCACTCAGAAGTATAAATTTACACGTTGACGCTTTTAACCCCTCAACTTGCGAACTTGTGCGTATTATCGCGTAATGGCATAAAAGCCCTACATGGCCAATATTAGGCATTCCTGAGAGTATGATTGAACATCATAAAGCTCCGGGTTTGTTAAAAGGTCACTCAGAGGTAAGAATTAACATGTTGACACTTTTAACCCTTCGTCGCACAAACCTTCAAACAATTACACAACTTTTGAACAATTATGTAAACGGCTCCTCTCGTCCAACAAGTGGCTTATATGAGAATATGGACACCGTATAAGGTCACTCAGAGGCTTGGTTTTAGCATGTTGACACTTTTAGTCCTTTCGTAGACATAGGTTTTGTTTTTGACGAGAATAGTCCCTCTTAACCAACTTTGGACATGATTAGGATTAGGGACACGTGTTGATACATTATTGGACATGATTTTACGAGGTGTTACATCCTCACCCCCTTAAAGGAAATCTCGACCTCGAGATTTGTTCAGAGCAATACGGTTAGTTCCGTATCGTAGTAATGGACAAGGTCTTTCAATAAACCTTAAGCTCACGTTTAAACGTCATGGTGAAACATGATAAGTGCTTATCAGCTGAGCATCATGCTAGAATTTTCCAGAGATAAGAATATATTTAGTATCATAATTCGATACTTTGGACAATGGTGCTCCATAAGGAGACTCAATGTTGTCGTTATATAGCTTAACTTGTCGGTCGTTATATAGCTTAACTTGTCGGAATTATAAATTTTCCTTATTTGAAAAGAAGCGTCGACTTAGTAGGTTTATCGACTGTAATTTACATCTTGTCATTGCCACGATATATTTTAGGTAACTAGGAGATTAGATCCGTTGTTACCATTTCCCGATTCTATGTGGGATTTTCTAGTTCATTATACAGACCACAAATGGTCTACGATGTTTGACTCACTTGCGAACATTCTAAGCATTATGCTTCCTGGGTGGCTATGGACTTCTCATGTCCATCCACACAAAGATCTTTAGCTTTCGATTTTAATTCATCAAAAGTTACTTGTGTCATGTAGGTGACACATCCTTCTTCCAATCACTGGATGCCTTAAGCATAAAAGCTTCCTCGAGCAATCCATAGTGTTTGTTCTTCCACGAATGGTGAGTATATCGCCAGATGGGGATTTTAATTTCGATAAGTTTCTTACTGCAGACAAAGTGGATTTGGTTTTTGGACTAACCAATCCATGTCTAAGAATATATCAAATCCCGCAGGATTTATGTATAAGAGATTATCGAAGACAATTTGATTCGCGAAGGATATCTCATATGGGAAATCATCTAGGTTGGCCACTTGATTTTTAAATAATATTTAAGTCTTGAATTATCAAAATTAAAATTTTATTAAATTTACAATCGATGAAGCTTTAACTGGCTCCAGAGTTTAAAACAAGTTTCTAATAAATAAAACATTTATGAGAAACAGATACGTAAAGATTTGTTTTGAACTGCTTCTGCTGTAGCAGATTGGAAGGCTCAAGCATTGCCTTTCTGGCCATCAGTGGCCTTGTTTTTCCTGTCAGTCGCCCTCTTTGGGCAGCGGGTCTTTATATGCCCTTTCTCGCCACATCCATAGAAGGTGGCGTCTTCAAGTCATTGCATTCATGAGACTTGTGATCCATCTTCTTACAGATGCCACATCCCTTGGTCTGCTCATGAAAACATTTTCCGAAGTGTTGCTTCCCGCAGGTTTTACATTCGGGTTTTGCCTCATTCGGCTTGGACTGGTTGTAATTTGATCCGGTCTTACCCTTTTTGTAATCCTTACTTACGGTATCATCACGCTTTCGCTTGTGATCCTCCTCGACCTTAATCGCCTTTGCTCTTATTTCATCGTCAGTGAGAGATAGAGCCAGATCCACAGTAGATCTAAAAGTTGCAGGGTTGGAGGATTTAAGCATCCCCTTGATTTCTGGAGTGAGTCCTCCAATAAACCGCGCAATGCGCTTAGACTCAAGGGTAATTAAATACGGCATGAGTCTTGATAAAGAGTTATATTCAGATACATAGGCTCGACACTCGAGGCCTTTCATGGTCAGCCTTAGAAAGTCAGATTCAACTTTCTCCACCTCGTGAGGTGGGCAATAAGTCTCGCGAATCAATTCTATGAACTTTGACCAACTCAGATTGTAAATTGCAACCTTGCCAGTGGATTGGATCAGTGCCTTCCACCAAGTCAGAGCATCCTCCTTGAAGGATTGGGACACGTATTTAACAGTGTCCTTGGCGGCACAACCGCTTATATCAACAACAGTTTCCATTTCATCCAGCCACTTTAGAGCATCAATTGCTCCAATTTCACCCGTAAAGTCACGGGGTTTACAAGAAACAAAGTATTTATATGTCCACACCTTCTTAGAGTCATGTGACTCAACTTTCTTGATACTCTTAATACTCTGCTCACTCTTAGTTGAGGAGAAATGAGTCTTTTCAGTTTTATGAGTATTAGAACGGGGTTTAGAAACAGAGTTCTCTTTCTGTACTGATGGCTTTGGCTCTTTAAATGTGGCCATAAATCCAGCCAGGGCTTTACCGACTTCATCAGCAACTATGGATCGAAGACGATTCTCTTCGTCTTTACGGTTCTGGTGCTTTAAATCGTCACCACCGTTTTTCTTACTTGTTTTGCCAATACTCAGGCTTGCCATAAGTTTATCTGAAAAAAATATAGCCATCAGTAATTCTTCGAGAACTAAATAGCAAATCAATTTATTTGCGTTAGATCTTACAGATCTATATGTTTATATATCAACTTCACTAGCCCTGCTTACCACAATTTGTAATGGGCTTAGCCATATAACTCGTTGGCTTGTCATAAAGGACATTTAAATATAGCATATTAGCTTGTCATGAAGGACATTTAAATATAGCACATTGGCTTGTCATGAAGGACGTGAAAGACATGGCACAAGGGCCTGTCACAAATATTGTGAAAGATATGGCATAAAGCCTCGTCACGAAGGACATTGGATGATATGGCACTAAAGCCTTGTCACAAAGGACATTGGAAGGTATGGCACTAAAGCTTTGTCACGAAGGGCATTTAGAAGATATGGCACTAAGCCTTGTCACAAAGGACAATTAAGATATATATAAGCCGCGATCTCATTTGATCCAAGGGCTTTAAGGCTTGAACATAGTTCATTACCTTTGGATATGGCCCATAGGCAATTCGATCGACATCACAAAGGATGTTAAACTAATGGTCAATGCACTTGATGATATCAGTCATCATCGCATTTGTTCATATAGGCTGTGAGGATTTGGCATAGCCCTCCACCTTGGGCAGGGAACCATAATGGTCACAACGGTCCTTGTCTCAAATGGAAAATATAATATAGCCCGTAGGCGAAACATCACTAGGGATGTTAATAATATGATCATCATTTTAGATGATATTAGTCAGGATCGCACTGATCATATAGACTATGAGGCTTGAGCATAGCTCACCACCTTGAATAAGGAACCACATTGGTCATAATGTCAATGTATCAATGGACCTTATAGTATAGTCCGTAGGCAGAACATTGCTAAGGTTGTTAAATAATATGATCATCGTATTAGATGATTTTAGTCATGATCGCATTGATCATATAGACTATGAGGCTTGAGCATAGCTGACCACCTTGGACAGGGAATCATAAAGATCACAATGTCAATGTCTCAAATGGACAATATATTATAACCCGTAGGCAAAACATCATTAAGGATGTTAAATAATATGATCATCGTTTTAGATGATGTTAGTCATGATCGCATTGATCATATAGACTATAAGGCTTGGGTATAACCCACCACCTTAGACAGGGAACCATAAAGGTCACATCTGTCATTGTTTTAACCGACATTGCAGTATTATGATTCCTATCCTTCTACATAGTTTGGAATGATTGAAGACTTGGAACTAGTATCGTCATAAGATCGACAGAGATTTTTCCACCTTTCCAGACTGTTGGGAATTAGTTGGAGTTTTGGAATAAGTTTCGTCACAAAGTTGACGAAGATTTTCCTCCTTTCCTCACAGTTGGGAATTTATTGGAGTTTTGGAATAATTTTTGTTACAAAGTTGACGAAGATTTTCCTCCTTTCCACACAACTGGAAATTTCTTGAAGATTTAGTGATACGTTTCAGCCAACATATTAATATGGTTCCTCTCCTTCCACATAGTTTGGAAATAGTTAGAGATATGGAACAGATATCGTCATGAAGTTGGACGAGAGTTTTATCCTTTCCACGCAGTTGGGAATTAGTTGGAGATTTTTAATGATACGTTTTAGTCAACGTATTGACTATAAATTCTTCTCCTCAGTTGGAGATGCGTCTCAGTTGACGTTTTAAAAACATAAATCCTTCTCCATAGTGGGAGTTTTGGGAATACGTCGCAGTTGACGTTTAAATATAAGTCCCTCTCCATATTGGGAGATTTGGGAATACGCCTCAATATAGTCAGCGTATAAGACACGGCTCGATACAGTCACTGTTTAAATATATATCCTTCTCCATATTGGGAGATTTGGGGATGATTTGTATTGCATAGATATATGAAATTTCTATCTCCTTTCCACTCATTCGGGAATTAGTTGGAGATCTTACATAAGTGTTGTTCTATAGTTGGATGAGAATCACTTAACGATTTTTAAAATTTTATTGGTGTGAGGGAATCAGTTTTTCACTACTATCACCTTTTCAACCACTACCATGGTCTTATTTACTAGTCTTAATTATGTAAGAACTAGAAGACCGAGTAAATTCAAAAGAGATTTATTTGCTTGATTGCTAGTGGTCCTTCGACTAATTGTCTTCACCCAATAGAGTTGGCACTTTTAGTCCTTCTCCTTAGTTGGAGCTTCCAGGACACGTCTTATTTGACGTTTTTAAGTATATGCACTTCTCCTTAGTTGGAGATTTAGTATACACCTCAATATAGTACAGTGTATACGATACGGCTTAATGTAGTACACCGTTTAAAATATACCCTTTCTCTTTATGGGGAGATTCGGGGACACGCCTCAATAAAGTACAGCGTATATGATACAGCTCAATAAAGTACACTGTATAAAATATACCTTTTCTCCTTATGGGGAGATTCGGGGATACACCTCAATAAAGTACAGCGTGTATGATACGGCTCAATAAAGTACACCGTTTTAAATATATACCCTTTCTCCTTATGGGGAGATCCGGGGATACGCCTCAATAAAGTACAGCGTATATGATACAGCTCAATAAAATACACTGTATAAAATATACCCTTTCTCCTAATGGGGAGATTCGGGGATATGCCTCAATATAGTACATCGTATATAGTACGGCTTAATAAAGTACATCGTTTAAAATATAAGCCCCTCTCCTTATCGGGAGATTTGGGGATATGCCGTCTCATATTTGGATGAAAATTTTGCACTTTTTCAACCACTCATTGATGGGAACATGTGCTTTTTGGCCTTTGTCTACTGCGCAATCAAGAGATCTGTTTGATAAGGTTGGAGCAATAAATGTGACCTTCATATTATTAGAAGGAAAAATCATAAAATAGGCTCCATAAAATCAATGATTCTTCTTATGGCAGTAATATCGACAAATTATATTAGATGCTTACTATTAGCCGATATTAGTACAATATGACCGTTAGGAGATCTTAGTGGTTCCATGCATTAAACCGTCATACTGGCCAGGCATGAAAGCAATCTATGGTACACAATAGGATACTGCGAATTATCATATGGCGCTTCTATCAAACTAAGTTTTACATTCGTAGTTGTTAAAATTCAATGAAATAAAAATCATTGTCGTACTCCAGTTGGAGAAATTGCTGGCGAGAGTTGCCGAATTTATATAATATAATATAATATAATATAATATAATATAATATAATATAATATAATATAATATAATATAATATAATATAATATAATATATACCCAAATGGGTTTGAATTAATCGAGCTCGAAGACTCAAAATTATATGCTTTATGCATAAATAAGAAGAAGTGATTCCTTTTTCTGCTTATTCTCTAGAATGAGAGAACATTTGAATCATAGAATAGGAATTTTGGTGCAAAGTGCACATATATCTTTGCCAGGACACGACTTTCCACAATTGTTGCTGTTTCAATCTGCTTGTGAGATATCACCGGAATGTCTATCAAATATGATAGACTTCAGATACATGATATTAGGATATCACAAAAATATCAAAAGATATATCATCAGGTGACGAGGTTTATCATCCTCGTATCGGTGTCTTCGTCTCCAAAGCATATGTAGTTCACCATGTGGAACTTCAAGCTACTCAAAGGTAGAGATCATTGAGTCCGCGACCCATCATAGATTCTTCATCTTGCCCCTGACGTCTTGGCGGTATAAAATCAATAACTACTTCATAGACTAAGAGTAGTCTTATATTCAGGTCTAGACTTAGAGTTTCTTTTTAAAGGAATCTGCATTTTGTGATATTTGAGATTAGACACAAAAGCTAGTGTCTAATTCACTCAAACTATAGCTCTGATACCAACCTGTCATACCCCGATTTCCGGTGGTCCTGGATGGGTACAATCGTGACGGTTGGATAACAGTTATCACAGTATAATAATATGCAGCGAAAGTATTGGATTAAAATTATTAAAATAAAGCTTGAATGTATAAATGTATTACAAGCGTTCGATACAAGCCCACAGGCAGGATCTAAGTAAACAGAGCTTTAGACATCATAGACCTTAAGTTTCAGGAGTGCAAATTCCTTAGCCTTCATTCTAGCCGACCTGTATTCCCAGCCTATAATAAGGTTCGGTACCTGCTGTTCAATCTTTTGAAAATATGTCAGCCAAAGCTGGTAAATACAATTAACTGACTCTTTGGAAAAATAGTTTTTCGAAAAGAGTTTTATACATATGGAAAACCCATAGGTGATCCTTTAAATATATCTTGAGATTATTCTTGTTACGAGATTATATACTTGATTAACCCATTGGGTTGTCCGGACATGGTATCATTAACCCCCAATTACGAAAATTATCAAGTAAACGGATTAAACCGTATTCTTACACTTTTGCGCCATCATAGACGACTTACTTATGTAATAACTGTCCCAAGAGACATATTTTCCATCCCAAGTTTACACTAAAATAAATCAAGAGTATTGACCTTTTTGCTAGCTTCCAATCAATAAGAGTATATTTGGCAAAGAGCTGCAAGTCTAAGTTTTATTGACTCAAGTCTGATTATCTGGGGGGCACTATAGTCTGGAATGAACAGATTTATTATTTGTTAGATGTATACGGGCCAAAGGTAGTTCCTTTAGATACGACCCGATACTTAAGAATAGGTTTGCTAGATTAAGCGTATACGAAAAAGAATGTGGGTTAAACCCAACAAGTACTAGGACTTGTATAATATGGGTAAACAATGTACATTCTGGATTTTGAGATCAAAACGATAAGGTTAAACCCTTTTCGGTAAACTGGTTACGTAAGTTTAACCGTATGCGTATAAGCGATATCGGGTAACCGGATGAGTCATGAACAAGTTCTATATGCCAATATACTTTAAAAAAGTTATAATATCAGTAGGATATCAACTTATATGCCCGTAAAGGTTTTAAAATCAAACAATGCCTCATAAGGGCGTTTTGGTCATTTAGCGACGTATTAAAGAGACTTGCGTATAATCTGATGTTACGACCATAAACATTCTGTGAAATCACTTTATTTATGATTTAATATCAGTAGGATATCAAACATATGTGCGTTTTATAGTTTAAGACCAAACTATGCTCTGTAGGGGCATTTTGGTAATTTCACATATAGTTTTGAAAGCTAATTTGGGAATCTGAGTTTATATCATGTACCTACTGTAAAACATTTAAAATGATTTATAAAATCAGTAGGTAACAAGTCTTGGTTGGTAGTTATGGTTTGAAACCATACTACGCGCCGAAACGGCGTTAAAATCGTTAAATGTCGATATATGCGATGTTTAAGAAAAAAAATGTTATGACCATGTTTAAATGATACCAACATGTTAATTAATATAACATATCAGTGGTCAAAAGGTTTTGTATGAAAATTATGCTTTAAAACCATTTTAGGTGCAAAAAGGGCGTTATCGTCATTTAAAGACATAATTCAAAAACGTATGCGTAAACTCAGTTTGAAAACTGAATAAACATCCCAAATTATCCTAATTATGATATTACATGAGTAGGTAATGAGTTTGGTATGAAAAATTATGCCTAAAACCGATCTATGCGCATAAAGGGCATTTTGGTCAATTTAAAGTATAATTTACGATATTATATGCAAACTCAGTTTATGATCAGATTTGTAACATCAAAATATGTTAAACATGTTAACATATCAGTACCTAAATCATTTGCAAGCTTATTTGTGTCTAAAACCTTATTTTTGCTAAAAAGGGCATAATGGTCAAAGTATGGCATAATTACGGAAACTTGCATAAAACTCAGATTACTAATACGATCATGTAATATAACCTTATAGGGTTATGCTACATCATATTAAGATCATAACGGAACTTTAAATCAGTAGCATACTAGTCTAATTCGGTTTATAACCCAAAGTCAACGTAGAAGTCAAACTACGCGACTTTCGGTTGCGAACCGACCCTAAGACTGAAATTGACGAGCCGAACATGTTTACACATGTTCTAATAATTCTTATTAAGTTGTTTAAGTGATAAAACATATTTTAGAACACTATTAAACTCAGATCGCAATTATTTTAAAATCTGACCTGTTGACTTTTTAAAATGTCAATATGTTGACTCGTCAATTGACCACGCAAACGTGGTTCTTAGGAGGTGCCCTTTTGAGGGATTAACACCTACCTAATTACGATTAAGTAGCCATGTTCGTTGCGAACGATGGCTTGACCGTTCAAGGTCTAACTAAAAGTCAAAGTGTTTATCGTAAACGATTGACTTTGGCTTTAAAAGCCAAACAAAATAATTAGCCACGAAAGGATCACTCACAAGTGGTCCTAGGGACTGGAGAGAACTCAGAGGGTGTTCCCAATATGCTCAGGAACTCCCATGTTGAGAGATAATGTAAGAATGAATGAAATGTGCAAGTTCTCAATGAAAAATCACACCTATTTATAGTTGTTGGAGGATGTTTGGATGATTGCCAGGTGTTAGAGGCCTTCTTAGGATGATTACAAGTGCCCTAACAGGTGTACAATACAAGCAACAAGCCCCTAGATTCGAATTATGTGAGTTATGGCTGTTTTCTTGGGCTGCAAACAATTTTCGAAGCTAGCAGTTAGCTTACGCATCGTAAAGGTCAACCCATACGGTCCGTATGGGTTGGGTTCAGCACAATAATTTTCATTTGTTGTCAAGTTTGGCCCCTGCACTTCCAAACTCTCACGCATCAATGTTTTTATGATAGAAAACCATCTTAAGCCAATGTTAGGCACACCCAAGAGTATAACCAAGCATCATAAACTTCTCGGTTCGTTAAAAGGTCACTCAGAAGTATAAATTTACACGTTGACGCTTTTAACCCCTCAACTTGCGAACTTGTGCGTATTATCGCGTAATGGCATAAAAGCCCTACATGGACAATATTAGGCATTCCTGATAGTATGATTGAACATCATAAAGCTCCAGGTTTGTTAAAAGGTCACTCAGAGGTAAAAATTAATTTGTTGACACTTTTAACCCTTCGTCGCGCAAACCCTCAAACAATTACGCAACTTTCGAACAATTATGTAAACGGCTCCTCTCGTCCAACAAGTGGCTTATATGTGAATACGGACCCCGTATAAGGTCACTCAGAGGCTTGGTTTTAGCATGTTGACTCTTTTAGTCCTTTCGTAGACATAGTTTTCGTTTTTGACGAGAATGGTCCCTCTTAACCAACTTTGGACATGATTAGGATTAGGGACACGTGTCGATACATTATTGGACATGATTTTACGAGGTGTTATAGGTGGTGAGAGGGTGGTGTTGTAGCGGCGATGGAGGAGAGGTTGGTGTTATGGTGGTGAGATGGTGATGTTGTGGTGACGATGTTGGTCCTGGTGGAGTGTGGTGGCGGGAGGGTGAGGCTGCAAAGGTGGGTGGAATAGGTTGAAAATAGAGATGGTGGGTCCCACAAAGAAAGACTGGAGGGGTTTGATTGGGTGAGGGGGTTGGGTGGGGCCCACTGAAAATACCCTTATTTTAAATTTGAAATTACAAAAATACCCTTCCAGTTAACATACAATATGGATGGAGTTAAGGCCATAGAGCAAACTGGCGACAAAATCGAAACATCTTAGAGTAAAATGGCTATTTTTAAAGGATTTGGGCAAAACCGTTAAGACAACCAAACCACAGGGATCAAAACTGAAGTTTACTCTTTATTCTATTTGTGTTTTGGGAAATTTACTTTTGTTTTAGGGGTGTTAACCACTTGAGTCGAAAATCAAAATGTTTAACGCCCTGAGTCCCTACAGTCACTTTTCTTAACCATTTGAGTCCAAATTTCTAACACAGTTAGAATTTTTTTTGTTAAAAGACCAAATTACCCCTATAATTAAAAAAACAAAAATAAACACTAATTTATCACCCCCCACACACACATCACATATCTGTCTATCTCCCTTATCTCTCTCTCTAAATATATATCTCTCTCTTATCTCTTCCTTTCACTCTCTAAACTACCTCCACCCCCCCCCACACACACTCTAAACTATCTCCCCGGCCGGCATTCTGATTTCGGCTCTGTAGCATCGTTTGCAGGCACCGCCGTTTCGCAATTTGTTGATGTTGCTGCTTCTGTTTCAACTCCTGAAACTAAAAAAAGAAATAAAGTTAATAAAATTAAATTAAAAGTTTTACGAGACAATAATTTGAAGATTTGAACACTTGTTTGAGCGGCTTAAAGTGGTTGATAATGGAGATTAGGATTTGCGACTTTACGAGTAGGTTGTGTAGCAACACAACTTTTGTTATTATACAGCCATGAAGAAGCTTCTTCAATCAACCTCATCCTAGCAACTTCTCCGGCATCAGCTAGAGCATATCCCATGTCGGTTGGTTCTGCTTCACCTCCACCGTGTACGGCGGCGAAGCACAGTTAGGGCTTCCACTGCTTGACCCATTTTTACACCCACAAAGCGTAGACTGCGGGGAACCAGCCATAACCTTGTCGACTATTTCAAAACAAATAAAACCCCAAATTAGTAAAACCATAAACATAATCAAAACCAACCCGCCCCCCCAAAAAAGGGCTGAAAAAAATACCTTAGAGTGGTTGGGGTGAGACGGTGCTGGTGGGTGTTCGTAGGTGGTGATAGTGGGATGGTGGTGGCAGTGGGGCGGCACTAGTGGTGGAGGTGAGATAGTGGTGGAGGGTTTCTGGATCTGGAACGTGATTTTGGTGGGGATGATGGTGGGGCACTGGTGGAGATGGTGGCGGTTTGGTGGTGTATATGTAGAGAAAGAAAGTGTGCTGGTGTGTGTTATATATTTGTAATTTATTTTTATATATGTTATATATTAAAGCTTTATGCATTAAAGACTTGTTCCTTGTACTCATGTGCATATAAGACTTGTACTTTGTGTGTAAATGACTAAATTACCCTTGTAGTTAACAGACTTGCTGGATGGTGTTAGAAATTTGTACTCAAATGGTTAAGAAAAGTGGCTGTAGGGACTCAGGGCGTTAAACATTTTGATTTTGTACTTAAGTGGTTAAAACCCCTAAAACACAAAGACTCTAAAAGTAATTTTCCCTTGTGTTTTTGTTTTTTTATACTTTTATCTTTCAACAATCGAAACTTTCTAAAGACTTTATGATCAAGTTTTACTTATTTATTTTTATGTAAGTGTCGTTATAAATAAATTGATTCAAATGTAATATGTTCTTATGCTTATTATTATGTACGTTTTCAGTTAATTTACGTTTCGACATAAATTTTCTTCAGAAATATGCCAGGTCAAATATAATAAGTTTTCTTGTTTATTCTTATGTACGTTTTCAGTTGATCTATGTTTTGACGTAAATTACAATTAGCAGGTTGTGTGAATATTGTTTTCATCCTATTGTTTTTTTTCTTGAGTTTTTTTTTCTAGAATTTATTATTTTTATTTTTTTATTTTTCCTTTTGTTTAATGTTTTAATTTTACGTGCATTTTTCATTAAAGTTATATTTAAGATAACATTTACGTTTCCACTTACAATTAATTTAAAATCAGTCCGTCCCGCTGTCAAATTTAAATTTATCTTTATGGTTTTTAGTCCCCGTAAAACATGTAAACCAAAATATTTATTGACTGAAACTCCGCAGCATAGCGCAGGAAACCTTACTAGTTATAATTATTACATATAATTTTTTGCGTTTTGATTTTCACCACCAATTTTTTAAGTTTGATATTGACCACCAAATTTTTGAGTTTTAATTTTGACCACCAAATAGTCCCAGTAGTTTTGATGTTTTTGTCTCTTAGTGAAAAGGGCCCCCTAGGTGTCAAAACTATCACTTTTGCCTCATTCTAAGATATTTCTATGAGCCCATCGACTTTGAAATATGTGTTGGTATAAGTACGACTTCTTGTACATTATACGTCATGTAACCCACTCGGTGTTATAAATTTGTGTTTTTTAACGTTTTTCTAGTTTGGGTCCCTCGACTTTTCTTTTTGACACTCATCCCCTTCTAATAAGTTTATAGAATATCTCCTTGATCCCCTGACTTTCCTATACGTGTATAAGTTCGAATTCGTCTACATTTTAAGTCACACGAGCCACTTAAATTTGTGTTTTTTTTACGCTTTTCCTCGATAATACGTTTTCGTGCTTATTTTTTGGACGTTTTCAATTGTCTACATTTTGATGTAAATTTTGTTCGGAAACGAGTTGGGTCAAATATAATACGTTTCATCTGACGCTATAATTTCGAGTTACTTTAAGTTTCATGAGTCATGTCAAATATAATACGGTTTCGTGCATATTTTGTTAGATGTTTCAATTGATTTATGTTTTGATCCATAAGTAATTAAAAAAATCAATGCACTCAAGTCAAGTAAAAAAAAAGCCCCCGCAATGCGGGGAATCATTTCTAGTTAATTATAATTATATTATATTATAACTATCTATACTTTCTATAAATGGAGAAATCTCGATGACATAAGAAAAGCTGATGTAGCAGCCAGAGAGGCTGTCCAGCAATGCTTTTCTTATGTCATTATTGCATCATAAGTCTTAATATATAAAATCATTTAAAATTCAATCAGACCTTTGCCAAAGTAAACATCTCCCCATATATATCCGTCTATACTTTAATACCCATGAGAGGTTGAAGTTTTATGTAATGCTTTTAGATCAGCAGCTGTTTAAGGTTAATTGCCGGCAAATTCAAATTAAAAAATGCATGGGAATAAGTAATTTGTAATTAATGCATGTCACTCACAAACTCCTGTCAATCATCTTCTTATATAAGGCTTTTCTTCTCATTTCCCTCTTCATATTTGATCACACTTTAATCTTCTCTGATTTTGGATTTTGACATTTAATCACAATCCGAATTCCGAAGTAGAAGCATGTCTATATCAGTTGAGAGTAACAATCTTAGTTTTGTTAATGATTTGAATCCTGGGAAAGATATGTGGAACATAAAAGTGAGGATTATTCAAAAATGGAATCAAGGTTACAAAATGGATCTCATCTTCATTGATGAAAATGTAATTTATATTTCTGATTTTCCGTTCTATTAGAGAATGTAGTGGTGTATGCTAAAAAATACTTTGTTTAAATGTTCTTCAGGGTGCTAAGATTCAAGCAGGTATTAAAAGTCATCTGATACCTGTTTTTGATGGACAACTTCAAGAAGATGCTGTTGTGATTCTGTCGAAATTTGGTGTTGGTGAGAATAAGGATTTATATAAAGTTGTAGTACATGATTATAAAATCAACTTTTATAGATGCACAACTGTTACACCTGTGAGAGATTGGCAAGGTGTTGAGTATGGTTTCAACTTCAGAGCTTATCAAGATATTCTTCAAGGAGAGGCGTTAAACTCTTTGAGTGTTGGTAGTGTATATCTTTGCAATCATGTCTTCTCTGTATAAAATTAGAAAGTTTTACTTATACTGTTGTATAATGTGATCATATAGATGTTGCTGGATATGTGGTTTGGTGTGGAGATCTTGAATTCTTTGGTCGACCTCCAAAAGAGACTAAGAAGATCAATTTCAATATTCAAGACTTGGAGTAAGTTGTTGTTTACATGTTCAGTCATGTACAGATCATTGTTTGTATTTAATGATGTTAATAAATAAGATGAAAAATGTTGGTATTTAATGTGGAATCATGGTAATGGTAATAAATGAGATCAATAGTGTTTGTATCTAATGTTGAATCATGGTAATAAATGAGATCAACAGTTTATTCTTCAAGTGAATATGTTAGTTAATTTATGACTTATTTACTACTTTAATAAATGTTATAAATTTCCTTTGATTTTGTGTTGTTATTCATTCAATTTAGTTTTGATATTATAGATTGTAAAACAAGGTCATAAATTAGTCTTTAGTTTATCGTCATACGAATATTGTTTTTATGTAGGGGTGTAAGGTTTTGTGGTGTATTGTGTGGAATGAATATGCTCTGCATTTTAAGGAGTTCATCTCTAAAACCCCAGCTCATGAGCATATGATGGCTGTTATACATCATGGAAAGTGTAAGGAATGGAAAGGTAATTTTTGTTACTTTCTGCAAATCATAACTATACTCTTTATTTCTGGAAATATAATAACAGGTTGACTAAATATCTATATACTTTTGCATGTAGGTGAATATACAGTTCAAAGTGATAAGTTTGCAACACGAATGTTTCTGAATGAACAAATCGATGAAGTTAATCAGCTAAGGAGGAGGTAATTTGTCAATATAATTTCTATTGTATATAGATGTTCAAGTCAAATACTTGGTTTCATGTTATTTATATACTAATTCTAATCATTTGTGGTATCCAAAAGTCTTATACTGAAATTTGGACAAGGGAGTGGTTCTACTTCTCAAACAATACTATCGTCTCAGAGCGTTTTTCCATTGCATAAAGAATTTGTAACAGATGGTGTGAGGAAACATGTTGATGAGATTAGTGAGATAGAAAGGTTTCACATCTTTTTATATAGTTTGGTTATTTGTTTGGTTTATCACCTGCATGTTTATCAAACTATAGATTACAAGTTGATATATTATTTTTACAGGAAATGTCTTGTGTTTTGGTTGCGACAATTAAGATTATGCAAGAAGAGTATGGTTGGTTTTTTCCTGCCTGTCGTAAGTGTTTCAAGAAGGTGATGGCTAAAAGTGAATACTTACAGAATGTTGAAAATGTTTCGGATGATATTGTTCAATTGCCTGCGACTTCTTTGGTTTGTCCAAAATGTCGTAGTGAATGTACATCCATCACCACAAAGTAAGCAATGATGATTGTTTAACATTTTATTTATATAAATAACAGTTTAAGACTGATATTTCAATATAATTTTGGAGTTTACTTAGTCATTTGTATATATTTCAGGTTCAAGGTGCAAGTCCGAATGCATGATGAGAGTGGTAGTGTTTCTTTTGTTATGTTTGATAGAGATGTTCAGAAGCTTCTTGGATTAGCGGCAAGTGACATAAGAGAGAGGCATGTGAAGGTGAATGATACTGTATGTTTCCCTCATGAGATATTTCGATTGGTTGATAAGAAGGTCGCTTTTAAGATTGATGTTTCAGAATTCAATCTTAAAAATGACTATGGTGTTTATACCATGCAAAAAACATGTGATGATCCAGTAACAATTGCTGAGTTGGTTGGTGGAGATGGTAATAGTGATGAAAATACTTATGAGGTAGTATATAAAATTACTTTTTCAATCTATTTATTTTTCTTTTGAGGTTAAAAACTAGATTCTGCACTTTTTTATATAATATCATATATTATGGTCCTTTAGGTTACTCAAAAGGTAACTGAAGTTAAAGATGTTAACCTTTCAGAATCTTCCCAGGTGTTTGCTGAACGAACCTCAAGGGTGAGTATTTATTTTTGAAAGTATGTTTAATATGTTTTTAGAGTTCATTATTTTATTAAATGAGATAAATAGCTGTTTTGTGATCTGTTGCAAGGATGTTGTCTCTGTTACGGCCGACTTCTCAGCCGTTGAAGTTGAAAAGGATTCTAGATCAAGTCCCAATGGAAAGCGGACAACTGAAGATGTTGATGTTGTGAATGTTGGTGAGCTATCCACTAATGTGAGAAGAACCTGGAAGAAGCTGTCTAAAGTTAACAATTAGATGCTTATGAAAAAACATTTCTTATGAGAGATAAGTAGAAACCACTTATTTTGAAGACTCCTTGTGGTTTTTATTTATGTCTGTTAACTGTTGTTTTAACAAACTGTGGTTAAAAGTTTGGTATGTAATGGCTACAATTTGAAGCATCTAAACTGATGTATTTGGTATGTAATGTCTACACTTTGAATATCAAGTAAATTTAACCTTTTGTTTGTTATATAATATTGCTATTATACATTTATACATTTTTTGTTGATATTCATGTATTGCACAAGTAGTAGGGTTGTATATTATTGTTAGTGAATGAATGAAAATTTAATCAATTGGTTAGTGGGAAAATTGTTAGGGTCTGAGATACATTAACATCTGTTAGAGGCTAAGCACTGTTACAGCGTCCTAACATCTGTTAACACCTAAGAACTGTTAGGATCTGAGCAACATTAGCATCTATTGATAGACTTTGCTTTAACAGACCTTATCAGCTGTTGACCATCATCTGTTAAAGATCTTATATTAAAGATCTTCTGTTGAATTGCAATATATGTTGGTCCACAACAGAACTTAGATTCATCATACATTTGGCTTCATCAGCAGAGGTTCTCTTTGGGAGACCTTTGCTTTAGCAGGCTTTGTCTTCAACAGACCTTTTGGTTCATCAGCAGAGGTTGTTTGGTTCAACATACTTTGCTTCAATAGTATTTGTCTTCAATAGACCTTTTGGTTTGCAAAGTTTAGCGAAACAGATGTTGAGTTTATCCCTTTGGTAGGAGCAGATGTTTAAAAGACTGTTATTTGTAATTACAGGTTGTATACTATTTTGTTAATTTTGAATCTTATATTTCTTTTCCTTGAGCGACCAGGAAATGTAATGCAAAATAGTAATGTTTAGATGCAAAATATAGTAATGCTTAGATTCAAAATATAAAAAGGTAAATCCACAAAGTTTTGAAAGTATATAATTTATATACTAACACTACGTAACTTCATCCTTAAGTTAGTTTTGGAAGAAGGAATTTGTCCATCAAACATATCAACAAAAACATAAATCATTAAACGCTAAAAAGATGTTCAGAGACTATATCAACAAACTTCAAAGTGTACTTTATCTCCTGGCACACTTTTTTCTTTGACTATCTCAAACCTCAGCTTTTTGCCCATAGATATTCGCATTTCATCCAAGATACGTTTCCAGTTTGAATACATCACTAGATGGGTGTTGTCATCAGGTCTTCTAGGATCTCTCCTTACAAGCAGCTGTACCAGAAACTTCACATGACCAAATGACAACACAGCTCTACGGTACTCATTTAGGTGGTGTTCTCGAATAAACTTCCTTGGTATTGCCTGTAAAAGAAAATTCTTTCTTTGGTTTCATTCAAAACAACATATACTTTAAGTAATAACAGATATATCCAACATTATAAGTAAAATCAACCATATTAAAAGTAGATATATAAATACCAAGCTGTGTGTCTCTATAACATGGTATTCAAGCTATTTCTTATAATGTGGATGCTTTTTGCGGTATTGGTGGTTGCTATGGCTGCAGTGATGTTTAGTCTCCCCGTGAAGTCCAATCCCGTCTTTGTTAAAAATCTTGACAGTGAAGTTAAAGTGGTCTTCAGGAGTACTTCCCATCCATTGAAACAACAGTTGGCAGCTTTCCTCAATGTCATTTTCAAAGCAAAAAGTTGTCCATCCTGATCCCATAAAACCAGTAGCCAATCCCTTTTCGTTTTCAGGAGATAAAACAAAATACACATCAACTTTACTACTCTGACAACAGCTTCAACAAATCATGTGATAAATGCTATAATTTTCATACATTTCAGAACTGTCATATTAGACTTTGTATAGGATACAAAATATAAATTAGAAGTTTTTCTAACAGCCCAAAAGATACACTGGCAACATATAAAAACAAGGTAGCAATTTTTAACCTGCTTGCAGTATGTTTCTTCTTCAGCCTGTATCAAGCAACCATGAACATAATCTCTGTTCGAGGTATCCTTTCTAATCTCCAATCCCTCATTTTTCAAAACACTTATCTCAAATTTTACTTCTTTCAATTTATTTAAACACGGCTTGTCTATATTCTTATTTCTGTAAATTTCAACAAACTGAGTCTATTCTGGCCCGTTTATCCTCTTACTTTTATGACCGATGCTCAGTACCACAACCTTATACTTAAATCCCGTATAATCAACCAACTTTATTACTTCACACTTTCTTGGTAATTGGTAACTCATTATCCTTGGAAGTACCTATGTATATAAAATACACAACATTTAATTTTATATTTTTATTATAAATATAGTTTTTAGCATACAATTGTGATTTGAGGTAAGTTGTTCTAAGAATATAGCTTACCAATCCCTCACTTAGGTCTGTCAATTCAGAGACATTGATAATTATCATAAACCCCATCTGAAAGTAAAAAAATAACAATTAAATACTTAAACATAAAATAATAGTTGTTGTAATCTGGTGTACTTTTATTGATTAAGTACTGCATTAACTTAAATGAAGTTACTGATAGCATTCTCTATCACAATTTGTGCATGCATCTTCTTGATGTTGTCTTCTACATTACGATTGATAAATCAACCATATAATTTTTGGTTGTTATTGATTTGCTTAACTGTTGTGAGAGATGATGATTTTCGTTTTGTGCTTTGTTTTTGTAAAACCTTAAGTGTGTGATTATACAAATAGTCCCGTTAATATTTGGTACTTTTGTTTTTTAAGTGCTGATTTAGTTTAAGGGAAGTTAGTGATGTTTTTTTATGATGTTGTTTGTCTATGACTTTTCTTGGATGTTGTTCGTCTTTATAACTTGTAAGTTTAAATTCTTTATTGCAGATATGAATCCATCCAATCAAACACCATCCTTTTTAAAATTCCTTAATGAAGATGATTTTATATTTTTGGTATGTTTTTTTTAACTTTGTTGCTACTATTAGGATTGTACATTAATTTTTGATGTAAGATGTTTGTTAACTACGGTCGCAGAATATACCACTTGATTTTGAGAGTCTGTTGTGGGGCAAGGAGGTCCCGTACGGTCAAATTGTAGAACTACTTGATGGTGACAAATCATGGTTAGTACGAGTAAGGAAGAGAGATGATCATTGTATATTTATGGATGGATGGACAAAGTTGGTTAGAGATTGTTGTTTGAAAACCAAAGATGTTGTATTGGTAAAAGCTATTGAAAGTTTGTCATTCGTTGTCTCATGTTTTAAAGAAAATGTCTACGAGAACTCTTACATTTCCACAAATATTAGACCTGAACTTGGCATGACTGTAAGTAACTATATATTATTTTGTTACTTACTGTAAACATTTTTTTTCTAGCTCAACAACTTGCTAACATCTGTTTACCCCTTTAACGTCTGTTTCTTTATCCTTTTAACGTCTGTTGACTAACCTTTTTAATTTCTTTTGATTTTGCTAGCTCAACAAATTGCTAACATCTTTTTGCCCTTTTAACGTCTGTTTCCTTATAGTCTTAACGTCTATTGACTAACCTTTTAACTTCCGTTGAGTAACTCTTTTAACGTCGGTTGACTAACAGCTGATATTTAAGATCTGTCCACGTTGCAACCTCTGTTGGACATAATGGATGACAATTGTTATGAAACTTCTGTTGGATAGCAACAGAGGTATGTAACAGTTGATAGCCAACAGTGGTTAGGTAGTGTATAAATATTGTAACTCCTGCTGACTAACCTTGTTGACTAATCCTCATTTTAACTTTTGTTGACTAACCCGTTGTAACTTCTGTTGATCATTAGTTCATATCAAATTTGTAAGTCTGCACTAATTATTTTTTTACTTCTTCTATAGCTAATTGCTGACAAATTTTGGAAAGAATTCTATGGTAAAAATTACGAGTATGGGATGGCAACTATTTATGTTGGCGAAAGGTTTTGGAATATGATGATGAAAGGATGGACTGATGGATGCGTTTTTACTGATGGATGGTTAATGTTAGGCCGTCTGGCAGGATCTGTTCGAGTAGAACGTGGCTGGATCGATCAGAATCAAGGTGCGGAATCCCTTGATAATGTCAAAGAATCAACAATGACAAGTCCAACGTTTAACGCGTCTGAATTCTATTCAAAGATAGTGAAAATACAGAGGTTCCGGTAGAAGGTCAGACATGCAGAGCTTCCTTACAATGATTAGCCAAAAGTCTTAAAGATCTAGCACTAACCTGCTATTTATAGGCAACCAGGGAGGGTATAAGTGTCACCCGATCGGATGGCCATCCGATCGGATGACATACGTCGTCCGACGGATTTCACTTTAATAGTTCAGCACCGTTCCCTGAGTTGTCTTGACACAAACATACATACATGTTCATACATATACAAAAATACATACACAACACAAAATATACAAGACTTGATGCAGACGGAAGCTACAGACATATGTACTAATAGACTCCCCCTTGGATGTAGCTGTAGTTCCTTCCTGCATAGTCTTTATTTCGTCTTCCTGCTGCTTCTTTGCTCCTTAGCTTTCTGACGTCTCTTTTCCTCTCTCTCCTCAAGCGTCTTTCGCCTAAGAGGCCTTCCAACTTCATTCCAGTATTTTATATATTCATGATCACCATCACGCTTCCTATCCCATCTTGGGATCTTGTTTTCTTCCTTCTTAATCGGTGTCTGGTCGGTTAGAGGAGGTCTCATCAGCTTGTATCTTCCAAGTTTCACAGCTTTTTCAGCAATCGCCTTGAATCTTTCACTGTGCTTATAACTCTTCCAGAATTCATCAATCTCCAAGTCTCTCCATTTTAACTTCCAATATCTGCCAGAGTTAATGTCTTTCGCATAGCACAAATCCACTAACTTTTGATATTGCTGAGCTTGAACTTTGTCTGGCCTTTCAAAAACGATCTTGTTGTAGAATAAACAATAAATATCCTTCTTGGAGCAGTTCACCAACCACATCGGATCCAGCACACTAATCCTTCTCGATTCTCCAGTCTTTTTATCATACAAAGAAATCACCGCTTCTGCTGTGCTCTGGTTGTACATCCAACCCTTAAAGTCTTCATGAAAATCCTGCTCCATGGCACGTAGCGGCATATTTTTTAGACATCGCGGCGAATTTATGTTCAATGTAATATCCTTCTCCCCTGATTCCAGGATTGTGACAATTTGCTCTGGAAACTGCTGTTTCCAATATGGAAATCTCTCTTTTGCTTGTAACTTGATGTAGTTCCATAAGTGTTGATCATGTTGCTTCACATCAAGAACATTATAGAATTGCTTTATGTTCTTCATCTGGACTAACTCCTCAACATCCCACCATGGGAGAGTTTTGTTATCTGATAAATTCAAAGTACTGTACTCCCTGTTCACGACGAATAGCATACACTTTCAGATCTTCCAGATAGCCCCATGACAAGATATCTCCCAAAGATATATCAACATTATGCGTAAAGTACTGAAGAGGTCTCCTGTATTTCCTCTCCTTGGGCATCATCTTAAACCATTTCTTTCTTTCTTCTGATAGAGTCTCTTGTGGAATAACCTTCGGAATCCCTTCATTTGTTATCTTTTCAACTACTTTCCTTCGCAACTCATCTTCATTTTGTTCCTTAAACATCTCAGTAAGACTTGGAAATGAATCATCGACTCCAGAATATTGAAACAGAGTATCTTCCTCAGAACTATCTGACCAATCTTCAACTTCAACATGATGAAAATTGTCAGCTTCATAGCATATGTAATTTCGTACTATTTCTCTGGAGAAGAAGGGATTTCGTCTTCTATATCAAACATAAACTTTCCATCATCTAATCCCAATTCCTCTAACATTTCAGCCCTCGACCTAGGAACCTCCAACTCCCCCTCAAATGGAGCATTTAAATATACAACAGTTGGTTGTGTGAGCAATACTTGGTCTGCATGTTGTTTTCTAGAAGACGAAGAATCCTGGTGTTGATCCTCCTCTTGTTCATTGATTTCGTCGTTCAGAAAATCATCTATCTTTTGTTGAACTGAGGGATTCACAATCAATAGCCCTGTCGACCCATGATCATCATCGTCTTCTTTGTCTATGAAATCATCCCATGAAGGATCATAATTATTAACTGCATCAAGCACATCTTCTAACTCTTCATCTACTTCCTCTTCCTCTTCTACTACTTTCTCCTCTTCTTTCCATCTTAGTAATAACACTTCAGGTTCTTTCGCCTTTCTTTTTCGTTGCTCTACTTGCACAAGACGAATGATGTCATCATAACTGTAAGATAGAGGAGTAGCTTCACCAACAAGTACGAAGCCTTGAGCTTGATCAACTTTAGCATCTACCATCTCAACATCAGCCTGACTTGAAGAACCACCAGCTTCTTGAGTTTCGACAATTAATTCTTTCTTCTTCAGCTACTTTGTTGCTTCTTCAGCTAACTCTTTCTCTCTCTGAGCCCTTCGCTCTTCAACTCTTTTGATCTCTATGTTGTTGTAGATGGATTGAACGTCGATACCCAGATGATGTTCCATCACTGTATATAACATGTCGAGCTGTTCATCCTTCATTGATTTATCAGCCCTAAGAGCTTCCATTTCTAGCTTCATCGCTTTAATTTCATTTGCAGACGCTTCATGAAGTTCGCTTAACAATGAATTTATCGTCTGATTTATCTCATTCAACTTCTTGTTCTTCACATGCAAATCAGAAATTTCTGTTGATAGTAACTCAAAAAGCTTTGCATTATCATCAACATCTCCTTCCATTTTCTTTATCTTCTTCGCATGTTTGATCATGACAGACTTTATCTCTTCGTTCACTTTCGTCAACTCTTCAAGTTGCTTCTTTAATTCGTCACGTTCAGCTTCAGCTTTCTCTTTCTCTTTCTCCAGAAGACTCATTTTCTTTTTCAGATCTTTGACAGATGCATCATGAAACATATCGAACTCATCACCAGAAAGAATATCGTCTTTAAATTCACTTTGAATGTTGGGAAAACCTTCAAATAGATCAGGAAGAACGGTTTTCTTTGGCTTTGAAGACTTAGGAACTTCAGGATTTTCTGGTGGTGGTGGTGGTGTAGAAACTCTCACATTAGTAATAACGACATCATCATCATCATCACCTGCTTTCTTCTGAACTTCAGGCTTTTCAACATTTTGAATTTCTGGCACTTCAGGAACTTCATCATGTTGATCTTTCACTGCTTCAGGACCCTTTGAAGTTTCTATGTGCTTCTCACTCTTGTCCAACACCTATTATTTCAATCTCTGATTCTGTTTCTGTTGACTCATCATCAGCATCATTTGAATCAGTGTGAGCAATACCTTCAGGCTCCTTTTCTTTAACACTTTCAACTTGAACACTTGAACTTTGATCCTTTGGGGCAGTTGCTTCCTCATTCTTCTTTAGAAAACCCTCAAGAGTTTCCTTTATAGACCGACGCCTTCCTGAAGAACTTTTGATGGTTCAATCACTGGCTCATCAACCAACCTTGGTGGTGATTGCTTTGAAGGCCCCGCAAAACAAAAATTGAATGTTCATTAGAATATAATAACATTTAAAGATCTAACTTCTCTTATGACTCCCCCTTTCTACTATACCCTTAACAACTATCTTTGGTGTTGACACTTTAGGAGCAGATACAACTGGGGATGTCTTTGGTGTTCTCTTCCTTTTCCCGTCCTTCACAAACCAATGTCTGGTTTTCTTCTCATGCAAATCCCTTAGACTATCAGTCTCATCCTCTGAGTTGCTGTTATCATGCCTCCATGCATCATTTTCAGGTGCAATGTAGTTTCTGTTAAGAATCTTACATATCATTCTCTTGGCCCTTAGTTCAGATTAATCTTTCTTTAAACCTTTATATGAAGTTAACCTTCCCAAAGTCTCAGCCGTCATATGACGTAGACCTAATACAACAGCAGGATCCTTTAGAAGGTCATTAACTTGATCGTTTATCATCATTTGCATGAACCTGGGGTACATTATGTACTTTTCACCCCTAATGTTATCAACCAGATGATCAAAAATCACTTGAGAGATATTGTAACGCCTATTAAGCACTAAACATGTACTAATGTTCATGATATAGTCTGACGTCTCATCATAAGCTCCCTTCCGATGTAATAACGCATGCACGACGCAATGAATTAAGTACTTATATGGTGGACTAAACATAGACTTAAGATATTTCCCGTTCACATGCCCTGTAAAGCCCATTCTGTACCATAATCCTTTGCATAATCGTTCAGGAATAATGGTTGGATCATTATCTCTATCTCCTAACTCCAAAACACATCTTAAATCTCCAACATCAAACTTGATCTCAACATCTATATCTTGATCATTCTCGTCCTTCTTTCTAACAGCTGAACAAATCTTCTTTTCATCCTTATCATATCTCACCGAGCTCCAAAACCTTCTGACATGTGACTTATACACTATTGTTCTATCGGTTAAGGCCTTGACAATTCTACTCTCTATTAAGAAAACTGCCATATCTTTAAACGGTGTTGTGTCTGTATAGTGTGCATCCACAATACAACAAATATTGTGAGATTTATCCCAATCTGTTGCTCTTGCCTGCAATAATACACAATATTAGCATTTGCACAAAGTTCAAGACATATAGAGACAAGTGATAAAAAATTTGAAAACTCAAAAATTTTCTAACACTGGGATCTATACTCTATGCAGTACTGAGGGTCGGATAGTTATCCGATCGGATTGCCATCCGATCAGATGAACCATCTTGTGTAAAGAACAGACAAGCCATGTGCAGATGGATCGGATTGCCATCCGATCGGATTGTCACTCGATCCATGTGACTAATCAGATAGCACCTTTGACAAGTAAACCCTTTTGAGAGTGAATGATATGGATCAGATGGCCATCCGATCGGATTGTCATCCGATCGGATTGTCACTCGATCCATGACAAGTTTGAACAGTTGATGAACAGTTTTGTCATTATGTGATGTGGATCGGATGGCCATCCGATCGGATTGCCATCTGATTGGATTGCCACTCGATCATCGACAAGATAAACTTATGAGAACAATTCTTCAATGAATGTATGCTTTGGATCGGATGGCCATCTGATCGGATTGTCATCCGATCAAGATGCCATCTTTTTTCAAAATAATTGATAATGTTATAAGGCACAGATTCCAAGACAAGTACTTATCTAGAAAACATTTCTAACATGAAGTGCATTGGATCGGATGGCTATCCGATCGGATTGCCATCCGATCGGATTGCCATCCGATCGGATTGCCATCTAATCGAGTTGCCACTCGATTCAACTGAGATGAAGAACAGTTTAAACAATTTATGAACATCAAAATTTTTCTAAGTTAATCACAAAATTGAACACAGATCCATGTAGAGATTTCGCCTATTAACAAAACCTTATGTTCAAATTTCTTTAACTCATCCTAATTTGGGTTTAATTTGACAAATAGCCTACCGACTTCCGACATCCTTTACCCTTCAATTCATCAAATTTTAACATGTTTTTGTACAAATTGAGACGGTGAATCTATAGATCTAAGGCCCGTGAACAAAACCCTATGTTCAAAATCTATCAAACATCATCAAAAATGCCTAGATCTAAGATTATCTATACCGACAGTCGTCAAACTCAAAAACATCAATTTAACAGTTAAGATCAGTGAACTTACCTTTCCCATAGTGAAGATTGTGCAAACCAATAATCCTATGAAGTGTGGAAAGCAAGAGTGAAGAATCAAGATCAAGAAAGTGAGAGTGTTTGAGAGAGTGTCGAATGGTCGTTCGGTCGAGTAAAGGTTTGACTGAAGACCATTGACCACTATATATAGGCAGGTGCAAGTGTCGGATGGCCATCCGATCGGATTGTCATCCGATCGGATCTCCATTCGATCCAAACACATCTCTTTGACATGATGTTTTGACCTTTTGACTATTTGTCATTTTATTAGATTTAGTCAGTTTTTATAATCCACTTAAGTATCTAGGTCCAAGTTAATGACCCTAGGCACTTAATTTGTCTACCAAGTCCAACTTAATGACCTTGGTTGACTCGAAATGAAACAACTGACAATTTTGTTCAAAAATTTTCAAACACATTTTCATGAAAATTTACAAGTATCAACTTAATGAACTTGCTTTGACTTTGAATTTTCAAAACCTTCAAGATTAGCTCCCAACCCAGTTGTCCAGTTCAGAAACTTCCTGCTCTGCTTCATGACTGCGAGTCTGAAGATCAGTTTTCTACCTTGGTTTGTCGAAAAACTAAAGCAGAAAAGTAAATCTTTTTGGGATTTTAAAAAAGTTTAAACTAGAAAAACTATGAAATCTTTTTGGGATTTTGAATGCTAAACAGAAATGAAAAGAAATGCAGTAAATGTAAACTATTTACAAACATATTTTTGGTGAGCGTGTTAGGGGATCATATCAGTTACCAACAAGTTACAAGTACCGTTGAGCTTGATTACACACTAAGTATTAAACAATTCACTTAGATTGCCGATATACTGATCCTTTTTAAATTTTCACACAAATTTCAACTTATTCAGGATAAGAATTAGTGTTTTAATAGCTTAACTTATAATCGTGTCCCACCTCAGAATATACTCTCGTATCCAGACTTCTATATTCAGTCTTACAGTTGAACGTACAATAATGATATCTGTAACGGGTAGTGTGAGGCCATGAGAGCTCAGGTTAGAAATTCCGTTCAAACAAAGAGATGATGGCTCGACTTTCGGTGTGTCCCGTTTGGGGATCTTTTCTTCAACAGCACATGATTAGCATTTTTCAATGTTTCATCATTTTTTATGCTGAGGGTAGGCTTTAAGATTAAAGCAGTGCAGAGTATTATACGAGGACTAGGCTATTGCTTCCGCAAAATCAGAAGTCCTGGTATAATACCCCAGATATCATTACGCACCTAGACCTAGTATGTCAGAAATAGAAAATCTTTCAAACAAGATTTCAGGGGTTACCTATATATCCGAGAGATGTTCCCCACGTAATAAGCAAGAAATGATTTTTAGGTTTATATCCCGAACAAATCTACTAAATGTATAAAAACCTACCGGCAAATCATCAGCGAGACTGCTTAACACCTTTTAATCATTACATATCTTTAGCATACTGTAACTGTCTGGCTGATGTAATATCATTTCCCCTTTTTACACATACTCTTTTTGGGTTTTCTATTGTTTTTGGATTTTGAAAATATCTCATGTTTTTGGATTTTTGCATTTTTTTTATTGTTTTTTGTATTTTCTGAAAGTATATCTATCTCCCCCTAAATACCAAAACAACTAAAAATACGACAAACCAGTGCAGATTGCTTCTCAACATCATCTGCAGCGGTATTCTCATCAACGCCAATTAACTCCTCCGCATCCGACAACAGCTTCATACCATTCAATTTTAAAAGATATTGAAAACGTGATCTATCAAAAGCTTTGGTATGCAAGTCAGCTTTTTGTTCATCGGTGTGTATTTTGTCAATTCGTATCAACTTCCTCTCGAAGCAGTCTCGGATGAAGTGATGACGAATTTCAATATGTTTTGTTTTAGCGTGATCTACCGGATTTTTCGTTATGTTTATTGTTGCCTCATTATCAACAAAAATAGGTGAAGTAAGAAATTACAAACCATAGTCGCGCATCTGTTGCTGAATCCGCAGGATCTGAGAGCAGCAGCTGCTAGCAGATACGTACTCTGCTTCACATGTTGATAAAGCAACAGAGGTTTGCTTCTTACATTGCCACGTGACCAGTCTGGGTCCGAAAAATTGGCACCCTGCAGTTTTTGATTTAGCGTTGACTTTGCAGCAACCGAAGTCAGAATCAGAGTACCCTTCAAGTGTGAAGTCACCATCTTTTGGATACCACAACCCCAAGCTTCGAGTTCCTTTCAGGTAGCGTAGAATCCTCTTGACGATGGACATATGTGAAGCTCTAGGACTTGATTGATATCGGGCCGCGAGGCTGGTTGGGTACATTATATCCGGCTTTGATGCTGTTAAGTACATTAGCGATCTGATCATAGACCGATAAAGTGTCTCGTCGACCCTCTCTCCGGTGCGATCAGGGTTGATACCATGATTCGTTGCTAATGGCGTGGAAATTGGAGCAGTCCCGGACATCCCAAATTTCTCCAGAACGTCGTGAACGTACTTTGTCTGATGTATGAAGGTTCATTCGGGCATTTGATCAACCTGGAGCCCTAAGAAGAACTTCATCTCACCCATTGACGACATTTCAAACTTCTGCTTCATCACTTTCTCAAAATCTTTACAGAGTTCTTCATTTGTAGACCCGAAAATAATGTCATCAACGTAAATCTGGACTATCAGAAGATGACCATCGACTTCCTTTGTGAAAAGAGTGGCGTCAACCTTGCCTCGGATAAAGCCGTTGGCAAGCAAATGTTGAGAGAGCGTCTCGTACCAGGCTCTCGGGGCCTGTTGCAAGCCATAAAAAGCTTTGTCCAAGAGGTAGACCTTATCTTTGTGAATTGGGTCGGTGAAGCCCGACGGATGACCAACGTAAACCTCCTCTTTCACTTTGTCGTATAGAAATGTCGACTTGACATCTAGCTGATATACTTTGAATCCTTTCCATGAAGCAAAAGCTAGGAAAATTCTGATAGCTTCAAGCCGAGCAACCGGAGCATAAACCTCAGTGAAGTCTATCCCCTCTTGCTGACTGAAACCCTGGACCACGAGTCGAGCTTTATTTCGTACAATAACCCCTCGGTAATCTCTTTTACACTTAAACACCCACTTCGTGTTTATTTTCCTGTGTCCGTCAGGTAGGTCCACAAGCTTCCATACACCAAGCTTTTCGAACTGACTCAGCTCCTCCTGCATTGCGTTGACCCATGAATCTTCAGTCAGTGCTTCCTTGTAGGTTCGCGGCTCAATCTGCGAAATGAAACAACTGAGTGAAAATTCAGTTTGTAAAGGAGCAACTTTAGTATAAAAGCAAGTAAGGCCATGATCAATCTGGCTTCTGGTGCGAACGCCTGACAGCAGCTCTCCTATTATCAACTCTTCTAGATGGTATGAAAGAGTCCTCGGCATAACTTCGCCAGGAACATCCACCTCGCCTTCCAAATTATTAACGTTCTGATCCGCAACTTGTTCATTGTCAAGAATTGTCTGATCTGAAGATTGGATTTGCTCCCCCTCAGGCTCAGAATGACCACGATCAAAAGTAGGAATATCATCAGATTCTAAATTATCATTGACCACCGTCTGATTTTCAGGAGCAGGTTCGCGTTCCGAAGTAGTCGGAGTTTGCTGAACTTCATCATTCTCTCAAGTATGACTTGGACCAGCTTCATCATCATCGGAAGATTGTTGTTGACGTCTAGAAGACCTTTCTGGAAATCTTTCCTGAGATGCTTCATATTCTCGTAAAATATCCAAATCATCAAAGAACTCTGGCTCTTCTTCTAACTCGAATGAATCCCATAAGGTATCGTAGTTGAATCGCCATGAGTCTGCGGGCTTCTGTGGAGGCATAGTATAGCATTGACATTCAACATGCTGTGCTTCGATGATCTTCTTCAGACATGGAACAAAAACTCTTCTGAGTGGACTGGCATATCCCACAGAGATACCTGCTATGCTCTTTGAACCAAATTTGCCATCGGGATTTAGAAAGTGTAGGGAGACCCGAACGGCTCTAAATACTCGAGATTAGGCTTGCGATTGTTGATCAACTCGAAACATGTCTTGTTATGTTTCTTCACAGTAAGTACCCTGTTGAGTGTATAGTAAGCGGCTGAAACTGCTTCTGCCCAGAAATTGATTGGTAACTTGGAATCAGCAAGCATCGTTCTCGCCGTTTTAATCAACGTTCTATTCTTTCTTTCTGCGACTCCATTCTGTTGCGGAGTATAAGGTGCGCTGAATTCTTGCAATATACCTCGTCGATCACAGAATTCCTCCATTCTGTTGTTCTTGAATTCCATACCGTTGTCGCTTCTTAGTCTACGAATTCGAGCTCGGTACAAATTCTCTGTCTTCTTGAATAACCTCAGCAAACTCTCAAATGTCTCGTCTTTTGACTTCAGGAATGTCACCCACGAGAATCTCGAATAGTCATCAGTGACTAGGAGGCAATAGAGATCACCCGTAATACTTTTGACATTCATAGGACCAAAGAGATCCATGTGAAGTCTCTCTAGAGGCTTCGAGACAGAGTTCATCTTTTTGCCAGGATGGGATTTCTTCTGTTGTTTTCCCTTTATACAACTGATACACTCCCCCTCAAGATGAAAACTCTTCAAGTGAACACCTTTAACTAGATCATTATGCACCAGGTAGTTCATCTTGCGTAGGTGTATGTGACCCATCTTCCGGTGCCACAACTCAGACTCCTTTTCAGTGGCTCTTGACACGAAGCATTGGGGTTGACCTGTGGTAGTCATAGCGACACTCATATCCAACACGTGCAGATCATTAACCCGTGGTGCTCGCATGATGATCCACTCCTCGGGGATGACAAACCCCGGCTTCAGGATCAGACATTCTTTGTTAGTGAAATGTGTCGAATACATTCTGTCACATATTTGAGAAATACTAAGTAAGTTATTCTCCAGATCTGCTATGTAATTGACTCTTTTGTTAGGATCGGAGGCCCTCGTGATTGTGTTTGTTTGTTATAACTTGTATATATGATAATATTTATGCAGCGGAAATAGAAACAAACTTTGTAAACACAATCAAAAGGAATATAGCATTCAGTAAACATATGCTTCTCATTGAGTTGAATGATTACAATACAAAAATGATTACAGACTAAAACTCCCCCTCAGCATGATGCTCACTGGTTGATCGCTCAAGATGAAAGGATTGGAGGAGATAAACTCACTCAGTCAACCAAATGAAACAGTATAGTGTACTGTTCCATTTATAGGCAAAACAAACCACTGAAGCATCTAAGCTGACGTCACCATGAAAGTGACATCTAACAACCTAACAACCTTTAACCACTGTTCTTATACAAACACCGTTAACCTAACCACTGATTCTATATAATACAAGTGATAAACTAAACTACTGCTTTCTCCTTCCATTGTTGCATGCTAAGCACTGATGTTGACCATCAGTGCTTTCCTCAAAGTTGATCAGTCCTTGAGTGGGCAGTTCTTTAATCATCAGGAGTACTTAGATAGCATCAATAGATTGAACAAGCAGTGTTTAATCTTTAACAGTCTTTAGGGCTTCATCAGTAGTTTGAAGGACAGTAGTTGTTGTATACGGACAGTGGATAGAGGTCCTCATATGTTATGACCACTTTCAAAGGGAAAGCCTAGTGCAAACTACTGCTTATGTAGAATCCATTGTTCTGAACCAGTTTTGGCTTTACATCATCTGTTCCTCTGATAGGGTTCAATCCCAACAATCTCCCCCTGGAACAGATGATGCCAAAATCCTTCATTATTCTTGATCTTTATTTTCTCATCAGAAGTTCCCTAACTTGTCCTTTAAATTGCAATTCAAAGTTCATAGAACTTGTATCATCCTCATCCCTACACAGTAAAAGCTCAAGGAGATCTTGAAGATCTTCAACACCTAGGCCCAGTGCTTGTTCCCTTGATATGTGCTTTACTTCACCATTGGATCTGATCAGCGTCAATACATGGGTCTTTTGATCAGACATCCATTTTAGTATTTTTGAACCCAATGGGTTTCTTGGGAGAGATTTATTTGCTGATGAGTTTGGAGATTGTGGCCTTGTGAAAATTTGTTGAGCAGTATCCTGAACTTTTGCTAGTTCAGAATTTTCAACTATCATTTGATTGAAAGCCATTTTTATGATGTCATTTGCTGCAGCTATATCTTCTGCAGTTTCTTTTTCAATCTGCTCTTGTCTCTTTCCTTGATTTAACTCAATGACTGAGATATCTGCTGATGTGAACAGTGGTTCAGAAGTATTGATCTACTGTTTTGGCTTTTTGTAGTCAGGCTTCTTTGGGATGTTAGAATCTGTCATCCTTCTTTTCCTTAGCCTTTCATAAGCCTCATCTGTATATTTCTTTGTCCATTTTGATATGGCTTTGGCAGTTCCTACCTTTGCATCCACCAATTCTTGCTTCTTTTGTTTATACTCCAAGGTAAGATCATCGATGGCCTTTTTGTATTTACTCCAGTTTGGTGCTGACCTTTTCATACCTGGATCATTTTTTATCCTCTCAATTCTGTTCACCTCATGCTTTAAAGCAATGAGTGGCCATTCACTGAACTGTTCTTCTTTAGTTGGATAGAATATTTCTTTCATAATGAATGCAAGATAATCCTTTCTCATTTCCTTTTGTAGATCAGCTTCAGGTGGCAGATTAGACATTTCTTTGCTCAGGTCTCTAGCATAATCTTCCAATATTTTGACCTTAGTGAGCAAACACTGTGTATAACTTGAAATTTCATTGTCACTTTTTCCTTCACATTCAAGTCTGGCTCTGGTATTAGCTTGCCTGGCTTTGAGTTTTAAATATTCATCGATGTTGGCTGGATCTCTGTAACCAATTAAAGTAGGAAATTTTCTTTTTGAAGAATCGTCCTCTGTGTAGAATTGTCTCATTTCATTCTTTATAGCTTCCAATTCCAGTGGATAATTTGCAGCTATTGGAGTAATATCAGAAGGATCAAAGCCTTCAAGAATTTTTGGATCTTTTATTGGTCTAGCTAGAATTGGTGGAATGAATGGTTGTGGTGGAATCTCATTGTAGGCTACAGATGAAAGTGGAATAGGTGCTGGTATTTCATCATCATTGTCCTGAATTTTTCTTTTTCTGATGTAGGTTTTATTTGGTGAAGGAGTATTTGTTGGTGGCCTTTTAATTAGAGTGAATATGGCTTTAAGTGTAGTGGTGATGTTTTGACTAACAGCTGCTGAAACAACAGGTGTTTCATCCACTGTTGTCATTACAACTACTGATGTGTCAGTAGAAGTCTTCTGCTTTTCAGCAGGTGGTGATTGAGTGGGTGGTGATATAGTTGAAGTGGTGGTGATTGATTTGGTGAGATCAGGTGTTTGAGTGGTGTGTGTTGAAGTGGTGGCAGTTGTTTGGCTAGCAGTTGTTGGAACCACTGAAATATCAACAGTTGTTGATACAGCATGAGTTAAAACAACTGTTGGTTTAGAAGATTGATGTTTGGAGCCTTTTGTAGGTTTAGAGGCATGTTTTGTTTTTGTGGAAGGTATGGTTTTGGGTTGCCTCACATTTCTTGTGGGCTGATTTCTTTTTGGCTTAGGATTTTCTTCATCCTTTGGCTCTGAAACACCCTGTTCATTCATTTCCATAAACACTCTTTTCTCCTGCTCCTACCTGGCTTTATCCTTAGCCTTTCTATCCCTTTTTACCTCTGCTAATGCATCAGCAATGGCATTGGTGGTAACATCAATTTCTTTGGACCCATCTGGCAAAGGAATATCTTTGAGCATACTATCATTTTTGTGGCTCAATGTATAGACCATCTTCATAGCCCTTCTTCTTCCACTACTTGATTTTCTCCCCTTTTTGGCATCAGCTGGAGGAGGAGTATCAAGGAAGATCACAGTTGGAGGAACTAAGCCAGTGGTTTGTAACAACTGGGCCTTAATTGCCTTGATGTCTGCCTGAGTGTCTTTGTATCTTGCATCCATGGAATTTCTGATTTGTTGGATGTGGATGTCATGTTGTAAATCAGCTTATTCTCTTTGTTTGTGGAGCAGTGATTGAAACAGCTCCCAAAGAGTATAAGGGGATGGAACAGTGGATGCAGATGGAACATGTGGTGGTGCAGCAGTAGGTGTTGACTTTTGTGAATTTAACAACTGTTGCAGCATTGTCTTGATGTCTATAACAGTTGAGTCAATTCTGTCTACCCTCTCCGTCAATTCCTGATATTTCAAACCATCACCCAAGTTAATAGGATCATCTGATTTCCCACATGCAGTGGTTGTATCAATGTTTGACTTAGGGAACGAATTCCAAAAGTCATCCATCGATGCCCCTTGTTCTTGGTACTGGGGTCTTCTTCCTTCAGCACTTGATAACCTTTTGATGGTACCAGTGGTCAAAATAAACTCATTAGTGGATATCAGAGGTGCTATAGAAGGAATTGCCTTCAAGGGAGTCTGATTGATGAAACAACTGGCCAAATGTAGATCTGTTGATCCAACACTAGTAGTTGCTGCTCCACTTGAACTACTGACAGGAATTACAGGTAATTCCTGTAGTGTTACCTCCTCAGATGTTGGTGGGTTAACAGTGATAAAGATACCAGACCCAGTCACTTGTTGGAGTATATTCTCATTGACAGGTGAGTGAGAAGGACAGGTTTGTGTCTGGGCAATATTGACTGCATCCAACAAAGGTAATATTTGTGGTGGAATTTGAGCTGTGAGGTTGGGTGTAGAAAGAAAATTTGCCCCGGGAAGTGGGCTGTGGATGATAGAATCAAGTGATTCTAGAGCATCATAATTTGGTGTCCCTGTGCTTACAACCTGATCTTTTTGTGAAGATGCAGGAGGAGTTTGAGGCAAAGGTGGAGTTTGAGGCAAAGGTGGAGATCTTTCTTCTATCTGCTGTGAGGAAGTAGCAGCAGTGGTTATTGGTGACTTTGGTGTTGTCACAGGTATTTGCTCTGGGATCTCATCTTCCAGAGTTACCCTTTTTGTGGGTTTGGGGGGTTTTTTTGGATGATTTCTTTTTAAGATTTTTGGTAATGGCAGGTGTGGGTTTCATAGCAGTGGTTGTGCTACTATGATCACCTGGAGCAGTGGGCTCAGTAGCAGATACCTGAGGAGCAGTGGTAGCTGCTAAAGTCTGCTCAGGTACCTATGCTTGTGTTTTGGAAGGTTTCAACATTCTTGTGAATGTTTCTGCAGTTAAACTGTTTATTTGAATAGGAGCACCCTGTGTAAGCACATGGGCATTATCTTTTGAAAACTTTTTCTCAAAATAATAACTCAAAAACCTTGGAAATAGTAAGAAAGCCTTTTTATCAACATTTTTGACCAAGTAATTAAAGATTTCCTGGGAATAATTAAAATTTTCTCCTTGTAGGATAGCATAACCCAGATATTGAATCTTCAAGGGGATTTCATTGAAGGCAGTGGTTTTGTTGGATACACACATAAGGAGAGTATGAAATAAAAACCTTGTAATAGATGGAAAACTGCCTTTTTGTAAAGTATCTTTTTGCATTTCTTCTTCATACCCCCTTTCAAGGAAATCCCTTTGATACTCTGTTTTAGGAAAAGAACTTTTACCTTCCAAATCATTGAGTTCAAAGACTTCAGAAATTGATTGAGGTGTGATGGAGAACTTTACATCCTTTATTGAAGAATTTATGGCTACAACCTTTTTGTTCACCTTTTCTAGGGTTGCATTTTTCCAAAACTCCCTTTGTGTAGTCAAGTAAACGGTTGCATCACAAGTTAACAAAGTTTGTACTTTGTGGATGAAAGTGTGTCGATGATGGAATCAAAAATTCTGGTTTCACTAGGTTTTTCAAAGATACCCAAGTAATTGTGTGAAAATTTAAATGGAATCTCAATTGTGCGTGAATCCTTTTGTGTGGTTTTACTGGATTTTTTCACCATGATTGAATCGGGGATGAAGAAGATGAAATGAAGGCGAAGACTATTGTGTGAAAATTTTGAGAATAACTGTTTTAGAAGAGAATTTTGAATTCGATTCGACAGTAAAAACCCTGTTTTGGGGTTTTGGTCAGGGTTTTATAGATGAAAAAGTGAATGCTGACGTAGCAGCAGTTACAAAGGATCTGACGGCTAAATACTTACCACGTGCCAACCTCTGATGAAAAGATGAATAATGGAAAACAGTTGTTTAGGAAACCACTGATTGGAATAAGTATCAGTGGTTGATATATAGACACATGAAAATAGTGGATGACTTTAACTATCAGTGGATAGCTTGTGTCAGTGGTTTAAAACACTGATTTTGATCAACAGTAGTTAACCATGAAAATGATGAAAACAGAGGTTGACTTTCAGCAGTGGAAAGCAATAACACACAGATATTTGAACCAAAATAGTGGTTATGGCAGACTTTTAAGGATTTAATGAAAAAATCATTTTTAGCTATTTTTAAGGATGGTTTTTGATTTTCTGAAAACATTTTAATGCTTTAATTCATAGAAAAACAGGATTTTGCCTGTTACTCCATGTTAAGCAATCCAAACCTAAAATTTAACTTTTCAAGGAAAAATGTTTTAAGTTAGCACATCTTCCAGTTGACCTTTAGTTTGAACCATGAGACAGAGGAATCAACCCTTTTTCATAGCAATCCCTCACATAGTGATGTCTGATTGTGAACGATGGTGAATCAATGAGATATTGAACTTTTGATGATATATTTCAGCTACCTGACATTCCTGCATAAGAGAAGTCTTTTGAGCAATTATACCAAAATTCAATATCATATTTGGAAGTTACAAACAGTTGGACTTTTCAGTAACAAACAGCAGCATCATAATATTCTTCTATCAGTGGTAGTTGAAACATCTGCTTGCTTGTGTATAATTTGACAAACATGCTTCTAGCATATGCAATGTTCTTTGAGGACCCACTTTTTACCAATTAGATTCTTATCCTTTGGTAGTGGTACAAGTTTTCAACCATGTTTTCCCTGAACTGTTGAAGCTCCCCTTCCATGACAACTACCCAACTTTCTGTCTTTTAGTGCCCCATGGTACATGACTTGTTGATGGAATGGTAGAGTGCCAATGAGAGGACATATGTTTTAGGATTACTTTTGTAAGAATCCCTTTTCACAAGATGTTGACAAGACTTTGGCAAAATGGTTGAATTTTAAGGGAAAAATGGGATTTAAAAGGTGAGGCTGCAGATGTCAAACATCTGAGCTAACAACTGTTGGTGACTTTAATGATCCAACAGCTGTTTTAAAAGAAGGTGAATGGTTTTGACAACTGATGATTTTTATCCATTTTAGATGAATCTTTATCAACAGTGGTTAGGGGTAAAGTGATGGTAAGGATTTGAAAGCTACTTTGTCAACAACTGTTAGTGCATCAGTGGATAGGCTTTGACAGTTGTTTTGGACAACTGCTGCTCTGATGATGAAGGTGATTTTGAATTGTGAGAGCACAATATCATATTTAGCATCTGTCAGTGATGATTGTGGAATACCTGCAGGGTTAACTTTTTGACAACCATACTTCATATGCAAGTTTATCAGTATTAACATAACAGCAGGGTTTACGGAAGGTTAATGAAGGTTTTCCACATGCCCAGCCTTTGCCTTAAACATTTTAGATCTAGGCAGTGGTTTGAGTATCCCAGATGGTTACCATACTTTACTTTGACCATACATTTTGTGTTTTAGCTATTTTCACAATTTTAAAATAAAACATGCATAACCAAAATATTTGCTGTTCATTAACAATTTACTGTTATAGAGTTAACCTTGAGTTTATGAATGAGATGACTCAAATATAAGCACCATTCTCTTTTAGATCCATTTTCAAGGAAATATATCACCAAAAAAATAGAAAGGTTCTATATCCTGACAGGAGTTTGAACTTTTACTAACAAAAATGAGTAAAAATGTATAATATATCATTCTTAAAAAAAATGAAGAATAATATATCCTGTTTTATTTAAACAAACCTTTTCAAAGAAAAAAATAAGTAAAGGTTTTCAGAAAATCAGCATCAACTAGATCTGGTGCATTTTCAAAGTCAAATAACTTTTAATTTATTCAGAATCACTTCATTCTCAAGTTTTTAGGCAAATGGTCAGCGGTTTGAGCCAAAATTTCATAACCACTGTTTGATACCATTTTCCTGTCAGATAGTTGTAATTGTGAGGACCCTGGTCACAATGGTTTTAACAATCTTTTATAGACCTGATTACCATGTGATGATTTTGAGAAATTTTATTTAGTCCTCTTGTATGGTTAATAACTGGAGATACTTTTGTTACCTGAACTCCCCTGAATCAATGACAGCACACAGTTGATTTGTAGCAAATAATTAAGCATGGATGTGAGTTTATTTTGGTTTTCCTTTTATAGTAGTAACCAGTGGACTCTCAAGTGTTTTAGAATTTATACTCTTTTACTTTTGATTTCAAAAGTTTTGAGCTAAAACACACTCTTGAGTTTTAGTAATTTTTCTTCTTTCCGTTTTTACCCTTCCCATAAATGAGTCCTGAAATTCTCATTGGGAGGTTTTTACAGAAAGAATACTTAATCCAAAATTATTTTCCAGCAATGTTTTGAGAGATTTGGTCATTTTTGCGCATGCTTATGCCAAATTTCATATTACATATGATCTGGGTCTCCAAACATCAACACATAACCACTGAAGAATCCTATTCTTTTATCACAAATGATTTGAATAGATTCAGGCTCCTTTAACAACTCTGGCATTTTCGACCAATAGTTTGGAGTTGATCCCTAATTATGTTTGATGTGTATTATGACCGCTTAAATTCTCTATGAGTTTTTAAACAAAATTGATTTTATCCTTTTGAAGGATTCTCAACCTGTTTTCTAACATATCAAATCTAATAACTAAAGTTTTATGTTACCTCTTTTTATATTAACGAAGACACTAATGCTTTTATCTGCACATAGGCCTTCATCAACATGAGGTGACACCTTAGCAGCGCCCATGATGAAGTCATCATAATTTTTCAACATAATCACTGGATCTATAAAGATTTGATTCATGATACTCCAGTGTTACGTGATTCCAGTGTGATAGATAACATCTTGGTTGTTTTACAGTGTTTTTGAATAATCAACTTTGGACGTTATTAATCATTACTCTGTTTTTCAACTAAATACGATCAACCTTAGTATCATTGAATTTTGAGCTGAACTGTTATGTCAAATTGATTGGTAGATCGAATTTGACTGTCCTTGCTCTGATACCAATTGTTAGGATCGGAGGCCCTCGTGATTGTGTTTGTTTGTTATAACTAGTATATATGATAATATTTATGCAGCGAAAATAGAAACAAACTTTGTAAACACAATCAAAAGGAACATAGCATTCAGTAAACATATGCTTCTCATTGAGTTGAATGATTACAATACAAAAATGATTACAGATATGCTTACAGACTAAAACTCCCCCTCAGCATGATGCTCACTGGTTGATCGCTCAAGATGAAAGGATTGGAGGAGATAAACTCACTCAGTCAACCAAATGAAACAGTACAGAGTACTGTTCCATTTATAGGCAAAACAAACCACTGAAGCATCTAAGCTGACGTCACCATGAAAGTGACATCTAACAACCTAACAACCTTTAACCACTGTTCTTATACAAACACTGTTAACCTAACCACTGATTCTATATAATACAAGTGATAAACTAAACTACTGCTTTCTCCTTCCATTGTTGCATGCTAAGCACTGATGTTGACCATCAGTGCTTTCCTCAAAGTTGATCAGTCATTGAGTGGGCAGTTCTTTAATCATCAGCTGTACTTAGATAGCATCAGTAGATTGAACAAGCAGTGTTTAATCTTTAACAGTCTTTAGGGCTTCATCAGTAGTTTGAAGGACAATAGTTGTTGTATACGGACAGTGGATAGAGGTCATCAGATGTTATGACCACTTTCAAAAGGAAAGCCTAGTGCAAACTACTGTTTATGTAGAATCCATTATTCTGAACCAGTTTTGGCTTTACATCATCTGTTCCTCTGATAGGGTTCAATCCCAACATCTTTCAAACGTGATAACTCCATTTGATAATGTTCCTTCACCAATAATACATCCTCCTTGATTTCCTGTGAAACCGACGTATCCACCGTTGAACCCTCTAACATCATATAACAATGCCTTTCTCCCCATTATGTGCCTGGATGCTCCACTATCCATAATCCACTGTGAGATAGATCTCGGGAGCTCCTGCACATTTCACAAACATTCAGTTAGATTTTGAAGCAACCCAAGCCCCCTTCGACTCGGGTAGCTTGATGTGGGTTGTTGTGGTGTACAATGGTGGGAAATTCTTGTCATTCATTTTAAGACTTTCTTCAGACCCGACCTCAACCTCTTTATACAAAAATAATTCGTTTTTCGGAGGTTGACCAGATGGTTGGTCTTTCTTTGCAACATACTTCTTCTTGGGTGAAGTAGAAGTTTGTTTTTCAAGTTTCTCATAAAAGTCCAAAGGTACATTCATCTTTACTGGTGAAGATGATTGTTTTTCAGTAACAGAAACCTTTGGTTTTTGAACATTTGATGTCTTAGCCTCAGATTTTGGTTTCCAAGTTTGCTGTGGAGAAGCGACCAGTTTGTAAAATTGATCAGTTTTCTTTACCGACTGTTTTACAGGTTCAGTTTTAACTTTGATGTTTTCATTTTTCAAAATCTTCTTCTCAACAAACATTGGAGCTTTTCCTTTGACATCGTTCTTCTTTTTTGGATTCTCAACAACCACAGACTTAGGTTTTGAGTTGGTGCACTTTCGTGCAATATGTCCAACTTCATTGCATTTGAAGCACGTGTGGGTGTCAACATCCTGACTTTTCCCTTCAGTTTGGGGCTGTGAGGCTTTCTTTGCAAAAAATTCTTCATTTGATTTTGAAAAGATTTCCGATTCTTGTTTGGAATGTGTGCTTGAGCTCTTAACAAAAGACTTTCTTTTCGACAAACTTCTTTTTTTGAAAGTTCCTCTTTTGATTGTTCTTATCACCCTGATAACCTCCCGACCATTTGTTTTGGTTGTTGCTGTTAAAACGTGGTGGTATATCAGGTTTCTTATAGTAAGATTTTGTGACAACCCGTAATTTACGGCTCTTAATTACGTAATTAACAGACGATTAACGCGATAATAAATGGTGTTTACAGTGCAAATTAACTTAAATAGGCCTTTGGAGTGCCCAGGAACGTTTATCCGACTTTACAGTGCGCGAACGGTGGTTTACAGAGAAACCGGTGAAACATTAAACGGCAACGGATTGAAACCGTACAAGATACTGATGACGCCGTCAAATAATAAATTTTTACGATATATTTGAGCTCCGTAATTTATTTTAGTGACTACAGTCGGAACCGGATCGAAAAACGAATTAAAGACGGCAACGATACGAATTTTCGCGATTATTACCCTGATCGACGAACGGGCGTGCAAACAACGACTACCGACCGTAATTTTGTGTATTTTAATTGTTGACGTTAAACGGAATTCAGGATTTGACAACAGGTCTCGTAGGAATTACGGGCCACTTAAACACAGGGATTGAGCTTGTGAGCCCTGGGCCCAAGCCCAAAATCCACAAGCCTAAACCTACGCATAATGTGTAGATCCCTACAAAATCTTATCAGGATCTACTAAATCCCCACAAAATCCTACAAAATCTATTAAAGATTTACAAATCTACATAAATCTCTTCAAGAGATCTTCTTTCAATGGGTATGATGTTTGACCTGAATGTAATTTATATACATGAAAAACAATAAAGATCCTCCCCTCTATTAATACACATAACTGGCTCCTCTCCATCTCATACCCCACAACATCCCTCAACCTGCCTCTTCTCTCTCGATATTACTTGCAAAACAAAGGAGAACCTCACCCTTTCATATACACACACACCTCTCGGCTCCACCCTCTCCCTGCTCGATGATGGCCGACGGCAGCACAGCCCCCCCCCCCCCCCCTTCTCCGGTTCAGCGGCTGCCACCACCAGATGGTGGTGGCGTCTGGCGACTAACATAAGAGGCGGAAGAGAGAGAGAGACCGAGAGATCGGGAAGAGAGAGAGAGAGACGGCGAGGAGGGAGAAAGGACCGATGGTGGTGGTGAACGGCGGTAGGTGTCTCGGACCGCCGGTCGGTCCATTTCTCTGGCGGTCGGTACTTTTATCCGGCGGTTCTTGCATCGGACCTTCGAGTTTCGCGTTGATGATGAAGATGATGCCTGGGATGTTCAGTTTTGTTCGAGTTTCGGGACTCCGGTCAACCTTCACGACCCGGTCAGACTCGGGTAATCATGGCCAGATTCAGCTTGGGGTTCACGTTAACAGGTTCGGTTTTCATTTAGCAGGAGATCGATAATTTTTGGGAGTTTTCGGGTTTTGATCCGAGTCAACTCGGCTAAACCAAGTTAACTCAGCTCGGGTCCGGGTCAAACAGTCACGGCTGGTCAACAGGTTCGGAACGGTCAACGGCTCGGTTCGGTTTGATTCGGTCAAACCGAGTCAACTCAGTGTTCGGGTCAAGCTGCTTCGGTTCGGGTTTGTGAGGCGGGTTAACAAACGGGTGCGGTACGGTCAGGTTCGCGGTTCATAACTCGGGTCGACTCGGTCAAACTGAGTCAACTCAGCGAGTCAACTCGGTCAACTCAGTCGACTCACTCGACATTTTGACGGAAGACTTGGTAAAGTTTAGCGATGCGTTTATCTCATTATATTTCTTGTTTAATTGAATACGTGAATAACGAGCTCGAACCGACTAATTATAATTTACATTTGATTTATATATTTGACAAAATTGCATATTGTTGAATCTTGATAAATAACGACAACTGGTGTTGTCGGGGGCGTCCATAAATAGAGGAAACTCTGCCCGTTTTTCGAGAAAATCCATAAAAAAAAAAACGAACGTATTTTATAAAGCGACTTTTATACAAATACAAAGTTTCTTTCGACGACAACTTACAACTTACGAGAACAACGATACGAAAAATATTTTCGACAACAAAATAAATATAGTATTATTATATTTATTTCAAACGAACTCGAATCTTTTTATAAATAAATATATAGTATATTTATTTCAAGCATCGCGTAACACGAATTCGTTTCATCAAAATAAATATAGTTTATATTTATTTCCAATTATTATGGCACGACGATTATTTTACTAAAATAAAATATAGATATATATTTATTCTGAAAGTCGTACAACGCGAAATCTTTTACAAAAATAAATATGGTTTATATTTATTTACAAAAAAACAACTCGACGATTTCTTTATAAAATAAATATAACTTTACATATTTATTTTATACGCCTAAACGGCACACGATAAATCATAGAATATCGCATACGAGTTTGATACATGATATTTTCGTATAAATATTCTTTATACACGTACGACTACTCGAGACGTCTAACGCGATGATAACGATATATTTATATATTTTTATATAAACATTTATCTATTTTAAGTCTCTCGGAAACTAAGTCTTTTTCAAGACTTATTAAACTGCTACTGACATAAGCGAGACTTAACAAGTATAACTAAGCCGTTACTATTAAGTTATTAACTTACCGTCGAATCGCTCGGTCAACGATTCGGTAGAGCTCGGTGACACGTAGTTTAAATACTGCGTTTAGTTAGAAACTTATTAGATATTCCGTGTTAGGAATATTGTAGAATGCACGCTAGCAAGTCAACTCTTGGAAACGACATCACAAAGTCGTAAATTAGCTAGCTTTGCACAGGAATATTCAGGTGAGTTCATAACCCCACTTTTTACGGCTCTACATTTTTATAAATGTTTTCGGGGTGGAAAGACATGCACGTTTTGCAAAAGCAAACAAAGTTTAGAACAAATACAAAACTCGTATTTCTAAATCATATTACGAAGGGATTTCGAGGAACTCAAATGATTTACGAAAGGTTTATACTAAACATACCGGTTTTTACAAAAACAAATGCTTGTTCGAAATGTGAATGATATTCGGCCAGGGTGACCGGGGATTGGGTTAGGGTAACCAGGAATCTGGTCAGGGTGACCAGGAATTTATTTTATACACGGTATGATTAACGTAAGGAGGTTTTAGATCATGTGAATGGGTAGTTAGAACCCCGAGGGACTCGAGCGGTAGATCTATTTGGGTGTAGCGAGCCCAGCTCCCGGTCCAACAGAACAGGCCTCTCGGAGGACTAACAGAACGGATCCGGAGTGACTTGGTACCCAACGCAAAATCGGCTAGGGTTGTGTCTTACTTACTTGCATTTCACAACATGCTAATGGCCTTGCAAACCATTGGTGATCACAAGTCCTCTTACACTGCTACATACCAGGGATTTTATACGTACGAAACATACTTGTTCATACAAATTAAATACCATGTTTTCTACAAAATTTAAGGCATAAGATTATGCGGGTCAAAGTCAGGGTGGGCATTGATGATTTTACGAACATTACACAAACATGGTTTTATGAACATAACGTGTTACAAACACAACGTTTCCATATAACTTCGCAAGAAAATGGTTTTTAAATTCATTTTCTCAATACTACTTCAAAAACCGGTTATTCCAAAGATTTATTTCAAATCTTTCATAATACCAGAGATTTATTTCAAACCTTTCACAACTCAAAAGATTTATCTTAAATCTTTTACGAACAAACTATGAACTCGCTCAACATTATGTTGATTTTTCTCGCATGTTCTTTCTCAGGTTGCATTTCTAATACAAGGCACGGTTGGAATAGGAGAACCATTGGAGATTCGAGTACTTAGCAGGCGTTCAGTTTCTAGAAGTCTATACTTATTTGCTTCCGCTGTGCAATGAAGATACCAGTCCAGTCACGCCGATGCTCTGATAATTTCGGGGTGTGACAGATTGGTATCAGAGCTATAGGTTACAGCGAATTAGGTTCCTGTTGTGATACCTAGGCTCTAACCTCACTTTCCTCTGGGAACTTAGATTATTGAAACCTGAATACATACAGAACGCCTAGTACTCGAATATGGTCTCCAACCGTTGCCGAAAAGCAAACATTCAAAATTTTGTTTTCAAACATACGCTATTGTGGTGTTTTACACACGGTACACGGAACAATTACATACAGTACCAAACACTCTGAGAGTTTAGGAAACATGCATTTAAGACCTTCGGAAAAGGAAGTCAGTCTGAGAGGCTGGGAGGATAGTCTAGTGGGACTAGGAAGAGCAGTCTGAGAGGCTGGGAGGCTAGTGGGACTAGGAAGAGCAGTCTGAGAGGCTGGGAGGCTAGTGGGACTAGGAAGAGCAGTCTGGGAGGCTGGGAGGCTAGTGGGACTAGGAAGAGCAGTCTGGGAGGCTGGGAGACTAGTGGGACTAGGAAGAGCAGTCTGAGAGGCTGGGAGGCTACTGGGACTAGGAGAATTACTTGATTGCTTATTGGTGACTAACATGTGCATTCGGCTATATGATTGATTATTTGTGCATGTGTTTATTAAAGGTCATCACGTAGGAACCGCGAATATTAACTCGGGCACACACTATATTCCATATTGCCTATAATATTTTAACTTCCCGAGCAGACAGCCTACGCATAACGAAACGCTAGTGCACATGAATGCATGGAACTCGATTTCTACGTCAGCGGATGTCGGGGTACATCACCTTCTACGCGACACACAGCGCTAGTGCACAAGTATACGTGCAACTTAAGCTATACATCAACGGAGGTTGAAGTACGACACATACAACTATCGAGGCGAGGCCTTTGAAAAGACACGATGGCGCAATTCAATGACGACGCTAGATTCCTGTCAGCAGAAGAACTAACGATCAGGAAACGACAACTTGTCACGCGATCCTGCAACGACACGAATCACGCCAGGGAGAAGACGATTGTCTCCGCATCCCCCCCTACCTAACTAACGACGAATACGCTATGTTCGACATTCCATGGTAATGTCACCTAACAATTGGTCGTCACACGAAACCCCAGGTAAAGTCCTCAAATTTCTTTTATTGAAATTTCGAATTTCACACTTACTGAGTAGACTTTTCGTATCTCTACTCCTCTTAATGGTCATTGTATCACGATCATTTCTTTACAAGTTACATACATGGTTTTTCGTTGTGACCATGCCGAAAGTTTTTCTTATCGATACACATATCTATTGTCGGATTGCGCTAAAACCAAGTTCAATTGTTTGAACTTGCCCATTACACCTATTCGATTCGAGACACCATATGATGTGTTGGGAGCATCATATTCAAATCAATTTTTAACGAGCACTTCAATTGTTCCGAGTCGTAGTAAACTTGTTTGGTATTCGACTCCATTAAATTGATTGTTGATTCCGACACCATGTGATGGTGATTTTCATTAATTTGAAGCTTGCGCTGAACTCGTTTACGCATCTTATGCACGGATCTAAATATTATTTATTGATTGTTTTCCAATCCATTTCGGTTTATTATATCAAAGCGGACTTAATACAATAATGTGTTAAGACAATGGTACACAAATTCATTTTATATTCTGGTGTACCCACTAACGGTTCTTTCGACATCAATCGAATATTTCGCAATATTCATTGCTTCTTCATCTTCGATCGAAAACATTATTTCTTTGATGTTCAAATTTCAATTGAAAATCCCATGATGTTTGTTTGGAACAAGCGTTCAGATTTATTTCGTTGAATTTTCATTTGACTTCAAACACGGTGGATTTGTTTGATCACCGCTATTATTGAATTATTTGAATCAATACGACACTTTGTGGTGTCAGTACAAACTTGTAGCTTGGGCTAATTATGATTGAGCGTTTTATGCAAAACACAGGTGATACTTGTTCGATCACCTCTATTATTGAATTGTTTCATTCATTGCGACACCTTGTGGCGTCGGTATAACTTGCAGCTTGTGCTGATCACGATCGAACGTTTCATGCAAACTATTACATTTGAGATTGTTGATTCTAAGTCATCCAGTGGATGTTATTGCTTCTAGAACTCATTTACACGTTGTGAACGTGCATGTGGAATTCGATTGGTCGAAGTTCCTGTTCATTGTTGGATCCTGGTTAACTTAGTTGCACTGATAAGTCTTGTCTCGATTACGCGGTCATTCACTTTGTTATTTATCGGACTTACCTGCAAACAACACAATTCTGAGGGGATAACATAGTCTAAATTTCGAGGACGAAATTTCTGTAACAGGGGGAGAATGTGACAACCCGTAATTTACGGCTCTTAATTACGTAATTAACAGACGATTAACGCGATAATAAATGGTGTTTACAGTGCAAATTAACTTAAATAGGCCTTTGGAGTGCCCAGGAACGTTTATCCGACTTTACAGTGCGCGAACGGTGGTTTACAGAGAAACCGGTGAAACATTAAACGGCAACGGATTGAAACCGTACAAGATACTGATGACGCCGTCAAATAATAAATTTTTACGATATATTTGAGCTCCGTAATTTATTTTAGTGACTACAGTCGGAACCGGATCGAAAAACGAATTAAAGACGGCAACGATACGAATTTTCGCGATTATTACCCTGATCGACGAACGGGCGTGCAAACAACGACTACCGACCGTAATTTTGTGTATTTTAATTGTTGACGTTAAACGGAATTCAGGATTTGACAACAGGTCTCGTAGGAATTACGGGCCACTTAAACACAGGGATTGAGCTTGTGAGCCCTGGGCCCAAGCCCAAAATCCACAAGCCTAAACCTACGCATAATGTGTAGATCCCTACAAAATCTTATCAGGATCTACTAAATCCCCACAAAATCCTACAAAATCTATTAAAGATTTACAAATCTACATAAATCTCTTCAAGAGATCTTCTTTCAATGGGTATGATGTTTGACCTGAATGTAATTTATATACATGAAAAACAATAAAGATCCTCCCCTCTATTAATACACATAACTGGCTCCTCTCCATCTCATACCCCACAACATCCCTCAACCTGCCTCTTCTCTCTCGATATTACTTGCAAAACAAAGGAGAACCTCACCCTTTCATATACACACACACCTCTCGGCTCCACCCTCTCCCTGCTCGATGATGGCCGACGGCAGCACAGCCCCCCCCCCCCCCCCTTCTCCGGTTCAGCGGCTGCCACCACCAGATGGTGGTGGCGTCTGGCGACTAACATAAGAGGCGGAAGAGAGAGAGAGACCGAGAGATCGGGAAGAGAGAGAGAGAGACGGCGAGGAGGGAGAAAGGACCGATGGTGGTGGTGAACGGCGGTAGGTGTCTCGGACCGCCGGTCGGTCCATTTCTCTGGCGGTCGGTACTTTTATCCGGCGGTTCTTGCATCGGACCTTCGAGTTTCGCGTTGATGATGAAGATGATGCCTGGGATGTTCAGTTTTGTTCGAGTTTCGGGACTCCGGTCAACCTTCACGACCCGGTCAGACTCGGGTAATCATGGCCAGATTCAGCTTGGGGTTCACGTTAACAGGTTCGGTTTTCATTTAGCAGGAGATCGATAATTTTTGGGAGTTTTCGGGTTTTGATCCGAGTCAACTCGGCTAAACCAAGTTAACTCAGCTCGGGTCCGGGTCAAACAGTCACGGCTGGTCAACAGGTTCGGAACGGTCAACGGCTCGGTTCGGTTTGATTCGGTCAAACCGAGTCAACTCAGTGTTCGGGTCAAGCTGCTTCGGTTCGGGTTTGTGAGGCGGGTTAACAAACGGGTGCGGTACGGTCAGGTTCGCGGTTCATAACTCGGGTCGACTCGGTCAAACTGAGTCAACTCAGCGAGTCAACTCGGTCAACTCAGTCGACTCACTCGACATTTTGACGGAAGACTTGGTAAAGTTTAGCGATGCGTTTATCTCATTATATTTCTTGTTTAATTGAATACGTGAATAACGAGCTCGAACCGACTAATTATAATTTACATTTGATTTATATATTTGACAAAATTGCATATTGTTGAATCTTGATAAATAACGACAACTGGTGTTGTCGGGGGCGTCCATAAATAGAGGAAACTCTGCCCGTTTTTCGAGAAAATCCATAAAAAAAAAAACGAACGTATTTTATAAAGCGACTTTTATACAAATACAAAGTTTCTTTCGACGACAACTTACAACTTACGAGAACAACGATACGAAAAATATTTTCGACAACAAAATAAATATAGTATTATTATATTTATTTCAAACGAACTCGAATCTTTTTATAAATAAATATATAGTATATTTATTTCAAGCATCGCGTAACACGAATTCGTTTCATCAAAATAAATATAGTTTATATTTATTTCCAATTATTATGGCACGACGATTATTTTACTAAAATAAAATATAGATATATATTTATTCTGAAAGTCGTACAACGCGAAATCTTTTACAAAAATAAATATGGTTTATATTTATTTACAAAAAAACAACTCGACGATTTCTTTATAAAATAAATATAACTTTACATATTTATTTTATACGCCTAAACGGCACACGATAAATCATAGAATATCGCATACGAGTTTGATACATGATATTTTCGTATAAATATTCTTTATACACGTACGACTACTCGAGACGTCTAACGCGATGATAACGATATATTTATATATTTTTATATAAACATTTATCTATTTTAAGTCTCTCGGAAACTAAGTCTTTTTCAAGACTTATTAAACTGCTACTGACATAAGCGAGACTTAACAAGTATAACTAAGCCGTTACTATTAAGTTATTAACTTACCGTCGAATCGCTCGGTCAACGATTCGGTAGAGCTCGGTGACACGTAGTTTAAATACTGCGTTTAGTTAGAAACTTATTAGATATTCCGTGTTAGGAATATTGTAGAATGCACGCTAGCAAGTCAACTCTTGGAAACGACATCACAAAGTCGTAAATTAGCTAGCTTTGCACAGGAATATTCAGGTGAGTTCATAACCCCACTTTTTACGGCTCTACATTTTTATAAATGTTTTCGGGGTGGAAAGACATGCACGTTTTGCAAAAGCAAACAAAGTTTAGAACAAATACAAAACTCGTATTTCTAAATCATATTACGAAGGGATTTCGAGGAACTCAAATGATTTACGAAAGGTTTATACTAAACATACCGGTTTTTACAAAAACAAATGCTTGTTCGAAATGTGAATGATATTCGGCCAGGGTGACCGGGGATTGGGTTAGGGTAACCAGGAATCTGGTCAGGGTGACCAGGAATTTATTTTATACACGGTATGATTAACGTAAGGAGGTTTTAGATCATGTGAATGGGTAGTTAGAACCCCGAGGGACTCGAGCGGTAGATCTATTTGGGTGTAGCGAGCCCAGCTCCCGGTCCAACAGAACAGGCCTCTCGGAGGACTAACAGAACGGATCCGGAGTGACTTGGTACCCAACGCAAAATCGGCTAGGGTTGTGTCTTACTTACTTGCATTTCACAACATGCTAATGGCCTTGCAAACCATTGGTGATCACAAGTCCTCTTACACTGCTACATACCAGGGATTTTATACGTACGAAACATACTTGTTCATACAAATTAAATACCATGTTTTCTACAAAATTTAAGGCATAAGATTATGCGGGTCAAAGTCAGGGTGGGCATTGATGATTTTACGAACATTACACAAACATGGTTTTATGAACATAACGTGTTACAAACACAACGTTTCCATATAACTTCGCAAGAAAATGGTTTTTAAATTCATTTTCTCAATACTACTTCAAAAACCGGTTATTCCAAAGATTTATTTCAAATCTTTCATAATACCAGAGATTTATTTCAAACCTTTCACAACTCAAAAGATTTATCTTAAATCTTTTACGAACAAACTATGAACTCGCTCAACATTATGTTGATTTTTCTCGCATGTTCTTTCTCAGGTTGCATTTCTAATACAAGGCACGGTTGGAATAGGAGAACCATTGGAGATTCGAGTACTTAGCAGGCGTTCAGTTTCTAGAAGTCTATACTTATTTGCTTCCGCTGTGCAATGAAGATACCAGTCCAGTCACGCCGATGCTCTGATAATTTCGGGGTGTGACAGATTTATCTTTTTTAAAATTCAACAATCTTTTGGAACTTTTTAAACTTTCAATTTCAGAAACATCAATTTCAACCAATTTGAAAGCTTTGTTCAACTTGTCAACATTCACATTCTCAAGTGGAAATTCAATATCCGAATACAACTTATCAGAACCAGACATCTTGTACATCACAAGAGTAGGTTCGTCATTTGAGTTGTTTTTGGGATTTTGATTTCGGAATGTAGTTATTCAGAAAACTCTCTTCATCTTCAGTCGAATCACTGTCTGATTTTAAAACATTTTCAACTACATTTTTAACGACTTCAGACTGAACACTATCTTCATCAGAAGATGAAGTGAATGTGACATCGATTGTTTCTGGAAGTTTCTCAGCATCAGATTTCTCACTTGTTTCAGAAATTTTATCCAACCCGGATTGTTTCTTTGAAAAGTTGTTTAACACAAGCGGCGGAACTTGATGATAACCCTCCCCCGTTCCATCCGAGTATACATCTTCACCAGCTTTGTTCTTCCCAATTGGTTTGGGAACGATGTGTTGGAGAACAAAGCTTGCGGAGCTGTAACTGTTTAGTTTCAGATTGATTCTTTCATTCTCAATCTTAGCTTCCTGAAACTGAAGCTTAAGATTTACGATCTCGTCCAATTGCTCGTTGATTTGTTTTTCTTTTGCTTGAAGAACTCTAGACAATTGAACATTTTCTTTATAAGTTTTACCATTTCGCTCATCAGAATCTTTTACAGTTCCTTTTAGCTTCTCAAAACTTTCCGAAATGGTTCTGTTTTCATGAATTAACTTCTCATTTTCTTTCTTAAAACGTTCAACATCATTTTTATCTTTTTCGATCTTTTCTGTTAATTCTTTTATTCTCTTATTTGAAGCTCTCATCAATTTATCTCGATTTAAGATTTGTTCTTCAACCATTTTGACTTTTTCAACCAGATCTTGGGTCTTTTTCATTGTGAGATACGCATGTGTGCTGCAAACTTTGCATTCTTTCATGCAATTTTTGCAATCACTCTCTGTTTTAGCGCAATTAGTCTTACCTGATTCACTTGTTGAACCACTACTACTGACCTTGCTTGTTGACTCAGACGCAGATTTGGAATCTACCTCTAGTTCCTTTGCCATAAGCACTTTGTCAGCCATTTTCTTCAGGTTTTCTGCTGTCATTTCTTTCGTGGTGTCGATTATCCCCTCATCTATCTTCTTTGATTTTAGCTCTTCTTCTTCAGCTTTCTTTGCAGCATCTCTCTCTCTCTATTCATCTTGTTGCTTTAAAGATTCAATGAGAGTTTCAAGTATGAGTGATGATGGTTCTACAATTATGTTGCCTCTTTGATCCAAATAGCATTCACGATCCGGATCCCATATGTTTGCCTTTTTGGCTTCTTTCCAAGCTCGATAGTTTTTATCCTTCATACTTTGTGCTATCATCTTTCGATAAGTGTACTTTTGCTCTTCGGTTCGTGTATCTTTATATGGTTGAGTTTGTGCCATGAATGCAAAAACAACTGCATCATCTTCCGGCAAGAACTCACTCAAATCGAATCCTTCATTATCTTGAATCACAACTAAAGCTCTTGACTTCTCCTTTGGAGTCTCCTCGATTTGCTTCATTCTGGGCGGCACTTCGCGGTTTCCGTGATAAACAACTTTCTTATAATAGTCGTCATGAAAAGGATTAGCTGTTTCTTCCGCTGCTGAGTTTCTGCATTCCCGCTTGAAGTGCCCCTTTTGTTTACACTTAAAGCAGGTCACTTTTGATTTATCAAAACCCAACTTTGTCAAAGGCCCTCCGATGGAATTTCTTCCTGTGATCTCCATAAAACGTTGTGCTCTCCTGATTACGCTTGCCATGCACCAACGTATGTCGATTAATTCCATCTCTTCGGGATTAATTTGGTTATAATCTTCTTTTGTCAGATTTGTATTTCCGATTTTCCCGGCAACCAGACTTTCATAAGATTCAAAGATCGAAGCAAGAAACACCATTTGTTGTTTCGTTGTCTCCTCATTGAATTTTTGAGCGTTGTTTAGGTTCACAGCGATGTTACATTGAAACACGTTTTTGGGAACACTTTGTTTTTGCTGATTCCCTGAAACGGACGAAGAAGAACCTCCATGATAACCACTGCTGGGAACAGAACTGCTGCTTTGCTTTTCTTGATTCATCGTGCTTGAGCTTTCAGCAAAAAAATGTGGTTTTCGGAATCATGCTACCCCTGTAATAGAGATCGACATTCTGTTGATATGGGGTATTGTTCACCTTGTTCATTTTCTTGATCTCTAGCTCATGACTCTCGAATCTTTCAATCAACCAGTCAACTGTCATTTCTGACATTGCTTTTGTGTTTTTCAGAACCAGGCCATAGTATTGCCAATCTTTCTCATCTGGCAAGGATTCCAATAGCTTTTCAACCATCTCTTCTTCGGTAAATGTGATCCCATTTCTGACGAGTTCTATCCTCAGATGGTAAAATCACTCAATCATCTTCAATACAGTTTCATTCTTCATGCATGCAAATAAGTCAAACTCCTTTTTCAGCAGATGTTTCTTGTTTTTCACTATCTCTTCTCCTCCAATACACTTCTTTTCTAACTTAGCCCACAAATCTTTCGAATTTTCATAGCTAATCAAAGAAATAATATCATCTCTAACAGATTGATGTAACAAGGCTACACATTTTTGTTCAGTGACAAATGTCTCTTGTTCAGTTTCATTCAAGTTTTCATAATCTTTTCTTCTAATATCGTAACTGTTCTTCATACATCTCTAACTTAGGTAATCAAACGCTTTCAACCAACCATCAAATCTTCCTGCCCATCGGTTGTAGTCTTCAATCGCCATTAGCTTCGGCAGCTTGTTATACGTTCCATAGGCGTTGTCGACACTAAGCGAATCTGCGATCGCCTTTTTCGGATTTGGATTGGTGTTGGTGGTTGTATTTGTTGATGCATCTCCGGTGTTGTATGCAAAGACATCACTGAACGGGTTTAGGAATTCGTCTCCCATTTTGAAAACACCTGAAAAATTTCAAACACTTAGAAAAATTTTCACAACTTTCAAAAATCTCAAACTAATGTACTTGGGTCGAATGGTGATCCGATCGAATGGTGATCCGATCGAATAGTGATTCGATCTGATGACACAACCAAGTAACAATCGTCGGATAGCAAGTGTCAGATAGCAAGTGTCGAATGGCTATCCGATCGGATGGTGATCCGATCGGATGGTCGTTCGATCGGAGTGACACAAGATCCTTGAAAAACTTTAATCTTCAACACCACTCCAATCGGATGGTGATCCGATCGAGTGAGATGATGACGTCAGCTAATATTTCAAGAACAATCTAGGCCAATCCGATCGGATGGTGATCCGATCCGGTGGATGACGTCAGCAAGAACGAAAAACACGACATAGTTTTTACTTGATTTGATTCAGTTTTAGACCGATTTTTTCAATGAAACTTTACAGGATTGTTCTATGTTCAATTCCGATTCGATTGATATGAAAATTAGTGAAATTCGTCCATGAAATCTTGCTTAATTTTGACTTTTTCTGGTTTTAAGGTGTGAAAATGTAAAATCTGCAAGAAATGAAGTAGAAGAAGAAGAATTTGTCAAAATCTCCGGTGAGAATTGACAGAAATCGGCAGAAAGTCGTTGAAAATCCGTTGAATTTGTTGTTGTCGTCTCCGATTCAACCTCATGTAGCTCTGATACCACTTGTTAGGCCGTCTCGCAGGATCTGTTCGAGTAGAACGTGGCTGGATCGATCAGAATCAAGGTGCGGAATCCCTTGATAATGTCAAAGAATCAACAACGAAAAGTTCAACGTTTAACACGTCTGAATTCTATTCAAAGATAGTGAAAATACAGAGGTTCCGGTAGAAAGTCAGACAAGCAGAGCTTCCTTAAAATGATCAGCCAAAAGTCTTAAAGATCTAGCACTAACCTGCTATTTATAGGCAACCAGAGAGGGTATAAGTGTCACCCAATCGGATGGTGATCCGGTCGGATGGTCATCCGATCGGATGGCCATCCGATAGGATGACATACGTCGTCCGACGGATTTCACTTTAACAGTTCAGCACCGTTCCCTGAGTTGTCTTGACACAAACATACATACATGTTCATACATATACAAAAATACATACAAAACACAAAATATACAAGACTTGATGCAGACGGAAGCTACAGACATATGTACTAACAGTTAAAAGTGATTGAAGAAGTTCCGATAGCAGTTGAATCCTGGTTGGTTTTCACCATGATCGCATCTAAAACGTTTGAGCTTTCCGTTTTCCATCCCGAAACTGGAACTGAGGTTTCTTTCAAGAAAGGTGATGTTGTTGTTTTGGATGATTCGGTTTATGGAGATGATGGGTTTGACTTATTGGTTGCGGTATAAAAATTTGATGCTAAAATACATTATTTGATAACATGACAGTGATAAGTAAGTTTTATTATATTATGCTAATAACTTTTGAAATGCCATATTGTTGGCTAAACACAAACAAGTTATGGATTCCAGGGAAGTTGCTTTAGATGATGATGAGACTGGAGCTACGGTTGGTAATTCTAAGCAGTTTACGAGTTTTGAGGATATTTTTAATGTATATATATACATGTAATATTAACTTATTATTATGATTTAAAATATGGTTTCTTATATATAATCATTCTTATAAATATAGTCTGTTGATGATGGGCTATTTGATTCAAAGGTTGCGCGTCTGGTTGATGAGTCAGATGTTAAAAAATGTTGTAAGTTTATATTTTCTTACGGATATATTTTATTGTATAATAAGTATAACAAGGTTTTTTAAAATTTTGTTGTAGCCTGAAAATCATTCTGTAAAAATAGCTAATGATGTTAACGATCCTCAACTTCAGTCTAAAGATTTTTCTGTTCATGACATTCCTGCCTCTTCAAGTGTTGTATCTAATGTAAGCGTTTATTAGTTTTATGCTGTCCATTTTATTATTGTCTCAATATATTGATATTCTTCTGTATGATTGAGTCTTAAACTTCAAAGCTGAGTTGAGAAGATAGTTTGTGTTGATAAAGAAAGTTACAAAATTTCAAGAATTCAGAGTTGTTATAGTCTAAATTAATTTACTTAGGTTGAAAAGATGCACAATCTTCGTGGCAAGACAATTGTATATGATAACCAAGCTATTGATAGACCGTGTAAAGTTCAAAAGGTTCATTTAGTATCATCCACTCCAGAGCCAGTCTTACACTTCACCACACATGCTGAAGACAAGCTTGTAAGTTTTTGCAGTCCTTACTTTGTTTCGTTATTTCAATAATTTCAGCTATATATCAATATTTTATAAAATTCATTATTCAATTTTCTGTTTTTTAGCATCTGCCATCAGATGTATCTTATGCGTTGGATCTGCATACTGATAATCCTAAGCCTGTCAAGATCCAAAATCTCAAATGTGAAGTCCAGGAACTGCTTACAACATCTCAAAAAACCAATACTGGATTCAACTACGCTATTGTTGGATGGTCTGCTTATCTGAGATCTTGCAATATTACTTTTGGTGATGAACTTTCGTTTGAATTTCACAAGTCTACTCAATTGCTGACGTTAACAAAAGTTGTGCATTTCGTGACAAAGATAAAGTCCTCTTAGTTTGTGTTGCGTTGATTGAAGATTTATAGACAACGTTTCATGTGATGATTGTTTGTGGTTGTACAATTGGTTCGTCGGTGGTACTAATTTTGCTTCATAGACATGTTCTAATGTAGTTATGTCTATAAATAGGTTTCATTGTCAATGGGTGGGTACTCCTTTTTTTTTTGGATAGGACAATGGAAATACTCATATGTATCTTATATATTAACTGATGATGCATGTTTATAGTTGTGTATTATCTATAATAGATAACAAGTTTTGGTACAATGTCTATACACGTATCTATACGTTCTATTAATATGTGTTATGCATGGTTTTCTAAGAAACCAACCGTATTTGCACACGGGTCTTACCGCTAGTAACTAATATAAAAGAACAACCGAAAAATAATGTAGGTTTGTCCCTTTCAAGCTACAATTTCTTTTCTTTTCTTTTATTTTTTATATTTTTGTCTTTTTTTTAACTGTAGGCCTTTTATTATTTAGGTTTATGCACTTTTATTTTATAAAAAACTTTATAAAATGTCATTTTAACCTCCTCGAGTTTTAAGTGCTTAATTTTGTATAAATCGTGTTGGTATAAATTTAAGTTGATACATTTCGACGTAATTTTTTTCCGTAAATGAGTCGGGTCAAATATTATATGTTTTTGTGCATATTTTTATGTATGTTTTCAGATGGTCTACGTTTTGACATAAACGTTGTTCGGAAATGATTCGGGTCAACTATAATGCGTTTTCATTACACGGTATAAATTTGAATTACTTTACGTTTCAACGCCGTCACAATGCGGTACCATCCTTAAACCTAAAAAAACACTATTTTATTAAGTTTCGAAGTAATTATTTAAGGAAATAAGTTGAGTCAAATATAAAACGTTTTCGTGCTTATTTGTGTACATTTTTAGTTGGTCTAGGTTCTGATGTAAATTTTGTTTGGAAACGAGTCAAATCATATACAATATGTTTGCATTAGACAGTAAAAATTTCGGCGTTACTTTACGTTTTGACGCCGCCGCAACGCACGTGGATATTTACTAGATTAAAAAACCGACTTCTAGGAATGTGTGTGTGTGTATATATATATATATATATATATGTAATAACATAGTGACCTATAACTATGGGTGACGCAGATCCTAGTGCTCGACTAACAGTGACCTACAACTATCGGAGCGGCGCCACTTCAACTTTGAGACCACTTATGATCCATAGTACACTATTACCACTAATGACATTACTTCTCAATGGCGAAACCTATGTAGAATGAGCCGTAGCACAGGCAACGGCTCAACCCCGTATTCGTGTTCGCAGTGTAATTTTTGTTTTGATTTTTATACATAGCATACCCAAAAACATATATGAGGATACCCCTAAGAGAAAATCATGAAACTTGATATTATTCATTAAGCCCAAAACCTGTTTAGTAACAAATCCCAAATAATTAGTTTTATGATAATTAAGCACAAATTATAATAACAAAAAAAACCCATATAATAGAATAAGTGATCTTACGCGTCTTATGGTTGAAATGAGAACACATAGTTCTTGTCCTTTGGTTTATCGGGTAGTGAAGCTAGCTTTGGTTTTACCGGTTGCAGCTGCAACCGTTAAAAGATGTTTTTCGAAATTGAAGATTATCAAGACGGATTTACGCAATCGAATGGGCCCGGAAGCTTTGAACAATGCCATGTTTGTGCGGTCGAAAAAGATTTTTTGCATAAAGTAAAAGACGGCAATGTCATGGAATGATTTCAAGCTATGAAAAAAGAAGAGACCAAATCTATTAGGTATTTGTTTACTTTATTTATTTATTGTCTTTTTTTAATTTTGTATGATTGCATAGTAAATTTTTTTTTGGATACCCTTGGTTTAATGAGCTAGTTCCGTCACTGTTACTTCTATCTTCGTAAGATCTCACACTTATTGTTTGTATATTGCTATATGACAAGAACAACATGATGCTAGCCTACGGGACCGTGAGGCAATGCGAAAGGAACACCAAATACATGGTGTGATGATGCAAACTGAGGTAATGTTGACCGAAAGGAGTTCTAGAAATTACTTTGAACAACCGTGGAAAAACTTGTTGCCCCGACAATAGTCAAGACTGCCACCATCACTCTCCTACTTTGAAGATAGAAAAAACAATATTTATTGTAATAAGATTGTCTTTTTGGTATATAATATATTTTTTATTATATGGAACGGATTCATTTATGTTTATTTAACACATAGAATTATTTATTTGTTAGTCCTTTTAACAAATAAAGATATAGGGATAGATCAAATAAAAAAATAATTTTGTTTAAGTAAGATAAGAAGTGATTTTAACCTTTTTTTTTTTTTTTTTTATATCAATGGCTAAGATGAAAATATAGAAAAAAAGATGAGTGCAAAGACAATTTTGAAAAACCCTATTTGTTGACTTTCTCATTCCACATGCCAAATAAATGTATAGTGGAGAGTTTAAATGAGAAGAAATTCTTTATAAGAAGAAAAAAGAAGAAATTTCAACCAATAGAAATGCTTCATTAGACTTTATTTAATATTTGTATTTAATGTAGCTATAAGGGTATATTGGTAAACTTACATACATCATTAATTGGTAGTTTCATCTTTAATAACTAATTATATTAAATTTGTAACTTATTTTTAAGATATATATTTTTCTCAAAAAATAAAAATAAAAATTCATTTATAGTGTAGGATAAATACGAGGCGTGTAGGATAAATTACGAGTTGTGTAGGATAAATTTCAATATGTGTAGGATAAATTTCGAAATGTGTAGGATAACTTTTGATGTGTGTAGGCAAATTTTTTTAGTGTGGAGGATGATAGTCTTAATGACTAATTAATTAGTCAAACATAATAATAAATGAGATGAGAAAAAACTATTTAGTGTTTTACCATTGTACCATTTTGTTCTTTTTATTCTTAATAAAATTTTCTTCTCAAATGAACCTTCCCCTAAATGTATATTCCCCTATCTTTTATATATCCATAACTTTTTTATGTGACATTATTTCTTTTTTTAAATTATACCATTAAATGAACATATTTTTATCTTTAATTTGAATACTCCATGGCTATATAAAATATGATAAAAAAAACTCAGAAATTTGTGTTGTATTCTATAATCTACAACATTTTTGTGCTAAGTTTTTTGTAATATATTTTTTGTGTTGAATTTTTTGTGCTAGACTTTTTGTGTTATATTTTTTGTACTAGATTTTTTGTGTTATATGTTTGAGAAAACAAAAGGGTAAGAATTTGTGTTTTAGGTAGGGGTGTTCATCGAATCGAATAACGAATTTTTGAATTATTTGAATCGAATTTTTCGAATTTTTATTATTTTACATGAATTCGTATTCGATTAGTATTTGAAACTTGAATTCGAATTGAATTCGAACCGAATTCGAATAAATTCAATTTAATTTAAATTTACCCTAAACAATATTTTTTTACTGTTATTTTTTAAAAGTACTATAAAATTAATTAACTATCAATATGCCAAAACACCAAAAAATCGAAGGTATGTTGGTTACTGGTAGCGATTTAAGTTAGGTAAAAATTTAGAAATAAGTAGTATAAGCTATTTGTCAATAGGTTTGGTAATGTTATAAATAATAAACTTATCACTTATGGAGGTAGTTCATACTTTACCCAAATTTAGAAGTTATATGTGTATGTATACATGTTTGTGTGTGTAAATACATATATTAAACAAATATATATAAATTGAATTCGAATTTCGAATCGAATCGAATTGAAAATCATAAATTCGTATTCGATTCTAATTCGATTACTGGACTCGAATACGAATCTACTCGATTCGAACCTTTTTAATCGAATTTGAATCAAGTCGAATTTCGAATTTTTCGAATCCGAATCGAATTCTGAACACCCCTAGTTTTAGGACCAAAATACAATTTCTTCCTACTTATAATGAATGTCAGATGTCATCTTTATATTATTTCTTTGGCTAGTTAGGCAAAACTCACTTTTTAGTGGATCTTCTCCCCTAAAGATAAATATCAATAATGGAAAACGGCAACAAAACAGAACTATGTCGGTACAACGCCGTCAGTAATTCTTCCGTGAACAATCATTTGCCGATATTGACATGCGATCTGCTTTTAAATTTCATTGACGATATCTTAGTAATATCCTTTGATAAATTGTCGGGTAACTTATTTACCCAAACCATGTTTTACGACGGAGTATCACTGACGAATTACCGTCAACACCCCTTTTCACCGAGGGATACAGATTCCTGTTTTGCCAAAAACCCTCTATTTTGTGGTGACTAGATACAAATATTTTGATTTAGAATTATTGCGAATATAAACATCAACTAGACCAACAACATATAACTTTATAGACTTATTTAGTGTGTTAAGATTCATATTTCACTATCATCCTCTCCCTATACTAAAACATCAATCTACAAGATCAAGCTATTTAGGTGGACACTAGCTACTTACCAATTGTTTCTGTATCTCACTCTTTACATATAATCCATATTGAATTCGTGATATCATATTTCATAACATATTTTGTACAAACAAGCCAGAATCATAGAAAAACACCAATGAAGTTACCCTGTAGATGCTTTATGAGTATTGGTTAGATATTTTCTTAAGAATCACAATACGAATATTGCCGCCGACAAGATAGTCCATCTGACTCCATAAAGAAAAGTAATACTCCATTTAAGTTTGAATCTTTTTTGTTAGAAGAAGTCAAAATGAAAACAGAAATATGTTGACACAAAGCAAAAGAAAATGAGGATGAAGAAAGGAATAATCTCTTTCCTAAACATTCCATCTAGTGTTTACATGTTGACTGTTTCTCAATGGCCCAAACCCCATATGTGTAAACTAGAAATATAGCACTAACCCCTTCACCCCACCCCACCCCACCCCCACTCCCCAACAAACACATTCACAAACACTTGTACGGACACATGCACTACAAAGCAAAAGAAAATGAGGATGAAGAAAGGAATAATCTCTTTCCTAAACATTCCATCTAGTGTTTACATGTTGACTGTTTCTCAATGGCCCAAACCCCATATGTGTAAACTAGAAATATAGCACTAACCCCTTCACCCCACCCCACCCCACCCCCACTCCCCAACAAACACATTCACAAACACTTGTACGGACACATGCACTACAAATACAAACCCCCACTAACTAATAAGGGAAACAAGTTCATGTTCGTAGTGGTATAGTAGTAGAAGTAGAACAGGAAAAGTTGTACAAACTTTGGAAAAATCAAGAATTATGGACGGATCTGAAAGAGGGTTAGCCAACTTTGATATTCAAGTTTCTTCCTTTTCAAACCCTATCCATGATCATATGGGCTTTTCACATTATCAAGATCACAACCACCATTCCCATGATCATCATCAGGGCCAGTTTTTGAGGTTTCTACCTCAACCTCTTTCTCTTCCACACTTATCTCAACCGCCTCTCCACACCTCCACCTCCTCCTCCTCAGCCGCAGCTGCCGGTTTCACCGCCGAAACATCCACCGTTCATAGAGATTCTTGGCAAAAAGAACAGGTAGATCATGTCCCATCATCATCATCATCATCATCATCATCATCATCATATCATGATCCCCTTATTGTAATCAATAATATTCTTCAAAAAATCTGTTTATTTCTCTCTTTCTAATCCTTTTTGCATGTTCTTGGTATCTATATATTGTGAACCATATATATATATATATATATGCACAAAGATTAACTCATCTTGAATTTATATGTATAGGTCGGAAGCATGGATCCAAAAGCTGGTAGTGAAGAAAAATGCACGGATGATCACAATTCATGGTTTTGATCTTACTCACTCTTGTTTACTTTTCTTGATTTCTAATTCTTGGTTTTGTTATTATATAATTAGGGTTTAACCTCAACAAGAAAAGGTTTTCAAGAAACTGCAGTTTTGTTTACTTATTCCATCCCACTTTAGGGTTCATATGCAAGATCATCAATTACAAAAAAAAAAAAAAAAAAAAAAAAGCTAAGAACTTTGTTAAATTTTACAACAGTAGGTGTGAGTATTTTCTAATATACATCATTATAAACACCTAGAGTTTGTGAGTTTGGATCAATATTCAGATACTACTCCGTGAACTACCAGAAGTAGACAAATTACAAAAGTTTTAGTTTCTTGGTGGATTCCAGTAGGCATTCCTGTAAGAACATCATTAGAAGTTTTTGTTTTTAACTATACTTTGTGTTTATGTGTGTGAGAGAGAAAGAGAGATGATGGTAGAGAGAGAAGCTTCTGTTTGTGCTTCCCCAGTCAGATTCTAACAAGATCTAGCTATATATATTTTGGAAGAGATTTCTACATAAAGTAAACTTTAAAGCATCTCTCAATCTCATTGTTATTGTCAGTATGTGATATGGGGAAGAACAGGAATCTTGAGACCTAATGATCACATAAATCCATTTGTATATTCATGAATCGTGCCCACCAAACTATCCAATATAGAGTTCCTATCTATCAATGCACACACACCAATAATGTTAAAAACTTTTTTACTGTTAATCATAATGGAAGGTGGAGGAGCTCATCAAACCCTGAAAAGGGTAGGATGAAAATGAGAAGGAAGCTGAGAGAACCAAGATTCTGCTTTCAAACAAGGAGTGATGTTGATGTTCTTGATGATGGTTACAAATGGAGGAAATATGGTCAGAAAGTTGTCAAAAATAGCCTTCATCCCAGGTACCAACTTCATTACTTTTGTAGTTCTTTTAGCTTCCAGTAAGATTGATTCTCTAAAATTTTTGTGTTCTTTCACTTAATATTATTTAAAATCTAAGTTTTTATATATATACGTTACGAATTTACATCGAGATAGTTGGTAAATTAGTTTGTTATTAAGGATAACCATTTTGATAATTAATCAATCAACTAGTTGACCCATAATAATTTATACTGATTATGTGACCAATAGACTCTTAAAAGGATAAATAATGGTAACTCTATCTAACCCAAGCCATTATGTATCGTTTCAAAACAATTTACAATATTATGATTGAGATAAAAATCAGTTAATCGTTCTATGCCGTCAGACAAACTTACTTTTTATCAACCAATGGCTTTTAGTTTAATAATTAAATTCGAGTTATTTAAAATTAAAATAGCATGATGAGTTAGAAGCTTTTATTGATAATTTGATTGATAAAGTATCAACATGGTTTTCATTATTAATTATGTATAAGTCACTAGAAATCCACAAAATTGCACTCGAATGTTGTTATGAGTTATCATAAATACTGAGTTAAAAAATTGTCGTGGCAAAGGTAACATCCTAGGATGGGATTTTCCAGACATTTCAACATCGTAACAGCACAAACTGATGATTCAAAAGTAACTATAAGAAGAAATCAGTTAGATATAAACTGGAAAGCAAGGTTATACTTGTCCTTTTACATCTATGAAACAAACAAACGTACAGAGACCAAAGTGCTACCTAATTAATGATCGCATCATTTCAAGGCCAAGGTTCAGGTTCTTTCATTATTAACTGTTTGATAGTACAACAGTAAAAGGAACATAAAAAACAAACCGACATACTGAAATATATCAGCCATTACCATATGTAATCATAAGCTAAGGGCCTAGGAGCGTTCCTTTTATAATAATCGGGTTAATGTTCCTATCCTTGAGTGTGCTTGTATGTGTATGACCTTGTTTCCATCAAATTATAAGCTGGTTAAGTAATGTGGATAAGCATTTTCTCTACATTAATTTGTTTATCAATTACCGTTAGGCGTTAGCTAACCCCTCAAATATGTATGGATATACTTATATCATCATCCATCAAAGCTTCTATGGGTTAGGTTAAACATTGCATACTGTGTTTTAAATTTTTAGTTACAAGTTGTCTTTTTATTGCTTTGTTTATTATAAATAACGGCTCATATTACTTTCATGTAGCGAGTAATCTTTCTAATTTCAGTATTATAATTACAAGTTATTTTAAGTTTAATTAAACAATAGTTTCCACCTTCTCCCGACTTGGTCGTCCTTCATCCTTCTTGTTTCATCATTCGTCCTCTATCCTTCTAGCTTCATCCGGTTACCTTCTCCAGCAAAAGGTACCTTTTACAAAGGGTCAAAACAAGGGATCCAACAACCATCAATTAGTTATATGTTCCGTTCGCCATTGGCCACACGTTGATTGGCTTAATAATTACTAGCAATTTGTAGAATGAGTGTACTTTGACAACACAAAACTGCTTGAGAGCACAACTTGACCAAGCGTATTCAGTGAAACTAAAACAACCCAAATTGTGTTGAGCCTTAAGGATGATGGGTTTTACCTTGTTGCAAATAGGAGTAATATGCACACACATATATATCATTCATTTCTCTAGGCTTTATGTTTAACTTTATATTGACGACTGTCGAAATGGGCGCAACACCAACCTTTGATTGCGTACTTTGCACTTTGTTGTGTTAAGTCACACAATATGGTGTAGCCTTATCTGATAAAAAAACACATGGAATGTCAAGTAGCTCGAATGAGTAAACATGTTGGGCTTGTGCCTCCTTATATTGTCACACTTGATTGCAGCAATAGGACGCGAACCAAAAAACTTGTTCGATTCATTCTCGTGGTTGGGCTGAAGTGTTGCACATGTTTAAATTGAACCACCCAACTCTTCAAAAGGTGACACAAATTTATTTGGTGTGTTTGATTGGGCGCGGACCATCTTGGTGGTGTTTCTAGAAGATGTCATTACCCTTTAGCGACTATTTGAACGCCCACTAGTTACCTTTGTGCACTTTCGGCCAAACTGGCGGTTGAAACACTCCTGAAATTCTGTTCTTTCTTATACCACTTTACTTGTAATCATGTTCATATGATCTTTAGTTTACAAAGATTGCCGAACACGGTTGATATATAATTGTCCTTCCAAAAAATAACACCATTCATATCTTAAACCTAAGGTGACACAAACAACAAATCACTCCACAAAACAAATGAAGTTGAATTAAGCTATATGTGCCTTCTTATGTGGATTTGAGAACTAATAAAGATGGAATGAGAGTAGGAATAGTAATCAAGTACATTTTGGTGTTTTAATTAGTTTTCAATTTCTGGCGCTGATAGTTAGTCTGCTAGAGTTTGCCGGCTCAAACCTCGTAATGTCCCTTTACATAAGGTTAGGTGCTTTAATTGGAATCACTTTTTTTAGATACTCATTAAACCTTGATTTCTTTGCATAGTCCAAACCGAATAATATTAGCTGATTAAAACTTATAAATGCGGCAATTCCAAGATTTCTTCAGTTGTAAAAATCTAATGATATGCCTTTATATGTTGGTATAAATTAAAAGCAAAAAGGTCACTTTTTGGGTCATGAAAAAGGTTCTTCATCTAACCCTCTTTTGCTTCAATAACAATATCATGATTACATCTTTATTCACTTCCTTTACAAGTTAAAGGTTGTTCTTTTTCTTGTTTGCTACAGAAAGTGACTTTAATGTTCTTGTATACAAGGATGATGAGTGTTTTTGATATTTTGTATCCAAACATTATTACCGTTGGAAAACCCCAACAAGTGAATATATCAGCTTAAAAAACACAAACATTAATAAAAGTTACATATGATATTAACTTTTTAGAAAAAAAACTTTATAATATACAACACACACATATTGGAATGTGGGAACAAAATATCTAGGCTTTCCACACAACTGTACAAAGGAGAGGTATCACCAATGGCCTATTCCATCAGAAATCTGTCGGTAAAGACGATTACCAAAGCATATCTGTCGGTAAACAGCCATAAAAAGTGGTCTTGAGTAATCTCATTTGCGACAATCAGTGACGGACTACACCAAGGCATCACATACGAACAACTATATACTAACGGATCACTGACAAGTTTTATAAGGTTGTCTAAAGTGATGTTTCCTATGGATAAGTCTGAGAGGGAATCCAATCCTAAATCTTCATCTAAAAAAACAGTGACAAATTACCGATAGATTGACTTTCGGCACACTGTTCCTAACAAAATTTACTAAAATGCACATATCCCTCCAAACCTATCCGTCGGTAAATGTCAATTTAACGACGTCAAAAGATATCGTTGGTAATCTCTCGATAATTACTAAGTGGGTTATTTAATTAACATTTACATTTTTTAGGGTTTGATCAAGGTTCATCGGTATTCATCGATTGGAAGCTAGCATCGGTCGGTAAAAAATCATCAGTGATACTCCTTTGTTTAGAAGTTTCGTATCCACTTATAGGGTTTTTGCGTAAATAAACTCGTTGGTCCGTTTGGTACAAAATTGCAAATATCCAGTAGTTACAGATACATAAAAGAAATCATTTACTGGTTCCAAGAGATCTAAGAAGTCTATAAAAACAAGATTTAAACTAAGAAAATTATGTATGTGTATGTGACATATACAAGAAAACTATGTATGTGTCTGTGTCAGTCTGTGTGTGTATATATATTAATTATTGGTGTGTATTTTATTCTTGATTCTTTTTGTTCCATTTGTTATGAACTAGCAGGAGCTACTATCGCTGTACACACAGTAATTGCCGTGTGAAGAAGAGGGTAGAGAGATTATCCGAGGACTGTAGAATGGTAATCACAACATATGAAGGTCGACACAATCACTCTCCTTGTGATGACTCAAATTCATCAGAACATGAATGTTTTACTTCATTTTAATACATAAGCTCAACTTTGTGTTCCACTCAAGACATCGATCGATGAAGTACTCCGTGTTTATGTACAACTTACTTATGATCAATCTCCATCTTCTTTGGTTTAAAGATTGTGTATTTATTTGTGTAGTAGCTTATTTGGATCGGTTGATCGTCTTGCAGGAGTTCATATTCTATAAGTTTAAGACCATTACCATCTTTGTAAATTGTAATCTTACGTCTCTAGCAGCCTGCTAGCTAGTGTGTCTCGTTTGATGAATTATGTCGTTCAAAACAAATTTTGTACAAGGGTTATCAAGTAACTTGTTTTTGTTATTGAAGCAAACTATTTTTCTTAGAGAGAATACAACAAAAAAAATATACGTATATTGCTATAAAAAAATCACAAAACCAATATCATGTAATTGAAACCTTCCACTTAAGAGCAATGTCAGACAAGTGCGATAACTGTTTCTGTATGATCATTAGAGTTCAAAGAAAAACACGTTATTTCGTTATCAAGTTATGATTTATTGATGACAAAAGAAAACGGAAAACTAAAGGGTGAGGGTATTGGTACATCCCCCAAAAGTAATGACACCCCCCCCCCCCAGCAGCCCCGTATAAGGCAATGAGGGTTGTATAGGGGTTGAGTGCATTAATTAGGTCAGAAAAAGTAAAGTTATACGAGCCTCATTGCCCTATGAGCGCTGTATTAGAAAGGTGGTAGTTGGAGCATTAAACCCTATACGCCTCTCATTGCTTTATACACGGCTCATTGGTACTATAATATCTGAATTTAAGGTATATTGCTGACATGACAGCGGAGTTCAGACTGAAAAGGCTGAAAAGGTGATCCACATATACGCGCTCATGGCCCTATACGCTGCATATTGTTTCGAATTTTTTCCTTTTACCCCAAGCTTACGGGATTTATGTAATACAAATGTTCAAAAATCCCAAAAAAGTGATGAAAATGATAAAAATTTTCAAATAAACGGTCTGGTTAAATTAGATTCGAATCACGATGTCAAATTGTGACTTTGGATATTTTTTTGGTGAAATTTCGAATGAGTCATATGTCTCCGAAAGCGTTTGGTTACCCGGCGTTGATCGAGGTGAGGAGGAGGTGGTTTCCGTGCGTCCGCAACACGCCGGAACTTACCATTCGCATCAGGATGGGAGTGTGCGGTCCGTGATGCCTGATTTGAACCAGGTAAAAAATTCATATTGTCGTTTTTGTTATTTTAGTATAACCATTAAGTTGTTTCAGGTCGTAGAGGAGGCGGGACCATCTTACGTGGCTCAAAGCTATCCGCAACAGGAAAAACATGCATACGGGACTTACCATTCCCATCAGGAAAAACAACGCAAGAAAAAGTCCGAGGAAGGTGCTTTTGACATCGAGGAAGACGAGAACGAAATCGAGAAAGGTGTTACACACTTCGAGGAAAGTGATCAAGACGAGGAAGATGGTGGTGGCTGGGACGATGGTGGTGGCTGGGACGATGGTGGTGGCGGGGACGATGGTGGTGAAAAGGACGATGGTGCTAATGACCCGAAAAAACAAGGAAATGTATAACATTACCGTCACTTACGTGTTATTCGTTATGTATAATGTTTATTAAATTTTAGACAATTTTGATTTTGTATACGTGTTATTCGTTATGTATAGGTTTATTAGAAGGGTGCCTATTAGAATTTAGACAAAGTTGATTTTATTTACGTGTTATTCGTTATGTATAAGGTTATGTATAGGTTTATTAGAAGGGTGCCTATTAGAATTTAGACAAAGTTGATTTTGTTTACGTGTTATTCGTCATGTATAAGGTTTATTAGATTTTAAACAAATATAGTTTTAAACATAGTTTTAAATTACCGTTGTTTCAGGTATTTGCGACACTTCACGAGTTAAAGAATTGGGCTTACAAAACAGAAATTGCGAAAGGTTACGTCATTGTGACCCAACGAACGGTAACAAAAGGTGAAGATTCGTCAGCAAGGACAGTGAAGATATGGTTGCAATGCGACCGTGGAGGCACATGCAAAAGTAAAGCAACAGTTCGGCGTTCTGGTAGCAAGAAGATTGGGTGTCCTTTTAAAATGATAGGGAAACTAGACGCAAGTAGTGGCAATTGGAGCTTAGTGGTGAAGCAAAAGGATCATAACCATGAGCCTGCGGTATTTCTCGAGGGTCACGCGTTTGCAAGAAGGTTGACCCCAGACGAAGAATCATTGGTAGAGAGACTTTATATTCAAAACATGGAGCCTACGAACATACATTTAACCATAAGAAAACAAAACCCACAGAGCGTGTGCATTCTACGAGACATACAAAACGTGATAAAAAAGATTAAAGTCAAAATGTACGGTGATCGGACTCCAATGCAGATATTGGAGCAAATGTTGCATGAAGGAAGGTATGTTTACCACACCCGGGTGAATCCCGAAACAAATGCGGTCGAGGAGGTTTTTTTTGTTCATCGGTACTCGTACGATATGTGGCGTGCTTTCCCACATGTGTTGATGATTGATACCACTTACAAAACGAATGAGTATAGACTTCCGTTTGTTCAAATTGTGGGTGTGACATTGACACACAAGTCGTTTTGTGTCGCTCATGCTTTTATCTCTAAAGAAAAACAGGATAACTTCTTGTGGGTCCAACAGAATATCAAAGGATTGTTGGAAGAGGGTATGGAACCGCGCGTGATAGTAACAGATTGCGATAAAGCTTTGATGAATGCTTGCGATAAACTATTCCCAAAAGCATCCAAATTGCTATGTCGGTGGCACATCTCACAAAATATTCTAAAACACACCAAGGCAAAATTTGCAACGGCTGAAGAATGAAAAATATTCAAGCTTTCTTGGTCTCGATTGTGTAATTCTCCCACTGAGACGCTATACAATTATAACTTTGAGCGGCTATTTACGCGACTGGCTGACGACCATAGATCAGGTACGTATTATATTACAAACTATAGGGGCCTATTTTGACATTTTATGAAACTATAAGTTGAGGGACTTGTTTGTCATTGTTTGAAACTTGCTTAAAAAATGGTTAAAACAAAGTCCAGGGACTAAACTGTCATTTATTGAAAGTTATAGTCTAGGGGTTATTTTGACATTATTTAAAAGTACAAAGTATTGGGCATAAAATGTAATTATTGAAATCTAAAGTATAAGGGTTGAAATAGCCTTGTTTGAAACTTATTTTAACTCTAAAATCTTAACCAAGTTAAATGTTGAATAAGAAATCCTTAAAAAAAATTAACTTAGTTAACTATGTTAATTAGAATAACAAAAATGGTTAAAACCAAGTCCAGGGACTAAACTGTCATTTATTGAAAGTTATAGTCTAGGGGTTATTTTGACATTATTTAAAAGTACAAAGTATTTGGGCATAAAATGTAATTATTGAAATCTATAGTATAAGGGTTGAAATAGCCTTGTTTGAAACTTATTTTAACTCTAAAATCTTAACCAAGTTAAATGTTGAATAAGAAATCCTTTAAAAAAATTAACTTAGTTAACTATGTTAGTTAGAATAACAAAAAAGGGGGGTTTCTTGTATAACCCGCCCCTTAGCAAGGATCGAACCCGGACCACTCGTGTAAAAGCACCCCTTCTTTACCAGTTTATCCTCCTGTCCAGGAGCTGATATATACCCTAACATTAGTTGTTTTATACTTTAAAAAAGAAGTTAACTTAGTTAACTATGTTAGTTAGAATAACAAAAAAGGGGGGTTTCTTGTATAACCCGCCCCTTAGCAAGGATCGAACCCGGACGACTCGTGTAAAAGCACCCCTTCTTTACCAGTTTATCCTCCTGTCCAGGAGCTGATATATACCCTAACATTAGTTGTTTTATACTTTAAAAAAGAAGTTAACTTAGTTAACTACGTTAATTAGAATAACAAAAAAGGGGGGGGGGGGGGTTTCTTGTATAACCCTCCCCTTACCAAGGATCGAACCCGGACAACTCGTGTAAAAACACCCCTTCTTTACCAGTTTATCCTCCTGTACAGGAGCTGATAGTTATCCTAACATTAGTTATTTTATACACTTCTTAAAATCCAACCGGGCACACACTTTTTATTTTATTTTGTACGTTTTTTTATCACTTTTATAAAAACTAACATTTTTATAAACTCATATACATCAAACCTGATTTACTAAAAATATAAACTATAATTATTTCCGGTTTTATCTAATTATTATGAATTAAGTTAGTTTTAATCTTATTAAATTCAATAAAAATAGTAAACTAATTTTATAAAACCTGAAAATTTTTATATAATTATTTTAACATCAGAATGATGTTCGAAAATATAAAATTGACATTTTTCCCAAAATTCGATTTTTAACCAATTTAATCCAATAATTACATAGTTGTATTTGTTTAATTAATTATTTAAAAATAGTTAATTTATCAGAAAATTTTTGTTTCAGCCTTTGGTCGGGGTGTTACAATACAAACATTACAAATCTTTATATTCTGTTTTTTTTTTCAGGAGTTTTGGACTATTTGTATACTGTCTGGCTACTACCCTATAAAGAAAAGTTTGTTTCAGCCTGGACTAACACAAGCCCTAACTTTGGTCAACATACAACCAACAGAGTTGAAAGCCAACAGACTAAGTTTAAGAGATACCTTAAGGGGCCAAACAGCTCGCTCCATAGACTTGTGTGGCTTGTTGACAAAGTTGTAGAGTCACAACGCATACAAATAAACCTCACTTTTCAGGATAGCCGGTCTTTGAAAATGGGGGACCACATGATATCATTCTTTGATAACCTACGTGGTAATGTTTCCCTGAAAGCACTAGATTTGTTGCTTGTGGAGAAGAAAAAGATACGTACGTTGCTCGCAGCAGGGGGGACTTGTGGTCATGTGCTTTTTACGAGTTGTGGGTTGCCATGTGCTTGTCGGATGGAGTGGTGGGAAAATACAAGTAATAAAAACAGGCTTCAACCACTTATTCTACTTCATATGAATACCCACCCCCCGCCCTCATTTCTAACTATTGTTTTTAAAATACAGATTGCAAAATTCCTCTTGCCGCCGTAGACAAATTCTGGACAAAACTAGATTTCAATGCTGAAGAACTTAAGGAAGACGATAATAATCTTCGGGAGGAAATGGACAGAGTCATGCAACAACTGAAGGCGCAACCACCGATAGTGTTAAAAAGTATGTTGTCGAAGATAAAGGAGGTGGTGAATCCAAGTATGACTGACCATCAACCGCCTGAGGTACAACAAGATACTCGGGGCCGCCCAACCTCTAAAGCACAACAAAAAAAGAAGGAGGAGGTTGCGAGACGTAAAGATACCCGGTCCGAAGCAAAAGGCAAAAGCCAAAAGAAGGACGAGGATGCTCAAAAGCCAGCAGTGCAACGCAGTCGTTCAAAGAAAAATAAGGCTAAAAAGACAGTTGAGATTATAGATGAAGATTTTCCACTGTTGGTGGGGGATAGGTACGTCAACAATCATTGACCTATATAATATCCTACGTACTTCCATACATACATTTTCCCTGATAAAGATTTTCCACAATATATTTTACAATTACAGGTACAAAAACATGATCGATCGTTTTAAGGACTGGCTTCCATCTATGTATCGAAGATACATAACACATATGGAAGATGCCCAGCCTGACGGTAACTGTGGGTTTCGATCGGTGGCTATGGGTTTGGGGTTGGACCAGAATGCTTGGATGTGGGTCCGCCAAGAGCTACTAGATGAGATGTTCATTAACAAAGCCCGGTGGTTGCCTCTTCTTGACTCTTTTGATCCAGGATTTTACACTACAGTATATCGATCAATAAACTGGTTGCACGTGGAACCTGCACCAATGGCATGCTGGATGTTCTTGCCATACGCCGGATTGTTGGTGGCTCAAAAATTTGGTGTGGTTGTTCAACATTTAAGCAATGGTGTTTGTCAAACATACTTTCCCATGTTTGATGGTCCGGCGGAGGGCCATTCTGTTCTTTCGATTGCCTATGTGGAAGATGGCCATTTCATCATGGTTAAGTTAACGGATGATGGTCCGATGCCTCCACCGAATGGACTATGGAATATGTATCGAAGTACTGAAGCTATGGAGTGGGAGACAATGTACATGTCTCGTCTTTCAGAGGGTAAGAAGTTACTTCGTAGTAATAGAAGTGTACGAAGAGACTTTATTAACTTGTTGTAGGTTCTCGTTGTAACACGTATGGAGTGGGAGACAATGTACATGTCTCGTCTTTCAGAGGGTAAGAAGTTACTTCGTAGTAATAGAAGTGTACGAAGAGACTTTATTAACTTGTTGTAGGTTCTCGTTGTAACACGTAAAACTGTTTAATCGTATTATTTTTTTTATTTTACATTCTATTATCTTTTGAATATAGTGTAAGCAACATTTATTTTATAAAAAAATGTTAATTACATTGTTTTATAATGTAAAAACACTTATTTACATCACTATTTTTATTAAAAGAAAGGCATCATATGCAGCATATTGGGCAATGAGAGGTGTATACCAGCCTCTATATGCCGCTCATAGCACAATAAGCGGCTGCTGGTAAGCAATCTATAAGCCACGTATTGGCCAATGAGGAGTGTATACCAACACAAACAACATTTCAGCTCACTAAAGAGGGAAAACTAGATCAAAATCAATTCAAACACACACACACCAAAAACACACACAACTCTCTCCCGTATACCATTTCTATCCCGTATCGAACCATACGGTGCGAATTTCCACAAGAGGTTAGTAACATCTTCATCTTTCCTTTTTGTTATTGTTTTTTTACGGTTTTTTTTTGTTTATTCTGAAATATTTTGGTTGTGGTGTTTGGCGGTAGAGGTGTTTGACGGTGGTGGTTGTTAGAGTGGTTTAGGTTAGGACGGTGGTGGTTGTTAGAGTGGTTGAGGTTAGGACGGTGGTGGTTGTATCTATGGGTTAGGGTTTGACGGTGGTTGTGGGTGGGCTGTGGTGGTTGTGGGTTGGCTGTGGTGTTTGTGGGTTGTCGTAATTTTATTAATATTCTGACAAAATATTAACTTTTAATTGTTGCAGATATGTCGTCAGATGAGGAACAACAGGCACCAAATGGTGGTCCGGTATTCAATCCGATGGCCGGGGGTAATTGTGAGCAGTACGATTTTTTAGACTTCCCCCAGCGCAGTATGGAATACAGACGTTTAGCCAAGTTCCGGGGTATGAGAGTGAGGCAGCAGAGGGCGTTGTATTGGGACGCGTTACGGGAGTGTGACGAGGAGCAGAGGGCCCGGGGTATAATCGGGGAAAATAACCCGTGGGATCGTATGTTTTTTTATGCGGCTGGGCCTTCTTATAGGCCTATGGTGGTGGAGTTCCTCTCCACGTTTATCTATCGACCACGGCCTGCTGAGCAGCCTAACTCAGATATGGACGATCCGATGGTGGAACCACCCCCTGCCGAGGTAACTTTCTGTTTATTCGGGGAGCGACAGAATATGTCGCTGCGTCAGTTTGCTTTGGCCACCGGATTCTACACTGATGAGGAGTTGGTTCAGGATATTTATACCACCGCGATCACATCTATGCCTGATGATCAGTTGCTTGCTTGGTGGCCCACCCTCTGTGATGTACCCTTCGGTCATAAGGCCCGTGTCTCGTTGATTACTGACCCACTCGTTCGCTACATACACCGTTGCATTGCCACGTCGATATCTGGGCGTGGCAAAAGCAACGAGTGGGTCACGAAAAACGACCTGTTCTATCTTTACTGTTTATTCACGGGGACGCCGTGCGCCCTCCATCGCTGCCTGGCGGAGTATTTCGCCTCATTTTCCCGACGTCAGAAGCGTGGCGGATTGCACGGAGGGGCGTTCATCACGCGTATTGCCCAGCATTGCGGTCGGTATTTTCCATTCATCGGTGAGTTGCCACCGCCTGCCCCTTTCGAGTATTTGGGTATTAGGACGATGAGAGGGATGAACTTGGCGGTGAACTTTCCGGGCATTGGTTATCGGTTTGTCGGTGAGAACGATCAGATTTTCGTAGCCCAGCCGTTAGTACATCAACATCTGCTGGACGCTGCGGAGGTGGATATGCCTCATGTTGTTGATGAGCCTATTGGAGAGGGTGACGTCAAGCCTGAGGTTGAGCAGGGGCATCCGCAGGAGCCGCCACAGCATCCTCGGCGCGTCTATCATGCGGTGAGGTTGCCTCAGTCCACTCAGCGTCTCCTCGAGAGGCTTGTGGCGGGTCAGACGGCTGTGATGGGGAGGTTGGCGCTGCAGGATCGGCGGATGGACCGGATGGAGGATATGATGGAGTGGATGATGGCTAGCGAGGCTGATAGGCGTAGCGAGGCGGGGTTGCCGGTTCGAGACCCGCCACAACCACGAGTGTATCCGGGGTCCGGCTCGGAAGCCGGCCCGTCCGGCACGCAGGCAGGCCCTTCCGGCACGCAGGCAAGCCCGTCCGGCACGCAGGCAGGCCCGTCTGACACGCAGATGCAGTTGATACGTTATGAGGATAGTGGTTCTGATGACGGTGACGAGGAAATGGCTTAGGAGTAGTATTTATCTGTTTCCTTTGGTTGTATTTTGGGTTTAATGTGGTTGTACGAACAAATATTTATTCGTCTTTTGTTATTTATGTTTAGTTGTATGCCCGGTTGTTTTTGTATAAACCTTTAATCTTTTATCGCATGTATGGATGGTAACATGTTTAATATTTTATCAGCATCTATGTTGTATTTTGGGTTTAATGTGGTTGTACGAACAAATAGGTATTGGGATTCTTATAACGAAGGGGTATATTGGTCTTTTTTAAAGGTATTGGGATTCTTATAACGAAGGGGTATATTGGTCTTTTTTAAAAATGCTAAGCATGTGCAGAAGGGGTATAAACGGTTATAAGAATTTCAGGGACTGGATTTGAAAAATTAGAATTACAGTTAGTTTTTAATAACTGTGCAGGGACTGTTCTTGTGCAAAACAAACCTCAGGGACTGGATTTGAAAAATTATAATTACACAAATAAAAAAAGAGGGGTCCTTCTGTATCGGACCGGCCTCCCATAGGATTCGAACTCGTACACCTCGCATAGAACTCACAAGCCTTAACCAGTTTATCCTCCTGTACAGGAGCTGATAAATTGGTTATAGTATATCCTTTATACTTGATTTGAAAAATTAGAATTACACAAATAAAAAAGGGAGGGGTCCTTCTGTATCGGACCGGCCTCCCCCGGGTTTCGAACTCGCACACTTCGCCTAATACACACATGCCTTAACCAGTTTATCCTCCTGTACAGGAGCTGATAAATTGGTTATAGTATTTCATTTATACACTTCATACACTTTAAGGTGCTCATTGAACCATACGACTCTCATTGAACACAAACACTTTCCCACCTTCAATAAAGGGGTAAACTAGATCTAAATTTTGAAAACTCACACTAAAACACCAAGAACACACACACAAACGCTCTAGACCACACGATTTTCACAAGACAAACTCTGGACCACACGATGAAGGTTAGTTTATATTTCAAATTTTATTGCTTAATCTTCAAACTTTTTTTATTTTTTGGTTTTATTTCCGCCGTTTGTGGTGGTGTTGGGTTTGACGGTGGTGGGGGATTGGTGGTGGTGGTGGTTGTGGTGGTTGACGGCTGTGGTGGTGGTGGTGATTGACGGCTGTGGTGGTGGTGGTGGTGGTTGTGGTGATTGACGGCTGTGGTGGTGGTGGTGGTAGTGGTTATGGTTGTGGTGGTGGTAGTGGTGGTAGTGGTAGTGGTTATGGTTGTGGTGGTGGTGGTGGTTGTGGTAGTTGACGGCTGTGGTGGTGGTGGTGATTGACGGTGTGGTGGTGGTGGTGGTTGGTGGTTGTGGTGATTGACGGCTGTGGTGGTGGTGGTGATTGACGGCTGTGGTGGTGGTGGTGGTTGTGGTGGTTGTGGTGGTGGTGGTGGTGGTGGTTGTGGTGGTGGTGGTGGTTGTGGTGGTGGTGGTGATGGACGGCTGTGGTGACACGTTTGTCGGGTCTAGACTTATATCATCGTTATTTTTTTAAATGTGCATATGTTATTTTTATTATTATATTTATTATTTTTAACAATATATTTTCGGATGTCGGGTCTAATGGTATAATTGTATGTTTTATTAACAGGATATCGAAAGTCGGTGTTTTGACGGTGGTGGTAGCATAATTCTTATGGAGAAGTACATTGCGTTCATATTTCAGATTCAAACGCTTAATTGCGTTCGTATTCCAGATTCATGCACCAGAACGTCCACCAACGACAATGCTTCTTCACCCACAGTCTGTGACGGTGGAAGTAGATATTTACCGGTGACTGTGAGAGTGAACTGGAATGTTCTTCCACCTCCACCAACGACAATGCTTCTGCGTCAGCAACCTCGAGGGAGAACTCCTTCTGTATGCATTGGTTCTTCATGCTGTGGAACCGGTTACTGAGAATTCTTCTGCGACAACGAGGGAGCGCCAGATCAGGTCGGAGGTTTACCGTGGAACGCATCCTTAAACTTGATAGCAACAATATGGTGACCGAATAGAGATCTGAATAACCGACACAGTTTGCAAGGATTTGGGTTTAGTCGTTACATTTTGTATTAAAATGACATGTTTTGTGTATTAATATAAAACGATGTTTCGTGTATTTATTGCGTTATGGTTAATAAATGACAAGTGAAAAATAAGTAAAGACATAATAATAATTGATAAATAAAAAATTTGGCATTTTATAATACACAAAATTCATTTCATAAAATATCGTCTTGGGTCAAAAACCCTACCCGACCCCCGGCCCGACCCATTTGCCGGGACTAGATATAACATCGTTCTTTTTAATGTGCATATGTTTTATTATTATAAGTTGCATAAACTCTCAAGACATAACATTCCGCTAAATAACCAAAATATGAGAGTCATTACATTCGTTTACATAAGTTGCATAAACTTAAATACGGCTAACGACAAATACAAATACGGACAAAAAAAAACAAAATCCAACAGATTATCAAACAGGTGTCCCTATTAAGAACGATCCTTGAATTTTTATTTTCCATTTCTGCTACTTGCTCTTTGTACATTCGAACCTCCTCTTTCAAATACTTGACTTCGTTTTCAAGTAATGCTTTCGTATCCATCAAACCTCGGATGACTTGAACTGACCGAGGACACATGGGAGGGTCGATCCACGCAAAGAATTTGCACCGAGAACGCTGAAACCGAAGGCGAATTAATATAGGGTAGCCTTAATATATATCATTACCACTATACAAACCATAATGCATAAGTTACAACAACCATTGCATCAAGATGTTTTTAAAATACATACCAATTGCACGCAGGTGTAAAATTGACGCCCGGGATTGATATCCGTCCAAGATGTTTTTACCCCAGCTTGCCTTCCACATCTACACATAACCATTGTGAATGTGAAGATGGATATGGATTACACTTTCTCGTACGTAATAGTATTTGTTTAGAAAAAAAAGGACACAATACGCCGCTCATAGCACAATGAGGTCCGTATAACAAAAAGTTAGGTGGTGTATATGTCTCTCATTGACCTATACGGTCGTATAGGCTGACACCTTTTCAGAAAAATTAAATTCGTAAGCCCCTTATAGATCAATGAGGGCGGTATAGACTGACATACTTTTTCAAAAAGTAAATAATACGCGTCATATAGATCAATGAGGGCCGTATATGTTGTTTTTCCTTGACTTATTTACCAAGGACCTGCTCTTTGACGTATATACACCCAACTATATACCCAAAAAGGTCTTGGACCACACGAGACAACGTTGGACCACACAATGAAGATCCGGAAGTACACACACACGCACGGATTCTTTGTCTCTCGTATTGTTATCGCTCTCGTATCTCTTCATACGCTCGGAGTATTTAAGGTTAGTTCGTATTTCCGTATTTTTATGTTTAATTTTCAATTTTTATCTCTGATTTTTATGGGTGGTGGGCTGTGGTGTTTGTGGGTGGTTAGGTGGTGTTGTGTAGTCGGTGATAGGCTGTGGTGTTTGTGGGTGGTGGGCTGTGGTGTTGAGGCGGTGGGTTGTGGTGGTTGACGGTGGTGAGGTGGTTGGTTGTGGTAGGTTGTTGAGGTGGTTGAGGGTGGTAGGTTGTGGTGGTTGTTGAGGTGGTTGAGGGTGGTAGGTTGTGGTGGTGGTGGTGGTGTGTTGTGGTAGTTGGGATGGTGGTTTTGGTGGTGGTTAGGTTGGTTGACGGTGGTGAGGTGGTGGGTTGTGGTAGGTTGTTGAGGTGGTTGAGGGTGGTAGGTTGTGGTGGTTGAGGGTGGTTTTGGTGGTGGTTAGGTTGTGGGTGGAAGGTGGTGGGCGGTGGGCAGCCGACTGGTGGTGGTGGTCGGCTGTGGTGGTAGTGGGTTGTCGGCTATGGTGGTGGTGGGTGGTCGGCTGTGGTGGTGGTGGTGGTGTTGGTGGTGGTGTTGTTTGTTTATTATATTTTACAATATAATTTCTAATATCGAGTCTAACACTATAATTGTATGTTTTTTAACAGGATATCGAAAGTCGGTGTTTTGACGGTGGTGGAAACGTAATTCTTATGGAGAAGTGCACTGCGTTCATATTTCAGATTCAAACGAGTACCTGAGCTCATATTTCAGATTCATGCGTCGGGACGTCGGTCTATGGTGAGGTGCTTGGCGGTGGGGGATGCATCATCCAACATTAATTGCCAAGTCATCCGGAACTCCGACATTGTCAGATGTTACCGTGCAAATAGCACGGAACTCTCATATTGTCGATTCCTGGTGTAGTCTTGATAGCATCTACCGACGCGTGACAGTTCCGTCACCGGCATCTACCGACGCCCGGTAGTTCCGTGACCACCATATACCATCACGCGTCTGAACCTGCTTTTAAACCGGACGGAATCTACGAAGAAACTGTTCGATTTTACGGTTTGTTTGAGAGCCTGATTCAGATACACAACGGTCTCTTTGCTTCGTCCACTAGAACTATTTGTGTATGCATTCTTTTGGTAGTTAACAACCAAAAGAATGCATACACAAATAGTTCTAGTGGACGAAGCAAAGAGACCGTTGTGTATCTGAATCAGGTTCTCAAACAAACCGTGAAATCGAACAGTTTCTTCGTAGATTCCGTCCGGTTTAAAAGTCGGTTCAGACGCGCGATGAAATAACCGATTCTATTCCCAACTCACGACATTGCCTTGTATTTAAAATCTCAATTGATGAAGGGTTTGTCATAAGAACAGGTTCATCAAATCGAGAATCAACTTCTTCATCATATTTTTCATGCATTTCCATTAGCCACAGTTGTACGAAGAAACTGTTCGATTTCACGGTTTGTTTGAGAACCTGATTCAGATACACAACGGGTTCGTGTGAATCTAAGTAATAATATGTAATAGTTAGCGATTTAGTGTGTAGGGTTTAGGGTTTAGGGTTTCGGCTATGTATTGTATTACATTTTGTATGAAAGTGTTGTGTTTTGTGTTATTTTATCAAACAATGTTCACTTACATTTGCGTTTTGGATTATAGAGAATTTGACGTTTTATAATAACACTTGATAAAAAAAATGTAGAAGTTTTATAATACTAATTAAAAAAAAATGGTGACGTTTTATAATAACACTTGATAAAAAAAATGTAGAAGTTTTATAATACTAATTAAAAAAAATGGTGACGTTTTATACTAACAGTTGATAAAAAATGTAGAAGTTTTATAATACTAATTTAAAAAAAGTTGACGTTTTATACTAACACTTGATAAAAAATGTAGAAGTTTTATAATATTAATTATAAAAAATATTGACGTTTTATAATAATAATTAACTAATAAAAATGTTGCCATTTTTCTAAATATATTAAATAAAAAATGACATTTATATACCTTCCTTTTATAACAATAAATATAAATGTTTATATTTTTTTTATTTTAACAACAATTTAAAAAATATATATATAAAGTTTTTTTTAAATAATATTTCATCCCAATGAAAACCCACACATCCCCCCCAATTTTATTCCACCAAAAAGAGCCAATGATTGGGCAATCATTGGCTGACACCCAATCATTGACAATTAATAGGATGTGTGAAAAAGTAACCAAAAAGTAAACGTATAGGGCAATGAGGGGCTTATCAGGTGGGTCCATTTTCAGGCGTATAGGGCAATGAGGGGTGTATAGGGTTATGGGATGTGTGAATAAATTGAGGGGATGTGTGGATAACCAGACCCAAACTAAAACCGTGTTAGCATAAAAACAAGTTTGCTAGCTAGGAACCAAATGAACAAGTTTAATTCTTTTACTTTAATTTATAATACTAATATTTTTGTATTGTAAATAGTAACTTCTGGTATGGTCATATAAATTTATAATTATGAGTAAAACTAAAAGGCTGTCTTGACTTGATGGATAAGGTGCATGCCTAAGAACTCAGAGTCGTGAGTCTGACTAGCTGTTGTCTCTCTTCCAACCCACTATGGTTGTAATCCCAAACTTGTAAGAGTGTAGGGAGTGGTTAGACACAGGGCCGGCCCTGAGATTTCATGTACCCTGTTCGAGTTTGAAAAAACGTGTACTTAAGCTTTAACGAAATTGTGTATTGGGCTCATTAAATGTTTAAACCTAATGACAATGGGCTAATAACTAATCTAAACCATAAAAATAGTTTTGTAAGTGAGCCAATGTTGGTATTTGTATGAGAATACACTATTAATTTATTTATTTTTAGATTTACATATCGGATTTTTTTTTAAAAATAACGTGCCCTTCGAAATATCGGGCGCTGGCCGATGGTCCTTCCCGCCCACCCGAAGGGCCGGCCATGGTTAGACACTTTAAATAGGTAAACTCTTAAATCACCCAATCAAACAGTGCCACGTCATTTTAGCTATTTTGTTTACCCATTGCTCAAAAACGTTGACGGTGGTTAGACATTTTGGAATAGGTAAACTATTTAAAAAAAATGTGTGATTGGTTGAGAAGAAATAGAACCCACCACACACCCCTCTCTCTCTCCCCTTCCCTCCCTCTCCCCAATTCAGTGAAGGTTCACCGCTACCCTTATGCTTGATCGGTAAACTGTGTGTTGGCGGTGGTTTACCGCTTCGGTAAACCAAGTTTACCGCATGAAACCGCTCCTACACCGTACCCCTAATAATATTATTAATATCATTGTTTTCCTATTACTATCAATGTTATAATTATAGCTTTATTTTTACTTGAATGTCATAATCATTACTACCAATAATAGTACATAAAAAATTGAAATTTAAGTTTGTATTGTTTAATCGTTTAAGTTGGAATACAAAAAATATAACTTTGTATTATTAATAGTATTATCATGTAAATATTTCATAGTTATTAGGAAAACGTAAGTCTGGTAGTTAGGTTATGGCCGGTTGTAGGTAACACGTCATGCGAAGAGGTGTGTCACTTCATGGTACCGTTTCCAAATGTATATATAGTGCTAGAGAATTGGGTTTCTCAAACCTTATTTTTGGTCGCAAAACGATGACAATTGTTCTTTAGCTACTGTTTTACCACTAAAAACTCGTATTGCCACTTAATTGCTACCGTTAGTTTGTCACCGCTAACGTTTTTTGTCACTGTTTTGCTATCTCTTTGCTTTTTTGCAACCTTTTTTTATCATCGTTTTGCTACCGCTTTCATTTTGCGACCGCCATTTGCCACGTTTTCACCCTTTTTTACCTATTTATACCTGCTGATTGCTACCATTTCTTTACCATTTATATTCTACTATGTAGAACTTACAAATATAACCATGAATTAAGAATCATAATAAACTTCTAATCATCCTCATAATAACCATCCAAATAAAAACATAAAAAAGCCAAATTAAAATTCATTTTCTCCATAAAACAAACAGCAAATACCTACATCTACCTACAACCTACAACCATACCCAGTAAATCCCATAGATAGCAGAGCTACTTATAGGGTCTGGGGAGGGTGGGATGTAGGCAGACCTTGCCTCTATCCATAGGGATAGAGAGGCTGCTTCCAGAGAGACCCTCGGCTCGAAAACGCACAACAAACCAACACACCAAGTAAAAGAATATACAAATAAGAAGTCCCCATACCAAGAAATTGATCCGAGTTGACACAATATAATGTAAATCATGTATAATAGCATGCATACAACATCATTTGGGCATAAACACAAGAAGGCAATCACCGGAAAAGTCCCTTAAAGACTAGGAAAAACCTACCTCCTTAAAATACACCTAAAACCTTACTGTAGTATCTTCTAGAAGTCCTTAACCCTAATCCTATGCCTCCACGCAGTCCTATCTTGGACCATGTCCTCAGAAAGATGCAACTCTACTAAATCATGCCTAATCTGCTCATCCCATGTCAGTTTGGGTCTGCCTCTTCCTCTCCTCCCCTCGACAGTAAGAGTTTCCACTACTCTAACTGGTGCCGTCGTTTCCCTCCGCTTCACATGCCCAAACCATCTCAATCTCCCCTCCTTAATCTTCTCCGATATACTAGCCACTCCTAATCTTTCCCTAAAAACCTCATTTCTTATTCGGTCTAACCTCGTGTGTCCACACATCCACCTCAGCATCATCATCTCTGCTACCTCCATCTTGCGCACTTGTGTCTTCTTGATAGCCCAACAGTCTGTTCCATATAGCATAGCGGGTCTGACTGCTACCCTGTAAAATTTCCCCTTTAATTCAGTTGGGAACCTCCTATCGCACAATACCCCACTGGCTGCCCTCCATCTACACCAGCCAGCCTGTATGCGATGGGTTACATCACTATCTATGTCACCATCTCTTTGTACAATAGATATGCAACTTCAACTTCAGCTTTCCATTATTATGCTTTTTTCATCACAAATGCCAATATTTAAATTGCAAAACTTCTCGACTCTTCAAATGTACGACTTTTATTTCTCATTTTTTGTACTTGGCCTAATTTTTGGGTTGCCGGGTCAATGTAAGTTGCCGGTTATGAAGGGGTTTACTTTAAAACCGACAGTTATTAAAGGAATTAAGAGACAGGAGACTTACTTATCTATGAAGGCAAATATAGAGCCATTAGGCCAATAATGGCTCAATAGGACAACCATATTACTACTTCTTGTGAATAGTGCAATTGAAGTTCTTGAGTTCTAATGAGTGTTGTAATACAGAGCTAAAGAAAACATATACACAGAAATAGAGAGGACAGTTCGGCACACTCGAGTCTTGCATAGAGAAGATAAGATCTTGCAATCACCGACACCGTCACTCAAACCAATGGAAAACTCAAGTAATCTCAAGAAGCAACCTGTTACACCATATCAGCAAACTCAATTCTCGCCAACCCCCACTCAACCATCACCTAACACAACTATACCATCTCAACCACCACCGCCACAATCCACCCAAGCTACTACTACAGTAGAAACTCTATAAAATAAGACACTTGGGACCACCAAAATTTATTAATTAAAAGAGTTATTAATTAATCGATAAATTAATAATTATTAATTTATATATTAATTAATATTTTATTAATTTATAGTAGAATACTTAGTATACAAACACCTTTCAAGCTTCTAGTTAATTATTGTATACAATGCAATGGAAGGTGGTGAAAGCACTCAAGAACTCCAGAATTTGATCAAAGAGTTGGGTTATCGCAATGCAATGGATGTCGAAGATGTTCTGACTCACCCAGAAGAAAATGTAGTTGCACAGTTGTTGACTAATGAAGAAATTATTGAAAGCGTTATTGGAATTAATAAAGATGATATCAATGAAGAAGATGATGAAAGTTCTACAATGGAGCTCCCTTCGCGAAACGAAGCTATTAAAGCGGCAATCACATTGAACAATTTCTTGTTGAGCTATGAGAAAACAACACCAGAAGTTCTTACCATGCTAAGGAAAATTAGAGACGAGATTCAAGGGGAAATTGATTTCAACAAAAAACAAAAGACAATTGAGTCATTTTTCAAGAAACCTTCATAAATCATTCATGTAATATGCTATATATAAGGAATTATTAATTTATATTTTATATGGGGTCTAAAGAAATTATCAAAAATGTATTATCTTATAATTTTAGCGAATTATTAATTTAGCACCCTATCCCCGAGTCGGGACCGGCAAAAAATATTATCTTAGAGAGTTTATTAAATAATCGAGTATTAATTTATCGAGTTTCTATGTACTTCACTTCCACCTATGCCACCACCACCATTCCCTAATCTGGATAGCTTCCCACCATTCTCAACCCAACCTAATCCTCTTCAATACCCATCATACACCCAAACTTCAACTATTCAGCAATCTTCACCATATGCGAGGATTATCACCGAAGAAACTGGCACCCCGCCCAATCAAACAGGGCCATCTAGCTCATCTGATACCCTGCCTCGCCCAAATCAACCTGCACCGTACCAACCCTTGCATCAGCAGCAATAATACTCTGCTAGAACTACAATGTTTGAACAACAGGATGGTGTAATGGAATTCGGGAATGGATATGAAGCATATGAAGCATATGAGAGTTACGAGGGTAATCAGTTTGACAGACAGGTGATGAACTTTGGAAATCAAGAAGGGTACAATATGGGATTTAGGTCTGCTGACAGGGGAAGTTATGAAGCGGCTATAAATCAAGAACCAGTTTATGCACCTTTACCGGTAAATCAGCAGCCAATTAACGCAAGACCGGTGAATGTGCAAATTCCAATGATGCCTCAGCAAAGACCGATACCACAACAAGCACCTATACCACAGATGCAAGCTCTGCGGAGACTGCTTCCGAGGAATTTACCTCCACCGATTAACAATTTCGAGGGTATTCCAAGAAGAGTTGACCGACCACCAGTATGGGGGGTCGAAAGCCACTTCAAACCTGCAATAGCTAATAATCCGTCGCTAGTGGTTATACCTCAATTAGGTGGGAGGTCATTTGAGGTCCGAGCTCAATCAATACAAAGCATACCCAAGTACCACGGATTGGAAACAGAAGAACTGTATCCACATATTGCGGCATATGACGCTCAATGCAATACAATCGGGGGTCAAGGTTTCATATCAGATGACGTGAAATTGGTGTTATTCCAATTCACACTCGAAGATAAAGCTCAACAATGGTTTCACTCACTACCGTCTGCCTCAATCTTTACATGGCCCGAGATGCAGCAGCTCTTCTTAGATGAGTTCTACACACCCCAACGTACTAACAATTCTAGGAAAGACATTCGGGGTTTCCAACAACAACCCGGTGAGCTTTTCCATGAAGCATTTAACCGATTTAAGATAATGCTAAAGAATTGTCCGCATCATGGGGTACCACTATGGGAACTACTCAATGCCTTTCATGAAGGGTTGACAGTTGAAGATGCAAGGGACTTGAGCTCAATATCAATATCGAATGGTACTTTCGGTACGAATTACGAGCAAGTAGATTAAGAGTACCTGGAGAAGAATGCAAGAACGTCGAAGCGAAAGGCACAATCTTCGAGAAGCACTCGTCATTCGGTAATGAGAACAATGGAAAATACACATGATGTTAGTGGGAAAATGCCTTTCTATGGGCATTGTGGAGATTAAGGGCATATTGCGGATCAATGCCCTAGTATTGTTGGTGGCGTTGATGACGACGTCAATTTTGTGCAAGGTAATGGAGGTGGTGGACGTAATTTCAACATGAACTCCAATACCTATCATTCGAGGCTTAGAAACCACTCGAATTTCAGTTACGGGAATGCAAACAATCAGAGCAATTCGGGATTTCAAGAAAATAATCAATCGGGTGGTCAGCGAAACTTCAATCAACCCCGTTTTCAAGGTAACTTTCAAGGGGGTAACAATCAAGGGTTTCAAGGAGGATATCAGAATCATCAGAAAGGATCAACTGGACCCTCCAATGCTAGCGGGGGTAATTATGTGATGGAAATGTTGAAGTTAATGCAACAGGAGTTGCAAAAGCGCAATCAGTTGGATGAGGTGCGAGAACAGAAGGATGAAGTGTGAGATAAGGCAATTCAATAGTTAACTAAACAAATGGGTCAACTCGCGAGTGAGCTGAAGGCATTGAAGTAGAATAATGGAAGGCTGCCTAGTGATACAACAACCAATCCAGTTCATCAGAAAAAGGGTAGTCAAGTCGATCAGGTAAGTACTCTTTGTAGTTGTAAAGTTTATAATAGGGTCGACACTCCACCACAAATGGTTGACGATGTGGTGGAGGATTTAGGTGAGGATGGTGAGAGCGGGGATGAGTCGGAACCTACTATGATTAAAATTGATGATAATACCAAATCGAAAACCCGTACTGAAAATGTTGAACCTACCAAGGCTAAGGAAGGGGAACCGATTCCACCTCCCTTTCCCGAAGCCTTGAAGAATCCAGGTAATAAAAGTATAATCAACAAACGGGGGCCTCAACAAGAGGAAATTTGGGAGGTGTTTAAACAAGTTAAATTCAATTTACCTCTACTTGACGCAATTAAACAGGTTCCGGCTTATGCCAAATACTTGAAAGATATGTGCACACAAAAACGGCAACACAAGATCCCTAAGAAAATTGACTTAACTTAAAGGGTCAGTGCTATTTTGAATGGAGTTCTTCCACCTAAGTTGCAAGATCCGGGAACGCCCTTAATTCCCATTCAAGTGGGAGATTTTAAAATGAACCAGGTGTTATTGGATCTTAGGGCTAGCGTGAGCATCCTTCCGGGAAGCTTGTATGACCAATACGATTTTACTCCACTGTGTCATGCCGATACAACCGTTGTGTTGGTAGATTTGACTCCTAAGCTTCCCTGAGGGATCCTTCGCGATGTGATTGTTAAGGTGGAAGAGTTCTACTACCCTGTAGACTTTTTAGTGCTTGACTATGTCTCGTCTGATCAAATCAAGCAACCAAACGTGATTTTGGGCCGACCTTTGTTAGCCACTGCACATGCATTGATCGAATGTCGTACTAGCACCGTCGATATGACATTTGGCAATAGAAAGGTCTGATTAAATGTGTTTTCTAACGTTTCTGACATGTTTCCTAGTGATGAATGTTTCATTGCAGATATTATTGATGGGTGTCATCCTCATCTTGAGGATGATGTCTCCGAGTCATGTTTGTTGTGTGACAGGATGGAGCAGAATCACACCTGTGATTTGGAAGAAGAAGTTAGAAGCTTAGAAATACTGGTCGGGCAGGAGAAAAGGCCTCCTTGGACTCACCAAGTGGAGAGTCTTCTGGCTGAAATCTCTTCGGGATTGAAGCCCTCTTTGATTAGTCCACCCAAGGTGTAACTGAAGGAGCTGCCAAAACATTTAAAGTATGCTTTTTTGGGGAGGATCAAAGTCTTCCAGTAATCATTGCAGCAAATCTAGAGCCAGAGTAAGAGGAGGCACTACTGAAGGTGCTCAAGAATCACTGAGCGCGATTGGTTGGACTCTCGCAGATCTTAAATGTATAAGCCCTTCTATAGTAATGCATAAAATTATAACTGATGCAGATGCAAAGCCTGCACGGGATACACAATGGCGCTTCAACCCCAATATGCGAGAGGTTGTGAAGAAGAAAGTAATCAATTGGTTGGACGCTGGGACCATCTATCCCATTTCTGACAGTGCATGGGTGAGTCCACCCCAAACAATCCAGATCGTCAAGGGTGAAAACGGTGAGCAAATAGCCACTCAGCCGGTAACCGGGTGGCATGTATATATTGATTACAGGAAACTTAATACTGTCACATCAAAGGATCATTTTCCTTTGCCCTTTATCAATCAGATCGTAGAAAAACTCTTAGGTCAGAAGTATTACTGCTTTCTAGATGGATATTTGGGGTATAATCAGATAGCCATACACCCCGATCACCAAGAAAGACCACATTCACATGCCCGTATGGTACCTTCGCATTCAGGCGAATGCCATTCGGGCTGTGCAATGCCCCAGCCACCTTCCAAAGGTGCATGATAAGTATCTTCTCAGATATGGTCGGGGATGCCTTAGAAATATTCATGGACGACTTTTCAGTTTTTGGTTCGTCATTCGATACGTTTCTAAATGAGTTGTCTAAGGTTTTAGAAAGGTGTGTCCAAACGAACTTTGTACTTAGTTGGGAAAAGAGCCATTTTATGGTTCAAGAGGGCATTGTTTTGGGACACATGGTGTCAAGTAAGGGAATCGAGGTAGATAGGACTAAAATTAAAGTGATTTCTACAATACCTCCCCCTACAAACATTAAAGGCGTTCGTTCCTTTATAGGACATGTCGGGTTTTATCGTAGGTTCATTAAAGGATTCAGTGTCATAACCAAACCGTTGTGTAACCTACTTTTGAAAGATGTTCCGTTTGAATTTAATGATGAGTGTATAAAAGCTTTCAATGTGCTAAAGGAACAATTGGTACAAGCCCCAATCTTGCAATCACCCGACTAGACAAAACCTTTTGAAATACTATGTGATGCAAGTGATTTTGCTATTGGGGCTGTATTAGGACAACTAGTATAAGAAGTCGGTCGTTATCTATTATGCAAGCAAAACTCTCTCCGATGCTCAACTTAATTACACCACAACGGAGAAAGAGTTGCTTGCAGTCGTCTATGCATTAGACAAATTCCGGTCATACATCTGGGGAAGTAAAGTAATTGTGTATTCTGATCACACTGTAGTTAAGTATCTGATGGAGAAGAAGGATGCCAAACTGAGGCTGATTCGGTGGATCCTAGTACTGCAAGAATTCAATTTAGAGATCAGAGACAAGAAAGGGTGTGAAAATGTTGTTGCGGACCATCTGTCAAGACTACCTTAGGGAGTAGAGGATGTCATACCCGAGATCAACGAGCAATTCCCGGATGAGTTTATTATGTCTGTTAATTTTGGACCATGGTATGCTAACTTTGTCAATTATCTTGTTTCAGGTGTGGTGCCAGAAGTGTGGAATAAACGAAGGAAACAACAATTCACGCAATTGAAGACATACATTTGGGATGAACCAGAGTTGTTCAAGATTGGTGCTGATCAGATTATTAGAAGATGTGTCCCAGAGACAGAGTTCACAGAAGTCTTACAGCATGCCCATTCATCTGCATACGGTGGCCACTTTAGCGGTCAAAAAACGGGTCATAAAATTCTCGAATCTGGCCTTTAATGGCCTACGTTGTTTAAGGACGCGTTTAATTTTGCTAAACATTGTTTAAACTGTCAAAAGATGGGTGGGATCTCAAAACGGGATGAAATGCCATTACAACCAATTCTGGTTATGGATATTTTGATGTGTGGGGAATAGATTTTATGGGACCGTTCCCCAATTCGAATGGCAATTTATACATCTTGGTGGCGGTTGATTACGTTTCTAAATGGGTTGAAGCAATCGCCACCAAGACCAATGACCATGCCGGTGTCTGCAAGTTAGTTCAATCAAACATTTTCTCACGGTTTGGAATTCCACGTGTGATCATTAGTGATGGGGGATCTCACTTTAAAAACTTTAATGTTGGCAAATTGCTTAAAAGATATGGCGAGGATCATCGAATTGCAACACCATACCATCCACAAACGAGTAGACAGGTTGAAGTGTCCAATAGGTAGATTAAGGAGATATTACAAAAAACAGTGCGAATTGACCGTAAGGATTGGTCCACTAAGCTGGATGACGACTTGTGGGCTTATCGCACTGCTTACAAAACTCCTATTGGCACTACACCCTATCGTCTGGTGTATGGGAAGGGCTTCCATCTACCCATGGAAATCGCACATCGTGCATTATGGGCTGTTAAACAAGTGAATACTGACTATTGTGATCAAGGTGCCCACAGGTTGTTGAAGTTGACTGAACTTGAAGAGCTACGCAATGAGGCGTATGACACCGCAGCCGCGTACAAGGACAAGATAAAGGCGGTGCATGACGCGAAGTTGAGGAGTCAAGTTTTTGTGGTAGGTCAAAAGGTATGGTTGTTTAACTCTCGTCTTAAGTTATTTCCAGGGAAATTGAAAAGCAAATGGGACAGTCCGTTTGTTATCATGAGAGTTGGAAGGTTCGGAGACGTAGAGATCGAGGATCCGAAGGATCAAAGAAGACAAACAGTGAATGGACACCGGCTGAAGCCGTATTTAGATGCTGATGATCTTGATACATGATCTATGGATGAGATGAGCTTCATTGCAAGTTCACCGTAGTATACGACTGACTGAGGGTCATGAGAAGTCCGGCTGAAGACTAAATTTTAGCGCTGCCGGGATGTAACCCGAATTTCGAAACATATTTCATTTCATTCGTGTTTATTTCCATGTATTTGTGTCATTTTTATGGTTTGAAGGATCTCCGGAATGTACACCCATGACATCGAGCAAGTGTGGGAAGTTGAAAGCTCCCAGGTACGTTTTAGAACTATATTAGGTGTCGAGGACGACACGAATTTTCCAAGGGGGGTGGAGCGGGCGAGTAATCGAGAAAATACAACCCGAAAACCATTTAAAACCATTTAGAAAAAAATAATAAATAAAATAAAATAAAATAAAAAATAAAAAAATAAAATTTTTTGATCATAATAATAATATTCAAAACCTTGGAAGAGTTATCTAGAAATCATGTGGTTCACAAGTCATGTATATGGGTGAAGTGTTGCAAGGAAACAAGGCCCAAGCAAGGATTTAAACCGTAAGTTACGGTTTGGACCGTAGCTTATGGTTCCGAGATGCTGAAATGGACAGAAACTTTACACCGTAAGTTATGGTTTGAACCATAGCTTACGGTTCTGAAAGGCGCTGGCACACGACGTTACACCGTAACCTACGGTGTGAAACGTAGTCTATGGTTCAGAGGAACTGTTGTAAACAACATGTATACACCGTAACCTATGGCCTGGAGCCGTAGGCTACGGCACGACGGCAACTAACGAGAGTGGGGACCGGGTCGGGTAACTCAAAATAAACCATGGATTAAATCCAACTTTAAATAAACCCGGTCATGAGATAACAACCAAATATCATTACATGACAGAAGCATATCCATTATTCACCACAAATTCCTTCTTTTACATCATCTTCTTCCCAAGTTTTTTCAAAACCTCCATAGCCACTCACCTTCATATCTTGCCTGTTACTTCACCGATTCAGACCATTCAAAGCTCTAAGTTGCTTGATTTTTCGAGAGGAACACAAACCCAGCCTTGGTTTCCTCTGAAAACTATCAGATTTATGCGAATCGAAGTTGACATGAAGAACCTAAAATTTCAATTTTGGTCCTTTTTCTTCTAACTTAAATCTCGATCCATCTAAGTGTTTCCCAAGCTTTCTAAAGCAAAAAGGTACGATTTTACGCCATTGTTGCTTGTAGTTGATGAAGTCAAGGTATGGTTTGTCGATTTGTGTTTGATTCATGCTTGATTAGTTATACAATGGTTGATTAAGTGTGTCGTGAGTGATAAGTTGGCGATTTTTCCTTGAATTGCTGAATTGAATGCGGCAGGGGTATACATGTAGGGTTAGATGGATGTTATGGCTATTGGTAATGATAAGAAACTTGTTTAAGAGGCTTTGGATGAAAATAGTTCTGAAATTCTTAATTATACCAGTGAATTGAACCTCATTGGTAATGATTTCATGAATAAACAAGTGTAGCCATAGCGTAGAACAAGTGTGGGGATATTCACGGGAACATACACTTGTTCTTGACTACATTGTGATTTGAAGTACACTAACTTATGCTTGTGTTGTTGGTTTAATTGTGTGCAGATGGGTAGGCAAAGACCCGGGAAATAGAAGGCGGTGGAACCTGCTGCACAGTCTAAAGCGAAGAAAAGGAAGCGCACAAGAATAGAAATTTGGGATGCAGTGATGGAGGATGTGCAAGAACAACCTCAAGAAGTGCAATACGGCTATGGAGATCATCCGTTTAGGCCCGTGTGGGAAGCGGGGCCATTGAGCAAGATGCCTGCAGCGTAAAAAACGGAGTTGTTTTATGAAAAAATGGGAGAAGAACGATCGATTAAAGATAATTTGTGTCTTCAGAAGGTAGTGTATAAGCCGGATTTCAGGGCTTTAGGATTTTATAAGTTGTTGGAAGATCTCGGCTGGGAAGCAGTGATAGATTTCCGTGGCAATGAAAAAGGGGATATTTACGTGAAAAGTGTCATGTCGTGGCTGAGCACGCTAGTCAAAGATGATGGAGCAATCCCGCCAAAGACAACTACCTTGACCGGAACGGTGAATAATAAGTCGGTCACTTGGTTATTTGCAACTTTGAGGCAGTTAGCTCTGTTCGACTCCAAGCCGGATAGGTTTTACAACTATGTTGATGAGAATCATTTGTTTTTGCATCAAAATAAATTAGCAAGCGAAAGTGTGATGCATAAGGAGTTGTTTCTATTGGACAAGGGTGCGATAGCAATGAAGAGGGATCATTTAAAACCTTTGGTGCGATTGTTGTTGAGTTTCGTGATACTGAATGTTGCTCCATGGATGGGGGATCGATCGTCATTGAGGTTGTGGGAGGTTTCGATTTGTTATGCTATTATGACCGGAAAGATAATGCTTTCTTTTCGACATCTGGTGATGATGAATGTTTGGAGGTGTAGGAATCAGAAAGGGAAGAAGTTAACGCCTCATGTGAGATTGATTAGTGCTTTATTGGAGGAGCACCAAGCTTTGTTGCCCAATGATCGACCATATAATAGGCCGCACGTGGTTTAAAGAATCAGTGATGTGTTTGCATGAGAACCATTTATATAAGAAAACCAAGTTGTGGCATAAAGTGGAATTTGGTGATAAGGCGAAGCTGAAAGTATTACGATGGGGGAAAGAAAAGCCAAGCCGGGGTGAGATGGATGACTTAGACTCCAGTGACGAGGAGTAGATGAGAAGAAAAAGAGAAGCTGGGGTAGTTGTGGGTGAGGGTTCGAGTGTATGGGTGGGAGAGCCAATACAGTCAGAGACGAGACAGTCGGCTTATTCGTGGGGTGTTTTTTATGACGATATGCAAGCACGGGTGGAGATTATGCATCCACCTGAGTATGTTACATGGGAACCCTTCTAACAGTCGATTTATGACCAAGGTTTGAGGCAGGACGCCGAACAGGAGTGTCAGCATAAGGAGTTAATGGATCATAACCGGGTGGTGCACATAGGCAATGAAATGAATTTGAACTTATGGGCCTATGATGAGAACCAGTTGAGGTGATCCAATGATTATTATAGCGGAGTGCCTTATGTACAAAATCCACCTTACGTGGATTACAGTCAGCTGTCGCCATTTCAGCCTGGTATGGAGCGACACCCCACGCCTCAGGTGCACGGTTCTATGTGGTTGCCAAGAGAATATTCTAAGCCGCACTTCCAAAGCTTGTATCCTTTCCACCCACTACCTTATGAGTATCCGGCTCACCAGCAGCATCAACAGGAGCCAGAATCGTCTTCTCAGCAGCAGCAAGACCCGCCAGCAGGAGGTTTGGTGGATATATTTGATATGAGCTCATTCTACGACATCCTGGGAGGCTATTATGGTGGACCGGGTCCATCATACCAGTGAGCACTGCCTGATCTGCTTCGTCGATCAAGTCCATGTGCTTTGTTTGAAACAATTTTATGTTTCTTTGTTTTGGTGTGTTTTATCGTACTTGATGGTGTTAAACTTTATTGTGCTAGGGAATGTGTTTGATTAATTGTGTTAGGAATTGGTCGCTTGTGGGATTAGTTGGTGGTATTCCCGGGTTTTGTTTTAAAAGCACGATACATTGGGGACAATGTCGGGAACCCGGGAAATATTTGGGATCAAGGCTTTAAAGTGATTGAAATCGATGAAAATGGAAAAAATTGAATAATTGAAAATTTTGAAAAATTTCATCACCTTAAGTATACTAAAATGGATTCGAAAACCAAAAGTTTCAATCGCTATTGGATTCCTTGCTGATAGTAAACTAATGTAGTCCCTTATCATGGTCATTCCTTTAAGTTTCATGAGAGTAGGTCTGACAGGTTTTTAGAAAAGAGTGAAAAAAGATGTATATTTAAGGGTAACATGCTTTAGATTGCATATGCTACATGTCAGTAACCCTTTTTACCTTTTCTTGGTGAGATCTTGAGCCTATAGAACTGATAGAGCAGGCCATATGTTATTCTGTGTTAGAACTTGTATGATTTGATACATGCTGAGATTGTGGTTGACATGTGCATTTAAATGATAAAGGCATTAGGATATCCCTTACACCGTTGTTTGTTTGTTTTATGTTTACCTAGTCATCACCTCTAGTAGCTCCGTTGAGCCTATATTCTTTTTCTTTGTCCACCCGTTGTGTTATGTTTTGATACCGACCGTGAACAACAAGTTATGAAAGAAAAAAAAGAAAAATAAAAAAGAGAAAAATAAAAAAAGAGAAAAATAAAGAAAAAGAACAAAAATAGAGTCGTTGTGAATATTGTCTATATTATTGGGTAGAAACTAACACAAAAGTGTGAGTCGTTATGTTTTGTGAATAAGTTATCATGGTTTGGTCATGTGTTTGTTCGCCGAAGAAAAATATATAAAGATAAGCCTAAAATTTTCCTACCTTTAGTCTAAGCCCAAAACCCGAAAGTCCTTTTGATATGTGTCGCGTTACACGATACAGTGGAGGTGTGATTGTTATACAAGCCTATGACTGCAGGATTTCATGTTTGGTTTTGAGTATTATAAATACTAGCGTATTACATGCTAGTTCAGATATTAAACCGAGAGGAGTGATTATTGTGAGGGGCATGTAGCATGTGTAGAATCCTAAGCATTTTAGTTTTAAATAGACAAGTATTAAGTTTTATAAACTGCATCAATTGTTTGTCAGACTGTCAATCTCGTTTGTGTTAGTCTATGGGACGGACATGACTTGGGACTTAAATTATTGGACTGGTTGAGGGATTTAGAGGCATTGTTGCTACGGTGAGTAGTTCCGGATTGGTTTGCTTGAGGACAATCAAAGAAAAGTGCGGGAATGTGATGGAGAGTGTGAAACACGAGTGCTAAAGTGATTATCTTATGTGATTTAGCTCGTTTTATGTGATTATATGCGTGGAATATGTTTGTTGCGAGTGTTTGTGTTATTACAGGTAAAACGTATAATTCGGCGTAGCTAAGGTGATTAAAAATGATGCGGAGCGTTCGAGGATGAAGGACAAGGTAATTCATAGTGATCGGACGTTGATTCGGGTCGAGATAGAGTTCGGGGATATTAGAAATATGATGTCACAAAGTTTGAGGGCCTTATGGTAATTAAATGAAAGATAATTGTAGTTGGTATGTCGAAGGAATGAAGAAAATGAAGTATAAGGGGTTAAAGTGACATATGTTGAAAGTTGTTTGGCTTGTACATGGGGGCTGCACATTCACGCCGTCACCTACAGTTTCTAAACCGTAGGTTACGGTTGGGAGAGATTGAATGAGAAAGAAATAGAAGCTCCAGACCTTCACCTACGGTGGAATTGTAATTCAAAATATCATCTGAGCCGTAACCTACGATCCATGAACCGTAGATGACGGCGGGGTTTTAGGGCGCGTGATTTGTTGATTTTGGAGGGGGTTTTTTAAAGGTGAAACCCTAGTTTATGAGATACTTCATCTTAGACGATTTTTGAAGCTGAAACATCACACTTTTGGCTCTCGATTCATCATCATCATCATTCTTCCATCTATTTCCACATCAATCATGCAACAATCATCTTTCCAAGCCTTTGAAGATCAATTATGCGAGATGAGCGGCTAATTCCTTCATGGTTTCCTCTGGATGGAGGATTTTCGTATGTTAGGTGACGTTATGTGTTTTTGACATTTATTAACTCGGTGATCTAAGCATCCGATGCTTTTCACCTATGATTTGATCAGTTGATTGTAAACAGTTACATTTATTTAACCATTAATCTTTAGTCACTCAATTCCCAAGAGTTCTAGTAATCGGGATATATTTGAGGCAGGATTAAGGTTGGTTATTTAACCATTAATCTTTAATCACTCAATTCCCAAGAGTTCTAGTAATCGGGATATATTTGAGGCAGGATTAAGGTTGATAATTGTAATTGATATTCACTTGATAACCTCCCATTATGTATTGATCGGAGTACTTAGTCGTTGGATGTCACAATCAATTGATTAGGTTAAACACTTATGTCTATGTGAGTGTTATGATAAAACACATAATCAAATCTAACTGAAAATCTGAATTCCGGAGGAACCATTGTTTCTCCTATTGATTAAAACCTCAATTTAACTCGTTAATTCTAGCAAATTCACAAATCCACAATCAAGATATACTTTTATGCAATAGATAATCAACACTTGATATTTCGACACTTTCCACAATACTCCTCTGGTTCGATATCCGACTTATCCCATATACATAGTTTAGTCGGATATCGAACCAGAGGTGTATTGTGGAAAGTGTCGAAATGTCAAGTGTTGATTATCTGTTGCATAAAAGTAAATCTTGATTGTGGATTTGTGAATTTGCTAGAATAAACGAGTTAAATTGAGGTTTTAATCAATAGGAGAAACAATGGTTCCTCCAGAATTCAGATTTTCAGTTAGATTTGATTATGTGTTTTATCGTAACACTCACATAGACATAAGTGTTTCACCTAATCAATTGATTGTGACATCCAACGACTAAGTACTCCAATAAATACATAATGGGAGGTTATCAAGTGAATATCAATTACAATTACCAACCCTAACCTCGCCTCAAATATATCCCAATTACTAGAACTCTCGGGAATTGAATGATTAAAGATTAATGGTTAAATAAATGTAACTGTTTACAATCAACTGATCAAATTATAGGTGAAAAGCATCGAATGCTTAGATCACCGAGTTAATAATGTCAAAAACACATAACGTCACCTAACATACGAAAATCCTCCATCCGGAGGAAACCATGAAGGAATTAGCCACCCATCTCGCAAAATTGATCTTCAAAGGCTTGGAAAGATGATTGTTGCATGATTGATTCGGAAATAGATGGAAGAATGATGATGATGAAGATGAATCGGGAGCCAAATGAGTGATGTTTCTGCTTCAAAAATTGTCTAAGATGAAGTGTCTCATAAACTAGGGTTTCACCTTTAAAAACCCCCTCCAAAATCAACAAATCACGAGCCCCTAAAACCCCGCCGTCACCTACGGTTCATGAACCGTAGGTTACGGCTTCGATGATATTTTGAATTACAATTCCACCATAGGTGGAGGTTCAGATCGTAGGTGAAGGTCTGGAGCTTCTGTTTCTTTCTCGTTCAATCTCTCCCAACCGTAACCTACGGTTGAGAAACCGTAGGTGATGGCGTGAATGTGCAGCCCCCATGTACAAGCCAAACAACTTTCAACATATGTCATTTTAACCCCTTATACTTCATTATTCTTCATTCCTTCAACATACCAACTACAATTATCTTTCATTTAATTACCACAAGGCCCTTGAACTTTGTCACATCATACTTCTAGCATCTCCGAACTCTATCTTGACCCGAATCAACGCCCGATCACTATGAATTACCTTGTCTTTCATCCTCGAACGCTCCGCGTCATCTTTAATCACCTCAACTTCGCCAAATTATGCGTTTTACCTGCAATAACACAAATACTCGCAATAAACATATTCCACGCATATAATCACATAAAACGAGCTAAATCACTTTAGTACTCGTGTTTCACACTCTCCATAAATAATCCACCTTAAAGGCTTGAGTAAGACTAGACATTGTACCACTACTCGTTATGCTCAATTCAGTTTCGAACAACATTGTGTGGATTACGTTAATAGCTATTAGCGAAAACTTACATAGTGTGAGACAAAAAGAGAAAAAATAAATATTTTAAAAACTACACTCTTGATAAATGAAGGTTGTCTTACTTTCGATGAGCAGTTTCTCTAAAAAGAATGATTGCATCAGCACCCTCTCTAACAAGAATAGCAATGTCGGATACCTTTGCTAGAGTAGGTCTAGGATGAACAATCATGCTTTAAAGCATAAAAGTTGCAAGAATAACCATTTTCCTATGCTACAACATGTCCTGATTATCTCTTCCTAATGAAAGTAATTCATTTCGAGTTGATCACTATATTTTTATGCTACAGAGGTGCCAATTTCAACCCACTTACCCATAATGTATGAATGAACTAATTCATAGGATTTTCCACTATAGCAACAGCTTTAATTAAACATGTATTATTTATAAGATAACCTCTTCTATTGTCATACAGCCCACCAAGTGGCGTAAACGAGATAAAACCCAATCACTTTGTCGGGAATTAAACTAATGTTTTGTAGCTGCAGGGTGAAATGTGGAAATTAGACGCCTAGGAATAACAATTTCGTACTTGTCAATGTGAGATAATAGATGAAAGGCTTACGTTTCCTTATGGTAAAACTATGATGCATTTGATTCACTACAGCCAAATGGAACTGAGCATATATACTCCAACCATATGCAAGTGTAGCAGCATCCATATACATTGCTAAGCGGTGCACATTTGGGAATATCAATAATCTCCTACACAAACATGAGATCAAGTAATAAGAAATCACAAGATTTCACACTTACAAAAGTAATACTAATAACAACTTGATGATAAAATAACATTAACATCCTCTAACAACAAAGGGGTCAGATTTTCAGAAAATAAATTTTCAGCCATGAAATCTTGAAAAATTCTCTATAACCCATGTGAATCATGCAGACGAATATGATTAACTAAACTACTACTGATACATGCTACTAAGAATCATGCAAATTATTGAATTTCAAACTAGAATTACCAAAAGAAACATCTTACTGAATCAAATAAGACCACAAGAAGTTCCTTCCATTGGTTGAGGTCCTTTTGTTGCCACCAAATCAGAACGTGGGACTAGCATCTCCGCCTTTTCAGGCTACAAGTTAATTCTTGGATATAGATACATTCTATGTCATCAGCCAATACCGAAGTATGTCTCAAAATATCTCAAACAACCACTCAGTTAATATACTCATAAGTTAGTTGCAAAACCTATCAATTTCACTCCTAATATAACAATCTGAAACTTTTGATAAGCATTCACAAGTTAAAACAATCAATCATCAAAGAAATATATAACCAATTAAGCTTGAAACCTATTCAATCGAGTAGCCAAACAACAACAAATCAATTCCAGTGTTGAAATCTGCTACAACTGAGAGCCAGTTAAGTAATATCAACGAAGTTATTCGTCCAAAGTCTCAACAGATTACATATAAAGAGTTTTAGTGAATCAATTTTCGTAAACCCTATTTAATTGATTGAATCGAGAATCAACATAATGGAGGCACTGTAATTTGATCAAATCAATCATCAAATTAACAAGAACTGAGGTCGAGAATCATACACATTGCTAAACCCTAATATGTGCAATCGATATGCTAATATTTCACATTCAACAAATTCATCATAACAGTAAACAAAACAAGCATTTTAAACATCAATTTATCGATGTGAATGATTGGAGCAATTATTGTGGTCAGAGCGGAGCGATTGATAAAAAACGGTACAAAATTAGGATTGAATGAGCAGTTACGTGTATATATTGGTTTATAATACATTTCTCACGATTTTCTATTCAAAATCAATGGTGACAAAGTTTTACAACCTATTATGCATTCCCTTGTTAAATCAATTTTCTATTATACTTGTATTTATGAATTAATCCGATTTCTTATTCTTAAACTTTTCTACACAAAGTTCGTTTCCTGCAAAACTTTTGTTTTTGTACATCACATAGAAACAAAACATTTGATTTGCACAAATAAGATTACATATCTTTGATCCCCTTATTAAAGTCTTGCTTCAAATCCAACAAATATTGGTATCAGAGCACCAAAGATCCAAAGCAAGAAATTCGCATCCCATATGCTACTCTTGACCACATAGGAAAATATAAAACATGACACACTTCAGAACATAAAAAATGAAGAAGGCATCATGAATTTGAACCAAGTTTAGTGTTGTTATTGTCACAACTATGGTCACACGGTCACACACATATCTGAATTTACTATACGTGATTAGGACCACTATTATGGAATAATCTATGGTTTGTGAGTCTGAATTTTAGAATCATCTGTCTGGAAATAGGAACTTCCTCATTAAATTATAATAAAGATTGGAGAATAGTATTCAAACTGGTAAAAAATGTATTCTTACATGTGTTTGGTATTGGTGTATACATGATATGAACAATGAAAATTCGTTGTTCCAAAGCTTAACAAAAAAATGTTTTAAGCATGGAACCCTTTATCTCACAAGGGTATAAGATTAAGGTTAAAGGATAGAGTTGTGAAGTAATTGATATTCATTACAAACATGCATGGTTCTCAAGAAACTAACCCCATCTTGATATTAGAAAAATTGAAAAATCCTAAACATTTACCAAATCAAGAGAAAGCAAAGATATTGATAATTAAACTAAACTTAGGGATTATAGTTGTATGTATTAGAAAGTATGTTTAGTGTCTTATATGTATTTATAAAGAATCAAGGGGTGTGTATGTATAAAACCAAAGCTAGAAACGCTAATACGTATTTAAGGATGTGTCGATTAGGTATAGAAAGATGCAATGCTTCCTAAACCAACTCATTAATTAGAAGGCAACGATTTTATATGCATATAATAAGGATCTTGATCTTTGTAGTATGTATGTATGTATGTATGTATGTATGTATGTATGAAAACTTTCTATAATCATTAGCAAGTATATTTCAATTCTATGTTCATCAAATGCAAATCTGCAAGTTTGTTTAACTTCGTGGGATTCGCAAGTATGATTACCAAGTGGGATTAGAGCACAACGTTAATCAATCAAGGGAAGAAGAAATCCAAAGCTACAATTGCAAGTAAGAAAAAAAGGAAGAAGGAAATTGTTGAATCATAATCATCACTCAATCAAAATGTAGGAATCAAAGCACCAGGATTATCAATCAAGGGAATAAAGATAGGAGGCAACTTATGTGCACAAAGTGGTTTAACTAATACTAACTAAATTAACCCTAACCTAGACACTCAAAGTTCTAAATTTATAAACTAAGACCCTCAAAACCTAAACCACACAACTGGAAAGTGTACTGATCAATGTAGTACAGTCTAAGAAGTCCGAGTATCAAACCCACGAGACTCTATTAATTATGTTAACTAGACTCAATTACTTATCTAAACTGAGTCGACTTGATTGTTTTCTATATTTTGAGGGGTTTTTTTTAATGACATAATGCAATTAGTTAAAATACTAACTAACTCGAACACTGACACGAACTATGACTTTGGGTTAATTCAGATGATGGATTAGACACTACCTAGGTTAGAATCCTACACATGAATGACGGGTTTTCTATCGGAATTGGAACTATTGTGGAACCAGGATCTTAAGATTCTAAACTCAAAGGTAATCTAAAGGATTTTCGACCCTTTTCAAGGTGAAACCTAATAGAACCCTAAAAGTTGTTAATTTTACCGGTTTTCATGGATTTCCTCACGGGTTTTCCAACTCTAATAATAAAGTACCTGTAACACCACGGAAAAACGTGTCCAATTATATATAGACACGTGTCATAAACTCCAAAGGTGTGAAAGATTTCATTTGAAAAGCCAAAGTTGTCAAATAACGAAACTATGAAACCACAGGGACTAAAAGTGTCAACATGCCAAACTTGTGCCTCTGAATGACCTAACACGATGAATATATTCTTGAATGAGTGATTAATTGGATGTGAGAAGCCGTATACAAAAATAATCGGAAGATTATTATATTACAAGGGTTAAACGTGTCAACATGTCAATCCTGACCTCTGAGTGACCTTTTAACGAAACCGAGGCTTCGAAATATTCAAATATGCTCTTAAGAATAAGTGGTATAAATTTCATGTGGTTTCGATATCGTTAAGCGTGATTTCAAGACTTTGGGCCAAAAGTGTAAACTTGACGAAACTTGCTTCCATAGTGATATTTAACGAACCCAAGCCTAACGGAGTTTGTTTATATATCCTTGGGCCCCAAGAAAATAGTTACAAGGGTCTCTATGGTCAAAAACCATGTTAAAAAGGGTTAAAAACACCAAGGGACTGATTCTGCCAGCTTTGAAACTTGTTTTGCCAGTAAACCAGTCCCAGGCGGCCCGCATTATATTAAGAAAAACCTGAAGCGGGCCGCATCAGGTCCCCAGCATCAGAAAACAACCTGCAGCTACGGGTTTGCCAGTTCCACCGCCTTAAGCTAGTTTGTAACGACCTAGGGAGTTGTAAGTCGGTGTAAATGAGTAGCTAGGACACTTGGGTCAATCTTGGAGCTTCCTATTACACCTGGAGATGATCTAGACTCAAGAATTTCACTATATAAGGGAGCTAGTTCTTGTGTTCATAACACATATTTGCAACAATTCATTGTGGGATTTACTCTGGAGCTTCCAGCTGATAGAAGAGGATAATCAAGTGTAGAAAAGTTTGCTAGGACCTTAAGTAAGCTTCTAATTACTTGTTTAGTCATCTAATTTAGTCTAATTACTCTAAAGTCAAACTTATCTTAAAATTAGTTTGACTTTCGTTTTAATTACATGTGGCTTAACCACTGATCAAATTGAAAGTGGTTTTAAGACCACATTAGTGTAGGTGATTAACCCTTAAAAGGGCACCTCCTAATTATCTCGTTTGACTGATCAATTGTCGGGTCAAAGTAGTTTGACAAAAAGTCAAACTGGGCAGAATGTGTAAATATGATTAAAATTAATAAACCAAAGGTTCTAAATTATATTTTAACATTCTAATAACTTGGTAATTAATATTAAAGCATGTTTTATCAGTCCTAACCCGACAATTAATAGTCAAATGTCACTTATTAACCGGAAGTCACAAAAGCTTGACTTTTGCTTGACTTTCAGTCCTGACCCGTTTAAGCTTAATGCACCCATGTTTTAAGCTTCCATTAGGACCACATTACTTAGTAGTATAATCCCCTGGAATTATATTACATAGTACCTAATGGTTTGAATTATATGCACTTGATCGTAATTATGCTTAATAATGCCATAAACGCCCTTTTTACTTACAACTGAGATTTTTAACAATGTGATTGGATTAAAACCTTTGCTATTGATATTTAGACATGTCCTAAAGTTTTGATACCAATTGGAGGTCTAAAATGGGAGTTATGCTCAATAACGTAATTAAGGGACTTTTTAGTAATTAAATGGCGTAATTAGTATGAAGCCTATCTAAACCTTATTTTTTACACCAAACTTCATACCTACTGATGTGAAATAATATTTTGGGAATATTAAAGATTTTTAATTATTTTTAGATTGAGCATAACATAGGATTATAGCTTAATTTCAGTAAGTGCCGGTTTTACCCATTTCATGCATAAAATGAGTTCTACATATCTTTTTAGTACCAAAACTTTTGCTACTGATTTCTTATAATAAATAAAGTATTTTGAGCTTTATAAACTGATTAAAAACTCAGATTTACAATATTAACCCGAATACCCCTTAAAACCGCCTTTTAAGCGTTTTTAGTACATAGTATGGGTCAAAACTATATTGAACATATAAAACTCATTACCTACTGATGTTTTAAGTTAATTTATATAATTATACAGTAAGTTAAAGTTTCTAAACTCAGAAGCCTATTTTTGACCTTTAAAGCATACGTAAAATTACCAAAATGCCCCTACGGGACATAGTTTGGATATATGAGATAATTTTCACATATATAAACTATCCTACTGTTATAACATATAAAAATACATATTTTTACTGATCTAATCAGGTCTGAAACTCAGTTGCATAATTAAACTCTTTTATGGGCATTAAAATTACCAAAATGCCCTTATGGGAGTTATTTTGGTTTAAATAAAATTTTGGGCATATATGTTAATATCTTACTGATGTATTAACATATTTTAAGCATAATAATGATTAAGACCTGTATATAATTTATTTGGTTACCCGTTACGCATTTTACGCGTTCGGATCGGCTTATGTGACTAGTTTACATAGAATAGTCGAAACGGGTCAAACCTTTTCATTTAATCCTCAATTTCCAGAATGTGTTTAGTTTACCCATATTATACAAGTATCCAAGCTTGTCGGGTCTAAATCTCATTCTATTCCGTTCTCCGCTTAATCTAGCGTTTAGAACCGTAAGGTTTCTTTCTAGCTAGCCGATCTAAGTCCTTGACTAAAGTAAAGACCCGTTAGCATCCTAATAGGTTAATAAACCTTCTATACAGATTAAATAGCTTCCGGTAGAAGGTGCCTTCGAAAAGCTTTAAGATTTTTACTGCTAGCATCAGGTATATACTTTTAACTTATTTTCCCTATACGGGCTTGGGATATGGTATCATAATAATACCACTTGGTCGGGTATGAAATCATTTAATCGGATTGTGATTAATAAATTACATAACCCGTTTTAATCTGTCTTGTTTGATAACATAAGCATTGGGGGTTAACGACCGTGTCCTGGATATCCTCGGCTCATTTATTTAAAAATGGCCACGACCTATGCACGGGGTGTAGGCATACACCTGACAGATGCAAATGCTAAAATATAAACCCACATGTTGGGGATAACTCCTTTGTGGGTTCTACAAGTGGTGAGTCGGTTAATCACGACCGGCTTCCAACCGGCCCCAATTGTGTGACAAACATATAAATCTGTATACAAGATTATATTTAAATAATTGTCCCAAGTTATAAAAGATTTTGTGCCACATGCATTCAACCCAAATTTTCAAACCTTTTCAAAAGAGTCAGTTAATTGTATTTACCAGTGTAAACTGACGTATTTTCTTAAAGATTGATTTGACAGGTACCTCTCGAAATAGGCTGGAGCTATAGGGTGTCTTTAGAGGATCTTGCAAGTCCATAAGATGCCTGCAGTCTGTCTTTTGTTTTTCTTTTGTATTTGTTTATGATCCGCCTGTGGATCTTATTACATTCCAGTCTGTACTTTCATATACTCGAACACTCAGACAATATGGTTTGTAATAGTTTATTCACCTAGACTTCCGCTGTGCTATTATATTGTGTATATTGACTATGATGATATCAACTACGTCACGATACTCCCCGCCGGGCCCACCGGACATATGTGGAAAAATCGGGGTGTGACAGTACCCTAAAAGACAATCTACCTCACAACATGAAAGTCAAGGGTAACTATGGAATACTGATCTGACTCGATAAGCAAGAAAGATAGGGAAACTAGGGAGAACTTCTCACAAAGTCTCTAACCCTAGCAATCTAACAATCTAGATCAACCGACAATCTCGCACCTCACGGTTATTAAAATTAGTTGAAATCTAGACCTACTCAATTCACAATTATAACTTTTATGGATACTACATCTTGCAAACCATAAACTAATAAAAAAAACACAGTAATTGCTCTAACATGAACCTATAACTAAAAGATATTCAACAAGGAAACATGTGAAGTTGATAATCATGCAACTGAACAAGTAAAGATATGAGTATACAACAGATCATAAAAACTAAGTCTTTACTTTATTATCAAACCACAATTCAAGTTCCAAAACCGAAAAGAAAACTAATCAAAACATTGTATTCATCAACAACCTATGTAGTGTTTAAGAAACTAGCCAAGTATCATGGTATAAAAAAGATAAATATCTAGTTCAATTTCACAAAACATGGTTAATTCAATGAAAACGAAGAAACAAAGAAACGACAGATGAAATCCTAGAATCCTTGATCTGAATTCTCCAAAGTTTCAACCTTTTGCTTCTGTATGCTCAAAATCGCCTTTAGCAGCTCCAAATTTGTCCTTGTTCAGCTTCTTTTTGTCCAAGATAATGTTATGTTCAACTAGGAGTTGTTTTAGGTTTAAAACACATCAAATCCGAACCAGCTCCAAAGATTCTGCAAAATAAAGGCCCCCCGCATCGCGTGAGGGTATTGATCATCATGCTCGCGTCACGCGAGACCCAAAAAAGTCAACAAGTCAAATAAGCCCCTAGCGTCACTCGAGGGGGTCTTCCTTTCTATGTTGCGCGACGCAACATGGTGGTTTTCCAGCTTTCCTTTGTTTGTTTATCGTTCGAACACTTGTCACTCGTTCAGGGCTCGTTTTTCTCAAATTTAGCTTGTTTTTTTTTTCCTGTTTTAGCTTCCTATCTCTCACAGAGCCCTTCAAATCACAAACTACTAAGTGCAATTGCTATAACTAACTAAAATGACAAAATTAAATGAAAACTATACACGGAAAGTAGATGTATTTTGCAATACATCAACGATAGTTTGTAATTTTCAATAAAAGCATTCGGAATTCAGAATCACTTTGATCCATTGACGAACCATGGAACCATTGATTAACATCAGAATCCACTAAAAAGCAAGCAAAAGTCATTCAGGAATTAATTACAAGCAGTTCAAAATCAGTTCAAGCCACTCAAATTCCCATCAAGAAGCCGTTAAACAGGTTGTCCTAAATTGTTCCAAGTCGTTCAAAATCAATTTAAGAAGTCGTCCAAATTTAAATATGGTCATAACGATCAAAAACGTTTTTCTTGAAGGTTGTATTCTATCAAAAGTTGCAATCGGTTTACCAGTAAGTAATTTTATGTTCAATTCACCCCACGATTTCGGTAAGAAAGTACACAAACTGAAAGTGGATTCAAAAGATTAGAAATCTTTAATTTAAATCCCCCACAGTTTTGGGAAAAAAATGTTTTGTTCATTGATTCTTGTTCTTTTGAAATTCTATATTTGATTCAAGTTTTTCTAAATCTGAATAGAATAAATCTTAAAAAAACAACTTGAAATTACTTTGTAATTCATTTTTACTAAAAAAGAAAATAAGGAATCAATCGATAAAATTGATTAGAAAATAGAAAAAAGAAATCCTTGAATTCATAGCAAGTCAAACCGAACCCGTATTGGATCATAGCAAGTCAAACCACGAGTTAGTTCACAGCAAGTCAAACTGAACACATGTTGGTTGATAGCAAGTCCCGACCCAATTCTTGGTTCAAAAAGGAAGTAGAACAATCTTTGGTTCAAACACCAAAAGGATGTAGCAAGTTCAAATCATCGCGATCCAATTTAGCAAGAAAAAACATTATCGGTCAAAGCAAGAAAAATAGGTACAATGGGTCAATCAAAATTAAAGTCCAACTAGCAAGTTGGTTGGAAAATTTTCATCAAACTCGCAATAGCATGTTAGCAAGAATCTGATTAGCAAGTTGATTAAGGGCAAGTCGAGCAAGCTAGCATGCAACACCTAATTAGCAATTCGGTCAGGAGCACTCATAATCTGATTAGCAAATCGGTCAGAAACGCAAGAATCTGGTTAGAAAGTTGGCCAGAAGTAAGTACTAAGTAAGAAATTCTTATCTACTTGATCAAGAAAGGGATCATCCGCTCACAAGCAAGATAGGAAAGAAAGAAAGGAGGCATGGCAGGCAAAGAAGGAAGCACGTCAACATCAATTCACGAGCAAGGAACATGTCTCTTCAATGCCTAAAATTGAATGAGTCAAAGTACACTCAATGGAAATTATGATTGAAATAATCTTGAAGGCAGATAGTCCTTGGGAAACAGTTGTTTCAATGGAAGGGGTAAACAAAAAAGGTGCATACAACGATAGCAATGGTTTTCCAAACGTTGTCAGAAGATGTTTTGTTGCAAGTTGTACAATACGAAAGAGAAAAAGAAGACTGGGATGCGATCAAAGTTCATAATCTTGGAGTAGATATGGTTCAGAAAGTGTGTCTACAAACTTTGAGGAGCAAATAAGAAGCCTTAGATGAGAATTGAATAGTGAGTAATTTCGCAAGCAAGTTGGGAGGTATTAAAGCCACGTTTAAAAGTATTGGCACCACCATAATGATAAGAAAATTGTAAGGAAATTACTTATCTCTGTTCCAAAGAAGTTTCTACTGATCGTGGCAAATATCGAACAGTATTCAGAAATAGATAAAATGCCATTTGTAGAAGTAGTGGGATGGATAACAACTTTTAAGGAATGCCTCAAAAGTCAAGATAAACTGGAAGACAATAATCATAGAAGACTCTTGATGCTAAGTGAAAATAATCATTATGAAAATTGGCATCATACGAAAGGTCACGGTGTTTAAAACCATGGTAGAATCAAGGAAAATGCCCTTTCAAAGGAGGAAGAGGACGTGGAAAATGTATGGGTCAAGAAAACATGACAAGAGCAAGTTCAGATGTTATAAATGTGCTGAACTCGGTCCTTTGGCAAAAGGAGAATGACAAGCAAGATGAATTAAGCCAATCTCATCTATGAAGAAGAACCAATGCTACTACAAGTCAAGCAATTTGAAGACCTACCTTAAGCCAAGGAAGTGGGTTCCTTTGGGTTTTGGCTTTCATCATCTGTAGATCTTACATAACCCAGCAATATCCCCTAAGATTTTTTTATGCCAAAATCACACATATTAATGCTTGTCTTTTATTATCTTATTTGCTGATACCCAAAAGCTTTTCTCTAATCATTCCTTTGATGCCAATTCCAGCTTTAATGGTTGGACATCATCTTCATCCTTTTTAAGTTCGAGATCAACAATGACTTTTATGTCATCCAAACTTAGGCTACAATACCCATCCACCTGGATTCTAGAGCCATATTCTAAATATTTCCACATCATTCGAGTCTTCCATTGCTTTCCATCTCACAATCCTTGGGTTAGGGAGGATTGGAGGCAAGTCTAGGACTTTAGTGGGTGGAGGTGAATCTGGCCTTGAAGGCAATGTTACCCCTTGATGTGCCACTAATTGGTGTGGTAAATCTTGTGGATCTTCTTTTGGATATTCTTCCAAAGCAACTGTCTAAGTGTCTATAGTTTAGTCTTCATGGTTTCTGAAGGCATCTATGAAATCTGGTAAACAACTTACAAGTAGTAGTTTTTCTTCCTCATCCAATCCTGGAATCCATCTGGCATATCCATGTTTTTCTTTCTGATTGTTCATGTAACTTTCCATGAGCTTTGGATTGTAGGAGAGGATTTCTTAGGGTTTGAAAGGAACTACAACACACTCCTTCTTTTAAAGTAGATCTTTTTGTTCTCCCAAGGTAGTGGTGGTGGAAACTTCTCAGGATTCCTTTTTCTTGCATCTTTATAGTCCATGTATTCCTTTACAAGAGTGGACTCTTTCCATCTTGTGATTGAGCTTTTGAGAGGGCAATTGACATGAATGAGCTCTTGCTTCATTTTGAAGGTCTTTGTAGCCTCTTCTAGAATTTTTTTCCTTTACTACCAAGCTTCCAATTTGGAGGGATCACCTTTATGCTTGAATCAGCTAACATCTTCTTGAACCTTGCTACTTCTACTAGTAAATATCATCCCAATTCTGAAAAACATAAAATGTTTTTGACTGGATAAGGTGCATTCTTTTTCAACCTGTCAATGCTTTTTTTTTTTTGACATTTTAGTAACTGAGGGATTTTTGAAAGGTGGTACTTAGGATAGTCTTTAGGATTTGTGGTAGATGTGTTGCTCATATTTTTTTATCTCCCTCATTCTTCTATCAATAATATATTGTCCTTTCTATATGTTATCTTGGTTTGATTCTCAGTGAACTCTTTAATTTCCTCTTCTTCCATTATTTATTTGTTTTTCTGTTGGTTTAAGTTGTTGTCAATCTTTTATAATGGAAACTGTTTTAGTGACAAGATAAACATTGGATACTATTGTTGACATTAGATCTTTAGAAATTATGGGGGAGAATCTTTAGTTGCTTTACCTGTTTCAGAAACTGTTGGAGTTTCTTTGAAGCCTTCCGTGAATACTGTTTTTCACACTAGATCTTTGTAAATTATGGTAGTTGATGTTAGAGCATGTGTAGGTGAATCTTCTAGATGAGCTTGCAACACCAGCTTTCTTTTCCTTGATAATTGAACTATCGGTTTCTCTACAACTGCTTGTTTATTTAGAACATGTGGTTTAATAACTACTAGTTTTGTAGTTTTAGCAACAACTGGTTTTATACCAGTCTGTGCTTTTGTAGTTTACAGAGATCTTGTTAATTGAACTCCAGTAGTTTTCCCTGGTCCAGCTATCTGAGTCTTGACTTCATTTTGTTTTACATTGGTCTTGTTTTTATTGAATCTGAGGTAGTTGTTGTTGAGTTTGTTGGGTTTGAGCTGCTAGTTGAACTTGAGGAGGATTGTGCCTCTTTTTAACTTCAATATTTGCTAAGACTTTAGCCTTATTGATAACTGCTGGAGGACTCATATCAATTTTGACTATTTTGTTTATCTTTATATCATGCCTTATAGCTCTTAGCCTCTCAATCTTGGCTTTAACCTAGGCAACACTTTCACCTTGTTGGTCTCTCTTAAATTTTGTTGTTCTTTCCTCATGGTCAATGTCACCAACATAAGGCTCCTTTTATTTTTGGACCATAGCAATAACCGTTGCATCACCAGCTCTTTTCTTGGTTACAGCTTCCCCTGTAGCTATCATATCTGGGATGAGACGAACAAATCGCTTAAAAACATCATAACACTAATTATGACAATATAGATTAAATCAAATTTCATAAATGACTAAATTCAAATACATTGTTTCAAATAACGACAAATTGCAACAAACAAGGTTTATTATTAAAATGGGTATCTAGTCCATCCTAACTTGATTTCTTCATGACTTCGTCTATCAACATGTATTAAAATAACATCAACAAAAATGTTGGCGAGTATACAAGTTTGATACATAGCATAGTAGAATAAAATGTTTAAATGTGCTCATATCCAACAGGAATAAGATGATACTAGTTACTACTTTGCCTTTCCCAATAGACTAGCGAGAGGTTAACTCGTTCAACATCGTTCAATATCGTTCAAGATCGTTCAACATCGTTCAATATCGTTCAATATCGTTCAACTTGCATAACATATGAGATTAACAAGCATCAATTTGTTTCATGTTTAAATGTGGATAGAGTGTGATAAAAACAAGATTCAAGCATTGCGTGTTTTTGTAAAGAATACATGTTGCACCCAAAAGTGTAAAAATAAAAAAAGGATCGAGTATACTCACATTGATTGCGTTGCGATTTCTTGTAAGTACGCACGAGTAAGATTGGAACAATCCAAGAGAACGAACAAAGCGATTATCCTAGATGTTTAGAATAACATGTAACGATCTAGTTAAAAAAAATAAAATTCCTAACATTTAGGGTTCCCAATTTAATTATTTGTATATTATAGCTAGGATTAGGATCAAATACAAAGGATCCTAATTGTAAGAAGTGTAAGAAGGATTTATAGAGTGACAAGTGTCCAATAACCTAAAAAAACCCACTACATAAAAAAAACCCACTAAAAAAAAAAAAAATTAAACATCCACCACCACCAAAAACACCCCCCCACCCCCACCCCCCACCCCCCACATCACCCACCCCAAAAAAAAAAAAAAAAAAAAAATTTTTTTTTTTTTTTTTTTTTTTTGCCGAGGGGGTGGGGATTTAGGTTTTTGGGTGGTGGTGGTGGTGGGGGTGGGTGTTTAGTTTTTTTTATATTTTTTTTTAGGTTTTTGGGGGGTGGGGGGTGGGGTTAGGTTTTTTTTTAGGTTTTTGGGGGGTGGAGGTGGGGGGGGGGGGGGGGTTAGGTTTTTTGGGGTTTTTTTTGGTGAGGTATAGTTTTTTTTTTTTTTTTTTTTTTTTTTTTGCGGGGGGTGGGGGGGGTTAGGTTTTTGGGTGGGGGGGGGGGGGGGGTTTAGGTTTTTGGGTGGTGGTGGGGGTGGGTGTTTAGGTTTTTGGTGGTGATGTAGTGGGTTTAGTTTTAGGTTATTGGACATTTGTCACTCTATAAATCCTTCTTACAATTAGAAGCCTTTGTAGAATAACTTGACCCATAATAGCTAATCTCATAATAACCCATTAATATTGTATAGGAGTTATGGTAAATTGTTAACTATTATTTAAATTATTTTTAAGTTTAATGATTTTAGAAAATAAAAACTGGTTTGATATTTGATAATAAAATACATAATCTTTCACCACCTTTACTTATCAAAGTCATCTTCTTCAACTAAAAAAAACCATACATACTGTTTGATAAAACTCAAAGTTTTAATTCTCATATTACTTGAATTCATGTTCTAAAACAACACTTCTTCGTTAAAAAGAAACAAGGAAAAACCCAACTGGTTATCCTCTTCTTGAACAGATCATCAAAACCAAAATTTTGATTATTGAATGAGAATCCATTGTATTTCAACAGAAGATTAACGAACAAACAAAAGAATGAGGATGTATACCGAACGATGTCGTAACGAGTTCGGACGTAGATTCCGGTCTCGGCGAACTTGCGGTTGAGCTCCGATGGTTAAGTAGCTCCGGCGGCGTTTTCGGGTTCCCACCCGTACCTCTTCGTGGTTCCAACAAGGTTTCGCACTCCGGTGACGTTTCGTAACTCCGGTGGCTTGTGCAAGTGTCTTTCCGGAGACTTGTTATCGAACAGAGAGGGTGAGAGTGTCGAGATGGCTGTGGGCGATGGGGATGTACCGATCACAGGAGGCCGATGATTTATAGGCGAAGGGGTTTGCTTAAAACGCGTCCAACAATCTAGTTCGTAATTTGCGGAAGTTTCCGAAAATACGGTTTAGCGGAATCTTGATTAAGAATACGACTAGGTTCGTTGAGTGTAAGCATGGAAATTCAATGATTAAAATCAATCAAATGAAATAGCTTGTAATTTGCTGTTCTTGGCAAAAAAAAGAAAATCAAACCTTCCATGTTTGACGAGAAGCTTCTGGGCGGCAAGTTGTTTAAAAAGGAAATTCCGTTCTTTTCGCGCATATAAGATTAAAGTGTACCGAAGTCTTGGAACAAACCATAAGGTGGTGCGGTGGTGTGAGACTCGTTTGTGTAACTCATAGACCCGGGTTCGATCCCTGTCTTCAACAGGTTTTTTTTATCAGCTTTATTATTTGTTTTTTTTTATTTATTTAAAAGGTTACAATAAGGCCCCCTTGACTTACGTGCTTATAATAACTGACACTAACTTGGTTAACTTAAACTAACTTTAAAACCCAACGAGACTAACTAGATTATTTTTATAAGAAAATAAAATAATAAAACAAACAAAACTTTTAATTAAAGAATCAATTTAATTGAAATAAATTTTGAAATATTACAGTTCAGCCCCTGAGGTTAAACAAACTGAACTAACAATGCTAACTAAATTATAACTTAAATCTAACTAGTTTTATAAAAAGTTTGAAGTGTGATGATTATTTAAATCAATTAACTAATGAATAAATAAGTGACCATATTTATAACGAATTAGATTAAGGATAAACGATCTATTTCGCGAAGCTTTCGAGTTTCAAGGATTGGGATCCGAATTTCATTATTTTAAGAGTTTTAATTAGTTTAACGAGTATCAAGTGTCGATAAAATCAAGAATCCTTGAATAATATATCGTTCAAACGTGAATTTCGATTAACAGTTGCACATGAGACTAACATGGATGCACGAACATGATTAAAATACTTTGTTTTCATTATGATCAATAGTCTCGGATTACAAATTGAAATGAAATAGACTACAACGAGAGTACAAGTGTCTAAAACGGGAAGTACAACTAGACTTGCTAAAATAAGAAAGTACGAAAATGCGGAGCGTTACAAAAATTCTGATGATAAGAGTGGGACATGGGTTCAAGATTGTTCTTTCATGTATTTTAGAGCTCCCCTACGGGCAATTATGTGGTAGTTATTACCTCACCAGTTGTTTGGCTTTTTGTGGCTGGTAGCTTTTAAGGAGTGAGCAATTTTTATGTATTCAAGCTCCTTTTGTGAGGAGGCCACTTGTCGGGTGTATTTTAGGTTTAATTAGACTTTAGCATGGGACATATGGTTGGGTATCATCCAAATTAATGGAATCATCTGCTCAAACCGTTGTATCAACATCATCCAAATTAATGGAATCATCTGCTCCCCCACCAGAGGTGGTTGTATCAGCATGTGTTTGTAGCTTTTTAGCTATAGTGACACTACTCGATGCCCTTTTTTTCTTGGTATTGGGGCGCTCCAGCACTTGTTTCTTCCAATACCTGAAGGGCATGGAGAATTTCGGGTAGCTATTGCCTGCATGGTGGTCTTAAATATGTTACCACTCTCTTCTTGTAAACCAATTGGTTTATCAAGAATAATGGAAACCACCTCTACAATCACCACAACAGGATCTGCCTGTAAGGGATGTGCATCTTTCTCATGTGGGTTAGGACTAGGATCCTTTTATACTAGTGCATCTTTCTGTGGCTGCATCTCAGTGATTTGTGGCTGAGATGTGAAAATTTTATGGTACAAAGGAATTCCTGCCTTCATGAGACATAAGTCAAAATTGCTTAGTGGTGAGAATTGATTTACAACAGGACTCTGTAGAGACAAATCCTGAGGAGTTTGGCTTGGTGGAGGTACTAGAGTCTGAAGTGAAGAAGTAAAAACAGTATCTGGTGGCTGATTTTGTGTCTCAGCCAGGCTCTCAAGGACCTTATCTTCCTTGGAAGCCTTTATTTTCTTGGCTCTTTTTGAGAGGGTGACTTTAGATTTGGATATTAAGGATTATAAGGTTTCTTTGTAGATGCCTTCTTCCTTTTTTTGTTGATTTTAATAGTGGGTTCCTCAAGAATGGGATTTTCCCTTTGGTCAGCTAGAGTAGTGGCTCAGGTGAATGTGGTGCTTCAACAGCTGGCTATGCAAAATCATTTCCCTGCACAAATTCAACTTCCTCTTCATTTGTATCTGGTTCAACTTTAGTTTTCCCATTCTCGTAAAGTTTTAAGCCAAAAGTGATTTGATGGGAAGAACTTGTCCCCTTTTATGGTGTTGTTTGTTTTTTAAGAGGTAAAATGTCTGCGGTCTACGGACTACATCTGCAGTCATCTGTAGAAGAAGTGGTGGACCAAACATTTGCAGTCTGCAAGAAGAAGGTTTTTGTTTTTGTTTTTAACGTATATAGACTTCTAAAATAAACTGGTAGTGGTGTACGGACGGTAACGGTGGGTGGTGGTGGTGGTGGTGTTGGACTGTGGTGGAGGGTGGTGGACGCGGAGGGTATGTGGTGGTGGACGGTGGTTGTGGTAAACGGTGGTGGTGGGTGGTGGACGGTGATGGTGATGGATGGTGGTGTTGGACGGTGGTGGTGGACATGGACGGTGGGTTGTGGTCGTGGAGGACGGTGGTTGTGGTAGACGGTAGTGGTGGGTGGTGGTGGTGATGGACGGTGATGGTAGGGGACGGTGGTGGTGCTTAACCCTCTACAGACCTTAGAAGATCTTAGAGCTGGTTGGGCCAAGTCTCCACCAAGAACAGCTCGCGTAGACGGTTTTTAATGAAACGTCTTTGGAAAAACAAACAGGCTGCAGATGACAATGTTCGCGCGTGGTTTGCGCGGTGCAGACAGAAGAGACTACGTAAATCTTTTTTAGAAAAACAAACACCACCTATATACATCATCAGGCGATTCTTGTTGTAAAATTGCCATGATGAGTCTAGGGTAGATTAAAAATTTTGTTGAGGAGGTGACATTCAAACTCAGTTCTTTAAAAAGTTGATTTGAAACTTTAAAGACAAACCCTGACAAAATTGAGTAAGCAATATATTGAGTCATCTGAGGAACTTCGTTCCAAGAACCTGATTTACCTAAGAAGCACTGCATGATAGTGTGAAATAGGAATTCGAGGCCAACAGAGCAATCTTTTTACTTGTAAGTAGCATATTTTGTTAATCCATGATACCTCTGTTCTATAAACTCCACATACATCTTAGCTGTAACCTTAGCAACATTTCAAAGGTTGTATACTTTCGATCATTTCCCTGTTTAATAAAATTTTTATATTTTATTTACGAAATACGTAATCATATGATCGAACAAAACGATATTCATGACATTTCCGGAATAAAATCCTTGTTACATATGTCTTTATACCCTTCAAATAACCTAAAAATGAGTTGGAATGGTTAAAAATGGCAAACAAGTGATAATACAAGTCTAGGGGCCAAAACTGTCAAAAAAACAAAAAAAGTTTTGCATCAAAGGGCCTTATGGACTGTAAGGCAGTGGTTACGGTTCGTAAGGGGTGCCCAGATGCAGAAAATTGACTTGATCGCCAAGTTTGGCCACCTATCTTCAATTCTCGCCACCTTGCATGATTTTTGCCACTTTAATTCGGTTTGGACACTTGTTTGGGCACTAAGAAACTTCCTAACACATCATCAAACACTTGTCATCACCTCCTTGATCCATGATTAGTATAAATAGGCTCCTTGTTCTTCACACCATTCTTTTCTTTCTCACTAAAAAAAACCTCTCGGAGCTTGCTTCAGCAATTAAGGCATCCTTCTTTGAGTTCTAAGCTTCCCTCTTAAACACTTGTAAATGTTTCTCCTAGTCTATTTCATTAAATAACTAGTTATGAGCCAAAAGCCAAGAAAATTGACTTTTACTTTGACTTTCAGTTCTAACCATTTTGGTCACGTCAAAGTCCAATACGTACTTTGCTACGTGATTTTCATAATGAAGCTGTTAATCCCTTGCGATTACACCCTCTGATCATCACATTTAGTAGGTGAAATGACGAGTCAAACACGTTTTAAATAAAAGTAAAAAACGCATAAAATGCATTTTACGACGAATGAGTTTTTAAGTATTAAAACCAAAAGTTTTGACACCAAATCAGTTTCTATAACATTATAAAACATGTTTTAACATGCCTAGCTCTCATTTCTAGTTTAGCGCTTAATTCTTAGTCGAAAGTCGAGCGAATTGACTTCTGCTTTGACTTTCGAATCTGACTCGTTTGATCGACCTTAGAACCCGACCAAACCTAATAATATAAACATAATAATATAGGGAATAATCCTTTGAGATTATACCTTATGGTCATTCCGTTTGATGAGTCAAATGACGAGTCAACTTTATATATTTTTAAAATGTAAAAAATACTTTTTTTTGCGTAAAATGATTTTAAACCTATATAAGCAATATTTCTGACATTTAAATTGATCATACAACATTATTAAACATGTTTTGACATATCAGAGTCATCATAGGACTCATTCGACCGTCTAAACCCGTATTTGCGCATACGACTAGTTAATTAACATAAATTAGTCGTAACGGGTAAAAAAACTTTCAAATCAGAATATTAGGTTTAACCAACCATGTTATATAAGATCCCTTGCTCATATGGTTATAAACCACATTCTATTCACTCTTCTGTCAAATCCGTATTATGCGCATTTAAAAACTTTCGACGGAAACTTCTTGTTTGGACAAATTTCGTGTTGTTACTTTAACCAAGCATAACTTGGTCAAAACTTAACCAAACAAAGTGAACTCTTACATTTTTATTAAGTTCATTGAAATACCATTTCAACGATGTATGATACATCAAAAAACACCTCTATTTGGACCCTCAAATGTCTAAAACCAAACAGATGGTCAAAACTGGACAGTTTGCAAAGATAAATAGTTTTAACCACTTTCCGAGTTCCAAACAAAAAAACTTTCTAAATGAAAGTTGTAGAACAAACTTTGAACTACTTAACTGGAAATTTTTATAATTGTTTGAAAAAATTTGCTATTTTCAAAGTATTTTACAAAAACAACACAAAAGACTTTCAAAATTTTCTATCTTCTAAAACATCTTTACTTCTTCAAAGTTAAGATGTTTCCATAACCCTCATTCATCCACAAACATTATCACAACAAAACCGTTGACGAACAAATCCTTATTTCTAGGAAACACTTGAGCTTTGTTAGCTCAATTAAGCACGACATCGACAACCCAAGTGAGTACATAGTTCCTCACTTTTATGTTTTCAAATGTTTTTGGGTGATTTATATGTGCGTAATGTTTTTCCAAGTTTTCAAAACTACATATATGGTTTATGTATACATTATACCTTCAATTTGTGGTTACATATACATAGTACATTGTCCATTGTATTAAACATGATGGGAGTTGAACTTGACAATGATACATTCATTAACTTTAGCCAAGCCGACCGGTAGTATGTTATAGAGCTACAGGATTGACAATCTCATTCTCGCTTCCGAGGTCTGTTTGGAAGTTTCCCCTAGGAATGACAGAAACTGTGAAACAAAAATTGATAAACCTTTTTTAGGGATTATCCGACACTCAACAAAGGCTTGAATGTATTCGCTAACAACGACACTCGTTTATACAAAATGACATGTTTTTACAAAACAAGACATTAGGTTTATACAAAACAAGACATTTGGTTTATACAAAACAAGACATTTGGTTGGTTTATATAAGACAAGACATGTGGTTGGTTTATACAAGACAAGACATGTGGTTGGTTTATGCAAAGTCACAAATGGTTTCTAAATAAACCATACAATATTTTCTTTTAACTCGATTGATTACTCGTACGGTTTTACAAAAGAAGCACTTTTTGTCAAAAATTCATGGCTAGAAAGATTTATTTAAAATATCAACTCTTGTAGTTGGTTAAACATATTTCAATATTCAAAACCATGAGTCTTGACCACAAAACCTATGTTACTCACCAACGTTTATTGTTGACCGTCTTTTTTACATATGTTTCAGGTACAAATGTTTGATGCTTTTACAAGTATACCATGAGTAGGAATGGACTCGGGCCTTAGTCTGCTTTAAAATAAAGAACAATTGTTGTGTTTTGTTTATGTTCAAAAGACAATGTAATTCTAACTAATAAATGAAATGAAACTTTAAGTACTACGTGTTTGAAACAATTTGTAACGTCACTCCCCGACGTTTCCGTCGCGGGTTGTTATACGAGGTCGGGGTGTTACATTAGCCTTTGAAAATTTGTCCACAACATCAGCATCTCCAAGTTGGAGTTTGATTTGTAAAACTTCAGTGGTGATAGAAATTGCTTTCTTCCCCATAGTAGCAACTATGGTCAGCACTTTATGTTTATCATGTATGAATTTTCTTTACTAGAATAACCTTGATTCCTTTTGAAGTGAAGTCTTCTGGTCTAAATGTTCAGATTTAGAGGGTGAGAGATAGTGGCACTGTTGATGTTAGAATATAATACAATACTGGTGGTCGTCTGAGAGAGCGGTTGTGGTGGCGAAGGTCATGTAGTGTGGTGGTGGCGGTGGTGGAGATGTTGATGGTGGTGGTCATCGGGTGGTGATAGTAATAGATACAGAGGGTGGTTTCTCACACATTTATCAAAGTATTGAAAAATAAAACTGACAGAATAGCACATGATTTTTTAAACTTTTCATGGAAATAAATACACTTTGAAATTGTGTGGATCTTGACCCTTCTAAATTCCCAACAAAGTTTATTAAATGTCAATTAAAATATCTAATTAAAGTGAAGTTGGTTTGTATTATAAATGTATTTTTAAGTTTCATCTTGCAACTATATGGCCTTTGTGTTGTTTAGAACTCAGTAGAAATTCTACAAGATATTTACCAACATTAGTTAAAACGTCGTAAATGATTAAGTTTATTTCAACGACATCACTTCTCTATATTTTCTTTTACTTTTACCGGTTACGTACCGCCTATATTTATAAGCCCATGTTAGGTATTCATTAGGTTACATCTTATTTTGTAAGCCACGGACCGCACCGTGGCTGGGACTTCCATCTAGTTGCACATTCAAATTATAACAAATCATGTAACTCTGTAACTTTTGCTTTGAGAAAAAAGAATTATGTATACTATCCTGGCAGATGGTAATCATAAACGAGAAAAAAAACCCATTTATCTCTAAAAGCACATAGGATGACATGACTATAAGGTAGTTTGTTGGTTGGTAGAATATTTAATAAAATAACATGCAGGGGAAAAATATAGAAACTCATTATGACTGGTAAACGCATATTATAAAATCATCTGCATGTTCATTACCATGAATGCAACAGTTTATGCGTTTGATCAAATAAGATTCTTTGATACTTCAGTTGGTTCATTTATACTTCTATGTATATAATAAGATTCTGAGAACATGATGAATTCGGCCTTGTTCACATAGCATAACATGATAGGCAACAATTTCAATGTCATGAAAACCTAAATGTTTTGGTTGCACCTACATAGTTTTTGGGCAGTTTTTTTTTTTTTGAACCTACATAGTTTTTGGGCAGTTGGTTAAGACAAAAAAAATCAATTTAACTCTAAAATGACAATTCAATTGAATGATGCATAATCACAAGAGGGCATCATGAAAAACTTAATCATAAGATTTAATGTTTGTAAAATTAATGATGGAAAGACTTCACATTCAAATTAGAGTAGATCAATCGCCCTAATATATATACGTGTATTCATGTTCATTAATGTCTTGTGTCTTGGTTGTTGTATCTGTTGTCCATACTTGCTAATGACTAAAGGCTATGCAGTTAATGCGGAAAAATACGGTTATTGGTCAAGAAAGAACCAATGTGAACACAACAAAATAAACCCACACCACATCACCAAAAACCTAAACCCCCCCCCCCCCCCCCCACCCCCCAAAAACCTACCCCCACCCCCCCTCCCCCACACCCAAGCTAAATGCTAAAAACTAAATCATAAAGCTAAACTCCCAAAAAACCTAAAAAATTAAAATAACACAATTTTTTTTATTAAAACCGCTACTTTTAGTATTCAAAAAATGTTTTTTTTCTAAATTTTAAAAAAAAATTCATTAACGAAAAGTAGCGATTTTTATAAAAAAAAATATTTAAAAAAAATTATGTGTTTTTTTAGCTATTTTTGGTTTTGTTCACATTGGTTCTTGCGGTTCTCGCAATAAAGGGTGGTTTCTAACGGATCTTTCTCCTATATATATATATAGGGGAATGTTCAAATGAAAACCACTAGTTAACGCGAAAACTCGAAAACTAAGTAAAAAAACCCTAAAAAACACACAAAATATTTTTTTTTTTTTTCAATTTTTTTAATAAAAATCGCTGGTTTTTATATATAAAAAAAAAAATTTTCAAAAAAAAAAAAAAAAAAAATTTTTTTTTGTGTAGTGCACATGTGTAATAATACACATGTGTAGTACAGATACACATGTGTAGTATTACACATGTGCACTACACAAAAAAATTTTTTTTTTTTTTTTTTGAAATTTTTTTTTTATATTAAAAAACCTGCGAAATTTGGTTTTGCAAAAAAAAAAAAAAAAAATTTTGTGTGTTTTTTAGGCTTTTTTTAATTAGTTTTCGAGTTTTGGTTTAGTTTTTAGCATTTTAGCTTGGGTGGGGGGCGGTTACGTTTTTTTTAGGTTTTTTGGAGGAATTTAGTTTTTAGCATTTATCTTGGGGGGGGGGGGGGGGGTAGGTTTTTTTGGGTGGGGGTTAGGTTTTTTAGGTATTTTTGCTTGTTTTCACATTGATTCTCGCTGTTCTCGCAATAAAGGTGGTTCTCGCATGAACCTTACCTTATATATATATATATAGGGAGAGAATTATGAGAAAAATTACATATAAATGAGAAAACTAAAAAGACTAACTAAAAAAAGTTTTAAAAACATGGCAATTTTTGTTTACAATTTTTTTATAAAAATTCGCTAGTTTTAATGTATAAAAAAATTTCAAAAAAAAAAATAAATATAAACTTGTACTGCACATATGCATTATATGTATATATGCTGCACATATGCATTATATGCTTAAAATTAGCTTTTAGGTTTAGTTTAGCTTTTAGGTTTAGGTTTTTTGGATGTTTAGGATTAGGATTAGGTTTTTGAGTGTGGGGGAGGGGGTTTTAGTTTTTTGGGGAGTGCGGGTGGGGGTTTAGGTTTTTTGAGGGGTGCGAGTGGGGAGTTTAGGTTTTTTTAAAGTTTATGTTTAGGGTTTAGTTTTAGGTTTTTTTGAGGGGTGGGGTGGGGGTGTTTAGGTTTTTTGGGGGTGGGGGTGAGGGGGTTAGGTTTTTGAGGGGGTGTCGGTGGCACTACAAGAATAACACACCTTTACCGGCGACACCTTTAGCGGCGACGGGTCAAATGTCGCCGCTATTGGTCGATCCGCGTCACAGGATCCCAAACCAAACCCCATCCGTTGATCAAAATCATGATCTGACGGTTGGGGATTTATAACTCATTACCGGCGACATAAATAGGGCAATAGCGGCGACAGCATGTCTCCGCTAAAAGTCAATGTCAGAACTTTAATCCCTAGCCACACAAATCTTATCTCTGGTCAACTTCATTAAAGGCAATACCGGCGACAACTGGCAATACCGGCGACAACTTGTCGCCGCTAAAAGTTGAACGACCCAAACCCCTATACAGCGCCAATTTCTCCCTCCTCTTTCATTTTTCCCCCAAAAAAACCTCCGAGACCCGCTGCTAACTCGCGAAAATCGTCCAAATCGGTTAGTTTCACTTTGTTTTTGTTAGATTTCTTCTCTACATTTGTTATATACATGCTATGGGCTTTAATTTTTGCTCTTTTTTGTGTATTTTTGTGTTTGTGGAAGAAAATTCAGATCACCACCATCTCTTCTCCGGTCACCACCGTCTCGAATCCGGCACCACTTCGTCTCCTCGGTCTTCATCTCCTTGAAACTTGAAAAATACGGTTAGTTTTTTTTTTTTTTTTTTTTTTTAAGTTTAGAAATTGTATAATTTTTAGTTTAGGTATGTAAATTGTGTATGTTAGTATGTATGTTTGTATAATTTTTAGTATGTAAATAGTATAATTTTTAGTTTAAGTTGTATGTGGGTATGTAAGTGTATGAATGAATGTATGTATGTTTGTATAATTGTTAGTATGTAAATTGTATAATGTAGGTGTATTTGAAAAATGTGTATGTAAATTGTATAATGGTTAGTTTTTTTTTTTTTTTTTTTTTTTTAAAGTTTAGAAATTGTATAATTTTTAGTTTAGGTATGTAAATTGTGTATGTTAGTATGTATGTTTGTATAATTGTTAGTATGTAAATTGTATAATTTTTAGTTTAAGTTGTATGTGGGTATGTAAGTGTATGAATGAATGTATGTATGTTTGTATAATTGTTAGTATGTAAATTGTACAATGTTAGTATGTAAATTGTTAGTATGTTTGTATAATTGTTGTATGTTAGTATGTTGGTGAAAAATGTGTATGTTAGTATGTATGTTAGTATGTAAATTGTTAGTATGTAAATTGTACAAATATAAACCTTTATGAAGAACATTACGAGCTTAAAAATCGTGTCTGATATTGAATTCATCATTTCAAACATAACGAGCTAAGAAAACACCCGATCGAAATTGAAATCATGATTTAAAACATAACGTTCCGCCCAAAATTGAAAACAATCATTAAGAACATAACAAGCTTAAAAAACTGTGCCCGTGTTTGAATTAATCATTTTAAACATAGCGAGCTTAGAAATACCCGCCCGAAATTGATTTAGAAATTAATTTCGGGTTGTCCCCGTTTATCTTGGGACTGCTTTTTGAATACTTTATCTCATTTAGGATGTGAATGTGTATTACATGATTGTTTGTTTAAGAAGGATTCGGTTATCATTTTCTCTTTGCTCCTCGGGTATATATATCATTACATATATACTTGGGAGCTAAGAGGAAATGCTGCCGAATTTTTCTTAAACAAACAATCATGTAATACACATTCACATATGAGATAAAGTGTTCAAAAAGTGGGTTTAGCAGCCTGCCCTTGTCTTGTTAATCCTAAATTAGATTTTCTTTCAATTGCATAATGCCTATCGATAAAAGTTGGATTGATTCCCCACGTCATTCACCTCAATACAAGCAAGGACTCGAGTCATTTATCGAGATGTGTGAAAGAGTGATAAAAAACCACGATGAAGTTAGATGTCCGTGTACCAAATGTAAAAATTCTGGCTTAAAAACCATGGCAGAAATGAAATACCATTTGAGTATTAACAGTTTTTTGAAGGAATACACGAAGTGGACCTATCACAGGGCCACAACTCCAATTGCAGAAGTAAACGATGTTGCTCCACAAGACGGTATGGTAAACGTTATTGAAGACATTAGGGGGGAGCGTATGGAAGAAGATACATACCTTAACCAAGAGAACTCGAATGGAGATAGTAGCGGTGTTGTTGATGATTTTGAAGACCTGGTAAAGGAAGCTGAAACAGAATTATATCCTGGTTGTACCAAGTTTTCTTCTATCGACTTTTTAGCAAAGCTTTTGAATATAAAGGATACGTACCATTTTCAAAATGAAGGAGTAGATCGACTCCTCTCGTTGTTGCGAGAGTCAATGCCAGAAGGCAACAAGATTCCCCCTTCGTATTATGTAGCTAAGAAGACATTTAAGAAGATTGGTTTGGCATATGAGATGATAGATGTGTGCACAAATGATTGTGCTCTCTTTTGGAAAGAAAACGAGTCCTTGCAAAATTGTCCCGTTTGTAATGAGAGTCGATGGGTCGATAAAGACACAAAAGGCACGAAGGTGGCTCGTAAGGTGTTACGATACTTTCCTTTGACGCCTAGACTACGACGTTTGTATTGTTCAAGGCACACAGCGAAAGATATGATATGGCATAGTACCGGACGATCGGAAGATGGGACTATGCGTCATCCAGTTGATGGATCTGCATGGCAAGACTTTGATAAAAAGTACCCAAACTTCGCGATGGAGCCACGAAATGTTCGCTTAGGGCTTGCAGCTGACGGTTTTAATCCCTTTATCAACGGTAGTGGATCCTCGACTCATAGCACGTGGCCGGTTATACTCACCACATATAATCTGCCTCCCTGGCTATGCATGCGAGAGTCCACATTCATGTTGACCTTGTTGATTCCTGGCCCTAAATCACCGGGGAAAGACATGGACGTTTTCCTTAGACCGTTAGTGGATGAGCTTAAGCAATTGTGGCAGACAGGTGTACGTACTAAAGACGCAGCAACAAACACATACTTCACAATGAAGGCGGCGTTGTTATGGACCATAAATGACTTTCCAGCCCGTAGTAGTCTATCAGGTTGGAGCGGACAAGGCTACATGGCATGCCCAACTTGTAACCAAGACACTCCTTCAATACGTGTAACTGGTAAATGTGCTTATGTTGGTCATCGCCGGTTCTTAGATGCCAACCATCCTTGGAGAACAAGTCTCGACTTTAACGGGAGACCCGAGACACGAGACCCTCCGAGACAGTTTAGCCCAGCTGACATAGAAGCTCAACTCGGTCGTTTAATTAATCGTCTACCAGGCAAGCATCCGGATTTTGGAGGTGGGAGGATAACCCGGTTAGATTTCGAGTTGAACTGGTCCAAAAGAAGCATATTTTTTGACCTTGAGTATTGGTCTTCTCTGCAGCTGAAACATAACTTAGATGTAATGCATATAGAGAAAAATGTGTGCGACAGCTTGCTCGGTACTCTTCTAATGAACGATAAGAGCAAAGACACGCCAAATGCGCGGTCCGACTTGGAAAAACTAAACATTCGGCCGACACAATGGCTGAAACAATCGGGTGGCAAGTTCTTAAGTCCCCACCCAAAGTACTCATTCAAGTCCGATGATCGAAAACTTTTTTGTCAGTTTATAAAAAATGTTAAATTACCAGATGGGTTTGGATCTAATATCAGTAAGAGGGTGACAGATAACAATGCTAACATTACCGGGTTGAAATCTCATGACTGTCATATCCTCATGCAACGTTTGATACCGATTGGGGTTAGAGGGCTTTTGACTAAAGATACATCTACACCAATAGTAGACCTTTGTATGTTCTTTAAGCAACTTTGCTCTAGAACACTATCGGTGGATGATATGAAGAAAGCAAAGGATGACATTGTTACCATCTTATGCAAGTTAGAGATGATCTATCCACCTGCGTTTTTTGACATTATGGTTCATTTACTTGTGCATTTACCTGATGAAGCGATTGCGGGAGGTCCAGTAGCTTTTAGATGGATGTATCCATTTGAAAGGTACATGAAAAAACTAAAGAACTATGTCAAAAACCCGGCAAGGCCTGAAGGTTGTATAACTGAACGTTATGTGTTTGAAGAAGCTCTAACATTTTGTTCAATGTACCTTAAAGATGTTCAGACTAAGTTCAATCGCCCAGATAGAAACGCTGATGTCGTTGTTGAAAAAAGAAAGTTATGGGTGTTTGAGTCCAAATGTCGTCCTGTTGGCGCAACAAAGGACAAATATCTATCATTCATCGAAAAAAGCAAGATGGAATGGTTTGTCCTCGAAAATTGCGCATAAGTTAGGGAGTACATGAAGTGAGTGCTTCTATCTTTAACTTTTCATAATCTGTTAATTGGTATTTTTCATTCCTTTCTTATATTTGTCATCAATGTAGTGAATTCAAACATACACATCCCCAAGATGATCTTAAAACCAAATTTCCGGGATGGTTTCTCCATAAGGTATAATACATATATAACACTCATTACTCTACACTTGCTAGGTAATACATATATAACAAACATTATTACTCTATATTTGTTAGGTACATTCGATGAAAACACAAAATTCTCCAGAATTCCACCCGGAGTTGTATGCTCTTTCAATTTGCGCGAAAATGACTGCATTAACTTACACTGCTTGCATAGTCAACGGTGTTAGGTATAAGACACTTGAACGTGATGCAAAATGCACAACGCAAAACTCTGGGGTGGAAGTCGTTGGAGAGAACGGTGTGAAATTTTATGGCCAATTAGAAGAAATTATTGAGTTGCGTTATACAAATAATTATTCCACTGTCCTATTTCGGTGCAAGTGGTTTGATACTGGAAGGGGTGTAAACCATGACAATAATATCACCAGTATAAGCACTGAACGTGAATGGGACAAAGACGATCAACTCATATTTGCTTCGCAAGCCAAACAAGTGTTCTTCATCCAAGAAACGTCTCGAAACCAAAAAAACAAACATAGGTGGGTAGTCGAAAATGTTAATCATCGAAGAATTTGGGATCGGCCATTAAGTGATGATGACCGCGTCAATAAGGTTCAAAATGTTGACAAAGGCTTAGAAGATAATGACGTTGTCGACAACAACTCTTCATCTGACTGTCCACTTGTCATTGACTTGACCCAATACTTTCAAATTGGATCTTCTCATGTTACTGCGGGTGAGCCTTCAATTGAAGTTGATCCCCCAACGGCTACCGTCGATGAAGTGTTTGAAGCTGATTGTGATGAGGTCGAGGCTGATTGTGATGAGGATGATCCCGATTATGTGGAGTCTGACTAAAAGAAAAGTTATTGTAATTTATATTGATTTGTAATTGATAAACACTTGTTTGAAATATTTATTTGAATTTGAGTTACCGTTGTTGTACTTTCGCTTAATTTGTATTAGATACACATGCTGTAACATTTGTAACTTTATAGGGATTATGTTTTCGGTATTGTTGATATTCGCGTATCTGATGGCTGATGTGGCCCCCTGGGGACATGGGGGTGACGGCGCTGGTGATCCACCGCTTCCTCCTGGTGGGATTCGTGGCACACACGAGACAGACGGTAAGTTTTTTACTAAATTATTTTGTAGTCCTTATATTTTATATATTATAAATGTTGTTACTAATTATTTTTGTTTTAATTGCAGCGGTTCCCCGAAAGAAGGTTAGGGGGAAAGCTAAAAACGAAGCACTACGGCGTCTAGTAAAAGCGGGGGGGCCTGTGTCGCTTACTTTTGATCGACAGGTCACGTTTACCCCTGTTGGTAGATCAAGAGACATGTTTTCAAGGGAGGCCGGCTTGTATATGTGGCGGGCCATCCCGTTTGATAAAATTGGATGGGATGCTGTTGAACCACATTACAAGGATGCCGTCATGAACCACTTACGGGTAAATAAGTTATATGCATAAAATTTTATAGCACATGCAAATATAATTTATATATGATATTTTAACTCTTTTATTTAATTTGTAGGAAAATTTCAATCTTGATGAAGTGGAACGTGATTATGACGCGAAAAACTTGAAGGGTGGTATAAGGACTGTGCTTATGAAGCGATACAATGACCGCAAGCATGAAGCTAGACAATTATTTGATAGCAAGGGAGGTTACAATGATCTTGAGAGTGCAAGGGCACACCATCCCAGGGATATGCCCTATGAAAACTGGTTGAGAACCATCGAAGGTTTCCGGCAAGAAGATTATATTAAAAGAAGCAAGGCCAACAAAAAAGTACACTAAAAACAACAATTCCCATACCGTGGGGGGACATCTTCGTACGGTAGCACCGCCTATAAAAATGTAATGTTTTATGTATGTGTGCGTGTGTGCAAGCTTTTGTTTATTTAATGTCTAATCTAAGTGTAATGTTAAACAGAATTTGGATTGGGTACCTACGTATGCTAAAACCCACACGGACAATCAAGGGAATTGGGTTGATCCGATTGCTGAACAAAATTACGTAAGTATTTCTTTTAAGTATTATTTTCTATAACAAATATATATATATATATATATACACACATATATATTTAATCATCTTCGTAAAATACAGCGGAACATACAACAGGCCACAGATGAATGGAGCGGCGATGGTCCTCCAATTGCCCCGTATCAAGAAGCGTTGGGAGAGCGCCGAGGATGGTATCGCGGGATGGGGCCTAAACCTTCTTCCAACACGTCCTCGCACTCGTCATCTAACATGTCGTCTTCGCAAGCTCGGACGCAAGAACCCTTTTCCGAGGTAAACTACGCAATTTATAAAATGACAAACGAACGCATGTTTCCTTGTTAAATATATGTTGGTAGCGTTAATTAATATGCTAATATACGTTTTGCTATCTATTATTGTAGGATTTTGTTAACAGCTTGTTCCATACCCCGTCATTTTTGAACCAACTTAACAACTATCTTGCTTCACAAGGAAAAGGAAAAGGAAAGTCAAAAGACTACGATTGTGACAACTTATTCGATAATGAATCCGACGATGAACCCAACGATAACGATGACGATGAGTGACTTGTTTTTAATGTATGATTTAGATTTAATTAAACGTTGTAGGATATAATGTACGACTTAAACGTAGTTTTTAAGTATATTACCTTTAGTATATGTTGATTATGTTCATAGCGTATGCTTGCGTTGTTTGAAAATCGGCAGGTTTTGTTTTTCGGCCGTAAAACCGGCTGAGCAGCTGTATATACAGCTGCTGTATTAAAAAAAAATAGACTTTTAGCGGCGACATCTGTCGCCGCTATTGCCTTTAAACCTTTAGCGACCAATGTTAATACCGGCGACACTTTTAGCGACGACATCTGTCGTCGCTAAAAGTGAAAGATCAATACCGGCGATACTAGTCTTTACCGGCGACAACCGGTCAATAGCGTCCCAGCAATACCGGCGACATGTCGCTGCTAAAGGTCTATAGCGGCGATAAAGGTGGTCAATACCGGCGACAGCTGTCGCCGGTAAAAGTGCCCTGTTCTTGTAGTGTGGGTTAGGGGGTTTAGGCTTTTTCGTATTATTGCATATGTGCAGCACATTTTTTTTTTGAAAAAAAAAGTTTTATATATATATATGTATATATATATATATTAAATATAGCGAATTTTAATAAAACATTAAAAAAATGGTATGTTTTTAGGTTTTTTTAGTTAGTTTTTTGGTTTTCTCATTTAAACTTGTTTTTTCATGATTCATCTCATATATATATATATATATATATATATATATATATATATATATATATATATATATATATACTAGAAGTCTAAAACCTATATAATATTAATAGCAAAATAAAGAAGTGTACATCAAGATCAACCAAGGTATCCTACCCTCGTGGCCCAGTGGGTATTCCCACTTGGGTTAAGTCGGCCGGCCCTCCTTGGAGGTCACCGGTTCGACTCCCACTCGTGGTCTTAGGGGGGGGGGGGGGACGTCCCAATGATGGATCGTATCCTACCGAGGCATGGTGCGGTCCTGAGGGCAACCCGGTTTTACCCAGCTGATACCCCAGCGAGTCTCTCGTGTGGGGGCAGTATGGTTTCCGGGCGGAAGTCAGCTCACGCGGGGGCCGGGGCCCAATCGAACATCGCGTCCTCAGATGCGGGGCTGACGGGGGATTGTCTTCGACATGAACCCGGTGACCACTGGTCAGTACATAGAAAGTCACCTTCCAAAAAAAAATCAACCAAGGTAGGTGCCATGGATTTAGGGTTCATAAATGTCTGCCGATATGTGTGAATCATGTGCGACTGGTTGTTTAAGGTTATAATTGGGCCAAAAATTATGAAAATGGAATGAGCTTTGATTTGTTGGATATGGCATATTTTAAAGGGAAAAGAACAAATTTGGGCAACCGATATTCTCGGCAAGATGGCCGATATGAAATTTACAAAATAACGGCGATATATTGGTAATTATCGACGATATTCTCGCCACCGAGATTATAACCGATATTTAATACAGATATGTAACTCGATGTCCGATAACCGATATAGCACCGGGATATCACCGACATAGCGTCGAGATTGACTACATAGACTAAAGGTTGATAATGTCTCAATATAATTGATTTTTTTTGTCAAATTAGGAGCATATTTTCCGAGTGTTAAGTGTCCACTGTCCCATTAGTAATAAATTTATTTATAAGTTCAAAGCCCAACCGTTGCATAACTGGTCTTACTTTATATCTATAGTTGGTTTAGATTCTTTTATGCTCGTTGTCCACATGTATGACGTATGTTAATTATACGATATAGAAATTAAATATAATAAATACTTAAATGGTTTGAGTGTACGATTATACCTCATCCGGTCTCGATTGAGTTGAACAGCTCTGACACGTTTAACCTTTGTTGACAGTGCTTGACCCAAGTTAATCATTTGACCAGCTTTGACCGACGTTAACCCAACAGCTTCCAAACACCTCCGAAATGATTCTACCCAAACACCGCCATCATCAGCCACACTCAGGTCCGTCGTTGGAGAAGCCACCAGAGACATTGCCAGAATCATTTACAACCACCATAGGCCTTCGACATGCATTTTAATTCAGGACCTGAAATCAACAGTTGTTAAAACGGAGATAATATACCATGATAGAACCCAAACTAACCGAAACTTACCTTGCTCATTGGAACAACACATCTGAGCCTCAAATCCGTCATAATTGATGTCTGATATGAACACAAAATCAATTGACTGATATCGAGTATAGAGAGAAATGAGAAACAGGTTTTATGATTGATTTACTTGATATATTACACAGACAAACAACCACTATTTATAAGCTATACAAAGGTGTATCTATGGAAAGAAAGCCTGTCATGGGCTGTGATTGAGAAGCCTTGATTTACAGGAGATGATGCCAATCTTTGACTGATCCCAAAATGAAAAATATTTCTCTTTTTATCACTCCCCCTCAAGTTAAATAGTAGGATTTCCAATATTTAACTTGTCTAGACAATTTGCGAAGATTCTACTACTCGTGGCTTTTGTAAGAATGTCTGCTAGCTGGTCTTCTGATCGAACAAAGGGCAATTCTATGATTTTTGCTTCCAATTTCTCTTTAATGAAATGTCGGTCCACTTCCACATGTTTGGTTCGATCATGTTGTACCGGATTCTCAGAGATTTGTATGGCTGCTTTGTTGTCACACATAATGCTGCTTGTTTTATTTTGTAGGAAACCAATCTCAGTTAATAATTTTCGTATCCAGAGTATTTCGGCTAAACCTCGAGTTATCCCCCTGAATTCGGCTTCAGCACTAGAGAGAGCAACAACCTTTTGTTTCGTACTTCTCCACGTAACGAGGTTCCCTCCAACCAGAGTAAAGTAACCCGAAGTCGACCTTCTATTCCCTTTGTCTCCTGCCCAGTCAGCATCAGTATAGGCTTGGACCTTTAGATGCCCGTTTGACTTAAACAGAACTCCATGACCAACTGTCCCTTTAAGATACCTGATTATTCTCCAGCCTGCCTCCATATGGGAAATCTGTGGTTGATGCATAAATTGACTGACCACCCCTACCGCATACGCTATGTCTGGGCGGGTATGTGAAAGATATATCAGCTTCCCCACTATTCGTTGGTACCTCTCTTTGTCTGCTAACTTAGCTTCTTTCACCATATAGAGCTTGAGATTTGCCATCATTGGAGTGTCTTCAGGCTTACAATCGACCATCCCTGTTTCAGTCAATAAGTCAAGAATGTATTTTTTCTGACAAATGAATATCCCTTGTTTAGACCTAAGAACCTCAATACCAAGAAAGTATTTAAGTTGACCCAAGTCTTTCATTTCAAACTCAGCAAACAGGTTTTCTTTTAGCGTTTTCATTTCTTCTTCATCATTCCCTGTGATAATCATGTCGTCAACATAAATAATCAAGCAGGTCACCAACTTCCCTTTCTGTTTTAGAAACAGAGTATGATCAGAGTTACTTTGTTTAAAGCCGTATTTTTTCATAGCTATAGTAAACCTCCCAAACCAGGCTCTTGGGGATTGCTTTAACCCATAGAGAGATTTCTTTAGGTGGCATACTTCCCCTTTCTTAAACACATCTGAAAAACCAGGAGGGGCTTCCATATAAACTTCTTCTTCCAGTTCCCCATGCAAAAAGGCGTTTTTGACATCAAGTTGATGAAGGGGCCAATTTTCATTTGCTGCTATAGAGAAGAGAACTCTGATTGTGTCTATTTTAGCAACAGGAGAAAAAGTTTCAGAGTAATCGACCCCGTACGTTTGAGTGTACCCTTTAGCTACTAGTCGGGCTTTGTACCGCTCAATCGTACCATCTGGTTTGCGTTTTATGGAGTATACCCAACGGCATCCCACTGGTTTCTTACCGGCTGGGAGAACACATTTTTCCCAAGTTTCATTTCTCTTTAGAGCTTCCATTTCTGTCTCCATTGCATCTTTCCATTTCTTTGATTCTAGTGCCTGTTCGACTGTGATTGGAGTTCCTTCATAACATAGAGACGCAACAAATGCATTGGCTTCTGATGATAAATTTCCTTCTGCAATATTTGCCATTGGATACCTTGAGCTTCGAGCTTCTTTTCCAGGAGAATACCTCTTCGGAGGAACTCCTCTGTTTGCTCTAGGAGGAAGAACATATCCTTCAACTGTCTCTGACATATCCTCACCCTGATTATTTTGAGCTATTTCATTTGGAACAGACTCATTAGTAGTAGTATCTGTGTCAAAAACACGTTCATTAGAGTTGTCAGATGAGTTACTTACCTCGGATATCAAGTTGGGAGTAGTGTCCTCAAGGGCAGGGGCACTGGAGATCTCCGGTTCGGGTTGTGTGGATATTGAGGGTGACTCATCTTCAGTACTATGATTTTCCTCCTTTTTTTTCTTCAGGAGAGAGTACCGTAGGTTGTAACCAACTCAGTGTGCCATCATAATCCTTCTCCCCCTGACCACTGTGTTGGGGAGTATAATAATACTCTGTTTCAAGAAAGTCACAGTTCATGGTTGTAAGATTGAAACAAAGAGGCTAGGTATATGATGAGCAGGTTGGTTTAAGAACCATGCTCTGATACCATGATATCGAGTATAGAGAGAAATGAGAAACAAGTTTTATGATTGATTTACTTGATATATTACACAGACAAACAACCACTATTTATAAGCTATACAAAGGTGTATCTATGGAAAGAAAGCCTGTCATGGGTTGTGATTGAGAAGCCTTGATTTACAGGAGATGATGCCAATCTTTGACTGATCCCAAAATGAAAAATATTTTCCTCTTTTTATCACGTCATCAGGGCTGTTGTTTTACACCACCGCCGAAGCCGTAGATGGCAGGAAACTTCACATGCAATCACCGATCTTATCTTCCCACCATGGGTGCAGCTTGACATGACCATCGTGTCACACCCGCTCGTAGGCGGAAGCGCAAGGTGTGAACGTGATCGGTTTACATTGCATACGATATAGTAAACAAACTGTATGAATAAAAAGCACGATTTTCATCCATTCATAGTAAGTAAAAGAGAGTACAAGTCACAAGTTGTTTAAAGATAAAAGACAACACGAGTTAATAAGTTTTACAAAGACTTGTTCCATAATATAGTTTTTAAAACACAAAGGCTTTGCATCCTATGTCTCATCGAAGATGAGATATATGGACCAAACCCTTCAAAAGCGGATGACATCGCCAACAAGACAACCAAATTCTTCGTGATAACCATAGCGCTAAGATCCACTTAGTTTCCTGAAATACATGTAAGTTTAAAAACGTCAGCAAAAGTTGGTGAATTCATGTGTTTTGAGTTCGCATCAAATGAATCTAAAAAACATTTGAAAGTTAAAGTATAGGAAACCGGTATGTAAAGCGTCTATGAAATCGTTGATTATTAATGTTTTGCAAGGACGTCGGATCGCAAACCTTTGATGATTTTGTACCGATCCAGTCGGCTGGGACCACAAAAGCACTCCATGCGGCCACACGAGGACCCATGAGTGGGGAGGGGCTCGCTCGTACCCGATAGATCTACCCATTTTGTTCCTTAGTTTTATACAAGATTATTGGCGCTTAAGAGACACTGTATTCGCACATAATCTAGTTGTTTCATTCCATAGCTTAACCATACCATAGTGACATGTATCCCCCCCCCCCCGAGAGTTGTAAAAACCGGAAACATTTAATAGAAAAAGAGGACATAAACTCACAGTTTTGTGTCTGAAAGGGTGTGCTAGCAAAGGGGTGTTCCAAATGCGTGAGTCAACCTACAAGTGTTCTAACCCATTAGACACTTAGGTCTCTACTAGACCGTGTACACGTTGCTCATCTTGAACGTTATTAAGTTTGTATTTGTTATATATTTGGAACCCTTGTGTATTTTAATATGTTAGGCATTTATTTCATGTGTTTGCTTTTAATATATATATATATATATATAGGGGATGGTTCAAATGAAAACCACTTTTATTGTGAAAACTCGAAAACTAACAAAAAAAGCCTAAAAAACACACCAAAAAATTCTTTTTTCTTTCAAATTTTTTTATAAAAATCGCAGGTTTTTATATATAAATTTTTTTTTGTAGTACACATGTGCACTACAAAAAAAAATTTTTGAAATTTTTTTATATACATAAACCTGCGAAAATTGGTATGCAAAAAAAAAAAATTGGTATGTTTTTTTGGCTTTTTAATTAGTTTTCGAGTTTTCACAATAACTAGTTGTTTTCATTTGAACCTTCCCCTATATATATATATATATATATATATATATATATATATATATATATATTGCATTCATAATGTGTACAAACAGGCCTCGCCCTTCGTGAGTTTTCGTTCCTAGCATAAGCATAAGTGGGCATAGCCTATGAGAGTCTTTGTGCCTTGCACATGTGAGAATGGGCCTAACCTAATTGAGTCCCCGTGTTCCACACGGTGTGAGTAGGCCTAGCCGAAAAGCGTCATCGTGCCATGCACGGTATAGGTTCGTTACGTGTATTATATATTCTTCAAATATATATTTTCAAGTTTAGTGAACCTCGTTCACATGTATACGTATTGTAACGCCCCAAAATCCAAATGTTAATATTTGTCGTGTGTTCCTATATGACACGTCATGAATTAATAACTAGGCTATTTAACCTAGTTAAGGTATGGTCAAAAGTATTAAATGATGAAGGTAGTGTCGGTTATGTTTTAAAAGTAAACTCGAGGGGTTAAAGTGGATAAGATGAAAGTTGATTTACTAATAAAAGAAATCAACACACAATATAAACACACACATCGTGTGTGTTCGAGAAGGAGCCAGGAGCTCCATGAGAGCTCCACAAACCCTAATCATGAAGATCATCAAATCGGAAGGCAAGATGAAGCCTAAATCCATAACCGAGCATGGATTAATGATCACCAACACGAGGGGATCATAAGGTATGTCTTAAATCTAAGATTGGTGATCATGGGTGAAGTGGGTTATGTTCAAATCCGTGAGTTAATATGAAATTAATCATGTACAAGGGTTAGAATCATCATATAGAACACGGGGTATGTATGGTTTGTGTTAATTTGATGATTTGAGGTGAAACCCGTTAGATAGGGTAAAGATAATGACTAGAATCACCACCTATGTCAAAGTTTTGTTTAAAGATTGATGTATTAAGTGGGTATGATGAATTCTTGTTAGATGAATTAGGGAAATATGATGATGATATGTTCGATGTTTAATTGGGAATGATACATGATGATTAGTAGTAGGTTTTGATGGGTTATGTATGAATTTAGAGGATGTATGTATGAATTAGTTGTACGTTATGCTTAAAAGGTGGTACGCACATCAAGTATATGATAAAATGTATATAGTGTCATCCGTATAGTCGATTATGATGTTACTAGTATATGATGATAAATCGATAGTTAAATATGGTTAATAGTTGACTTTTGATAGTCAACTAAGTATAAGAAACATGGTTTGACTCGTTGTCGTAAAGGTAGGATTATAAGAAGTCGTATGATACACGTTATAGCAATCCGCGTTAAATGTAATGACATTATGAGTTACATGAATTTAAGCGTATATGGATATGATTATATGAGTTATGTTTGTTAAGAATGACTAATGAAAGTTAAGTGTGAAATATGTGATTGATATGATTGTTAACATGTACAAATGGGTATGCTAATAAGAGCGTGATTTTGATGAAATGAAAGTATAGGAATCACGACGAGACGGGCTCAAGCATGAGATGTTAACGGGTCAAGAGGAGGCAAGGAATCGGATACGAGCACGGACGCATAAGGTAAGTGATTCCTGTAATCACTTCTTAGTTCGATTAAGTTATATGGTGTTTTAAGTAACTAAATATGATGGTTGAGGTCAAATATGTGTCGTAGTCTTTCGTCGTAAATGATGGGATTAAAGTTGGGCAAATGATCTTAAAAGTAGTTTAGAAACAAGTTATTCGATTAGTGTAATGTTTTGGTCAAGTATGAAAGTGAGAAGTATGGTTTTGTAAGTCAGAAACGTTTTAAGGCGCAATTACCCTTAACGGGTCAAAATACGCTTTTGAGCGCAAACGGGTGGAATAAGATGTAAGGTATCCGGGAATGAATCTTTTATGACAAATGACCTTGAAGTTATCAATTCATATGAAGTTAAGGTCAAACAAACAAGTTATGTGATAAAATTATGAACGGGTCAATTCTTGGTAAAAAGGGTAGTAAGCCGAAGGCTTAAAAGTCTGGAATTTTGTTAATCCGGATGTCGGATCTTAACTCCGTAAGATGGAGGATTAAATTACGGACCCGTAGGAAAAAGAATCGGGTAAAACGGATCAAAAACGAGAGAGTTATGCTCGTTTCTGTGAAACCGGATCGTGCTGGGAATATGCAGCAATCAGCTGCAACTTTTCTGCGAAAACAGGGGCTAGGCGTGACGCCAAGGCCCTTGGCGTCACGTGAGGCCCCCCTTGTTTGGCGAAAATTGTTCGTTTGCTCCGTTTTGGTTTGGGAACTCGTTTAAACGCGTTTTAAGTTGCGTATGACTAATTTAACTTATGTTTTATGACCATTAGGGTAAGCGCACATGTAGATAGGTATGTATGCATGTTTGTATATCTCTATACACGTATGTAGAAATGTATGAAAGCATGTATGTACCTACGTGGGTATGTTTATAAGTATGTGAGCAAGAATAAGCGGATATATGATGGTATGTATGAGAGTAGGCATGTATGAGTTTGGTATGATGCACGTAGGGTTGTATGTATGTAAATATGTATAATGTCATGAGTGTACTTAATGATGTTGGCATGTGTACATGTAGATACGTATAAAACGATGTAGATGTGTGTATATGTAAGTATGCATGTAGATTAGCATGTATGTGCGTGAGTATGTATGCAAGTAGGTATGTATGCATGTGTGTACGTATGTATATATGGAGATAATATGTATGAAGTTTAGGTATGTATGTAAGTCTTTCGGTATGATTAAGGGTTTACGTTGTTTATTCGTGTACCTGGAGTTATAAGTGAAATGCAGGAATAGCAAAGAAGTCTCACCACGGATGGAAAAGCTGGGATGTAAAGAGTTAACGAAACGAGAAGTAATCGTGAACAAACCTTGTATGTTTATAATGCGTACTAATGTTGTGAATTTTATGTGGTGAACGCAGGTAGTACCAGTCATGAGGATATCCAAGGATTGGAGATCGAGGACCGAGTCACAAGATAGATTGTACGGGAGTGTTGAGTACGTAATTGAGTGAAGCTAGGTTATGGTTTCTTATTGAAAATGAGTACAATAAATGTATTTATTGTGAAAGAATTAATATTAAAAATGAATTTAAGTGCGTCAAGGTGTTTGTAACGAAAGAAATTTTTATGGTATGATTTTCCGCTGCGACTTTAGTCAATTACGAATTAGGTTGTAATAAGTTGGTATCAGAGCCCTGGTTTGAGGGAATCAAGTACGAGAAGGTAAGTACTTGAACTCAAACTTGTGTGCTCTTGAGATAAGAAACCCGTACAATCTAAGACTCGATCAAGATCCAAAGGTAAAAGCTAATGTAAGTATGTACTTATGTATACGTATAAAGAAACTGACGATTTTGTATGTGCGAGGTAAGCATAAGTGTTTGAAGAGGATGATCTGTGAATGCAGTCTAGGATAAATACTAAGGCAGGCAAAGAGGTAATAAGCCAAATTTGAATCCAGGTACGTAAATTCGATATGTGGGTATGTATAACAGTAAAATTCATTAAGAGAAGGAAAATGTTAAATGAAGGATAATGATAGTATAGTAATGAAGTACTGAAAGTGATACACGCGCCGAAACCTAAGTCTACGGACATAAGGTGACAATTACATGAAGGCACGAATCTACTATGTGGATTGTGTACCTGGCCAGTACACGAGAAACGTATGACGTTCGTGAGATCATGATAGTTGTTACAGGTATGTCCGGTAGAGTTGGGTAGCGGACGGGAGTGTGGGTGAAATGATAAGTAAGACTCTCGGGAAATTTAGAGTACTATGTAAGAATGAAAAACATGCCTGATAAGAATGAAGAATGTTGAATCCTTGATTAAGTGCGGATCAACAAGATATGAATAATATGTTTGAATCCGTGAGACGGATTCAAGGAGGAAAGGCATGGATGATATGTTTGAATCCGTGAGATGGATTCAAGGATGAAAGGCATGGATAATATGTTTGAATTCGCGAGAAGGATTCAAAACGCAGAAGTAATGAAATGCATGAATGTAATGTTTGAATCCGTAAGGCGGATTCAATGAATGAAAAAGCATGAATGATGCGTTTGAATCCGTGAGACAGATTTAAAAATATGAAAAGATGAAATTAATCCGTATAAGTAGATGTCGACAGTTTGACCATGATTGAGTCGAACGGGTCATAGAAATAAGTATAAAGTAAAAGGTGATAGTATGATAGATGAAGTTCGGTATAAGTTACTTGTTAGATATGTTAGTAATTGACTCTTAGAAGTCAGAATGATGACGGACTGTGACCCGAACTATAACTTAAGTAGGGGCGGGAATGGTAAGTTTGGTAAGAAATATTGAAACGATGTAATAAGGTCTTTACAAGTAAGCATGAATAGAAGGAAGTACGAGAGTGAACTTCAGTTGGTGAAATGATTAATAGAATGAAAGGATTGCATGTAATAAATAGAATGTGTGGTATGTTTAGCATGTACTTATGAAATTGTAGAAGAGTTATAAGTGGGTAATCACGTAGTATAATGAATGTTTGAATGAAATGTGCTAACCGCCGATGTTGTTGATGATAATGTTAGAATAATTGATGTTATGAAACCAATTGTACTGGTGAAAGGATGTGCACGAGCGGAAGCTCATTACATGGATGAATGAAACTTGGCCTGTTACGGCTAGTACTCGAGGGGAAGATGATCGATCTGGGTTACGGATCATTGGTTTGTGTAATGAAAAGAGGTTAGTAAAATGTTTAACTCATGTTGGATAGATATGAACTAGTATGACACATGTATATATTTAAACTAAGTAATGCAGGAAGTGAAAGCAATAGTAATGTGAAATGAACGAAATGATTTAAAGGTAACGTAAAGGTATGCAAGGTACAAGTAACGGTAGAAAACGTAGAGTAAGGTTAATGTTAGAGTTAAGCACGTAGGTGTGATTATGTAATAGTAGTTTTGTGGTGGTAACAAAACAAAAGTTAAATGTTATACAGTAGGTGTAGAGAATGTAATTTTAAGTAGATGAGATGAAGATATTAGATTCGTTGAGAACGGATCATACGAATGTATGTAAGATAAGGAAAGTATGGATTTGTTAGGAAGAAGTCAGGTATTTGAATAGTGTATGAATCAAGAATGAATAGTTACCCATTTTTATGATGTACCAGTTAGAGTTAAGCATATATGAGTATGTATAAATTGCAAAGTAAGATCGTATAGTCGACGGAAACGATATGAATATTGCAATAAACATAAAAGAATGTTAGTAATGGGGAGTTGGAATTGTTTTAAGCAAACAAAATGATGAATGAATCGCTTGCTATGAACAGCAAGCACTATTTAGTGAAAGTGACATTAATAATAACTCTGGGATGAATTCTTGAAAAATGAAGGATAGTCATGGGGAATGGGCTAGCGGTCTAGTCGAGGGGACGTAGAGAAGAGATAACTAGTGTTAAATAAAGGTAAGAAAGGTTTCGGGGACGAAACCTCGTTTAAGGTGGGTAGACTTGTAACGCCCCAAAATCCAAATGTTAATATTTGTCGTGTGTTCCTATATGACACGTCATGAATTAATAACTAGGCTATTTAACCTAGTTAAGGGTATGGTCAAAAGTATTAAATGATGAAGGTAGTGTCGGTTATGTTTTAAAAGTAAACTCGAGGGGTTAAAGTGGATAAGATGAAAGTTGATTTAGTAATAAAAGAAATCAACACACAATATAAACACACACATCGTGTGTGTTCGAGAAGGAGCCAGGAGCTCCATGAGAGCTCCACAAACCCTAATCATGAAGATCATCAAATCGGAAGGCAAGATGAAGCCTAAATCCATAACCGAGCATGGATTAATGATCACCAACACGAGGGGAGCATAAGGTATGTCTTAAATCTAAGATTGGTGATCATGGGTGAAGTGGGTTATGTTCAAATCCGTGAGTTAATATGAAATTAATCATGTACAAGGGTTAGAATCATCGTATAGAACACGGGGTATGTATGGTTTGTGTTAATTTGATGATTTGAGGTGAAACCCGTTAGATAGGGTAAAGATAATGACTAGAATCACCACCTATGTCAAAGTTTTGTTTAAAGATTGATGTATTAAGTGGGTATGATGAATTCTTGTTAGATGAATTAGGGAAATATGATGATGATATGTTCGATGTTTAATTGGGAATGATACATGATGATTAGTAGTAGGTTTTGATGGGTTATGTATGAATTTAGAGGATGTATGTATGAATTAGTTGTACGTTATGCTTAAAAGGTGGTACGCACATCAAGTATATGATAAAATGTATATAGTGTCGTCCGTATAGTCGATTATGATGTTACTAGTATATGATGATAAATCGATAGTTAAATATGGTTAATAGTTGACTTTTGATAGTCAACTAAGTATAAGAAACATTGTTTGACTCGTTGTCGTAAAGGTAGGATTATAAGAAGTCGTATGATACACGTTATAGCAATCCGCGTTAAATGTAATGACATTATGAGTTACATGAATTTAAGCGTATATGGATATGATTATATGAGTTATGTTTGTTAAGAATGACTAATGAAAGTTAAGTGTGAAATATGTGATTGATATGATTGTTAACATGTACAAATGGGTATGCTAATAAGAGCGTGATTTTGATGAAATGAAAGTATAGGAATCACGACGAGACGGGCTCAAGCATGAGATGTTAACGGGTCAAGAGGAGGCAAGGAATCGGATACGAGCACGGACGCATAAGGTAAGTGATTCCTGTAATCACTTCTTAGTTCGATTAAGTAATATGGTGTTTTAAGTAACTAAATATGATGGTTGAGGTCAAATATGTGTCGTAGTCTTTCGTCGTAAATGATGGGATTAAAGTTGACCAAAATGCCCTTGATGGGTATTTTGGGCAAACGATCTTAAAAGTAGTTTAGAAACAAGTTATTCGATTAGTGTAATGTTTTGGTCAAGTATGAAAGTGAGAAGTATGGTTTTGTAAGTCAGAAACGTTTTAAGGCGCAATTACCCTTAACGGGTCAAAATACGCTTTTGAGCGCAAACGGGTGGAATAAGATGTAAGGTATCCGGGAATGAATCTTTTATGACAAATGACCTTGAAGTTATCAATTCATATGAAGTTAAGGTCAAACAAACAAGTTATGTGATAAAATTATGAACGAGTCAATTCTTGGTAAAAAGGGTAGTAAGCCGAAAGCTTAAAAGTCTGGAATTTTGTTAATCCGGATGTCGGATCTTAACTCCGTAAGATGGAGGATTAAATTACGGACACGTAGGAAAAAGAATCGGGTAAAACGGATCAAAAACGAGAGAGTTATGCTCGTTTCCGTGAAACCGGATCGTGCTGGGAATATGCAGCAATCAGCTGCAACTTTTCTGCGAAAACAGGGGCTAGGCGTGACGCCAAGGCCCTTGGCGTCACGCGAGGCCCCCCTTGTTTGGCGAAAATTGTTCGTTTGCTCCGTTTTGGTTTGGGAACTCGTTTAAACGCGTTTTAAGTTGCGTATGACTAATTTAACTTATGTTTTATGACCATTAGGGTAAGCGCACATGTAGATAGGTATGTATGCATGTTTGTATATCTCTATACACGTATGTAGAAATGTATGAAAGCATGTATGTACCTATGTGGGTATGTTTATAAGTATGTGAGCAAGAATAAGCGGATATATGATGGTATGTATGAGAGTAGGCATGTATGAGTTTGGTATGATGCACGTAGGGTTGTATGTATGTAAATATGTATAATGTCATGAGTGTACTTAATGATGTTGGCATGTGTACATGTAGATACGTATAAAATGATGTAGATGTGTGTATATGTAAGTATGCATGTAGATTAGCATGTATGTGTGTGAGTATGTATGCAAGTAGGTATGTATGCATGTCTGTACGTATGTATATATGGAGATAATATGTATGAAGTTTAGGTATGTATGTAAGTCTTTCGGTATGATTAAGGGTTTACGTTGTTTATTCGTGTACCTGGAGTTATAAGTGAAATGCAGGAATAGCAAAGAAGTCTCACCACGGATGGAAAAGCTGGGATGTAAAGAGTTAACGAAACGAGAAGTAAATGTGAACAAACCTTGTATGTTTATAATGCGTACTAATGTTGTGAATTTTATGTGGTGAACGCAGGTAGTACCAGTCATGAGGATATCCAAGGATTGGAGATCGAGGACCGAGTCACAAGATAGATTGTACGGGAGTGTTGAGTACGTAATTAAGTGAGGCTAGGTTATGGTTTCTTATTGAAAATGAGTACAATAAATGTATTTATTGTGAAAGAATTAATATTAAAAATGAATTTAAGTGCGTCAAGGTGTTTGTAACGAAAGAAATTTTTATGGTATGATTTTCCGCTGCGACTTTAGTCAATTACGAATTAGGGTGTAATATGTATGTTCGGTTCAATTGCATATATGTGTTTCACAAATATATATATATATATATATATTCTAGATATAATAGTTAAAAATGTTTATGTTTAACATCGTATTTATGTCGATGTACATGTACGGTATTCTTTGTGAGTGTACACTTCAACAAGTATATTTGAGTACATCATTATGTACTTGCGTATTTATACATATACGTATACCATGTATATACTTTACTTGGATATTTTATTATCGGTATTTATGTCGTATTTGTGTACATGTACATTTCTTGTATTCTTGCAATTTCACCAAGTGTATTATTGTACGTATTCTTATACGTATTAATATACCTGTATACTTATGTATTTAAACTTAGTAATTATTTATTTTATACTTTCCGGAATTGAAGAGTATTGAAATATATATATTATCCAAGGTCTAAATATATATTATTTTTAGAGTTCGTAGTAGGAGTCGTTAATATATATTTTCGTGTCGAGAATGCCCAAGTGTCGTTCGTGATATGTATCCGCTCCTTGTCGTGACAATATGGCGATCGTTGTCGGTGTCGATGTATTTAAGTTATTACCGAACTTATATTATATTTTTATCGGTTTCGAATATATATTACTTTGTCAGTGTGTGTGTGTATATATATATATATATATAACGGTTTGTCCGATGTCCGTTTTTTCCGTTGTCCGCATCGCGTTTTGGGATATATCATAAATTTGTCCGTATATGTATTTTGTGTGTAATTAATCTTCTAAGTATTTTGGGGGTTTCCTTTATATGGTGTGTTTGTATTTAGTTAGTATTTTTCCTAACTTCTAATACATACACATAACACACTTTTATATATATATTGTTTGGGATAGAATTCTATAGCATGTGGATCACGGATCCTCAAGTGTAGCCTGGATCATGGATCCTCAGTTTAGCATGGATCGAGGATCCTCAGGAGATGATAGAGGAAAGCTAAGGATCCAGGATCCTCATTATTATTCTAAACTAACAATTGTTTCCATTGTTTTTAAACTTGTTTTGCAAGTGTATTCGAATGAGACTTGGTCACACCGAGATTCCAGGGGAATATGCTTGACATTTATGCACGTGCAATAGCTCCATGAGCGTTGTGGTGATCGTGGCGGAGATAGCACCAAATTCGGATGGTTTGTTACTTATATATTTTCTAATTTTAAATGGGATAACAAGCTTTATTTAGTAATATTAGTGACACACACATACACACAACTCTAAAACTCGAATTCTCTGCAAACTATTGGCGATTACACACACTAACACTTTAGCAATCATTGTACTAAGCTTGTTATCATCCAAAGTTGTAAACTTAATTTGTTGAATATAGTTGGTGATCGGTAGTTTCTATCACCCGAGGTTTTTTATGCCGGAGATCATTCATTGATCAAGGGTTTTTTCCTCGTATAAATCCTTGTGTTTGTCATTCATTTCATTCATTCATTGTTCATACATTTGCTCAATTAACCAAGCATCTAACCTCACAAAAATCAGATTTGGTTACATTATCCTTGTGTGATTTTTGACCAAAACAGTTTAGCGCCCACCGTGGGGCCATCGGTACTTCATTCTTGAAAAAATCTTGTTCATTTCACTCATTATTCATTACCTTCAACCACATGGCTTCTCATGGGAAGAACACTTCAAGCTCCATGCCGGCGATCACCTCTTCACAGGGAATTCCACCTTTGCCTCCTGTTACTTCTGGATCCCAAAAGAATGCTGAGAATGCTGCGAAGAAACATACCCCCGTTTTCACAAAAACAACTACTGCTGTTTCTTCTGGTCCTACTAATTGTTTTGGTCAAAAATCAAGCAAAGATAATGCGACCAAACTTTCTGTTGTGAGGTGTGATGCTTGAATCAATGAACAATATTAAGGATCACTTAGAAATGTAATGAACAAATGACACAGAGATTTATACGAGGAAAAAGCCCTTGATCAAGAGTTGATATCCGGCACAAAAAACCTCGGGTGATGGAAACTACCGATCACCAACTAAGATTAAACAAAAGTAAGTTTACAACTCGGGATGATAACAAGCTTGTTACAAGGATCACTAGAGTGCAATGTGTAAAAAAGTGTATGAAATCGCCAAGTATTGCTTGAGAGCTGACTGAGAGCTGTTACGAGTGTGTGTGTATGCCAAAATTAGCTAAGTGTTTCTATCAAGCTTGTTATCCCCATTTTAAATTAGAAATAACTAAGTTAACAAACTATCCGATTATCATGCAAGCTCCCCACGATCTCCACAACGTCTATAATGGTCAAACACATGCGGAATCTTTACAGAATATGCTCCAGGAATTTCGGTGAGACTTGGTCCATGCACTTGTTCCTGCAAAACAAGTTTACGTACAAGGAAAACAATTGTTAGTAGTAGGATAACAACAGTGATCCTGGATCCTGATCCTGCGACACCTGCTGAGGATCCTTAATTCAAACAGAATTGGGGATCCATGATCCTGGTAGCAGTTGAGGACCCGTGATCCTTAGGATTTAGAAAATCCTCCCCTAACACTAATAATGATCTTTATTCTTTGATTTTGCAGATGAAGGATTACATGCAGCAGCATGACAAAACTAATGACAGGATCCTTCGTGAAATTGATGAAATCAAAAATTGAAGAGATCAACGGAGGATCACTCTCTATTGGTGCCTAGATCACTGGATTCCAGTTCTCCAGCAACAACTGGCAAGCATTCCATAGCGTCACGTGTCCAGTACCATGGAGGATCATCAAGTATGCACTATGGATCATCGACAATGACACATGCTCAAGGATCCTACTTTCAACTCTCAAGATCCTCTCTTCAGCCTCAAGGATCCTCCTTCTAGCATCAAGGATCCTTCTCTAGTTCAAGAGGATATATGGGGACGCAGTCAGTTCAAGGATCCTACTCTCAGTACCCAGGATCCTCATCCAAGGTTCAAGGATCCTCATCACAAGTTTACGGATCCATGGAGTATACTCGAAGAACTTCAGCTCCGATGCATACTGGATCCAACATCTTTCAGGATCAAGGATCTTTAAGGAGTCAACAACCCAGAAGTTCAGAGATTCATGTGGGAGACTTCATCCCCATGCAAACTATTGCTTCATCTGGTCCCACGATCATACCAGAATCACATCAGTTTGGATTCACATCGGGAATCCCAGCCTCGAATCAATCAGGAGGTAACACTTTAAATACATCTTATAATACTAATCATGGCTTTGTGGAGGAACCAGGAATCAACCAAGCTATGGCAAGGGAGTTGCAAAAACTCAAGGATATGATATCCAGTGTCCCGGGAGTGGTCATGCCCATTCCTGAGATGTCGGATGGCAGTCACAGAGTGTCACGCTTTGCACCACCTATATGTGATGTAGAGATACCAAAGAGGTTTCAAACACCAAACATGAAGCTCTATGATGGTATAACTGATCTAGAAGAGCATGTAGCTCAATACAGGGAAAGAATGGAGATAAACCCCATTCCTAAAAGGTTAAAAGAAGCATGTCTTTGCATGGGTTTCGGATCCACACTGACAGGATCAGCTCTTAAATGGCTACTAAGTCTTCCTCCTTACTCTATTACTTCATTTTCTAATCTAGTTAACTTGTTCAATAGCCAGTTTTCATGTAGTAGGAGATTTGAACGATTAACTAGTGATTTATATAGGGTAATTCAAGGTCATAATGAATCACTAAGGGATTACATAACTAAATTCAGTAGAGAATCCTTAGAGATTCCCAACTTAGATATTGCAACAGTTGTAGAAGCTTTTAAAATGGGTTTGCTTAAGGATTCACAATTCTATGATGATCTTGTTATGACACCATGCAGGAACCTTGATGAGGTAACAAAAAGGGCCTTGAGGTTCATCCGATTAGATGATGATAAAAGGATCCAGGAGAGACTTTCAGGATCCTCAAAACAAGAAAAGCAAGGATCCTATTTCAGAAATAACAAGTCAAAGTTATACAATAAGTTTGACAATCAGAATGTGCATGCTGTGGAACAAGAGGAAGATGATCAAGATTATCCTTCTATTTCTGAGTATTGCTTTGCTGTTCATAACAATGAACTGATTCTTGCTATGCAGAATTTAGGTGATAAAGCTAGGTGGCCTAGAAAGAATGACAAGCCAGCTACCACCAAAGACAAATCGAAATGGTGTGCCTATCATGAAGATTTTGGTCATCTCACGTATGAATGTATAGCACTTAGGAAAGAGATTGGTTACCTCTTAAGCAAAGGATACTTGAAGGAGCTATTTGGAAGAAAGAAGTCAAGGATCCAGGATCCTGAAAAAATTCCAGAAAGGGCTCCTGCTCCTCTAGCTGATGCCCAAATTATCAACTTCATCTCCAGTGGATCAGACATGTGTGGCACTTCCTTTTCAGCAGCTAAGAGGCATGCGAATGATAAAAAGATGGAGAATGGGGACATGCCCATTCGAACTTCCATCCTCACACAGAAGAAAGTCATATCCTTTGATGAGTATGACCGTGTGGATATTCAGGATCCTCATCATGATGGTCTTGTCATTAAATTGTTTATTTCTAACCATTTTGTTCGCAGGATTCTCATAGATTGGGGGAGCTCAGTGAACATTATCCAACTAGATGTCCTCAAGAGAATGAACATTCCTGAATCATAAATTATCCCAAGGTCATCAGTTCTTGTGGGATTCAGTGGAGAGACCAAGAACACATTGGGGGACATCAAACTTCCTATTTATATAGAGGGAGTTAATTCTATTAAAAAAATTTGTGTTATTGATTGCTTATCTTGTTGTAATGTTATCCTTGGCAGGCCATGGATACATGATATGAAAGCAGTCCCATCTACATATCATCAATGTGTGAAGCTCCCTACTCCATGGGGTGTGGTGAAGAATGAGAGTGATCAGCAAGAAGCCAAGAATTGCTACACATCATCAATGAAGCCAGCTTCAAGGTCTAGGGAAGCATAGCAATTAAAGTATCCTCTAAGGGATGTCCTGGAGACGAGAGAGCAGGATGTCAAGGATATTCTGCTGAACCCGGAGGAACCTGAATCCAATATTTTTATATAATCTGGGATCCTTGGAAGTATTGAACTGGATCTAATATCCTTCTTGAGAAGAAGAAAATCTACCTTTGCTTGGAAGCATGAAGACATGACATGTATCTCTAAAGATATTATTACTCATAAACTTGGCATTGACAGGTCCTTCAAGCCAATACATCAGAAAAGGAGGAAGTTTGCACCTGAAAGAAATGCCATTATTCAAGAGGAGGTAGATAAACTGCTCAAAGCAGGTACGATTAGAGAGGTAAAGTATCCAAGATGGTTAGCCAATGTGGTTGTTGTTCAAAAGAAAAATGAAAAGTGGAGGGTATGTGTCGACTTTACTGATTTAAATAAGGCATGTCCCAAGGATCCTTTCCCATTACCCCACATTGAATCCATGGTGTATGCTACAGCGGGTCATGAGTTGTTAACCTTTATGGATGCTTCATCTGGATTCCAACAAATTCAGATGGAACCATCTGATCAAGAGGATACAGCCTTTATAATCCCTACTAGTATCTATTGTTATATTGCTATGCCCTTTGGACTAAGAAATGCAGGTGCTACATTCCAAAGGCTAGTAAATATGATGTTTAAAGAACAAACTGGACACATAATGGAAGTCTATATAGATGACATGGTGGTTAAGTCCAAGAGAACTGAGGATCACCTTGGAGATTTGGAGGAACCATTTGATATCCTTGATAGATACAACATGAAACTGAATCCTTCCAAATGCCACTTTGGAGTGAAAGCTGGTAAATTCTTAGGTTACATGGTGACAAAAAGAGGGATGGAGGCAAGTCCAGAACAAATCAAGTCCATTGTGAACATCAAGTCTCCTGCCAATGCTAAGGATGTGCAAAGATTGACATCTTGAGAGGGATGGAGGCAAGTCCAGAATAGATTCATCTCAAAGTCACCAGAGAAATGCAATGAATTCTATGACATCTTGAGAAAGAATAAAAAGTTCGAGTGGACTGAAAAACATGAAAATGCTCTTAAGGCCCTTAAGGATTACCTATCCTCAGCTCCAGCTTTAATGAAACCAGAAAATGGGGAGATATTATCCTTATATTTAGCTGTTTCTTCTAAGGCATTAAGTGCAGTCCTTGTTAAGGATCATGAAGGTACTCAACATCATGTATACTATGTAAGTAAAATTCTACTTGATGCTGAGTCCAGGTATTCTCATTTAGAGAAACTTATCATAGCTTTAATCATGGCATCTACTAAATTACGTCATTACTATGAAACTCATCCTACTATTGTAAAGACTAATTTCCCAGTCAAGAATGTTCTCAAGAAACCTGAAATGCCAGGAAGGATGGCAAAGTGGGCAGTCAAGCTTAGTGCATATGATATTAAATATAAACCAAGAACAACCATTAAATCTTAAGCCTTGGCTGACTTTGTGGCTGATTTCAGTAGTTGTTTTGGTCAGAAAATCTGATGAGGATATTGCAACCAAACTCTTTGTTTAGGGGAATGATGCTTAAAATATGTAACAGCGATAAGGATCGCTTCAATGTAAAGTGCATAAACAACACAAGGATTTATACGGGGAAAAAGCCCTTGATCAAGAGTTGATCTCCGGCACAAAAAACCCCGGGTGATGGAAACTACCGATCACCAAGCTAAAATAAATGATTGAATGTTTACAACTTCGGATAGTAACGAGCTAGGTACAAGGATCACTACGGTGGAATGTGTAAAAAGTGTATGAAATTGCTAGGTGTTTGAATGAGAGCTTGTATGAGAGCTTGTATGAGTGTGTGTAACTGCAAAAATGACTAAGTGTTTTTCTACTAGCTCGTTACTCCCTTTTAAAATAGAAATAACCACCTAAACTAACTATCCGACTTTCGTGCCAAGCCTCCACGTTCTCCACAACGTCTATTTTTGGTCAAGCACGTGCAGAATAGTTTAGGAATATTCTCCAGGAATGTCGCCAAGACCTGGTCAAGCTCGTTATACCTGCGAGATAGTACAATACATAAATAAACAATCGTCAGTACGAGGATCCTTAAAGTGATCCATGATCCTGATCCTGATCCTGAAGCTCTTCTGAGGATCACCACCTGTCACAGAAGTAAGGATCACCAGTTAGGATAACAAATAAGGATCACTAATTGTGAGAAAATCCTCCCCTAACAATTGTCCCCAAAATATAAGGAGTGAAATTGTAAAATTAGCGAGTTATGTTTTCTTGATCTTATCCGTAACAAACTAACGGATATATAGCCGTTAAAATAGAACTAGCCGTTGCGATGATGATGTCACGGAAGTGACAATCCTGCAAAATCATAATTATAAATAGAGATATAGATAGGATCATTATGCATTTAAATTCGAAAGAAACTCCCTTTATAATCTCAGTTGAAGATCAATCAGGTATTTCTTTCTCCTCTTTCTTCCTCTCTTACTCTGTTTTTCATCTTTATCTCCGTCACTTCGAAAATGTTGCTCCGAAGTTCTCCGGCCAACGATCACAAAAAGGATAGCCCTTTGAAGAGTCAAAAGATCATCAAAGACTCAGTGAACGAGAGGTGTTGCTTTAACGACGCACAAGTAGATAACATCCGTCACCGTTTTCCGGCGAATGTCTTTTTCAAACCCTTCGATCCAACTGTTCTGAGCGACTACGTTTCTGATACATGGGTTGCCTTTCCAGTCACTCCATTTGCTATAGGGTACACCTATCCTTTCCCGGAGTTCACACAATCCTTCTTTTCCCTTACCGGCATATCTTACATTCAAGCCATGCCGATGATTTGGAGGGTTTTATACACCCTAGAGAGGATCATTGAGCAGGAGGGTCTTGATTTAGGAATGTCAGAACTGGCGGAGTTGTATGATCTTACTACCTTCGGTTCTCACCGTTATTTGTTCAAACGAAAACCCAGTGCAGATCATCCTCTTCTCAAAGTCACCAAAAACGACAAAGATTGGAAGCGTCGCTTCTTCTTTGTAAGAAGGGATACCATTTCAGATGGAGAACACTTACCAAGAACATGGTCCACCCATGGTAGGCCGGAGGATCCTGGGAAGGATCACCAGATGGTCATGTTTTTGTAATATGATCACTAACCCCTTCTTTGTCTTGTGTCATGCAGCCATCTCTGTTTCATATCTCATCACAACACCCGCAACCAGGGAAAGACTTGCTGCTTTCTGGGGACTCGACCCTGAAACTAGAACTTTTAAGACAATAACCCAAGACTCACAGGAGGTATCCTCAGGCTCTGTCACAATGTCAAGTAAGTATCCTTGTTTAAAATTTAAATAAATAGTTAAATGTATATTAAGAAAAGATACTTATCTTGTTTTGGTTGTGTAGGTGCTGGAAAATCTGCCAAAGCTGCTTCAAGGTTCAGTGTCACCGATCTCACCACTGTCAAATCCTCCAAAAGAAAGGTCCCTACTAGCCCGACAGCCTCAATCCCCAAGGCACCCCTCAAAGGGAAGGGAATCAAGAAGAGAAAAACTTCCGAGGCTGAGGATTTGCAGGGTCTGCCCTTAATTCGCCACCAGTTCCTCGAGTACTTCAATGATGTAAGGATCACTTTCTCTGCTTGTATATCCTGCTGATCTAAGGATCACTTGCTCTTGAACTGCTTTATCCTTTTCTTTTGCAGAAATTTGTTGAGATCGAGGATTACGTCGGCCATGTTGAGGATCAAGATAAGAAGATTGCCGACCTCCAGCAGGTTGCTGTGCTCAAGGATCTTGCACTTGCTGATCTTCAGAAGGAACTCCAGGATACCAAGCAGAAGATGGCTAAGGTGCTGGTTAACTTTGACTATGAAAGGCAGGAGATCACAGATGATGCTAAAGTTTCTGCCGCCATAGCAATGTACAAAACCAAGCTTCAAATGGCCTCGGAAGCTCAGGATCCTGCCTTTGACAAAAGTAGCTGGGAAATTGAAGAATGGAAGGCAAGACTGGCTGAATTGGGTGATGAAGAGGAGGCTGAGGAGATTCTAGCAATTGAGGCTAGTGGCAGCGGGTTGAAGGATAAAGCTGAGGATGCAGCGGCTGGTGGTGATGATGATGCAGCGAAGGTGTGAGCTGCAAAAATGGGCGATGATGGAAATTTCTAGACGTGGCCAGAGCCCATTTTTTATGGTTTGGTAGTTTTTTTTGATTGTTGATGTTTTTGAACAATGGTGGGTCTGTAATAACTCTAAACAATAGTTCTTAGGTTTAAGGATCATGCATGATCCTTTGGACAATAGGCAGGATTGCAATTGGTGGAGGGATCCTCTGTTTGGGGGATGAAGCCATTGTGATCCTGCCGCCTTTATATTCCTACACTACCTTTGAACTCATTATCATGGACACCCTTTACCTACCCCAGTGGACGGGCCACGTTTTGCTGGTAGATGCTCGGGTAGGTAATTTTGACAACCTTTAAAGGGTTAGCCTTATGTTAATAAATAAAAACTTAACCTTTTGTCGCTTATCACGTGTTGTTATCCTTTTTAGTATGTTACTTTCCAACTGTTGTAATGTTCATTCTGTTTATACTTATCAAGCCTTGAAAAATTAGAAAAGATATCCAAAAAGTTTAGGATATGAACAAGGATCACATATCCCATAACCGATAGGTTTTAAAAAGTGATATGATTTAAGAAATACAAGTTCAGTTGTCAAGTATAAGGGTTATTTAAAAGAATAATGAATAAAATCAAAAGAGTTAAGGATCATACCTGAGGATCCAAGTTAGAATCCTAACCATAATAAGGATAACTATAAGATAAACCTTAGAGTGAAATAAGGATCAAGGATCCCTAGCTGCCTATCTTCAAGGACCTGAAATAGAGCATAACTTGGGACTAAGCCAATATAAGAAAAGAGTTAGCAACTGGGGACAAGCCCAAGGATAACTGGGGACAAGCCCAAGGATAACTGGGGACAAGCCCAAGGATAACTGGGGACAAGCCCAAGGATCGTATGTAAACTGGAGTATGGCCCTAACTGGCGACTATCCAAACTTAGTGACATGAAGATGCCAAAACCTTAGCTAACGTGAAAACGTTAGAAACCTTATGAACGGATGTATGGTACGTCTACCATTATACGTAGGATCCTAAGCATAGCCAGAACAATGTAATTATCAGCCCCTAGAACGAGTACTGGTCCCAAAGCCTTGAACTATACCAGGATCATCGTGCGCTACAGGCGGAATCTGGGGACAAGCCCAAATAACTGGGGTTAAACCCAAAAGACGGATTGCTTCTGTGGATAACCAACGTTGTGCTAAAGATACCTTAACTTTCAAAACTTGAACTCACGTGAGAGATGGATAAAGGATACATGATCCTTATCCTTATATGAGAAAATAAAGAAATGAAATAGTTCAAGATTAGGATATTACCTGAGTAAGGATCACCGATACTTTGAGGATCCTTTAAGGATATCCCTATCGTGAGGATCACCTATGCCATAAGGATCCTGCTTACATGAAATATTTCTTCAAGTGGACAACATTCCAAGCTCTTGGTAGCAAATCACCTTCCATGGTTAGCAATCTATATGCCCCCTTTCCTGCCTCAGCTTCAATCAAATAAGGGCCTTCCCATTTTGGAGCCAATTTTCCATCAGCAGGATTGGTGGTATTCTGAAATGCTTTCCTTAACACCATATCTCCAACTTGAAACCTCCTGATCCTGACATTTTTGTTGTAAGCACCAGCCATTCTTTGTTGATAACTGGCCATCCTTATCCTAGCCATATCCCTGATTTCTTCAATAGTATCCAGATCTTGAGCCAAGTTTTCATCATTTTCCTCAGGATCACGGGTACTTGTTCTAGCAGTAGGAACCACCATTTCTGTTGGGATCACCGATTCTGCCCCAAACACCAAAGAGAATGGTGTTTGACCAGTAGCATTCTTAGGGGTTGTCCTGTCAGCCCAGAGCACATAGGGTAGTTCTTCTGCCCATTTCCCTTTCTTGGATCCAAGATTCTTCTTCAAATTGTTGATGATGATCTTGTTGGATGATTCTGCCTGGCCATTAGCTTGTGGGTGGACTGGTGTTGAAGTTATCATCTTAATCCCCCAGCTGTCACAAAAGTTAGTGGTTCTGCCCCCAATAAATTGGGAACCATTATCACATATAATCTCGGAAGGAATTCCAAATCTAGTTATAATATTTCTTTTAATGAAGGATATAACTTCCTTTTCTCTGACTTGGGCAAAAGCTTCAGCCTCTATCCACTTGGAGTAGTAATCAGTCATAGCTAACATAAATACTTTCCCACCAGGTGCCTTAGGGAGCTTTCCAACTATATCCATACCCCATCTCATAAATGGCCAAGAGGAGGATATAGGATGCAATAATTCAGCTGGTTGATAAAGGATATTGCTGTGTCTCTGGCAAGGATCGCATCTTCTGGCATACTCCACAGCATCTCTTTTCATGGTTGGCCAGTAGTATCCTGTCCTCAGGATCCTTGAGAATAATGCTCTGTCCCCAGTGTGGTTTCCACAATATCCTTCATGGAAGTCTTTTAAAACTTCTTGAACTTCAGGATCCTCAATGCATCTCAAGTATGGTCCTGCAAGAGATCGTCTATACAACATATTATTTATAATTGTGAATTGAGATACCTTAGATTTGAAAGCCCTAGGGTTTTCTCCTGTAGGAATCTCTCCATGTTGTAAGTACATCATAATTGGTGAGATCCATGATCCTGATCCTGAATAGGATTGAGTATCCTCACTAGGGATAACTGCGGAATCATTTCCTATCTCCATAGTCTGGTGATCCTGGATAGCCGGGGTCAGGATATGGATAATAGGAATCTTGATATCCTCCGGGATCTTCAAGGATGATCCTAAGTTAGCCAATGCATCAGCTTCTGTATTTTCTTCCCTTGGTACCTGTGACAAACTAAAGGAAACAAAAGAGAGTGCCAAACTTTTGACTATCTCCAAATATTTGGTTAGCTTTTCACCTTTAACAGCATAGGATCCATTAAAGTGGTTTGTAATTAACAAAGAATCTACATGTACCTCAAGATACCTGATTCCCATATGCTTAGCGATTTGCAAACCAGCAATTAAGGCTTCATATTCAGCCTCATTGTTAGTGGTTTGGAACTCACAAGCTATAGAATGGGGTATTATGTCCCCCTGTGGCGATTTTAGTAGTATTCCAAGCCCTGTGCCTTTGACATTTGAGGATCCATCAGTATAAAGTATCCAAGGATCCTTGGTCTCTTCTAGCTGCTGGACTTCTAGCTCAGCTTCTTCTTGTAAATCACTACTGAAATCAGCCACAAAGTCAGCTAATGCTTGGGATTTGATGGCTGTCCTAGGCTCATATCTTATATCATATGCACTCAATTTCACTGCCCACTTAGCCATCCTTCCTGACATCTCTGGTTTCCTGAGGACATTCTTAATTGGAAAATTAGTTTTAACAATGATAACATGAGTTTCAAAATAATGTCTTAACTTGGTAGATGCCATTATTAATGCAAGAATAAGTTTTTCAAGGTGTGAATACCTGGATTCGGCATCAAGTAAACTTTTACTTACATAATAGACAGGATGTTGTGTACCTTCATGATCCTTAACAAGGACCGCACTTACTGCTTTTGAGGATACTGCAAGATACAAGGATAACACATCGCCTTTTTCTGGTTTCATCAAGGATGGGGCTGAGGATAAGTAATCTTTGAGGGCTCTCAAAGCATTTTCGTGCTTCTCGGTCCACTCAAATTTCTTGTTCTTCCTTAGGATATCATAGAATTCTTTGCACTTCTCCGAGGATTTGGATATAAATCTGTTCAAAGCTGCTATCCTGCCTGTTAGCCTTTGAACATCCTTAGCATTGGCCGGAGATTTGATGTTCACTATTGCTTTGATTTGTTCCGGGCTAGCTTCAATGCCTCTCTTAGTCACCATGTATCCTAAGAATTTACCTGCTTTAACACCAAAATGACATTTTGAAGGATTAAGCTTCATATTATATTTGTCAAGGATATCAAATGCTTCCTCCAAATCCTTTAGGTGATCCTCAGCTCTTATGGATTTTACCACCATATCATCTATGTAAACCTCCATAGTTTGTCCGATCTGATCCTTGAACATCATATTCACCAGCCTTTGGTACGTTGCACCTGCATTTCTCAATCCGAACGGCATAGCAATATAGAAATATAAACCAGTTGGAGTCATGAAGGCTGTATCCTCTTGGTCGGATGGTTCCATTTGGATTTGTTGAAATCCAGATGAAGCATCCATAAAAGTTAACAGTTCATGACCCGCAGTTGCATCCACCATGGAGTCAATGTGGGGTAAAGGGAAAGGATCCTTGGGACATGCCTTATTTAAATCGGTAAAATCGACACATACCCTCCACTTTCCATTTTTCTTTTAGACAACAACCACATTGGCCAACCATCTTGGATACTTGACCTCTCTAATCATACCTGCCCGGAGCAATTTTTCTACCTCTTCCTGGATAATGGCGTTCCTTTCCGGTGCAAACTTCCTTCTCCTTTGATGGATTGGTTTGAAGGATCTGTCGATGCCGAGTTTATGGGTGATAACATCTTTGGATATACCAGTCATGTCTTCGTGTTTCCATGCAAAGGTAGTCTTTCTCCTTTTGAGGAAGGATACGAGGTCTTCTTTCATTTCGCCAAGGATCCCTGATCCGATATAGATTTTGGATTCAGGATCATCGGGATCCATGAGGATTTCTACCACATCCTGCTCTCTGGCCTCCAAGACATTCCTTGGAGGATACCTTGATTGCTATTGCTCCCTTGACTTCGAGGCTGGTTTCATCGATGAAGTATAGCAATTCTTAGCCTCCTGCTGATCACTATCAATCTTTACTATTCCCCAAGGACTAGGGAGCTTCACACATTGATGGTAAGTAGACGGGACTGCTTTCATATCGTGTATCCAGGGCCTGCCAAGGATAACATTACAACAAGATAAACAGTCAATAACACAAAATTTTTGATAAGAGTGTAAGCCTTCAATATATATTGGGAGTTTAATGTCCCCCAGGGTGTTCTTAGTTTCGCCACTAAATCCCACGAGCACGGAGGATCTTGGTATGATCTCTGATTCAGGGATACCCATCTTCTTTAGAACATCAAGCTGGATAATGTTCACTGAACTTCCTCCGTCTATAAGGATCCTGCGGACAAAATGGTTAGATATGAAAAGAGTAATAACTAAACCATCGTGATGAGGATCCTGGATATCAACACGATCCTCTTCGTCGAAGGTTATGACTTTTCCTTCGGAGACACTTGATGTTCGAACTGGTCTTTCTCCATTATCCATTTTAGTTTCCTTTCCATGCCTTTTAGCTGCTGAGAAGGATGTGCCACAAATGTCGGATCCTCCAGAAATAAAGTTTATCACTTGTGCATCTGCTGGAGGAGCTGGAGCCTTCTCAGGGATCCTTTCAGGATCCTGAGTCCTTGACTTTTTTCTTCCCAACAACTCTTTTAGATGCCCTTTGCTCAACAAATATCCAATTTCCTTTCTTAATGCAATGCATTCTTCTGTGAGGTGCCCAAAATCTTCATGATATGCACACCACTTTGATTTATCCTTACTTGCAGCCGGCCTATCATTCTTTCTCGGCCATCTAGCTTTATCACCTAGGTTCTGCATAGCAAGGATTAGTTCATTGTTATCAACACTAAAGCAATATTCAGAAATTGGAGGATAATCTTCGTCATCCTCTTCTTGATCAATAGAGTGCACGTTCTGGTTATCAGATCTGTTGTAGGATCTGAACTTGTTGTTCCTGAATGAGGATCCTTGCTTATCCTGCTTTGAGGATCCTGTTATCCTCTCCTGGATCCTCTTGTCATCCTCTAGCCGAATGTACCTAAGGGCCCGAGTTCTTACCTCATCTAGGTTCCTGCATGGTGTCATAATAAGATCATCATAAAATAACGAATCCCTAAGCAATCCCATTTTGAAGGCCTCAACAGCCGTGGCTATATCTAAGTTAGGAATGTCTAAGGATTCTTTACTGAATTTGGTAATGTAATCCCTTAATGATTCATTATGACCCTGGGTTATCCTATATAAATCACTAGTTAATCGTTCAAATTTTCTACTACAAGAAAACTGATTATTAAACAAGTTAACTAGGTTAGAAAATGAGGTAATAGAATAGGGAGGAAGACTTAGCAGCCATTTAAGAGCTGATCCAGTAAGAGTGGATCCGAATCCTTTGCACAGGCATGCTTCCTTTAACCTTTCTGGGATTGGATTGATCTCCATCCTCTCCCTGTATTGTGCTATGTGTTCTTCAGGATCTGTTGAGCCATCATACAGCTTCATTGTAGGCACATGGAACCTCTTGGGTATCTCAGCATCACAGATTGGTGGTGCAAAACGAGATATCTTATGGCTCCCATCTGCAATCTCTGGGATAGGTTTGACTACTCCCGGGACACTTGATATCATATCCTTTAGCTTTTGCAATTCTCTGGCCATGGCATGATTGATACCTGGATCCTGCATAAGACCTTGGTTAGTAATATAAGAATTGTTAAAAGTGTTACCTCCCATTGGATTCAAGTTAGGGAGAGTGGATGTTAATCCATATTGTTGGGGCTCTGGAATGATCGAGGGACCAGTAGAAGCGTTGGTCTGCATTGGAATAAAATCTCCCTGATGGACATCTGAACTTCCTGTTTGCAAGCTCCTCAAGGATCCTGGCATCTGGAAGGATCCCTGAAACTGGGACGATCCTAGAACGAAGAAGGATCCTTGAACCTGGGATGATCCTGGAATGAAGGAGGATCCTTGAACCTGGGATGATCCTGGAGCGAAGGAGGATCCTTGAACCTGGGATGATCCTGGAACGAAGGAGGATCCTTGAACCTGGGATGATCCTGGAGCGAAGGAGGATCCTTGAACCTGGGATGATCCTGGAGCGAAGGAGGATCCTTGAACCTGGGATGATCCTGGAACGAAGGAGGATCCTTGAACCTGGGATGATCCTGGAACGAAGGAGGATCCTTGAACCTGGGATGATCCTGGAACGAAGGAGGATCCTTGAAACTGCTGCACTCCTGAACTTGTGAGGGATCCCATATGCTGAGGATAGGATCCCGCTGGCTGGAAAAGTGAACCTGATGCCTGGGTCATTGTTGTTGTTCCGTAGTGCACTCCTTTTGGTCCACCCACATATTGAATGTCTGGAGCCACTGATGGCTGAGAAGTAATCACCGGAGTATCAAAATTCAAAGATCTGGGCATCAGTGGGGAGCGATTCTCTGCCGTTTTCTTCTGTTTCTTAATTTCGTCAATCTCCCGGAGGATCCTTTCGTTGGTTTTATCCTGCTCTTGTGCATGATTCCTCATCTGCAAAATCAAGGCATAGAGATCATTAGTAGTAGGATTAGTTGAAACAGAAGAAGTAGGTGGTTTTGAGAAAATGGGAGTCGGTTTCTTCGCAGCATTCTCAGTATTCTTCTGGGATCCAGAAGGTGGTGGAGGCAAAGGAGGAACGCCTTGTGAAGAAGTGAATGAGGGCATTAAGTTTGAAGCATTCTTCGATGAGGAAGCCATCTGCTTGGTTGTAGTGAACCGAATTAAGCACAGAAATGCGTATTTTCTTAAGGACGAAGCACCAACTGCCCCACGGTGGGCGCCAAACTGTTTTGGTCAGAAAATCTGATGAGGATATTGCAACCAAACTCTTTGTTTAGGGGAATGATGCTTAAAATATGTAACAGCGATGAGGATCGCTTCAATGTAAAGTGCATAAACAACACAAGGATTTATACGGGGAAAAAGCCCTTGATCAAGAGTTGATCTCCGGCACAAAAAACCCCGGGTGATGGAAACTACCGATCACCAAGCTAAAATAAATGATTGAATGTTTACAACTTCGGATAGTAACGAGCTAGGTACAAGGATCACTACGGTGGAATGTGTAAAAAGTGTATGAAATTGCTAGGTGTTTGAATGAGAGCTTGTATGAGAGCTTGTATGAGTGTGTGTAACTGCAAAAATGACTAAGTGTTTTTCTACTAGCTCGTTACTCCCTTTCAAAATAGAAATAACCACCTAAACTAACTATCCGACTTTCGTGCCAAGCCTCCACGTTCTCCACAACGTCTATTTTTGGTCAAGCACGTGCAGAATAGTTTAGGAATATTCTCCAGGAATGTCGCCAAGACCTGGTCAAGCTCGTTATACCTGCGAGATAGTACAATACATAAATAAACAATCGTCAGTACGAGGATCCTTAAAGTGATCCATGATCCTGATCCTGATCCTGAAGCTCTTCTGAGGATCACCACCTGTCACAGAAGTAAGGATCACCAGTTAGGATAACAAATAAGGATCACTAATTGTGAGAAAATCCTCCCCTAACAGTAGTGATATACAAAAGGAAGCTGAATTGGAAGTTCAACAACTTGAAGAGACTAAGGATCCTTGGATACTCTTCACAGATGGGGATTCAAATGTTAAGGGAACTGGACTAGGCATACTACTAAAATTGCCACAGGGGGACATTATACCCCACTCAATTGCTTGTGAGTTTCAAACTACTAATAATGAGGCTGAATATGAGGCCTTAATAAGTGGTTTGCAAATTGCCAAGCACATGAGGATCAGGTATCTTGAGGTACATGTAGATTCTTTGTTAATTACTAACCACTACAATGGTTCTTATGCTGTTAAAGGTGAAAGACTAGTCAAATATCTTGAGATAGTCAAGAAATTGGCAGACTCTTTTGCTCCTTTTAGTTTGAAACAGGTACCCAGGGAAGAAAATGTAGAAGCTGATGCTTTAGCCAACCTTGGATCATCATTGAAGATTCCAGAGGATGTTAAGATTCCCATTATCCACATCTTAACTCCTGCTATAGAGGATAACACAGCTATGGAGATAGTGGAGGATTCTGGAATTGTACCTAGTGATGGTGCACGGTCAAGTTCAGGATCCTGGATCCTTCCAATCTTGAGATATATACAACATGGAGAGATTCCTACTGGAGAAAATCCTAGAGCTTTCAAAGTCAAGGTATCGCAATTTACAATATTAAATAATATCTTATATAAAAGATCTCTTGCAGGTCCATATCTAAGGTGCATCGAGGATCCATAAATTCAAGAAGTTCTGAAGGATGTTCATGAAGGAGATTGTGGAAACCACACTAGGGGCAGAGCACTATTCTCAAGGATCCTCAGAACAGGATACTATTGGCCCATAATGAAGAAGGATGTTGTGGATTATGCAAAGAAATGTGATGCTTGTCAAAGACATAGAAATATCCTTCATCAACCAGCGGAGCTCCTGCATCCTATATCCTCTTCCTGGCCATTTATGAGATGAGGAATGGATATAGTTGGCAAACTTCCCAAGGCACCAGGAGAAAAGTATTTATGCTTGCTATGACTGATTACTTTTCCAAATGGATAGAAGCTGAAGCCTTTGCAGAAGTCGGAGAGAAAGAAGTGATATACTTTATTAAAAGAAACATCATTACTAGATTTGGCATACCTTCTGAAATTGTTTGTGATAATGGATCCCAATTCATTGGGAGTAGAACTACTAACTTTTGTGACAGCTGGGGGATTCCAGTCCACCCACAAGCTAATGGTCAAGCAGAATCATCTAACAAGATCATCATCAATAACTTGAAGAAGAAGCTTGGATCTAAGAAAGGGAAATGGGTAGAAGAGCTACCTTATGTGTTATGGTCTGATAGAACAACTCCCAAGAATCCTACTGGTCAGACTCCATTTTCTTTGGTGTTTGGAGCTGAATCTATGATCCCTACAGAGATGGTAGTCCCTAATGCAAGAACAAGCATCCGTGATACTGAAGGAAATGCTGAAAAATTGGTTCAAGATTTGGATACCATAGAAGAACTCAGGGATTTAGCAAGGATAAGATTGGCTAGCTATCAACAAAGGATTGCTGGAGCTTTTAACAAGAATGTCAGGATCAGCAAATTTCAAGTTGGTGACATGGTGTTGAGGAAAGCATTCCAAAATACAACAAACCTTGCTGATGGCAAACTAGCACCAAAGTGGGAAGGCCCATATCTGATTAAAGCAGAGGCAGGAAAGGGGGCATGTCATTTATTAACAATGGAAGGTGATCTATTACCAAGGGCTTGGAATGTTGTCCATCTGAAAAAATACTTCATGTAAGAAGGATCAAGGATCCTCAGCTAAGACAAAATTATGGTTAAGGATCCAGGCTCCTCAAAGGATACATGATCCTCACTCTGGTAATGATTTCATTATTATTTCTCTAATTCTTTAATTTATTTGATTATAAGGAGAAGGATCCAACATCCTTTATCCTTTGTCATTAAGTTCTGAGTTTTGCAGAAGTTGGTGTTGTTTTGGTCAAAAAATCTAATGAGGATAATGCAACCAAACTCTCTGTTACAGGGAATGATGCTTTGAATATAGAACAATGATAAGGATCACTTCAACGTAAATTGCACAAACGACACAAGGATTTGTACGGGGAAAAATCCCTTGATCAAGAGTTGATCTCCGGCACAAAAAACCCCGGGTGATGGAAACTACCGATCACCAAGCTTAAATAAATCAATAAATGTATACAACTTCGGATAGTAACGAGCTAGGTACAAGGATCACTATGGTGAAATGTGTGAAAATGAATGAAAACTAATAAGTGTTCGTCGAGAGTTTCAAGAGTGCGATTGTATGAGAGTGTGTGTAGCTGAAAATGGCTAAGTGTTCTAATTCTAGCTCGTCACCCCTTTAAAAATAGAAGTTAACTACACTAACAAACTATCCGACTTTTGTGCCAAGCTCCCACGTTCTCCACAACGTCCATTTCCAGTCAAACGTGTGCGAAATACCCGTGGAATATTCCATAGTAACGTTGCCAAGACCAAGTCAAGCTGGTTACTCCTGCAAAATAATACGGAACATAAACAAACAATCGTTAGTATGAGGATCCTTAAAGTGATCCATGATCCTGATCCTGAAGCTCTTCTGAGGATCACTATCTGTCATAGAAGTAAAGATCATTAATTAGGATAACAAGTAAGGATCACTAATTGTTAGAAAATCCTCCCCTAACAATTGCCCCCAAAATATAAGGAGTGATATGTAAAATGAGCGAATTATATTTTCTTGATCTTATCCGCAACTAACTATCGTAAATATAGCCGTTGTTGTAGAACTATCCGTTGCAACTGTGACGTCACAGAGGTGACAACCCTGCACAATCATAATTATAAATAGGAGATATAGATAGGATCGATTGCATTTAAAATTTCAGAGATACTCCCTTTGAAACTGCATTCCGAAGATAAACAGGTATTCTCTCTTCATCTTCTTCCTTCTTTGCTCTGTTTTTCTTACTTTCTATCATCTCTTCAAGAATGATGCTCCGGTCCTCCCCAGCTAAGGATCACCAGAAGGATAGTCCCTTGAAGAGTCAAAGGATCATCAAAGACTCAATACATGAGAGGTGTTGTTTTAACGATGCTCAAATAGACAAGATTCGTCACTGCTTTCCGGCGAGTGCCTTTTTCAAACCCTTCGATCTTACTATTCTGAGCGACTATGTTTCAGAAACATGGGTTGCCTTTCCAGTTACTCCATTCGCCATAGGATACACCTATCCTTTCCCAGAATTTACACAATCCTTCTTTTCCCTTACCGACATCTCTTACATCCAAGCCATGCCGATGATTTGGAGGGTTTTGTATACCCTAGAGAGGATCATCGAGCAGGAAGGCATTGATTTAGGAATGTCAGAACTGACACAGATGTATGATCTTACTACCTTTGGTTCTCATCGTTATTTGTTCAAACGAAAACCCGGCGGAGAACACCCCCTTCTTAAAGTCACCAAGAATGACACAAATTGGAAACGTCGCTTCTTCTTTGTCAGGAGGAATACCATTCCAAACGGAAAGGATCTACCAAGGACATGGTCCACCCATGGTAGGCCAGAGGATCCTGAGAAGGATCACCAGGTAGTCTTGTTTTTGTATAAGGATCACTAACCCCTTTTTGTCTTGTGTTATGCAGCTATTTCTGTTTTGCACATCATCGCAACACCCGCAACCAAGGATAGGCTTGCTGCTTTTTGGAAGCTTGATCCTGAAATAAGGACATTCAAGATAGACACCCAAGACTCACAAGAAGTATCCTCAGGTTCCATCACCATGTCAAGTAAGTATCCTGCTTTTTGCATAGTTTGAATATTAAAATAAATAATTAAATTGAAATAGGATAAGGATACTTATTTTGCTTTGAATGTGTAGGTGCCGGAAAATCTGCCAAGCCTGTATCCCAGTTCAACACGGCTGACCTTGATGTTGTTCGATCCAGGAAGAAGAGGGCCACTACCAGTCCTAGCATCTCCATTCCCAAGGCACCCACTAAAGGAAAGGGTGGCAAGAAGAGGAAAACTTCTGACACTGAGGACCTTCAAGGCCTACCACTGATCCGCCACTAGTTCCTTGACTACTTCAATGAGGTAAGGATCACCAATTCTGCCTAGGTATCCTACTTGTATGAGGATCACCTGATCTTGAACTGCTTTGTCCTTTTCTTTGCAGAAATTTGCTGAGATTGAAGATTACGTGGGGAGTGTTGAGGAGCTGGATAAGAAGATTGCTGACCTCCAACAGGTTGCAGTGCTCAAGGATCTTAAGACCGCTGACCTTGAAAAAGCCCTTAAAGATGCCAAGACTCAAACAGCTAAAATCCTGATCGACATTGACTATGAGAAGCATGATCTCATAGAAAATGCAAAGGTCTCTGCTGCCATCATAATGTATCAGACAAAATTAAAGATGGCCCAGGAAGCTCAAGATCCTAACTTCGACAGAAGCAGCTGGGATGTTGAGGGCTGGAAAGCAAGGTTGGCTGATCTTGAGGATGATGAGGAGGCTGAGGAAGTTTTGGCGATCGAGGCTGGAGGTAGTGGGAAGGATCTGGTGAAGGATACCGCAGCTGGAGGGGAAGAGGATGCAGCAAAGGTGTAGGCTGCACAGTTGGGTGATGATGGACATTCTTAGACGCAGCCGGAGCCCAATTTTTAAATTTGGTAGTAGTTTTTTTGTGGTTGTGATGTTGAACAATTTGATGGTTTGTACTGAACAATAGTTTTTAGGATTAAGGATCATGTATGATCCTTTGGACAATAGGCAGGATTGCAAACGGTGGAGGGATCCTCTGTTTGGGGGATGAAGCCATTGTGATCCTGCCGCCTTTATATTCCTGCACTACTTTTGAACCTATTATCATGGACACCCTTTACCTACCCCAGCGGACGGGCCACGTTTTGCTGGTAGATGCTCGGGGTAGGTGATTTTGACAACATTTTAAGGGTTAATCTTTTGTTAATAAATAAAACCTTAATCTTTTGTCGCTTATCTTGTATTGTTATCCTTTTTGTCTCTTTAATTCTCAATTGTTTTAATATACATTTATTGAATAAACAATTTTGAATAAGTCAGATTGAAAATACTTAGGATATGATCCAAGATCAAGTATCCTATATTTAAAGAATCCCAAAAAGTAACATATTTTAAGGATCACAAGTTTAGTTGTCAAATTTTAAGGGTTATTCAAATAAACAATGAGTAGAATTAAAAATAATGAAGGATCATACCTGAGGATCCAAGTTAGGATCCTAACCATAATCAGGATAACTACAAAATAAACCTTAGAAAGAAGTAAGGATCAACGATCCCTAGTTGCTTATCTTCAAGGACCTGAAATAGAGCATAACTTGGGACTAAGCCAATATAAGATAATAGTTAGCAACTGGGGACAAGCCCAAGGATAACTGGGGACAAGCCCAAGGATAACTGGGGACAAGCCCAAGGATAACTGGGGACAAGCCCAAGGATCGTATGTAAACTGGAGTGTGGCCCTAACTGGCGACTATCCAAAGTTAGTGACATGAAAATGCCAAAACCTTAGCTAACGTGAAAACGTTAGAAACCTTAGGAACGGATGTATGGTACGTCTACCATTATACTTAGGATCCTAGGTATAGCCAGTACAATGGAATTATCAGCCCCTAAAGCGAGTACTGGTCTCACTGCCTTGAACTATACCAGGATCATCATGCGCTACAGGCGGAACTGGGGTCAAGCCCAAATAACTGGGGTTAAGCCCAAGGATCGGATCGCTTCTGCAGATAACCAATATTTTGCTAAGGATACCTGAACTTTCAAAACTTAAAATCACGTGAGAGATGGATAAAGGACACATGATCCTTATCCTTATATGAGAAAATAAGGAAATGAAATAGTTCAAGATTAGGATATTACAAAGTGAGGATCACCGATACTTTAAGGATCCTTCTAGGATATCCCTAACGTAAGGATCATCTGTTCCATGAGGATCCTGATCACATGAAATATTTCTTCAAGTGGACAGCATTCCAAGCTCTTGGTAGCAAATCACCTTCCATGGTTAGCAATCTATATGCCCCCTTTCCTGCTTCAGCTTCAATTAAATAAGGGCCTTCCCATTTTGGAGCCAATTTTCCATCGGCAGGATTGGTGGTATTCTGAAATGCTTTCCTTAATACCATATCTCCAACTTGAAACTTCTTGATCCTGACATTTTTGTTATAAGCACCAGCCATTCTTTGTTGATAACTGGCCATCCTTATCCTAGCCAGATCCCTGATTTCTTCAATAGTATCCAGGTCTTGAGCCAAGTTCTCATCATTTTCCTCAGGATCACGGGTACTTGTTCTAGCAGTTGGAACCACCATTTCTGTTGGGATCACTGATTCTGCCCCAAATACCAAAGAGAATGGTGTTTGACCAGTTGCATTCTTAGGGGTTGTCCTATCAGCCCAAAGCACATAAGGTAGTTCTTCTGCCCATTTCCCTTTCTTGGATCCAAGCTTCTTCTTCAAATTGTTGATGATGATCTTGTTGGATGATTATGCTTGACCATTAGCTTGTGGGTGGACTGGTGTTGATGTTATCATCTTAATCCCCCAGCTGTCACAAAAGTTAGTGGTTCTGCCCCCAATAAATTGGGAACCATTATCACATATAATTTCAGAAGGAATTCCAAATCTAGTTATAATATTTCTTTTAATGAAGGATATAACTTCCTTTTCTCTTACTTGTGCAAAAGCTTCAGCCTCTATCCACTTGGAGAAGTAATCAGTCATAGCTAGCATGAACACTTTTCCACCAGGTGCCTTAGGGAGCTTACCAACTATATCCATACCCCATCTCATAAATGGCCAAGAGGAGGATATAGGATGCAATAATTCAGCTGGTTGATGAAGGATATTGCTGTGTCTCTGACAAGGATCACATCTCTTAGCATACTCCACAGCATCTCTTTTCATGGTTGGCCAGTAGTATCCTGTCCTCAGGATCCTTGAGAATAATGCCCTGCCCCCAGTGTGGTTTCCACAATATCCTTCATGGAAGTCTTTTAAAACTTCTTGGATCTCAGGATCCTCAATGCATCTTAAGTATGGTCCTGCAAGAGATCGTCTATACAACATATTATTTAAAATTGTGAATTGAGATACCTTAGATTTGAAAGACCTAGGGTTTTCTCCTGTAGGAATCTCTCCATGTTGTAAGTATCTCATAATTGGTGAGATCCATGATCCTGATCCTGAATGGGATTGAGTATCCTCACTAGGGATAATTGCAGAATTCTTTCCTATCTCCATAGCCACATGATCCTCGATAGCCGGGGTCAGAATATGGATAATAGGGATCTTGATATCCTCCGGGATCTTCAAGGATGATCCTAAGTTAGCCAATGCATCAGCTTCTGTATTTTCTTCCCTTGGTACCTGTGTCAAACTAAAGGAAACAAAGGAGAGTGCCAATTCTTTGACTATCTCTAAATATTTGGTTAGCTTTTCACCTTTAACAGCATAGGATCCATTAAAGTGATTTGTAATTAACAATGAATCTACATGTACCTCAAGATACCTGATCCCCATATGCTTGGCAATTTGCAAACCAGCAATTAAGGCTTCATATTCGGCCTCATTGTTAGTGGTTTGGAACTCACAAGCTATAGAGTGGGGTATTATGTCCCCCTGTGGCGATTTTAGTAGTATTCCAAGCCCTGTGCCTTTGACATTTGAGGATCGATCAGTATAGAGTATCCAAGGATCCTTGGTCTCCTCTAGCTGCTGGACTTCTAACTCAGCTTCTTCTTGTAAATCACTACTGAAATCAGCCACAAAGTCGGCTAATGCTTGGGATTTGATGGCTGTCCTAGGCTCATATCTTATATCATAGGCACTAAGCTTCACTGCCCACTTAGCCATCCTTCCTGACATCTCTGGTTTCCTGAGGACATTCTTAATTGGAAAGTTAGTTTTAACAACAATAACATGAGTTTCAAAATAATGTCTCAACTTAGTAGATGCCATAATTAATGCAAGAATAAGTTTTTCAAGGTGTGAATACCTGGATTCGGCATCAAGTAAACTTTTACTTACATAATAGACAGGATGTTGTGTACCTTCGTGATCCTTAACAAAGACCGCACTTACTGCTTTTGAGGATACTGCAAGATACAAGGATAGCACATCGCCTTTTTCTGGTTTCATCAAGGCCGGGGCTGAGGATAGGTAATCTTTGAGGGCTCTTAAAGCATTTTCATGCTTCTCAGTCCACTCAAATTTCTTGTTCTTCCTCAGGATATCATAGAATTCTTTGCACTTTTCTAAGGATTTGGATATGAATCTGTTCAAAGCCGCTATCCTGCCTGTTAATATTTGGACATCCTTAGCATTGGCCAGAGATTTGATGTTCACTATTGCTTTGATTTGTTCCGGGCTAGCTTCAATGCCTCTCTTTGTTACTATATATCTTAAGAATTTATCTGCTTTAACACCAAAGTGACATTTGGAAGGGTTAAGCTTCATATTGTATTTATCAAGGATATCGAATGCTTCCTCCAAGTCTCTTAGGTGATCCTCAGCCTTTATTGATTTCACCACCATATCGTCTATGTAGACCTCCATAGTTTGTCCAATCTGATCCTTGAACATCATATTCACTAGCCTTTGATAAGTTGCACCTGCATTTCTTAGTCCGAACGGCATAGCAATATAGCAATATATACCAGTTGGAGTCATGAAGGCTGTATCCTCTTGATCGGATGGTTCCATTTGGATTTGTTGAAATCCAGATGAAGCATCCATAAAAGTTAACAGTTCATGACCCGCGGTTGCATCCACCATGGAATCAATGTGGGGTAATGGGAAAGGATCCTTGGGACATGCCTTATTTAAATCGGTAAAATCGACACATACCCTCCACTTTCCGTTTTTCTTTTGAACAACAACCACATTGGCCAACCATCTTGGATACTTGACCTCTCTAATCATACCTGCCCGGAGCAATTTCTCTACCTCTTCCTGGATAATGGCATTTCTTTCCGGTGCAAACTTTCTTCTCCTTTGATGGATTGGTTTGAAGGACCTATCAATGCCAAGTTTGTGAGTGATTACATCTTTAGGTATGCCTGTCATGTCTTCGTGTTTCCATGCAAAGGTAGTCTTTCTCCTTTTGAGGAAGGATATGAGGTCTTCCTTCATATCGCCAAGGATCCCTGGTCCGATATAGATTTTGGATTCAGGATCATGAGGATCCATGAGGATTTCTACCACATCCTGCTCTCTTGCCTCCAAGACATCCCTTGGAGGATACTTTGATTGCTATTGTTCCCTTGACTTCGAGGCTGGTTTCATCGATGAAGTATAGCAATTCTTAGCCTCCTGCTGATCACTATCAATCTTGACTATTCCCCAAGGACTAGGGAGCTTTACACATTGATGGTAAGTAGATGGGACTGCCTTCATATCGTGTATCCAGGGCCTGCCAAGGATAACATTACAACAAGATAAACAGTCAATAACACAAAATTTTTGATAAGAATGTAGGCCTTCGATGTATATTGGGAGCTTAATGTCCCCCAGGGTATTCTTAGTTTCGCCACTAAATCCTACGAGCACGGAGGATCTTGGTATGATATCTGATTCAGGGATACCCATCTTTTTTAGAACATCGAGCTGGATAATGTTCACTGAGCTTCCTCCGTCTATAAGGATCCTGCGGACAAAATGGTTAGAAATAAAAAGAGTAATAACTAAACCATCGTGATGAGGATCCTGGATATCAACACGATCATCCTCATCAAAGGTTATGACTTTTCCTTCGGAGACACTTGATGTTCGAACGGGTCTTTCTCCACTATCCATCTTAGTTTCCTTTGCATGCATTTTAGCTGCTGAGAAGGATGTGCCACAAATGTCTGATCCTCCAGAAATAAAGTTTATTACTTGTGCATCTGCTGGAGGAGCCGGAGCTTTCTCAGGGATCCTTTCAGGATCCTGAGTCCTTGACTTTTTCCTACCCAACAACTCTTTTAGATGCCCCTTGCTCAACAAGTATCCAATTTCCTTTCTTAGTGCAATGCATTCATCTGTAAGATGCCCAAAATATTCATGGTATGCACACCACTTTGATTTATCCTTAGTTGCAGCTGGCCTATCATTCTTTCTGGGCCATCTGGCTTTATCACCTAAGTCCTGCATCGCAAGGATTAGTTCATTGTTATCAACAGAAAAACAATATTCAGAGATTGGAGGATAATCCTCATCATCCTCTTCTTGATCAACAGCATGCACGTTCTGGTTATCAGATCTGTTATAGGATCTGAACTTGTTGTTCCTGAATGAGGATCCTTGCTTATCCTGATTTGAGGATCCTGCTAACCTCTCCTAGATCCTTTTGTCATCCTCTAGCCGGATGAACCTAAGTGCCCGGGTTCTTACCTCATCTAGGTTCCTGCATGGTGTCATAACAAGATCATCATAGAACAATGAATCCCTAAGCAATCCCATTTTAAAGGCCTCAACAGCCGTAGCTATATCCAAGTTGGGAATGTCTAAAGATTCTTTACTGAATTTGGTAATGTAATCCCTTAATGATTCATTATGACCCTGGGTTATCCTATATAGATCACTAGTTAATCGTTCAAATTTTCTACTACAAGAAAACTGATTATTAAATAGGTTAACTAGATTAGCAAATGAGGTAATAGAGTAGGGGGGAAGACTTAGCAGCCATTTGAGAGCTGATCCAGTAAGAGTGGATCCGAATCCCTTGCACAGGCATGCTTCCTTTAACCTTTCTGGGATTGGATTGATCTCCATCCTCTCCCTGTATTGTGCTATGTGTTCTTCAGGATCCGTCGAACCATCATACAGCTTCATAGTTGGGACATGGAACCTCTTGGGAATCTCAGCATCACAGATTGGTGGTGCAAAACGAGATATCTTGTGGCTCCCATCTGCGATCTCTGGGATAGGTTTGACCACTCCTGGAACACTTGATATCATATCCTTCAACTTCTGCAATTCTCTGGCCATGGCATGATTGATACCTGGATCCTGCATAAGGCCATGTTTAGTAGTATAAGAATTATTAAAAGTGTTACCTCCCATTGGATTCAAATTAGGAAGAATGGATGTTAATCCATATTGTTGGGGCTCTGGAATGATCGAAGGACCAGTAGAAGCATTGGTCTGCATTGGAATAAAATCTCCCTGATGGACATCTGAATTTCCTGTTTGCAAACTCCTCAAGGATCCTGGCATCTGGAAGGATCCCTGAAACTGGGACGATCCTGGAACAAAGGAGGATCCTTGAACCTGGAATGATCCTGGAACAATGGAGGATCCTTGAACCTGGGATGATCCTGGAACAAAGGAGGATCCTTGAACCTGGGATGATCCTGGAACAATGGAGGATCCGTGAACCTGGGATGATCCTGGAACAAAGGAGGATCCTTGAATCTGCTGCGCTCCTGAGTATCCTCCTGAATTCGTGAGGGATCCCATATGCTGAGGATAGGATCCCGCTGGCTGGAAATAGGAACCCGATGCCTGGGTCACTGTTGTTGTTCCGTAGTGCACTCCTTTTGGTCCACCCACATATTGAACATCTGGAACCACTGATGGCTGAGAAGTAATCACCGGAGTATCAAAATTCAAAGATCTGGGCATCAGTGGGGAATGATCCTCTGCCGTTTTCTTTTGTTTCTTGAGATCTCCGATTTCTTTGAGAATCCTTTCATTGGTCTTATCCTGTTGCTGTATATGATCCTTCATCTGCAAAATCAAAGTAAACATGTCACTAGTAGTGGGAGTGTAGGAAGCAGAAGAAGTTGGAGGTTTTGAGAAAACGGGAGTTGGTTTCTTCGCAGCATTCTCAGCATTCTTCTGGGATCCAGAAGGTGGTGGAGGCAAAGGGGGAATGCCTTGTGAAGAACTCAATGAGGGCATCAAATTTGAAGCATTCTTCGCTGAGGAAGCCATTTGCTTGGTTGTAGTGAACTGAAATGAGCACAGAAATACGAATTTTTCTAAGAATGAAGCACCAATTGCCCCACGGTGGGCGCCAAACTGTTTTGGTCAAAAAATCTAATGAGGATAATGCAACCAAACTCTCTGTTACAGGGAATGATGCTTTGAATATAGAACAATGATAAGGATCACTTCAACGTAAATTGCACAAACGACACAAGGATTTGTACGGGGAAAAAGCCCTTGATCAAGAGTTGATCTCTGGCACAAAAAACCCCGGGTGATGGAAACTACCGATCACCAAGCTTAAATAAATCAATAAATGTATACAACTTCGGATAGTAACGAGCTAGGTACAAGGATCACTATGGTGAAATGTGTGAAAATGAATGAAAACTAATAAGTGTTCGTCGAGAGTTTCAAGAGTGCGATTGTATGAGAGTGTGTGTAGCTGAAAATGGCTAAGTGTTCTAATTCTAGCTCGTCACCCCTTTAAAAATAGAAGTTAACTACACTAACAAACTATCCGACTTTTGTGCCAAGCTCCCACGTTCTCCACAACGTCCATTTCCAGTCAAACGTGTGCGAAATACCCGTGGAATATTCCATAGTAACGTTGCCAAGACCAAGTCAAGCTGGTTACTCCTGCAAAATAATACGGAACATAAACAAACAATCATTAGTATGAGGATCCTTAAAGTGATCCATGATCCTGATCCTGAAGCTCTTCTGAGGATCACTATCTGTCATAGAAGTAAGGATCATTAATTAGGATAACAAGTAAGGATCACTAATTGTTAGAAAATCCTCCCCTAACAGGTGTATCTTTGACAAAGGATCAAGTATTCAATAAAATCTCCTAAGTCTTTGGGTATATCCCCAGTATTCACGCTTGTCCCCAGTTTAAGGTATCTATTACCTTCTACGAATCAGGTTCTTACACCTTCGCCAGTTGCGCATGATTATCCTAGTGCAGTTAGAGGCAATGGGACCCGTACCCGCTTTAGGGGCTGACAATTTCATTGTACTAGCTATATTTAGGATCCTAAGTATAATGGTAGACGTACCATACATCTGTTCCTAAGGTTTCTAATGTTTTCACGTTAACTAAGGTTTTGGCATCTTCATGTCACTAAGTTTGGATAGTCGCCAGTTCGGGCCATACTCCAGTTTACACAAGATTCTTTGGGCTTGTCCCCAGTTTTGGGCTTGTCCCCAGTTTTGGGCTTGTCCCCAAATTTTTGGGCTTGTCCCCAGTTACTAATGTTTTCTTTCTATGATGATTGGCTTAGTCCCAAGTGATCTATTATTACAGGTTTCCAAAGCTAAACAGTTAAGGATCCAGGATCCTAACTTTCTGATGATTCTCATATTTTGACAATGTTGTAAGTGTTAAGGATATAGAATCCTAGCTTGGATTCTCTGGTATGATCCTTATTTACCTTAGCCTTATTAATGGTTTGTTAATATTACCCTTATCCTTTGACAACAGGATATATGATCCTAGATCATCTAATTTTTTAAAAACCTTTTGATTAGAGGATATGTGATCCTTGATCACATCCTAAATCCTTTGATACAAACTGATTTTGGCATTCATTTAATATTTTGCCAATAACTTGTAAATTCTAAAATTATGCAATGACAATTGACAAATAAATGTACATGAAACAACACAAAATCAACAACACAGAAATAGCCAAGAGTTAAAGTTTTATTTATTTATCATGTTAACCCTTTAAAAGGTTGTTAAAATTGCCAACCCAAGTTTCTACCAGCAAAACGTGGCCCGTCCACTTGGGGGTTGGCAAAGGGTGTCCATACTAAAGGTTCATAAAGTGCAGGAAATAAAAGGAGAGGGGCATCAAAGGCTTCATCCTCTACAAACAGAAGGACCCATCCACCTTTGCTACCCCCTATTGTCCTAAGGATCAGTGATCCTTAACCCTAAAAACTATTGTTCAAATTATTATAGACCAACATTGTTCAAAACACCATAACCACAAAACAAACTACCAAACCATAAAAAATAGGCTCCGGCCACGTCTAGAAATATCCATCATCGCCCATTTGTGCAGCTTACACCTTCGCTGCTTCATCACCACCTTGACCGCTGCCTCCTCAGGATCCTTGACATCACCTCCGGCTTCAAGAGCTAGCACCTCCTCAGGTTCATCCTCATCTCCAAGCTCAGCCAGCCTTTTTTCCCAAGCCTCCAAGTCCCATGCAGACCTGTCAAAAGAAGGATCAGCAGCTTCTTTGGCCATTTGGAGCTTGATCTTCAGCATTGTGATAGTAGCAGACAGTTTGGCTCCATCCATGATCTCTGCCTTCTCCTTGTTGGCTGTGATCTCGGCAAGAATCTACTCCTCGTTCAGGGTGTTGTTGTCCTTTTCAAGTGAGGAGGTCTTCTTGTCTTTGGCTAGTGCAATCTTTTGGATATCAAGGATCTTCTGCTCAGCTTCAGCCACATGCTGATGTAACACCTCGCAAAATCATGTCCAATATAGTAAAGACACGTGTCATGAACTTTAAACGTGTAATAATTTAAATTCGAGGGACTAAAGATGACAAACAAAGAAAGTATGTGTTTAGAAGGATCAAAAGTGTCAACATGCCAAACTTGAGCCTCTGAATGACCTCACACGACGTTCGTATTATTTCATAAATAAATTATCGAACGTGGAAAGCCGTTTGTGCTTAAAGATCAAAAGTTTACAAAGCACAGGGGTTAAACGTGTCAACATGTTAATTCTTACCTCTGAGTGACCTTTTAACGATCCCGAGATTTTTTAATACTTCATTATGCTCCCATGTAAAACGAATAATGATTTCGTGGAGTTTCGATGCACATAAGTACATTTCGGGTGATCTCGTAACTAACCGGGAGCTTAACGGTGTTTGTTTTAGGACCTAAAACTCTTAAAAGTTAACTATGGGGGTCATTAGTGCAATAAAAGAAAGTTATTTAAACTTAAAATGGACCAGCGACTAAAAATGCAAAGTTCTCAAACTTTTTACCGGATTTAAGGGTTGTCGCGGGCCGCGAAGGACACCCCCTGGTGTCTTCGCGGGCCGCGAGAGAGATCCCAGCGACAACAAACTGGACAACTTCATGTTGCAGCTCTTACACCGCCATTGCATGAGTTCTGAGTGATATAAGGGGCTTGTAAATGGTTTTCACTGACATAGGGACACTTAGGATCATCTGGTTACTCTCCAAAAACAGATGGATTGATCCTAGAGCCTCTAAAATCCTATATAAATGGCCTTGATGTTCATTGTTCATTTGCACACTTTCACTTTCACTTCAAAGCTCACTCTCTGAAGCATCCTGGTGTTTTTGGAAGCTTTCTCTAGTTAAATTTTCATGCTAAGGACTATTGTGAGTGTTCTTAGCCTCTATAGTTAAGTTTTCATTAGCTTAATGACCGAAAGTCAAAGTTATCGTAATGATGCTTTGACTTTGTGATTAATCACTAACGGTCCAGCCATTATTCGAATTAAAAGTGGCTTTGTGTTGGTAATTATGTAGGTAATAAACCCTTAAAAGGTCACCTACTAATTATCACATTTACTTGGTCAATTTTCGGGTCAAACTACTTAACAAAAAGTCAAACGAGTCAGTTTTTACAAAATAATTCATAACTGATAATGTAGAAGTTATGGAACATGTTTTAACACTTAAATAACTTGGTAAATAATATAAGAACATGTTTAGGCATGTTCAACCCGACAATTCTGAGTTTAGGCTCGGTTCGCAACCGAAAGTCACAAAAGTAGACTTTTGCTTTGACTTTCAGTTCTGACCCGAATTAGCTTAGTTTACTTATGCCTTAGGGTTCCTTTGGGACCATATTATATGTTAGTATAACTCTCTGAAGTTATACTACATGGTTCCTTAGAAATCATAGATTACATGCATGTTCCGTTATTTGTTTAAAATTGACCATTTTTCCCTTTTGATATAAAAACGTGTAAAACCCGATAGGATCTTTCAATGATATCAACCTTTAACTTGTGAAGGTGCGGAAAACAATCACAAGCCGATTCAAGAACGTATTATAATGATCAACACAAGAATAATATATCAAATAACAAACCGAAATCTTGCATTCAATGACTAGCAAAGACGGATACAAGACTCCAATGAGAACCGACTTCTTGTCCCTTGTGTCGCAACCTATGACTTCATCAACAACCTCTACAAATCAATTGAGGTTTGTTTAAATACAAAACATCTAGTCTATACCCTAGCCCATTGCGACACAAGCCTACAAACCCAAACCATACATAATCGGCCCAAACATGTAAACTAAACATAAACATAATCAACCCTCAAACTATGCTAACCTACATGAATAAACCTTCAGGTTCCAACAATCTCCCCCTAGGTTTATACATGCAGGTTCTTGACACTTTAATCTTCACGATCATCTTGCACCCGATCCTTAATACCACCGAATCCCTTTTTATGAATATGAATAGATGCTGCAACAGCTTTAGTCCAAGCTTTTGCAATTTCTTCATATTTCTCAGTAGCTCTAATTTGATGACGAGCTAACACTTCCAAATCTTCATGAGCAACATTCAGTAAATCAATCTGATCCACCAATTGAAAACACACATCATCATCACAAACAATCACTGCCTGCCCTAAGCGCTCATCATAAGACCAAAAATGTAAGGACTTCAAAGCACCCTGTGGTATCTTTTTCACCAATGGAATCATCTTCTCTTTATCAGTTACAGGCCAACGCACAATCTTCATTCGCTTGTTTGTATATGGATCTCTGATGCCTTTAGCGGGTTTAACAATGGACTCTGCAGTACGCATTGAAGGAAAGCCCTTAAGAACCTCCCTCTTCAACCTCTCGAAAAACCTATAACCAACTCCTCCAGGCTTATCATCTACATAAGGTGCTCTAGACAAATCTGTCAAGTCCACTTTAGTAAATGACTGAAACTGGCCTGGATGTTTATACCACTCAACAGGTCCAATCTTCCTTTTTATCCACCATCTCTTGCGATCATGATCATAACCCCAGCTAACTACCCCAGAACGATTTCCAACCTTATCATAGAGAGTTTCACCAACATCCATCAAATGATGAGTTGCATGAGCATCATCATCGTCTGGATTTAGATTCCGATTCTTCATAATTACAAACTCTCTTTTCTTCTTGATTCTTTCAGCCTTCTCTTTGTCTGCAACAGGATCAATGATTCTTCTAAAGTAATGTTCCATAGCAGCACTTCTTTCAGCATCATTCTTTTCAAAAGCCTTTTTCCTATTTTCAACATCAGTTGGATCTGAGAACTCCTGTCCAAATTTCTTCTCCAACTTTCCACGCAAGTCATACACCATGTTAAACAACAAACTAACATCTCCTTGAAGCTGCTCAATCTGTTGATCTTTCTTCACAACCATATCTTCTAGTTGAATAATCTTCGCATCTTTATGAATGGAATCTTGCTCAAGGACAACCATTCTTTTCTTCATATCTCTCATGCTGACAAACTCATCTTCATCACTCGAATCATCATCAAACGGCATTCTAAATGGCTCTTCAGGTCTTTTACCACTTGAACTGCTAGGCATATCAAGATCAACTCTAGAAGAACCTGCAGCTTCAGTAGCACTAGGTAACGTTGTCTCAACAGTGGTATCCACATCAATACTAGTAACCGGAACATCATCAGTAGTGATAACCATATCAGTTCTTCCAGTATCAACATCAAAATCAAAGATGTCTTCAGTAGCGGTGGTGGTATCGGTGATATTCTTCTCAAACTCGAAGTCATAAAGACCTTCGTCATCTTCATCAGTAACTACGGGTTGATCTTTGCTATGCTCAACATACATTCCGAGCCGAGGATCCCTCCTTTTCCGTTTCAATGGCATGGAATCAGAATCCTTTGGGTCTTCACTAGGCTTTTCACTTGACACTGAAAGATCAGAAGGAGGATTTCCCATCTTATCAGTTACAGATTTTAGTAACAAAGCCAAACTTTCAGCAGTAATCACGGGTGGAACAACAGAAACAGCAGTATCAACTTCAGCTTCAGGAGGAAGCTCTTTATCTTCATCAGAATCACACATAATCTCAACACCTTCATCGTCAGAGTCTATTGTTAAAATCTCTGTCTCAGGCTGATCTTCAGCATCCATACGAATATCATGTTCTTCAGCAACAATGGCACTTGCAGGTACACTATGCACTGAAACAGATTGTGCCATCACTGGATTCTCACCAACATCTGCTGTCTCGGCAAACTGACCAAATTTCTCCAACTCAATCAAACCTTCAAACCTTTTCTCAGTTCCTTTCTTTGAAGTGAGAGCACCAAAACATGAAGGACCCATAGGCTTTAATTCCAACGTATTACCAGATCTCTTCAATTCCGGATAACGCTCATTCAGAATCATCTGCACAAATCTTGGATACATAAGAAACTTATCCTTTCGAAGTCCAATTGCATTCCTCTTCATAGCTTCCAAAATATATCTTGAATAATTAAACGACTCATTAGTAATGACACAAATCACAGCAGCAGACTGAGTAGTATTCAACTGATCAATTCCCCCTCTATTTTCTGTCATGCACACAAGGAACATATGCAGCAACAGACGCCAGTATGGATGCACAAACTTCTTTACCAAGGGTGGAAACTTTCCTTCGTAGCTCAAACGAGGCAAAATCGCTTCTACTGTTCCAGCTGGAAGTTCTATAGGATCTGTTTCCTGATCATTAAATCTTAACGCTTCTCTAATCATCTGCTCAGTCACTATAACTTTCTTTTCTTGAATTTCAGCAACTATAGCTCCCTTTCCATCAATGACTTCTACTTTAGCACTCTTCCAAAAATCTTGAATAAGTTCTTCATAAACAACCGGATTCTCACGAAGAGCATGAACAATCCGGCATGTATTTAAACCTTTCATCAATGACGTGTACAGCTGCTTGTGTTTCTCTGGTGGAGGAGCCAAATATCCAACTTGATTGTGTGAAGATATAAACTTTAAATCCATTTTCTGCACATAACACAAATCAAATAAGTTTCCAACTTTCAAATATAACAATGATAAAAATAAAAACCAAAACAAACACTGTTACTGTTCACTCGAGACCATGAATCGCAACCAAAAGGTCTCGAGTCGCAACCATGAGTCGCAACCAGTTGTCTACGAGTCGCAACCATGAGTCGCAACCGACAAACATTGAGTCGCAACCATGAGTCGCAATCTTGAGGTTGCGACTCGTAACCACTGGTTTTGAGTCCTAAGTGTTTTTGATTTCGAGTCAACATCTTCAAAACTTCATCGGAAACATCATCGGAATCTTCAAATCTTCATCGGAATCTTCAAAACTTCATCGGAATCTTCAACAAACATTTATAATTCCTGCAAAACTTGAATAATGACGTCATTATACCTTGATGATTAACAAAGCAGATTGCGAGTCGCAACCGGAAATCAGTCGGAACTGTTGATGATCACCGGAATCTTGAGAGAAAAAGAGAGAATAATGCCTGGTTGCGAGTGAGAAATGAGGTCTCGACTCGCAACCATCCTTTTTATACCACAAAACAGATTGTGGGCCATCATGGGCTTGTAACTCTTGGTCTCAACTTTAACCGATTGGGCTTTGACAGATTTGGGCTCTTGACTTAACAAATTTAACAATCAATTTTTAAACCCATTTCAACACTGATTTAATTTTAATGAAAATTATCCATTAAACCTTTTGAGCAATGTTTGCAAAATAAAACCTAAAAACAAAAATTAAATAACAAAAATATTTACAAAATAAAATAAGGACATTTGCATAGATACTCAGGGATCAAATCACAAGGTTTCGGGCTTGACTTCACTTATCAACACTGATCTACTACTGAATGATCTAGACAATTGCCAGTATACTTGTCCCCTTAAACTCATCTCCTTAGACCTTTTCCATATAACTGCCTGTAACTCAATTTATCATGTTTTGATATCTTAACAATGAACACTCAAAACAAATACTAATCAAATCCCGGAATTATAACAGCACACTCTATCATGCAAGTAGCTTCCCTACCACATGTTTCACAAGTCCAATCCAGATCTCTGAAATCTTAACTGGGACTAGGTTGAGAAGAGAACAGAATAGATCTTAAGTAGAGATGGTATAATATACAGGATCAAATGAGTTTTTCTCAATTTGACATAGGTTTATAGGGTTTCTTTTGGGCACTAGAGGGCCTCTTTCGGGTGTTTAATTGATCTACAAAGCGACAACGTACAGCTAGGTCAGCATGTATCTGGATGCAGCAGAAGCTGTCGTTGCCTAGCACCTCCAGGTCAGCATATATCTGGATGCAGCAGAGGAGATACACGACTTTTTCAGAGAAGATTTCAGAGTCAGACCAAAATTGTGTGTATCGGGACAACATACAGACATTCAAATAGGAATGAGCTAATTCCAAGTGACTTTCTTTCCTGAGGTCATGTACAATTTTTAGTTCTAAACAGAAACAGCCAATGTTTCCAGTCTTAAGGATAGAGCCTACCAACACATCATACTAGAGTCAAACTATTTCGATACTGGTCTTACATGAGTCAGCCCTCAACCATAATGTGTAAAATCATTTCATTTCCCAGTCATGCCACACCTCTTTTTGTATTTTTCAATTTTTCAATGTTTTTGTATTTTTTCAATTTTTCAATGTTTTTGTATTTTTCAAAAATTCTCCCCCTAAATTTGAGCATAAATAAAAACTACCTAAGAATAGAAAACTTTATGAACAAATTTACCTACGAAAAACAAAAACATGCTCAGTCAGTAAAACGGATCATTTTCAGAAAATCCACAAGCACTCTGAATTTTGAGCTGCTGACAGGTTTGGTGAACAAATCGGCAGCATTTGCATCTGTGTCGATTTGTTCAAGAGTAATAAGACCTCTGTCAAAACAGTCTCGGATAAAATGAACTTTAATATCAATGTGCTTGGTTTTGGAATGAAAGACAGGATTTCGAACAATTTGTATTGCAGCATCATTATCACAGTAAATAGTAGTGTTAAGATAAGTCAAACCATAATCCTGCAATTGATGTTGCATCCACACCACTTGAGAGCAAGACGCAGAAGCAGCAACATACTCGGCTTCAGCTGTAGATCTCGCCACTGTTTGTTGTTTCTTGCATTGCCAAGAAATGAGCCGATCACCCAAAAATTGGCATCCCGCAGATGTAGATTTCCTGTCACTGTCAGTACCTCCAAAATTGCTGTCAGAAAAAGCAAACAAGTCAAAATTGGAATCTCTCGGATACCACAGGCCAAACCTAGGTCGGCCTTTAAGGTACCGAAAGATCCTTTTAACAGCAATAAGGTGAGAAGTTTTAGGATTAGCCTGATAGCGTGCACAGTTGCAAACAGCAAACATAATGTCCGGACGGCTAGCTGTGAGATACATCAATGACCCGATCATTGACCTATATTGACGTTGATTGACAGACTCTCCTTCTTCATCTTCAGTCAATAGTGGTCTCTCTGCCATAGGTGTTTCAGCAGGCTTTGCGTCCGTGAATTTGAATTTTGACAGCACATCATCCACATACTTCCCTTGATGAATAAGAATTCCTTGTGAACTCTGTTTATAAGTGGCTTCGGGCAGTTTCGAGCATAGTGTCCTTCCTCATGACAGTTGAAGCAACGAAGATTAAAGGGCACTTTAGCAGCTCCATTCCATGCGTTTCCCCACATGTTTTTACCTGTTCTTTTCACAAACTTTTGGGCTCTGAAAGCTGCCATCGCCATCTGCCAGGTGATGTCCATTTCTTCAACATCATCTGGATGAATCTGTTTCGATCATCAGGACACCACTTTGGTGGGTCAAGTTTTCCTGCAATAAAAGCATTCAAACAGTTGATCACTGAAGCTGCGATATCCAAGTTTTCCTTTGATTGTTTGGCAAAGAAGGCTATCATTTCGTTGTTAGCAGCGGAAGCAGAAGCAGCAGTAGAGACATTTCCAGAATTTGGAATTGAAGCAGGAGAAGCTGGAGAGACGACTTGATTAGAGGATCCAGATGAGTGCACCTTAGCTGAAGTTGGAGTAGTGGATGAAGTATTTCGAAACATCTGAAAACCACCTTGAGACAATAATGTTGTGTTGCTGTTGTTAGAGGAAGCGGGAGCAATGGAGAAACCAGCAGCTAGCATACTGTTCTTGTAATTTGTTTCTCTTTGCTTATCATCCAGTTCGCATGCCTTAATGTGAGAGATCATCTCTGACAGAGTGCATCTAGCGAGATCTTTAGTCTTCTTGATCATAGCAACATGATGATCCCAACTCTTTGGTAGTGCATTAAGAAGTTGGCGATTTGTAGATGCATTTGTTGTATGAATTTCTTCCATTTGCATTTGGGTGATCAGCTTCACAAACCTCTGAATCTGATTGTCTACCGTTTCACCATAAATATGGTTGAAGTTGTTGAAGTTTTGTTGTAGCAGATTTCTTCGGCTCTCTTTCATATCTTCGTTTCCTTCATATACTTCGATCAGAGAATCCCACAATTCTTTGGCAGATTTGCAGGTGCGAAAACCAACAGCAATATCAGGACCCAAACCCATGGTTAAGTAGGAAAGAGCTCGATCATCTTCTTCAACAATGAGCACATCATCTTCAGTGTACTGATCCCTAGGTTTCTTTACCTTAAGACCTGGTTCAGTTGAGCTTTCCATCATAATTTCCCTAGGACCTCGCATAATGCTTCGCCACAGCTTATAATCCTTAACCTTCAGATGCTTTTCAAAACGCCACTTCCACTCAGGAAAGTCATTAGCATCAGTTAACCTAGGAATGCGTGTTGTGGTACCAAGCTTTGAATCCAATTCTTGTTGTTCTTTAAGGGCAGTCAATTCACTGTTGTTTGACGACATGTTTAATTAATTAGTTAATTTTTTGTTTTAAGTCCAAAAGTCAACAGTTCAAATGTCCGTAAATCAGTGTCGTTGCGAGTCGTAACAGCTGTGGTTGCGAGTCGTAACTGCTGTGGTTGCGAGTCGTAACTGCTTTGGTTGCGAGTGGAGACTGACTACTGGTTGCGAGTCGCAACTGAAACAGGATGAACCGAAACCGTGGTGAATGCGAGTCGAAACCAAAACGTGATGAACCGCAACAATGATGGTTGCGAGTCGTAACCAGAACGTGATGAACCGCAACAGAGCTGGTTGCGAGTCGAGACCTGCAAAAGAATAAACGATAAGATCTGTTTACTCGCAATCCCGATTTTTCAGCACTTCCAAAATTCAAAGATATTGTAATCTTTGAATCTGTTGACCACCAACTTCCCGTAAAATCAGCAAACACCTTTTTCAGAAATCAACAAACCAAAATCAGTATAATTTTGATGAATCGGTCATGAACAGTTTAAGTATTTCACTGCAAAACATGTAACAAAACAGATCAGTAGCACAAACGATTCTTGAATCCGAATGATATCAAAACCGAGCCCTTGAATGGCTTCAATGGCTCTGATACCAATTGTAAAACCCGATAGGATCTTTCAATGATATCAACCTTTAACTTGTGAAGGTGCGGAAAACAATCACAAGCCGATTCAAGAACGTATTATAATGATCAACACAAGAATAATATATCAAATAACAAACCGAAATCTTGCATTCAATGACTAGCAAAGACGGATACAAGACTCCAATGAGAACCGACTTCTTGTCCCTTGTGTCGCAACCTATGACTTCATCAACAACCTCTACAAATCAATTGAGGTTTGTTTAAATACAAAACATCTAGTCTATACCCTAGCCCATTGCGACACAAGCCTACAAACCCAAACCATACATAATCGGCCCAAACATGTAAACTAAACATAAACATAATCAACCCTCAAACTATGCTAACCTACATGAATAAACCTTCAGGTTCCAACAAAACGATATTTTTGGAAATGTGAGTGGACAAAAATCTTCATTACTGATTTATAAGTATGTCCTAAAAATTTGACATCTGTTTCTGGTCTAAAATGAAAGATATGCAAGATATCGTAAAACTTAAGCTTTTTATTAATTAAATGCCATTTTTGGCATAAATCATATTTAAACCCAATTTTTGGCACCAAACTTGCTACCCACTGTTAAGATATAATATTTAGGGATTTTTGAAATTTTTGTCAAATTTTATACTAATCATAACATGGAGTTCTAGTGTAAATTCGGTATTGACGAGAATGCCCTTTTCACTAATAAAATGAGTTTTACATATCATTTAGATACCAAACCTTTTCCTACTGATTTCATATGTTAAATAAAATATTTTAAGCATTCGAAACTGATCAGGACTTCCAAATTTTATAAACATCTAATATATCGTTAAATGCTGACTTTTACGCTTATTAAGCGCATAGTATGGTTTAAAACCATATTTAACGCTTAAGACTTGTTACCTACTGATTTTAAAATAAATTTTTATACCTTAACAGTAAGTATGAGTCTTGAACTCAGATTTCCAAATTTAACCTTAAAAGCATATGTGAAATGACCAAAATGCCCCTACAATGCATAGTTTGGCCATAAATGATTAAAAACACATATGTATGATATCATGCTGATATAACAACATAAAATAAATATTCTTACAGAATTTTTTAGACCAGATCCTCAGTTTATTATTAAACCTCTTTTATAAACCATAAAATGAACAAAATACCCTTACGAGGCTTAAATAGGTTTTAAATTCGTTTTGGGCATAATGGAAGATATCCTACTGATATCACAACATATTTTAAGCATAATAACTTATGGAACTTGTTCATGACTCATTAGGTTACCCGTTATACATATACGCGTTCGGTACGGTTTATGTAACTAGTTAATTAGCTGAAACGGGTCAAACCTTATCATTTTTACTTCAAAATCCAGAATGTGATTAGTTTACCCATTTTATACAAGTCTTCATACTTATCGGGTGAATGTCATGTTCTAATCTGGTTTTCACTTAATCTTGCGTTTTGAACCGTAAACCTTTCATTAAAACTAACCGGTCTATGTTAAAACTTAAATAAGACTCGTTAGGAATCTAATAGGTTATTAAAACCTTCATTCCAGATTAGGAGCCCAGTAAAAGCTCCCTGTACTTGCTGATTAGAAAATACGAATGAGAATAAATTTCATTTAGCTCAGGTAAATACTTTTAACTTATTTTCCCTTATACGGGCTTGGGATACGGTATTATAATAATACCGCTTGGTCAGGTATGAAATCCTTTAATCGGATTATCATTAATAAATTGCATAACCCTTTTTAATCTGTCTTGTTTGATGCAAAGCCTTTTGGGGGTTAATGACCGTGTCCTGGATATCCTCGGCTCATTCATTTGAAATGGCCACGAATTAAGCACGGGGTGTAGGCATACACCTGACAGTTGCGTATGTAAAACGGTATCTCACTCGTGAGGAAACTTCTTGTAGGCTTATACTAGTGGTGTGTCTATTAATCTTGTCTCGGCTCTTCTAACCGGGCCCTGAATGGACGACAAACATATAGATCTGTATACAAGATTATTTTAATAATTGTCCCAAGTTATAAAACATTTTATGCCTTGTGCATCCAAATCAATTTTATAAACACTTTTCAAAAGAGTCAGTTAATTGTATTTACTAGTGTAAACTGACGTATTTTTCAAAAAGATTAAGTGTAGGTACTACACGAAATGGGCTGGATCTCCTGAGTATTAGGTAAAGAGTCTTGCAAGCTCTTAATACTTTAAGTCTGTTGAACTATGTTTATTTTCTGTTTTAGATCCGCCTGTGGATCTGCTTACAACCTTTGTGTAATATTTTATTATACTTTTGAATTCGGTTTGTAATAATATTTTTAGACTTCCGCTGTGCATTAAACTGTGATAAATTGTCTATGATGATATCAACTACGTCACGATACTCCCCACCTGGCCCACCGGTAATACGTGGAAATATCGGGGTGTGACTGGTTGGTATCAGAGCCAACATTGAGTGAATTAAACACTAGCCTTTTGTGTTTAATCTCAATGACACAGTTGCACATTCCTTGACTTCCGAGTCTAGGCAAACAACTTAGGATTAATACTAATCTTAATTGGTTTTTTTCTTTTGTTGTTTTCTTTTGTTTTGACAGGATGAAAGACAAAATGCCGCCAAGAATTAGAGGAAGAGGTGGAAGAGGAAAGGCCCCAATGACTGCTAGAAACGACCATGAAGTCGGGCCATCACACCGGCGCACTCCATCAGCAACCCTTAGCTCTAGTCCTCACGAAGACTGGAGAACTTACTTGGAGCCCGCGAGACGCTCAGTCTAACTTAGTTCCTCGCCGTCCTACCACCATGGGTTCGGGCCACAACAAGAAGAAGAACCCCATGATTCGCATCATTCTTTTATCCCGTTGTAGCGTTCGGGTTCTCACAATTCTTTCCAGAACCCAACTCCCTATTTCCAAAGCCGGTTCAACCTGATGAACCAGGTACAAGAACCAGAGGGTCCAAACCCTTTGGGACCGGCTGACCACTATCTTGAGATACAGGATATGGATGTGGATGAAGATCCAGATCCAAAAATGCCATCATCTGGGACGCCCATGCATCCCATTGAGATTTCTAGCGGATCATCCTTTCATGGTTCGCCTTACAGAGGCCCAGACATTTTTGCTGAAAGATGGGCTACATACAAGTGGGAGTATACTCCCCCTCACCGCTACTCACCACCACACCATCAGGTCCCCTCTGAGGACCCACATTTTGAGGCAGTCACGCCACCGCCACCGCTAGAACAACAACTGCCTCCAGAACCACCGAGGCGAAGAAGAGGTGCACGGATGTCCGTGCATGGGGGTTTTCAATTCAGGACCCCCCAACACTCCAGCAACAGCAACTACCCGCCGTTGTATAAAGACCCACAAATGGGTGGGCCTTCAAATCCAGTTTCTGAAGTCGACTCTGCACCATTCGCACCAGCACCACACATGGGTTATGATAACCCAATCCCATCGTACCCAGGTGCAGCCGGGTACAACCCGTTTGAGCCGCAAGCTTACTCGGGTTATAATTACAACAATGCCCCTGTCGTTGACCCGTACCTTGAAGCAGCAAACTACAATGCTCTCTACCCTGGACCCTATCCAGCTACGTACCCAACTGGGTACCCTACTTATGGGTATCAATACCCACCACCTCCTCAACCACAGCAGCAGTAGCCACCGCAGCCACCACAAATCCAACCACCACAGCAGCAGGAAATCCTTCAGCGGTTGTACGAGGTGGAGCAACAGGTAAACGAAGAGCGTAGGAGCCGCCGAGGTCTGCTAAATGGTTTGGAAAACCTTATAAAAGGGGAAGAAGAAGAAGAAGGATTATTAAAAATCCTTTTTGTTGTTTTGTAATTCTTAAATTTCAATTAAGTCCCAGGGTGGACATCTTATTTATGTATTTGGTCCCTGCGTGGACTTGTATTTCTTATTTTAGTCCGTGTGTGGACAAGTTATTTAATTAAAAGTCCCGTTTAGGGCAAGTTATTGTACTTCTTTCAATTTATGGAATTTTTTATTTTAAAATTCATTTTTCATTACATATATGCACATATTATATGAAACAAATCAAATATCATTCCAATTTACAATTGATCTGCCATTAATTATTAAAAGGAATCTTAAAGGTATAACCTAGCCTATATATCATTTTAGACATGGCCATGATGGTAAAACCTATTTAAAAGATTCAAATCCTGGTTAACATCTGAAAACATGTTAACACTCCTGGCAAATGTGATTCGATAAAGTCACACATGTCATCTTCAAATTGGATTCACCCAAATTCCTTATCTAGCCTAATGACCTAGAAATCATGGGTTCAAATCATCAATTAAGATAATCATATATTAAACATCCATTAGTGATGAAGTGCCTACGGGCCACACTTATTGTCCTATAAGACAAAAGGCAGTTGTAGACTATGACTCTCAGTCAAGAAAGGTGATGAACTATGTTTAAACCTTAACGCCCCGATCTTACGAGATCATGGCTTATGAACTAAAACTGTACTTGTGACTAGTCCTTTTGTGCCACTCTAATATCCTTAATAATTATAACTGGGATTAATTATAACGAAAAGTTTAAAATAAAAACTTGATAATCAAATTAACCAAATATGGTTTATATTACCATGGTTAATGAATCGTCAAAAATGATGATTCCATAATAAACCTCTGAATAAATTATTGAACGTGTTGGAATGGTAGCTTACAAGCTAAATTTACCCGAAGAGCTCAGTGGGATACATAATGTGTTCCACATCTGTAATTTAAAGAAATGTCTAGCCGATGAATCGCTAGCAATGTCGCATAAGGACGTGCAGATTGACGAGAGTTTGAAATGTATCGAAAAACCATTGTCGATTGAGGATCGACATGTTAAGAAGCGTCGAAGGAAGCACGTGCCGATAGTAAAGGTAAAATGGGATGCCCGTAGAGGCCCAGAATACACGTGGGGGGTTGAGTCCACAATGAAGCAGAAATACCCTCATTTGTTTCAGTAAATCTCGAGGTCGAGATTTCTTTTAAGGGGGTGAGGATGTAACACCTCGCAAAATCATGTCCAATATAATAAAGACACGTGTCATGAACTTTAAACGTGTAATAATTTAAATTCGAGGGACTAAAGATGACAAACAAAGAAAGTATGTGTGTAGAAGGATCAAAAGTGTCAACATGCCAAACTTGAGCCTCTTAGTGACCTCACACGACGTTCGTATTCTTTCATAAATAAATTATCGAACATGGAAAGCCGTTTGTGCTTAAAGATCAAAATTTTACAAAGCACAGGGGTTAAACGTGTCAACATGTTAATTCTTACCTCTGAGTGACCTTTAAACGATCCCGAGACTTTGTAATACTTCATTATGCTCCCATGTAAAACGAATAATGATTTCGTGGAGTTTCGATGCACATAAGTACATTTCGGGTGATCTCGTAACTAACCGGGAGCTTAACGATGTTTGTTTTAGGACCTAAAACTCTTAAAAGTTAACTATGGGGGTCATTAGTGCAATAAAAGAAAGTTATTTAAACTTAAAATGGACCAAGGACTGAAAATGAAAAGTTCTCAAACTTTTTACCGGATTTAAGGGTTGTCGCGGGATGCGAAGGACACCCCCTTGTGTCTTCGCGGGTCGCGAGAGAGGTGTCAGCGACACCAAACTGGACAGCTACATGTTGCAGCTCTTACACCGCCATTGCATGAGTTCGGAGTGATACCAGGGGCTTGTAAATGGTTTTCACTGACATAGGGACACTTGGGATCATCTGGTTACTCTCAAAAAATAGATGGATTGATCCTAGAGCCTCCAAAATCCTATATAAAGGGCCTTGATGTTCATTGTTCATTTGCACACATTTTCTTTCACTTCAAAGCTCACTCTCTGAAGCATCCTGGTGTTCTAGGAAGCTTTCTCTAGTTCAATTTTCGTGCTAAGGACTATTGTGAGTGTTCTTAGCCTCTATAGTTAAGTTTTCATTAGCTTAATGACCGAAAGTCAAAGTTATCGTAATGATGCTTTGACTTTGTGATTCATCACTAACGGTCCAACCATTATTCGAATTGAAAGTGGCTATGTGTTGGTAATTATGTAGGTAATAAACCCTTAAAAGGGCACCTACTAATTATCACATTTACTTGGTCAATTGTCGGGTCAAACTACTTAACAAAAAGTCAAACGAGTCAGTTTTTACAAAATAATTCATAACTGATAATGTAGAAGTAATGGAACATGTTTTAACACTTAAATAACTTGGTAAATAATATAAGAACATGTTTAGGCATGTTCAACCCGAAAATTCTGAGTTTAGGCTCGGTTCGCAACCGAAAGTCGCAAAAGTAGACTTTTGCTTTGACTTTCAGTTCTAACCCGATTTAGCTTAGTTTAGTTATGCCTTAGGGTTCCTTTGGGACCATATTATATGTTAGTATAACTCTCTGAAGTTATACTACATGGTTCCTTAGAAATCATAGATTACATGCATGTTCCGTTATTTGTTTAAAATTGACCATTTTTCCCTTTTGATATAAAAACGAAATTTTTGGAAATGTGAGTGGACAAAAATCTTCATTACTGATTTATAAGTATGTCCTAAAAATTTGACATCTGTTTCTGGTCTAAAATGAAAGATATGCAAGATATCGTAAAACTTAAGCTTTTTATTAATTAAATGCCATTTTTGGCATAAATCATATTTAAACCCAATTTTTGGCACCAAACTTGCTACCCACTGTTATGATAAAATATTTAGGGATTTTTGGAAATTTTTGTCAAATTTTATACTAATCATAACATGGAGTTCTAGTGTAAATTCGGTATTGACGATAATGCCCTTTTCACTTAGATACCAAACCTTTTCCTACTGATTTCATATGTTAAATAAAATATTTTAAGCTTTAGAAACTGATCAGGACTTCAAAATTTTATAAACATCTCATATATCATTAAATGCCGACTTTTACGCTTATTAAGCGCATAGTATGGTTTAAAACCATATTTAACGCTCAAGACTTTTTACCTACTGATTTTAAAATAAATTTTTGCACCTTAACAGTTAGTATGAGTCTTGAACTCAGATTTCCAAATTTAACCTTAAAAGCATATGTGAAATGACCAAAATGCCCCTACGGTGCATAGTTTGGCCATAAATGATTAAAAACACATATGTATAATATCTTGCTGATATAACAACATAAAATAAATATTCTTACAGAATGTTTTAGACCAGATTCTCAGTTTATTATTAAACCTCTTTTATAAACTATAAAATGAACAAAATACCCTTACGGCGCTTATATTGGTTTTAAATTCGTTTTGGGCATAATGGAAGATATCCTACTGATATCACAACATATTTTAAGCATAATAACTTATGGAACTGGTTCATGACTCATTCGGTTACCCGTTATGCATATACGCGTTCGGTACAGTTTATGTAACTAGTTTACATAAATTATCCGAAACGGGTCAAATCTTATCATTTTTACTTCAAAATCCAGAATGTGATTAGTTTACCCATTTTATACAAGTCTTCATATTTGTCGGGTCAAAGTCATGTTGTAATCCGGTCTTCGCTTAATCTTGCATTTTGAACCGTAAACCTTTCATTAAAACTAACCGGTCTAAGTTAAAACTTAAATAAGACCCGTTAGGAATCTGATAGGTTATTAAAACCTTCATTCCAGATTAGGAGCCCAGTAAAAGCTCCCTGTACTTGCTGATTAGAAAATACGCTTGAGAATAAATTTCATTTAGCTCAGGTAAATACTTTTAACTTATTTTCCCTTATACGGGCTTGGGATACGGTATTATAATAATACCGCTTGGTCGGGTATGAAATCATTTAATCGGATTGTGATTAATAAATTGCATAACCCATTTTAATCTGTCTTGTTTGATGCAAAGCCTTTTGGGGGTTAATGACCGTGTCCTGGATATCCTCGGCTCATTCATTTGAAATGGCCACGATTTAAGCACGGGGTGTAGGCATACACCTGACTGTTGCGTTTGTAAAACGGTATCTCACTCGTGAGGAAACTTCTTGTGGGCTTATACTAGTGGTGTGTCTATTAATCTTGTCTCGGCTCTTCTAACTGGGCCCTGAATGGACGACAAACATATAAATCTGTATACAAGATTATTTTAATAATTGTCCCAAGTTATAAAACATTTTATGCCTTGTGCATCCAAATCAATTTTATAAACACTTTTCAAAAGAGTCAGATAATTGTATTTACCAGTGTAAACTGACGTATTTTTCAAAAAGATTAAGTCCAGGTACTACACGAAATGTGCTGGATCTCCTGAGTATTAGTTAAAGAGTCTTGCAAGCTCTCAATACTTTAAGTCTGTTGAACTATGTTTATTTTCTGTTTTAGATCCACATGTGGATCCGCTTACAACCGTTGTGTAATATTTTATTATACTTTCGAATTCGGTTTGTAATAATATTTTTGGACTTCCGCTGTGCATTAAAATGTGATCAATTGTCTATGATAATATCAACTACGTCACGATACTCCCCATCGGGCCCACCGGTAATACATGGAAATATCGGGGTGTGACAGCTGATCAAGAAGGATCTGAACGTCAGCAAATTTCTGCACAAAAGGAATTCAACATTCAGGATCCTATATCCTCAAAGGAAGTACAAATTTCAGGATACAATATCCTTACCTCGAAGACATACTCTTGAAGCTGGCGTTCCATGAGAGGGAGGCCTTCAGTGGGTTCAGCAGTCTTCTTCCTTTTAGCTCCCTTACCCCTGGTGCTCATACCCTTGGGCTCCGAATTGCTTTGGCTTGCAGCCAGCTCCTTCTTGATTGACCGAGGGGATGCAATGTCCTGGAGATCAGCAACACTGAACCTGGAAGCAGACTTGGATGATTTACCGGCAGCTATAAGCATAATACAAAGATAAGTATTCATATTCTAATTTTATTAAACGTTTGTATATACACATATATGGATACTTACTTGACATGGTGTGGGAGGTGGATGAAATTTCTTCTGGGTCCTTTGACTTTGGTGGGAATGTTCTGATAGCAGGATCAAGCTTCCAGAAAGCCTCTACTCTTGCTTTGGTAACAGGTGATTCTTGAATATGTGACAAGGTTATAGTTGCATAGACAAAAAATAAAGGACCAGTTATCCTCAACAAAAGAGAAAGATTCTTACCGTTGTCCTAATCTAAGGATCCCATATCCTACCATCTGTATTCCACTTCTTAGGAAGATGACTCCCGTTTGGAATAGAATCCCTTCTCATGAAGAAGAATTGATTCCTCCAGTTGGTGTCATTCTTGGTGGTTATAAGGATGGGAAGAGGCTGCTGGGATTTGGATTTGAAAAGATATCGGTAGGAACCGTGGCTTACAAGGTTGTACAGTTGGCTCAACTCAGACATGCCTATGTCTATACCTTCCTGCTCTATAATGTGCTCAAGTGTGTATAGGACTCTCCACACCATCGACATAGCTTGGATGTAGCATAAACCGGTAAGTGTGAAGAAACCCTTTGTGAGAACATGGAAAGGATATATAAACCCTATCTGAAAAGGGGCTGCAGGGAAGGTGATCCAGACATTTGATATACAGTCGCTTTTGGTTGAAGAATCAAAGGGCCGGAATATGGTACCATCAGGAAAACAAAGGCGTAACTGATCAACTTCAGGATCAGAGAATCGACAAAGCTCCATTGAAGGGGTTTTGGTTAAACCCTGACTCTTTAATGGACTATTGTGTTCAGGATTCTTGGCGGGAGAAGAACAAGTATTCATTTTTGCCATGGATATTTGAAGAACAAAGGATCAGGAAGAAGAAAATTAGAGAGAAGAGAGAAGGAAATACCTGATGAGATCTTCTAATGAGGATTTAAATGGGAGGATCTCGAATATAAATGCAGATTTCAATCCTTATCTCTAACCTATTTATAATGATTATTGTTGCAGCGGATGACTATCACTGACATCAGCACTGTAACGTCTATATCCACTTGCAACGGCTAGTCCTAAAATTGTTAAAACATGACTATCTAATCGGATATCAACTAGTCATGTTTGGGGGCAATTGTTAGGGACATAATTCTATAGCATGTGGATCACGGATCCTCAAGTGTAGCCTGGATCATGGATCCTTAGTTTAGTATGGATCGAGGATCCTCAGGAGATGATACAGGAAAGCTAAGGATCCAGGATCCTCATTATTATTCTAAACTAACAATTGTGTCCATTGTTTTTAAACTTGTTTTGCAGGTGTATTCGAATGAGACTTGGCCACACCGAGATTCCAGAGGAATATGCTTGACATTTATGCACATGCAATAGCTCCGTGACCGTTGTGGTGATCGTGGGGGAGCTAGCACCAAATTCGGATATATTGTTACTTATATATTTTCTAATTTTAAAGGGGATAACAAGCTTTACTTAGTAATATTAGTGACACACACATACACACAACTCTAAAACTCGAATTCTCTTCAAACTATTGGCGATTACACACACTAACACTTTAGCAATCATTGTACCAAGCTTATTATCATCCGAAGTTGTAAACTTAATTTGTTGAATATAGTTGGTGATCGGTAGTTTCCATCACCCGAGGTTTTTTATGCCGGAGATCATTCATTGATCAAGGGCTTTTTCCTCGTATAAATCCTTGTGTTCATCATTCATTTCATTCATTCATTGTTCATACATTTGCTCAATTAACCAAGCATCTAACCTCACAAAAATCATATTTTCAAAGACCAAGTATCAAAGAAATCATGTTTTCTAAAGACGGATCTTACACTAACACGAAAGATTTTTAGAACACACAAGTGTGTAAACACTTGTGTAACACAAAGTTTCGACAAAATAACTATTTTTGAAAAAGATGACGAGAAGTTGAAAAGACGGAACTTCCCTAAAAACGAGGTTTTTACAAAAATCGGATTGTTTTATATAAAGATCCATTAAAAATGAAGGAAAGCTACTACATATTTTGGAAAAACCACAAGTTCATGTATTTTTGCGATTTATATATATTTTGACTAGTTTGTGGTTTGAACATTGTTTTGGTTGAATGATAAAAATGGTTGGTTTGATTTATAAAAGAAAATGATACGCTTAAAAGCGTGGCCACCTCCAGTTACAGAGGAAACTCTGGCGAAATTTTTCTAAAAACCTAACCCTTAGAATTATTTTCACTATAGGCGTTAGAGATACTTGTCGACTTGTTTTCAAATTATAGATTTCGCCACGACTTTATTTACAAAATACCGGAGGTGGGATTTCACAAAATAAAACGTGATACATATATATATTTAGTATATACTTTTCACAACATCACCTGTATAAGTGTTTATGATTATTTTGTGAACTACGTAAATATTATTTTAGGGTAAAAATAATATTACTAAGTATTATTTTGGGAAAATCACATGTATTAAAATATAATATTTTTGAGAAGAATATTTATATTTTGGAGTTAGAAATAAAATATATTTTAAGTGAGACTTAATAATATATTTCAAAAGCATACGAACACGCATGTATTAAATCCCCCATCCTTGGGAAGGAAAATGACTACCAAGTATATACAGAATGTAAACACGAAATAGTTGCCTAACTATTTCCCAAAAACTTAAACCATAAAGCCAAGGCACGGCCGTCCGTCTAATAGAATCAGTACGTGTAGGTCGTCACATAGCTGCTTGATTTGGAGGCATACTTGGTAGAGACGCACCACTGTGAGTTCATGTCCCCCTTTTCTCTTAACTGTTTTCAGTTTTTAACTGCGGGGGTGAAATACATGTTACTTTGATTACAAGTACTTTATACACGGTATGGTTAGCGTAAGGAGGTTTACTACTTAGATCATGTGAGTGGGTATGAGCATTATAAGGCCATTAGTCCTCATGGTGGGACCAACGTACAGGAGCGGTAGATCTATCTGGGTGTTGCGAGCCCAGCCCCAGGCCAAACTAGAAACGGACCTCGGGGTGACTTTGTGCCCAACGCGCATAAATCTGCTAGGTTTGAGTCTCCCTATTTGCACTTCACATATATCAGTGGCCTTGCAAACCATTGGTGATCTCAATTCCCTTATTTGTTACATACCAAGACTATTTTTATACTTACAAAGGTTTATTTACTCACTTACACATGAACTCGCTCAACATTATTGTTGATTTTTCAACTTACATGTATTTCAGGGAATTAAAGGATCTGGCGCGGTATGACACGTTTTCCCGCTGCACTAGTTACGAGGTCATCCGGGTTTAGGGAATGTGACTCTTTCCTGGACAAGTCGCAGTCCTTAAACTATGCTTATGTCGTGTTTATTGAACAATGTTTATGTCGTTAGGATGTGTTTCCGTTAAGACAGTGTTATTGTATTTGGTTTTTAAAACTTAATCGAATGGATGATCTTGCATGATTTTATTTCATATAGCTTTGTTATGGTTAAGCTATGGTATTAAGAAGTCACACCAAATTAACCACGCTTCCGCAAAGCCAGGGTGTGACAGCTTGGTATCAGAGCTCTGATCATAGCGAACTAGGATTCTTTCTCGAGTCTAGACTATGATCACTAGGGCTCTCACGAAAATATTTTTTTTACTGCATACCACTTAAGTCCAGATCCAAAATGTTTTTATAAACAAATGTTGCGCACATTTTATTTATTATTTATAGGCTCAGTCTTGAAGGCTGAGGCTCGGTCTTGGAGGCCGAGGCTCGGTCTGGGAGATCGAGGTAGTTGGCTAGTGAGACTAGGAAGAGCAGTCTAAGAGGCTGGGAGAATTTGGCTAGTGGGACTAGGAGAATTGGCTAGTGGGACAAGGAGAATTGGCTAGTGGGACTAGGAGAATTGGCTAGTGAGACTAGGAGTAGCAGTCTGAGAGGCTGGGAGGCTAGTGGGACTAGGAGAATTACTTGAATGCTTACTTGGTGACTTATGTGATTATTTGATTGTATTATTGACTATTTGTGCATGTTTGTGTTTATGTTACAGACACCATGGACACCTCTGGCACAGGTGACTCAGACACCACAGGACCTAGACCTATAGTATCAGATGACCTAGAGTCTTCAGAGCACGAGGTCCACACATCTGACATTACTAGCACTGACGAGGACGACTTTCAGCCCTTTGCTTTACCTGATGGTGCTGATGAGCTCGCTGATGGCCCTTTGGCCGGGGACCTACCGTTAGTGGAGATCCCTGCTCCCATACCGCTTGCTTCATACCCTGCTTACGATTTGCTTCTCGACGCCGACGTTGATGATGACGTCGATCTGTTTGATGACGAGCCCTTAGAGGAGGATGTTCCGGGCGAGGCCCTTCTTGCTGCTGGTGATCTCTTGATGATCGCAGATGCTCCCGCCGAGGTGTCACCTGCTCACTCACCGGTCCCAGACTCTTTCGAGTCTGTGGCCTCCGCACCTTCACACACCCAGAGTGCGCAGCACTTCTCACATGGATCTGATCCCGACCAGGCATCCTCTGTTGCCCCTATTCCTAGTTTTACTTTCGACCACGATGATGTGGAGGATTCCGATCCTGTCTTTCCCCCAGGATTCGACTCAGATCAGGATATAGAGTTTATACCCATGGATCAGCCTATGGAGGATCCAGTCGACCCAGTTGACCCAGTTGATCCCATCGACCCTGAGTTTGATTTTGAGATGACCTTTGATGATCCCGAGCCTGCCATGGCCCTTGAGCCAGTGGCTGCTCCTGACCCAGTGCTTGAGCATGACCCTGCTCATGCTGGCATGCCTATTGATCCTGTCATTGCTGACCCACCTATTGATGATCACCCTATAGATGCTCCGTTGTTGGAGGGCGATCATGTCATTGCTGCTGATCTTGTTGATCCCCCACTTATTGCTGATGCACCAGTTGACCCCCTTGTTGCACCTTACCATGATCCTATGCCAGTTCAGTTTGATCGAGCACTTTTTGAGGCACAGATTGACCCTCGAGATGAGCACGCCCAACATGGGTGGATTCCTGCTGATGATGAGGTTCCACCTATTCCCCCTCAAATCACTGACACCCGTCACGTTGACACCTCTTTTACTTTCCCTCAGTTTACACCTCCAGCACGACCTGGAGAGGGTTCTTCGGCTCACCCTTTTGGACATGTACCGGTATCTATCCCTGCTATACCACCGTCTGCTACTTTTCCCCCTGTTTCTCCATTTCATGTGGCACCTTTTGATCCCACCAGTGAGCCGTTTCTCTGGTCGTCACCTTCTGCTATGCCACCGACCGACCCCTACCATTCTTTCCATATGGGGTATACTATTGAGGATGTTCTGATGTCTTTTGTCGCCCAGCACGAGGCACACACACGGCGCATTCAGGAGCTTGAGAGAGCCCAGCCACCGCCGTGCAGTGTCAGGGTCAGACCCACTCTCCTTTGCAGCACCCTCGACCATTGTTACCTGACTATGTTGCACGCCTTTTGGCACTTGAGCAGCAGGTTGCTTCTTGGTTGCGTACCCAGAGAGCCATGGAGGAGGACTGGCTCCATTTGCGTCACTTGTTTTACACTCACTTTCCCCCTCCTCCACCGCCATCCGTGTAGAGCTCTTCAGTACCGTATAGGTAGACGCTGGTGAGAAGACTGCGATTGCTTTTGACTGCACAGCATTTTTGGAGACTACATTATGATTTTGACTTTTGTTGACATGTATTTGATGTACTGACACTGATTTGATATAGTTTTTGGACTAGGGTGATGTAGCCCTTAGTCGACTGATGTTGTGTGTGACACTGTGATGTACTTGTACGCTTACTATGTGGTCTCAATATATGGCAATCGCAGTATTCTCATCATACTTGATGCTTGATTTGGTTATTTATATTCTGTGACATGGGATGTTGTGTGATTGATGTTTGTAACATGGGATGTTGTGTGATTGATGTTTGTAACATGGGATGTTGTGTGATTGATATGATTATAACATGAGATGTTATGTACTATTACTATCATTATATACGCTACATTATGACCTGACTTACGTACTATAACATGGGATCTTTACTATGGCCTGACCAACGTAAACCATCTTTTAGAAGATGCCACCAAGACGTGAGACACGCATGCCTACCAATGAGGCAGAACTCCAACAAGTCATCGCTGCTGCCATCGCACAATACGCCGCTTCGCAAGGAGGACCCAGCGGAAGCAGCTCAAACAACAATGGCAACAACAATCCACCTCATGGTAATGCTGAGTCATTTAGACATACCATGACCTAATTGGATATCTATAGCAAAGACGCTAATGTCGTTCACATGTTATAATGTATGTGCAGGGTGCACCTACAAGCAGTTTTTAGACTGCAAACCGCTCAACTTTGATGGCACAGGAGGTGCTGTCGCCTTTGTTCATTGGGCTGAGAAAACTGAATCTGTTCTTCGCATGAGCAAATGCGCACTGGATCAGCAAGTCACCTATATCTCGGGGCTATTCTTGGATGGAGCCCTCTCTTGGTGGAATTTGCAAGTACAGACACTTGGTGAAGCTGCTGCCTACGCGCTAACCTGGACCGAACTGAAGGAACTTATGCGCAAAAAGTACTGCTCTCGCGCGGAAATCCAAAGATTGGAAACCGAGTTCTGGCATTTGAAAATGGAAGGCCCAAAGATCGCAGAATACGTTCAAAGGTTCCATGACTTATCGCATGTGATACCCTACATGGTCACTCCGGAGTTCAAGCGGATTGAACGTTTCATTTGGGGATTAGCTCCTCAAATCATAAGCATGGTGACCTCATCCAAGCCTGCGACAATTACTGAGGCAATCGATTTGAGCGTGGCTCTCACAGAAGAGGCTATTCGCCTGAATAAGTTTGGTGATGCTGAGACTAAGAAGAAAGAGACTCACATCGAGTCATCAGGAGGTAATAAACGGAAGTTCTCAAACTTCAAGCAGGGCGCCAGTGTGGTTGTTAAGAAAGGAGGATCAGGCACGCCAGCTCAGGCTACAGCTGGTAGTGGAAAGAAAGGAAAAGGATATATGGGCACCCAGCCCAAGTGTAATACCTGCCAACGCCACCATACTGGCCATTGTAGTGTGAAAGTATGCGAAGCATGTGGAAAGCCGGGTCACTTGAAGGACACTTGTTGGGCCACTGCTGGCCAGGGAGGCCAGGGAGGATCCGGAAACAGAAATAACAACCGGGGTGGGAATGGAAATGGCCCACAAGGAAACAATGGAGGTAATGGGAATCGAGGCAACAATGCTAACCAAGCGGGTGCCGTGAATCATAACCAAAGGAATAATCAAGCTAGAAATGGAGGTGGAAACGGGCAAAGACTTGGATGCTTCAACTTTGGTGATATCGGGTACTTTAAGAGGAACTGCCCAGAGTTAAACCAAGCCCGCGGAAGAGTGTTCCAAATCGAAGCGAGGGAAGCGCGCCTGGACCCCAATGTCGTTACTGGTACGTTCCCTGTAAACCAACGCTATGCATCCGTTTTATTTGATACTGGTGCCGATTATAGCTTCGTATCGTTAGAGTTTAAGAATATGCTTGGTTTAGCCGCTAGTAAGTTAGATATCCCCTACTCAATCGAATTGGCGAATGGGAAGTTAGTAGAAGCCAATGAAGTAATCAGAGGTTGTGTGATCGAATTGGGAGAGCGTGAGTTTGCTTTGGATCTACTACCAGTCCAGTTGGGAAGCTTCGACGTGGTGGTAGGAATGGATTGGTTATCAAGCAACAAGGCAGAAATAGTTTGTCACGAAAAGGTCGTTCGTATCCCAACCGAAGATGGCGAAACAATTGTGGTTCACGGGGAGAAGCGTGATACGCCGTTAAGGATTATCAGCTGCCTGAAAGCGCGAAAGTGTTTGCAGAAGGGATGTGTTGCCTTCCTGGCACACATTGTGGATAAGAAGGCTGCTGAGCCGAGAATAGAAGACATCCCTGTCGTGAGGGAATATCCAGAAGTCTTCCCAGAGGACTTACCTGGACTGCCACCTCAGAGACAAGTAGAGTTCCGCATTGACTTAGTTCCAGGCGCCGCGCCTGTGGCTAAGGCACCTTATAGACTTGCTCCGTCTGAGATGCAGGAACTGTCGACACAACTTCAAGAGTTGTTAGACAAGGGATTTATCCGACCAAGCTTCTCGCCTTGGGGAGCTCCGGTCCTGTTTGTCAAGAAGAAGGACTGTAGCTTTCGAATGTGCATCGACTACCGGGAGCTGAACAAGCTGACGATCAAGAATAGATACCCTCTGCCAAGTATTGATGATCTGTTTGATCAACTGCAAGGCTCAAGCTTTTATTCAAAGATCGATCTTCGATCTGGATACCATCAGTTAAGGATACAAGAGGAGAGTATCCCGAAGACAGCCTTCAGAACTCGTTATGGACACTACGAGTTCCTTGTTATGCCGTTTGGTTTGACAAACGCACCTGCAGTCTTTATGGACTTGATGAATAGAGTTTGCAAGCCGTACTTGGACAAGTTCGTGATTGTGTTTATCGACGACATCTTGATTTATTCAAGGACAAAGGCTGAGCACGAACAACATTTAAGAGCTATCTTGGAGCTGCTAAAGAAAGAACAGCTATATGCCAAACTCTCTAAGTGCGAGTTTTGGCTATGCGAAGTCCAGTTTCTTGGACACGTGGTTAATGGAGATGGAATCCATGTTGATCCCACAAAGATCGAGGCGATCAAGAATTGGGAAACGCCAAAGACGCCAACCGATATTTGACAGTTCTTGGGTTTGGCTGGCTACTATCGAAGGTTCATTGAGGATTTTTCAAAGATCGCTCAACCATTGACGCTCCTCACGCAGAAAGATAAGAAGTTTGATTGGGGAATCAAACAGGAAGAAGCGTTCCAGATATTGAAGGATAAGCTCTGCAATGCGCCAATCTTAGCACTACCGGAAGGTACAGATGATTTCGTGGTATACTGTGACGCCTCACGTCAAGGATTGGGTTGTGTGTTGATGTAACGCCAAAAGGTTATTGCTTACGCATCACGACAACTGAAAGTGCACGAAAAGAACTATACCACACATGATTTGGAACTTGGCGCAGTGGTATTTGCATTAAAGATCTGGAGACACTACCTTTATGGTACAAAGTGTACAATCTTTACAGATCACAAGAGCCTACAACACATATTCAACCAGAAGGAGCTGAATATGAGGCAGAGACGATGGGTTGAGTTGCTGAACGATTACGATTGTGAGATAAAGTATCATCCAGGGAAGGTGAATGTGGTTGCCGACGCCCTAAGTCGAAAGGAGAGGATCAAGCCCATAAGGGTTAGGGCTTTAGAAATGATTATCCGAACCGATCTTTCCTTGCGCATTCGTGCCGCGCAAAGAGAAGCTCTCAAGGAAGGAAACCTTGAAGAAGAATATCTCCGTGGGATGGAGAAGCTACTGGTACCAAACGAGGAAGGAACGTTATGTTTTGGGAAAAAGATTTGGGTTCCTCTGTTTGGTGATTTAAGGAAGGTTATTTTCGATGAAGCTCACAAGTCGCGGTACTCTATCCACCCGGGAGCGGATAAGATGTACCAGGATCTCAAAGATTATTATTGGTGGCCTAGGATGAAAGGCGATGTTGCTGTTTATGTGAGCAAATGTTTAACATGCGCTAAGGTGAAAGCGGAATACCAGAAGCCTTCAGGACTTCTGCAACAACCCGAGATTCCCAAGTGGAAATGGGAACAAATCTCCATGGATTTTATTACAAAGTTGCCAGGAACGCCAGGAGGCCATGACACTATTTGGGTAATAGTGGATCGATTAACGAAGTCAGCACACTTCTTACCTATTAGAGAGAAGGATAATACGAGCAAGTTGGCCGAAATATACATGAGAGAGATCGTCGCACGTCATGGAGTGCCTCTCTCGATCATCTTTGATAGAGACGGAAGGTTCATATCAAGGATTTGGCAATCCTTCCAAGAAGCTTTTGGCTCGCAATTAAATCTGAGCACTGCGTTTCATCCGAAAACTGACGGTCAAAGCGAGCGAACGATACAGACTTTGGAAGACATGCTGAGAGCGTGTGTTATGGATTTGGGCGGTAGCTGGGATAAGCATTTGCCTTTGGTTAAATTTTCATACAACAACAGCTACCACACTAGTATTGGTGTGGCGCCATTTGAAGCCCTTTACGGACTCAAGTGCCGATCACCCCTATGCTGGGCCGACGCAGGTGATAGACAGCTTGCTGGTCCCGAAATCGTCCAAGAGACGACAGACAAGATTGCGCAGATTCTAAAACGCATCGAAGCCGCTCGCCACAGACAGAAAGCCTATGCGGATCCAAACCGGAAACACTTGGAATTTCAAGTTGGAGAAATGGTTTTATTGAAAGTTTCACCCTGGAAGGGTGTGGCACGCTTCGGAAAGCGTGGGAAGTTAAATCCGCGCTACGTTGGTCCTTTCGGAATTCTGGAAAGAATAGGACTGGTAGCATACAAGCTGGACTTACCTGCTGAACTCCATTCAGTTCACGATACATTTCATGTATCCAACCTGAAGAAAAGTCCAACTCAAGATAACATTGCCATTCCCATCGACGAGATTCATGTTGACGACACGCTCCATTTCGTTGAAGAACCGGTTGAGGTTACGGATTGGAAAGTAAACAAGACCCGCCGGAGCAGTGTCAAGCTCGTCAAGGTTCGTTGGAATGCCAGACATGGTCCTGAATACACCTGGGAGCGCGAGGACCGGATGAAAGAGAAATACCCCCACCTATTTCCTAAGAACCCTGCATCTACAAGCAGAACTTAAAATTTCGGGACGAAATTTTTCTAACGGGGGGAGAATGTGACAACCCTCACTAAACCAGGTATCCGTACGACTTAATTAATAATTAATTACTGCTTAATTACTGTGCTTGTTTGAAATTACTGATGAACTGCTACTTGATTACTGATACATGTACTTACTTGCATCATACTTTACTTACTGTCACTACATTATTTACATGCTGAACTTTAGTGACACACATGATGCACAAAAAGCACAGTAGCACTATAAACGGATAACCTATTGAACATGCTGATAAAGCCAGCATCAGGCAGACACTGCCTCTAAGGCCTGTATGAGCCAGAAATATTTTGCTACACTAGTGGTGAGTGTAGGGATACAAGGGTTGTAGAACTGCGTCTCTAGGAATAAGTTACAATGACTGGATGTGCCTAAAACGTGCTCTAAGCACAAAATTCAGCACTTTATATAATAATTCAGCATTAAGCTACCTAATAAAGTGCCAAAACATGAGAAAAATGTTACTAGACACTTTCTAAAGTGTCAGGAATAAGTTGTGTCACTAAAAATAATTATAACGACACTTTAAAGCTTTGTTAAGCACTTTAACGGATTACTATCCAACCGAATAACCGGACTATACCCGGAACACGAAAATATTGTCATTTTCATTGTTTATCTTTTTCTGAGCCAGTTAGGGTCCCTGAATACCCTAACACCCGTCATAACACACGACACACTAGTAACCGAGTTAACACTTAACTTAACTAACTAATACTTGGTGTCTAGTTGAAATCGAACCAAGGACCCGCCCCCCCCTAACCGAATTCGGTCCCCTTGGGGGACACCCTTGTACTTGATAGATTATTTTAATCTCTTGTGCTTAATATCTTGCATACATAGTATCCATTGGTTAATTGCACATGACATTGTCTATAAGTTCAAGTATTAGCACAACATAACCTTCACTTAACAAACATCACAACTCAAGCTCTCTCTCCCTCTCTACCACTCTCGGCCGAACACCCCTCTCAACACCCATCCATTTTCGAGTTTAGTTCAAGCAATTCCAAGTTCATACAAGTGATAAGGATCGCGTATAAGGAACTTTGGTGCAATCGGAAGGCGAAGGACCTCACTACATTGCTTTTATCCACCCGTTTTTCGCTTAGATTCTTCCCTAGCCTCGAGCTAGTAGTAAGTTGCTTAAATCACCTTCTCGAACTATTTTAAGATGGTTAATATGATTTGTAACGGTTAAAACTCGTAAACATACAAGATGACACACAAAAGTCTACTTAAAATGCTATAAATGTTGGTTAAAAGCTCATAAGTTGTGTAAATCATGTAGTATTTGATTTGTGTGAGTATTTGGACCCGATCTATGTTGTGGTAGCTCGGATCATCATTTAACCCGGGTTGGTCATGATCATGGATCATGACATAAGGTTGTTTTGGAAGTAACAAGGGTTAAAGGATGAAACTCTACCACACACGAATCATGAACTTGTGTAAAAGCGATTTTACTTGTGAAATAGTGTTTAAAACTAGTAGATCTACGGATCTACAAGCGGTATTTTCAAAGAACCAAGTATCAAAGAAATCATGTTTTCTAAACACGGATCTTACACTAACACGAAAGATTTTTAGAACACACAAGTGTGTAAACACTTGTGTAACACAAAGTTTCGACAAAATAACTATTTTTGAAAAAGATGACGAGAAGTTGTAAAGACGGAACTTCCCTAAAAACGAGGTTTTTACAAAAATCGGATTGTTTTATATAAAGATCCATTAAAAATGAAGGAAAGCTACTACATATTTTGGAAAAAACACAAGTTCATGTATTTTTGCGATTTATATATATTTTGACTAGTTTGTGGTTTGAACATTGTTTTGGTTGAATGATAAAAATGGTTGGTTTGATTTATAAAAGAAAATGATACGCTTAAAAGCGTGGCCACCTCCAGTTACAGAGGAAACTCTGGTGAAATATTTCTAAAAACCTAACCCTTAGAATTATTTTCACTATAGGCGTTAGAGATACTTGTCGACTTGTTTTCAAATTATAGATTTCGCCACGACTTTATTTACAAAATACCGGAGGTGGGATTTCACAAAATAAAACGTGATACATATATATATTTAGTATATACTTTTCACAACATCACCTGTATAAGTGTTTATGATTATTTTGTGAACTACGTAAATATTATTTTAGGGTAAAAATAATATTACTAAGTATTATTTTGGGAAAATCACATGTATTAAAATATAATATTTTTGAGAAGAATATTTATATTTTGGAGTTAGAAATAAAATATATTTTAAGTGAGACTTAATAATATATTTCAAAAGCATACGAACACGCATGTATTAAATCCCCCATCCTTGGGAAGGAAAATGACTACCAAGTATATACAGAATGTAAACACGAAATAGTTGCCTAACTATTTCCCAAAAACTTAAACCATAAAGCCAAGGCACGGCCGTCCGTCTAATAGAATCAGTACGTGTAGGTCGTCACATAGCTGCTTGATTTGGAGGCATACTTGGTAGAGACGCACCACTGTGAGTTCATGTCCCCCTTTTCTCTTAACTGTTTTCAGTTTTTAACTGCGGGGGTGAAATACATGTTACTTTGATTACAAGTACTTTATACATGGTATGGTTAGCGTAAGGAGGTTTACTACTTAGATCATGTGAGTGGGTAGGAGCATTATGAGGCCATTAGTCCTCATGGTGGGACCAAGGTACAGGAGCGGTAGATCTATCTGGGTGTAGCGAGCCCAGCCCCAGGCCAAACTAGAAACGGACCTCGGGGTGACTTTGTGCCCAACGCGCATAAATCTGCTAGGTTTGAGTCTCCCTATTTTCACTTCACATATATCAGTGGCCTTGCAAACCATTGGTGATCTCAATTCCCTTATTTGCTACATACCAAGACTATTTTTATACTTACAAAGGTTTATTTACTCACTTACACATGAACTCGCTCAACATTATTGTTGATTTTTCAACTTACATGTATTTCAGGGAATTAAAGGATCTGGCGCGGTATGACACGTTTTCCCGCTGCACTAGTTACGAGGTCATCCGGGTTTAGGGAATGTGACTCTTTCCTGGACAAGTCGCAGTCCTTAAACTATGCTTATGTCGTGTTTATTGAACAATGTTTATGTCGTTAGGATGTGTTTCCGTTAAGACAGTGTTATTGTATTTGGTTTTTAAAACTTAATCGAATGGATGATCTTGCATGATTTTATTTCATATAGCTTTGTTATGGTTAAGCTATGGTATTAAGAAGTCACACCAAATTAACCACGCTTCCGCAAAGCCAGGGTGTGACAGATCAACCATATATATTCAACGTACACACTCGGCCCAAATACACAAGCTTGGATCCTTCATAAACCCAAGACACTGTATGTATCTATATATAGTGAGTAAATTCGGATACTACATGCAATTATATACACCTTGAGTAAACCATGACAATTATGTACATAAAAGTCTGACCACATGATAATCTAATAACCCGACCACATGTTAACTAGGAACTTGGCCCATATGTTAAATCAGAATTCAAGGATCTTGTTTACAACTTGGCCTACTTTATTCAATACTTATATCAAAACTATTAGAGTTAATACCCAAAATGGTCCCTGAGGTTTGCTCACTTTTGCCACTTTAGTCCAAAATCCAAAATTTTTAAATCTGGGTCCCTGAGGTTTGCATTTTGTTGCCATTTTAGTCCAAATTTCAAAACCAGTTCAGATTTCTAAAAAAAAACCTGATTTTTTTGTCCTTTTCTGAAGGGCATTTTGGTCATTTTAACTATTAATAAACCCCAAACACCCTTAAAACTCACTCTGCACACACACACACACACTCTCTCTCTCACCAAACACCCATCTCTCTCTTCTCTCTCTCTCCTCTCTGTCAAAAAACCCAGATCAAGAACCATAAAACCCAGATCAAGAACCAGACCATCTCTCTCAAGATCAAGAACCCATATCAACCCCACCTACCACTACCACTACCACAACCTCCTCCGCTGACAGCCACCACAAACCATCGTACCGTCATTATCCATCATCATCTTTATCAACTGCTTCACAGTTCCATATAAACCCTAATTCCCAATTTTTCGATATACTCCAGATATTCACGAAAACACACAAAGTTTATATCAATCTTACCTGAAACTGCAAGAGAAATTCAACCCCCCATGTTGGTTTTTGAAAATTCATTACTGTGGAGTTTTTGGTTGTTTGTGCTTGCTGGTGGTGGTCAGATAGTGGTGTTCGGCTGAACAGGTATGGGATATGTATATCGCCGGAAATACGTAACGCCGGTGGGGGTTCTTTGGTGAGTCTGGTGCCCCGTCACTCGATGAAGTTTGGCGAACGGGGATGTCGGTATTAGATGTCGATTCCACTTGCTGGAACCTCTCGTTTCTTTCCGGAAAATGAAACAGAGGAGAGAGTGGGAGAGAGAGATGAGGTTTGCGACTAGATCGGTTTCCTATTTATAAACGATGTGAGGCGGTGGCTGGTTGTCGGATGGCCATTTGCGGCGGTATTCGGCTGGGTTTTTGAAGATGGTGGTGGTGGTGGAGTTCATGGTGGTGGTGGTGGTGTTCGACATAGAGGAGAGAGAGAGAGAAGAGAGAGATGGGTGTTTGGAGAGAGAGAGTGTGTGTGTGGAGAGTGAGTTTTAGGGGTGTTTGGGGTTTATTAATAGTTAAAATGACCAAAATGCCCTTCAGAAAAGGACAAAAAATCAGGTTTTTTTTAGAAATCTGAACTGGTTTTGAAATTTGGACTAAAATGGCAACAAAATGCAAACCTCAGGGACCCAGATTTAAAAATTTTGGATTTTGGACTAAAGTGGCAAAAGTGAGCAAACCTTAGGGACCATTTTGGCTATTAACTCAAACTATTATTATTATACATAAGAAATTCGGACAACCATTTAAGGAATAATTGATACATGAATAACAGCCCAATCCCACATGCGTTACCATTTTGTTCGGCACACAACATTTTCTTATTTTAAATTCTAAACATCAACATCATTCAGAATTTATACATGAAACTCGGACTGTGTACCAATATTAAATTTTGGACACTTATTATAAATCCTGAAACATGAAACCCGGACCTACACTTCATCAATTAGTTAATCTGGACATATTCTAAGTAACCCGGACCCCTTCTTGGTTATTTATAAAGTCGGACACTCTAACTATAATATAAACTTGGAGACAGTGGCTAACTCGGACTCCACCAAAAACTCGGACAATTTAACATAATGTATATATACTCGGCATGTTATTAAACTCGGATCTTCTTGATTACTTACTTAAACTCGGACAACGTGTAATTATTTACATCATTTATAAACCCTGATACAGGGCATAAGTTCTGAACACATAAGCAAGCCCTGACCATATATGAAAGAAAGAAACTAGGACCATGCTTTTAATAGAAATTTGGACCCTTTTGTTCTTTTAATAAACTCGGAATATCACTAACTCAGACCATGTTATTTATTTTGTAAACTCGGACTCTTGTTACTTCACAAGGTCGGACTATCCCTAATTGCATCATTAGGCCACTAATGATGGTTTAGGGTGTTAATTAGTCTTAACTAGCTAGTTAACTAGGTATTAGGATAATAAAAATATCGCTAGTTCGTTCGCCGGCTTGAAACCGGACAATTTGTGAAGGATGCGTCGTAATACCGGAAGCTATGTTTTGAATATTCCATTGATATTCCCAGGTTTATTTAAGGTGTTTAACACCATTAACAAGCCTTTTGGACTTTGTAAAAGCTGAATTTTGGTGTTGCGGACAATTATAATTATTATAGTTTATTGCGGATCGGACAATTTTATAGTTTTGGCATTTTCCGGAAGTTAGAGTTTCATTGCACTTTATGTCCCTAATTAGGGTTTTTATTCAAGTTTCAATGATGATATGCCTTCCATATCGTTCGTTGATCTTTCAGTCAGTTTTCAGAATTCGCTGACGCGAACAGTGTTTTCAGTATTTTCGCCAACATATTAAGACAGAGTTTATCGTTTTCTCGAGACACGATGAAAGTAACAATATCAATTGTTAAATTTCATTATGTCCTATGATTGCTAGAATTGTATGACCTAATCATGCACAAATTAAGTCGTAAATGAACGCAATTAATCGTATAAATAATTGTTAAGTTGTATGGCATTACCATTAATTTTGTCGGTTGTCACACATCGGAGGCCTAGTAGCTGCCTGCCGTCATTCACACCCACTTCGAAACTCTAATGCCACCGCTGCCAATGAATGGCGTACTTCTTTTCTTTCCTCGATATGTTTTTGCTAAAAACGATTCAACAACTAAGAACCGTCGTCATCGTCTATCTTCTTTTAGAAGCTATAACCTATAAATGATTTGTGTGTGTAAATAGACAATGGAGGGGTCAAAGTGTAGATACTTGAAAAGGTAAGTGGTGAAAGTCAAACAATCAATAACATCATTGGCATAAACTAGTGATGTTAATTGATATACAAACAGACACACATATATATATATAGGGGACCGCTAAAATGAGAACAACCTCCAGTTGTAAGAACCGTGAGAACTACACCGTACGGGGTGTGGTGGACCAATTTTTTTTTCATAAACGTAGATGCATGTATTATAAACACATTTGTAAAAAAAAAATTCAAAAAAAAATGTCGGGTGTGTAGTTTTGAGCACCCAAAGTTTGCGTTTATGGGACCCGTAAACACAAACTTGTGGTGTTCAAAACTACACACACGACATTTTTTTTTGAATTTTTTTTAACAAATGTGTTTATAATACAAGCATCTACGTTTACGAAAAAAAAAATTTGGTACAACTCGCACCGGATCAAAAAGTTCTCACGGTTCTTACAACTGGAGGTGGTTCTCATTCTAGCGGTCCCCTATATATATATATATATATATATATATATGGGATGGATCATGAGAAAACTAATTTAAATGAGAAAACCAAAAAACTAACTAAAAAAGCCTAAAAACATACCAATTTTTTTTTTTTACAAATTTTGATAAAAAAAAAATCGTTAGTTTTTATGCATGGAAAAAAAATTTCAAAAAAATAAATAAATAAATAAAAGTGTTTTATTGTATTGCACATGTGCACTATTACGCATATAGTGCACATGTTTAGTACACATATAATGCACATGTGCAGTACAACAAAAATTAAATTTTTTTTTGAAATTTTTTTTATATATAAAAAATAGCGATTTTTTAAAAAAAAAATTGTAAAAAAAAATTGGTATGCTTTTTAGCTTTTTTTAGGCCTTTTTAGTTAGTTTTCTCATTTAGATGTAGTTTTCTCATGATACTCTCCTTCACATGATGCATAAGTTACTCTATAAAGAATCAGAACCTTACAAAGTGTAGGAAGAACTCTCAGCTGCTAGATCTAATTTGTTGCTAAGATTGAAGTGATAGACATTTTTGTAAATATGTAGAAGTATAACTCTAAAATATTAGATGTAAAATCGAAAGATCTAATTAAATTTTTTGCACATATCAATCACCATAAAATCGATCAATTTTTAATCTTTCAAACGAGTATACTAGTGCTATATTTCTGAAAATAAAAAAAAAAGATGAAATGGGTTTTATATGAACTTGAGTACTTGACAGTTTATGGTGTTTTTACCAGGTTTCAAACGACTCTGAATATTTTTGTTAACTAGAATGTATTATTTGTAAATGTATAATTGTAATTTATTGTGCCTTTTTTAATTCATGGTGTCTTTTAACTCAGATCTCCTATTCGAATCTTCATAATTAGTCACACAACCTTTAAAAAACACTGTTTAAAAAAAAACACAATAAGCATGCATTTCTAAAATACCATAAACCTACAGCTCTAAAACACAATAAACTTGTAGTTCTAAAAAAATATTATAAACATGTAGTTCTAAAACACCCCAAACCTGCACTTCCAAAAACATGATAAATCTTTAGTTCCTAAAAACACCAAACATGCAGTTTTAAAAAACACCGTAAACATGCAGTTCTTTAAAACACCATAAACTTCAGTTCTAAAAAATACCATAAACCTGCTCTTCTAAAGCACCATAAACCTGTTGTTCTACAACACCATTAACCTACAATTCTAAAACACGATAAACCCGCAATTCTAAAAAACGCCATAGAACATCCAATTCTATGAATATCCGCAAAAACGCCAAAAAATGAAATACGTCATAAAAACTCTTTAAAAAACATCATAATATGTTTTTAAAATTAAAAATGCCAGAAAACATGGTTAGAGAAAAATAACATAAACATCCGGTTACAAAAACACCATGAAAAATCTTGTTCATTTTTTCCAAAAGTATATCAATAGTATATTCGTCGGAAAGAAAAAAAACGCTCGGTTTTGTGATGTAATTTTTTTTTAAATATAAAACCCATAAAAAAGTTACGGACATTAAAAAATGTGGGAAATGACATGTGAATTGCATGCACATGTTCTTTGGCATGTGGATGATGTTTTGACGGTACTACACTTAGTGTAAGTTAGCACTAGTCTTATATGTCAACACGAAATCTCTTTCTCTATTTTGTAAGAGCATTCCCATCCCATTTTGTATTTTTTTTATGTATATGAGTTTTGCATATTATAAAAAGTGGTTTTGAGTGAATCTTAAATCACCTTTATATGTGTTAAAAAAATTACTTTAGGTTGATAGCTAATAATATTGTTTTGTTAAATATATATGATGGCAACTACAAAAATTGATTATTCAAGCCATCCAATTATAATGTTGGTCTCAGAAGGAGGAAAATACTATCCAAGCCCGATTATAGTGAAGAGCAACCATTTCTATATGCAAGGCATCCAATTATACCGGCCATTTCTATGCATGAGAAAAAGAAAAAGTGGTCTTGGAAGTGTTGGAGGAAGTAGCATTAGGAAGAACACGGTTAGCGAAGCGTTTAGGTTAGGCTGGGTGGTTTGGTCTGCCACCTCACCATTTTGGCGCCCCTACACCACTCCACCTCCGCTGTTGTGATTCAATAAAAGCTAAGCAATTAAACACAAAAACTATAAAGTATACAACTCATATTTCATTGAATGCATAGAAATCAGTTACCGAAAGAGGATGGGAAGTAGATCTGCGAGAGAAGGAGATGGGAAACTAGGCTCTTCACATACAAATTCATTCATGTCTACGTTCTTCTTTTCACACGCCTTATATATGTTGCTCCATCATCAATTCGTTTTGGGCCTGCCCGTTGGGCCTACCGTTGTGTTATATGTATAAGTTGGGCCCGACTAATCGTTCACAACATCCGCCAAGGGGAGGCGTTATCCTTGGCCTCCGCCAAAGCCATAGCGGCGTGAAGAGGAAGAAGGTGATGGGGCACACTGCTTGAACCACGCAGATTTGAGTTTATTTATTTATTTTTTTCTTTTTTTAATATAGTAAAAAAGAGCTTTATTGGGGGCGTTATCCCACACCGTGTAAGTTAACGATAAAGCCCCCGCTTATGTGTCGTTTACGTGGCGTCATAAAGCCCTTAGGTACTTGAGACCACACCACCCAGCATTAGCAAGTATAGTCAGGAGATCGGGTGAGCATCTGGTAAGAAGAAAGAGGAGGGAATGGGGGTGAAGATGTGGAAAATGGTGTGGGTGAGGAATGCGACTCAAGAAAAGATGGATTACTATGTGACAAATATGGGAACGCTCGAGAAGGAAGGTATGATGATAGTAGATGACGTGGGCTCATGGTTTGTGACGAATCTAGAAAATTGTCATAGAAAATTTGACATGCCTGGAAATATACTTTTCTTTTGAACGGATAATGTTATCTCTTTACATCAATAATCCTAAAAAAAGCATTTGCTTCAACTATGTGAGTTAGCACCACATTTGTGGTTAGAAAAATACCTAAGAAATAGACACACAAACAACCAAAGTTACATAAAAGCTAGTAATCGGGGTTTTGGCTAAAACACATAAGATAAATAAAAATTTTAAAACAATAACCTCTAAATTTTTAAACCCAATAACCTTTACAAAATTTAAAACCTAATAACCTTTTTTAAAAAAAAAAATAGCCCAATTAAACCCAATCGGCCTATTTGAAAATTTTGACCTAAGAACATTCACAATCCCTCCATCAAATTTTGTGAGCGTGTTCTTAATATTATAAAAAAATGGTCATAAGTAGTTGTGAGTGGAGAAGAGAGATTATATTACTATTTATTTGTATATTTGAGTAAACGTTGTTCACCCTCCATATTTTTTTAATATATTTTGAAAAGGGTTGTGTGTGGAAAAAAGAAGAAAGTGTAACGATAATAGAGGTATAAAAGGTATAATTTAATTGAAAGAAAAGAAAAAAAATATAATAATTTTTAGTGTGTTTATATGGTAGAAATTGTGAATGAAGTTTCAAACACCTGGCAAAAGAGGTCCGCATTGAAGTCCTCTCAAACCCATCTGTTCCTCTAAGACACGTAAACATGATAGAAATTGAGAATCCATCTTGGATGTCCCCGTTTATTATGTTCTTACAACATGGAACTCTTCCAGAAAGGAAAACGAAAGCAAGAAAAATTCAGCACAAAGCGCTCAATTATGAAATGGCAGACGGAATCCTGTATCGCAAGTCTTATATGGGTCCTCTTCTAAGATGCGTTGACAAGCATGACGCGCAATATCTGGTCTGAGAAATCCATGAAGGATTATGCGGAATCCATGCGGGTCCTCGTATTGTAGTGGCAAAAATCATGAGCTCAGGCTATTACTGGCCCGGCATGCATCTAGACGCCGTCGAGATTTTGCGCAAGTGTACCTCATGCCAACGCCACGCTCCAAAGACCCTTCGCACAAAGAACCCTTTGGTTCCGGTAACCGCAGCATGGCCTTTCCAACAATGGGGAATCGATCTAGTAGGTCCTTTTCCTGATGCGCCTGGCGCAGTAAAATTTATCATAGTTGCTGTGGATTACTTCACCAAGTGGGTAGAAGCCAAAGCTCTAGCATCAACCACCGCAATGGTGATCAGAAAGTTCATCTAGGAACACATTATATGCCGATTCGGGTTACCGCTACGCATTATCACAGACAACGGTACCAATTTTGCTTCTGATGATCAACAAAAAATGGATGAAAGAAATGCGCATCGAACATAGTTTCGCCTCTGTAGCGCACCCACAGGCAAACGGTCAAGTTGAAAGCGCCAACAAATAGATTGTAGATGGCATTAAAGCAAGATTGGGAACCGCAAGCAGAGGCTGGGTCGATGAACTCCCAAGTATTCTGTGGGATCACCGCACCATGCCGAAGACTAGCACGGGAGAAACTCCATTTAGTCTCGTCTACTGTCACACCCCGACCACGTAGAACATACAAAACGTGGCGGAAACATCGGGGAGTGTTGTAACAGAATTAATTGTTTCAAATCCATGGCAATTGAAGTTTCGTTTTATTGATTAAAAGTGTTACAATGTCTTAACAAACAAGGAAATACAACATAATTAACTAGTCTTGCATCTTTTATTGTCACTAAAGCCCAAGTCTGCCTATGTGTATCTTGATCATCTTATGCAACAGCTCCTGAAAAACACATGTGAAAATAGGTACGTCAGCATAAAAATGCCTGTGAGATACATAGGTTTTGTGAAAATAGGTTTCATGACTTATGTTTGAGAAAATGTTTAGTCATGGACCTTGTAAATTGTTTTGTCTTGTAAATCGTTTGAAAATCAATAAGTCCAGATGATAAGTATAGATAAAAGAATAATGTATGGTTAAATGAATAACCATGTAACTGAGTTTGTATAAGATAAGTTGTTTGTAAAACAATGTCTTGTGAAAAGTATGTTATTTGTATAAAATGTTATATGTTTCAAACTGAAATGATTCAAATAACGCTACGATATGTAATACCATACAAACACTTATATATAGGAAGTACCAGAGGCGTATCCACCATGCTTGTATCATATTACACACGCCTCGTTACTTAATCACTTATTCAAACCAAACTATCAAGATGAAATGTTTAACAAGTGTAGAAATGTTCATGTAAAGTCAAATACGGTTCACACGGTTCACAGATACAAACGGTTCATAGATACAAACGGTTCACAGATACAAACGGTTCACAGATACAAACGGTTCACAGATACAAACGGTTCACAGATACAAACGGTTCACAGATACAAACGGTTCATAGATATCAACGGATCACATAGTCAAATGATTACAACGGTTCACATAGTCAAATGTTTACAACGGTTCAATATGTAGTATAATGTGTTCATATGCTGGATAAGCATATGCAACAGAAAAGCAATGTAAAACAATGTACTAAGTAATGCACACAATGGGCACACCTAGCATGAAATGTAATGAAATCATGTACTATAATGTACTAACGAACATAGCAGGTATATGATGTGAAAACAGGAAAGCATGAAAGTAACAAGTAGGCACATGTGTTCCACCCCAAAACAGTTTGGAAAACAGTAAAAGAGGGGTCTATGTACTCACTTGAGATTGCTCAGATGTCTAAAGATAACCACCAAGCAATGATATAGATCACGGAATCAAACGGCACCTAATATAGGTAACTATGTTAATAAACCGGACCTAAATCGGAAGATCGGGTAGCATGAGGGTTCGTAAACCAAACGAGTGTGGAGACTCGTATAATATGGTTTAACAAAGCCTACATACTAAATGAAACCTTACATAAGTGTTTACGACCCATTACGACCCGTTTAGGTAGTTTATGCTACTTTAACGCGTCGTTCGCGTGAAACGCGTTCGGACTGCCTAACTAGTTCTACGACAAGTGTTATATGCCTAAACATGTTACATAATCAGTTATGTGACAAAATTTTAGGTTACATATGCTTAATTACCAATTATACATGAAAAGGGTATTCTGGTAATTTACCTAAGGCATATGAACTACCTATCATACAACTACTTAAACGATGTGACCATAAGGTATAACCTCGGAAGGTTATTCCCTTCACTATGGTCACCTAATGTATTTGGTCGGATCCTAATGATCGACCAAACTGGGTCGGGTTCGAGGTATAAGCGATTTATCAGATCGCTTACCCTACGACCCTAGACAACGTGGTAATCAGTAGGCATAGTCCCAAGGGACTATAACCATCGTGATTACAATCACGTTGCGAAGTTCTAACGAACTTCGCATTGACCATTACTGGTCAACGCTGAAAGTCAAACAAAGTTTGACTTTCTGACTCGAAAAGCAATAGAATAAGGAAAAGAACGAAAGAATACTTACGAAGGGTCCCCGAATGCTAAACTCGATTCAAAAATCTCAGGTATGAAACAAATGTTTCAACTTAGAGTTTCTCAAATCAAATTTCTAGTGATTTAAGCAATGGCGGGTATGGGGTATTTATAGTTTTTGGGTAACCGTTAAGATCGTTTGTTGTAAAACGTGACATGATCCAAGGCGTACACTTGTCGGAACCTTATGGTGGCTGAAATTAGGTTCTTATCCGCTGACTAGACGATTGAGAATGTGTGGTTGAGAATCAAACAGCTGGGACCCGCTGTTAAAAACATGGAATCTGGTCCAGAAGGGGGCTCGCGTGACGCTAAGGCCCCTCGCGTCACACTAGGCCCCTGTTTTGGCAGATTTTACAGAATTGGTCCCTGCACCTTGTTTAAGCGATTTTCGATGCGTTTGAACTCCGTTAACCTCATTTCAAGGATCTAAAATGAAGTTAAAGTATAGGGAACTCAAAATATGCTCAAAAATATTTAGGATGTCTGTTCGTTTGGCCGTACGATCGCGATGTTCGCTTAATTACGACGGAATGCGCATAAGCGCGAAAAACGAACCAAATGACGCGTCGAATGGATTTTTCTTATGGCGAACACTAAAATATAATATAGTCATGCTCACATAAATTTTTGGATGTCCGGATGTATTCAGAACGTAAGTTATGCGCGAAAATGCAAACTTGTGCGCTTTTTGACACTTTTAGTCCCTGAATGACCCAAAAGTTTATTTTAGCATACCGAACCCCTCAAAGCCTATTTCTAAGCTATGTAAAGGATATTTATGGTATGTTTAACTTATGGTCATGTTCCGGAATGTCTGTTACAGTTCAAATTGGTATACTTTCGCAGTTTGTCAACTTTAGTCCCTGTAAGCGATTTAACTTTGATTTCACCACACCAAACCTTCCAAAACTTATATCTAAGTTATGTATAGGTTATTTAAGGTATGTTAAGCCTATTTCACTATTCCGGAGTGTTCGTTGCATTAAACTGGTTATATTTACGCATCAGTGCGCGTATAACCTTCCAAAAAGCGATTTAAAGCTTGAAATCGAACAAGAATTGATATGTGCAAATGATGCACATATTTATACAGATCCCAAGTATGAAATACAATATTTCATTGGCTCGGTATTTGTTTGATGGTCACAGTGACCCAGGTTGTCACAGTCTCCCCTACTTAAGGAAATTTCGTCCCGAAATTTATTCATAGGAGTCCATTTGTGACTTTGTATCAAAACAACCACCAGAGATATGTAAGCCATAATCCTGTCATTTCCTTAACGGACATTCTTCAGAACGAAAATGAACAGACGGAGTCATTTTCCTCAACGAGTATTCTTCAGAAGCGGAAATGAAGGAATAAACAAACGGGGATTCATTTCCTCAACGGACAATCTTCAGAAACGTAAAATGATCTCACGGAGTCATTTTCTACGGTTGCTTCCTCAGGAATGGAAATGAAAGGGATAGACAAACGGATATTCATTTCCTTAACGGAAAATCTTCAGAAACGAAAATGAACAAACGGAGTCATTTTCTACGGTTGCTTCCTCAGAAACGGAAATGAAAATGATAGACAAACGGATATTCATTTCCTCAACGGACAAATCTTCAGAAACGAAAATGAACAAACAGAGTCATTTTCAACGGTTGTTTCCTCAGGTTTCGGAAATGAAAGATTAAGCAACGGATATTCATTTCCTCAACGGATAATCTTCAGAAACGAAAATGAACTAACGGAGTCATTTTCAACGGTTGTTTCCTCAGGTTTGGAAATGAAGGATTAAATAAACGGATATTCATTTCCCTCGACGGATACTCTTCAGAACGAAAATGCACAAACGGAGTCATTTTCTTCAACGGGTATTCTTCAGAATTGGAAATGAAGGATAAACGGATATTCATTTCCTCAACGGATATTCTTCAGAAGTGAAAAATGAATAGCTAGTTCATTTTTCCTCAACGGATACTTCATCAGAATTGGAAATGAATAGGGTTAACTTCTAGGTACATGACAAAGCTCGCTGTGGTTTCTGTGCACTAAATTCCATAATTATGTATGCATCCATAATTACGTAATTCCTTGCACAGTCCGCACAGTTTGTCTTGAAATGTTCATAAGCACATAATCACATAGTTGTTTAATTGTTATTATCTTGTTATTGATTGCTATTAACTCGGCACCTCGTACTTCGTTTCTCTTGGAAGAAACGGGTACTTAGGATTTTTGTGAAAAACGCAAGAGATCATATAATGGAAGAAATTTGGGGGTAGTCTGTTTTTCAAGGAATGCGGTTCCTTGATTGTCGGTATTGTAGGGGATATGTTGTTTATACATACAATCACATAAATACATTGCAATGTAAATAAAAGATTTATTTATAAACAACGATAAAAACTGTTTCTTGGATCTTGACAACAAAAGAAAATAATACATAAGACGTGATTATTTCTAAACGATGTTGTCTTCTGGTTGATCATATGCTCATCCCTGCGCTGGATTTGCATTAGCAAGCCTTGGGCAATTCCTACGAAAATGGCCCATCTCGCCACAGTTGTAGCAAGATCCCTGTGGGAAACGAGCTTGAGCAGGATTGTTGCCAGCTTGATTTGGTGCAGCTGCGGTTGGGCAAACCCTAGCTGTATGACCTATAAGTCCGCAAACTTGGCATGTGCGGCACTTCACCCCAGCATGATGATGTAGGCCACATTGGTTGCACAAGGGTGCAGTTCCGTTGTAGGGTTTCCTGGCAGGGGGTTGAGCTGGTTGATTGAGGACGGCTTGATCATTGTGAGCGACCACAGCGTAGTTCTGAGAAGCCTTTCACTTCTTTGACCTCTTGGGGGATCCAGTCTGTTCATCCATGATCTGTGATTCCTCGATTGGTTTCGATTCTTCGACCGGCTTCTTGTCACCTTTTCGGAAAAGTTTACCTTTCCTGATCTTTGATTCAGTCAAGGTTGCAGATAGCTCAATGGCCTGTCTAACTGTAGTAGGGTTGCTACCAGTCAAAATGTCTTGTATTGAATCAGGGAGGCCATCAATGTACTTTTCGATTGCCTTATCCAAAGGCGTGACCATGTTTGGGCATAACAGACTTAACTCCTCATAACGGTCCGTGTAGGCTCGATGCTCACCGCTGTCTTGCTCAAGATTGTCGAATTCCCTTTCCAAAGCCCTGATCTCGTGTCGAGGACAGAATTCCTTCATCATAAGGGCTCTAAGTTCAGCCCATGTCTGTGCTAGAGCAACTTCTGCACCACGATCTCTCATAACCCCGTTCCACCACGTAAGGGCTCTCTTCTGGAACACGCTCGAAGCAAACTCGACCTTGCGATTGTCAGGACACTGCACGTGGCGGAAAGTATTCTCAATGCTCTTGAACCATTGAAGAAGCCCAGTCGCTCCCTCAGAACCACTAAACTTGAGTGGTTTCGCCGAGTTAAAACTCTTGAAATTGCATGGACCATTGTTGTTGTTGTTGGCTTGATTCCATTGAGCAAAGAGGTTTGGGAATTGAGCAGCCATTTGCTGCGCAATAATTTCTGCCAGTTCGGCAGTCGCTATCTGGTTTTCGCGTCGAGGAGGCATTCTAAAAGAGGAAACATGAAAGGAAAGGAGTGAAAGAATTAGACGAAAAGAATGAGATGAAACCAATCTGATGAAAGCAAGGATAGTGGTCATTTGTTTGTTACTACAAAGCAACAAACGACCTCGGTGAATAATCAAAGTAAATAGGTCAAAAATAATGTATCGCGAAGACATGCTCGCCTATAAGTGAACACTCATCCCAAGAATTCCCAGGTAAGCACAACTGGTCTCGCGTCTGGTTGAGATGTATACGAAGTGCTTGCCTAGACAGAAAACCCAGAATACAGGCGTTCACCCTTCCAGTTTGCACGTGTTCACATTATTTAAAACCCAAAACCTTGACGAGATTTTGAAAATTCAAAGGGGTTCAAAACCATATAATAGAGGGTTCAAAACCTAGTAATCAATCATCCTAGAACAGATGATTAGTTTTCAAAGCGGTTTCGAAAATTATGTTCTTGTTGTGGTAGTCGCCTAAGGATAGGTGACAGTATTGTTTTACGACTAAACGCAAGTAAACTCGCGTTAGGGTCCTAAGAAGGTTATAGACTAGGTCAAAGCATTACTAATAACCTAATTCCCTATAACCATTGGCTCTGATACCATCTTTTCTGTCACACCCCGACCACGTAGAACATACAAAACGTGGCGGAAACATCGGGGAGTGTTGTAACAGAATTAATTGTTTCAAATCCATGGCAATTGAAGTTTCGTTTTATTGATTAAAAGTGTTACAATGTCTTAACAAACAAGGAAATACAACATAATTAACTAGTCTTGCATCTTTTATTGTCACTAAAGCCCAAGTCTGCCTATGTGTATCTTGATCATCTTATGCAACAGCTCCTGAAAAACACATGTGAAAATAGGTACGTCAGCATAAAAATGCCTGTGAGATACATAGGTTTTGTGAAAATAGGTTTCATGACTTATGTTTGAGAAAATGTTTAGTCATGGACCTTGTAAATTGTTTTGTCTTGTAAATCGTTTGAAAATCAATAAGTCCAGATGATAAGTATAGATAAAAGAATAATGTATGGTTAAATGAATAACCATGTAACTGAGTTTGTATAAGATAAGTTGTTTGTAAAACAATGTCTTGTGAAAAGTATGTTATTTGTATAAAATGTTATATGTCTCAAACTGAAATGATTCAAATAACGCTACGATATGTAATACCATACAAACACTTATATATAGGAAGTACCAGCAGCGTATCCACCATGCTTGTATCATATTACACACGCCTCGTTACTTAATCACTTATTCAAACCAAACTATCAAGATGAAATGTTTAACAAGTGTAGAAATGTTCATGTATAGTCAAATACGGTTCACACGGTTCACAGATACAAACGGTTCACAGATACAAACGGTTCACAGATACAAACGGTTCACAGATACAAACGGTTCATAGATACAAACGGTTCACAAATACAAACGGTTCACAGATACAAACGGTTCATAGATATCAACGGATCACATAGTCAAATGATTACAACGGTTCACATAGTCAAATGTTTACAACGGTTCAATATGTAGTATAATGTGTTCATATGCTGAATAAGCATATGCAACAGAAAAGCAATGTAAAATAATGTACTAAGTAATGCACACAATGGGCACACCTAGCATGAAATGTAATGAAATCATGTACTATAATGTACTAACGAACATAGCAGGTATATGATGTGAAAACAGGAAAGCATGAAAGTAACAAGTAGGCACATGTGTTCCACCCCAAAACAGTTTGGAAAACAGTAAAAGAGGGGTCTATGTACTCACTTGAGATTGCTCATATGTCTAAAGATAACCACCAAGCAATGATATAGATCACGGAATCAAACGGCACCTAATATAGGTAACTATGTTAATAAACCGGACCTAAATCGGAAGATCGGGTAGCATGAGGGTTCGTAAACCAAACGAGTGTGGAGACTCGTATAATATGGTTTAACAAAGCCTACATACTAAATGAAACCTTACATAAGTGTTTACGACCCATTACGACCCGTTTAGGTAGCTTATGCTACTTTAACGCGTCGTTCGCGTGAAACGCGTTCGGACTGCCTAACTAGTTCTACGACAAGTGTTATATGCCTAAACATGTTACATAATCAGTTATGTGACAAAAGTTTAGGTTACATATGCTTAATTACCAATTATACATGAAAAGGGTATTCTGGTAATTTACCTAAGGCATATGAACTACCTATCATACAACTACTTAAACGATGTGACCATAAGGTATAACCTCGGAAGGTTATTCCCTTCACTATGGTCACCTAATGTATTTGGTCGGATCCTAATGATCGACCAAACTGGGTCGGGTTCGAGGTATAAGCGATTTATCAGATTGCTTACCCTACGACCCTAGACAACGTGGTAATCAGTAGGCATAGTCCCAAGGGACTATAACCATCGTGATTACAATCACGTTGCGAAGTTCTAACGAACTTCGCATTGACCATTACTGGTCAACGCTGAAAGTCAAACAAAGTTTGACTTTCTGACTCGAAAAGCAATAGAATAAGGAAAAGAACGAAAGAATACTTACGAAGGGTCCCCGAATGCTAAACTCGATTCAAAAATCTCAGGTATGAAACAAATGTTTCAACTTAGAGTTTCTCAAATCAAATTTCTAGTGATTTAAGCAATGGGGGGTATGGGGTATTTATAGTTTTCGGGTAACCGTTAAGATCGTTTGTTGTAAAACGTGACATGATCCAAGGCGTACACTTGTCGGAACCTTATGGTGGCTGAAATTAGGTTCTTATCCGCTGACTAGACGATTGAGAATGTGTGGTTGAGAATCAAACAGCTGGGACCCGCTGTTAAAAACATGGAATCTGGTCCAGAAGGGGGCTCGCGTGACGCTAAGGCCCCTCGCGTCACGCTAGGCCCCTGTTTTGGCAGATTTTACAGAATTGGTCCCTGCACCTTGTTTAAGCGATTTTCGATGCGTTTGAACTCCGTTAACCTCATTTCAAGGATCTAAAATGAAGTTAAAGTATAGGGAACTCAAAATATGCTCAAAAATATTTAGGATGTCGGTTCGTTTGGCCGTACGATCGCGATGTTCGCTTAATTACGACGGAATGCGCATAAGCGCGAAAAACGAACCAAATGATGCGACGAATGGATTTTTCTTATGGCGAACACTAAAATATAATATAGTCATGCTCACATAAATTTTTGGATGTCCGGATGTATTCAGAACATAAGTTATGCGCGAAAATGCAAACTTGTGCGCTTTTTAACACTTTTAGTCCCTGAATGACCCAAAAGTTTATTTTAGCATACCGAACCCCTCAAAGCCTATTTCTAAGCTATGTAAAGGATATTTATGGTATGTTTAACTTATGGTCATGTTCCGGAATGTCTGTTACAGTTCAAATTGGTATACTTTCGCAGTTTGTCAACTTTAGTCCCTGTAAGCGATTTAACTTTGATTTGACCACACCAAACCTTCCAAAACTTATATCTAAGTTATGTATAGGTTATTTAAGGTATGTTAAGCCTATTTCACTATTCCGGAGTGTTCGTTGCATTAAACTGGTTATATTTACGCATCAGTGCGCGTATAACCTTCCAAAAAGCGATTTAAAGCTTGAAATCGAACAAGAATTGATATGTGCAAATGATGCACATATTTATACAGATCCCAAGTATGAAATACAATATTTCATTGGCTCGGTATTTGTTTGATGGTCACAGTGACCCAGGTTGTCACATCTACGGTATGGAAGCCGTGATCCAGGCAGAGATTGGCCTTCCGTCACCCCACATGTTAGCCATGGAAAAGCAAAACAATGAGCAAGAGCATAGACTCGACTTGGACCTTCTCGAAGAAAGACGAGAAAATGCAGCCATTAACGAGGCCAAGTACAAGTCAAAATTGGAAAAATATTACAATGCTAGAGTGCGCATATGCACTTTCTTACCGGGAGACTTCGTCCTAAGAGATAACGAGGCATCGAACGCAGAATGACCAGGGAAGCTCGCGCCTAAATGGGAGGGGCCTTATGTGATCAACGAGGTCCTAGGAAAAGGAGCGTACACCCTGCGCCGACTTGACGGAACAGACGTTCCGCGCACGTGGAATGCGCAGCAGCTGCGTAGGTGCTACATGTAATCCTAGCACCCTTAGTACTTGGACAGCACACTACGCTGACCAACGTACAACACAAGGGTCACTACTTACATATACATCGTAATTATCTTATTTAAAAACAGCTTTGTATCTGCTGGCCTCTGCGCCTTATCCGAATCAATGCAAAGTTTGTTACTTACATTATGCCTTTATGTTTTATTACAAATGCATACAATTTCTTTTGGTAAACACAAAAACACTATGGTAATCTAGTACAAGTCTCATGAGCGGTCCGCGGTCCCAGATACTGCGCAAGGTCCAACCCTACGTTCACCATCTTTATTTGTCTTACCTAAATAAAGTAATTGTACTCATTCAAACATTGTAACTAAAACATACCATACATTTATAAAGTTACTTGCGCGACAACGCATTAACAAAGTTACTTGTGCGGCAACACATTTACTTGCGCAACAACGCATTAACTAAACAGTACAAAAATGGATCCAACATCCTAAACAAATTCAGAATACATGGCAAACCTTTGCAAAGTCATATATTTATACGCTAAGTTGTCATCATCCGAGGTCTCCGCTACATCGGGAGGTAGACGTTATTATTCGTCCTTAATAGCAGTTAAGGCAACACTGGTAATAACCTTCGCCAAGGTCAGAACAACTTGTATCCTAGCTAACCTTTGGCGCATTACAACTTACGGGAAACAGCTATATACATTCACGCATAGCCACCATAGCGCGCAACCAGTCAACTTCAAAAGTTAAATTCTTTCATACCTTGCGCCGAACAAATCTTGCCACTTCTCAATAGTAAAAGCGCACGCTTCATCTTTATAGTCCAGTGCTCCACCTACTTGCCATTGGCGCATAGAAGCAACACTGGACTGGGGGACTTGAAGGGCTATGGTCCTAAAAACCTTGCGCAGGCGCATTGGACCATACCATAGCCTTATTCCAAAAGCATCTTAAATAAGACCCTGCGCAGTAGTTCTAAACAAGAGTGGTTAAAGAACAGTATTCGATGTCCATGCGGTGGAGAAAAGAAGGGCAAATATCCAACTAACACCTTTGCGTGGGCATGCGCAAGGGTACAATTAGGCTTGAAGATAAACTCCTAAACATCTCTGCGCGCCTTAAATCAAGACTTGAACAAAGGAATCTTTTTTGTTATAACAGAATGGACATGTGGCAAAGGCACAATGGTTTACAGCTGTAGATCTTCTAGAAAGCCTTAAATGCTCCTCGTGCATGGTCATTCGGTTACAACCGAATGTGACGTGGCACAATCTTAGACTCTCATCTAAGTCACGATGATGGCAACAACTAAAAGAGAGATCTACACAAAATCACTTTCCACGTGGCATCTACCTAGCTGTTGATCAAACCCACGATCCGTGTGCAAGGATTAACGGAAGGTGAGGTAACCGCCAACGAAAAAGTATCTTTCGTTACTATCTCCGTTACACCATTTTCCCTCCAAAATCCGGTTATAAATAAGATACACTAGGTATGATCTCATAAGTTACTTTCACTTACTCTCACTCATACTACTTCATCTTTCTCCTTTAAGATCACGGTACTTATTCTCACGCCGAAGGGTGGTTACGGAGAGAACCCCCATTCTCCCCGTGAAGAGTCTAACGACTTTCTGTTTTGTAGTGATCACCGGAGAAGTAGTCCAGCTAACCACTGAATCGACGATGAGATTAACCCTTTTTATGCAGAAACAAAACCCCCGATCTAATTGATTCTGGTCAATTTAGATCACTGTTTCTTCAGACTGGAAGTGACTTAAACCTAATGTAAAAAGAGAGAGCAATTTTAACTTTTAACGTGGGACGATTCAAGATTGATGAATCCATTGGATTGATCAGTTGACTATCCAATCCGTGGTATTGAATATCGAGCATCTCAAAGCCAGTTCACCTCATCTCAAATCAGGTTCGGTCCTTCATAAAATCCAAATCTAGGTATTTTTCAAACTTTTCGTTTGCTTAATTTAGTGTTGCATAATTATATAATTTTGTTACATAAATTATTAGATTATTTCATGGTGCTAAGATTATTTGATTATTCATTTATGTATTTGAATGGTTGATTTAGCCTACTTTTGAAGAAAGTAGATTGTTGTTGTTAGCTTGAAATTAAGTTACATGATTTTTAAAAATATTATTTCTTCTGAACAACTATCCGACCTGTAGTAAAATAAAAACATAAAAAGAGAAATAGATAGATAACTGAGAAAGTCTCAAGCTGGGACTCTAGATAGGTATATCCGGTTATTTTGGCCGGTTTGTTTATTGTTGCGACAGTTATCGCGGAACTAATGATATTTTTACAATATGTAAATTTCTACTTTAAGGGCTTATTTTACTTTGTAGCATAGGGCATCCAAAATCTCAGGGTTAACCTTACTAGAATCTAGGCAAGTTACATGATTTTTCAAAAATTATTTCTTCTGAACAGCTATCCGACCTGTAGTAAAATAAAAACATAAAAAGAGAAATAGATAGATAACTGAGAAAGTCCCAAGCTCGGACTCTTGATAGGTATATCCGGTTATTTTGGCCTGTTTGTTTATTGTTGCGACAGTTATCACGGTACTAATGATTTTTTTACGATATGTAAATTTCTACTTTAAGGGCTTATTTTACTTTGTAGCATAGGGCATCCAAAATCTCAGGGTTAACCCTACTAGAATCTAGGCTGTGATCCAGTAACAGATCTATAAAATTCTTATAGGGGAAACGTTTAACAAAAGGGGTAACGAAATTGAAAAAACATCATTTTTTTCCAAAATTTACCCTATCATCGGAGCGTCAAGGGGTAGCGAGAGCTCCCATATGTAAAAGCTATATCCACCCCCACCGCAATCTTAACGAGTCCAAGATGTATCTCTATTTCTCGCATATAGCCTCAGACACGTGAAACACATTCTTACCGATCTATCTCCATTTGTAAGTCTAAGGTAGCGTTTGGTATGAGGTAATCAGGGTGGGAATGGAATACTCCATTCAAGAGTAATGAAAATAAGATTGTTTGGTTGGCACATGGAATGTAATGAAGCATTACCTAAGTTATTCCATTCCATCTAAAGTATTCCTGCGACCCCCCTTCTTTTTTTTTTCATTCCGTTCCATATTTTATTTATATGTCGATTTTGCCCTCCCCTCCTCTCACTCTATCTCCCCCGCATCATAATCTCATCTCTGTAAAAAAGAAACCCCTTCCTCGTCATCTTGATTCGTCTTCTTCCTCCAAATTACTGGTGTCTTTAAAAATGCTATTTTCTTCCATTGTTGTTTCCAAATCCCCTACCCACCTGTTTTTCACAACTTTGGTTTAACTCCGGTTGTTACTCTGCCACTGCATCTCACGCCGTCGTGCTCTCACCGGCCAAATTACTCTTGGAAATTCGAGTGAACTAAACCTCATGTCAGCATCAGAACTATCGGCTATGTGGACCACAGAAAGACCACACCCACCGACGCACTTATCAAGGCCCTAGCCCCCACCGGTGGCGGCGTTGTAAAAATTAGGACAAAATCGACGTCGTGCCGGAAGAACGCCCTCGGGGTATCAAAGAAGATAGTATTTTTTTCGTAATCAGTGTTCGATACATTTGTAAGTTAGATCCCTATTTGAACGATATATTGAAACAGAGCAATCTTGTGTGTCTATTTTTGAAATCCATGTGTTCATACCAAGTTAGTTATTGTGTTTACTCAAAGCTTAATTTCATTTGATAAAAATTCGATTTACTTGTGTTGAATAATTTTTGATTTTTGATGTTTTAATTGTGTTTATACGCTGCTGTTGGTTGAATTGGTTCTTCCACCGTATATGCTAATTCCAGGAGTTTCTCTTGAGTTTTGAGATTTTGAAGTAAATATTAAATAGTAGAATACATGCATGAAGTTGAAGTTGTTCTTGGGATTTACTAAATTGATCCATTTAAATGATTATAAATATAAAGATTATGATCGTGTTATTCTTGTCGTATGTAAGTGAAAATGTGAAATAGTCAAAATTTCTAAAATCATATAAATGATTTTATATATTACATACATATAAGCCAGGGGTATTTTCGATATTTATAAAATTTCCTTCCTTTCCTACAAATATAATCAAACATGACAGTGGAATGGTAATATTCTATTTCTTTCTCTTCTCTATTCCATTACTTTTTTCATTCCATTCTCTAGTCAATTTCATAACCTCATACCAAACAGACCCTAAACTTAAAAGAGTTTTTTGCACTTGAGACTCTTGACTACTGTTATGGTTTTTTGAAACTGAAATAAATTAATGACATTATTTCAGTTTTAAATTCTAACAGTTTTGCTCATGAATTATCAGTTTCGTAACCGATATACTAATGACCATTATTTGGTCTTTAATTCGCTGCAATCAAGAGCAGGATTTCGGTTTCGGTTATGTTTCTAGCACTATAAAATGATGGCTAGACTAATCAGTTGAAACACGTCAAAAACAACTTCTCCTTTCTTCTCTCTCGGTCTCTGCAACATCATCCCAGTTTCTTTTCAGGCAAGTGCTCAAGTCCGGCAATGCGCGGTGCTGCTTCGAACCGGCTTACCCTGGGAACAGACGACGAATCTGTTTAAGGGAATTGTGTCAAACACAAGCCCGGTTCACTCGTTAACTGTTTCTTTTCTGTCTCTAATTATTTTGCAGTTCTTGCAGTGGTAATTTTTCTAACAAACTTAAACAGAGTATATTACTGATTTGTTCCTGCATTATGTTTCTTTTCAGAATGGAATCCCAGCCGATGACTACTGCTGTTTCTGCTGTCATGACCAGTGCTGTTTCTACGGTCATGACTTCCGCTGTTTCTGTAACTACCGGTTTGGTGACACCACTGCCTAATGCAGTGTCGCATGCTGAGAAACCAGAGAAATTCAGTGGTGTGAATTTCAAACAGTGGCAGCAAAAGATGTTCTTTTATCTGACCACGCTGAATCTGGCAAGGTTCTTGACTGAACCTAAACCCCATGTTGATGAAGGGGATATGGATGCTCAAACTGTGAGCGCGATGCATGCTTGGAATCATTCGGATTTCCTGTGCCGCAACTTTATCTTGAATGGTTTGGTGGACACATTGTATAATGTGTATTGCAAAGCCAAGACTGCCAAAGAATTATGGGAGTCGTTGGATCGCAAATACAAAACAGAAGATGCGGGCACTAAGAAATTCGTGGTGGCTAAGTTCTTGGACTTTAAAATGATAGATGCTAAAACTGTCATGAGCCAAGTCCAAGAATTGCAAGTTATTCTTCATGATATTCATGCGGAAGGAATGGTCCTCAGCGAAACATTCCAAGTTGCGGCAATGATTGAAAAACTGCCACCAAGTTGGGTTGATTTCAAGAACTATCTCAAGCATAAGCGAAAGGAGATGACCATTGAAGATCTCGTTGTTCGTCTTCGTATTGAAGAAGATAACAAATTGGCTTTAAAACGGATTGATGGTCCTGAAACAGTGAAGGCCAATTTTGTTGAACATGGCCAATCTTCAAAGGGAAAAAACAGTGGAAAAGGTGGAAAGAAAGGTCATGGGAAACGCTCCAACCTTGGTCCTAAAGGAGGAGTTGGGAAAAAGAAGTTCCAAGGAACTTTTTATAATTGTCAAAAACAAGGCCACAAGGCTAGCGAATGCAAGCTTCCCAAGAAGAAGGAAAATGCTCAACAAGTGAACATGGTAGATGAAGTCGATAAGCTTGTTGCCATGGTCACGGACCTCTCGATTTTGGTCACGGAAGTGAATATAGTTGGGCAAAATAACAAGGATTGGTGGGTCGATACGGGGGCTACCCGACATGTGTGCTTTGACAAAAGCCTTTTCAACACCTTCAAGGAGGTGACTAATGGAGAAAAGGTTTTCATGGGAAATTCTGCCACGGCAGAAATAAAAGGCGAGGGTAACGTGGTTTTGAAGATGACTTCTGGAAAAGAACTCACATTGTCCAATGTGTTGTATGTTCCAGAAATTCATAAGAACCTTGTTTCAGGGTGGCAGTTGAACAAGTTTGGGTTCAAAATGGTGATTGAGTCAGATAAGGTCGTGTTGACCAAAAATGGTGTGTATGTTGGTAAGCGCTATGCCCTAAATGGAATGTTTAAACTCAATGTAATTGTCGTGAATGCAATGAAAGAAAACGCTACTAGTTCTACTTACTTGATTGAGTCTTCTAATCTTGTAACGCCCGTAATTGCGTCTAGTAGAAATGCCATCCAAAAGACGCAAGAAACCCAACTTTTAACATGGACAAATCTTTCGCAATTTTAAAGGCAAAAACGCTATGTCATTAATTCATGATTTTAACAAAATTTGGGCATGACCCGTCCATAAGACGAGTATATCCCTGTTTTAACCATCAACAAAACAAACAAGTCTACAACCCGTTCAACTAGACACGACTAAGAACCATACATCAAGTGTCAAAAAAGTGTAACCACTAACAACGTTATACAAAAACGAGCATTTGACCCAAAACATTAATACGTAATAGCGGAAGCGCTTGATAACCATAAAGTTTGCATATGCTCGCTCCAAATTGCCAAGTCGCCTAAATTGAGGATTTACCTACATTCAACATAATAAATAGATTAGTATTTCGCCACTAACAATTCTAGATAATAAACCCATTCGTTTCATTCTCGGATTATCATCATTTAATCACTTTGCTAACCGTTAAACGGTTCATTACATGCTTACTTCAAATAGGGGCTAAGCATACTTTACTTAACATACCCGTTAGGAACGGATACTAGCATCATTACATTGCTTTCATTCGATTTGTTCATAATGAACAATCATAGTCATTACATTCTTACATCATACCTCGATCCGAGGAAAAACGGATCGAGTAGGCTTTCGTCCATTACATACATAACTTCCCATACCCAGTTCGACTAAAAGTACCGGATATGATGTGTTAACTTTCGTATTTTAATCATTCCTCAACATCCGTTTATGACGGATCTAACTTTACTTTCAACAATCGGATATCTTCAACATTCACGGTTCCAACATAACAATTCAATACACTAGAGATTATTATACATATGACAACATAATAAAAACATAAGGTGTACGCTAACTTACCTCGATCCCGCAAGCCTTCCGATTTCCTAGTATTAGAACCTTCTTCTTTCACGCCTATCATAACACATTCATTCATTCATTTAATATCATTCATTTAATACAACTAAACTTTCATTCATTCATCATCCAAATTATACACATTTTTCTCCTAGTCATTTCATCAAACACTTGGTGGTCATCAAATTTACACACATCAATTACAAGCATACAGATCATGAATTTCTACTAGTTCATCCTATAACTCATCAAAATCAATCCAAGTTCATACCTTTCTTTTATCCCACATAATTTTCTAAGATTCAGGCATTACAACATCACCATAATTTCCAAGATTTCGCATGACTAAATTCACTTAAATCATCCTATTCATATCACAAATTCATAAATTGGGTTTTGCTAAAAATCTTTCAATTAACTAAAATCAAGCATGATTTCTACTCTAGGGAGTAACCCTAACATCTAATTAACACAAATCATATCACAAACTCATGATTGGGTTGAAACCCTTTTTCTTCAATTCACCAAATCAAGAAATTCGACTTACCACTTCACTAGGTATGCTTAGATGATCGAGAATTTAAGACATGCAGCCGATTAACATTGAATTCCCTTGCCAATTGATGAGTTTTGCAAGAACAAGAGTAAACCCTTGTTTCTCCTGCTCTTGTTCGATCCCAGAAACGCACCAGGGGGTGTGTTTTTGGTTTAAACCTTATTGACCCCTTTTTAGTTACAATTTATCATATTAACCCCTCCTAAATTGAAAGGTATATAATTTAGGCATTTTCCCATGATTTCAATTATGTTTTATTACAATTCAGCCCCTCTAATTCTTTTATTGTCGTTTTACATTTTATTTGTTCCTTTTTAAATCTTTCCTTATTTTTAAACAATTTATCTTGAATTTTTTTTTTTGGGTGTTACAAGTCTACCCACCTTAAAAGGAGGTTTCGTCCCCGAAACCTTTCTCATTCCAACTAGACCACTTCTACTCTTACTTTTTCATCTATTCATTCGCGATGCTTAATACAACATAGATGCATTCGAGATCTTGGCAAGATTTTCATTCATGCATAAACGTATTTGTACGCATTGTCCCTCCGTTCTTAAATCAAGTAAATTACTTTCATAATCACATATAAGTCAGAATCTAATCCAAAGCTCTTATTAGTGTCGTTTTCACTTTATAATGCTAGTTCCTAGCATACATCATCACTAGCGGTTCGTTCATTGAAATTTATTCCAAATGTATACTATTGGTCGTACAAGCTTATGCTTACGGCTTGTTTCTATCTTTCTAAATAAGCGTAACATATTCATACATTTATTAATATAAATAAATCGATTTATTTCATTTCGCACACGAATCATGCATGATATAATTCATTATTGTAATCATGAGCAAACCCCATTATCCCGTTACTAACGTTCTTCTAATTACTTTCTTGTTCATATGTGGGATTAGCATAACATTACACGTGTACTATAAACATTTAATGACTTAGTGGTACTAATACAAAGCTACCCACTTCCTAATTACCTTTTCATACTTAATACAATTATAAGGCATTATTCTACGGTTACTACCGTCACTTGAACTAATTACAAATTCGAGTTTAGCCTTAAATTTAATCCTTTGCACACTTTATTATTAGCTCCTTGCATGAACTACTTATGATAACAACTAGGTATGTTGTGTACGAGCACCATACGAGCGTTTAACCAATTCAGCTCAAACTTTCATTTAAGGCCTTTAGATCTCCCTCTTAATGACATTCATACCTTCTCACGCTGACCGTTACAGGTTAATCATTGTATACCATACCATAATTATTCTACCATTCATTTTGTTCACACTTACAAATAAATCTACGGATTCTTAATCATTAATCAAGAATTAAACATTTTACTAACATCGCCTTCAATGCGTAAGTCAGTTATCCGTGTACCGGATCGATCCGCTTCTTTATATGTACCTTACGTACCAGAATTGGTCTCATTCATTCATGAAATATGCTCCCACTCGTGAGCATCCTTCCACTAGCTTCATTACTATCATCTCACTAAGAATTCCATCATATTTATCTATAAATAATAGTTAGCACATAACCTTTCATATTTGCGTCCTACAGGGTGTTTGTTCGCCGATTGTCTCTTTCACAATTTTCTTACGTACACGCTAAAACATATCATACATTCCATTTCTTACATACTATCCTTTCATTTTATTGGTTATTTCGTCAACTTTCGCAGTTTGACCTTTCAAGGTTGGACTAACACCCCCTTACTTATTGTGGTCGCATCGAGGTACACGTTCGTACCTTATACTTGCATAATTGCAAGGACTTCATTTACTTCGTTTGACTTTTCGAAAGTCTAATTGTAAATACATTCTTACATATGGGTATCAGTTACCCTATTCTGACACATCATTCTCTAGTCGAGCCCTAAGCTCCTATTAAAAATATAATCTTTTTATACGTACCTGGCGTGGGTCAAATCCCTTGACTCGTTATTCATACCTTGCGACGGTTAATACTTTCTAAACTGTGACAATGCATGCCCATACATTATGCTCACCTATAAGTAATAAACTTGACAAATCGAACATTAAATGCCGGGTTCAAATGGCGATCGCCATTTGACCCATGTAACTCATTTGAGTTTGGTACTTAGTTTTTATTCTTACTTGTTTAATCCGTCTTCATTTACGGATTCGAACTTTTAATTCATTACCTTTCATTCTTACTGGTTTGACCCGTGCTTGCTTATGGATCCAACCTTTCATTCCTTACATGGTCGAATCCATTTCTCAGATTCAAACATTTTCCTCTGTACCTTCCTTTCTTCTGCCGTATCATTTACCATGTCATTTCTTACGAAACGTTTTCATATTAATCTTCTATATTCAACTTCGAGTGTTGGGTCTTAACACTTAATTCCATGTCCTATTTCATGTAACGTGTCTCGATGCGACACTTTACATCCTATTTCTAGTGGTGTTCCCACCCTTCTTTCTTAAGTTTGTCTTACATTCAATCGTAGGCTTATACTTTTCATTCTTATCTTTCTTTCTTTCTTATATTGATCCGTTCCTTTAAGAATCGTTAGACCCCTTTTTTGCTAGCTTGACCGGACATAAGTGAGATGATTCTCATGTTTTTCTCGAGCTTCGGTCAATACATGACCATCCCTTAATATACCATTTCCATGTGTTTGTTCACCGTATTAGGTGTTAATTCACCTACGTTCTCTAACATGTCTTTTACTAATGAGTATTCTACTTTACACGTTGTATTTCTTACATAATACTTCCAGCATTTGTAAGTAATTATTATTCACTGACTTCTACAATATAACCTTTTAAGGTCAACCACCACCCAGTACTTTTGTATATAAGTATTGTAGTACGGGTTGTTCTTACTTTCAATTCGAACACACTTACAAAACGCCTTTAGCTAACATCTGAACTATTATCCTTTCCATACCTTTCATTAACATTACCATGTTCTCATTTATTTATACGTTCCACTTAATTTCAATTCCACATAACTAAACTATCATCAATCATAACACGTAATTCATCTAGTATGTAACACATTAACTCTTTACTTAAACAATTGTGTCTAATGGCCATCCCATGATATCCCTATACTGTTGACTTTCAGAAAGTCAATTGTCTCGTTTACACACTTCAAACTTTTGAACATGTATTCATCTAAATATGGTAGGTCATAATAATAATATCCTACGTATTTCATACTCGTATTGTGCAAGATGTACAATTTACGTGATCCTCTAAACAACACACATATACATTCACATACACGTACTTTCACATGCTAATGCTCCATGATTTTACAATTAGCAAATTTCATTCGAAGCAACTATATAGCATAATTTCAACATAACCTTTACTAATTAGCTCGTATGATTCACATTTAGCACATATTCGCCTCTTAATCATACTAAAGCAAATCATTAAATACACATAAGCATCACACCATTCATGTACAAGGTACAAGCCTCTAATGCATAATTCTATCAAAGCATACATTCATCCGAATTTTCATACGACTTCCATCTAACTCACATTCTTCAAATTATTTTCACCACTAATCTCATCATTTTTATATTTATTAACAATTCCGGTTCCTTCACATATCCAAGTACTTTAGTCTATATTTACTTCCTTCATTATTCATTATCATACATTTCCAACTCCACTTTATACATTCGTCATTCATTTCACGCCATTCCATACGTTACATTCGACTTTTATAAATTTCACTTTATCGCCGACGATCTACATAACTTATTATATCTTCTGATACCTTGACAGGAACATAAAACGGGCATTTCTGAGAAGTATGGGAACTTAAATCATAATTCACAAGTTTCAATACATCATAATTCATTAGTCCGTAATTACTTCATTCGCATTCTTATATTTTAAACTTTACTTACTTTTTAAACTTTCAGCGTTCATTCGGGTCATTCGACACATTACCTTCGACCTTTACAAATTTCTTTCCTTCATAACCATCATTTGTGATTACATATGTCTTATTAGGCCTTACGTGAACCCTACATAATCATTAGACAGACTTTCAGACAACTCGGGAACTCGAAACGCGAAAATAATACAAAAATAAAAATTTTCAGCGGATTGAGATTCCGCTGGCCGTCGGCGACGGCCTTACACCCCGTCGGCGACGGGCTTCATAAATGGGCGTCGCCCACAATGTCCGTAGGCAGACAGTTAGGCCGTCGGCAAGCATGAGGGCGTCGGCGACGGCTCACAGCCCGTCGGCGACGGCCCTTCCTTTGCTGAAACACTGAAAAACCTTGTTTTGGAAAGCTTGTTGGTGATTCGTTGCGGAAAACTCAAGAAAAATATGAAGTTTGTGAAAATTTTGCCCAAACACAGCTGTGTTGATTATCTGAGTACAATGTCACACAGCTGTGTCAGCCTTGCTACACACCCTGATCTCAGCAACAAGCATTAATGGTCCATACAACTGTGTCACTTAACGACACAACTGTGTGCGGCGCCAGATCTGATATAACCTAATGTTGAACTCCCATTATTACTACTCCACATACTTAACTAAAATATTTATCATAAACACACTATACATACTTGTATTAAGCAAAAACTTAAAATTTTACCTCAATGGCGATCTCGGAGCGAGCACACTTTTGCACGAGCCGTCGGTTTGAGTTCAAGCACTATTACTCTTGCTCGAATCCCTCAAACCTAGGCTCTGATACCAACTTGTAACGCCCGTAATTGCGTCTAGTAGAAATGTCATCCAAAAGACGCAGGAAACACAACTTTTAACATGGACAAATCTTTCGCAATTTAAAAGGTAAAAACGCTATGTCATTAATTCATGATTTTAACAAAATTTGGGCATGACCCGTCCATAAGACGAGTATATCCCTGTTTTAACCATCAACAAAACAAACAAGTCTACAACCCGTTCAACTAGACACGACTAAGAACCATACATCAAGTGTCAAAAAAGTGTAACCACTAACAACGTTATACAAAAACGAGCATTTGACCCAAAACATTAATACGTAATAGCGGAAGCGCTTGATAACCATAAAGTGTGCATATGCTCGCTCCAAATTGCCAAGTCGCCTAAATTGAGGATTTACCTACATTCAACATAATAAATAGATTAGTATTTCGCCACTAACAATTCTAGATAATAAACCCATTCGTTTCATTCTCGGATTATCATCATTTAATCACTTTGCTAACTGTTAAACGGTTCATTACATGCTTACTTCAAATAGGGGCTAAGCATACTTTACTTAACATACCCGTTAGGAACGGATACTAGCATCATTACATTGCTTTCATTCGATTTGTTCATAATGAACAATCATAGTCATTACATTCTTACATCATACCTCGATCCGAGGAAAAACGGATCGAGTAGGCTTTCGTCCATTACATACATAACTTCCCATACCCAGTTCGACTAAAAGTACCGGATATGATGTGTTAACTTTCGTATTTTAATCATTCCTCAACATCCGTTTATGACGGATCTAACTTTACTATCAACAATCAGATATCTTCAACATTCACGGTTCCAACATAACAATTCAATACACTAGAGATTATTATACATATGACAACATAATAAAAACATAAGGTGTACGCTAACTTACCTCGATCCCGCAAGCCTTCCGATTTCCTAGTATTAGAACCTTCTTCTTTCACGCCTATCATAACACATTCATTCATTCATTTAATATCATTCATTTAATACAACTAAACTTTCATTCATTCATCATCCAAATTATACACATTTTTCTCCTAGTCATTTCATCAAACACTTGGTGGTCATCAAATTTACACACATCAATTACAAGCATACAAATCATGAATTTCTACTAGTTCATCCTATAACTCATCAAAATCAATCCAAGTTCATACCTTTCTTTTATCCCACATAATTTTCTAAGATTCAGGCATTACAACATCACCATAATTTCCAAGATTTCGCATGACTAAATTCACTTAAATCATCCTATTCATATCACAAATTCATAAAGTGGGTTTTGCTAAAAATCTTTCAATTAACTAAAATCAAGCATGATTTCTACTCTAGGGAGTAACCCTAACATCTAATTAACACAAATCATATCACAAAGTCATGATTGGGTTGAAACCCTTTTTCTTCAATTCACCAAATCAAGAAATTCGACTTACCACTTCACTAGGTATGCTTAGATGATCGAGAATTTAAGATATGCAGCCGATTAACATTGAATTCCCTTGCCAATTGATGAGTTTTGCAAGAACAAGGGTAAACCCTTGTTTCTCCTGCTCTTGTTCGATCCCAGAAACGCACCAGGGGGTGTGTTTTGGGTTTAAACCTTATTGACCCCTTTTTAGTTACAATTTATCATATTAACCCCTCCTAAATTGAAAGGTATATAATTTAGGCATTTTCCCATGATTTCAATTATGTTTTATTACAATTCAGCCCCTCTAATTCTTTTATTGTCGTTTTACATTTTATTTGTTCCTTTTTAAATCTTTCCTTATTTTTAAAAAATTTATCTTGAATTTTTTTTTAGGGTGTTACAAATCTTTGGCATGGTAGACTAGGTCACGTAAATTATAATTCCATTCGTCGTTTAATCAAACTTGATTGCATACCAACATTCGATATCGACTCAATTAATAAATGTGAAACTTGCGTAGAAGCAAAACAAACAAAATCGTCATTCAAAAAGGTTGAACGAATCACCGAACCCCTCGAGATGATCCACACTGATGTGTGTGATCTAAAAGCAATTCCTACTCGTGGTGGGAACAAGTACTTCATCACGTTTATTGATGATAGTACAAGGTTTTGCTATGTGTACTTACTTAAGAGTAAGGACGAGGCTGTTGACAAGTTTATCTTGTTCAAAGCCGAAGTTGAGAATCAACTAAATCGGGAAATCAAAATCGTAAGGAGCGATCGAGGAGGTGAATATGCTTCACCTTTTATTGACGTATGTGCAAAGAGTGGAATCATCCACGAAATCACGGCTCCTTACTCCCCTCAATCAAATGGCATAGCGGAACGGAAAAATCGCACTTTGAAAGAAATGATGAGTGCCATGATGATAAGTTCTGGTGTAAACCAAAACATGTGGGGGGAAGCAATCTTATCGGCAAATTATGTGTTGAACATGATACCCAATAAGAAAAAGGATGTAACGCCTTACGAATTATGGACGGGAAAGAAACCACCATATAAATCCTTGAAAGTGTGGGGGTGTTTAGCTAAGGTGGTGGTCACACCACCTAAGCGCCTACTAATAGGACCCAAAATGGTGGATTGTGTCTTTATAAGATACACCCGTCCTTATGGTCCTTATCGTTTTCTTGTGCATGATTCTAAGAACCCTGGAATATGCAAAGGCACCATAATAGAATCTAAGGATGCATCATGGTTTGAACATATGTTCCCATGCTTAGATAAAAGTGAACCGAGTTCTTCTAGATCGGTTGAGGAAATTGTTCACGAGGGAGAATTTGGAATTGATGAACCTCGAGAACAATCTAAGACTGAGGAAGTTGAAATCAGGAAAAGTAAACGGCAAAGCACTGAAAAATCCTTTGGTCTTGAGTTTCTTACCTATATGGAAGAAGACGAACCTCAAACGTACCAACAAGCGGTGCATTCCTCAGAAGGGCCTCAGTGGAGGGAGGCAATCAAAAGTGAGATAGACTCTATCTTAAAAAACGATACTTGGGAACTAGTGGATCTTCCTCAAGGATGTAAACCACTAGGATATCGATGGATCTTCAAGAAGAAGATGAAACCAGATGGGACCATCGATAAGTACAAAGCAAGGTTGGTGGTCAAAGGATATAAACAACGAGAAGGTTTAGATTACTTTGATACATATTCGCCAGTTACGCGAATAACATCCATCAGGTTGGTGCTTGCCATTGCCGCCATTAGAAATTTGGAAGTTCACCAAATGGATGTGAAAACAGCTTTCTTGAATGGAATTCTAGAGGAAGAAATCTACATGGAGCAACCCGAAGGCTTCACAGCTATTGGGCAAGAAAAGAAAGTGTGTAAACTTGTAAAATCCTTATATGGAATGAAACAAGCTCCAAAACAGTGGCACCAAAAGTTTGATCATGTCATGCTTGATGCTGGGTTCAAAATCAATGAATGTGACAAGTGTGTGTATGTGAAGGACACATCTGATGGATATGTCATTTTGTGTCTATATGTAGATGATATGCTCATTGCTGGAAGTGATGACAAAATCATAAAATCTACAAAGAACATGCTAAAAGCAAGATTTGACATGAAAGACAGGGGTCTTGCGGATGTGATTTTGGGGGTCAAAATCACGCGAACCCAAAATGGACGTGTTTTAAGTCAATCCCACTATGTGGACAAAATTCTTGAGAAGTTCAATGCAAATGACTCTAATGAAGCTAGAACTCCACTTGGCACAAGTCAACATCTAGCCAAGAATAGAGGTGAACCCGTAAACCAATTGGAATACTCAAGAATTATTGGTAGCTTGATGTATCTTATGAGTTGTACTAGACCAGACATAGCATATGCTGTGAGCAAGCTAAGTAGATACACGAGCAACCCAAGTTCAATGCATTGGAACTGTATCACTCGGTTGCTTCGCTACTTAAGATACACTCGGGAATACGGGTTGCATTATAACAGATATCCAGCAGTTATAGAAGGACATTGCGATGCAAATTGGATATCTAACACGAATGATTCCAGAGCAACAAGTGGGTATGTATTCACACTTGGAGGTGCTGCTATATCGTGGAAATCGTCAAAACAAACGGTTATCGCTAGATCCACGATGGAATCAGAATTCATCGCTTTAGATAAAGCAGGTGAAGAGGCAGAATGGCTACGTCAATTTGTTGAGGATATACCAAGATGGCCTAAGCCGGCATCAGCCATTTGTATACATTGTGATAGCCAATCGGCACTTGGCAGAGCTCGTAGCACAATGTATAACGGTAGGAACAGACATATCAGATGTAGACATAATACGATACGACAACTAATCTCTACAGGAATTATCACTATTGACTACGTGAGGTCAAAGGATAATATTGCGGATCCGCTAACAAAAGGCCTAAGTAGAGAGTTAGTACAGAAGTCGTCCATGGGAATGGGACTAAAGCCCTTGAATATATAAGTTCATATGATGGAAACCTAACTCAGTAGACTGGAGATCCCAAGAGCTGAGTTCAATAGGAAAACCTAATTGTATGAATTAGTAAGGTCACTGTGGGGGATAACCCTACGTATATATATATATAAGGGAGTTTAATGCAAACTTCCTAGTTCATTCCTAAAAGTGACAAGTGTGAGGCTAAGCCTATGGCTTTTAATGATTCGACTAAGGTAACCATACATAGTGAATCAACTATGTGAGAGAGAAGTGGGGTCGCTTCGAAGGGTGTTGTTGGGGGCACAATACCTAATGGCTCTCGCAGAACCAGGCTCATGTTCATGACCATAACGAACATAACTATGAGGACTTGACTTTGTCAGGGAGAGTCTTGTATGAAGTGCATTGTCGTCTACACAAACGGCAGACGAGTTCAAAGACATCGAGTTCTACTCAGAGCTAGTGGGCTAAGTGCATTTCATAAGCGAAGGTTCAAAGGGTAACACCTACCTATCGTATGCAAAACTCAACTGCTGAAATTTAATTGGAATAATGTTGTCTGAGATTGACCTACATTCATGTGGGGGATTGTAGGAAATTGGGTGTGTGAATGAAGTCTCAATTTGGTAAAACTCCTTGTCCCACATCGGAGTGGGAACAAAAGAATAGATGATTTATAAGGTAAAAGGTTTACCTCACTAATATATCTATATGTCATGTTTTACCACAACTCCTACCCGCGCGCGCGCAGGGGGGATGCAAAAAATGGAACCGTAATCAGTTGAACTCACGTATGCCCGCACGTCCTGCGGACACGAATGCAGTTCCGAAAACACGGGTCCGCGTGGAGCGGTTTTTTGCACTTGAGACTCTTGACTACTGTTATGGTTTTTTGAAACTGAAATAAATTAATGACATTATTTCAGTTTTAAATTCTAACAGTTTTGCTCATGAATTATCAGTTTCGTAACCGATATACTAATGACCATTATTTGGTCTTTAATTCGCTGCAATCAAGAGCAGGATTTCGGTTTCGGTTATGTTTCTAGCACTATAAAATGATGGCTAGACTAATCAGTTGAAACACACCAAAAACAACTTCTCCTTTCTTCTCTCTCGGTCTCTGCAACATCATCCCGGTTTCTTTTCAGGCAAGTGCTCAAGTCCGGCAGTGCGCGGTGCTGCTTCGAACCGGCGTACCCTGGGAACAGACGACGAATCTGTTTAAGGGAATTGTGTCAAACACAAGCCGGTTCACTCGTTAACTGTTTCTATCCTGTCTCTAATTATTTTGCAGTTCTTGCAGTGGTAATTTTTCTAACAAATCACTCATCGAATCATATGAATATATGATCATACTACGGAATGAATATATGAGTCAATGTTATATTGTTGACCAACATATATTTTTCAATATTCTTTGAATTTTGAAGTTGTACCTTATGGTTCATCAGTCGTACATCTATCTTTCTAACTAATCCATCTTAGCCACTCCACTATATCTAATCGTATTGACTAATCTTGTTTTGTGATTACGACATATATATATATATATATATATATATATACGCACACATACCCTCCCTCCTGTATCTACGTTTGTAGTAGCAGATTATTACAATTGTGAGCCGATAATTTATTAGAAAATGAGTACCTATACTCAAAACCCGCCACATCGAGGTACATAACATCTGACCTTTTGGCTGGTTTATATCGTTTTTGCGTGTTTAATACATGGTAATTAATTGTATAGTTGTTAATGGTGTTCATCTTGTTTTATTAGTTCCTGATTATCCACCAACTCAAGTCTCCGGCGGTGGCACCGGTTATATAGATCCAACACCATTACCAGCACCACCTGCTGCAGTTGGTCAACCGGTGAAAGATGGCTATGAACCAAGTGACCAGAACCCTCCTCATGGAACTCAGTCCAGGGGTGATGGGTTCTGGAGAGGATGGTACTCTCTTTCTCTAGTCTTAATTATAATGATATCTGAGTTTTTTGTTTTCAAAGGGGTTATTTGAAACTTTATTTTGTCCATGAGATCAAGAATATTATACATAGATATATTTAAATTTAGTGTCGAATATATAAATTGTTACCATATATAACCGGACCGGTTGGGCTGAGAATTGAACACATAACCGGTATGGTTATGTATTTTTGACATGTTTTCAATTAAACTGGTTTATACCTTTATTTTTGTTTATTTTAAAAAAATCAGTCATTGATGTATTTCATTTTAAACCCTAGTTTTGGTTTAATCCATTCCAACCATGATAAATAAGGGAATGGAGTGGTATAGCAATTCATTAATGATCCTACGTGACGATTTATAACCCAACACATGCCCCCCACACCTTTTAGCCTTAATGTTGCTACTCGTCTTATTTTCGGCTTAAAATTAATAATAAATATCAGCCGGCCTCCAAAAAGTTATAATAAATTCTACTTGTTTCCTAATAAGCATAGCCTAATTTGTTTTGCTTTATTTCTAATTTTGCGACTATAACATGATTAATAGTGGAAGCCTTAAAGAATGATTGTACAGCTAAAGAATAATTATAATAGGTATACAGTTTTATAGAAAATTGTTAAGTGAATATGAAGTGAAAGTATACTTTTTTGCTTAAATATTAAAGCAAGAAACAGCCAAATTTGTGATATCACTTTGAATTAACAATCAGTAATGGATAAGATATATACATTTTAATTGAAAAAGAATAGACTTTAGAATCTCTTATCATTAAAAATATATTAATGTAAGGTATTGTTTGGTATGGAAGATTGAGAGGCGTAATTAAATAGTCTATTATGAGTGAATGAAAAAAAAATATGTTTGGTTGGGCAAGATAATGAAATCACTCATTACATAAGCCATGACGCATTACATTCCTTCAAATTCATTCCATCCACCACCCTTGTTTTTTTTCCATTTCATATATTCCCTCTCTCACCCTTCATCAACAACACCGCCCACAACCACCACCCGCAACCATCGTCACTGTCACCACCGCCATGATGCTCTGCCGCCGACCACCACCACCGCCACCCATCGTTGCCGCCGTCACCACCCTATACCGGCGCCACCACCACCCATTACCGCCACCAAACATCATATGGTGATGATTCATTCCATTCTCACATGATAACCAAACAAGACTAACTACCATAAAACAGATATAAACATCTATCGGATACTAGATAACATTAAAAGTAAATTATCTGAATAATTTTTTTTTAAAGCAAATTTCATTAACAAACACCCCAAACCTCAAACCGAGGCGGCACCAAACACACAAACAACTACATAATTATAAATTTACACCAATGATCCCAAGAAACCCTCAACAATTTCTCTCTACTATTTAGCCATAAAAAACCAACGGACTTTATCTCACTTAGAATACCTCCGACGCTAACCGGCTTGTTTTTGAACTTCGCTTCATTTCTGGCTCTCCAAAAGCTCCAGCACGCTATTCTAATAACACCTTTAACCACTTCTGAATAATTTAACACCGGTATCGAGTGCTTGGGTCTACCCCTGTTTAATTAGACTTATCATAAGAAATTAGACTTACCTTTCGACAGCTATTATATTAATCTCCATTAATTAATAGTTATAATTATATATACGTGCATATATATGATTCACATTTTAAATCTTATCATAATTTATTTATTTTAACGGTGTAGTTGTTTGTGTTGCCTCGGTTTGAGGTAGCTGGTGTGTTATAAAAGTTTACCTTTCAAAAAAAAAATAATTTATGTATTTATAAAAAGAAATTATATTTTTTTGACAGTTGTGCTGGCATGTGTTGCTGTTGCCTCTTGGATATATGCTTCTAGGTAGTTGAAGAAGGAGATGCCATCTATATGTAATTACATAAATCGTACTGTTTTCCTGTATAAATTGTGTAATACACGCATACTAAACTTTATTATTGATTGTTTGTATATATAAATAAATCATGTAACGAGAAAGTGATTGTGTTTTATCACTATGATATTCCTACATATATGTATGTGTTTGGCATACGTGTTTATCTACCGAAATTATAAGACTGGAAGGTATGGGGTCGGTTTAGGCCCGGCCTGGCCCGGCGCCGGACCCTCACACCGCCCCCCTCTGGCCTGGCTCGTCCAAACCGGCTCCCACACGACGCATACGACGGGGCTAAATTCAAAATTCTAGCCGTTAAAAAACGGCTATATTAATAAAAAAAAACCTTTTTCACTTTAAATAAATATCTCTTCTCTCATCCAGTTTTTATATCAAATGCTCAATACTTCTCCCATTCTCATCCAATTTTATAAAAAATACTCTATCTTTTTATAAAATCATGAATCCATTCAACCCAAACAACCCCAACCCGAACAATCCCAACCCGAACCAACCTAACTTTTTTTCGACTCCCGCTTACACTCCGAATATCGATCCTTCATGGGTGTCTCCGCAATTTACGTTTTCGGGTTTCCAACAATCACCCAACGCCTTCAAACAAATGTCTCAAGTTCAACAAATGCAACATTACCAAGCACTCCAACAAATGATGCAACGCAACTCGTTTGAATCTCTAGCGCAATTCCAATCGCAACCGCCAACATCCCAATCGCAACCCCCGGTTCAAGTTGACGATGATGATGAAGAAGTCGTCCCCGAATCACCACCTCAAGAGCTCAAGCGCAAAAAAAAAAAAAAAAAAAAAAAAAACAAGGGGAAGGCGGTTGAAACCGTAGCAGAAAACAAAGGCGGTTCGAAACCAAAGGCGAGACCTTGGACAAAAGTAGAGGAGGAGGCGCTAGCAATTACGTTTGTAAAGTCCTCAACTTACCCGATTGTCGGTATGAACCAAAGTTTATTTTTTTAATTTAAATTTAAAAAGATTTATTTTTTACTTTTACTAATGCATTTTTTTTAATTTAGGGAACAACCAAACGGGTACTAGTTTTTGGAAGGCGATAACGGATTTAACGGGATTATGGAGCAAGGCCCGATGCGTGATATCGATTCCGTCTCGGGAAAGTGGCGTAAAATGAGTAAGACCATCAACACCTTTAGCGGGTATTATAACCAAATTTACACTAATCCTCCTAGTGGGAGTAACGACGAGGACATTCTCAACCTTGCTTTGGCTAAATGGGACTCCAAAAATTCAACGCCTTTCCAACACCTCCGAGCATGAAACGTTCTAAAGAAAGAAAACAAATGGAAGCCGGTTCCAAATGAGGTCGCAACGCCAAACGGAGTAAAACTTCTGAGTCCGGAAGTTATAGTGCGGGAGGCTCCACCGCTCGTTGTCAAATCGACATAAACGACGACCTGGAATATGACGAGGATGTGTTGCCCGTTCACGAGTCGGAACGTCCCCCGGAAGGGACAAATCAAAAAAAGAAGCGGCCGGAAAGCGAAAAGGGGGCGGCTCGAGCCAAACATCTTCCGGGGCGGGTTTGAAAATGGACGAGTTGATATCCGAAATCCGTTTGTTCAAAGAGCTCGCGGCCGAAAAATATAGTTACAAGAAAACCTTGTCGGCCGACTATGCTCGAGCGGAGGATTTTAGGATTATGGGGTTGGATCTCGACTCGGTTCCGGGGAATGAACGCGAGGTTTACCGGAGAATGAAAGAGGAGGTTAAGAAAAAATGGACGTCGTATGTTGTTTACTTTTTTAAGCGTATCGTTATTTTTTTTCGCTTTTATGTTTTCCGTTTCTAGGATTAGTAATTTTAATTTTTAGGAAATGTAATTTTTTTTATGTTATGAAATAAATTTAACTAAGGTTTAACCCGCGCGCGTTGCGGCGCGCTACGCCAAGTCGTTCTACAAAATGAAATAATTTACTTATAAACAAATCAAGTTTAGTTATATATAAGGCGATCTTCTATAAAGAAAAGGTTAACCCGTGACATTTTAAAAAGAGGAAAAGCACACAAAAGTATCACTTGCTTTCATTAAGCATATCATGCTAATTCTTCTCTATCAAATTGCAAACAAATGTACACATCTATATACAATTTAGTCAACTATCTAAATTTGAGTCACAAAATAATTAATTCACCCATACCGAAGGAACGGATTGCAGTGTCACAACTCATAAGAGCATATGCCTTATCTGTGACTGCACTGCGAGACTGTCTGCATCAGCCTGAAAAAAGACATATTTTTTGGAATGAGTATATAAATAAGAACATGATACCAAGTCACCTTAGATCACCAAACTTGACATTTTCTCTAGACATCCAACATTGTTCTAAAACCATTGACTTTTCTATCTTTTTGCATTTCGTAAGTATATAGGATTTTATAGACAAAACGTTGCTAAAATAACTTGGTATATAAACCAATAAAACAGTTGAAAAAAGGGATCTATGAAGAATGCTGAACAATTTTGACTAAAGAATGGGATATCTTGGAATTTGAGCATCCACATCTTTATGCATCAACATGAAAACATAAATAGGAAAATATTACTGAGTCATGTAAAGAAAGGTAAACACTACCTGTTTCAATTATCGACTGTTTTGTGATCAAAGGGAAAGCAAGATGTCCAATGGAAAAGATACAACATAAAAAGTATCTAGTTGTTTTATGATCAAAGTCAAAGCAAGATGTCAAATGGAAGAGATACAACCTGCATCACAAAAAGTATCTAACATGTTAACGGAGTTCTAGTGTTCACACAATTGGTTTGATTTGCAAAGTGTATCATTGATCACTTTGGTCTTCATTATAACCATAATCAGCAATTAAGCAATTAAGTTGTTGTTTAGACGATTGATGCAATTAACTTGCAATAATATATAACTTGCGATTGTGTTGGCTTTATAACAGTAGATGTTACCCATTTGACATGTTCCCTGTTTAGCTATTTGACCTTTATAAGACTTAAAATAATCAAAAGGTTTGACCATCTTCTTTAATGTATGCAAGTGTGTTGTTTCTATGAGCAGATATCACGTATATACACAGACATATAAGTGATAAAAAAACCACAATGAAAATACGTACACTATCCGGAGCGGTTTTACCAATTGTTATAGGTTCCCTCAAATCCAATGCATTGGCAGCCAACGGACGGGGTTAAATTTCAGTAGGTGGTGCAAAACCAAACACCTTCACCCAACAAGGGCTAGAAGAAGGCTGCACAACATAAACCAAAACAACAGAACAACATATTACAAGTCAAACTTCTTGCAAGTTTTCCAATCAATGTTTATATTCTTCTTCCTATTTTTAACCCGACAGTAACCCATTGACTTGATATCGCCCAGAATGCCCTCCACTTTTATCGACTTGTTGGAGAAGATGAACTTGTTTCTTACCCTCCAAATACTTTATCAAAACAATATCACAACTTGCAATGCCTTTTTCTTCACATCGCTGCCATAGTGCCATTAACATACTTGTTATTTAAAAGATTTAGAGATAATATTTAGTTTTTAATTAATTAATATTAATGAACCATGAAGTATGTCATGGAATTAGTGCTTATTTGTGATTATGAGTCAGTCTGAGATCTAAGTACAAATAAATTATCAGCAACCTAGCATTAAGATTTAGTAACAAAACGAAGGATAGATAATATATTTAATGACAAATTGCAAGTGTATACAGATCTAAACACCCATGATTCATATGAACGAAAAGTAGGCTGCAGCCCAAAAGATTTATGTAGCATACCTTCCTCCAAGAATAAGGGCAACTTTTCTTCTAGTCATCTGAGGTTCGAAAGTACGCTAATAAAATTTGCGAAAGGCGGGTGAAGCTGGTCTACCCTTGAATGCTATGGTTGTGTAGCCTGTTATCTTCACCACCGCGGCGATGTCGCCACCCTAGAACCACCGCGTTGGAACCCTAACTTTCGGCTCAGCCGCCTACTCTGTAACGATGTTCTCCTATAATCAACAATTTAGCACCATAATATAAAATTAACTGTATGATTCAAATGTAAGGACCCAAGAACAGTGATACCACTTTATATATCACAAAATCTAGTTAAAAACACCCAATTTCTTTGATTAATTGACTTACCAACTAAAAAAACAAACAAACAAAACATGTATATCCTCTCCAGATTGAAGAACAAAAACGTTAAATATCAAATAACATACCAGATCCACGAACAAAATATGAAAAAAGCCGATATCTTTAGCCTACAAACCTGTAAGTGCATTCAGATTTGAGTATTGGTAAACTATACAACAAAAGAGACCAAATCAAGTTAGCGGTGGTGAATAGAATGGAATTGGGGTTTAGAGAAACTTTCGGTGGCACAACAGCGACCCGTGGTGTTTTCTGGTGAAACCCTAGGCACCGTTGTCGTCACATGGTATAATAATGGTTTGGCCGGAGAAGAAAACGGTGTCGCTTTGATTCCTCGTCGTGTTCGTCGGCAATGATGGACGTTTCTATAGCTTCTTTGTGTTGACATAGAGAATAGAAAGGGCTTTGGGAGGATGAAGAGATGATGTGGTGTTTTGGGGAAGAAGGAGAGATATGCAGTGTTTGGCACGTGTATGTCACATATCCAAAAAAAATTGGAAAACACTCAAAGCTAAGGGTACAACTCATCCAAGCTCAAAATTGTTGCTAATTTATAGGTTTTAATTATGTTGTTTTATGTTTTAATTTTATTTGATTTTTATGAAGTTTTTATTAAGTTAACAAAAAAATGTTAGAAAAATATAAAATAATTAGGTAGGGTAGGCTTATCCTCCACCCCTCTCAAAATGCAAGGAGGCTCATCCTCCATGGGATGGTGATGTAGCGCCTACGTGGCGGCCCATCCTCATGGGGATGGGGCTCTCCATACCCTTTAGTCTAAAAATGAGAAAGACTCTGGTGCAAGTTAAAATGACAGCTGATGACACAATTAAAGAACATTAAAAAAATACACGCGTTTTGCACATACATATAGAAGAAATATGTCATATATGCGATAAGGTATTGTGAAGAGTATTTATGAAACCACATATTTGAATATCATATGTGATATGCATAATTGCATATCTAGTGGTGGTGTTTGTCATCTTTTATCCTATTGTTTGTCAAACTAACGTGTTTTGTTGTTATCGCCAATAAATATTAAAAAACAAATCTATTAGATTGTTGTTATCACCAATAAATATTAAAAAAAATCAATTTATTTACTATATTTACATTTTCCCTGATGGGGAATAGTACTGTTTTCTGATTGGCCAAATATGACGGCAACCAACAAGTGATTTATTTATTTTTTTTAAGTTAGCATATAATAGTTAAAATTACGATTTTGTCCCTAATTCAAAATAAAATTTTTGTTTTGCCCTCAGCTTAAAATTACGATGTTGTCCTCAGTTAAAAATTACGATTGTTCCCCAGTTCAAATAAATTTACGCTTTTGCCCCAGCTATGGTCCTGCCAAATTACGATTTAATCCCCAGTTTAAAATTACGATTTCGCCCAAGTTCAAAATAAAATTTTGGTTTTGCCCGCAGGTTAAAATTACGATTTCGCCGTTAGTTAAAAATTACGATTTTGTCCTCAGTTCAAAATAAAATTATGGTTTTGCCCTCAGTTCAAAATACGATTTTGCCTCCATTTCAAAATTACGATTTTACCCCAGTTCAAAATTGCAATCTTGCCATCGTTTTTTTTTGGACAAAACTATGGTGGTGTTTTATTTTACTTGGTTGACTCAGTGTACTTTTTATTCGTGCCAAACAGCTGCCTAGCACTCGCTAATTGGTCATAACAAATTATTGTTTTGCCCCCCAGCTCGAAATTACATGCTTGCCATCATTTTAGTTATTTTTTTGGCAAAACTATGCCAGTGTTTTGGTTTAATTGGTTTACTCGATGTATTTTTTTTTTGGATCGTGTTATAAGTAGCATGTATAAGTAACCAAAATAAAGGCGTACATGTTATTAAACTAAGAAATATTCGGTTTAGCGCCCCGCAACGCGGGTGGCGCATAACACTAGTTAGATAAACAAAGAATAATAATAACTAGTTTAATACCCGTTCGGTGGACGGGTTACGCTAACAAAGTAACAAACAAAGCTAATCTATATTGAGGATGTTTGATATTACTTCTCCTTTTCTTCTTTTTTATCTCATTTTTTAAAAAGTTAAAACAATCTAACTACCCATTTTCTTCTTTTCAAACCACAAAAACTCATTCTCAACACATTATCTAAACACTACAAAAATGACTTGTTAACTTTTAAGAAGTCAAAAAGTAAAAAAGAGCTCAAAATAAGCAATCCTAAACACCCACAATAAGTGGACACAAGTCTAAACAACATTATAAACAAAAGCACCATTTTTAATTTATAAAAGGAAAACGAACGTGAGCAGTGTACAACCACAAACAATATAAAATAAAAGTGATAGAGTGATAAAACATGAAATTGTGTCATTTTAAGGCAAAAGTAAACGGTAGGCAACACTAGGAGAAAATGTAATAATATTCAAACATGGTTTAATGCCTCAATTTTTCCGGCTTTGGGATCGTCCTCTTTAACCTCAAAGGTGGCCTCTTTTCGACTTATTCACTTGATGCATGGTGCCCATTTGCTAAAGTTGGTTTATTTTTCGCATTGTCTACCGAGGCAACCTCATGTTACTTAATACTTCTAAATCTATCCCAAAAACAACCTTCGCAGGAAGTCTTGCAATAATCTCGAACAATTTTAGCGTATACAGAATCACGGCCATAATCGCGTTTATGGAACTAACATAATACAAACAAAAGAATACATATATTATAAAATAATACTAAAAAACCTAAGTAAAAAACCAAGATCACGTATAATCATGCAAAGTATGAATGAAATATTAAAACCAATAATTTGACAAGAGAGGAAAATCTTCAATTTTCCAAATATGCTAGCAGCTATTTAAATGTAAATTATTTGAATATTTCTAATATTTATTTTAGAGTAAAGTGTGTGATTTACACCTTTATATATTAACCTTTATTTATTTTAGAGTAAACTGGTTCATTAGAAGGATTTGACATTGTTTTTATTATCAATTGTAGAAATGAGTTGGGTAGTTTACGTATTGTTTATATTATATATTTATGGTCAAGTGGGCTCATAATTCATACATATATATATATATATATATATATATATATACACATACAAATGAGTTAGGCTGCTATATATAAGTTAGGTGTCCTAAGCTAACAAAACCTCATAGCCTCCGCCTAATCAGAACCCCAAACACCTAGTGGCGGAGCTTGACCAAAAGTTTCGAGGGGGTGTAAAATGATGGGACCCGAAATTTTTTTTCCTATCGTTATGTTTCGGGTCGGGTCGGGTCGGGTTGGCTATTCGATTCAAGTTGGGTCAAATAATAATAGTTCCAAATAAAACAAATTGTATACTTACCAAACTACTCATCATTTATATACAAAGTTTATAAATATTTGTGATATACAATTTAGGAAAAATAATCGGGGAGCGATCCTATATAATTTTAAAATTTTCGGACGAAAAATCGAAACTTATACACTTCTAACCGAAACATTGGGGTGGGCGGATGCACCCCCGAGCACCCACTATTCTTCGCCACTACAAACACCTCATCGGAAATCAAATTGTCATCTTTTCATCCTATACCTATCGTCGCCATAATCCAATCCCATAGATCTACCACCGGCCAGTTGAGACAAATTTAGCAACACTGGAGGAACTAAACTCACGTATTTAAGGATAAAAACGATCTTTTCGAACATGTAGAGTTTCTTAAAGAGTTCTAAAAATTTCAAGGTAATTTATCATCTATTATATTTGGTTTGTATTATAACATCAGTGATTTTTCTAATATATTTAAATAGTTTTTTTTTTCAAGACTTGTGTTTAATTTCAGAAGTTATATGGAAGATTCAGCATGGTTATTGTCGCAACCCCCCGCCCCCTATTTGTCCCAGGAACGGGAGGCCGCGAAAACGATTTTGGTGGTATCATTTGTTTATCATTTTAGCAGCGGAAATTTCATCCGAACCGTAGTTAGGAAATGTTTTATCAGAGTAAAACCACCATATTTTATATTAATAACCAAATGGGTAAAACCCAAGTTTCTTATTACAACATGTTTATAGGGATAAACCCTATTTTATTGAATTTAAAACATCGTCTTTTAGGTAAATTTTATAGCCACATTTTTCTAAGCCGTCAGTGCTCTCCAGCTGGCTTTCTTCTAATTGGCTTTTACATTTTGTTACCTGAAACGCGTTTAAAAACATTTTGTCAGCGGGAAATACTGGTGAGTGAATCCCAGTTTAATCAAGAATAGTTTCATTCTTTAACAGTATTGAGAGATATCACATTGTTTATTTCTACACAATTACTCATTCAGGATTGTCAATCCTGACTGGTGGGTCATATTACACATTGACTAACTCGTTGTCCAATGGTAACGTGTTCCACATTTTGTATACAAAACCCCAACATACCGGCAGTAATTGAAGAACTACAAAGACTCAATCACTGCTTAATCATATTGTAAAACATTTAAGGTTTTGTAAAAACAGTTTACAAAAAGGAGATTACTCACATTGCTGTCTTAGATTTCTTCTAAGGTTTCCTTGGTTATTATCTATAATTTATACAAATGTACATATGTTAGTAAAATAACCCATTATTTACATTAGTAATACCCTCCCCGAGACGGCATTCCAACGACTACGTCGGGCAGAACCTCGACAACCGTTACGGAACCCTGGATCAATCGGGCAGCGTATCTAATACGTAACCGGGGTTATAATACTTACATCGGGGTAGAACTTCCTTAATTAGGGGGGGTATTATACTTGAAAATTATGCCTACTATTTAGAATTTCGTTGAGAGAGAAAGATTTTGAGCGATTTAAGACTGAAGCCTGAGCTCCCAATTTATAGGGCCTCATTTCGAGTTTCTCGCGGCCCGCGTAAGGTGAGACCTCGGGCTACGCGGCCCGCGTAGTAGACTGGGTAGGCCCTAGCCTGGCCCAATCAGCACACTAGCTCTGCCACGATCGTGACACGTGGCAGCACCTGGGGTCGCCTGATCTCGTAGTTGTCGCGGCCCGCGTAAGCAGTAGCCAAAGGCTACGCGGCCCGCGAGTGCCCATAAAATTTTGTTTTTAATTAATTTTTAATGTTATATCGTATTTTGGACTCGGTTTTCGCATACGGGGTGTATTTTAAGACATATGGGAATATTTTAATATATATTAGGGTGTCAGAAAAATTTAGAAGGGTTGTTATAGTTATGGTGCGCTCTACTGGTGGCAGCGGTTTTTAATCAAAGGAAGGACATATTCATGTTTATGTAAGCATTTCTTTGCCTTTTTTTAGTTGGTAGTTACACTTTCTTAGCTAGTATGTTGGATTAATGACATAGATAATGCTTTATGGGGCTTACTTTTAAATTTGCTATATTTATGAATCTGTTAACAAAGGTGTGCATTTTTATTAGTATAGTTGGAATATTCGACAGCTTAGTGTAGTGGCATAAAGCTTAGTATAACATATAATATTTATTTGTAACTTTTAAAAAATGTTAAGCTTGCAGTGAGCATTCTAATAAAAAAACTTAAGTTTTTTTAAACAAAAAATCAAACTTTTTTAACATACAAATGCTATAAGTGGAACATTAACCTTTAAGACACACATTGTAATTATTTCTTAACACTTTGAACGTTTTAAGTTAATTTGAACAGATTTTATACAAATGTTAGCTATTTGAATAAATTTTATACAATGTAAAAAGTATATATAAAGAGGATTAGTATAATGGGGCAAGGTAAATTTTTTAAGTGTTTAGACTTTTTTTTTTCTGGTTTATACTTAGGTGTTATCGAATAGTTTAAAAGATTAGGGTTGCTAATACATTTTTTAGAATTATGTTTATATGAAATAACCTTTGAGTTTTCTAGATGTGTATTATAAAGAGGTTCTTTAAACACTTTCAAAATAAGCATTAAGATTATAAAACATAAAAGAACCAAAGCAAGAACTAAAATATCTATGTATCTTAACATATAACAAAATGATATCTATGTATCTAAAGCACATAATGATAAAAAGAGAAGCATTACCTATAGTTAAAAAGCATGTAGAAATCTTTATATACATGTAATGATTACGATTAACGTTAGAAATGACAATGTTTGTGAAACACATAAACAATAAAAAGAGAAGCTTTGGTAACCATGTATGAATGGAAAGTTGAAATATGGTACATAAGCTTTGTCATTTAAAGCATTCATTGGAGCAGTTAATTCTACTCACGGTTAACTCAACCTACTACACCCATGCACTAAATAATTGGTAAATTGGTAAATTTGTTGTAGAAGTAGTAGTTTTTTTTTAATCTGAAGCGTTAGGTGATGATAACTTATGTAAATAAAATTATTTTGTTAAAATTATGATTTTTAATGTATATACTTTATATGACACAACCCTTTTTGTTTTTATGAACATAAATTAATGTATATTTTCTAAAAACTATTTTTTTTACTGTATATATGTTATATAGTACGTATATCTTTTTAATTTTGGTGAAGATTTTTCCTACTACACCCATGCACTAAATAATTGGTAAATTGGTAAATTTGTTGTAGAAGTAGTTTTTTTTTTTAATATGAAGCGTTAGGTGATGATAACTTATGTAAATAAAAGTATTTTGTTAAAATTATGATTTTTAATGTATATACTTTATATGACACAGCCCTTTTTGTTTTTATGAACATAAATTAATGTATATTTTCTAAAAACTATTATTTTTACTGTATATATGTTATATAGTACATATATCTTTTTAATTTTGGTGAAGATTTTTTTTTTACAAAAGGTTGGAGTACATGTTAAAGTTTTTGCCTTTTGTTTTGTCCACAATAAAAGGGGATCATGGGTGATATGAAAAATGTGTCTTTTTTTTGTTTTTTTAAATGTTAAAAAACAGGTTTTCTAATTAAAAAAATTAAGAAACGTTTTGGACTAATATATATAAAGAAGCTATATTTTTACCTCGCTTGCCCACTTTCTAAATTTTAGGATTAAATATGTTTAGATAGGTAATTACTTATTTTTAGAAAGTGGGAAAATGGGGTAAAAAGTAACTTCTTTATATATTAGTCCAAGACGTTTCTTTATATAAATATCCTTTTTTATATATTAGAAAACCTGTTTCATCTTCGAAGTCTACCTCATCTTTGGTATCAGCCATCTCATTCTCTTCACTGTTGCTCACATTTTCATATGGCAAGGTTTTCCAATGTCTTGTTGAACCTGATGGCCTTTTGCTTCTATCATAATAACAATGTTAATAATTTAGTAATAAAATAAAATATAGAATAAAAACTATTTGATATTATGTGAATTAAAAAACTGAATACCAATTCTCTTATTTGGTTGAGATCTTATACAAAAGATGATGTGTGTTTGTCGTAAGATGATTTTATCTCCACATTTTCATCCCTTCATAAAGAAAAACATGCAGCAATTTATTAGAATGTCTATAGCATAGGTGATTTTATTATATTTTAGAACACAAACCTTAATTTCCATAGCAATTTTTGCATCTTCACTTCTCGGTTGCTGTTGGCCATTTTTTATGGGCGCAAGTTCACATTTGTACGTAATTTCCTCCTTGTATAAAAACACAAAGCATTTCGTTTGCTACAAATTTAGACAAAAGAAGTACAATAAGGTTATTAATTGAACTTACATTGGGAGCGGACTGATTTTTTTTTATTAATGTCTTCATCTCTTTGTGTGCAGACATAAACAACACAACAGCTTCGATGAAGAAAAGGTAATTTTTTTATACATGTCTGCTTGATTTTTATACTTGAATTGAAAACTGTGGCAACCAACAATTGGATGCCACGTGTTATGGAAACAACCCACTATCTTCCCAAAAAAAACTGTGCAAATCTTTTAACTGCCACGTGTTGTACACAATTGCATAAGTTATTCTATAACTGCTTCTAGAAGATATATTTGTTGTTTGTCTGAACCGTAATTCATTTTGTTATGATATTGTTTTTATGAAATAAGATTTTTTTTAAATCTTTACCCAAATCAGATCTTGGGTTTCAAAATTTATATGTTATAAATTTTTCCCATGCTTGAATGCTTACATTTTCCCTTATGTTTTTAACATTTTCACCATTTTTACATGTATTATTAACATTTACATTTTTATTTTTTCAAGTTTTAATGCTAACATTTTCCCAAGAGCTGACAATATATATTCTAGGTTGTATTTATCACATGTCTTTTATGCTTTTCCATATTTAGGTTATAGATTTTAATGTTCATTATGTAAAGTTTACATGTTTTTTATGCTTTTCCATTTTCCAGGTTGTAAAACTATATAATAATCACGGCCTGTAAACATAACTACAATATATTTTTTTTAACTTTGTTTAGATTTTGAAATTAGAACGTGGCTTGAACCTAGATCATGGGGCATAAATGTATGGAGCAAAACCACCAGCATGTAGATCATGGGGCAGAAATGTATAGAGCAAAACCACCCGCAGGAAAACTGCCAATAACTGCTCTGAACCGCCATGGGAGCGGTTATTTTTGTGAGTTTAAACGGACATGATTTCATCTCCGCAAGATCTAAGAATGATTTTGTAGTTGGTCAGATTTAATGTGCTTAATATATATATATATACATATATATATATATAGGGTAGGGTTCTAGAGTGAACACTAAGGAATTTGCGAACTGAGTAAACAAATCTTGGCCATTGATTTACACACGTGGATGGTTAGGATTTCATCATCAAATCGTAAAATACACTAGTGTATTTCATCATCAAATCCTGGCCATTGATCTACACACATGTATGGCCAGGATTAGTTCGCTCAGTTCGCAAACTACCTTAGTTTTCACTCTTGAACCCGATCCTATATATATATATTATAATGTGCCTTTTTGTCGCTAACTGCAGCAGGAGATGATATAGATGATAAAACCTCCTTGAGCTGCCACTTTTTCAGTTAATTTATTGAGTTTAAGAAGATAACCACCATACAAGTGGAGATCATGGGCAGAATAATGAGGAGCACAACCACCAGCTGAGAAACCGCCCTGAACCGCCACTGTAGCGGTTAATTTTGTGAGTTTAAAGGGCTGAGATTTAATCTCAACATGATCCGACGGTAGAGATTGATTCAAAAAGCGGTTAGACTTAATGGGAACAATATATATATATATATATATATAATTAGCATTTTATTATAAAACCACAAATTATACGGAAATTCAATGACCTATTTTTTTAACGGAAAATCTGGATCACTGACGGAACACTAGAGTATTATCATGTCACCAACGTAATCACCTGATCATATCCATCTTCACAAGGCAATAACGCCGGCCACCCCTCACCATCCGACCACCTCCGCCGCTGTCCGACCACCATCCACCACCAGCCCCCGCCCAAACACACTTCCCCACAACCGCCTCCCCATCACTATTCCCCGCTGCACCGCCACCTCGTGTTCTTGGTGATTCATATAAGATTTATTTCGTTTGTGGATTCTTGCAGTGTTCTTGGAGATTTGTGATTGGGTTTACTAGCAGAGCCGTTCGTTGCATCCATCGTGAGTGTCCTTGGGTTTTCTCAAGGTATAACCCTAAACGTATGGTTGTCTATTTATATAATTTTCGGAATAGATTGTAACTGGATCGTTGGTGGGATAATTGTATCCATGTTTGTGTTTTATCACGCTTCTGCTTCTAATTAAAATAAAACAACTAATGTTATTACTATAATAATATAGAACTAGATTTTATATATCAAAACAGATACCCATGATACCATATAGTGGTATCATAGCCACTTTTACCATGATTAATATAGTATTGTTTTAAACTCATCTTTAGTTTTATTTGTCAAAACTTTTGTTTGTCTAAAAGATCAAGCCTTTATCGTTTTGGATGTGATTGGGATTGTGATTGTTCATGAATCAAGTCCTAGAGACTTGTGGTTGTTTTGGTTTGTTTGTGTTATAAATAAGTTATATTATGGTGACTATCCACATTCTAACTCCCGTCTCTTCATGTCCTTTGTATTAATGTAAGAACACTATATATAGAGGTTCTTTGTATTGCATGTTTACATCTCAATGAATAATATTTCTCTACTCTATCTTTCTCTCTGTGTTCCTTTGATTATGTTCATATACTAGTCGCTAGTAGGCCATTGTTTTACAACACGTTATCAGCACGAATTGCTTTCTAAAGTTGGATCGTATTAGTGTAAGCGTTCTTGCTTCACGACGACAGACAAGTGTTTTCGCTAGTCTCTTGTACGGTACATCCTTTCACATTCTTCATGTTATTTAATTGATTATTCTATCTGTGCGTCCAGATTTATCTTTTTATTATAGATCATATTCTTGTGATAACCTAAAAGTAAGAGGTTAGATTACCTAAAAGTAAGAGGTTAGATGATTACAACCAATTACTAGTATTGTTTTAAAATTGATTAATCTGCGTTCTTTATTGACAGAGATATGTTAGTTACTTGATTTGCGTTAATTGTTATTTTAGCTCGTTATCTTTAATATTTCAAGTTTCTGCTAATTTATGTTAGCTTAGAGAATTTATCATCAGGTTTCTTTCTTTCAATTGGCATTTATATTCTTTAAAACAAGACTAATTATATTCCATTATCAGTTACGTCATATTGGTATTTAGTAATTAATTTTGGTTCTATGATGACACTTCACCATTTGTAATTTCTTGATACACAATAGGGTATTTTGGTCACATTTTTTTTAGTTCAATCGTTTCATGTTTAGATTCGTGTTATATTTGGGATTTTGTTATTGGTTTTTTTTAATCTTTATATATTTGGCCGATTAATTATTTGGTGATGGATTTGAAAAAAAAATCTCCTTGGATGATTACTAATTGAAGTATTTAAATGATTTGGAATTGGCCTTTTCATATATTGAATAAAGAGATCGGAGTTTCTTTTTAATAAGCATAAAAATCAGTATATACATGAGATCTTATCAAGTTATAAATCATATTACTTAGCATATATATTAAATAGAATATGTTTTTATTGTGCTCGAATATTTGTTTTGTTTTTTAAGCTTGGGAACATCAAAGCATATCTTGGTGTGTTTTTTTTTCATCGTTAACTTAATTAATCTTATTATTGTTTTTTTATTTCATATTTATGGGTGCCCATATACATGGTAGTATGTGATTGTATAAGATTTGATAATTTAAATATTTGAATGGTAAAAGTTATATTTATAAATTAAATTAGTATCGAGACTCTAATTGTTATACCTTTTCCTAATATATGATTAAAAAAAGAGTTTATATACAAGTAATAAAGAATCATATGTTATTACCAAAATATCATAGGAACTTGATAAAATATTTATTTATGTTTTAAAGTAACGTGACACATATATGTAAGATATACTTATTGGTTACAAGTATATACCATGATAAGTTATTAAATAAATTATATGATTTTTTCTTATAATTCATAGAAGAGAACCTCTTATATATTATATGAATTTTTATTTTATCATGCATACGTAATTTGATTTTATGATATACCGTGTATTCTATATGATACTATTTATTTGTATATGATGTGTTGAAATAGATCATCTAAAATCCCAATTTGTATTATCACTCTCATTAAAGGGTATCAATATGTTTAAATATAACACCTGAAGTGTTATATGCTCTATATCTCATTATCAATGGTCGTAAAATATTAGACCGGTAATATTATCTGACTGAGACGTATAATTACTTCTCAACTGATGTCTTGTGATGAGAAATTGATTTTTGTTTGTCAAACCTGATATATACTCCCGAAGTAGTTATATCATTAAAAAGGTATGAAAGGTTTGAAGAGATTTCATACCCATGTGACTGGGCAAAGAATGAAAATTCATGAACGTTTTAAAAAATAGAAGATGAAAAGTTACCATTAATATTTATTAAATTGGATTTATCACAACATATAAATGAATATTCATTATCTTAGTTTTTTTATTTAATTGTAGTATTAGCATGAAAAGTTTCGATGAAAGGTTTCAATTATTGAACTTTATTATATTATTAATATGAATGAATCTTGCTTTATGTCTATATAATTAAGTTATTTATGTATGAGATATAATTCGGTATTTTGTTTTCAATATATACTTTATCTTCAACTTAATTACTTTATACTTTTAATTGTGGGATAGGAACTCGCTATCAAGCTAAGCAACGTATTTATTTATTGTATACAAAATTAAATCAGTATATTATTTTAAAGGTCTTTGCTTAGATAAACATGGAGTTGTATTCTCATACATATATTAGTTTCTATCATATGTTTAGATAAAAGATGTAATTTTAGAAAATTATCACATTTCATTGGGAACACTTAGTCATCAAGGTTTCTCCATATTCTTTTCTTACGATATTATAGAATATATAACCATGAAAAAGAAATAGAACCACCAGACCAAAATAATTGTACGTTGGAGTTATAATATTTGCTTTTTATGGTTCTCTGATTCATTAAAGAACAATTCTATTCGTAGTAGTTTGATATGCATAAAAAAAATTAATTGAGATTTCAGTATGAAATCTATATGCATGCATATATAATTGCAATTTATGATTCATGATGTCTTTCATTTTATATCCATTATCTCCTTTATGGTAAAAACATTATATTGAAAAACATATATGACGCTGCCTAATGATGTCTAATGATTTTCATTTGGAGATTATCATTTATATAGATATTATTGAATAAGGCTAACAAAGACCAAAGTTGTGTATTATTGTCATTCCCATGGAAGTTTATAAGCATGCTTAAAAGACCCATTTATTTGAAATAAATTGAAGTAAAGACATGACATATGAAGTGTGGGTCTCACGTAAGCTCATTATAAATTTATGGAAGCTCGTAAGATTTTCGATCGACAAATTTTGTTGTCTCAGTCATATAACTACTTCTTGATTTACATCATCTAATGAGATATATAAGAAGGTTGAAAAAAATTCCACTTGTCAAACCTCAAATGTGCTCTAGATATATAAGGTTTGAAACAGTCACCATGAAAGTTTTGTGACTCTAATCCATTCCTTGAAGTGAATGTGATGATATACTGGTTAGTATAATGGGCGTGATTATGTACATAGTGAAGAAATTATAATGATGCGACCATGAAAGTTATAATCCATTCCCTGAAGAGAATGTGATGAAGAAAATATCAATTTAAAGGTCATGATCATGTACATTAAAAAAAAAGTTTAACGATGCCCATATTGATAATGAGATTAAGCATGCTAATAATGAAATTGATAGCAAGAAGTAGCGCACTGTGAGATTGAATATACGAGAATAAATGAAATGGGAAAAGATGTAAAACTTAATAATGCATTATCCTCTCGTATTTAGTATCGTGTATTAAACAAACATGAGTGCAAGTAAAGTATATATGATCATAATTATTTAATGATTGGCATGACCGGCCAGACCATACCGAGTCATTAATGGTGATGTGAAAAGTATTGAAGAACCAGAAGATTCATCTTGATAATTATACATGTCATATTTACTCTCAAGTGAAGTTAAGTATTGATCAACAAAAGTAGGGTGTGAATCCCCAAATATTCTGGAAATGATAATGAAAATAATTATACAAACATGATACCATTTAGTGTTTTAAAATCGATGCATCGTCTAAATGGTTATCAAATCCACAACCTGAAGCTTGTGTGATTGTGGCTTAGCTAATGTGATAGCAAGCATATTAATCCAGATTACTATTGGTTACAAAGCCAATGATCATGAGAGGAGCAAAAGTTCATTTAGGTACATGTAATTTTATATATAGTACCATCAATTCACATCAACCCAATAAGTTATAGTTCTCCCCATACAGTTGGTTTTTGGTCAGGAACCAAAGATGTCTCATCAAAGATTTTGGATGTGCGACATATATTGAAACTCATCCACCACACCGCACAAAGATGGGACTTATAAAAAGTTTGAGAATATGTTGGGTATAAATAATCGTCTATGATTAAATACTTAAAGCCATTAGTGAGAAAAATTCGTTTATGGCTCATTGGTTTTCACTTTAATGAATGAATGTTCCCAACATTAGGGGGAGATAACAAGCAGTTGAAAAGTGAAAAGTGAAATGAATTATCATGTCATCTTGATCCTCAGACTATAAACTATGAACTAGAAGTTTAAAGTATAATTCATTTACCAATATTAAAGAACAAATTACCAGACAAGTTCACTGACCTAAATAGAGTAACTAAGTAAGTCACATAATTAACTGCTTATGCTCAAGTTATATTTGTGTCCCAAGAGGACAACCACATATTTTTGTAATGAGTCTGTTGCACGCCTAAAGCGTGGTAGACTAGTTGATTCCAATAATAAAATTCCTCGAAAATTGGAGCAAGTAATTAAGATGGTCAAGTCGAGGTTATAGTAATAAGATCTCCTAAAGAGACAATAGACATGATGGTTCAAGAAGAACCTCAGGTACCTGAAAATAAAGAGATCTCGATAAGTTGTATCATGTCTAAGATATGTATGGAATCGAAATAAATATCGACGTCGTTATACTTTTGTATATAATGTAGCGCTTAAAATGATTAAATGATAAGGACCAAGATTTAAGATCTGCCTATGAATGAATATTAAGAAATGATTGGCCAAAATAGAAAGACGCAAATAAGGCATAGTTTAGTTCTCTAATGAAATGGAAAGTTTCTGGACCAACAGTCCATACAACTGAAGTTGTAAAATATGTTGGATACAAAAGTGTCTTTTACGCGAATCATGTGAAAATCAAATTAAGTGATATAAGTCAAAATTGGTGGCACAAGAATTTTCACAAAGACCTATGATTGATTATGAGAAAATGTATTCTCTAGTTGTGGATGCATTGACTTTCCAATATCTTATTAGTCTGGTAATATATAAAAGAGAATTGACATGCGTCTTAGGAAAGTTATGTATCACTTGATACTAAGTCATATAAAATAAGTTCTCGAGAATATTATGATTAGTATATAAATTCAGATCTGAATACATATACATGTTGTATATGTTAATGAATTGAATATAATTGGAACTCCCCATGAGTATTCTAAAGAATTTGAGTGCTTAAGAGGTTAATTGAAACACCTTATGGATGTAATTATAGTGCACCAATACTCTAATAAACATACATAGAAAATATGTACCTGGTTATTATGGCATCTCAATGTACACAGTGTACAAACATGGTACAATATGAATTTTGAAGATAAAAGCAAGTGTTCATGACATTTTTGCATATGATATAGATATCTATGTGCTATATGGGTAAGTTTATGTAGCAAAACTCATGAAGAGTGAATGCACATGCATATTTGGATAAGATGGAAAGAATTCCCTCATGGATTGATAATTCTAGAAACATTAATGATGTCAAAACCTCAAGAACTTACTATATCATATTCATAGAATATGTATGGACTAAAATAGTTAGATCGAGTGTTATACAACTCTAGATATTTGCATAAAGAGGGATAAAAGTTTGATTAAATTAGCCATGTTTTATCGACGTTCTACTTTTAAAAGTTCACTATAATCGCAGTTTACAGTGATGATGTTTAGGCATCATCGAGAGAAATTGTCGAACTTTTAGAGGGATAATTTTTGAATGACCTTGGCACGATCTAACTATTACTCGAACTGCAGTTCGAGTATATATGTAATTATATTTTACCAATTCCCCAAGTACATCTAGAAGATGATGTTTGGATATTTTAGTATGGGCATAGTTGAACCTTAATGTATGTTAAAGGTTGTTAAGTCATTTGTTATAAGAAATGCCTATTATCATCTCCTATCAAAGTAGAGATTCTCATTCTAGAAGTACCACCGTTAAATGCATAAGTGCATTAATATGGTTTGCTAGCTATGTATGATTATAATATCTTTCACTTGAGCTTATTGTCATAACCTTTGTCAAGCGATGAGACATTGGAATGAGTTCAAAGAAACATTTCAGGTATAAACGATATTTGATTATATTTTACTAACCCATCAAAACAAGTTTGGTTAGTCTTGTAGATGCAGGAATATAACGAAACACAGTCGTAGACATATGATAATTTTTGGAAAAGACACCTAAAGTCTCGTTAGAAGATTATACAACATTGCTCAACATAAAAGATTGCACATTAAGGGATCAAGCGACAAATCATTCGCTACAAAGACTTTATTCGACTTTCAAGGAAGATGGACACACGTCACTTAAAGGATACGTGTTAAAATGAGGGGGAGACTTATTCAAGTTGCACTCTTTTTCCCTTGACTAAGTTTTGTCCCACTGGGTTTTCTTAGTAAGGTTTTTAATGAGGCAACATACCTGATCCAAAAGTATTAGGGGGAGAAAATGCGTGCTGCACTCTTTTTCCCTTAGCTGAGGTTTTGTCCCACTGGGTTTTCCTAGCAAGGTTTTTAACGAGGCAACATCACCAAGCGTATAATACATTGTTTTCTTTTACCACGTGGATAGTCAAGGGGGAGTGTCATAAATAAGTTATATTATGGTGACTATCCACATTCTAACTCCCGTCTCTTCATGTCCTTTGTATTAATGTAAGAACACTATATATAGAGGTTCTTTGTATTGCATGTTTACATCTCAATGAATAATATTTCTCTACTCTATCTTTCTCTCTGTGTTCCTTTGATTATGTTCATATACTAGTCGCTAGTAGGCCATTGTTTTACAACAGTTTGTAGTTTTTTGTTGGTTTCAATATTTGTATTTTTTTTTGGTTATAGTGGCACTTTTTTTTGTGTGCCGCCCATTCCTTTAGGTGTCTTTAGTGGCACTTTTTTGTTATTTTGTGGCACTTTTGTATGTCACTAAATGACATTTTTTTGTAGTGCTAGGAATCACTTGGTTCCAACTACTCTTTTATGTATCCTTTAATGATTTCGTACTTTGGGCATTTTAAGAGATTATCTTTAAGTTATAGTAGTAGGCCCCCTTCCAGACAGCGTTACCATCAACCTATTGGCCTGAGTCAGCAGGGATACAGTCCCGCAAGGTCGGATTATTAAAAGATAATTAAGTAAGTTATTAATGCGAAATGTGGTAGGCCCCCTTCCAGGCAACGTTACCCTCAACCCGTTGGTCTGAGTCAGCAAGGATACAGTCCCGCAGGGTTGCTTTAAAGTTTTATTAGTAGTTTATATATAAGGGATTCAATCGGTTTCTTATTTCTCCCGAGGCGGACATTACCGCCTACTCATGATGTCTTACTAAGCTTCAACCAGGTTCTCGCAGGATCTACACACTGAGCGAGACATAGAATTACCCAACCACCCTTCTAACGCCCTTCCAGGCAGTTAACGTGCTTTATATAGACCGTAAAGACACGAATGAGTGAATCAACACAACATGAAGAATGGTTAAATAAATTCGCCTTCAATATAGAAAACTAATTATTCAAGTCATTAATACATACCCAAATAAAAAGGAGCCAAAGGTTTGAAATAAAAAAAGTAATACATAAAAGTTTGTCTTCACAAGTGATGTAAGAGTTTAGCCAAGCATGGCTTTTGCTTGACAAGAACTCTTACGATCGATCTTGGATCCTGAGACTACTACACACTTCTAAATGATGGAAGATCGATGATGGTGGTTGGTGTTGCTTTTATAGTGGTGGTGGAGTGGTGGTAAGTATGAGAGAGTGGTTTCCCAAGGGATGGATTGGAACGAAACCAAGCACCCCTATTTAAAGCTGAAGTCAGACGATCGACACGGCCCGTACCCGCCTGGCACGGCCCCGTGGCCATCATTTTCTCTCTTCCTCATTAACTGCAGTGTCAGGTCTTGTACTAACACGACGCCATGTGTCAACAGCACGGCCCGTGGCCATTGTACTTGTGGTACTATCTTAGATTTTGCGAATCTTAGAGTTGACCATGCCCCGTGTTGCCTCGGCACGACCCCGTGTTAGTGGTCTTGTTTGTCTTTTGTTGCTGTCTTTTCTTCTGCAGAGAATCTTGACTTGGGCACGTTCTCGTGCCATAGCTTCTGTTCTTGTTATTTTGTTAGTTCGGATGTGGATGGGGGCTTAGCGAGTAGTGTCAATCCTCCTTTTTTGTATTTATGTTGGTTTTGCTGTTAATTTGCTTCTTTTGTGAGTTTAAGCTCTTTTGACCCTGTAAATTAAAAAGGAACAAAGTAACATGCCTTTTCCAATATTAGTACCGCAAAAGGGTTGATTTTACGCCGTATTTGATACAATTTATATGTTATATTTTAAGCACATCAAATACCCCCACAGTTAAATCTTTGCTTGTCCTCAAGCAAAACTCTATAATGTGGCTTACACACCCAAATGGAATAGGTGGAAGAGAAGGTTTAGGGCTTATCTTTAGAGTGTCGGGAATCCAAGTTCTAAATTTATTTTGTTTTTATTTTATTTACAATCTTATTCGTCATGATTTATTTAAAACACAAATTAAGAAAAATTATTTTTGGTTTGGGCATAACATGCCTTTATAAAATTCTATTTTGTAATATACAAACTTACACGCCTCGCAACTAGTCACTCAACACTCAGCCGAAGTTGTTTAAGTGAAAACGCTCATGCCCGGTTTGGAACTTACTCCTACTATAGTCTTGACAAACAATCAAACCTCCTCCTTTTTGACGTTTAATCCTCGTAAATATCAAGAGGGCTTGAAAGGGTAGGTTATGGTTCGGGTAGGTATGTTTGGTAAAAAATGGCGAAAGGCATAAAAAGTATCGGTTTTTCCATTGCTTTGTGGCTTAGCAAAAAATACTATGGTTTTTTTTTGCCAAAGTTGAAACTAAGCCATACTTGTAATTTTATAACCGATCTCTTTACAAAAAATAAAAAGGGTGTGAATAAAAAGGATTGTGGATGTGGGTGTTTTGGCAAAAGTATGTATTTTTGCGGGTTTAGATATGAAAGGCTTAAGGCTCAAAGGGGTTTATCTAGGGCGATGTTTTTGGTTAAAGAAAGAAAAAAAAGGTTTGAAGTGAAAATTGGGTTTGATCCTAATACCTCCATCATTCAGTTACTTGGATTTGTGTGGGTAAGGACTTGGAATGTATTGCTTTGGCAAGTTCTAGATTTGTAAGAACCAAATGGGCTGTTCACACAAGAAACGAAAATTGAGCAATTAGTATAGATGTGTATTTATATGCTCGGTAAAGGCTCAAAACTCACTTTTGTGGGAAAAAGGGGTTATAGTGTAAAAATGTATATATAATCAAATTTTACAAATATTTGTTATGCCCGATCTTATAATTTTCTTAATTGGTTCTTTTTATCACGACGCTATTAGGTGTAAATTGGTAAAAACATAATTTTTAGAACTTATTTTTCCCAACTAAACCAAGATAAGTAGAAAGAAATTAAAAAAATATTTGAAAAAAGTTTGGGGTGATTAGCGGTTTTCCAAGGCGAGTCTTGTGTAAGACTTGTTTTCAGGACAAACGATTCAAGGTTTTATCATCCCCCCAAACTTAAATTACACATTGTCCTCAATGTGTCCCAAATTGTGACATCTGTACTTGTGTAATCATTGTATAACTATGAACAATTCAAATATCAATAAAGCAATGTGTTTTGACCCCAATATGTTGGGATTGAACCCTATCAGAGGAACAGATAATAAGAGCCAAAACCGTATCACAACAGTGGATTCATAATAAGCAACTGTTTGCATTAAACTCTCCCCTTGAAAGTGGTTATAACATCTGATGTCCTCTATCCACTGTCCGTATACAACAGCTGCTGTCCTTCAAACTGCTGATGAAGTCCTGAAGACTGTTAAGAAGTAAACATTGCTGGTTCAATCTACTGATGCTAAAGGACTGCCCACTCAAGGACTGATCAACCTTGAGGAAAGCACTGATGAAAGGAGAAAGCAGTAGTTTAGTGTGTCACTTGTTTTGTATAAAGTCAGTGGTTAAGTTTAGCAGTGTTTGTATATGAACAGTGGTTACAGGTTGTCAGGTTGTTAGATGTCGCTTTCATGGTGACGTCAGCTAAGATGCTTCAGTGGTTTGCATTGTCTATAAATGGAACAGTACCCTGTACTGTTACATTTGATGGATTGAGTGAGTTCTTCTCCTCTGATCCAATCCTTTCATCTTGTGCAATCAACCATGGAGTATCAGGCTGAGGGGGAGTTTAGATTGTAAGCATGCTTAGTAATCTTTTGATTTGTATTGTAATAATTCGACTTAATGAAAAGCATGTATTTATCAAAACTATTTTCTTTTTTTGATTGTGTTTACAAAGTTTGTTGTTCATTTCCGCTGCACTCAAACTCTGTTCATTTCTATTGATTTGTTCAAATTATACAAACAAACACAGTCATGAGGAGCCTCCGATCTTAACAATTGGTATCAGAGCCTGGACAGTCAAATTCGATCTAACAGTCAATTTGACATAACAAGTTCAGCTAAAAAATCATTGATACTAAGGTTGATTGTATTTAGTTGAAAAATAGAGTAACGAGAAATCATGTTCAAAGTGACAACTCAAAAGCTCTGTAAAACAACCAAGATGTCATAGGACACACAAACTTCACATAACAAGTGATGTCATACATAAACCACCTACAGTTTTCAGATCTGAAAATATGTCTGATAACTATGGTAAAATTATTTATGAAAATTCATTTCAATTGTTGTTATGAAGTTTTTGCTGTTTCTGTCATGTTTGCTGCTAAGGTGTGAACCTCAGGTCAACAAAAACCTATGTTCATAAAAACATTAGTGTTTTTGTTTACATAAAAAGAGGGAAATTAAAACTTTAGTCATTTGAGTCTTATGTATTGAAAAACAGGTTAAGAATCCTTCAAAAGGACCAAAATCAATTATGTTAAGAATACATTAAGAAAATCAGCAAGTAAAAAATGTCCAGATCATGGGAAATGTGAAATTTGGCATAAGCATGTGCAGAAATGACCAAATCTCTCAAAACATTGCTGCAAAACGATTCTGGAATAAGTATTCCTTCAATAAAGACCTCCCATTGAGTATTTAAGTACTTATGAATGGGAAGGGTAAAAAGGGAAGAAGAAAATTACAAAAACTCAAAAGTGTGTTTAACTCAAAACTTTTGAAGTAAAGAGTATAAATATAAAACACTTAAGAGTACAAAAATAGGGTGGACAATGGTCATCAAGCAACTGTGTGCACTCATTGGTACAGGAAAATTCAGGTAAAAATAGTATCACAAGTGATTAAACTTAAAAGAGGACTAGACAAGTTTTGCAGAATCATCACATGGTAACAAACGTATGTGAACATGTCTCCTCATTTTTGCAATCAACTGACAAGGAAATGGTTCCAAACAGTGGTCAAAATGCATTTACAACTACTTACCATATTCCTAAATTTGAGATTGATGTGATCATGATCTTATACCAGATCCTATTGATGAAGTTTTCAGAAAAACCTTTACTTATTTTTTTCTTGAAAAGGTTTTCCTCAAATAAAAGAGGATATATCATTCCCTATTTTTCCTAAGAATGATATATTTTGAACTTTTACTTGTTTTTGATAGCAAAAGTTTCAAACACCTGTCATGATATAGAACCCTTATTTTTGCTGATATTATCCTTGAAAATGGATAAAAAATGAATTGGTACAAGTGTCAAGGTCATGTCAAACTCAAGTTTGTTTTAACACTGATCAAAAGATTGATTACTAACAGACCTTAAAATACTTGGCTACTCATGTTCTAATTCAGATAATATGACACAAAAGAAGTAGCCTTAGTAAAAGGAGTTTCCATCATCTGAGGTACTAAACCACTATCAGAGATCTATAAAAGCTTCAAAACCTGCAATTGACATGTGACAAAACCTTGAATGAAAATTTCTGTAAAAACTGCTGACATATTTGAACTTGACAGTTTGCATCTAAAATGTATTTTGTTGAGGATAGCAATCTTGCAGATATTTCAGAATCACCATCAACAAGATGTTAGACATGATATTGTGATTTCACAAGACAAAATCATTTCTGTCATCAAAATAGCAGATGCTCAAATATTTGTCAAAAGCTTATCCACTGGTGCACTAACAGTCGCTGATATACTAGTCTTTGAAATCTTTACCATTACCTTACCCCTAACTGTTGGTGCATGTTTGTGACAACAGCTTAGATTTGGTCTTTGGATATCTTGTAATTAGTTAAATGATAAACGGTTAGCGGGTTTAGCTTTGTATTAGTGAGATAATAGAGTTTGGGCTACATAACCCACATTGAGTGTATGGGGGCGAATTGGGCTTGTCCAATTCGCAGTCCATGATGTTTAACCAAGCCCAAGTAGCAACCTTGTGTTATATAAACAAGGTTAGGCTTTAGGGTTTAGGTTAATCAGCCAAAACAGTTTGTGAGAGGAATTTCGTGAGAGCTTTAGGGTTTGGACGAAATTTAGAGAGTTAGGGTTTTAATTGATTGTAATTCAGTTTGATTGATAATCAATAGAAAACCCGGATTGAAAGTGTCTTGCTGTTCCTACACGTTTTCTGCTTATTCTGATCAAGAGGATTCCACACTCTTGATGGGATTGACAATTCTGTAAAAGATCCATACACATCAAGGGGACCTACAATTGGTATCAGAGCCTTAGGCTCTTGAAGGCTCGGTTCAGAATTGTGATTGGCAGAAACAGGGAGTATTTTCGAAAATCTTGAAACCTGAAAAATTAGGGTTTCGAAATTTTTGGTGTGTTTGATAAAATTTTCGAAATTATTTGGCTGTTTTGATCTTCTGCACTGTTTGTTTGCTGTTTTGCAGGTTTTAGAGATTGTTCTGGTTGACTGTCTTTGAAGGATTTTGGGCTGATATTAGAAGATTGTTCTTGGTTTCTTCATCAAGTTCATCGAATTTGGGTGAAAAGGTTTGCTGATTTTGCTGTTTCGATTCTGCAGAAGTTGTTGATAGAATCCAGAAAATCATCAAAATTTTCGAGAAGATTGAATTTCCATATTTACTGACCTGCGAAATTAATTGGACCTGCGAAATTAACAGACCAGCGAAATTACCGGCGACGTTAAAATCCAAAGGCGACTTTGGTAACCGTATAATTTTCCTCAGCGAAATTATTACGGTTTTCGGTGACTTTACAGGTCGTCGTAATCGCGAAATTAAGCAGCATACTTGACCAGCGAATTTGACTGATTTACCAGCGAAATTAACATCATAACCAGCGAAATTAACTTAGACCAGCGAATTTAACAGGGTGGAATTTTTGTTGACAAGCGTCGATAAAATTTCAGTGTTTTGCAAATAGAAATTGATCCGTAGCCCGTTAGACAGAACCGTCTGCACCGTCGAATTCCTTGGATTTTTAGGGCAAAAAAAAAAAAAAAAAAAACCCTCTGGAAAATCCCGACTTCGGTTTTTGACATTATATATCATTGGATTTGTCTTTTCGAGACGATTCTAAAGGTGTAATTTGGTAACCACTGTTTTCGGAGATATTTTGTACGGTTTTCTCAGTCTGCAACGTTTAAAATGTCAAACATGTTGAATATGAATGCACCTAAGATGATGAAGGTGGAGAATTATCTTACATGGAAGGACAACTTCAAATCCTTCATTGAATCTCACGATTCACGCATGTGGATCTGTATTGAAGATGGGTACATAAACCCTACACATAATTATGAGGGCAGACCACGTAGAACAGACTATGTGAACATGAAAGAGGATGATAAAAAGACGTATGAGGCTGAAAAGAGAGCCTTGGCTGCGATAAAGATGTCTTTACCTGATAGCATCAAGAATACCTTCACAAAGTACAATAATTCAAAGGATATGTGGGATGCATTACAAAAGCGATATCAGGGGAATGAGAGTGCCACTCAGGCATTCATGGCAGAGATAGTGCCAGTTGATGAGGCTGAAACTACTGTGAGTGATGCTGAATCTGAAGTGAAAATGCTGAAGCAAAAGTGGATGCTGAAGTAGAGAAAGAAAGTGAAGCTGAACAGGTTGTTGCTGATGAAAACTCAGAAGTTCATGAGAAAGAGGTACAATCTAATTCTGTATGTTTGAGATGTCGTGAACTACAGGGTGAGGTTGACAGGTTGTCAACACAGAACCAAAGTCTGGTAAGTGAGATGTCTAACATAAAAGAAGCAAACTTTTTAGTTAAAAGAAATGAATCGTCATACTTGAAGAAAATAAAAGGTTGTGAAGCTGAAATTGAAGCTTTAACTTGCAAACTAAATGAAAAACTTCAAGTCATAGATTTAGCTCATGACATGATGGCTGAGAAAACAAAAGAGGTTTCTGAAAAATGCAAAGAGTTGTCAGATGCACAACTCAAAATTGTTGAACTTGAAAAGAAATTGAGTCAATTCAGAGATTCATCTTTTGTTATGAAACACATGATGGGTGGATTAAAGAAGAGTAATGACAAGACCAGTGTGGGCTTCCAGGGCTTTAATGAAGTTCCACCTCCTCTTAGTCATGACTATTCATTCCTGCCTAGTGAAGATGAGCTAGCAGACTTTATGGCATCTGCACCAAGTAGTTTTCCATCCACATCAAGTCAAGGTGATGGATCTGAGAGTGATGATAATAAGAAGAACAATAACAGGGAACCTTTTAAAAGGAAAAATTCATCGCCTAAGAATAAAAATCAAGCTTTTGTTAAAAAGATTAATTTTGTTCAAGGTAGTGATATGAAAAACGAAACCGCTGTTATTGAAAATGAATCAAATGTCGAGTTTGCTAAAAATAAGAACATAGAAAAATCTGAAATCAAGCAAACTAAACAAGGTTCATCTAAGGGATCATCACCATCTGATAAGGGATCTACCTCAGAGACTCCAGCTAAGAAGTCTTTGAAAAGGAGATCGTGCTTCAAATGTCACACCAAGGGACATGTAGCTAGTTGCTGTCCTAACAAAAAGAGTGAAGCACAACTTAGTGAAAAATAGAGAGGGAAATTACTAGAGAAGAAAGATGATAGTGAGGAGAAAGGCTCAAATTCTCCAAAGAAATCTGCTTCTAAGCAACCAGAAAATGTTGCTGTTGGTGTAGATAAGGCTGAAAAAGGAACTCCACAAGTTCCACGTTTTCAAAGAAATCAACCAAGATTTCAGCCTAGATCTCCACCAGGCAGATTTGACAGACCTAGAAGCAGTTCACCAAGAATGAACAATTTTAATTCTAATAATTTCAGAAGTCAAGGTTAATATCAAAATCGATACCAAAATAATGGTGGTCGAACTTTTTATAACAATGGCTTTAGAAATTACAACAATAATACTTCTTGGAATCAAAATCAAAATTTTCAAAGGTCAAATAGTCCAAACCAGTGTTGTAAGAATCGCTAGGCGCTAGTCGGGCGGTGGGGTACCGACTAGCGATTAATCAGGATTAATAGGGATTAATCGGAATTAATCGGATTGAGATTTTTATATGCAATTTTTAGTTACATATATACTTACGCATTTTTATGTGTAGTTTTTTAAAGTAGACATGTTTTAACCCCTCATTAACCCATTTTTTTAATTAATTGGAAGGAATTTATATGGTTTGGTCAAAATTTGGCCGGCATCTAGCCAAAATTTGGCCAGAATAGGACCCACATTGACTGCCTAGCTATTAAGCGGCCATTAATCGGTGAACCTCCGATTAGTGATTAATCGGCGACTAATCGGAGACTAGTCGGGATTTTTACAACCATGGTCCAAACACATATAGGAACCCTCAGGACCATAGACCTTATGGAAATCAAAATCAAATTCCATCAACAGGTCTGAGATCCAAGACTCCTGTTAGGAGTAATGGATATTGGATGGATGTTCAAGTGGTTGGTGAATTTGGACGACCCAAGACCATTAAGGCTTGGGTCCCCCAATCTAACTAATTTCTTAGTTGGTGTGTGCAGGAGCTGCTAAGGAGGATTATCAACTTATGTTGATAGTGGCTGCTCTAGGCACATGAAGGGGGATGTGAGATTGTTGTTATATTTATATTGATTGATTTAAATTGAAGTTCAAAGTGCTGAGTCGACACACTAGATAACCTAGCAGATCTTTATACTAAAGCTTTTGACAGGGCTCGCTTTGAACATTTAGTCGAACTCAACGGGATGAGGAATCCTGAATAACTGTTTTTTCATAAGAATTTTTGTAAATAGTTTATTGCTTTTCTTAAAAATCAAAAATACAAAAACATTAAAAATTTTGAAAAATAAAAAAAAAATAGAAAATCAAAAATGAGTTATCACTGTGTGAAAAATGAGAAATGATAGTACATCAGCAGGTTAGACTGTCACACTGAAAATGAATTAAATTGCTTAAGTGTGATAGCAGCTTCATCATATGATGTACCAGTAGGCAAGAAGCATGAAATAATCAACTTACCAATGTGATATAAAACTAAATACAACTGAGTATGAGTGGGGAACACATCAGTGGTGTATGGTTTAATGACCTTAAATCTTGCGTTGATAGATTGCCAAAATCTGAAGTTTTGGGTCTTTATAATGTTATTTCATCTGGGGATATCAGGGGTGTCCTTCTGCTGCATCCAGATACATGCTGACCTAGACACACCCAGGATATCTTAAAAGAGCTAAAAATGCCAAAATCCTGAAAATGAAGAAGCTCTCAAAGAGAGTTATTCAAATGTGCAAAATGCATAATTCGTACCAAAAATGGTATTTGTCATAGCCCTCGATAAGATATTTTGGTCTCTCTGCTGTACGGAAGTACTGACCTGTTCACCAATTATCTATCGTTGAAAACTAAACAGATGAATTCAGTATACTCACCTACTACGATGAATCTTTGTGCATACCTTGATCGCGGGGGTATATCCTGAAGTGGGACACACTAATATATCAGAAATAAAATTACCTTAACGTATCATATGGTAATGGTACTTGAAATGTTCATGCATTTTGTTTAAGAGGACAAACATACTGGTTATCGTCTTGGACTACTTTTCACGAAAAATTAAATAAAGAATTATCTAATAGTGTGAAACAGTTTGATTTTGTTGATATGATCTTCTTACCAGTGATTCTCACAAAAATAGAGTGTTTATTGCTTTTGTATTTATTTGCTTTCAGAAAATACAAAAATACAAAAATAGTGTCTTTTTCTGTTTAAAATTCTTAACGTACGGAAAACTGTTATTCTTGGAGGAATTGTTACTGATAGGGGGAGACGGTGTTGGAAAGTGAGTTCAAAATTTTAAATCATGCGGGTTATAGGGTGTGTGATTAAAAAGTTTTGCGTGTTGGTGATAAGTTGAAAATGCTTAATCTGTGAAACAGTTTAACTATCTCTTGAAAAATAATAATTTATTTAACTTTGTTGAAAAATTCTTATGGTTTCTCGAGATGTTTGTTTTATAGTATACAGATTGAAGCAGTATGTTGCTGAGAAGTTAAAGTGATGAGTTGCTGTGAAGAGATGAGAGTTTGATTGGATGCATGGTAGAACCTCCTTTCGACATTGCAGACAAAGTTGAAGAGTTTGAAGATTGCTATACATATGCTGAACTCGAGTTTACTCAAACGCTAAAGTTTTTGAAGATTTGGTGATTGGATGCATCAGCTTAGGGGGAGTCTGTTACTGACAGAGCTATTGAAGCTGAAGCTATCCAAAGACCAAAGACAGTGCAAGATTACATGAAGATTGCAAGATGACTGAAGACAAAGTTATTTTATGAAGCTATTGTCAAGGGGGAGTTTGTTGGTGCATGTTTGTGACAACAGCTTAGATTTGGTCTTTGGATATCTTGTAATTAGTTAAATGATAAACGGTTAGCGGGTTTAGCTTTGTATTAGTGAGATAATAGAGTTTGGGCTACATAACCCACATTGAGTGTATGGGGGCGAATTGGGCTTGTCTAATTCGCAGTCCATGATGTTTAACCAAGCCCAAGTAGCAACCTTGTGTTATATAAACAAGGTTAGGCTTTAGGGTTTAGGTTAATCAGCCAAAACAGTTTGTGAGAGGAATTTCGTGAGAGCTTTAGGGTTTGGACGAAATTTAGAGAGTTAGGGTTTTAATTAATTGTAATTCAGTTTGATTGATAATCAATAGAAAACCCGGATTGAAAGTGTCTTGCTGTTCCTACACGTTTTCTGCTTATTCTGATCAAGAGGATTCCACACTCTTGATCGGATTGACAATTCTGTAAAAGATCCATACACATCAAGGGGACCTACACTAACCACTGTTTTTGTTCAAACATCTGTTTCCTAAATACTGTCCACTGCTGAAAGTCAACCCCTGATCTTTCATTTTCTTGGCAAGCACTGATGCTCAAAATCAGTGTCTTATCCACTGATATGCTATCCACTGATAGTAAAAATCACCCACTGCTCTCATATTGTTACCGTTGTAACCACTGATACTTGCTTCATCAGTGGTCCTCCAAAATAACTGTCCTCCATTATTCATCTTCTCATCAGAGGTTGGCACGTGGTCAGTTTCTAGCCATCAGATCTTTGTAACCGCTGCCACATCAGTATTCACTCTTTCCCTAAATAAAACCCTGATCAAAACCTCAAACAGGTTTTTACACTGTCGAATTGAATTCCAAAATTCTCTTCTCAAAGCAGTTTCCAACCTTCCATCCCAAATCATCCTTCGTTCTTCTTCATCAAGATGACGAAATCAAAATCAAAATCATCCTCATCTTCCAAAGAGGTCACTCAAATGGCCGCTGAATCCATTGAAATTCCATACAAATCTCCTCACAATTACTTGGGTCTACTCACAAAACCCACTACCACCAACACTTTCAATTCCATCATCGACATCATGTCTGCATCAAAGTACAAAACTTTGCTAACAGCAGATGCTCCAATCTATCAATAAACACAGAGAGAGTTTTGGAAAAATGCTACCCTTGACAAACAAGGCGAGAAAGTTATAGCCATCGACTCGTCCATACAGGGTAAAACGATTCAAATTACTCCGCAATCCATCTCAGAAGTCTTTAAACTTGATGATCAGCAAGGTAAAACTTCTTTTCTTAAAAGTGAGTTGAAAACTGATTTTCTGAAAAGGTGGTATGCAGAACAAACAAAAAGAGATACCTTACAAAAAGGTCTCTTCCCTTCTGCACCAAGGTTTTTATTCCATACACTTTTGATGTGTGTTTCAAACAAAACAACTTCTTTTAACGAAATACCATTGAAGATCCAATGTCTGGGTTATGCTATTTTACATAATGAAAATTATAACTATTCCCAGGAGATCTTTGATGACTTGGTAAAAAATGTTGATAGCAAATCATTTTTACTTTTTCCAAGGTTTCTAAGCTACTATTTTAAACAAAAATTTGGAAAGGAAAATGAAAATGTGCTCAAACAAGGTGCTTATTTTCAAATAAAAGGTTTAACACCTGAAACATTCACTAGAATGTTAAGATCTTCAAAAACAAAAGCAGAGGTGCCTGAGCAGAATTTAGCAGCTACCACTGCTCCTCAGGTATCAGCTGCTGAGCCCACTGCTCCAGGTGATCATAGCAGCACAACCACTGCTTTGAAACCCACACCTGCCATTACCAAAAAGACCAAAAAGAAAACATCCAGAAAGCCCCCCAAACCCAAAACAAAGGAAACTCTGGAAGATGAGATCCCAGAGCCACTGCCAGTGACAACACAAATGTCACCTACAACCACTGCTGCTACTTCCTCACAGCAGATGGAAGAAAGATCTCCACCTTTGCTTCAAACTCCTCCTGCATCCTCACAAAAGGACCAGGTTGTAATCACAGGGACCCCACATTATGAAGCTCTGGATTCAATTGGATCCATATTCCTCAGTCCTGATCCCAAGGACATGTCTCTTTCAACACCAATATCTTCACCCCTCACATTACCACAATCCATAATACCCTTGTTTCATGCAGTTGATATAGCTCAGACACAAACCAGTTCCTCTCAATCACCTATCACTGAGAGCACACTCCCACAAGTGACTGGGTCTGATGATTATACCTCTGCTATCCCAGCAACAACTGAGGAGGTTACACTGCAGGAGTTACAAGTAATTCCTGTCAGTAGTTCAAGTGAAGCAGCCACTACAAATGTTGAACCCACTTGTTTACATTTGGATAGTGGTTACATCTATAAGACTTCGTTGAAGGCAATTCCTTCTATAGCACCTCTGATAACAACCAGTGAGTATGTAATGACCACTGGCACCATTAAAAGGTTATCAAGTGCTGAAGGAAGAAGTCCCCAGTACCAAGAACAAGGGGCATCAATGAATGATTTTTGGGCTTCGTGTCCTAAGTCACACATTGATACAACCACTGATGGTGGGGAATCAGATGATTCCATTAAATTGGGTGATGATTTACAATATCAGGAATTGACGGGGAGAATTGACAACCTTGAAACATCTGTTGCTGAAATAAAGAATATGGTGCAACAGCTGTTAAAAGCTCAAAATGCACAATCCACTGCTGTTTCAACTCAAGCACCTGCACAACCTGCACCTGCTGCAAATGAGCTTTGGAATCTATTTCAACCCCTGCTCGAAAAACAAAGACAAATGGCAGATCAGCAACACGCAATATACATGCAAGAACTGAGAAACATGATTGAGTCAAGGTTTAGAAATACACAAGCAGACATCAAGGCTATAAAAGCCCAAATATTGAATACCACTGGCACTGCTCCTTCCAATGTTCTTTTCATTGATCAATTTCCCCCAGATAATGCCAAAAAGGGGGAGAAAATTAAGAAATGGAAGAAAAAGGGATTAGATGATGGCCTTTATGTTGAACCAGAAAAAGAAAAGCAGGCTTCTAAACCATCTACCCAAACAACTGATGTAACTACTGCTGTCTCAACAACTGTTGGTACATCAGTAGTTTCAGCAGTTGTTAAAACCATCACTCCAACACACACTACAACCACTGCCCTACTCCCACCAAAAGCTATCACTTCAACCACATCACCACCCATCAAACCACCACCTGCTCAAAAGCAGAAGACATCTACTGACACATCAGTAGTTGTAATGACAACAGAGGTTGAAACACCAGTTGTTTCAACAGCTGTTTGCCAGCCATCTACCACTGCTCTCACCATACAACCCATTCTCACATCACAAACAAAACCCCCTTCACCCAAAAGGCTTTACACAAGGAAAAGGAAATCTCATAAGGGTGATGATGATATACCAACACCCATTCCTTTATCCTCCGCATCTTACAATATTGTCGAGCCACAACCATCCACTCCACCAACTCTAGTCAAAGCAATAAACCCTGCTAACCTTGTATCCACTGCTGCAAGTTATCCACTGGAATTAGAAGCTATAAAGGATGAGATGAGACAATTCTATACAGAAGATGATCCTTCAAAAAGAAAATTTCCTTCTCTCATGGGCTTAAGGAAACCAGAAAATATGGATGCATATCTAAAGCTCAAAGCCAGGCAAGCAGATATAATAGCCAGAGTTGAATGCAAAGATCAAGGTGACAAAGCCATTTCAGAAAGAATGGAATTTTTACTCACTAAGGTCAAACAAATGGAAGATTATGCAAGAGACCTAAGCAAAGATATGTCAAATCTGCCACCTGATGCTGTCCTACAAAAGGAGATGAGAAAGGATTATCTTGCATTCATCATGAAAGAAAAATTTTATCCAGCTAAAGAAGAACAATTCAGTGAATGGCCACTCCTTGCTTTGAAACATGAGGTGAACAGAATTGAGGAGATCAAGAATGATCCAGGTAAGAAAAGGTCAGCTCCAAACTGGAGCAAATACAAAAAGGCCATTGATAAACTTACCACAGAATACAAACAGAAGAAACAAGAGTTGGTGGATGCAAAGGTGGGAACTGCCGAAACCATAGCAAAATGGACAAAGCAGTATACAGATGAGGCTTATGAAAGCCTTAAGAAAAGAAGGATTACAGATTCTGACATTCCAAAGAAGCCTGACTACAAAAAACCAAAACAGCAGATCAAAACTTCTGAACCACTGATCACATCAGCAGATGTTTCAGTCACTGAGCTAGAACAAAGAAAAAGGCAAGAGCAGATTGAACAAGAAACTGCAGAAGACATAGCTGCAGCAAATGAAATCATAGAAAGGGCTTTCAAACAAATGTCAGCTGAAAACTCTGAAGCAGAAAAAGTTCAGAGTACTAATCATGCTGAAAACTCTGAACTATCAAAAGCTCAGAGTAATGATCAGGCTGAAAACTCTGAACCAGCAAAAGCACAGAGTACTGATCAACAAATTCTCACAAGGCCACAATCTCCCAACTCATCAGCAAATAAACCTCTCCCAAGAAACCCATTGGGTTCAAAAATACTAAAATGGATGTCTGGTCAAAAGACCCATGTATTGACCCTGTTCAGATCCAATGGAGAATTAAAGCACATATCAAGGGAACAAGCACTGGGCCTGAGTGTTGAAGATCTACAAGATCTCCTTGAGCTTATACTGTGTAGGGATGAGGAGGATACAAGTTCTATGGATTTTGAATTGCAATTTAAAGGACAAGTTAGGGAACTTCTGATGAGTCAATAAAGATCCAGAATAATGAAGGCTTTTGGCATTATCTGTTCCAGGGGAGATTGTTGGGATTGAACCCTATCAGAGGAACAGATAATAAGAGCCAAAACCGGATCACAACAGTGGATTCATAATAAGCAGCTGTTTGCATTAAACTCTCCCCTTGAAAGTGGTTATAACATCTGATGTCCTCTATCCACTGTCCGTATACAACAGCTGATGTCCTTCAAACTGCTGATGAAGTCCTAAAGACTGTTAAGAAGTAAACACTGCTGGTTCAATCTACTGATGCTAAAGGACTGCCCACTCAAGGACTGATCAACCTTGAGGAAAGCACTGATGAAAGGAGAAAGCAGTAGTTTAGTGTGTCACTTGTTTTGTATAAAGTCAGTGGTTAAGTTTAGCAGTGTTTGTATAGGAACAGTGGTTACAGGTTGTCAGGTTGTTAGATGTCGCTTTCATGGTGACGTCAGCTAAGATGCTTCAGTGGTTTGAATTGTCTATAAATGGAACAGTACCCTGTACTTTGATGGACTGAGTGAGTTCTTCTCCTCTGATCCAATCCTTTCATCTTGTGTAATCAACCATGGAGTATCAGGCTGAGGGGGAGTTTAGATGGTAAGCATGCTTTGTAATCTTTTGATTTGTATTGTAATCATTCGACTTAATGAAAAGCATGTATTTATCAAAACTATTTTCTTCTTTGATTGTGTTTACAAAGTTTGTTGTTCATTTCCGCTGCACTCAAACTCTGTTCATTTATATTGATTTGTTCAAATTATACAAACAAACACAGTCATGAGGAGCCTTCGATCCTAACAAAATATTTGTTTATTTATGTTTGACATTTTTCACCTTATGATTTTTGTTCGATTTCAAACTCTTAAACGCTTTCTGGAAAGTTATACGCAAACTGATGCGCAAACGTAATCAGTTTAATGAGACAAACACTCCGGAACATTGACATAAGCTTAACATACCTTAAATAACCTTTACATAACTTATAAATAAGTTTTGAAGGGTTTGGTATGGCAAAAACAAGTTTATTCGCTCATACGGACTATTTGCGACAAACTGCAAAGTCTGCCAATTCGTATAGCAACGTACATTCCGGAACAAGATCATAAGCTAAACATACCCTAAATACCCTTAACATAGCTTAGAAATAAGTTTTGAGGGGTTCGGTATGCGAAAATAAGCTTATTTGATCACAGGGACTAAAAGCGTCAAAACTACGAAAGTATGCATATACGTGCATATCTTGTGTTCTGAACATATCCGGACATCCAAAAATTATTGTAATCACTAGAATATTGTATTTTAGTGATAGGAATGCAAAAATACCTTTCGTTTTGCAATTTGGGTCGTTTTCGCATCCGTTACGATTTCCGTCGTAATTAACCGAAAAACGCAACCGTACAGCCAAAAAAACTGACATCAGTGACATTTTTTAGAATAATTCAAGTTAAATATACTTTAACTTCATCATGGAGCTTGAAAATGGGCTTGACGGGTGTTAGAAGTGCCAAAACGCGACGAAACAAGCACAGGGACCAAAACTGTCAATTTTCAAAACTTGCTGGTCTGCAAGACCCATACGGTCCGTATGGGTGGACCCTTACGGTCCATAAGCTAGTCCCAGTTCAGCAGAAACCAGAAACCTCAAAACAGCATGCTAAACCTGATTTAAACCTTGGTTTTTGGAACTTGTGGGCTGGTTTATGTATTCCCCAAGTTCCCTAATCAGTCTCCAACAAGTGTAGGGCTAGGATATTTCCTTGATCACCACAAAATCCACTTGCAATGATCCTAATGGTTCATGAACTCCTATATAAACCCAAGAACTTTCATGCACAACTTGCACATCTTCATTCTCTTTCACTCTTGCTCTGATTTTGGTCATTTTCCCAAGAACTTTCATTCTCTTTCACTCATCTTCATTCTCTTCATACTTGAGTTTTTCGTAGTCCTTTTTCCAGCCAAGAACACTTGTAAGTGTTCTTTCATGCTTGTTTATTGATTTCTAGCAAGAACGTCAAACAGTGTTTGACTTTCAGCTTTGACCATGATTTGGTCAAGACAAAGTTCGTTTGAACTTTGCAACGTGAGCGTATTCACGATGGTTAAATTCCCCTGCGACTATACCTACTGATTACCACATTGACTAGTCGAAGTGACAAGTCAATGTTTCGGTCAAAATGCACGAATATGTGTATTTCGCGACGAAACTATTTTCGGGTATCAAAACATTTTGTTTTGATATCAAATCAGTTTTCTAACTTAGTTAAACATGTTTTAACATGTTTAACTCGTCACTTTTAGTTTAATGCTTATTTAGGGTCGTAAATCAAGCGGTCTAAACAACCGCTTAGACTTTCAAACCCGACCCGTTTGGTCGATCATTAGGATCCGACCAAACATATTTTGTGACCATAGTTGCATAGGGAATAACCTTCCGAGGTTACACCTTATGGTTACTTTGCTTAATTAGTTGTTATGATAGGTAGTTTATATGCCTTAGGAAAATGACTAAAACGCCCTTTTCATGCATAATTTGAATTTAAACATATGTAACCAATTTTTTGTCACTTAAACTGATTATGCAACATTAATTAACATGTTAGGGCATATAATACTTATCATAGGGCTAGTTAAACCATCCGAATGCGCTTTTGCGCAAATGACGCGTTAAAGTAACGTAAACTACCTTAACGGGTCATAAGCACTTAGAATAGGTTCCAATTCAGAATGTAGGCTTTGCTAAACCATATTAGATGAGTTCCAACACTAAAATGGTTTGCAAAACCACATTCTATCCAATCTTCCAATTTATGTCCCGATTATTAACATAGTGATTCCATACTAGGTGCCACTTGATTACTTGGTTTCCCGAACTTTGTTAGTTCACTAGATCAAGGATACTTGCAATCTCAAGTGAGTACATAGTCCCCTCTTTTAGTTTTTGCAAATATTTTGGGGTGATACACATGTGCCTGCTTGTTACTTTCATGCTTTTCATGCTTTTTCATGAGATATACTGGCTATGTTCAACTAGTACACATATATTACATGATTTCAATTATGCTTTGCTATGTATGTTGACTGAGCATGCTAGCATATTGATTTCATAAATGTTGGTGCATACGTCTGTCGACTTCGTCTTGTATCGAGTCTAGTATTAGAATTGTTAGATCAGGGCGCGTTATACGAGAAAATAGGAGTTTTTAGGGTATGTTTAAAGTAATTTCGCTTGAATGATGTTATTTCGCTTGAAATGACATTTGACAGTTTCAAGCGAAATCAACATGAGTGATTTCGCTTGAACTGACACCTGTCACCTTCAAGCGAAATCAGACTCCTATATATACCAGCCGAAGCGAAATCATTTACAACTTTTGTCATTCCGGTAACGAACTGCCGCCGACGCGTCGTTTGATCTGTAAAGCTGTGATATCAATAAAACAAGACGATTAATAGTTAAACAAGCTGTTTTTCACGTCTGTTTCTTAGTTTCCGCCTCTGAAACAGACTAGAGCTCTTCTGATTGACTCGTTTGGGTCACAACTCGATCCTACAAGTGGTATCAGAGCTCAGGAAGAAGAGTTCTTGCCAAAATAGCTCTATTTTCTGACTTCTACACCTTCTTTTCAAAATTGAACTAGTTTTCACGGTCAAAAAGTTTTGAATTTCACATAGTGTGTGCGAAACTGTGTTTTAACTAATCCTTGAAAGATTTGGACATTAATTCGGCTTAAAACTGGTAAAAACCTTAATTCCGTTTGAAAACACGATCGAATTTGATGACGTCAGCAGCGATTCAAACGAGATTAGCAGGTTGATTTCGCTTGAAATCGTAATTTCGCTTGAAAAGTTACCTTATTCCGCTTGAAATTGTGTTTCCGCTTGAAACTTAGACCTTATTCCGCTTGAAGTCATCTTATTTCGCTTAAGAGGTAATTCCGTTTGAGTCAGTTTAAACGAAATTAGGTGATTCCGCTTCAAGGAGAGATTCCGTTTGAAAGTGTGTGTTTCCGCTTGAGAGTGATTTCACTTCAAAGAGGTTATTCCATTTCAGGGTGATTTCGTTTGAAACTTGAGTTTTTGTGAAAATTTCCCGAAACATGGCCGAGGAATTCTACAATGCGTTTGCGACACCGATTGCACCTGTTACTGCTGCAGAAACTGTGTACAATGAGAATGAGACAGGAACTTATCAGAAACCGCCAAAACTCATGTACATTGAAGATTTTCAAGGATGGAAAAGTCGATTTGAAAACTGGGTGCAAGCTTATAAATTTGATGCATGGTGTTCTTTGTTGAAAGATTATGAGAAACCTAAGAGTGAACGTGGGATTGAAAAAGAAATTGTTGACTATTCAGAGGGTGACAAATTGAAATTTACAAGTGAGAAAATGATGATTAGTATTCTTCAGCAAGCGATTAAAGAAGATATCTTTGTTTTGCTCCAACATAATGGTACAGCTAGATCAATTTGGGAAGCATTGATTCAGAAATTTAAAGAAAGCGCAGATATGATCAAAAACAAAAAGGCGTTATTGAAGAAATCATTTGATATGTTTACAGCTTTCGACCATGAATCAACAAAGCAGACCATTGATAGATATTGTCATCTGGTACTGGAAATGAAAAGATTGGACATTGAAAAAGAGGATGATGAGTGGGTCGATAAATTAGCTGAAACACTACCACAGCATAAGTGGGGAACTTATTTGATGATTGTGAAACATATGAGGAAGTCTGAGAGTATGAATTTGGCACAGTTCATTCAGAAAATTGAAGAGTAGGAATTGGATATCATGACAAATCCAAATGCTAAACAAGATGTCAGTTTGTATTACAGAGGGAACAAGTTTGAGACTACCCCCAGCTCTAGTCCAAAGATTCAAACTGGTTTTAGTGCTGACAGTTCGTCTGAGACAAAGGGTAGTAATGTGACACAGAGTGGTGGATCTTCATTTTCATATTCAAGTTTTGATCCAAACTTTAAAACATCAAGTTCTCAACAACAGAATCCAACAAATCTTTAATGCAATGTTACTTTGAACATTCAAAATGGTCAAAATTTATCTCCAGAAATAGCCAAGCAACACATGGCATCACTTGTTGCTATGTTGGAATCTTATGAAGGTTTGATTGCTGGCAAGATTGGAAATCCGATACTTACAAAAGAAGATTATGACCAAATTGATGCAGAGGAACTTGAGTTGATGGATGTGAAATGGTGTTTGGCCAGTGCTTGTAGGAGAGCAGAAAAGTTTCAACAAATTACTTGAAGAGATGAGTTTCGAGGATTGGCTACTTCTCCAATGGGTTTTGACAAATCAAAGGTTACCTGTTTCCGGTGTAAAGGAAAGGGTCATTTTAAGAGAGAATGCAAAAATAATGAAGCAACCGAGAATCATCAAAAGAACAATTATTATCAGAAATCAATTTTTCATCAGATTGATCAACAACCTCAACAAAAGGATACAAAAACTGCTCATGGTAAAATGATCGAAAATGCAAATAAGAAAGCTTATTTTGGTATCATTGATCAAGATGATGAATTTGTTGCTGAAGGTTTCAGCTGGGATAAATACATTCCACCAAGTTCAGGTTTTGTTGCTAGAATTATGGGTGAAGATGAGGCTAATCAGAAAAGAATTCCGATTTTTCCAGATCTTGGAAGTGATGTTGATACTGATGATGAAGAAGAACATCTTAATAAAGCTATAAAAGGCTTAGATCATGATAGTTTTAATTTCTTCTTTGCAGATAAAATGGAAATGCTAAATCAGAAGAAGATTGCCAGATTGAGGAGAGAATTGGAAGCAGCAAGAATGCTAGCTGATGAAAAAGCAAAGACAGAAGTTGGAGAAGAAAATGTTGAACCAGTGACTGAGAAAGTTGTAGAAAAATTCGTTGAAGTGGAGAAAGTGGTGGAGAAAATAGTTGAAGTTGAGAAAATTGTCGAAGTAGAGAAAATTGTTGAAATAGAGAAAATAGTTGAGGTAGAAAAACTTGTTGAAGTTGAGAAGGTTATCGAGATTGAAAAGATAGTTGAAAAAATGGTTAAAGTTGAAAAACCATGTTTGAAGTGTTTAGAATCGTGCAAAGTTTGTGAGGATAAAGATAAGAAGATTGCTGATTTGGAGAAGATTAAAGAAGATTTACTTTCTGATGTGAAATATGTGAAGGAGTCGTATGATGTGCTCAACAAAATAGTTGATCGTCTGAAAAGAACGAATTCAGAGATTGAAAATGCAATGACAAAAATGAGCGCAACATTAATGACAAAGCAGAGTGTCATCAATGAATATATCGAAGATTGTGCTAAGCTGAAACTGGAGTTGGAACTTGAAAAGATTGAGAGTGAAAGGATTAAACGATTACTGTTGAGTTACACTACTTGTGATTATTTGATTGATCGTGTTTATCCTACTGTTGCAGGTCTTGAAGCATTCATGGAGAAAAAGACTGAAGATACTGATACTGGTAAGAAACAAAGTGTCAAGTATAACAGATGTCCACCCCCAATCCATGAAAGTTATTCTCCCAGGAATCCTAACGAAAAGCGTTTAAAAAAAGGCAGTCAACATCAAGTTAAAGTCTGAAATCATTGATGAATTACCAGACAATATTGATGTCATATTCACAGCGTCTGACACTGATCATGAGTCTGAGTTATTAAAGAAAGTGGTCGATCAGGTGTTAGATATGGATGAAGAGTTAAAACCGGAGTTTAAATCTGAAAGTTCGAGTTCGTCAGAAAAGAGTCCGAGTTCACCGGTTAAACGGGTTTACAATAAAGAATTCCTGTTATCAAAATCTAATTTGAATGACGGACCAATCAAAGTGGCTTATACTTTGAATAATTCAGACAAATTATATTCTAATGAGGAATTTCCAATAAGAAGTGTCAAAACTGAAATGATCAAACAGGTTTTCAAATTAACAGAAATTAATATTTCTGAAATAAAAGATTTAAATCTTCATGAAAAAACTAAAAAGTACACTTCAAGAGTTCAACAGACATTAAACAAGAAAAAATGTTATGGTTCTGGTTATAGTTTTCAAAAGAAACCAAACCATAACAGTAACTTCAAAAAGAAAGGTTTGGGTTTTAGTTCTTTAGAAAATTATAAAAATGAGAAAATTTATAAACCAAAAACAAAATTTGTTGCAGGAGGTAGTTCTGAAGATGAACAGAAGAAACCGTTCTGGAAACAATCAAATCAAGAGTTTCTTGCTGAAGTAAAGAGGAATGTGAAGAAGTTTGCTTCAAAAGTTGACAGAAGAACTTGTTTTAAATGCCAAAAGATTGGACATATTGCTTGGAATTGCCAACAATCCAACAACACAAAACAGGAAGTTACTTCAAACTCAAAATTGAAAGAAAAACTTGTAATTGAGAAGAAACAATCAACTGAGAAATCTAAAGTGTTTGAAAATTCAACTTCTGAAGAAGGTGAAAGTTCAAAACGTTTTTACAAAAGACAAGTCGATTTGAACAAACAAAGATGGGTGGTAAAATCTGAGAGTAGTTCTGACAATGAATCTGATTCCATAAAATCAGAGGAGTCATTTGTTGAGAAAAAGGTTGAGAATTCCGTTCCAGAGGTGAACGATGAAAATTTTCCAAAATTGTCAAAAGAAAATTTGAAGTTAAAATCAAAAGGTAGATTTGAGATTTTAGGTCAATTCTTTGCTGGTAACAAAGAATTTGATGCTGAAAAGGTTTTTAATGGAAAAGTTAAACATATTTTTGGGAAGATGGTTGATGGGAAGGTTAAAAATGCCAAAGATTTTATAAATCAAAATGTTGGTGGGATAGATGTGTACCATCATCACCCAAGGCTGATCAGGCTTGGGTGACAGCATTTTCACCATAAATTCCTGACTTGCCGGAGCTCCCAGGTTGGTAAGAGTGGAGCAGGAATCGGCATCATTCTTGAAATGTTTGTTTGGTAAATCTACAGGTGATGTCTTTATATTGTTATATTTTGATTTACAATTGGTTTTGGTTGATAAGTGAACCTACAAGAGGTTGAAGAAGGTTTTCACTTTCAAGTGGTAAATCAAGGACATTAAATTGTACTTGTTTTTCTACAAATGATTAAGAAACAATGTGATGAACCCCTTACCTACAAGTGGTGTATAAAATCAACGAAACTTATTTTCCGGAAAAACCATTTGATTAAAACAAACTTAAGTGTTTTGAAATCACAATGGGAAAATAGTTTGTTGAAAGGGGGAGTTCTGATTGTTTATGCTAAGTAGATGGCGATCTGAAGTGATTTGATATGAATTGTCACTTTATTTGTACATTTTGTTTTCAAATTTCTTAAAATGTGTTTGCATTTTAAGGGGAGTAAAAATTTCAGAAAATCCAAAAACATTAGAAAATTTGAAAAAGTCAAAAACATGATAAAATTCAAAAATGAGTTTTTGTTGTATAAAAGAGGAAATGATAGTACATCAGTGGACGATCACAGCATGCTAAAGAAATGGAAAGAAAAATGTGATAAACGGTCTCACTGATGATGTGCCAGTAGGTTTTTGCACATTTAGTATATTTTGACGAGATATAAACCTAAATTCAAACTTGCTTATATCGTGGGTAACATCTCTCGGATATATGGGTAACCCCCGAAATCTTGTTTGAAGGACCCCTCTTTCTGAGATACTAGGTCTTTATGCTTAGTGATATCTGGGGTATTATCCCGGGACTTCTGATAATGCGGAAGCAATGGCCTAGTCCCCAGAGAATACTTTACGCTTGCTTGAAATATAGCCTCCCCTCAGCATAAAAATGATAAAACATTGCAAAATGAAAATCATGTGCTGTTGTAAAAAAGATCCTCTAAAGGGGACCCACCTAAAGTCGAGCCGTCATCTCTCTGCTGAACGGAAGTTCTGACCTGAGCTCTCACGGTTTCGCAATTTAACCCCTTACAGATATCATCTAGGTATACTCACCTGTAAGACTGAATATTGGGATCGGGATACGAGAGTATATTCTGAGATGGGACACGTGATTGAGTTTAAGTGTTTAAGACATTAATCTCGTATCTCGAAACAATTGAACTTTGTGTGAAAATTTAAGTGGATCAGTATACTGACAATCTAAGTGAATCGTTTAGAACTTAAAATGTTTAAAGCTTAATGGTGTTGGTGATTTGTCTCAAAAACTGATATGATCCTCTTACACAAACTCACAAAAATATTGTATGTAAATATTTCTTTATTGCATTTCATTTCTGTTATATCAAAAATTCAAAAAGATTTTCAGTGTGTTTTAGCATAAATTTTTGAAAAATTCAAAAAGATTTTAGACAACTGATGTTGAAAAGCTGATTTTCAAAATTCCGAGTGCTGAACATGACGAACCGGTTTGGGAAAGTTGGTTTGAAGATGCTTGAAAAGATAAATGATATACATCCAAGTGGTTCATCAGTGCCTTATATGTTATATCTTATCTTTTATGTTAAGGTTGTATCTTCAAGTGGTTAGCAGGGTTTCTAAATTTGTTATATCTTATCTTTTATGAAACTTATGTTTTGGGTAGAGGATTTGCAGGAGAAACTGGTTATGATGCTTGAACCTGAAAATAGTCAGACTACGATCCTAGCACAAGTTGAGGGGGAGTCTGAATGACAAAGAGCCAGGTTCTGATTCTGAGATTGCTGATGCTGATGAACTTAAAGAATCAAGAGAGATGAAGAAATTGGAAAGAGGTAAGAGCCAGGCCAAGATCCTGGAAGCCCAAAGACTGATAAAGACTGAAGATGTGAAGACTCGACACTTTAAGACTCGTCAACATTCGAGGGGGAGTCTGTTGGTGCATATGTCTGTCGACTTCGTCTTGTATTGAGTCTAGTATTAGAATTGTTAGATCAGGGCGCGTTATACGAGAAAATAGGAGTTTTAAGGGTATGTTTAAAGTAATTTCGCTTGAATGATGTTATTTCGCTTGAAATGACATTTGACAGTTTCAAGCGAAATCAACATGAGTGATTTCGCTTGAACTGACACCTGTCACCTTCAAGCGAAATCAGACTCCTATATATACCAGCCCAAGCAAAATTATTTACAACTTTTGTCATTCCGGTAACGAACTGCTGCCGACGCGTCGTTTGATCTGTAAAGCTGTGATATCAATAAAACAAGACGATTAATAGTTAAACAAGCTGTTTTTCACGTCTGTTTCTTAGTTTCCGCCTCTGAAACAGACTAGAGCTCTTCTGATTGACTCGTTTGGGTCACAACTCGATCCTACAAGACACTTTTGTTGCATATGTTTACTCAGCATATGGGCACATTGATTTACATTACATTTCTTCTGCATATGTTTACTCAGCATATGGGCACATTGATTTACATTACATTTCTACTGCATATGTTTACTCAGCATATGGGCACATTGATTTACATTACATTTCTGCTGCATATGTTTACTAAGCATATGGGCACATTGATTTACATTACGTTTCTGCTGCATATGTTTACTCATCAAATGGGCACATGCTTACATTGGTTATGACATTTGGTATGTTTAACGGGAAAAAATACATTCATTAACATTGATCACGCCGCTCGGTAGTATGTAGTGTTACCATAGGGCTTGATAAATCCCGTTCCCAGCTTCCTAGGTTTGTTTGGAAGTAGGGAATGACAGAATCCGAAAACATAATTGATAAACCTTTAACTTGTTAAGGGTTTGTCCGACAGTCGCAAGACTTGAATGTATGCGATAAACATTACTACATAAATGTTTGTATCCATAAAGCATTGATTTTGCAAAACATAACTTTTGATTTAAACTATGGTTTATTCAAAGACATTGTTTTGTACATGACATTTGGTTTCACATGACATTTGATTATACATGACATTATACCTATGGTTTGAGTAAATACTCTTTATTCACCATACATGACATTTGGTTACATATTGCATTATACCTATGGTTTGAATAAATACTTTTTACTTGCCATACATAACATTTGATTATACAAGGCATGGTTTACACTTGACATTGGACATTGTTTACACACAATATTTTGACCTTTGTTTAAACAAGACATTTTGGTGGTTATTGATAAGTGATTTAAATAGCGAGGTGTGTGTAATATGATAAAAGCATAGTTGATACGCCGCTGGTACTTCCTATATATAAATGCTTTTATGATATTACATATTGTAGCGTTATCTAAACCACTTCGACAAAGACAATGACATGACACATTTTATACAAATGATATTTATTTCAAATGACATTGTTATACAAATGACATGTTTTATACAATTCATTTTCACTTGGTTATTTATTTAACCAAACATCTTTCTTTTATATCATCAGATTTTCATATCGATTTTCATATGATCTTATAAAAGAAAACATTTTACAAGGTTCATGACTACTTTTCGTTAAACATTTATTTTAACTTTCAAGTCATGAATCCTTCATCAACAAAACCTATGTATCTCACAGGCATTTTTATGCTGGCGTACCTATTTTCACATGTGTTTCAGGAGCTAATGTATGAGGTTGATCATGATACACTTTGGCGGACTAGGGCCTTAGTGACTTAAAATGAAGCAAGACAAGTTTAATTTATGTTCTGTTCTCGTTTAAACAAAGACAATGTAATCATTTACCTTAATAAAACGAAACTTTAAATACCATGTGTTGTGAAACAATAATTCTGGTACGACACTCCTTGACAGAAGAGTTGGTATCAGAGCTCATGGTTATAGGGAATTAGGTTATTAGTAATGCTTTGACGTAGACTATAACCTTTCTAGGACCCTAACATAAGTTATCTTGTGTTTAGATCTTAAAACAATAAACGTCACCTATCTTCAGGTGATTACCAAAATAAGAACACAAAGTTCCAAAACAATTTTGAAAATTAATCATTCATTCTTGAATGATTCTTTTTGGCTTAGTGCCTCCCAAGTTTTCAAAATCTTGTCAAAGTTTGGGTCTAAATAATGTGAATACGTGCAATCTGGAAGGGTGGGTGCCTATACCTTAAGTTTTCTGTTTAAGGCTAGAGTGTTCGTACAAATCCACATAAATGGACCAGTCACTCTTACAAGGGATCTCTTGGGGTGAGTGTCCACTTATAGGCAAGCATGTCTTCGCGATACATTATTATGACCCATTTTCTTTGATTAGTCACTGTGTGTCGTTTGCTTGTTTTGAGGTAATGAACAAATGACCACCATCCTTACTTTTTATCGATATTTGTAACTTCTCATTTTTCACCATATCATCTCACTCGTTTTCTCTCATGTTTTCCTCTTTTTAGATTGCCTCCACGACGCAACGTACAACAACCTGATGCCGAACTGGCAACTATTATAGCACAACAGATGGCTGCTATGCTACCAAATCTCATTACTCAAAGTAACCAAGCCAACAACAACAATGTTAATGCACCTGCTCCGTGCAACTTTAAACAATTTAATTCGGCTAAACTACTTAAGTTTAGTGGTTCTGAAGGAGCAACTGGTCTTCTACAGTGGTTTGAGAGTCTTGAGAGTACATTTCACCACGTTCAGTATCCTAACAATCGTAAATTCGAGTTTGCTTCTAGTGTGTTTCAAAAGAGGCTCTCACATGGTGGAATGGGATAATGAGAGATCGAGGTGCTGATGTTGCTATGGGTCAAACATGGGAGGAACTCAAGGCTCTAATGATGAAAGAGTTCTGCCCTCGTCACGAGCAGAGGGCACTGGAAGATGAGTTCCATGACCTTAACCAAGACAGTGGTGAACACCGGGCTTATACCGACAGATACGAGGAGTTAAGCTTGCTCTGCCCAAGAATGGTCACGCCTTTGGACAAGGCGATCGAAAGGTACATTGACGGTCTACAAGATCCTGTTCAGGATATCATCACTGGTAGCAATCCTACCACCGTCCGACAGGCCAATGAGCTAGCTGCAACTTTGACTGATTCTCAAGTCAAGAAAGGTACACTCCACAGAAAGGGTGACAAGAAACAGAAATAGTCTGACAAAAATGAAAAACAAAAGGGTAAGAAAGCATAGTCTTCAAAGAAGTCAAGGAAGCGTAAGGCTTCCAAGAACTTTGTAGTTGAGACACAACCTAATCAGGTAGCTCCAAATCAACCTGCACAACCACCTGCTAAGAAACAATATGCCGGCAATGCACCCTTGTGCAACAGGTGTAACAGCCACCATCAACCACATGTACAGTGTGGTATCTGCAATAACAGTGGGAAATCAGGTCATCTTGCCAACGCATGCCGTTTTGCTCCTACTCACAATCCAGCAGCACTAAACCCTGCACAACATCCTGCTCAGCAACCTGCATGACCTCACTATCCTCCTGGTTCATGCTACAATTGTGGGGACCTAACCCACTACAGGAACCGATGCCCGAAGTTGGAAAACGCAAACTAGGCCCAGGCTCATGGACGAGTCTTCAACATGAATGCAAACGAGGCATGTGCAAACAACGAGGTAGTGAATGGTACGTTCTTTGTTAACAACCAACCTGCTTCCGTTCTTTTTTATTCGGGTGCCGATAAGAGTTTTGTATCCTTAGCTTTTGAGCCTTTGCTTTCCGTGACTAGAACAAAACTAGGAAAGCCCTTGACAGTAGAAATAGCTAGTGGTGAACCCGTTGTACTTGATTCTGTCCTCCGAAATTGTCAGCTAAAGCTTAATAACCATCTTTTTCCTATCGACCTCACGCCAATGCAACTTGGGAGTTTTGATGTTATAGTAGGAATGGATTGGTTAGCCAAGTACCACGCTGAGGTGGGTTGTTTTGAGAAAATTGTTCGTGTGCCGCTTTCGACTGGTGAAATCTTAGAGGTTCATGGTGAGAAACTTGCTAGTAGTCTTAAACTCATGACGTGAACCCAAGCCCAAAAATACCTACGAAAGAAATATGTGGCCTTCTTGGCACATGTCGTAGAGGAAAAAAGCAAAGGTAAGAATATCCAAGATATCCCTGTTGTTCGGGATTATCCTGATGTATTTCCTGAAGAATTACCGGGTTTACCCCCAGCACATCAAGTTGAGTTTCGTATTGATCTTGTACCTGGTGCTAATCCTGTTGCTAAATCTCCCTATCGTCTTGCACCGTCTGAGATGCAGGAATTATCTAAACAGCTTCAGGAGCTTTCTGACAAAGGATTCATCCATCCAAGTTTTTCACCTTGGGGTGCTCCAGTCCTATTTGTGAAAAAGAACGATGGATCTTTCAGGATGTGTATCGATTATCGTGAGCTCAAAAAACTCACAATCAAGAATCGATTTCCCCTACCTCGCATTGATGATCTCTTTGATCAGTTACAGGGTGCTACTTGCTTTTCAAAGATTGATCTACATTCTGGGTATCATCAGCTTCGTGTACTCGAAGAAGATATTCCCAAGAGAACCTTTCGCACAAGATATGGTCATTATGAGTTTACTGATATGCCCTTTGGTCTGAGTAATACTCCAGCTGTTTTCTTGGACTTGATGAATAGGGTTTGTAAGCCTTATTTAGACAAGTTCATCATTGTTTTCATTGATGACATTTTGATCTATTCAAAGACACGAGCCAATCATGAACAACATCTACGTCTTACTTTGGAACTCCTGAAGAAAGAACAACTTTTCGCCAAGTTCTCCAAGTGTGAATTTTGGCTTAAGGAAGTTCAATTTTTGGGACACATCATCAACGCACAAGGTATTCATGTAGATCCCGCCAAAATCAGTGCGATTAAGGATTGGGATACACCAACTACTCCTACCGAGTTTCGTTCATTTCTTGGTCTCGCGGGATATTACCGACGTTTCATTGCAAACTTCTCCAAGATTGCGGTTCCTCTCACAGCTTTAACTCAAAAGAATAAACCTTTTGAGTGGGGACCCAAACAGGAAGAAGCTTTTCAGACTTTGAAACAGAAACTCTATGATGCACCTATCTTATCTTTACATGAGGGCAATGACTATTTTGTCGTATATTGTGATGCATCTAACTTAAGACTTGGTTGTGTCCTTATGCAGAGAAACAAAGTCATAGCCTATGCATCGAGACAGCTGAAGGTACATGTGAAGAACTACAAGACTCATGATTTTGAGTTAGGTGCAGTAGTGTAACACCTTGTAAAATCACGTCCAATGATGTATTGACACGTGTACTAAAATCTATTGAAGTCAAACTTTGACTATTATGGACTAAATTTTTACGAAATATCAAAAACTTTGAATGTTGAGGGGCTAAAAATGTCAACATGCCAAACTTGTGCCTCTGATTGACCTCATATGATGTTCATATTCTTTATGGAATAAATTGTCGGACACAAAAGCCGTTTGTGCTTAAAACCAAAAATTTACAAATCACAGGGGTTAAAAGTGTCAACATGTTAATTCTTACCTCTGAATGACCTTTTAACGATCCCGAGACTTTGTAGAAACTTTTTATACTCTCACAATTGTCGGATAATGAATTCGTGGAGTTTCAATGCAAATAAACGATTTATATTGCAAATACCAAGAAAAAGGTTTAAAAGTGTCAACATGTTTAATTATACCTCTGAGTGACATTTTAATGAACCCGAAGCATCGTGATGTTTGATAATACTCTCAAGAATGCCTAATATGGATAACATAGGGCTTTGACGCGATAAAATGATAATGCGCGCAAGTTATGCATTAAAGGGGCCAAAAGCGTCAAACTCTAAAACTATACCTTTGAGCAACCATTTAAGCAAACTGGAGTGTCGTAATATCCCATCATACTCTTGGGAATTCTTATTATTGATCTTGAAATGGCTTTTATGCCATTTCGCGTTAAAACACATTAGTTCGTAAATTAAAGGGTTAAAAGCGTCAACGAGCAGAAACTAGTGTTTTCGGTAATCGTTTAACGAAACCAGACCTAACGGCGTTCGGTTATACTCCCTATATCATTTACAAACTAACTACAAGGGCCCATTGTGCCTAAAATGAAAGTTACTAAGCTTATAAAGGTGCAGGGACTAAAAGTGACAAGTTCAAAACTTGTTTTATGAGATGTGGGGTGGTAGTGCCACGCCATAGCCTACCCCTTTTGCTGTGGAGTGCGGCGACGGCTCAATTTTGACAGAAACTTACCTGCAGCTGCCAGTTCTTCTTCCTTGTTCACCACTTGATCTTTAAAACCATTTGATTCATTCTAGGGGCTTGCTAACTGAATTATAAGCCTGGTATTACACTTGTTTTAATCCTAGAACTCCCTAGGACACATGTTGATCATCCAATGATCCTCTAAACTCTATAAAAGGGGTGTAGAATTCACTTCAAAAATTCACACCTTCATTCCAATCTGCTATACTTCTCAATATTAGAGGATCCTGAGCAATTGGGAACCTCCAAGGAGTTTTCTTCAGTCCATAGGACCATCTGTGAGTGTCCTTTCATGACTAGTTATTTTGTTTGGCTTTTAAAGCCGAAAAGTCAAGCGTTTTTGATAAACGCTTTGACTTTTAGCTAGACCATAAACGGTCAAGCCATTGTTCGCAACGAACATGGCTACGTGATCGTAATTAGGTAGGTGGTAAACCCTCAAAAGGGCACCTCCTAATTACCAAGTTTACTTAGTTAATTGTCGGGTCAAAGTAATTAAATAAAAGTCAAACGGGTCAGTTTTTGAATAAAATTCATAACTGATAATATAGAAGCTATAAAATCAGTTTTGTCACTTTAATAACTTGGTAAATATTAATTGAACAGATCTAGGCATGTTCAACCCGACAATTCTAAGTATTAGGCTCGGTTCGCAACCGAAAGTCGCAAAAGTAGACTTTTGCTTTGACTTTCAGTTCTGACCCGAATTAGCTTGGTTTTGTTATGCCTTAGGATTCCTTTGTGACCATATTATGTGTTAGTATAACCCTCTGAGGTTATACTACATGGTCCCATAGAAATCATAGTTCATTGCATGTTTCCGATAAATGCTTAAAATTGACTATTATGCCCTTATTTTATAAAAACGAGATTTTTGAAAATGTGAGAGGACAAAAAGCTTTGTTACCAATATATAAGTATGTCCTAAAAATTTGACATCAGTTTCTGGTCTAAAATGAAAGTTATGCACGATATCGTAAAACAAGACTTTTTGTTAATTAAATTGCATTTTTGGCATAAACCCAATTTTGGCACCAAACCCATTGCCCACTGTTATGATATAATTTTTAGGGATTTTTGGAAATTTTGGTCAGATTTTATACTGATCATAACATAGACTTCTCGTATGAATTCGGTAATTGACGATAATGCCCTTTTCATTGATAAAATGAGATTTACATATCACTAACATGCCAAACCTTTTCCTACTGATTTTATATAAAAAATAAAATGTTTTAAGCATTCAAGGCTGATAAAAATCTCAGAATTTCATAAACATCGTATATATCGTCAATTGTCGACTTTTACGCTAATTAGGTGCATAGTATGGTTTAAAACCATATTTAACACCTAAGACTTGTTACCTACTGAGTTTATAAATAAACTTTGATATTTCTACAGTAAGTACAAGTTGTGAACTTAGACTTCCAATTTTGCCTTTAAAAGCATATGTGAAATGACCAAAATGCCCCTACGGTGCATAGTTTGGCCACAAATGATAAACCTCACATATGTATGATATCTTACTGATGCAACTTGATAAAATAAATATTTTTACTGAATATTTTAGACCAGAACCTCAGTTTGCTATTTAACCTCTTTTATAAACTTTAAAATAACCAAATTACCCATTAGGGGCTTAAGTTGGTTTCAAATTCGTTTTAGGCATAATTGATGATATCCTAGTGATATCACAACATATTTTAAGCATAATAACTTATGGAACTTGTACATGACTCATTCGGTTACCCGTTATGCATATACGCATTCGGTACGGTTTATGTAACTAGTTTGCATAAGTTAGCCGAAACGGGTCAAACCTTATCATTTTCACTTCAAAATCCAGAATGTATTTAGTTTACCCATTATATACAAGTCTTCATACTTGTTGGGTCTAAATCACAATCCAATCCGGTCATCGCTTAATCTAGCGTTTCGTGCCGTAAACTCTTCTTTAAAACTAACTAGTCTAAGTTACAACTTAAATAAGACCCGTCAGGAAATCTAATAGGATAATAAAACATTCGTTCCAGATTAGGAGCCCAGTAAAAGCTACCTACACTTGCTGAATAGAATATACGACTGAGAACTAAATTTCATTTCTAAGCTGAGGTAAATACTTTTAACTTATTTTCCCTTATACGGGCTTGGGATACGGTAAATTATTACCGCTTGGTCGGGTATTGAATATTTAATCGATTAGTGGTTAAATCATAGAGATAACCCGTTTTAATCTGTTTTGTTTGGTACAAAGCCTTTGGGGGGTTAATGACCGTGTCCTGGATATCCTCGGCTCATTCATTAGAAATGGCCACGACTTAAGCATGGGGTGTAGGCATACACCTGACAGTTGCGTATGTGAAACAATATCTCACTCGTGAGGAAACTTTTTGTGGGCCTATACTAGTGGCGTGTCTATTAATCTTGTCCCGGCTCTTCTAACCGGGCCCTGAATGGACGACAAACATATAAATCTGTATACAAGATTATTTTATATAATTGTCCCAAGTTATAAAAGAACATGTGTGCCTTGTGCATTTAAATCAATTTTTCATAAATGTTTTCAAAAGAGTCAGTTAATTGTATTTACCAGTGTAAACTAACGTATTTTTCAAAAGACTGAGTGGCAGGTACTACGCGTAATGGGTTGGAAGCTCCTGAGCACTAATTAAGGAATCTTGCAAGTTCTTAGTGCTTAAAGTCTGTTGAACAATAAATTTTGTTTTCTGTTTTAGATCCGCCCGTGGATTCACTTATAACCGATTGTATAATACTTACTTATACTTTGTGTATCGGTTCGTAATATTATTTTCATCCAAGACTTCCGCTGTGCTATTCTGTGTATGTTTGACTATGACGATATCAATCTTACGTTACGATACTCCCCACCGGGCCCACCGGTAATACGTGGAAATATCGGGGTGTGACAGGTTGGTATCAGAGCCAACGTTTGAGTGAATTAAACACTAGCCTTTAGTGTTTAATCTCAAATGACACAATAGCATATTCCTTAGACCTTCTGAGTCTAGACTTAACATAGGAATGCTCTCATCCCTATTAAGTAAACATTGTTTTTGATTTTATGTGTTTTAAATATGTCGCCAAGCAAAGAAGCCGTTGATGGAGATTCTTTCCGTCCGAAACCAAGAAATGCTAAGCTTCATACCACGGCTAGAATAGGCGTGCGACCGGTTTGGAGGAAGACCTTTATGGACTCATTCCTTAAACCAAACCCATTGAATTTTTAAACAAACTGTGGAGTCCATACCAGGAGATCCCTGAGGCTCCCATATTGAAGATGATACGTGTGGATGCTATTAATCCCTAATTCTTACCTCCAAGTTTTGGAATTCCAGACTTGGACAATACCAGTCAAAACCTAATCCGTGATCCATGTCATTTCTTTAACCATTGAATCCTTGGATTCTATTTCTGCAATGGATCCCGATTTGAAATATTTACTTTATTCACTAAAATCTTCAGAGTCGTTACTGCGCACGGTAAATAAAGATGAAGAAACAATCAGAATAAAGCAAGGAAGATATTAGAAACCCTTCTTCTACCACATTTAAAATTTTACCTTTAAGTCCTTGTATGGGCATTTGATTACTAAAGTCCTTTGTGGACATATTGTTTCATCATAGTCCTTGTGGACCTACGTCTCCTAATAAGACTTTGTATATACGTATGTTTATCATAGTCCCTCCGATGACATTATATTCCAAAGTAGTCCCTTCATGGACATTATATTACAATAAAATCCCTTAGTGGACGTCATATTTCTATATAGTCCCTTTGTGGACATTATAATTCAATAAAGTCCCTCGGTGGGCATGCAATTTCAATATAGTCCTTTAATGAACAAGTGATTTTATTAAAAATCCCTTTTGTGGATACACTATTTAAATAGTCCATGTGTGGACATACCTTTTGACTTAAGACCCTGTATGGGCATTTGCTATATAGTCCTTATATGGACATGTTATTTCATTAAAAATCTTTTGTGGATATGTTATGTCATCAAAGTCCCCTGGCGAATATAATAATTCATTAAAATCCTTTTGAGGACATATCATTTCATTATAATCCCAATGTTAACATAACTTATAGTCCCTATATGGACTTATATTTTCCTTTCCGTTCCCTCGTGGACTAGTACTACTTTAAAGTCCCTATAAGGACCTATCTATTTCAAAATAGTCCCATTATGGACATTTGTTTATTATAATCCTTATATGAACCTATCTTTCGATTTGAGTCCCTATGAGGACATTTTTTCAGCAAAGCCCTTTAGTGTACACGCCGTATCGATATAGTCCTTTTATGGACATGTTATTTATTTAAAATCCCTTTGGGGATATACTTTTCTGAAATAGTCCCTTCATGGATACAAGACTTTATTATAGTCTCTTAGCGGACATGACATTTCGTTATAGTCCCTTCATGGGCGAATTGTTTTAATATAGTCCCTATACGGACTTATGATATTTTAATAGTCCCCATAAGGACTTATAATTTTTTTAATAGTCCCCAAACGGACTTATAATTTCTTTTAGTCCCCTGTGGACAAATAAGATTCTAAAAGTCCTGATTAAGGCACTGTTGTAAACTTCCTAATGTTTTATGGAAAGCTTTGAAAATTTTATAAAGGTATTCATTTTGTCCTTTATCAAACAATAGTATCAATTTTATTCAAACTTTATCGATCTGCTAAATAATCTCAAAAGATATTCTTAATGGTTTACCTCTGCCAAGTGGTAAGTCCACATTAGTTGGCCAAAATTTTGGTAGTTAAGGATGATTATTCCTTCTACTATGATAGTTAAGGGAGATACCCCTTCTATCAAGAGGTGGTGAACTATGTTCAAGCCTCCAAACCTATATGATCAATGCGATCATGGTAATATTGTGTAACCATTAAGACAAATTAATCCTTGTTAACATCTGAGAACATGTTAACACTCCTGGCAGTGTGACTTGAGAGACCACACCAGCCGTCAAGGTATTTGGACTATGTCCAAGCCTTAAAGCCTATATGATGGAATTAGATCGTAGCAAGTATCATCAAGGTGATGATCAAAATACATACACATCTGTTAGTGATGAAGTGCCTATGGGCTAAACTTGTTGTCCAAAAAGACAACGACAGTTGTGGTCTATGATCCCCTGTCTAAAGATATTGGACTATTTCCAAACATAATAGTCTATATGATCAATGCGATCATGACTAATATCATCTGAAACGATGATCACAATATTTAACATCCTTTAGTGATGTTTCGCCTACGGGCCAAATACTATATTGTCCATTAGTGACATTGACAATTGTGACCGTTATGATTATTGCCCAAGGTGATGGGCAACGCCCAAGCCTCATACTATATAAGATCGATAAGATCTTGTCAGATATCTTAAATTACGATAATTATATGTAAATATACAAACATCCATTAGTGATGACCATTTATTGGCCTATGTGCAAAATAAATCGTCTTTCAAAATAATGACAGATGTAGTCTATGACTCTCTTCCCAAAGGTGAAGAACTATGTTCAAACCTTATAGTCTCTGATCAAATAAGGTCGCGACTTATACATTAAAATGTCCTCCGTGACAGGCCTTTTGTGCCATATCCTATATGTCCTTTGCGACGAGGCCTTCGTGCCATACGACTATTAATGTCCTTGGTGACAAGCCTACGTGCTACATTTATATGTCCTTCATAACGGACTTATGTCCCATATTTTTAAAATCCTTAAGGCGAGCCTTTGAGCTATCCAATCATCAACATAACAAAGACAGTTGTGACAATTAATCCCTTGGTAAAAAGATAATGGACTCGATCCAAACCCTAAAAGCCATTGATGGTCCTCTTGTGACCTAGGCTAAATTGTAAGTGTTGGTGCACTACATCTGTCGACTTCGTCTTGTATCGAGTCTTATACTAGTTAGAATAGATCAGGGCACGTAGAACGAGAAAATGTGAGAGAGTTAGTAGATTTCGCTTGAAGGAATGTTTTGTAGGGGATTTCGCTTGAAGCAGCTCAAGCGAAATCAACATGTTCAGATTTCGCTTGAGACATGCTGTTGTTCATCCCAAGCGAAATCTTCAAGTCTATATATAGGGGTTCAAGTTCAAGCGAAATGTAGAGAGAGAAAAAGTTGTGATTTCCATACCGAGGTGCTGCCGGTGTGAGAACTGATTGTAATTGCATTCATATCAATACAAATCAGTGTTAAAGTGAAGATTCAGCTGTTTACACGTCAAATACTTGTTTTCCGCACCTGTATTTGATTGAATTCCTCTGAACCGACTCGTTTAGGTCGCGAAACCGGTCCTACAATTGGTATCAGAGCTCAGGAGGAGGAGTTCTGCAAAATTCAGCCGAAATCGATCAAAATCTCTTACTTCTACACCTTCTTTTAACAGTTCAGAAACTTTTCACGGTCAAAATCGATTCAATTTCTCACCGATTGTGTAAAAGTGCATACTAATCAACCCTTGAAAGTTTCATAGCAAAATTCGACCTAAAAGTGATCAAAATAGACCTTCGAATGGATTTCGCTTGAAGAACAAAGCTTCATTGGACGATTTCGCTTGAAATTTTCAATCGACACTTAACATTTCGCTTCAAACAGGTTTCGTTTTCGCTTGAAGGATTTCGCTTCAGGATTTCGCTTCAGAAAGTTGTCACTTGAAGATTTCGCTTCAAGCATTTGTTAGTTTCGCTTCAACAAGTTTGACAATTTCGCTTCAAAGATTGTTCACTTGACCAGTTCGCTTGAAAGACACAAAGTGATTATTTCGCTTGAAAGAATCTGTTATTGAGTAACGTGCTATTGAAACATGGATAACGAGTTCCACAATGCATTTGCAACACCGTCTAGTTCATCTTCTATTGCTCAGAACATGAATTCAGAAAATGAAATGGGGACTACTCAGAAACCCCCGAAGCTAATGGGCATTGAGGAATACTATGGTTGGAAAGATCGTTTCGAAAACTGGGTGCAAGCAAATCATCTGAGATCATGGGAATGTATTCTGAAAAAGTATGTGCTACCACGTACTGAAATGCAGACAGTAAAACAGCTTTCAGATTTTGGTAATGAAGAACGGGAAATGTACCGAGCTGAAAAAATGATGATCAGTTTGCTTCAACAAGCTATCAAAGAAGACATCTTTATACTACTTCAGCATGACAAAACATCAAAGTCAATCTGGGATGCTTTGAAAATCAAGGTTGAAGGTAGTGCAAACATGATTAAAAGCAAGAAGGCATTGCTTAAAAAGGAGTTTGACTTGTTCACAAGTTTGCCCGGAGAAGATACGAAGAAACTCATTGAACGATATTGTCACTTAGTGCGAACAATGTCAATGATGAACATCACCAAAGAAAATGAGGAATTGGTGGATAAGCTTGCTGATGCGTTACCTCAGAAAGAGTGGGGAACTTATTTGATGATACTAAAGAATACCGGAGTTTATGATGGGTTGTCAATCTCTTAGTTCATTGAAAAGATTGAAAGTCAAGATTTGGAACAGCAGAAGATCGCGAGGATGAACAATCCAAGTGGTCAACAGGACATAAAGATGTATTACAAGGGTAGTGTTCCGACTCCAGAAGCTGAGAGAAGTCCGAAAATCCAGACTGCTTATAGTGTTGGGGATTCTACTGAAAAGACTGATCAAAGCTCAAACAAAAGCAACAGTGGTTTCTCATTGTATCCGAGTGTCAATCCGAAAAGCTCATCAGAAAGCTTTCAGTCTCAAAGCACAAAGATGGGAAATGGTTGTGTGATTCAATGCAACATAGCTCTAAATCTTCCAGAAGGTCAAATTTTTTCTGAAGACACTGTGAAAGATCATATGGCATTACTTGGTTCTGTGCTTATCTCTTATGAAGGTCTAGTGGCTGGTCGAATTGGAAATCCTATGCTCACCAAAGAAGATTACGACCAAATAGACGCCGAAGAGATGGAACTGATGGATATCAAATGGTGTCTTGCAAGTGTTCTTAGACGTGCTGAAAAGTTCAAAACAATCACCGGGAGAAATGACTTTCTTGACGCTTGTGTTTCTACTTTAGGTTTTGATAAATCTAAAGTTACTTGTTTCAGATGCAGGGAAAAAGGTCATTTTAAGCGGGAGTGCAAGAACAGAGAAGTTAGTGGTGCTCAGAATCCATTTGGAAAAGACGACTACTACAGGAAAGCCATTTATCAGCAAATTGGTCAGACACAAGACTCACAGACGGCTCATGGTAGAAAGATAGAAGATTCCAAGAAAGGATGTTTGGTAAATTTCAACTGGAGCAACTACTTATCTTCTGAAAGCACAGCATGTTTAGTGGATCAAAATGATGAACAACTTCCTGAAGGTTTCAGTTGGGATATGTTTGTTGATGAAAAGGGAGGTTTTAAAGCTTTCATTGCAAAGATTGTTAGAGAACCAGACTTGTTTGCTACTTGGATGAGATCAATTGGTGAAACAGTGAAAGAACAATCGATTACATCTGAAGAAAGTTCAGAAAGTGATGATGCTGAATCACTAAGTACAGACGAGAGTGTGCAAAATGAGGTTACTTCAGAAAAAGAAGTTGTTTTTGATCAAACACCATCTGATTCTGGTATTTCAGATGCTGATTCTAAAAAATCTGTAGAGTTTGATCAAACACCTTTTGAGAGTAGCAGTGATGATGAGGAAGAGAAACATATTAATATTGCTAAAAATCATCTTTCTCCAGAAAGTTTTCATTTCTATTTTGCAGATCGCATGGAGAAGCTGAAGGAGAAACAAGCTGCAAAAGAACAACAACAGAATGAGGAAGTTAAAGTTATTGTTGAAGAAAAGGTGACTGAAACTGAGAAGGTAACTGGTGAAGAAAAAGTAATTGAAGTGGTAAAGACAATCGAGATTGAGAAGATTGTTGAAGTTGAAAAGCCTTGCAAGAAATGTTTGGAAACTTGTAAGAATTGCGAAGAAAAAGATGTTACATTGTTTGATCGAGAAAGATTGATAGAAAAGTTACTATCTGATATCAACTATGTGAAAGAATCTTATAGTGTGTTGAACAGAACAGTGACAGGTCTTCAAACGACGAACTCTGAAAGAGAAAAGGCTTTAACTATGACAAATTCTACGTTGATGACAAAGCAAAAGGCAATTAATCATTACATCGAAGAAAATGCTAATCTAAAGCAAGAGTTGGAGAAAGAAAAGATCGAGAATGAAAGGATCAGAAGGTTATTACTGAGTTATTCTTGTTCTGATTATGTTATTGATCGAGTTTATCCTACTGTTGCAGGTTTTGAAGCATTTCAGGATGAGAAGCAAAAGAATGAGACTGGTAAGAAATCAACTATTAAATACAACAAGTGTCCGCCTCCTATCTGGGAAGGGTATTCTCCTAGAAAACCGAATGAGGAGCAAGTTGAAAAAGCAGTCAATATAAAGTTAAAATCCGAGACAACTGACGTTTTACCAGATAACATTGATGTCACGTTTACCTCGTCTGATACTGATCATGAGTCTGAGTTAATCAAAAAGATGGTCGATCAGGTTTTGGATACTGAGGAGGTGTCTGAGTCAAAGTTTGAGTCTGGGTGTTCAAGTTCGTCAGTCGACAGTTCAAAGTCTTCGGATAAACGGTCTTACAGTAAAGAATTTTTGTTATCAAAAGCAAATTTGGATGATGAAACATTTGAAGTGGCATATACTTTAAATGATTCGGACAAATTATATTCTGATAAAGAGTTTCCGATTAGAAGTGTTTGTTTTGATATGATCAAAAAGGTTTTCAAAATGACAGAAATTAATTTTTCTGAAATTAAAGATTTAAAATATATTGAAAAACCTAAAAAATACACTTCAAGAGTTCAACAAAGGTTAAACAAGAAAAAAGGGAAAAAGGATTACAATTCTGGTTTTAGTTTTCAAAAGAAAACAAACCAAAATTGTAGTTACAAAAAGAAAGGTCTTGGTTTTAATCCTCCTAAAAACTCTAGAAATGAAAAATATGTTAGAGATTTTAAAACAAAATTGACATATGTTGCAGGAAAAAGCTATGAAGAGGAGTCAAATAGTTTATTCTGGAGAAAATCAAATCAGGAGTTCATTGCTGAAAGAAAAAGAACAGGAACTGGAGTTTTTCATCCAACTGGAGTTTTTCTTCAAAAAGACACAAGAACTTGTTTTCAATGTCAAGTTGTTGGACACATCGCTCACAACTGTCCAAACAAAGTCAACAGAAAACAGGGAGTATCTGAAAAACTTAAAGAAAAAGTGGTTGAAAAGAATGTTTCACCAACTACAAACTTCAAAAATTTTGATAATTCAAAGAATGAAGTTGGTGAAAATTCTAAAAGATTGTACAAAAAGAGTGCAAAAGACAATCAAAAATGGATTGTTAAAAAATCAGATGTACAATCTGACGATGAATCTGATTCCACAAAATCAGATGAGCCACAAGTTGAGGAAAAAGATTCAGTGAATGATGTTGACATTTCATCACTGAATTTTGAAGAAGTTAAACAAATGGTTGGTAAAGTGGAAATTTCAAATCAATTCTATTCTGATGAAAAGGAAATTGATGTTGAAAAAGCATTTAATGGAAAAGTAAGAAAAATATTCAAGAAAATGCTTGATGGGAAAGTAAAGGGGGTTAAAGATTTTTATGCAACTAAAAAGGCAACTTACAACCCTACTGCCCAGGAATTGGAAGCCACCAAGTCTGAGAAGACTTGGGTGGAAGTTTGTTTTCCTTAAAGTCTCAGGACTTGCCGGAGATCCCAAGTTTGTAATCGTGGATCAGGAATCGGCATCTTTCTTGAAAATTGTTTATGTGAATGAATTTTATAATGAAAAATTTTGGCAAGTCATACTGCAGGAATTGCCGGAGCTTCCAGGATGGTTAGTGCGAAGCAGGAATCGGCATTCTGATAAAGTGATACATGTAGACGTAACATTCCTACAGTTGGTAACGGTTAGGCATATCTACAAGTGGTAATGTTTGTGGTAATTCCGATCCTACATGTGGTAATTTTTTTTACAATTGGTATAGAAAGTGCATACATGCAAGTGGTAAATCAGGGACATTAATTTGTACTTGATCTGCTACAAGTGGTTAAAAGTATACAATGTGATGAACCATACCCCGAATTTACAAATGATTAATTCATCAAAACTTATTTTCCGGAAAAATCATTTTGGTTAATACAAACTTAAGTGTTTTGAAATCATAATGAGAAAATAGTTTTGTGATAGGGGGAGTTCTGATTGTTTATGCCAAGTGAATGGCGATTTGATGCGATTCAATATCAGTTGTCACTTTATTCTATAGTTTGTTTTCAAATTTCCTAAAATGTGTTTGTATTTTAGGGGGAGTATGAAATTTTTCAGAAAATCCAAAAACATTAGAAAATTTGAAAAAGCCAAAAACATGATAAAATCAAAAATGAGTTTTAGTGTCAAAGAAGAGGAAATGATAGTACATCAGTAGACAGTCACAGTATGCTAAAGAAATGTAATGTTTAAATAGCGTTAAACAGTCTTACTGATGATATGCCGATAGGTTTTTACACATTTAGTAAGCTTTTTCGGGATATAAACTTAAATTCAAACTTGCTTATTTGTGGGGAACACAACTTGGATATATAGGTAACCCCTGAAATCTTGTTTGAAAGGTCCCTTATTCTGAGATACTAGGTCTTTATGCTCAGTGATATCTGGGGTATTATCCCGGGACTTCTGCTGAAAGAAATTTCTGACCTAGTCCCCGGATAATGCTTTCTGCAAATGCTTGAAACATAGCATCGCCCTCAGCAAGCTGATGAAACAATAAAATTGATAGTCATTGCTGTTGTAATCAAAAGATCCTCTAAAGGGGACACACCGAAAGTCGAAGCCGTCATCTCTCTGCGTATCGAAAGATCGACCTGAGCTCTCACGGCCCTCGTACTATAATTTATTCCCCTGACAGATATCATCTGTGGTATACTCACCTGTAAGACTGAATATTGGGATCTGGATACGGGAGTATATTCAAGAGGTGGGACACATGAATGAGTTTAAGTCTTTAAAACATCTAACTCATATCCTGAATCAGTTGAAATTTGTGTGAAAATTTAAATGGATCAGTATATTGGCAATCTAAGTGAATTGTTTAATTCTTAAAGTGTATCTAAGCTCAACGGTACTTGTGACGTCTCATAAACTGATATGATCCTCTTGCACGAACTCACAAAAATATTGTTTGTAAATATTTGTTTATTGCATTTTTTTTTAAAAATATATACAAAAAGATTTTAGTATGTTTTAGCATAAATTTTGAAAAATCAAAAAGATTTTCGACAACTGATATTGGAAAACTGATTGTCAAAATTTCAAGTGCTAAACATGATGACTTGGTTGTGATGGGGAGTGAATCTTAAAATGTCAAAAGGTTTGTTAAAATCCTACAATTGGTATTTTAAAACCTACATTTGGTTCATCATTGGTTTGTGATATGAGAGAGAGTTATCTGATTATATCAGATTGTTGATGCATTTAAATTGTTAAATTTAGAAAAGTTATTTCTGGGTTAAGATTGTTACAGGTGAGTCAGGTTAATTCATTCAAAGCTTAAGAAAGTCAGACTCTGATCATGAATCTAAAGTTTGCTAGCTGCTGATGCTGATGAACTTAAGGAATCAAGAGATCTGATCAAGAGAATTAATCTCAATAACATCTGAAAGCCAGGTTAAAATACCTGAGGACTTTGAGAAGTTAGATGAGAGCCAGGCAATGATCTTGTAGACAAAATTTGAGTCAGACATCGATCCTAAAGCAGATGTTGCTGAAGAACATATGAATGCCAGCAAATCGTGAGGGGGAGTCTGATAGAGCCAGTGATTCTGGAGAAGAAGATAGAGAGAGAAAAGCCCAGAGACTGATCAAGACTGAAGATGTGAAGACACAGAATTGTTGTGACTCGATAGTCGACTCGTCAACATCTGAGGGGGAGTCTGTTGGTGCACTACATCTGTCGACTTCGTCTTGTATCGAGTCTTATACTAGTTAGAATAGATCAGGGCACGTAGAACGAGAAAATATGAGAGAGTTAGTTGATTTCGCTTGAAGGAATGTTTTGTAGGGGATTTCGCTTGAAGCAGCTCAAGCGAAATCAACATGTTCAGATTTCGCTTGAGACATGTTGTTGTTCATCCCAAGCGAAATCTTCAAGTCTATATATAGGGGTTCAAGTTCAAGCGAAATGTAGAGAGAGAAAAAGTTGTGATTTCCATACCGAGGTGCTGCCAGTGTGAGAACTGATTGTAATTGCATTCATATCAATACAAATCAGTGTTAAAGTGAAGATTCAGCTGTTTACACGTCAAATACTTATTTTCCGCACCTGTATTTGATTGAATTCCTCTGAACCGACTCGTTTAGGTCGCGAAACCGGTCCTACAGTAAGGACCTGCAAAAATGTCCCAAAACGACCCGTAAGTAGAAACCCGGACCCCTAAAACCCTAATTCTCATGAAAAACCAAGAAATTCAAATTTTATTGATCGCTCGCGGGCCGCGTAAGTGTTAAGTTGAGCTTACGCGGGGCGCGACAGCTCATTGAGTCACCGGATAAGCTTTAAGCCATGTGTCTGACACGTGGCAGACCTACGGCATGACACGACAGCCCTAGCCGTAGCTAGGGTGGCCCTCGCTGGCCGCGTAAGACCCCCTTAAGGTTTACGCGGGCCGCGAGAAACTCAAAAATTTGCTATAAATGGGACGTGCATGGGGCTTTCATCTGTGTTCGAAAAACTTTTCAAAACAACAAACATTCTGCTTAGAAACAAGCATTTTAGGGTCGATACGCTGCTACGATTACAGGGTAATAACTCGATCACTGCTACGATACAATGTCCGATCGATTGAAACTGATCCGATGGATGTTTAAGTGCTGCCCGAATTCGGGCTATACTTTGTCATTCGTCGTGAGGGTTTTGATTTCGGGAGTTTATCGTAAATGTTGTATTAAGTTACTGACCTAGTTTCATGTGCATTGTTGTTTAACTAGGTTACGAGGCTAAATTAGTAGGCAAAGTTCTGTCCAACTAAACCTGCAATGTGAGTCATTCTCTTTTCATCAAAAGTGTTTTTCAAAACCTAAATGTTTTCTAGTTATATTTTACTGTGGGTAAGTCTTTGTTATCTTAAATTACTGGCAGTAAGTGGGGTATTGTGCACATTACTATTGTTTTCTCACTTTTAGGTGGACGAACCTAAACAGTGATAATCATCACTATTGGGTGAAAGGACCCAATGGTGGTATGACCATCGTCACCAGGGGGTGACACTGGACCAGATAATTATAAGATAGTGGCAATTGTAATCGCTCTTAGTCCTGTAATTTATAACAATTTGTCGTTTTGTGCAAAATCAATGACTCGCAAGTATTTTCCCGCTGATAAAATCTTTTTTTAAACATGTTTTAGGTGATTTACTGTGAGCCAGGGAAAAGTGCCGCGTAGCACTACAGCTTGAAGAATGTGGCTCAGTAAATAAAACAAATAAACATGTTTTTGTAAAGCAGGGAATTCCCCAGAGAAATTCCTTTATTGTAAATTATGGAGTTTGTCCCAAAATATGAAATAAATAATTGGGCATTTTTAGTTTAAAAGATCTTGTTAAAAATTTCCGCTGCTAAAATAAACACCAATACCACGGGTTTCTGTCCCGCGGCTCCTGAAACGGGTAAAACCGGGTCGGGGCCGTGACAGAAAAATGTGATATCTGAGCCACTGATTTAAGCTAATTAAGTGTTTAGAAATACTTAATTTTTTCAGATTGCCATTTTGTGATTCTGTGAGAATTTAATTTAATAAATAAAATTTTAACTTAAATTTGTGTGTGTTTCTTCATATGTGCTAACAGCATGAATGAACTGTCGGAGGCACTCCGAAACTTTACTATCCATACCACCGATATGGATACCACAGGAAACCCATCTGGCTACTAGGCGGATACTGAGGAACCACTAACATTCCAGGCCCAGTGTCACACCCCGATATATCCACGTATTACCGGTGGGCCCGGTGGGGAGTATCGTGACGTAGTTGATATCATCAAAGTCAAACAACACAATTTAAAATGCACAGCGGAAGCAAAAGATAAATTTATTTCAACCGAATAAAAATTGTAATATTAAGTATCACAATGTAGTTGAAACGGATCCACAGGCGGATCAAAATAAACAGAAAACATAGTTCATCAGATTTAAATGCATCCAAGCTTGCGAGACTCTTAACGATGCTAAGGAGAGGCCAGCCTATTACGCGTAGTACCTGCACTTAATCTTTTTGGGAAAATACGTCAGTTTACACTGGTAAATACAATTAACTGACTCATTTTGAAAAGGTTTAAAAAAATTGATTTGAATGCACGTGGCACAAAACTTTTTATAACTTGGGATAATTATTTATATATAAACTTTTAAAAGAATTACATGTTTCTTATGCGTTCAGTAGCCCGGATTGACGCCGGGTTAGAGCTTAATAGACACACCACATGATATAGTCCCGTGGCGGGTTATTCCCGAAACCGGCGGTTATACCTTATTATTTATATATACACTAACGGGTGTACGCCTACACCCACGTGCTTAGGTCGTGGCCATTTCGTAAAATGATGCCAAGGATATCCGGGACATGGTCATTAACCCCCCAAAGGCTTTAAGCAAACAAAACAGTTTAAACGGGATATTTCAATGATTTACCCTTCATACGATTAAAGATTCAATACCCGACCAAGCGGTATTTTATATACCGTACCCCAAGCCCGTATAGGGAAAATAAGTTAAAAGTATTTACCTTTGCAAGTAATAATCACAAATAGCAAGTGCGGGTAGCTTCTACCGGGTCTCCTATTCTGGAACAAAGGTTTATAATAACCTATTAGATTCCTAACGGGTCTTTTATTAAGCCTAGACTTAGACCGGTTAGTTTTAAAAGAAGATACGGTTCAAACGCACGATTAAGCGAATACCGGAATAGAATGTGATTTAGACCCGACAAGTTTGAAGACTTGTATAATATGGGTAAACTAAATACATTCTGGATTTTGAGATAAAATTGATAAGGTTTGACCCGTTTTGGCTAATTTATGCAAACTAGTTACATAAACCGAACCGAACGCGAATAATGCGTGACGGGTAACCAAATGATTCATAAAAAGGTTTCCTAAGTTAATATGCCTTAAACATGTTGTGATATCAGTATGATACCTTCCATTACGCCCAAAATGGATTTAAAATCAAACTATGCCCCGAAGGGGCGTTTTGGTCATTTTAAAGCTCATAAAAGAGTTTAATTATAATTCTGAGTTTCAGGTCTGATGTATTCAGTAAAAATACTTATTTTTATAAGTCATAACAGTAGGGTATGGTATATAGGTGAAATTTACCTTTTATAACTAACTATGCACCGTAGGGGCATTTTGGTAACTTCACATATGCTTAAAAGGTCAAAACAGGGAATCTGAGTTTAAGAACTTTTCTTTACTGTTAAAATATATAAATTTACTTAAAACATCAGTAGATATCAAACCTTATATGATTAAAATAGTTTTATTACATACTATGCGTTAAAAACGCTTAAAAAGGCGATTTTAAGCTATTTCAGGGTTTTATAAGGAAAGCTGATATTTTTATCATTCCAGAAAGCTTAAAACGTTTTATTTATCATAACAAATCAGTAGCAAAAGGTTTGGTACCAAAATAATTTGTAAAACTCGTTTTATAGCCCAAAAGGGCAAAACCGACAATAACCGAATCAAGCTTAAAGACCTATGTTATGCTCAGCCTAAAATTAAATAAAAATCTTCAAAAATCTCAAAATATTATTTTATATCAGTGGGTAAAAAGTTTGGTATTAAAAATCGGGTTTAGATAGGCTATATGCTAATTACGCCGTTTAATTAATAAAAAGCTTTCTAATTACTCTATTGAGCATAACTCTTAATCTAGACCTCCAATTGATGTGAAAATTTAGGGACATGTTTAAAAATCAGTAATGAAGGTTTCTATCCTCTCACAATTTCAAAAATTACGTTTTAAGATCAAAAGGGCATTACGGTCAATATTTAGACATATAACGGAAACTTGCATATGAATCGGATAACTAGTGAACCAAGTTGTGTAACCTCAGTTGGTTACACTAATCAATAACCTGGCCCTAAAAGAGCTCTAAGGCATTTCTAAAACATGCTCTAATGGGTCAGAACTGAAAGTCAAAGCAAAAGTCTACTTTTGCGACTTTCGGTTCCGAACCGAGCTTAAACTGAAAATTGTCGGGTTGAACATGCTTAGACATGTTCTTACATTAATTACCAAGTTATATGAATGATAAAACGGGTTGCATAGCTTCTACATTGTTAATTATGCATTAATTTGAAAATAAGCTTTCTGTTGACTTTTTAAGGTTAGCTTTGACCCGACAATTGACCTAGTTAGGGTGGGAATCAGAGGGTGCCCTTTTAAGGGTTTATTACCCACATAATTACCAACTCAAAGCTACTTTTAATTCGTGATTTGACTGGACAAATCTTAACTAATCACGAAGTCAAACTCTAATTACGACGGTTTGACTTTAGGCTAATTAACTAAGTAAAACGAATTAAGGAAAGGTTATGGACACTTACTGAAGTCCTATGCACGACTAAGAATGCTTGAGAAGTGCCCTTGAGCTTCAGAAATCTTCAGAGCAAGAGTTTGGAAGCTTTCCAAGTGAATGCTCAAAAGTGTGAGTTCCCAAATGAATCCAAGGGCTCTATATATAGCCAAGGAAGTGCAAGGAGGTGGACACAAGTGTTAGGGCTACTCCATAGGTGATAACAGGTGTTAAGGGACGTGTAATGTGCAGAAAAAGGGTGGCAAACTCGCTGAATCGCGTAAACATGCAAGCTGACATGTTTGAAAGGGATTTCTGGAACTGGCACATGCTCGCGTGGTCCGTGGCGTGGTGCACAAGTGATGGCGCTACGCCAGCACCCCCCCTTCAGCCAAAATGTTTCAAATGTTGACATTTTCACCCCCTGTACTTTCTAATGCGCAATAGCTTCCATTTTAGGCACTTTTTACCCTTGAAATTTATATTTCTATGATCCATGAGATAAAACCAATCATCATTAGGTCCGGTTTCATTAAATGATAACCGAAAACACAAGTTTTGCCTCGTTGATGCTTTTAACCCCTCGTATACGAATATTGTCGTAACTTTCTCATACGATAACGAAACTTGGTGAAATTTTTATCACATATTCCAGTGAGTATAATTTATCATTACAAAGCTTCGGGTTTGCTAAAAGGTCAATCAGAGGTATATTTTAAACATGTTGACACATTAAACCCCTGTAGTTTGTAATTTCTCACTTTCTTTCACAATTAGCTTCGTATGATCCATGATTCATTCGTTTAAGAGTATAAACATCGTGTAGGGTTATTGTAAAATATATTTATCCATTGTTGACACTTTGAACCCTTATATTCGCATACTTTCTTTGTTTGTCAACTTTAGTCCCTCTAAAGTAATCCTTTACACGTTTAAAGCTCATGACACATGTCAATACATTATTGGACATGAATTTTCGAGGTGTTACATCCTCACCCCCTTAAAATAAATCTTGACCTCGAGATTTACTGACATAAATGAGGGTACTTTTCTTTCATTGTGGATTCTACCTCCCACGTATACTCGGGACCTCTTCGGGCATCCCATTTGACTTTTACAATCGGTACATGCTTCCTTCGAAGCTTCTTAACCTGTCGATCCTCTATCGACAAAGGTTTTTCAACAAATTTCAAGCTCTCATCAATGTGCACATCCGTATGTGGTATGACTAGCGATTCATCAGCTAGACATTTCTTCAGATTGCAGATGTGGAATACGTTGTGAATACCACTGAGCTCTTCAAGCAAGTTTAACTTATAAGCCACTGATCCTACACATTCGATGATCTCGAATGGTCCTATATACCTTGGGCTTAACTTTCCTTTCTTACCAAAACGCATCACTCCCTTCCAGGGTGATACTTTAAGCAACACTTTGTCACCAACCTCGAACTTCAGAGGTTTACGCCTTAAATCTGCGTAGCTTTTCTGCCTATCTCTGGCAGCTTTGAGATGATCTCTTATCGGCACAATCTTATCTGTCGTCTCCAGGACTATATCGGGTCCTGTTAGCTGGACATCTCCAACTTCTGCCCAGCAAACGGGCGTTCTGCACTTTCTACCATATAATGCCTCAAAAGGTGCAGCCTGAATGCTTGTATGGTAGCTATTGTTGTATGAAAACTCGATCAATGGTAGGTGCTTATCCCAACTACCACCTAAATCAATTACACATGCACGAAGCATGTCTTCCAAAGTTTCAATGGTACGCTCACTCTGCCCGTCCGTCTGAGGATGGTAAGCAGTACTAAAGTTTAAGCGCGTGCCCAAAGATTGTTGGAAAATTTTCCAAAAATGTGATGTGTATCTTGTATCTCTGTCAGAGATAATTGACACTGGTACGCCATGCAGAGATACAATCTTATCTACGTACAATTGGGCTAACATGTCGGAGCTATAAGTCTCCTTAATGGGTAGGAAATGTGATGACTTAGTCAGTCTATCTACTATCACCCATATAGTATCATTACCTTTCTTTGTCTTTGGCAACTTGGTGATGAAATCCATTGTCACCATTTCTCACTTCCAGGTGGGAAGTTCAGGCTGTTGTAGCAAACCTGAAGGCTTTTGATGTTCAGCTTTAACTTGCGCACACATCAAACATTTGGCTACATAGGTAGCTATAGACTTCTTCAAGCCTATCCACCAATAATTTGCTTTCAGATCCTGGTACATCTTATCAGCTCCAGGATGAACGGAGTACTTAGAACTGTGGGCTTCCTGGAGGATAACATCCCGAAGTCCTCCATAAATTGGAACCCATATTCGTCCATTTAACCTCAGAATTCCGTCCTTGCCATAGGATAACTATTCTTCAGTTACACCTAGCTTTTCATTAGGATAGTTAGCTTCTAGTACAGCTTCCTTCTACGCAGCTAACAACCTTTCAATCAAACTATTCTTTAACTCAATGCTCTTGGCATTGATTCTTATAGGCTTTACCCTTTCCCTCCTACTTAAGGCATCGGCAACCACATTTGCCTTGCCTGGATGGTATCTTATCTCACAGTCATAATCATTCAAGGTTTCCATCCAACGTCGCTGTCTCATGTTCAATTCCTTCTGATTGAACAAATGTTGAAGGCTTTTGTGATCCGAATAAATTACGCACTTGGTTCCATACAAGTAATGTCTCCATAGTTTTAGTGCAAATACAACGGCACCCAACTCCAAGTCATGGGTGGTGTAATTCTTCTCATGCACTTTCAATTGTCGAGAAGCGTAGGTAATAACTTTGCCTTTCTGCATAAGCACACATCCCATACCCGTGTGCGATGCATCACAATATACCACAAATTCATCAATTCCATCTGGCAACGTCAATACTGGAGCGTTGCTCAACTTCTGCTTCAGAATATCAAAAGATTCTTGCTGCTTAGGCCCCCAGTCAAACTTAACATTCTTACGTGTCAACGAAGTTAAGGGCGCAGCAATCCTTGAGAAATTTTCAATAAATCGCCTATAATATCCTGCTAAACATAGGAAGCTACGAATTTCTGTAGGCGTCTTTGGCTCTTGCCAATTCATAACAACTTCAACTTTAGCGGGATCAACTTGGATACCACGCTCACTAACAACATGTCCAAGAAATTGGACTTCACGAAGCCAGAATTCACATTTTGAAAATTTGGCATAGAGCTCTTCCTGTTGAAGTAGCTTAAGAATGCAACGAAGATGCTTCTCATGGTCAGCTTGGCTCTTCGAGTAAATGAGAATATCATCGATGAAGACGATGATGAATTTATCCAAATAAGGCTTGCAGACGCGATTCATGAGATCCATGAATGCTGCTGGTGCATTAGTGAGCCCAAAAGGCATCACTAGGAACTCGTAATGACCATAACGAGTCCTAAATGCAGTCTTGTGTACATCTTCATCTTTAACCTTCAGTTGATGGTAGCCTGACCTCAAATCGATCTTAGAGAAGTAACTTGCCCCTTGCAATTGATCGAACAGATCGTCGATTCTGGGCAATGGATATCTATTCTTGATAGTAACCTTATTAAGCTTGCGATAATCGATGCATAGAAGCATCGATCCATCCTTTTTCTTCACAAACAGGATTGGTGCTCCCCAAGGAGATGAACTAGGACGAATGAAACCTTTTGCCAACAATTCATCTAACTGAGTCCTCAACTCTTTCATCTCTGTTGGTGCCAACCTGTAAGGTGCCCTTGCAACAGGTGCTGCTCCTGGAATAATGTCAATTCTGAATTCTACTTGCCTATCTGGTGTCAAACCAAGTAGTTCTTCAGGGAATACTTCGGGATATTCAGAAATGACGGGGATATCTTCAATCTTAGGCTTCTGCTCATCAATAGTCACTTGTGCCATATAAATGACACAACCCTTCTTCAAACACCTAGATGCCTTGAGCATAGACACTTGCTCAGGTAGTCCATACTGGGTATCTCCTTGAATGGTAAGTGGCTCACCAGACGGAGTCTTGATCACCACTTGCTTCTTGTTGCAAACAATTTGGGCTTGGTTATGCGTTAACCAGTCCATGCCTATAACTATATCGAAACCGGCTAACTTCAAAGGAAGTAAGGATAAAGGAAAAGAGTGGTTCCTAATGGATATGAAACATCCATCTAACACGGTTGATGCGGTTTCTATGGTGCCATCGGCTAATTCCACCTCATATTTTATGCTTAGGGTTCTAACAGGTAGGTTTAATAACTTACAAAACTTATTATCAACAAATGACTTATCTGCTCCAGAATCAAATAACACCCTTGCATAAACATCATTTATAAGGAAGGTACCTGTTATGACATTATCATTCTGGATCGCCTCCTGAGCGTTCATCTGGGAGACCCTAGCATTGGTCTTTTTCCCTTCCTCAGCTTTCTTAGCAAGCTTTGGGCAATTGGACCTAATGTGCCCTTTTTCATTGCAATTATAGCACGTCGCATCCTTGATTTTCTTACAGTCTAATGTCTTGTGCTCAGAGGATTTACAAATCCCACAAGGCCTTGGCTGCGATTGGGATTTCGCCTCGAGTCTGCACCTCCCGAAATGGTGCTTCTTACAAGTTTTACACTTGGGCTTATCACCCGAATGATGACCATCCTTTTTAGTTCCAAAACCCTTTTTGTGGTCATTGTTTCCTTTACGCTTCTTGTCTGAATGTCGTGAGTTGTCATCCTCACGCTTTCTCATTTCAGAATCTGTGTTTCTCAGCGATCTCTGCCTGACCGCGTCCAAAGTAAGGGACAATGATATATCAGCTGCAGACCGAAAAGTAGCTGGTCTGGAGGCCTTCACACTCGCCTTGATCTCTGGGGCTAAACCCCCGATGAAACGAGCTATCCTCTTGGGTTCCGGAGTTACCAGATACAGAACCAGTCTTGACATGGTGTTGAAGCTTGTAAGGTAGGCTTGACAATCTAGGTTTTTCATAACCAAAGATAGGAAATCAGCTTCAATCTTTTCAACCTTATGCTGAGGGCAGTAGTTTTCCTTAATGAGAGTAACAAACTGATCCCACGTCAGATTGTACAATGGGATCTTCCCAGTGGCTTGAATCAAAGACCTCCACCATGCTAATGCCTCGCCTTTGAACGACTGAGATACAAATTTTACTACATCCTTATCAGCACAACCACTGATATCTACTACAGTGTCCATCTCATCTAACCATGACATGCAGTCAGCTGCTCCTTTCTCCCCAGTAAAATCCCTGGGTTTGCAGGAAACAAAGTACTTATAGGTGCAACCTTTAGCACGTGGTTCCTGGTTCAGCATAACTCTCTTAGATGGAACACTCCTCTAGTTCGTTGAGTGATGAGAATCACTCTTGTGAGCAGTATGAGTCTTTGAGGGTGGTTTAGAGTGTGGTACAGATTGGGTCCTCACATGGGTACCACTGGATTCATTGAACTGCCTTTCCAGAGCTCGCGTCAAAGCATTATCTATTAATGCTTGTGTCATGATTATCTCTGGGGTGGCTGTTGGCTTCGTCTGACCCGGCCATGTAGCTTGTTTGATATATAAAATAATGATTTTTAACCCATTCATAGGTCTATAACAGTTTTATTACTCTAAAAGATTTATTAATCATGGTATTTAAGAACCATTTCGATTAATTTGTTTAAACATATATATATTCAGGATATTATAATAATCCTTTGTTAGAAAACAAAAATATATCAATGGCAAAAAGGCCTAGTCACGTGGACAGTTTTAAATCTTTATTCATGATCTTATATGGTCATGGTATTGAGGTTTTAATTATAATTCATTACCTCTTCTTAACAGGGGGTCGAAGACCACGACTGTCTTTTGTCTTATATGACAATGAGTATAGCCCGTAGGCGTTATATCCTTAGTGGATGTTTTAATTAATTAAAAGTATATGAGAGAATCCAATATAAGGATGACTCATGCGATTTTATCGAATCACATTTTGTCAAGAGTGTTAACATGTTTTCAGATGTTAACAAGGATTGGAACCTTTTGAATAGGTCTTACCATCTTGGTCATGTCTGCAACGACATATAGACTAGGTTTTACCTCTAAGATTCTTTTTAATATTTAACGCAGAACAATCCTAAACTGAGGTGTTAATAAGGACCTGAATCTAATTATGGGACTACCATTTTGGCCCTGTCTTATGATGACACATGGCTAGGTCTTGCCCCTTTTTAGATTTTTATCATTTTATTATAATGATAGGTCTTATAAAAGGGAATGTTACATTTTCATTTACTTTACATATTATATTTATGTATATAATTTAATAAAAATGAAAATTTGAATTAAATAATTCCATTGCAAAAAATTTTAAACAAGTACAAATTTGCCCTAAACGGGACTTCTACAAGAATAACATGCCCGCGCAGGGGCGAAACAAACAAACATACCCACGCAGGGGTTTAACAGAAAAACACGCCCACGCAGGGGCGGAATACAGAAAGACATGCCCACGCAGGGGCAGAATACAGAAACAAATGTCCACGCAGGGACATGATTACAATACTAATAACAAACAAACAAATGAAGGATTTAATGGTCCTTCTTGCTTTTTCCTTTAATTAAGTTTTCCAGACTCTTAAACATTCTGCGGTTTTGCCTGCGGTCTTCCCGCACTTCCTGCCGCACCTCATTAATCATTTGAAGGATCTCCTGATGCTGTGGTGGTGACATGGCTGGCGGTTGTGGGGGTTGCTGATATAGTGGAGGTTGAGGAGGTGGCGGCTGATGATACCCATATGGTGGGTACCCATAGTGTGAGTATCCGGTTTGGTATGGGATCCCAAAGGATCCTTCCGGATGATGGGCATTGTAGTTTGCCGCTGCTACAAGGTAAGGGTCGGCCTCTGCATAATTGTAGTTCGTGTGGATCGGCTGCTCAAAGGGGTTATATGCTGCCGCACCGGTGTATGTAGGAATTGGGTCTCCAAAACCCAATGGTGGTGGCGCGACCGGCGTAGAGGTTACTTCCGAGACGGGGTTTGAAGGTCCACCCATCTGCGGGTCTTCATGGAGTGGCGAGTAGCGGCTGCCACCTGAAGGTTGAGGGGTGCTGATACGCACTCCTCCTCGCACGAACATCCGTGCATTCGATCTTCTTCGCCTCGGTGGCTCTGGAGGCTGTTGCTGAGGTGGTGGTGGTGGAGTAACCGCGACAAAACGAGAATCCTCGGAGGGATCCTGTTGCTGCTGCTGCTGTGGAGAGTTGTGGTAACTGGGAGTAAACACCCAGTCAATCTGTCAGAACCTTTCTTCATAGCTGTCGGGACCATTATAGGGTGATCCCACAAAAGGTGACCCATCCGAAATTTCAATGGGATGGTTAGGGGTTCCGGACGGTGGCTCTGCAGGATCGGTGTCCTCATCCATGTCCATTGCATGGTCACCAGAGAAATGGTCTTCAGGTCCTAGTGGGTTAAAACCCACTGGTTCGCCAAGGTAGTTTTCCGAGTTGAACCGGCTCTGGAAAAAGGGCATTGGGTCATCAAAAGGTGAGTTGTGACCCTGGAGAGGAATGTAGGATTGGTGAGAATTATGGGGCTCATTTTCAGAATGAGGCCCAAAGGAGTTGTGAAACAAAGGGGAGGAGCTCAACGAAACTGAGCGCCTTGCTGGTTCGGTATAGGTCCTCCAGACATCTTGAGGACCCTGGTTATGGGAATCTGACGGTGTTCGCCGGTGCGAAGGCCCGGCCTCGTGATCATTCGGGGCAACGAATGGCCCTTTGCCTCTTCCTCTCCCTCTTACTCTTGGTGGCATTTTTTGAACCTGTCAACATAAACAAAGATAACAACGAGGGATATATATATATAAATGACAAAAGTAAAAACAAATCGGGATTTGTCCTAAGTTCTTTGTCTAGACTCGAAAATTTTAGAATGTGCAACTGTGTAACTGAGATTAAACACAAAAGGGTAGTGTTTAATTCACTCAGTGTTGGCTCTGATACCAACCTGTCACACCCCGATATATCCACGTATTACCGGTGGGCCCGGTGGGGAGTATCGTGACGTAGTTGATATCATCATAGTCAAACAACACAATTTAAAATGCACAGCGGAAGCAAAAGATAGATTTATTTCAACCGAATAAAAATTGTAATATTAAGTATCACAATGTAGTTGAAACGGATCCACAGGCGGATCAAAATAAACAGAAAACATAGTTCATCAGATTTAAATGCATCCTAGCTTGTGAGACTCTTAACGATGCTAAGGAGAGGCCAGCCTATTACGCGTAGTACCTGCACTTAATCTTTTTGGGAAAATACGTCAGTTTACACTGGTAAATACAATTAACTGACTCATTTTGAAAAGGTTTAAAAAAAATTAATTTGAATGCACGTGGCACAAAACTTTTTATAACTTGGGATAATTATTTATATATAAACTTTTAAAAGAATTACATGTTTCTTATGCGTTCAGTAGCCCGGATTGACGCCGGGTTAGAGCTTAATAGACACACCACATGATATAGTCCCGTGGCGGGTTATTCCCGAAACCGGCGGTTATACCTTATTATTTATATATACACTAACGGGTGTACGCCTACACCCGCGTGCTTAGGTCGTGGCCATTTCGTAAAATGATGCCAAGGATATCCGGGACATGGTCATTAACCCCCCAAAGGCTTTAAGCAAACAAAACAGTTTAAACGGGATATTTCAATGATTTACCCTTCATACGATTAAAGATTCAATACCCGACCAAGCGGTATTTTATATACCGTACCCCAAGCCCGTATAGGGAAAATAAGTTAAAAGTATTTACCTTTGCAAGTAATAATCACAAATAGCAAGTGCGGGTAGCTTTTACCGGGTCTCCTATTCTGGAACAAAGGTTTATAATAACCTATTAGATTCCTAACGGGTCTTTTATTAAGCCTAGACTTAGACCGGTTAGTTTTAAAAGAAGATACGGTTCAAACGCACGATTAAGCGAAGACCGGAATAGAATGTGATTTAGACCCGACAAGTTTGAAGACTTGTATAATATGGGTAAACTAAATACATTCTGGATTTTGAGAAAAAAATGATAAGGTTTGACCCGTTTTGGCTAATTTATGCAAACTAGTTACATAAACCGAACCGAACGTGAATAATGCGTGACGGGTAACCAAATGATTCATAAACAGTTTTCCTAAGTTAATATGCCTTAAACATGTTGTGATATCAGTAGGATACCTTCCATTATGCCCAAAATGGATTTAAAATCAAACTATGCCTCGAAGGGGCGTTTTAGTCATTTTAAAGCTCATAAAAGAGTTTAATTATAATTCTGACTTTCAGGTCTGATGTATTCAGTAAAAATACTTATTTTTATAAGTCATAACAGTAGGGTATGGTATATAGGTGAAATTTACCTTTCATAACTAACTATGCACCGTAGGGGCATTTTGGTAACTTCACATATGCTTAAAAGGTCAAAACAGGGAATCTGAGTTTAAGAACTTTTCTTTACTGTTAAAATATATAAATTTACTTAAAACATCAGTAGGTATCAAACCTTATATGATTAAAATAGTTTTATTACATACTATGCGTTAAAAACGCTTAAAAAGGGGATTTTAAGCTATTTCCGGGTTTTATAAGGAAAGCTGATATTTTTATCATTCCAGAAAGCTTAAAACGTTTTATTTATCATAACAAATCAGTAGCAAAAGGTTTGGTACCAAAATAATGTGTAAAACTCGTTTTATAGCCCAAAAGGGCAAAACCGACAATAACCGAATCAAGCTTAAAGACCTATGTTATGCTCAGCCTAAAATTAAATAAAAATCTTCAAAAGTCTCAAAATATTATTTTATATCAGTGGGTAAAAATTTTGGTATTAAAAATCGGGTTTAGAGAGGCTATATGCTAATTACGCCGTTTAATTAATAAAAAGCTTTCTAATTACGCTATTGAGCATAACTCTTAATCTAGACCTCCAATTGATGTGAAAATTTAGAGACATGTTTAAAAATCAGTAATGAAGGTTTCTATCGTCTCACATTTTCAAAAATTACGTTTTAAGATCAAAAGGGCATTATGGTCAATATTTAGACATATAACGGAAACTTGCATATGAATCGGATAACTAGTGAACCAAGTTGTGTAACCTCAGTTGGTTACACTAATCAATAACCTGGTCCTAAAAGAGCTCTAAAGCATTTCTAAAACATGCTCTAATGGGTCAGAACTGAAAGTCAAAGCAAAAGTCTACTTTTGCGACTTTCGGTTCCGAACCGAGCTTAAACTGAAAATTGTCGGGTTGAACATGCTTAGACATGTTCTTACATTAATTACCAAGTTATATGAATGATAAAACAGGTTGCATAGCTTCTACATTGTTAATTATGCATTAATTTGAAAATAAGCTTTCTGTTGACTTTTTAAGGTTAGCTTTGACCCGACAATTGACCTAGTTAGGGTGGGAATCAGAGGGTGCCCTTTTAAGGGTTTATTACCCACATAATTACCAAGTCAAAGCTACTTTGAATTCGTGATTTGACTGGACAAATCTTAACTAATCATGAAGTCAAACTCTAATTACGACGGTTTGACTTTAGGCTAATTAACTAAGTAAAACGAATTAAGGAAAGGTTATGGACACTTACTGAAGTCCTATGCACGACTAAGAATGCTTGAGAAGTGCCCTTGAGCTTCAGAAATCTTCAGAGCAAGAGTTTGGAAGCTTTCCAAGTGAATGCTCAAAAGTGTGAGTTCCCAAATGAATCCAAGGGCTCTATATATAGCCAAGGAAGTGCAAGGAGGTGGACACAAGTGTTAGGGCTACTCCATAGGTGATAACAGGTGTTAAGGGACGTGTAATATGCAGAAAAAGGGTGGCAAACTCGCTGAATCGCGTAAACATGTAAGCTGACACGTTTGAAAGGGATTTCTGGAACTGGCACATGCTCGCGTGGTCCATGGCTTGGTGCACAAGTGCTGGCGCTACGCCAGCACCCCCCCCCCCCCTTTCAGCCAAAATGTTTCAAATGTTGACATTTTCACCCCCTGTACTTTCTAATGCGCAATAACTTCCATTTTAGGCACTTTTAACCCTTGAAATTTATATTTCTATGATCCATGAGATAAAACCAATCATCATTAGGTCCGGTTTCGTTAAATGATAACCGAAAACACAAGTTTTGCCTCGTTGACGCTTTTAACCCTTCGTATACGAATATTGTCGTTACTTTCTCATACGATAACGAAACTTGGTGAAATTTTTATCACATATTCCAGTGAGTATAATTTATCGTTACAAAGCTTTGGGTTTTCTAAAAGGTCAGTCAGAGGTATATTTTAAACATGTTGACACATTTAACCCCTGTAGTTTGTAATTTCTCACTTTCTTTCACAATTAGCTTCGTATGATCCATGATTCATTCGTTTATGAGTATAAACATCGTGTAGGGTTATTGTAAAATATATTTATCCATTGTTGACACTTTGAACCCTTATATTCGCATACTTTCTTTGTTTGTCAACTTTAGTCCCTCTAAAGTAATCCTTTACACGTTTAAAGCTCATGACACGTGTCAATACATTATTGGACATGAATTTTTGAGGTGTTACACCCAGGCCCAAGAGAAACCAAAGCCAAAAAAGAGGAGGAGAATCTTGGACTGGAAACGCGGGCATAGGAAGAAGCCAGCTGCCCAGAAGGTTAAAAAGACTGAGGATCCGAAAGACAAAGGGAAAGGAAAGGAGATCGGGGAAAGTTCTGGTCAAGCCCAGGAAATGCCACCATTGGAGGAGCTTGATCGCAAACTGGCGAATTGTGACCTCATCGGACCTGCCGATGAAAACCTCTTTAATTTCCTGGCCCAATCACAACTTCCAATTAACTTGGAGCCTGCTATCCTAGATCCTATTGTCAACTACCGACTTCTACCCGGAGAATTGGAGGAATGGTGGACGAATGATTGGCAATTTCAGAACTTCATGAATAACCCTAATGTCTATTTTCCCCAGTTTGACCCTGAGCCTGCACCATACCCACCTATGAGCACAGAAACCTTAACTGAACTCCGTCACTATGGTGAGGAACTGGTGGATGCAGGAAATAGAATTCAGGATGTGGGGGAAAATATCTCATGGAAATACGACGAGCGGGAGTGTCGTTTCTGAAAGGCCAGCTGACTGTGATGGTGGTGTTTGTATAATAATAATCATATATAAAAACAATATAATAATAATAGTAATAATATAATATTGTATAATAATAATTAAAATAAAACTTTTGTAAAATAAATGGTATGTATTGATGCATACTAATATATAAAAATATGAAAGTCACAAAGTCGACAATTTTGGCTATACGTGTTGACGTGATTATGTGTGATTGCGTTATTGTTTGGTTGTTATCTATTTTGTGGTAATAAATTTCATATGTTGTTAACTATTCAGATGGAAAATGCGGAAAACCAACCAGTCAATGAAGTTAATCAATCTGAACAAAACAATGAAGATCACTTCCTTAATAGGCAAGACATAGAAAATATCGTTGCCCAGGGAATAGCTAATGCTATCCCCGCAATTGCCGCTGCTGTTAAGAACCCCGTTGACCCCTCACAAGCCAACCACAGCAAGCGTACTCGTGACGACAATTTCAGTAACAACGTAAATGGAGGCGGCAACAATAATAATGATGTGGTTCAAGCCCCATTTCTTAAGAAAATGAAAGCTGCAACGCCTGGTTGCACTTACAAGGAGTTTATTGCCTATAAACCGGTTGAATTTGCAGGCAATGAAGGGGCAACTGCTGCACTGCGTTGGTTAGAAAAAACCGAAGCAGTAATTAAAATAAGTAAATGCGCTGAAGAAGATAAGGTTATGTATGCATCCCACCTCTTCAAGGAAGAGGCATTGGAATGGTGGAATACGGTGTTGCAAGCCAAGGGAAGTGACATGACTTATGCCATGAGTTGGGAAGAGTTTAAGCGATTGGTAGAAAGAAAATTTTGTCCCGACTACGAAAAGGAACAAATGACAAATAAGTTCCTGAACCACCGGATGGTGGATGTTGACTGTCGAGGGTATACTTCGAAATTCTTCGAATATGCCAAAATTGTACCAACTCTGGCTTCGCCAGAACCGGTACATATTTCTCGCTATATTTGGGGTTTAATTAGAGAGATTCGTGATATCGTCAAAGCTGCGAGACCTCGCACAATCGACGATGCGGGGGAATTAGCCAATACCTTGACCGACGGGCTGGTACATATGCGAGAAGAAAACAGGAAGAAGGAATTGGCTCATAAAATCACCCAAGGATTCCGTGGGGGTAATACTAGTAGTAACTTCAAGAAAAAGGGAACTGGGCAATCCTCCACCCCGCCATTTTGCAGTACCTGTAAAAGAAAGCATTTTTTGAAATGCAAGGGGTATTGCAATTTCTGCAACAGACCGGGGCACCCAAATGAAGAATGCAGGAGGAAGAAATCAACGATTTGCTACAACTGCGGCGAAGCAGGGCACTTTAGACCAGAATGCCCAAAATTAGTCAAGCCAGCTGATATCAAGGCCAACCCTGCTGAAGGAACTAATAAGAAGAATGCCAGAGCCTTCCAGCTGACCACCCAGGAAGCCGATCTGATTCCCGATGTAATAGCTGGTACGTTTCTGGTAAACGACGTTTATGCCAAAGTATTATTTGACTCTGGTGCAAACCAAAGTTTTATAAATGCTTCATTCTGCCAAGCTCTTAAGCTACCCTTAACCAAACATAGGCAGATTTATACAGTAGAAACAGCAGATGGTAATTCTGTTAGCATAAATAGGGTTCTTCGAGAAGGAAAGATAGAACTTTCAGGCCACCAATTTTCTGCAAACCTGCTACCTATGAACTTAGCGGGATTCGATGTCGTGCTAGGAATGGATTGGTTAGTAGCCAACCATGCTAGAATCCTCTGTGATAAGAACTCCATAGAAATTCATACACCAGCAGGGGAAATAATTATGATTACAGGAGATACGCCGCGTAATCCAATGAAGTTCATTTCAGTAATGAAAATTGCTAGTTTTGAACGAAAGCAAGGAATAGTGTATATGATTTCGGTAATCATCAACACTAAAGGTAAGGAACTTAAGGAAATTCCTGTAGTGTCAGAATACCCGGATATATTCCCAGAAGATAGGGAAGTAGAGTTTAGAATTCATCTAATTCCTGGAACTACACCAATAGCTAAGGCACCCTATCGGTTAGCACCTACTGAAATGTTAGAACTGAAAAAGCAGTTAGATGAATTGCTAAGTAAAGGATTCATACAACCTAGTTCATCCCCTTGGGGAGCACCAGTGTTGTTTGTGAAAAAGAAAGATGGTTCGATGCGAATGTGTATCGATTATAGGGAATTGAATAAGGTTACAATTAAGAATCGATACCCATTAACTCGGATTGGTGATCTTTTTTATCAACTTCAGGGAGCCAGATATTTCTCTAAGATAGACTTTCGCTCCGGATACCATCAGCTGAAGGTACAAGAAGAAAACATACCTAAAACTGCTTTCAGGACTAGGTATGGTCACTACGAGTTTACAGTCATGCCCTTCGGACTAACAAATGCTCCTGCAGCATTTATGGACATGATGAATAGGATTTGAAAACCGTATTTGGATAAATTTGTAATTGTCTTCATCGACGACATACTTATTTATTCCAAAAATTAGGACGAACATTGTAATCACCTTCGTGCACTCTTAACTTTGTTAAGAAAGGAAAAGCTTTACGCCAAATTCTCGAAGTGTGAATTTTGGCTACAAGAGGTGCAATTTTTAGGACATATGGTGAATCACGAAGGCATTCATGTAGATCCCTCCAAAATAGAAGCAATCGCCAATTGGAAGGTCCCACAATCAGCTACTGAAGTTAGAAGTTTCCTAGGATTAGCTGGTTACTATAGGCGCTTTATATGAGACTTCTCTAAGATAGCTGTGCCATTAACTAAGTTAACCTGTAAAACAGTTAAGTTCAAATGGGGACCCAAGCAAGAAGAGGCCTTTAGGACTTTAAAGCTAAGATTAACAAACACCCCAATTCTTGTCTTACCAGAAGGGACAGAGGATTTTGAAGTTTACTGTGACGCTTCTAAGCTAGGGTTAGGATGTGTGCTAATGCAACGCAAAAAGGTAATTACGTATGCCTCAAGGCAATTGAAAAAGCACGAGGAGAATTATACGACTCATGACTTAGAGTTAGGAGCGATAATTTTTGCCCTTAAAATTTGGAGGCATTACCTATACGGAAGTAAGTTTACAGTCTATACAGATCATAAAAGTCTAAGGTACATATTTGGGCAAAAAGAATTAAACATGAGACAACGAAGATGGATGGAAATTCTAAGTGATTACGACTGTGATATTCAATATCACGAAGGAAAGGAAAATGTAGTAGCAGATACCCTAAGTCGTAAGTACCATGAGAAACAAAGGAGAGTTCGTGCCCTTAGATTAAATCTATAGTTAGATTTAATGGAACAACTGAAGAATGTTCAAGAAACAGCAATCGAGGATGATGCTGAAGGAATGAAAGGAAGGATAAAAGAATTAGAGCAAGGGACTGATGGAATTTGGAAATTCCATAAGAAAAGGATTTGGGTACCTAAGCAAGGGAATTTAAGAGATAAAATTTTAGAGGAAGCCCATAAATCTAGATATACCATGCACCCTAGTAATAATAAGATGTACCAAGATCTAAGAGGTAACTTCTGGTGGATAGGAGTGAAAAAGGACATAGCTAGATATGTATCTAAGTGTCTAACTTGTTCGCAAGTTAAGGCAGAACACCAGAAACCTTCAGGTTTACTTCAACAATTGGAAATACCCGTATGGAAATGGGAACTAATAACAATGGACTTTGTTACCAAGTTACCTAAGACCAGGAAAGGTAACGATGCAATCTGGGTGATTGTAGATCGATTAACCAAATCAGCTCATTTTCTGCCAATAAAGGAAACCTTTAGCATGGAAAAATTAGCAAAGTTATACGTAGACGAGGTAGTATCCTAACATAGAGTCCTACTCTCTATAGTATCGGATAGGGATAGTCGTTTCACTTCGCATGTCTGGACAAGTTTCCAAGAAGCAATGGGGACCCGACTGAATTTAAGTACTGCATACCATCCCCAAACAGACGGACAAAGTGAAAGGACGATCCAAACCCTGGAAGATATGCTCAGGGCATGTGTAATAGATTTTGGTGGAAACTGGGATGACCACCTACCCTTAATTGAATTTTCCTATAACAATAGTTATCATGCAAGTATCGAAGCTGCCCTATTCGAAGCACTGTATGGACGAAAGTGTAGAACTCCAGTTTGCTGGGCAGAAATAGGAGAAAGTCAATTATCAGGTCCTGAGATCGTACAAGAAACCACTGATAAAATAACTCAAATCAAGGAAAGACTGAAAACGGCTCGAGATCGCCAGAAGAGTTATGCTGACACACGACGTAAGCCATTAGAATTTCAAGTTGGAGACAAGGTACTCTTGAAAGTTTCTCCTTGGAAAGGAGTAGTTCGATTCAGTAAGAAAGGAAAGCTAAGTCCAAGGTACATAGGACCATTCCCAGTGATCCAGCGAATAGGACCAGTCGCATATCGCTTACAACTACCAGAAGAGCTAGCTGGGGTACATGACGTGTTTCATGTATCTAACCTCAAGAAATGTTTATCCGACGAATCCCTGGTAGTACCTCTTCAAGATATAGAGGTAAATGAAAAGTTGAAATTTGTTGAGAAGCCGCTTCAAATAGAAGACAAAAAGGTCACGTTCCTCAAACACAAAAGACTAGTACTGGTCAAAGTAAAGTGGAATTCAAAAAGAGGGTCTGAGTACACATGGGAGCTGGAATCAGAAATGAAGCGAAAGCATCCTCACCTGTTCCAGTAAATCTCGAGGACGAGATTTTAAATAAGGTGGGGAGGATGTAAGGACCTGCAAAAATATCCCAAAACGACCTGTAAGTAGAAACCCGGACCCCTAAAACCCTAATTCTTATGAAAAACCAAGAAATTCAAATTTTATTGATCGCTCGCGGGCCGCGTAAGTGTTTAGCTGAGCTTACGCGGGGCGCGACAGCTCATTGAGTCACCATATAAGCTTTAAGCCACGTGTCTGACACGTGGCAGACCTACGGCGTGACACGGCAGCCCTAGCCGTAGCTAGGGTGGTCCTCGCGGGCCGCGTAAGACCCCCTTAAGGTTTACGCGGGCCGCGAGAAACTCAAAAATTTGCTATAAATGCGACGTGCATGGGGCTTTCATCTGTGTTCGGAAAACTTTTTAAAACAGCAAACATTCTGCTTAGAAACAAGCATTTTAGGGTCGATACGCTGCTACGATTACAAGGTAATAACTCGATCACTGCTACGATACATTTTTCGATCGATTGAAACCGATCCGATGGATGTTTAAGTGCTGCCCGAATTCGGGCTTTACTTTGTCATTCGTTGTGAGGGTTTTGATTTCGTGAGTTTATCGTAAATGTTGTATTAAGTTACTGACCTAGTTTTGTGTGCATTGTTGTTTAACTAGGTTACGAGGCTAAATCAGTAGGCAAAGTTTTGTCCAACTAAACCTGCAATGTGAGTCATTCTTTTTTCATCAAAAGTGTTTTTCAATACCTAAATGTTTTTCAGTTATATTTTACAGGGGGTAAGTCTTTGTTATCTTAAATTACTGGCAGTAAGTGGGGTATTGTGCACATTACTATTGTTTTCTCACTTTTAGGTGGACGAACCTAAACAGTGATAATCATCACTATTGGGTGAAAGGACCCAATGGTGGTATGACCATCGTCACCAGGGGTGACACTGGACCAGATAATTATAAGATAGTGGCAATTGTAATCGCTCTTAGTCCTGTAATTTATAACAATGTTTCGTTTTGTGCAAAATGAATGACTCGCCAGTATTTCCCCGCTGATAAAATATTTTTTTAAACATGTTTCAGGTGATTTACTGTGAGCCAGGGAAAAGTGCCGTGTAGCACTACAGCTTGAAGAATGTGGCTCAGTAAATAAAATAAATAAACATGTTTTTGTAAAGCAGGGAGTTCCCCCGAGTAATTCCTTTATTGTAAATTATGGAGTTTGTCCCAAAATATGAAATAAATAATTGGGCATTTTTAGTTTAAAAGATCCTATTAAAAATTCCCGCTACTAAAATAAACACCAATACCACGGGTTTCTGTCCCGCGGCTCCTGAAACGGGTAAAACCGGTCGGGGGCCGTGACATAAATGTAATTGATAAACATACAAATAACATTTATTAGGAATATTCATAACCTATTAGCCTATATGGTTAAATGATACCATAGCTAATGTATGTTAGGTCGTCAGGAAGATGACCAGCTATGGTAATGCAATTAAGAAATTGTTTAATTTGGTGTTTAGTACCAAGCTTCGTGTACGGCAAACTCGGATCAGACAAACAACAGTCGCGATACTAAAGATGCGACAAATGCTAATGATGCAACAAATGTGAAACTCAATGTTAATGGAGTTAATCTCCGAGCTATGATTGACGCAGCTATTAGAAAAGCTATGAAAAAGGTCATGAAAAGGTTCAAAGAGCCAAATGCAACTTGCTCTAAAGCACATTCCTCTGCTCATGAGGAGAGCTTTATTCATACTTCGAATGTGAAGAATAAACCAAATAAAATCATATATGGCAAGGAGCCCCGTTCCTCTAAAGGATGTACTTAGAAGTACTTCGTCTCTTGCAAATCAAGAGACTTCAATGGCGAAAAGGGGGCCATTGATTGCATGAAATTGTTGGATGAAATAGAAACCATTATGTGTATCAGCGGTTATGCTGGAAAGGATATTGTAAGTTTTGTATCACAGACATTCAATGGCAATGCTCTTAGTTGGTAAGAACATTAATAAAGTCCACAAGAAAGATGCCTTCATGCAATGTGGGATGGTCCAAGTTTACGGACCTTATCAGAAAAACTTATTGTCCACGACACGACACGACACGAAATGGAAAAGGTGGAATCAGAATTTTTTGACTCTCACCATAAAAGTTCTAGACTGTCGACAGTATGTTACAGACTTTAATTCATTATCTGAAATAGTGCCCTATTTGGTTAACCCAAAATCTAAGCTTAATGCATAAATTATTTATGGTTTAGCATTGGGAATAAGAGAGCATATTAAGGTTTCAAAGCCTGCTTCTTGTAAATCCATTATGGATCTATCTCAGCCACTCACATTATATGGGTTAAGAAATGAACCAGTCAAAGCTGAGACTGCCAGAAAAGGAGAAAGGAAGATAACTCCCAGAAATCTAAGAAAAAAGGGGTGTAGTTAAGTTTAAAAAGACTAAGAATGGAGGCGCCTAAACCCTCCTATTGAATGCTTGAGGTAGTTTGTATCAATAATGGCACCAGGTACATCCCTTATCGTGAATCAATTGATAAGAATTATGTTTTGATTCAAGAACTATTAAGTCTTTCATAGATCATAAGCATAGCAAACTTTTAAATTTTTTTTCCATTAGAACTCCAGATATTAAGTGTAAGGTAAAACCTACCGACGAAAATCATAGGAACCATTTCTTCTATTCTTATCGCAAAACTTCATTCATAAGATCTGGAGTACTCTAAGTTTCAGATGGAGTACGACAATATATGTTATTTTATTTTGATATCTCATTGATTTCTATCAACTGCGAATGCCAGATTATGCCTGATAAAAGTGCCATATGAGTATTGGCGTATCCTAGTGTGTCCCGTAGATTGCTTCCATGCCTGGCCAGTATGGAGGTTTAATGTACGGAACCACTGAGATATTCCAATGGTCATATAGTACTAAATTCAGCTAATGGTATTCAAAGAAGATATCCTGTATAGCAATGCCCAAATAGGTGTCACTAATTAAGGCATCCGTGCATTCATAAAGAAAAATGTGTCATTTATATGGCATGAATAACGATAGATGAACTGAAGCCTGAGATTCAGAATATCTCTGTCATCTCTGTGAATCTCGATTGTCTTCTTCATAAAACTACCTTATTCACCTTCTGAGAGGCGAGTAGAGTTAAGAGTAGCATCCCACTCAGGGCTGCATCTATCGTCTTCTTCATAAATGGAAGAACTAAGAACCAATTAGATAAGCTTTTAGAAAGGTTTCATAAAGCCTAAATCATAATTCTGAAAGCTCCAGTATTATCAATTAAGAAAGACAGTTCATTATGCTTATGCATTAATTTCCGCAACCCTACTTAGGTAACATTTGAGAATCGCTATCAGCTGCCCAGGATCGTCGATTTATTCGACTAACTATGAGAGTAGCTATTCTTTAAGATTGATTTAAGTAATAATCAGAGTGACTGTCTCACCCTAATTTAGTCCTTCTACGACAAATAGTTGTTATATAAGCATCAAGGATGCTCCTTTGGGGACCTTGTATAGATGAAATGTCAAACATCCGTTTATTGGATAAAACCTTGGAAATTCCAATTTTTAAAGACCTGAAATTACCCTGGAATTAACGGATAAAATCATACGAATCTGTGATTATCCTAAAGCTGCCAGTAACTGGCAGAAAATCAATTTTAATGAGGGTCGCAAACCTCGTAAGTTCTCAATCAGGAACAAGATTCAACAGAAGGTACGACCCTAGAAAAGTGTGCTATATTTGATATAACGGTCAAGTTAAACTCTATATATATTGGACTACTTGATAAAAATCGAATATGACAAGATTCGTAGCTTGTAAGCTGAAAATTACCTGAGGAGCTTGATGGTAATCACAATGTGTTTCACACTGGTGATTTCAGGATATGTCTAGCTGTTAAGGCGATAGCATTACCACATTGATGTATAGATTAACGAAAAACTTATGGTTTGTTATGAAACCAGTGTTGAATAAGGATCGACAAGTTAAGAAGCTCCGAAAGAAAGCATATACCTATTATTAATGTTAAACGGGATGCCGTAGAAGCCCTGATTATACATGGGAGGTCGTGTTCACTATGTGATAGAAAAACTCCTATCTTTCTGAGCAAATCTTGAGGTCGAGATTTCTTTTTAAGGGGGTGAGGATGTAACACCATATAAAATCACGTCCAATGATGTGTTCACACGTGTACTAAACTCTATTGAAGTCAAACGTTGACTATTAGGGACCAATTTTTTGTGAAAAATCAAAAACTTTGAATCTTGAGGGGCTAAAGATGTCAACATGCCAAACTTGTGCCTCTGATTGACCTCATATGATGTTCATATTCTTTATGGAATAAATTGTCGGACACAAGAAGCCGTTTGTGCTTAAAACCAAAAATTTACAAACCACAGGGGTTAAAAGTGTCAACATGTTAATTCTTACCTCTGAATGACCTTTTAACGATCCCGAGGCTTTGTAGAATCTTTTTATGCTCTCACAATTTTTGGATAATGAATTCGTGGAGTTTCAATGCAAATAAACGATTTATATTGCAAATACCAAGAAAAAGGGTTAAAAGTATCAACATGTTTAATTATACCTCTGAGTGACCTTTTAACGAACACGAAGCATCGTGATGTTTGATAATACTGTCGAGAATACCTAATATGGATAACATAGGGCTTTGATGCGATAAAATGATAATGCGCGCAAGTTATGCATTAAAGGGGCCAAAAGCGTCAAACTCTAAAACTATACCTTTGAGCAACCATTTAAGCGAACTGGAGTAAACTGGAGTGTCGTAATATCCCATCATACTCTTGGGAATGCTTATTATTGATCTTTAAAGGGCTTTTATGCCATTTCGCGTTAAAACGCACAAGTTCGCAAATTAAAGGGTTAAAAGCGTCAACGAGCAGATACTAGTGTTTTCGGTAATCGTTTAACGAAACCAAACCTAACGGCGTTTGGTTATACTCCCTATATCATTTACAAACAAACTACAAGGGCCCATTGTGCCTAAAATGAAAGTTACTAAGCTTATAAAGGTGCAGGGACTAAAAGTGACAAGTTCAAAACTTGTTTTCTGAGATGTGGGGTGGTAGCGCCAAGCCACAGCCTACCCCTTTTGCTGTGGCGTGCGGCGATGGCTCAATTTTGATAGATACTTACCTGCAGCTGCCAGTTTTTCTTCCTTGTTCACCACTTGATCTCTAAAACCATTTGATTCATTCTAGGGGCATGCTAACTGAATTATAAGCCTGGTATTACACTTGTTTTAATCATATTACTCCCTAGGACACATGTTGATCATCCAATGTGTCACACCCCGACCACGTATAACATACAAAACGTGGCGGAAAACGTCGGGGAGTGTTGTAACAGAATTAATTGTTTCATAACCATGGCATTCAAAGTTGTATTTTATTTATAAACATAAGAGTTACATTGTTTTAAACAAGAAATAAAGAGTTCAGAACATAATTAAACTAAGTCTATCTTCATTTTATGTCTCTAAGGCACAGGTCCGCCCTAGTGTCACAATCATCATCCTATGCAAAAGCTCCTGAAAACACATGTGAAAATAGGTACGTCAGCATAAAAATGCCTGTGAGATACATAGGTTTTGTGAAAATAGGATTCATGACTTAAGTTTAAGAAAATGTTGTTTAGTAAAAGTCAGTCATGAACCTTGTAAATTGTTTTGTTTTGTAAGTCATTTAAAAAGCGATAAGATCAAATGATATGTATAAATAAAAGTATAATGTATGAAAAATGTATAACCAAGTAAAATGAGTTGTATAAAGTAAATTGTTTGTAAACCAAAGTCTTGTGAAAATCGTGTTACTTGTGTAAAATGTATAAGTCCAAATTGAATGATTTAAATAACGCTATGATATGTAATATAATACAAACACTTATATATAGGAAGTACCAGCGACGTATCCACCATGCTTGTATCATATTACTCACATCTCGTTACTTAAGTCACTTAAACAAACCATCAATGTAATAAGTCTATGTTTAAACCAATTGTCAAAAGTCCTTGTATAAGCCATGTCAAATGTTTAAAAGTCCAAAAGTAGTCAAGTAATGTGTAACAAATGTTATGTATTGTAAGTAAAGTATTGTCACATAATCCAAATGTAGAAATGTACAAAACAAAGTATTTTGAATATATCAAAAAGTTATGTTTTGCAAAGTGAATGCACGTTACATTGATACAAACATTTATGTGGTAAGTTAACACATACATTCAAGCCTTGAGACCGTCGGATAACCCTTTTAGTCAAGGTTATCAAAAGAAATGTTTTCGGATTCAGTCATTCCTTACATCCAAACAAACCCAAGATGTCAGGAATGGGATTTGTCAAGTCCTATGGTACCAGTACTTACTACCGAGCGGCGTAGCTAATGTTAATGAACGTATATAAGTCTCGTTTGTGCAAACCAAATGTTATAGCAGTTGTATACATGTCATATGAAAACAATGTACTAAGTATGCTAAGTTAACATACAAAGCAGAAAAGTCATGTAAATCAATGTGCTAGCATGCTATCAGTCAACATACATAGCAGAAAAGTAATGTAAAACAATGTACTAAGTACGCACACAATGGGCATACATGGCATGAAATGTAATGAAATCATGTACTATAATGTACTAACGAACATAGCAGGTATATGATGTGAAAACAGGAAAGCAGGAAAGTAACAAGTAGGCACATTTGTTCCACCCCAAAACAGTTTGAAAACAGTAAAAGAGGGGCTATGTACTCACTTGAGATTGCTCAGAAGTCCTAAGATAACCACCAAGCAATGCTAGAGATCTCGGAATCAAACGGTACCTATTATAGGTAACTATGTTAATAAACCGGACCTATATCGGAGGATCGGATAGAATGAGGGCTCGTAAACCAAATGAGTATGGGAACTCATGTAGTATGGTTTAACAAAGCCTACATACTAAATGAAACCTAACCTAAGTGCTTACGACCCATTACGACACGTCTAGGTAGCTTATGCTACTTTAACGCGTCGTTCGCGTAAAACGCGTTCAGAATGCCTAACTAGTCCTATGATAAGTAAAATGTGCCTTAACATGTCTAATATTGTTACCAAATCAGTTTAGATACCAAAAGTTATGTTACATATGCTTAAAATGAATTTTGGCGTCAAAAGGGCATTTTGGTAATTTACCTAAGGCATATAAACTACCTATCATACAACTACTTAAACGAAGCGACCATAAGGTATAACCTCGGAAGGTTATTCCCTATATACTATGGTCACCTAATGTGTTTGGTCGGATCCTAATGATCGACCAAATGGGTCGGGTTCGAAAGTATAAGCGATTGTTTAGATCGTTTACCTTACGACCCTATATAAGCACTAAACTAAAAGTGACGAGCTAAGCATGTTAAAACATGCTTAACTAAGTTTAGAAAACAGGTTTGGTATCAAAACAAACGGTTTTGATACCTAAGAGTAGTTTGGTTACAAAATAAGCAAGAATACGTATTCTGGCCGAAACTACGACTCGTCACTGAGCCTTGATAACGTGGTAATCAATAAGTATAGTCACTAGGGACTATAACCATCGTGATCACGCTCACGTTATGAAGTTCAAACGAAATTCGCATCGACCATAAACTGGTCAATGCAAAAAGTCAAACATAGTTCGACTTTCGGACTAGAAAAGCGATAAAAGAACGAAGGAACACTTACAAAGGGTCCCCGCTAGTAAATCTTGATCGAGAAGCTCAGGTATGAAGTGATTTGCTTCAACTTAGAGCACTTTTGATCAGATTTGTGAGGAATGAGGTGAAAATGTGGTGGGTATTTATAGAATTCTTCGAACCGTTAGGATCGTTTCTTGAATATCGTGCCTTGATCTCACCCGTACACTTGTCGGAATGTTGTGGTAGCTCATTTTGCCCCCACCACAAGAGTTTGACATGTGGCCTTGGCCTTTGGGGTGTTTGAAAGGCTGTTTGCAGCTATTAATACACTGAATCTGGTCTGGGAGCCTCACGCGGACCACGTAAAGGATCACCCTGGGCTTACGCGGGCCGCCTGGGTGTCCTGATCAGAAACAACTTTCAGAAATGACAGTTTAGGTCCCTGTTGTGGTTTAAGGCCATTTCCGACATGTTTAAGGCCCGTTAAGCCAACGTTAAGGCCCTAAAATGATGCCTAAACATTGTGGACATGAAACATGCTCAAAAATATGTCGGATGTCAGTTCGTTTGGTCGTACGATCGCGATGTTCGCTTAATTACGACGGAACGCGCATAAGCGCGAAAAATGATCCAAATGGCGTGAAGAATGGATTTTTCTCATGCCAAACACTAAAATAAAATATTATAGTGCTTACATAAATTTTTGGATGTCCGGATGTATTCAGAACGTAAGTTATGCGCGAAAATGCAAACTTGTGCACTTTTTGACGCTTTTAGTCCCTGAATGACCCAAAAGTTTATTTTAGCACACCGAACCCCTCAAAGCATATTTCTAAGCTATATAAAGGATATTTAAGGTGTGTTTAACTTATGGTCATGTTCCGGAATGTTCGTTACTATTCAAATTGGCATACTTTTGCAGTTTGTTAAGTTTAGTCCCTATAAGCGTATTAACTTGTTTTTGCCATACCAAAGCCTTCAAAACTTATTTCTAAGTTATGTAAAGGTTATTTAAGGTATGTTAAGTATATGTTGATGTTCCGGAGTATTTTTCGCATTAAACTAATTACGTTTACGCACCAGTTTGCGTATAACTCTCCAGAAAGTGATATAGAGTTTGAAATTGAATAAAAGTCAAAACATGAAAAATGTAAAACACAAACAAACAAACATTGGGATCAAATAACATTGTTTTATTGATAAACGAACTGTTCATAATGATTACAAGCACAGATGTTACAGTCTCCCCTACTTGTGGAAATTTCGTCCCGAAATTTATTTAGAGGAAACTCGTGGGAATAGATGCGGATACTTTGCCTTCATTTGATCTTTGCGTTCCCAAGTAAACTCGGGTCCACGTTTAGCTTCCCATCGAACTTTGACCAAAGGAATGCGCTTGCGTTTAAGCCACTTGACTTCACGTTCCATGATTTCCACTGGCTTCTCAACAAATTTCAGTGTTTTATCAACACGAATTTCGTCAAGTGGTATGTGGAGGTTCTCATCAGCTAAACACCTCTTGAGATTGGACACGTGAAAGGTTGGATGAACATTTCCAAGTTCAGGAGGTAACTCAAGTCTGTAGGCTACCTTACCGATTCTTTCGACGATCTTGAATGGTCCAACGTATCTAGGTGTAAGTTTTCATTTCTTTCCAAATCTGATCACACCTTTCCAAGGTGAGACCTTAAGTAATACACGATCACCGACTTGAAATTCCAAGGGTTTGCATTTTGGGTCCGCGTAACTCTTTTGACGGCTTCTAGCTGTCTGAAGGTTATCACGAACTTTCTTGACCTTATCAGTTGTCTCTAAAATGAGGGCAGGTCCAGTAAGTTGAGCCTCGCCGATCTCATTCCAGCAGACTGGTGAACGACATTTTCGACCATAGAGAGCCTCGAAAGGAGCCATTTTGATGCTGGTGTGATAACTGTTATTGTAGGAGAATTCAATCAACGGAAGATGTGAATCCCAACTACCACCAAAGTCGATCACACAAGCTCTAAGCATATCCTCCAGAGTCTGGATTGTTCTTTCAGATTGACCATCCGTTTGCGGATGATAAGCCGTGCTCAGATTAAGTTGGGTCCCCATAGCAGATTGCATGGTTCTCCAAAAATGAGAAGTGAAACGAGCATCTCTGTCAGAAATGATGTTCAAAGGAACACCATGTCGAGCTACAATTTCATCCACATAGATTTTAGAAAGTTTGTCAGCAGGAAAATCCTCACGGATTGGCAAGAAATGTGCTGACTTAGTAAGACGATCAACAACTACCCAGATGGCATCATGACCTTTCTTTTTGCGCGGAAGTTTAGTAATGAGATCCATAGTAATGTTTTCCCATTTCCAAACTGGGATCTCTGGTTGCACCAATAAACCAGAAGGACGCTGATGTTCAGCCTTAACCTTAAGACAAGTAAGGCATTTTGATACATATAAGGCAATGTCTTTCTTTATACCAGGCCACCAATATTGAATACGAAGATCCTTATACATCTTATCTGAGCCAGGATGAACAGAATAACGAGACTTATGGGCTTCATCCATAAGCAAGGTGCGAAGGTTATCTTGGCTTGGGACCCACAAACGGTCCATGAAGTAATACGATCGATTGTCCTTCAGTTCCAGACCAGGTGTTATGTGATACGGAAATTCCTTATCCATCAAACCTTGTGAAACACAAGATTGTTGAGCCTGAGAAATGCGGGCTTGGATATCGGATCGTGCTTGAATAACAGATTGAACACGAATACAATGAAGCTTAGTACGTTCCTTACGACTCAATGCATCGGCTATGACATTCGCCTTACCAGGATGGTAGCGAATTTCGCAGTCATAGTCGTTTAGAAGCTCAACCCAACGTCGTTTCCTCATGTTGAGTTCTTTCTGATTGAAGATATGCTGAAGACTTTTGTGGTCCGTGAAAACCACACATTTTGTACCGTACAAATAGTGTCTCCAGATCTTAAGAGCGTAGACAACTGCACCCAACTCAAGATTATGAGTGGTGTAGTTTTTCTCATGTATCTTCAACTGCCTCGATGCATATGCTATAACTTTGTTCCTTTGCATCAGAACACAGCCAAGACCCAATTTAGATGCATCGCAATAAACGACGAAATCATCATTGCCCTCAGGCAAAGTTAGAACAGGCGCGTCGCAAAGCTTCTGCTTCAAAGTCAGAAATGCTTCCTCTTGTTTGAATCCCCAATCAAAGGGCTTGTTCTTCTGAGTTAGAGTAGTTAGAGGAACTGCAATCTTCGAGAAATTTTCAATGAAGCGGCGGTAATAACCCGCTAGACCAAGAAAAGAACGAACCTCAGTAGGAGTAGTAGGCGTATCCCAATCCTTAATCGCACTAATCTTGGAGGGATCTACATGAATACCTTGTTCGTTGATAATATGTCCTAAGAATTGAACCTCTTTAAGCCAGAATTCACACTTGGAGAATTTGGCGAAAAGTTGCTCTTTCTTTAGGAGTTCCAGAGTAAGACGAAGATGTTGCTCGTGATCAGCTCGCGTCTTAGAATAAATCAAGATGTCGTCAATAAAAATAATGACGAACTGATCCAAATAAGGCTTGCAGACCCTATTCATTAAGTCCATGAAAACAGCAGGAGCATTAGTCAAACCGAATGGCATGACTGTGAACTCGTAATGCCCATATCGAGTGCGGAATGCTGTCTTGGGAATGTCTTCTTCATGCACCCGAAGTTGATGATATCCCGATCGCAGATCAATCTTTGAAAAATAAGAAGCGCCCTGTAACTGATCAAAGAGATCATCGATGCGAGGTAGGGGATATCGATTCTTGATGGTAAGCTTGTTAAGCTCACGATAATCGATACACATCCTAAAAGATCCATCCTTCTTCTTGACAAAAAGAACGGGAGCACCCCAAGGTGAAAAGCTAGGACGGATAAAACCTTTGTCAGAGAGCTCCTGAAGCTGGTTAGCCAACTCCTGCATCTCAGACGGTGCAAGACGATATGGAGCTCTGGCAATGGGGTTTGCACCAGGTACGAGATCAATACGGAACTCGACTTCGCGTGCTGGGGGTAGACCAGGTAAATCTTAAGGGAATACTTCAGAATAATCCCGAACAACAGGAATATCTTGGATAGATTTACCTTTGCCCTTATCTGGTACAACGTGTGCCAAAAAGGCCACATAGTTCTTTCGCAGATACTTCCGAGCTTTAAAATAAGACATGAGTTTGAGACCACCAGCAGGTTTCTCACCATGAACCTGTAGGATCTCACCTGTCGGAAGCGGCACACGAACGATCTTCTCAAAACAAACTACCTCTGCGCGATGCTTGGCTAACCAATCCATACCCACAATAACGTCGAAGCTTCCAAGTTGCATAGGCGTGAGGTCGATAGGAAAAAGATGGTCGTTAAGATTCAACTGGCAGTTGTGAAGAACAGAATCAAGAACAATGGGTTCACCACTAGCAACTTCTACTGTCAAAGGTTTACCTAGTTTCGTTCTAGACACTCGAAGCAATGGCTCAAAAGATAATGACACAAAACTCTTATCGGCACCCGAATCAAAAAGAACAGATGCAGGCTGATTATTAATAAAGAACGTACCGTTCACCACTTCATTGTCTGCCTGTGCCTCTTGTGCGTTCATGTTGAAGACTCGACCTCGAGCCTGATCCTGATTCTGATTTGGATTCTGATTCTGGTTGGTTAGTCTTGGGCACCGGTTTCTGTAGTGGGTCAGATCCCCACAATTGTAGCATGAACCAGGAGGGAAATGAGGTCGTGCAGCTTGACCTTGTTGCTGAGCAAGAGGCTGAGCAACTTGTTGGGCTTGGTTATGAACGGCCTGATTCTGGTTAACAGGAATGCGACAAGTAGCGGCAAGATGGCCAATTCTCCCACAGTTAGTGCATTGACGACATTGGAGATGTGGTAGATGATGGCCCTTACACCTGTTGCACAAAGGTGCAGTGCCAAGATATGGCTTCTTGGCTAGTTGTTGCGTAGGCTGATTTGGTGCAGCTTGGGCCTGTGCAGTAACGGCATAGTTTTGAGAAGCCTTTCGCTTCCTTGAACCCTTTGAGGAACCAGAATTCTTTCCATTCTTGTTTTGCCCTTTCTTGCTATCCCCCTTGTCAGACACCTGCTTCTTACCCTTGTCACCCTTTTTATGCAGCTTTCCCTTTCGAACCTGCGACTCAGTCAATGTCGCTGCTAACTCGATTGCCTGACGGAGTATGGCAGGGTTACTACCAGTAATGATGTCTTGCACTGAGTCAGGTAGGCCGTCGATGTATCTTTCGATAGCCTTGTCGAGTGGGGTAACCATTGTTGGGCAAAGCAGACTCAACTCCTCAAACCTGTCAGTATACGCCCTGTGCTCGCCACTGTCTTGTTTCAAGTCATCAAACTCTTTCTCCAAAGCTCGCTGTTCATGACGAGGACAGAACTCCCTCATCATAAGGGCCCTAAGTTCAGCCCAAGTTTGTGCTAGAGCAACTTCTGCACCATGGTCTCTCATAACCCCGTTCCACCATGTGAGAGCCCTCTTCTGAAACACACTCGAAGAAAACTCGACCTTGCGATTGTCAGGACACTGCACGTGGCGGAAAGTATTCTCAATGCTCTCGAACCATTGAAGAAGCCCAGTCGCTCCCTCAGAACCACTAAACTTGAGTGGTTTAGCCGAGTTAAAATCATTGAATTTGCATGGAGCATTGTTGTTGTTGTTGGCTTGGTTCCATTGAGCAAAGAGGTTTGGGAATTGAGCAGCCATCTGCTGCGCAATGATTTCTGCCAATTCGGCAGTCGCTATCTGGTTTTCGCATCGAGGAGGCATTCTAAAAGAGGAAACATGAAAGGAAACGAGTGAGATGATTGGATGAAAAGAATGAGATGAAACAAAAATTGACAACAACAAAGATGGTGGTCATTTGTTCGCATCACAAAGCAAACAAACGACACACAGTGACTAATCAAAGTAAATGGGTCAAAAATAATGTATCGCGAAGACATGCTCGCCTATAAGTGAACACTCACCCCAAGAGTTCCCAGGTAAGAGTGACTGGTCCGATTATGTGGATTTGTACGAACACTCTAGCCTTAGACAGAAAACCCAGGGTACATACATTCACTCTTCCAGTTTGCACGTGTTCACATTATTTAAAACCCAAAACCTTGACAAGATTTTGAAAACTCAAAGGGGTTCAAAACCTTATAACAGAGGGTTCAAAACCTTGTAATAAATCATTCAAAAATAGAAGATTGTTTTTTTTTCAAAAATCGTTTTGGAAAATTTGGTTTTTGTTTTGATAATCACCTAAGGATAGGTGATGTGCATGTTTTAAGATCTAAACACAAGATAACTTGTGTTAGGGTCCTAGAAAGGTTATAGTCTAGGTCAAAGCATTACTAATAACCTAATTCCCTATAACCATTGGCTCTGATACCAACTCTTCTGTCACACCCTGACCACGTATAACATACAAAACGTGGCGGAAAACATCGGGGAGTGTTGTAACAAAATTAATTGTTTCATAACCATGGCATTCAAAGTTGTATTTTATTTATAAACATAAGAGTTACATTGTCTTAAACAGGAAATAAAGAGTTCAAAACATAATTAAACTAAGTCTATCTTCATTTTATGTCTCTAAGGCACAGGTCCGCCCTAGTGTCACGATCATCATCCTATGCAAAAGCTCCTGAAAACACATGTGAAAATAGGTATGTCAGCATAAAAATGCCTGTGAGATACATAGGTTTTGTGAAAATAGGATTCATGACTTAAGTTTAAGAAAATGTTGTTTAGTAAAAGTCAGTCAAGAACCTTGTAAATTGTTTTGTTTTGTAAGTCATTTAAAAAGCGATAAGATCAAATGATATGTATAAATAAAAGTATAATGTATGATAAATGTATAACCAAGTAAAATGAGTTGTATAAAGTAAATTGTTTGTAAACCAAAGTCTTGTGAAAATCGTGTTACTTGTGTAAAATCTATAAGTCCAAATTGAATGATTTAAATAACGCTATGATATGTAATATAATACAAACACTTATATATAGGAAGTACCAGCGGCGTATCCACCATGCTTGTATCATATTACTCACATCTCGTTACTTAAGCCACTTAAACAAACCATCAATGTAATAAGTCTATGTTTAAACCAATTGTCAAAAGTCCTTGTATAAGCCATGTCAAATGTTTAAAAGTCCAAAAGTAGTCAAGTAATGTGTAACAAATGTTATGTATTGTAAGTAAAGTATTGTCACATAATCCAAATGTAGAAATGTACAAAACAAAGTATTTTGAATATATCAAAAAGTTATGTTTTGCAAAGTGAATGCATGTTACATTGATACAAACATTTATGTGGTAAGTTAACGCATACATTCAAGCCTTGAGACAGTCGGATAACCCTTTTAGTCAAGGTTATCAAAAGAAATGTTTTCGGATTCAGTCATTCCTTACATCCAAACAAACCCGAGATGTCAGGAATGGGATTTGTCAAGTCCTATGGTACCAGTACTTACTACCGAGCGGCATAGCTAATGTTAATGAACGTATATAAGTCTCATTTGTGCAAACCAAATGTTATAGCAGTTGTATACATGTCATATGAAAACAATGTACTAAGTATGCTAAGTTAACATACAAAGCAGAAAAGTCATGTAAATCAATGTGCTAGCATGCTATCAGTCAACATACATAGCAGAAAAGTAATGTAAAACAATGTACTAAGTACGCACACAATGGGCATACATGGCATGAAATGTAATACAATCATGTACTATAATGTACTAACGAATATAGCAGGTATATGATGTGAAAACAGGAAAGCAGGAAAGTAACAAGTAGGCACATGTGTTCCACCCCAAAACAGTTTGAAAACAGTAAAAGAGGGGTCTATGTACTCACTTGAGATTGCTCATAAGTCCTAAGATAACCACCAAGCAATGCTAGAGATCTCGGAATCAAACGGCACCTATTATAGGTAACTATGTTAATAAACCGGACCTATATCGGAGGATCGGATAGAATGAGGGCTCGTAAACCAAATGAGTATGGGAACTCATGTAGTATGTTTTAACAAAGCCTACCTACTAAATGAAACCTAACCTAAGTGCTTACGACCCATTACGACCCGTCTAGGTAGCTTATGCTACTTTAACGCGTCGTTCGCGTAAAACGCGTTCGGAATGCCTAACTAGTCCTATGATAAGTAAAATATGCCTTAACATGTCTAATATTGTTACCAAATCAGTTTAGATACCAAAAGTTATGTTACATATGCTTAAAATGAATTTTGGCGTCAAAAGGGCATTTTGGTAATTTACCTAAGGCATATAAACTACCTATCATACAACTACTTAAACGAAGCGACCATAAGGTATAACCTCGGAAGGTTATTCCCTATATACTATGGTCACCTAATGTGTTTGGTCGGATCCTAATGATCGACCAAATGGGTCGGGTTCGAAAGTATAAGCGATTGTTTAGATCGCTTACCTTACGACCCTATATAAGCACTAAACTAAAAGTGACGAGCTAAGCATGTTAAAACATGCTTAACTAAGTTTAGAAAACAGGTTTGGTATCAAAACAAACGGTTTTGATACCTAAGAGTAGTTTGGTTACAAAATACGCAAGAATACGTATTCTGGCCGAAACTACGACTCGTCACTAAGCCTTGATAACGTGGTAATCAGTAGGTATAGTCACTAGGGACTATAACCATCGTGATCACGCTCACGTTATGAAGTTCAAACGAACTTTGCATCGACCATAAACTGGTCAATGCAGAAAGTCCAACATAGTTCGACTTTCGGACTAGAAAAGCGATAAAAGAACGAAGGAACACTTACAAAGGGTCCCCGCTAGTAAATCTTGATCGAGTAGCTCAGGTATGAAGTGATTTGCTTCAACTTAGAGCACTTTTGATCAGGTTTGTGAGGAATGAGGTGAAAATGTGGTGGGTATTTATAGAATTCTTCGAACCGTTAGGATCGTTTCTTGAATATCGTGCCTTGATCTCACCCGTACACTTGTCGGAATGTTGTGGTAGCTCATTTTGCCCCCACCACAAGAGTTTGACATGTGGCCTTGGCCTTTGGGGTGTTTGAAAGGCTGTTTGTAGCTGTTAATACACTGAATCTGGTCTGGGAGCCTGACGCGGGCCGCGTAAAGGATCACCCTGGGCTTACGCGGGCCGCCTGGGTGTCCTGATCAGAAATGACAGTTTAGGTCCCTGTTTTGGTTTAAGGCCATTTCCGACATGTTTAAGGCCCGTTAAGCCAACGTTAAGGCCCTAAAATGATGCCTAAACATTGTGGACATGAAACATGCTCAAAAATATGTCGGATGTCAGTTCGTTTGGTCGTACGATCGCGATGTTCGCTTATTTACGACGGAATGCGCATAAGCGCGAAAAACGATCCAAATGGCGTGACGAATGGATTTTTCTCATGCCAAACACTACAATAAAATATTTTAGTGCTTACATAAATTTTTGGATGTCCGGATGTATTCAGAACGTAAGTTATGCGCGGAAATGCAAACTTGTGAACTTTTTGACGCTTTTAGTCCCTGAATGACCCAAAAGTTTATTTTAGCCCACCGAACCCCTCAAAGCCTATTTCTAAGCTATATAAAGGATATTTAAGGTGTGTTTAACTTATGGTCATGTTCCGGAATGTTCGTTACTGTTCAAATTGGCATACTTTCACAGTTTGTCAAGTTTAGTCCCTATAAGCGAATTAACTTGTTTTTGCCATACCAAAGCCTTCAAAACTTATTTCTAAGTTATGTAAAGGTTATTTAAGGTATGTGAAGTATTTGTTGATGTTCCGGAGTATTTGTCGCATTAAACTGATTACGTTTACGCATCAGTTTGCGTATAACTCTCCAGAAAGTGATATAGAGTTTGAAATTGAATAAAAGTCAAAACATGAAAAATGTAAAACTCAAACAAACAAACGTTGGGATCAAATAACATTGTTTTATTGATAAACGAACTGTTCATAATGATTACAAGCACAGATGTTACACAATGATCCTCTAAACTCTATAAAAGGGGTGTAGAATTCACTTCAAAAATTCACACCTTCATTCCAATCTGCTATACTTCTCAATATTAGAGGATCCTAAGCAATTGGGAACCTCCAAGGAGTTTTCTTCAGTCCATAGGACCATTTGCGAGTGCCCTTTCGTGACTAGTTATTTTGTTTGGCTTTTAAAGCCGAAAAGTCAAGCGTTTTCGATAAACGCTTTGACTTTTAGCTAGACCATAAACGGTCAAGCCATTGTTCACAACGAACATGGCTACGTGATCGTAATTAGGTAGGTGTTAAACCGTCAAAAGGGAACCGCCTAATTACCACGTTTACTTAGTTAACTGTCAGGTCAAAGTAATTAAATAAAAGTCAAACGGGTCAGTTTTTGAATAAAATTCATAACTGATAATATAGAAGCTATAAAATCAGTTTTGTCACTTTAATAACTTGGTAAATATTAATTGAACATGTCTAGACATGTTCAACCCGACAATTCTAAGTATTAGGCTCGGTTCGCAATCGAAAGTCACAAAAGTAGATTTTTGCTTTGACTTTCAGTTCTGACCCGAATTAGCTTAGTTTTGTTATGCCTTAGGATTCCTTTGTGACCATATTATGTGATAGAATAACCCTCAGAGGTTATACTACATGGTCCCATAGAAATCATAGTTCATTGAATGTTTCCGTTAAATGCTTAAAATTGACTATTATGCCCTTATTTTATAAAAACAACATTTTTTGAAAACGTGAGAGGACAAAAAGATTTGTTACCGATATATAAGTATGTTCTAAAAATTTGACATCAGTTTCTGGTCTAAAATGAAAGTTATGCACGATTTCGTAAAACAAGACTTTTTGTTAATTAAATTGCATTTTTGGCATAAACCATATTTAAACCCAATTTTGGCACCAAACCCATTGCCCACTATTATGATATAATTTTTAGTGATTTTTGGAAATTTTGGTCAGATTTTATACTGTTCATAACATAGAGTTCTCGTCTGAATTCGGTAATTGACGATAATGCCATTTTCATTGATAAAATGAGATTTACATATCACTAACATGCCAAACCTTTTCCTACTGATTTTATATGAAAAATAAAATGTTTTAAGCATTCAAGGCTGATAAAAATTTCAGAATTTCATAAACATCGTATATATCGTCAATTGTCGACTTTTACGCTAATTAGGTGCATAGTATGGTTTAAAACCATATTTAACACCTAAGACTTGTTACGTACTGAGTTTATAAATAAACTTTGATATTTCTACAGTAAGTACAAGTTGTGAACTCAGACTTCCAATTTTGCCTTTAAAAGCATATGTGAAATGACCAAAATGCCCCTACAGTGCAGAGTTTGGCCATAAATGATAAACCTCACATATGTATGATATCTTACTGATGCAACTTGATAAAATAAATATTTTTACTGAATATTTTAGACCAGAACCTCAGTTTTCTATTTAACCTCTTTTATAAACTTTAAAATGACCAAATTACCCTTTAGGGGCTTAAGTTGGTTTTAAATTCGTTTTGGGCATAATTGAAGATATCCTACTTATATCACAACATATTTTAAGCATAATAACTTATGGAACTTGTACATGACTCATTCGGTTACCCGTTATGCATATACGCATTCGGTACGGTTTATGTAACTAGTTTGCATAAGTTAGCCGAAACGGGTCAAACCTTATCATTTTCACTTCAAAATCCAGAATGTATTTAGTTTACCCATTATATACAAGTCTTCATACTTGTTGGGTCTAAATCACAATCCAATCCGGTCATCGCTTAATCTAGCGTTTTGTTCCGTAAACTCTTCTTTAAAACTAACTGGTCTAAGTTACAACTTAAATAAGACCCGTCAGGAAATCTAATAGGATAATAAAACATTCGTTCCAGATTCGGATCCCGGTAAAAGCTACCTACACTTGCTGAATAGAATATACGGCCGAGATTAAAATTACATTTCTAAGCTCAGGTAAATACTTTTAACTTATTTTCCCTTATACGGGCTTGGGATACGGTAAATTATTACCGCTTGGTCAGGTATTGAATATTTAATCGATTAGTGGTTAAATCATAGAGATAACCCGTTTTAATCTATTTTGTTTGGTACAAAGCCTTTGGGGGGTTAATGACCGTGTACTGGATATCCTCGGCTCATTCATTAGAAATGGCCACGAATTAAGCACGGGGTGTAGGCATACACCTGACAGTTGCGTATGTAAAACGGTATCTCACTCGTGAGGAAACTTCTTGTGGGCCTATACTAGTGGCGTGTCTATTAATCATGTCCTGGCTCTTCTAACCGGGCCCTGAACGGACGAAAAACATATAAATCTGTATACAAGATTATTTTATATAATTGTCCCAAGTTATAAAAGAACATTTGTGCCTTGTGCATTTAAATCAATTTTTAATAAATGTTTTCAAAAGAGTTAGTTAATTGTATTTACCAGGGTAAACTGATGTATTTTTCAAAAGACTAAGTGGCAGGTACTACCCGTAATGGGCTGGAAGCTCCTGAGCACTAATTAAGGAATCTTGCCTGTGGAACAATAAATTTTGTTTTATGTTTTAGATCCGCCTGTGGATTCAGTTATAACCGATTGTATAATACTTACTTATACTTTGTGTATCAGTTCGTAATATTATTTTCATCCAAAACTTCCGCTGTGCTATTCTGTGTATGTTTGACTATGACGATATCAATCTTACGTCACGATACTCCCCACCGGGCCCACCGGTAATACGTGGAAATATTGGGGTGTGACAAGTTGTTGGGATTGAACCCTACCAGAGGAACAGATAATTAAAGCCAAAACTGGGTCAAAGTAGTGGATCCAGAATAAGCAGATGTTACACACAAGTCTCTCCCCTTGAAAGTGGCTTCAACATCTGCTGACCTCCTATCTACTGATCGTACAAGCCACTGACCGTCAATCTGCTGCTCTTGTAAAGACTGATAGAAGACTAAAGCTATGCTGCTCAATCTACTGTCTTGAGTCAAGTACTGCTGATCCGGACAAGCACTGCCGGGTTCACAGCAGTGGAAGGATGCAGCAGCTGTTTAAGTGTCTTTTATGTAATGAAATGTAATAGCAGTAGTTAGTATAGCAGTGTTTGTATAGATCAGAGGTTAGAGTTTGTTAGGAGGTTAGATGTCACTTTCATGGTGACGTCAGCTAAGATGCTCAGTGGTTTGCTAGTGCCTATAAATAGAACAGTGCTCTGTACTGTTCTATTAGCTCTTTGCAACACCGTCTTCTTTGCACGAACAAAAACTGAGCTCTGGCTGAGGGGGAGTTTGTATTCAAGCATTACTTTGTAATCGTTGTTGAAATTAAATTCAATCATTCGGTTCTTTGTTGAAAATGTCTTGATCAAAGCAATACTCTCGTTTGATTGTATGCAAAGTTTGTTTCCATATTAATTCCGCTGCACATCTCATCCATTTCCATTTTAATTCAAACAGAAAATACAATCAAAACCAAACTCAGATCCAACACAAGTAGTTTTTGCTCTCAAAATCTGGAGACACTACATGTACGGTACTAAATGTGTAGTGTTCACTGACCACAAAAGTCTCCAGCATATTTTTAATCAGAAAGAACTAAACATGAGGCTACGATGTTGGGTTAAACTTCTAAACGACTATGATTGCAAAATTCGCTACCATACTAGTAAGGCAAATGTCGTGGCTGACGCATTGAGTCGTAAAGGATGTGTCAAGCTTCATTGTGTTCAGGTTCGATCTGATATTCAAACCCGAATTTCTCAGGCTCAACATACTTGTGTTTCACAAGATTTGATGGGTAAAGAATTACCACATCATATTAAGCCTGATCTTGAACTAAAGAACGATGGGTTATATTATTTCATGGACCGTTTGTGGGTCCCAGGTCAAGACAATCTTCACACTTTGTTAATGGATGAAGCTCATAAGTCTCGTTATTCGATTCATCCTGGTGCAGACAAAATGTATAAGGATCTTCAAACCCAGTATTGGTGGCAGGGTATGAAGAAAGACATTGCCTTATATGTATCCAAATGCCTTACTTGCCTTAAGGTTAAGGCAGAACATCAACATCACTCTGGATTATTGGAGCAACTAGAGATACCAGTTTGGAAATGGGAAAACATTTCTATGGATCTCATTACCAAGCTGCCACGCACTAAAAGAGGTCATGACGCCATTTGGGTAGTTGTTGATCGTCTTACAAAGTCAGCACATTTCTTGCCGATCCGTGAGGATCTATCTGCTGACAAACTTGCTAAAATCTATGTGGATGAGATTGTATCCCGACATGGTGTTCCTTTGAACATTATATCTGACAGAGATGCTCGATTCTAGTCTCATTTTTTGAGAACCATGCAATCTGCCATGGGAACCCAACTTAATTTGAGCACAGCGTATCATCCTCAAATGGATGGTCAATCTGAAAGAACAATCCAGACACTGTAGGATATGCTTAGAGCTTGTGTGATCAATTTTGGTGGTAGTTGGGATTCGCATCTACCGTTGATCGAATTTTCCTACAACAATAGTTATCACTCCAGCATCAATATGGCTCCTTTCGAGGCTTTATATGGTCGAAAATGTCGTTCACCGGTCTGCTAGAATGGGATAGGTGAAGCTCAGCTTACTAGACCTGAACTCATTCTAGAGACTACAGATAAGGTCAAGAAAATTCGTGATAACCTTTAGACAGCTAGAAGCCGTCAAAAGAGTTACGTGGATAGACGACGCAAGCCCTTGGAATTTCAAGTCCGTGATCACGTTCTACTCAAGGTATCCCCTTGGAAAGGTGTAATCAGATTTGGAAAGAAAGGAAAACTTGCACCAAGATATGTTGGACCATTTAAGATCATTGAAAGAATTGGAAAAGTGGTCTACAGATTAGAGCTACCTCCTGAACTTGGAAATGTTCATCCAACCTTCCACGTGTCCAATCCTAAAAATTGTTTAGCTGATAAAAACCTCCACATACCACTTGTTGAAATTCGTGTTGATGACACGATGCACTTTGTCGAGAAACCTGTGGAAATATTGGACCGTGAAGTCATGAAGCTCAAACTCAAGTGCATACCAATTGTTAAAGTTCGCTGGGAATCTAAACGTGGCCTAGAATTTACTTAGGAACGTGAAGATCAAATGAAGGCAAAATATCCACATCTATTCTCACAAGTTTCCTCTAAATAAATTTCGGGACGAAATTTCCTAAAGTAGGGGAGACTGTGACATCTGTATTTGTGTAATAATTGTATAACTCTGAACAATTCAAATATCAATAAAGCAATGTGTTTTAACCCCAATATTTGTTTATTTATGTTCGATTTCAAACTCTTAAACGCTTTCTTGAAAGTTATACGCAAACTGATGCGTAAACGTAATCAGTTTAAAGCGACAAACACTCTGGAATAGTGACATAAGCTTAACATACCTTAACTAACCTTTACATAACTTAGAAATAAGTTTTGAAGGGTATGGCAAAAACAAGTTTATTCGTTCACAGGGACTATTTGCGATAAACGGCAAAAGTCTGCCAATTCGTATAACAATACATTCCGGAACAAGATCATAAGCTAAACATACCCTAAATACCCTTAAGATAGCTTAGAAATAAGTTTTGATGGGTTTGGTATGCGAAAATACGCTTATTTGATCACAGGGACTAAAAGCGTCAAAACTGCGAAAGTATGCATAGACGTGCATATCTTGCGTTCTGACCATATCCGGACATCCAAAAACTTTTTTAATCACTATAATATTTTATTTTAGTGATAGGAATGCAAAAATACCTTTTGTTTCTCAATTTGGGTCCTTTTCGCGTCCGTTACGATTTTCATCGTAATTAACCGAAAAACGCAACCGTATAGCCAAACGTGTTGGTGCACTACATCTGTCGACTTCGTCTTGTATCGAGTCTTAGACTAGCTAGAATAGATCAGGGCACGTAAATCGAGAGAATGAGATAGATTTAGTGAGATTTCGCTTGAACAATAGTTTAAGTTGAAGATTTCGCTTGAAGCATCTCAAGCGACATCATTTCATCAGATGGAAGTTTGTTTTCCATGATAGTCTAAGGACTATGCCGGAGATCCCAAGTTTATATCGTGGATCAGGAATCGGCATCTTTCTAATATTTGAAATTTTTAGTTTAAAGATTTTGAGAGTGTTTGGATGTTTACAGGTTGTATGACTACGCCGGAGCTTCCAGGTTGGTAAGTGCGAAGCAGGAATCGGCATTTTGATTAGTAAAATGGTGATGTAGACGTAACATTCCTACAAGTGGTATTGTGTTCTACATGTGGTAATTTTTACAATTGATATAGATGGTGCGTACATGCAAGTGGTAAATCAGGGACATTAATTTGTACTTGACTTGCTACAAGTGGTTAATAATAGACAATGTGATGAACCACACCCCGAATCTACAAATGATTATATCATCAAAACTTATTTTCCGGAAAAATCATTTTGATTAAAACAAACTTAAGTGTTTTGAAATCTAAATGAGAAAATAGTTTTGTGATAGGGGGAGTTCTGATTGTTTATGCCAAGTGAATGGCGATTTGATGCGATTCGATATCAGTTGTCAAGTTTTTGTATAGTTTGTATGTTTTAATTGTGTCAAAAGTTTTTGTTTTTCAAATTTCCTAAAATGTGTTTGCATTTTAGGGGGAGTAAAAAATTTCAGAAAATCCAAAAACATTTGAAAATTTGAAAAAGCCAAAAACATGATAAAATGAAAAATGAGTTTTTGTTGTATATAGAGGAAATGATAGTACATCAGTGGACTATCACAACATGCTAAAGAAATGTAAAGATATAAAAATGTGATAAACAATCTTACTGTGGATATGTCAGTAGGTTTTTGCACATTTAGTAAATTGTGATGAGATATAAACATAAATTTCAAACTTGCTTATTCTGTGGGTTAACACAAACTTGGATATATAGGTAACCCCTGAAATCTTGTTTGAAAGGTCCCTTATTCTGAGATACTAGGTCTTTATGCTCAGTGATATCTGGGGTATTATCCCGGGACTTCTGATTTTGCGGAAGCAATGGCCTAGTCCCCGGAGAATACTTTACATTTGCTTGAAATATAGCTCACCCTCAGCTAAAAAATGATGAAACATTGAAAAATGCTAATCATGGCTGTTGAAACAAAAGATCCTCTAATGGGGACACACCAAAAGTCGAAGCCGTCATCTCTCTGCGTATACGGGAGTATCGACCTGAGCTCTCACGGCCCTCGTACTATAATTTATTCCCCAGACAGATATCATTTGTGGTATATTCACCTGTAAGACTGAATATTGGGATCTGGATACGGGAGTATATTCAAGTAGTGGGACACACGGATAAGTTTAAGTTGCTTAAAACATTAACAACGTATCTCGAATCAGTTGAAATTTGTGTGAAAATTTAAGTGGACAAACATACTGACAATCTAGGTAAATTGTTTAGAACTTAATATGAAATGAAGCTTAACGGTGTTAGTGATATGTCTCATAAACTGATATGATCCTCTTGCACAAACTCACAAAAATATTGTTTGTAAATATTTCTTTATTGCATTTCTTTACATTCAAAAATTTCAAAAAGATTTTAGTGTGTTTTAGCATAAATTTTGTAAAAATCAAAAAGATTTTCGACAACTGATATTGGAAAGCTGATTGTCAAAATTTCAAGTGCTAAACATGATGACTTGGTTGTGAGGGGGAGTGAATCTTAAAATGATAATAGGTTTGTTAAAATTCTTACAATTGTTATTTTAGAACCTACATTTGGTTCATCATTGGTTTTTAATATGAGAGGGAGTTATCTGATTATATCAGATTGTTGGTGAATTTAAATTGTTAAATTTAGAAAATTTATTTCTGGGTTAAGATTGTTACAGGTGAGCCAGATTAATTCTTTCAAAGCTTATGAAAGTCAGAATCTGATTATGAATCTAAAAGTTTGTTAGCTGCTGATGCTGATGAACTTAAGGAATCATGAGATCTGATCAAGAGAATTAGATGAGATCCAGGCAATGATCTTGTAAACAACATTTGAGTCAGACATCGATCCTAAAGCAGATGTTGCTGAAGAACAAATGAATGCCAGCAAATAGTGAGGGGGAGTCTGATAGTGCCAGGTGATTCTGGAGAAGAAGATAGAGAGAGAAAAGCCCAGAGACTGATCAAGACTGAAGATGTGAAAACACAGTGTTATTGTGACTCGATAGTCGACTCGTCAACATCTGAGGGGGAGTCTGTTGGTGCACTACATCTGTCGACTTCGTCTTGTATCGAGTCTTAGACTAGCTAGAATAGATCAGGGCACGTAAATCGAGAGAATGAGAGAGATTTAGTGAAGATTTCGCTTGAACAATAGTTTAAGTTGAAGGTTTCGCTTGAAGCATCTCAAGCGAAATCATTTCATCAGATTTCGCTTGAGACATGCTGATGTCTATTCCAAGCGAAACCTTGAAGTCTATATATAGGAGGTTAGTGTCAAGCGAAATCATGAGTTGTTTTTGTGAGATTTCCATACCGAAGTGCTGCCGGTGTGAGAACTGATTGTATTTGCATTCATATCAATACAAATCAGTGTTAAAGTGAAGATTCAGCTGTTTTTAAGTCAAATACTTGTTTTCCGCACCTGTATTTGATAGAATTCCTCTGAACCGACTCGTTTAGGTCGCGAACACGATCCTTACAAAACGAACCGACATTCGTGACATTTTTTTAGCATAATTCAAGTTAAATATACTTTAACTTCATCATAGAGCTTGAAAATGGGCTTGATGGGTGTTAGAAGTGCCAAAACACGACGAAATAAGCACAGGGACCAAAACTGTCAATTTTCAAAACTTGCTGGTCTGCAAGTCCCATACGGTCCGTATGGCTGGACCCTTACAGTCCATAAGCTAGTCCCAGTTCAGCAGAAACCAGAAACCTCTAAACAGCCTGTTGAACCTGATTTAAACCTTGGTTTTTGGAACTTGTGGGCTGGTTTATGTATTCCCCAAGTTCCCTAATCAGTCTCCAACAAATGTAGGGCTAGGCTCTTTCCTTGATCACCACACAATCCACTTGCAATGATCCTAATGGTTCTTGAAATCCTATATAAACCCAAGAACTTTCATTCACAACTTGCTCATCTTCATTCACTTTCATTCTTGCTCTGATTTGAGGCTACAACATTAAGTTGGAGGCTTCATACTTGAGCTTTTGGTAGTCCTTTTTCCAGCCAAGAACACTTGTAAGTGTTCTTTCATGCTTGTTTATTGATTTCAAGAAAGAAAGTCAAACAGTGTTTGACTTTCCGCATTGACCATGATTTGGTCAAGACAAAGTTCGTTTGAACTTTGCAACGTGAGCGTAATCACGATGGTTATAGTCCCCTGCGACTATAACTACTGATTACCACGTTGAGTAGTCGAAGTGACGAGTCAAAGTTTCGGTCAAAATGCATGATTATGTGCATTTCGCGACGAAATTATTTTCGGGTATCAAAACACTTTGTTTTGATATCAAATCAGTTTTCTAAGTTAGTTAAACATGTTTTAACATGTTTAACTCATCACTTTTAGTTTATTGCTTATTTAGGGTCGTAAGTCAAGCGGTCTAAACAACCGCTTAGACTTTCGAACCTGAGCCGTTTGGTCGATCATTAGGATCCGACCAAACATATTTTGTGACCATAGTTGCATAGGGAATAACCTTCCGAGGTTATACCTTATGGTCACTTTTCTTAATTAGTTGTTATGATAGGTAGTTTATATGCCTTAGGAAAATGACCAAAACGCCCTTTTCATGCATAATTTGAATTTAAACATACGTAACCAAGTTTTTGACACTTAAACTGATTATGCAACATTATTTAACATGTTAGGGCATATAATACTTATCATAGGGCTAGTTAGACCATCCGAATGCGCTTTTGCGCAAATGACGCGTTAAAGTAGCGTAAACTACCTTAACGGGTCATAAGCACTTAGAATAGGTTCCAATTCAGAATGTTGGCTTTGTTAAACCATATTAGATGAGTTCCAACACTCAAATGGTTTGCAAGACCTCATTTTATCCGATCTTTCGATTTAGGTCCCGATTATTAACATAGTGATTCCATACTAGGTGCCACTTGATTCCTTGGTTTCCCGAGCTTTGTTAGTTCACTAGATCAAGGATACTTGCAATCTCAAGTGAGTACATAGTCCCCTCTTTTACTTTTTGCAAATATTTTGGGGTGATACACATGTGCCTACTTGTTACTTTCAAGCTTTTTCATGACATATACTGGCTATGTTCAACTAGTACACATATAGTACATGATTCAACTATGCTTTGCTATGTATGTTGATTGAGCATGCTAGCACATTGATTTCATAAACACTTTTGTTGCATATGTTTACTCAGCATTTGGGCACATTGATTTACATTACATATTTGCTGCATATGTTTACTCAGCATATGGGCACATTGATTTACATTACATTTCTGCTGCATATGTTTACTCAGCATATGTGCAAATTGATTTACATTACATTTCTGCTGCATATGTTTACTCAGAATGTGTGCACATTGATTTACATTACGTTTCTGCTGCATATGTTTACTCAGCATATGGGCATATGCTTACATTGGTTCTGACATTTGGTATGTTTAACGCGACAAAAATACATTCATTAACATTGATCATGCCGCTCGGTAGTATGTAGTGGTACCATATGACTTGACAAATCCTGTTCCCGGCTTCCTAGGTTTGTTTGGAAGTAGGGAATGACAGAATCCGAAAACATAATTGATAAACCTTTAACTTGTTAAGGGTTTGTCCGACAGTCGCAAGGCTTGAATGTATGCGATAAACATTACTACATAAATGTTTGTATCCACAAAGCATTTATTTTGCAAAACATAACTTTTGATTTAAACTATGGTTTATTCAATGACATTGTTTTGTACATGACATTTGGTTTCACATGACATTTGATTATACATGACATTAAACGTATGGTTTGAGTAAATACTCTTTATTCACCATATATGACATTTGGTTACACATTGACATTATACATATAGTTTGAATAAATACTTTTTACGTGCCATACAAAACATTTGATTATACAAGGCATGGTTTACACTTGACATTGGACATTGTTTACACATAATATTTTGATATTTGTTTAAACAAGACATTTTTGGTGGTTATTGATAAGTGATTTAAATAGCGAGGCGTGTGTTATATGATAAAAGTGTAACGCCCAGCATCCCTGAACTTTAGGCTCTTGTCAAGATTAGTCCCTGAAGTTTAACTTTTTGCATATTTTTAGTCCTAATCTATGTGGATTGCCTATTTTCTTGGAGTGTCTAAGCATACGTTTGGAAATGCCTAATTCTGTACGATTTGAATGCCTAAATTTATGATTAGATTGTCTATTCGGAATGCCTAATGTTGAAATGCCTAAATGAGGAATGTCTATATGTGGGATTGCCTAAATTCTATGTGGTTGGAATGCCTAAATCTATGATGGAATGCCTAAATCTATTTGGTGCCTGACTCCTTAAACTCATGGAACTTGATTCTTGGTTGAACGAGAGACTGGAGCCTTGTCACTGGCAGGATCTATTTAATCTTGTAAACCTTTGATGTATATGCTATAATCTAGTTATTCTATTGCCTAATACCACGCAATGCTTAATCTAACTCGCAAAACAATCAAGAACTGGAATACCGAAAGGTTGGGTTGGCCAGAGTGGCCATCCGATCGGACTGCCATCCGATCGGACTGCCGTCCGAACCAAACCACCGCTTTTCTTCTCTTCTCCTTCACCTATAAATAGGCCTGTCACATCACCTTTTCAGTGACGTGACTGCTCCGCTCGACCAAGACACGCGCACACGTCCTTTTCTTCATTCTCTCATCGATTTCGGTACGTTTTAGGCTAGATCTTGTTACTTTCTTGATCTACACATCATCCTTTACGTGATTCTCACTTGAAATCACATTTTCCACCATGAAATCTTTCAGATCTGAGATCTTGGGAATGATGTCATCTTGGTGGTTGGTACCAAATGCCATATGACGTCATTCTTGGTGGGATCTAGCTAAGATCTAAGGGATTCCATGCTTAATTTATCAAATCTAAGCTAAATCTAAGAGTTTTCTTTATGTATACTAAAACTCGAGTCCTGTCATTTATTTCCTCGAAATTCTGATTTACTTTGGTGATAAACGGGACTGAACGACTTTATAGACTAGATCGGTGGTCTAGAGTAGGTTTAGGAACGGATTATTCATCGATGAAGACGATCATGGGATGGATTCCGGCATAAACCCGTCACTAACAGACAAACGGGTCGGACTGGGGTGATTCCCGACCGATCAGAATGTCTGTTAAATGATAAGTTACTACCGCCTTAGTCTGTATCGTGACGTCACCATTAAATTTTCAAACTTAGAATTTTTGCAAAATTTGTAAACTATCAAAACTTGGAGATCGGATCGGATGGCAACCCGATCGGACAGCCGTCCGATCGAGCAGCCGTCCGATTGGAACGATCAGGTTGTCTGCGATAGGATCAAATGGAAATCCGATCGGATTACCGTCCGATCGGACGGCCATCCTAGTCCCATTTGTTTATGGACATCACTCAATTGGTAACCCGATCAGATGGCCATCCGATCGGGCAGCCATCTTTCCTTTACAACACAAAAGCCACCCGAATGATCGGCAATCCGATCGACTAGCCGTCCGATCGGACAGCCCTTCGACCCGATGACTGTTTCAACACTTTGTGCAACCTCGTTATTCTGCCCGACTCTTATCCTATTATAATCTAATCAGGCTAATCCTCAAAAGAGCTCCCTTTGATCCAATAACAGTTGCGACTGTTAAGCAATCACTGTGGGTATCTCGATCCCCTTTTTACTTTAAACTTTTGGGGTGTAACATGTATTCTATTAAACTAAATACTACTGGAAATCTATACTCTATCCTATGTGTTTGTGAAATCTTGTGCATTCTAGTATTCTATTTGTGCTATGTGACGTTTAATCCAGGGTGTTTAGTTCCGTCTTAACAATAGTAGCGCTATAGGAGATGCACCTCTCCCATTATTCCCGGGGAGTATTGTTAGGAGGATTCTAGTTTACCTTGAGTCTTGGGTAAACACTAAAGCATCGGGATACTTGGGTTATCACTGCGTGGACTGCGACACTAGCACGGCTGAAACTATTTTTATTTCTTACACTGTGGATATGAGTTGTTTTAATCTATTATTCTATTATCAAACTTGTATATTCGCCAATACTTTTGTATTGATATCTTACTACATGTTGCAGGTTGATAGGTTGAGAGGGATCATGGAAATCAAGCTAGGGAAATGCCTAGAAACGTCGCCTAGTGAACTTAGAAACTTTTGAACAATTTGAACTGTCTTTGTTATGTTTTATATTTGATGTCTGATGTTGGATTTTGATTTAGACAAATTTATGCATGAAATCAATTAATCTCTATTGTCACAATAGTGTTATGGAAATCTCATGGGCAATCTGAACGCCTAGTGCTCGCACCCCGATGTTTCCGCCATCAGTTGGGGTGTGACAAAAAGCATAGTTGATACGCCGCTAGTACTTCCTATATATAAATGCTTTTATGATATTACATATCGTAGCGTTATCTAAACCACTTCGACAAAGACAAAGACATGACACATTTTATACAAATGATATTTATTTCAAATAACATTGTTATACAAATGACATGTTTTATACAATTCATTTTCACTTGGTTATTTATTTAACCAAACATCTTTCTTTTATATCATCTGATTTTCAAATTGATTTTCATATGATCTTATAAAAGAAAACATTTTACAAGGTTCATGACTACTTTTCGTTAAACATTTATTTTAACTTTCGAGTCATGAATCCTTCATCAACAAAACCTATGTATCTCACAGGCATTTTTATGCTGACGTACTTATTTTCACATGTGTTTCAGGAGCTAATGTATGAGGTTGATCAGGATACACTTAGGCGGACTTGGGCCTTAGTGACTTAAAATGAAGCAAGACAAGTTTAATTTATGTTCTGTTCTCGTTTAAGCAAAGACAATGTAATCATTTACCTTAATAAAACCAAACTTTAAATAACATGTGTTCTGAAACAATAATTTTGTTACAACACTCCCCGACGTTTCCACCGCGGTTTGTTGTTTATGCGGTCAGGATGTGACACAAATAGGATTTATTTTGATTAAATCTGTAAAAAGTGGGTAAAAATAACGAATTTTATGGTTACTAGCACTTGCAGCATGGGGACGTGCTATGGGGACACAGCCCCGTGGCCAAAGTGCCAGTAATAATGTTGATCAGAAAACTTACAGTACAGTGGACACTAGAGCGTGCTGAGTGAGCATGACCCGTGCCACCTTCTCGGCAGAAAATTTTTGGACATCAGATAGTTGAGCACGGGCCTAGTGGGCACGGCCCCGTGCTGTAGACACTGATTTGCAGTTTTTGAAGCGGGAGACTCTGGTTTATATGCATGGGTTCCATTTTTCATCGTCCGTCATCCTCTTTTGAGCGTTCTTTATTCCTACAAAGATAAAACTTAAAAGAAACATTATACTAAAGATTAAATTAAGATTTAAACTACATAACTAATGGATAGCCCATGGAATACCTCCATGGTGCGCCACATTTATAAGGGTCCTTGGCTAGACCCAAAGTTGGTCAACTGTTACCCGAGCGGGATGACTCGCATCCCGACTTGTATCGTTGAAGGGCGTCGTCTAGGCTTGAGTCAATTGCTTTGAGGTATTTAACCGGATCATCCTCTGCTTGTTGTCCCAACTCAAACTTGATCTCCTTTTCACCAACCCTTAATGTTAATTTCCCGTGGCTCATATCCACCATAGCCCGTGCGGTGGCAAGGAAGGGTCTTCCTAATATGAGCGGGATTTCGATGTCCTCTTCCATGTCTAAGATAACAAAGTCGGCCGGAAAAACAAATTCTCCGACCATTACCAATAGATTCTCTATGACACCTTGAGGGTATTTTACCGATCTGTCTGCAAGTTGTATGCTCATCCTTGTAGGATGTGGCTTACCTAACTCAAGTCGGTTTAACATAGAAGCCGACATTAGATTAATGCTAGCCCCCCCAAGTCGGCTAATGCATTGCTTATTGGAGATCCACTAATGAAGCAAGGAATGGTGAAGCTTCCGGGATCAATCTTGTTTTAGGGGAGCTTGTTGAGGAGTGCCGCCGGGCATTCTTCACTTAAGGTGACTTGTTGAATGGATTCAATCTTCCTTTTGTGAGTGAGGAAGTCTCTCATGAAGTTGGAGTATTTTGGCATTTGAGTGAGGACTTCCACAAAAGGGAGATTGATGTGAAGTTGTTCAAGCAGGCTCACGAACTTAGTGAATTGCTTGTTAGTCTTTTGCCGAAGTAAATGACCGGGGTAAGGGACCGGGGGTGGTTTTGTTGTGTCGGTATTTTGTGGTTGAGTATTTTCTTGGTTATTGGTAATAGGTGTTTTAGTGGGGATTGGATCGGGTTGTTGTGGGGTTGGTTCAATTTCAGGTCCTACCTTCCAATTTCTTAGGGTGATTACGTTTACTTGGGCTTTTAGGTTTGTATCTGTGTTACTAGGTAAGGTTCCTTGTGGTCTCTTGGCGAAATTTTGGGCAAGTTGGCTTACTTGTTTTTCTATATTTTGAATACTAGCCCGTTGATTTCTAAATTCTGCTTCAGTTTGTAGGAACCTTTCTGAGTACCTTTTATCGGATTCAGAGAAAAGGCGAGTGATGAGATCCTCAAGCATTTCTCTTCCTCCGTATTGTTGTGGTTGGAAACCTTGTTGCTCATTTCGGGGTTGTTGTTGAAAGTTAGATCGTTGATTTTGATTTTGTTGGTTATTACCCCCCAATTCCCTCCAACTAAAGTTGGGATAATTATGCCACTCGGGAGTGAAAGAGTTACTTGGAGCTCCCGATGGTTGTGGCCAGTTATTTAGGTAATTTACCACTTCCGTTTGATTTTCTAAATCCTTCATACAACTCCAGTTTTCATGGGGGCCTCCGCATCCTTCGCAAGCCATAACCGAAGTCGTTTTGTTTAATTCAAGTTTCTTTATTTTAGTGGTTTCGCTTCGATTTGGGCTTGCAAAGAAGTGGTTTCATCCACTTTGTGGGCGCCCGGAGCTATGGATTTTGAGCCCCTAGGAGTACGCCATTGAAAACTGTTTTAAGCAAGTTCTTCAATTTGATTATAGATTTCCTGAGGACGCCGATTTCCAAGGAGTTCCCCGGAGCCGGAATCAAGGATTTGCCTTGTGTGCGGCAAGAGTCTATTGTAGAAAGTGGACACTTGTTGCCAACGTTCAAGACCGTGATGTGGGCATTCCTTAACAGCTCCTTGAATCTTTCCCATGTCTCGTAGAATGATTTCCCGTCTTCTTGAGAGTAGGTGTTAATCTCGGTCATGAGTTTGGTGGTTTTAGCGGGAGGGAAATACTTGTAGAGAAATTTTTTGGGCAAGTTCATCCCATTATGTACGGACCCACTAGGGAGGGTGTTTAGCCAGGCTTTCGCTCGGTCTTTTAGGAAAAAAGGAACATACGGAGCCGAATAGCATCGTTGGAGGCTCCGTTGATCCGAAAGGTGTCACATATTCCAAAAAGTTTGTGATATGTAAATGGGGATCTTCATCGGATAAGACATGAAAAGTGGCGGAATTTCGGATCATTTGGATTAAGTGTGGTTAAAGCTCAAAATTATTAGCATCGACATTAAGATGAATAATAGTGGCTCCAAGATTACCGACCGTAGGTAATACATGAGAGTGCGTTGATCTGCCATATGAAACATATAAAATTAACACAATTTCAAACTTCAATTCAGGGTATAATGATGGAAAATTTTGAACAAACCGAGACAAATCAAGCAGTTATTAAACAAATATGAGTTAAAATCAAATGAAAAGATTAACTACCATCCAGAATTTCAAATTCCAAATTTGAAAGGGAAACACTAATAAAATTAACATGCCAGATCTTGTATTGAGCCAGCAGCGGATGAAGCAGCTCCGGCTAATGAAATTAATCTAACACAATTTTTTACTTACCCTTCTAATTTCAGTAAAACCACATCTGATTCTAAATGTTAACCATCTAAACATCGATAAACAATCTAGGCAAAGAGATGGTTCAGAAAACTAATAATGTTTGATACATTGAGAAATTACGGATTTAAAGACGGTGATAATTGCAATTTTGTATTTCCTTCACCGGAAAAGAGAAAGAAACCCCGAACCCCTGACCTGAAACCCTAGCGGCCGCGTCAGACTTCACACACCGATTGAAAATCGAAGAAGCCGCAACCACCGCGTTTTCGCCACCATTTACAATTTCTAAGAAGAAAAGAATAGCGACATCGCTGATAATCAACATGAGAAGACACCCAATTTCTTGATTTTGTTCAAACAGATTCGGAACAACCCTCTTTCTTTGATGTTGAAGCGCAAAAAAAGGGAGACAAAGGCACATGGGAAGTGAAAGAAAGATTCAAACCGGTACCATGTCACAACACAATCAGCCTACACACCACTTAACTAAAAGTGAAAACATTTTATCGATCTAAGACAAATTGTATATAAACACAATAAAAACAGATAAAAAGGGAACAAACAAATGAAGATGTGTCACGCGACACAAGTTACTATTCACAAGCTTTTAGATTTTAATAGATTTTAATTTTAATTTAATTTAATTTAATTTAATTTTAATTTAATTTAATTTTAATTTAACTAGTGGTTTAATCAACTCCGCGCGCTGCGACGGAAATTCGGTTAAAATTTAATTCCTGTTATTGTTTGTATGGTACACACTTGATATAGTAATCAAAGGAGAAATAAACCCAAATTAGAGATAATAATGATTCAATTAAATAACTAATTTGTATGCTATTTAACGATATATATTCCTAGATGTAAAATAATACATCCATATTACATATTGTATTGCAAATAATTGCATAAACATTATATATTACTTTAGACCTTTTTTAATTAAATTTTACCACTATCTATTTTAATATAATTTTATGTTGCTAACAATTTTAATTAATATATGAAGAAAATAATATTAAAACTTAATATAAGTGGAGCAGGGCACAAAGCCGGCAAAAATAAGGCGTGCCTCGGTTTTCGTACATAAATTTAGTTCATTCACATTAACATCATTACAAATATATCTCTCTCTACATCATTTTTAAACACCTTTTTTGTCAAACACACATCAAAATACTGTACTCTTGTCTTGGAGCTTCAACAATGGCAAAGAACAACATTGATTCAAACAAATCCCTCAACCGTTTGGCTTCACCATATCTAAAAATCCCTCCAACTCTATGTTACATCCACACATTTCCTCCATGCACCACCCTCTATGTTCACACTCTACGGCAACAGATCGGAAAAAAATATTTGGTTTTAGTCATTGGGCTTCTCCGTTATCGGAGCCATGGCAACGACGGTTCTTTAGTATAACAGTGTGGTGGGAAAGGTGGTCACGCTCCTCACCGGCGCTCAGTGTTTCCGGCGAGACACTCTATCTATCTCTGTCTTTCTTCGAAACTTAAAAAAAGAATCCGGCGACAGAAGACTACCTCCCTTGTAACACGTCCTCGCCGTCGTATTCCACCACCACCGTAAGCATCGACCATCATCAGGTAGCCCACATACCGAATCGATAATGCAAAAAGCCCTCTTGCCCTCACTAAGGTTTGAACAATCACCGACCCCGGATCTGAGAATCCGCCACCATCACCGCTTTTTTTCCGGTAGCTCAAGCTTACCCACTGTCTTGTCCCCCAAAATTAGATGAACAGACAACACCTTCACCACCTTCTTCTTTCCTCTTTCCGCATAGTGACCACCTAGTTCACTGGAAGTGAGCCGACTGGCCCTTTCGCTTTCCCCTATTCTCTCTTCCAAATAAGCATGTAACCTCTTTTTAATGTAAGTTAACCTTGAGGTTTAAAAGTGGAGAGAAACGTGGCTTGTTTAAAGCCTGTTCTCTTTTACACCTGTTAGGAAAGTATTACACCTGTTAGAAAAGTATGAAGTTAAATGTTGGCCCAATGATCAAAACCCACATAGAAAAATCCACTTTATTCACTGTTCATTTCACTTCTAATATTAATAGATATTAATTTAATTTTAATTTTAATTTTAATTCTAAGATAACAATATAACAAAATTTTATTTCTTAATAGTGGTTTCTAACAAGAAAAAGAATGTTAAAATAATAAGTAGTCCAAATTACATCATTATCTTACTACTATAAGAAACTATAAAAAGTTGACGTAGAATAAAGTAGAAAAAAATTCATTATTCAAATGCAATTGAATGAATTCTTCTAATAATAATCACCCACGATAATCAATCTTTCCCCCTTCACAAAATCAAAAGTTTGAAAATTGAAAATCATTTCAAAATTCTAACCCTATGGCAAAACTGTCAATTCACATGCACCTACCTGATGACCCCCCTACCAGTCGTTATATACTCAAAACCAATCATTCTTTATTGAACCTCTATTAAGTATTAAACTTAAACTTCATCTGTTCATCAATGGCTGAATTGGAGTGCCCAACGGTGATGAACAACCTGATCACCTACCTATCATCTCTACTTCAACGCGTTGCGGAATCTAACGATCTTAATCCCCGGTTCAACCCGCAGAAGATCTCGGCGTTTCATGGACTTACTAGACCGAGTATCTCAATTGAGAGCTATTTGCAAAGGATCTTTAAGTATGCAAATTGTAGCCCGTCGTGCTACGTTGTTGCGTATGTTTATCTTGATCGGTTTACACAACAACAGCCTGCGATTTTGATCAATTCGTTGAATGTTCATCGGTTGCTGATTACTAGTGTCATGATTGCTGCCAAGTTCATGGATGATATGTAAGGTTTTTTTTTTTTTACTTTAATTGTAATTTGAGATTGTTTAATTTCGAATTTGTATAGATTCTATTGAATTTAGGGGTGTAAATGAGCCAGGCCAGGTTGGCCCGGGCTCGAAGTTAAACAAGCCCGCTCAGCTAGGCTCATTTATTTTAACAAGCTGAAATCTTAGCTCGAGCCCAGCTTGTAAAAAGCTCAATTCAGCTAGTTTGGTTTTAGAAAAATTTAAATTTTGTTTCTCACACATACTGAGATATAAAAAACAAAACATAATACCTTTTAAATTACACTTAATAATGTTAAATATATAATATATAGAATTTTAATTCACAAAAAAACAATCGGACCCAATAAAATCTGCTACCACTTGTGTTCGAATTTTAAATATATTATGTTTTTGGATTGTAATTTACATATATTAAAATTTGAGCTGTAATTTAATCGAGCCACAAGACGCGCTTACCTTAGCTTGTGCTCAACTCGTTTACAAACGCGTCCCTTTCGAGCTATCTTTTTAAACATCACTAATTAAATTCAGTAACTATGTGTGTAATTTGATCTCATTTATAAATTCTTAAATTCTGTGAATTCAGATACTATAACAATGCATACTATGCAAAAGTAGGAGGGATCAGCATAACAGAGATCAACTTTCTTGAAGTTGATTTCTTATTCGGATTAGGGTTCCAGTTGAATGTAAACCCAACCACATTCAACACCTACTGTTCATATCTTCAAAACCAAATGTTTCTTCTTCACCCACCATTAAACACAGAAGAATCATCATTATCTTCATACACATCAAGATCAACAAAGCTGCTACACTATGAAGATGATCAACAGCAGAAGCAAGAAGTGGTAGCTGTTTGATTAATCTGCATGTTATGACTTATGAAGCTTGAATGTTAAATTTAAGGTAGATTTGCAGGGTATGTGGTAAGGGTTTAGCAAGTTAAACCTATTTTGGGTTGGGCTTTTTTCCAGAATAATAATTGATAAGTCCTGAGTAACTTATTGCTTTCAGTGTATAAGGTGTATGTTGATGTAAGAGTCAATCTATAGATTTGGAAATTGTTATTTTGGAAAAAAGTTTTATATTTAATATTTTCTTTTTAAGGGTGGATCATGCATGTGACCTGAATCAATTGGTTGTGTATACAGATGAGGTGCTTTTATTTACTTTAACATTCTGGATATGGGGCAGATTTAAGGTATATGTATAACATAAATTTTTTTTATATATACAAAGAATAATATTATATATATAATAATGATAAGATACGGCATAACTATTATTCTGTAATTATTACACTAGTTTTGTAAAAAAAAATCTCGGATTTTATAGGGGGTTATGTTTTGACATACTAAAAATCAAACTACCATATTAAAAGAAGATATTTGTGTTTTATACAAGACTCAACATGTCCTTCTATATATGTCATTCAATCTTAATCACTCAAAATGACCCAAAACTGGCATGTGATGGGGTCTTTTTATGTCTGGCTGTTCGGTTTATAAACTAATGTTAGCTTTGTTAAGAATATTCCTAAAACTAGGAATCATGGTTTGGTTTAAAAATTGTTGACTGAACTAACTAACGAATAACACTACGAGGTAAAACGTATATATAATTTTAAATTGTGTTTTGGATCTAGGAAAATATTAGTCCTACTTGACAAAGAGTTCTTATTTATTGCAAGTTCTACCTTTTGTGGGATCTATAAATGCTTGCCCATTTACAAACTTTACAGACTGGAATTTGAATGACACTTTTATATAGAGTTAAAGTTTCAAAAATTTAAGGTAATGTTAAGATTGTGAGTTGTAAAGCATGCATAAGAAGTTGTAGATGTGATGAGAAAAGGGGTGAGCTTTTAATGGTTGATAAAGATAGGTTTTGTTGAGTATGATGAATATATAAAACGTTAAATGTAATATTAAAAAATGAAAATAAAAAGATTCTTAATGGTGGTCCATTTGGTTGAGTAGGACATGGATGTATAAAGTTGAGAAAGGGGACATTGTGTAAGATCCAATCTGGAAAGAAAATGAAAGAGAGGATGATAAGTGGATGTCATTTGACTCACTTCTTATGTAATACGAACAAAAAAATCTATCATTTACGTGAATTGAAAATATTTAAATTTACTTATTATTATAGCATGTCTACCGTACAAATTTAATTATTTTCAGTTTTATCTTTCCAACAAACAAATCAAATTACTTATAATCTTTTTATATCTTTTATTTTTTAATTTTAGTTATTATATAAGAGTAATGGTATTTAAAAATCTACTTATATATAAAAGGAGAAGTAGTGCTGACATAAGAAAAGATTATGTGTCAATCTCTTAGATATGCCAACTAGGATTTTCTTATGCATTTATTACATCATCATAATCATAATTTTATTTTATTACTTCATACTTCATTTATTTAATTAATTAATTTAACAACATCAAAATTCAAACCCTGAATGATGAGCGGCCACAGAAACATAAAATCTAATTTCAAAATTCAAACCCATCGCCATCTTTCCCTTTATTTTCTCTCTCTCTCTCTCTCTCTCTCTCTCAAACCTGATTCTAGATCATGGAGATGCAGATAAAGGAGAATAAGGAACCAAACAACACACACATTGCATCAACAAAAACCAAACAACACCACCTGAAATCCTAAAAACTCAGACGGTTGAGATGGTGAAGGATGAAGACGCATGTAGAGGAGAAAGGCGCTCGAGAAAGTCCTAGCCACCGCATCAGGCAGAGATCGCGGTGGTTTTATTAGCTTTTTTAAAGATTTGATTCTTAGAGCTTCATGTGAGTATTTTTTATTTACAATTTTTCTCTTTTTTCTTGGTTCTTGATACGTTTTAGGGTTTTTTATTTCAGAAATAAATATTAAGGAAATTGGGGGAAATTAGGGTTGAGAAGGATTTTGATTTGTATGTGTATTTGAGTCTTCACTGTTATTCAAAGGATTTTGATTTGTGTGATAGGAATTTCTTATCTGTTGTAATTGACTAAGATCGGTTTGGCAAGGGCAAAGGAGGAAGAAAGAATAGGGTGAGTAGAAAAAGTAGGTTGAATGAGTTCTCTATTTTTACCTTTATGATTGCTCTTATAATTTGTAGGTTATTGGAAACTTAAAGAAGCCCGATTCGTAACCAGCAGTCATCTCAGCTAATCCGTCCGGAATTCTCATCGTTATTGAATTTATTGGGTTAATTCCATGATTTATGATGTTGGTACAATTTCGAACTCTCTGAATTTGACTTCATCTGGATTATGTTTAACATATTTTACGTTACTTTTGTTTGATCTTATAATTTCAAAGTGTAAATTTTCACTTAGATGAACAAATATACATGTACTTTGAGGTACTGGACTGAAGTTTCAAGTACTGCTATATCTTTTGAGTTCTTTGGAGGTTGCTTCACTTTCAGGGAAGGACAAGAAGCTTTTTGTTGAGGTAGAAAAATAATAATTTTAATTCTTGAAACCATTAAATAGTTGTTTTTATTTATTTATTGATTGATAAATATTGCATTTTTGCAGTAATACATGGCTCTTAATGATGATGGGTGCAGTCGCAACTGCTGCTGATTTCATCAGGTATCTTACTTAAATAAATCAGTTAAATAACAAATGTGTGACATTCTTAGCCGCTGCTACAAGTAGTGGATGTTGATAAGTTTGTTTTCCTGACCTTACTGATGATAATAATGTGATGTTCGATTGAAATGTGGCTTATAATAATAGTTAATGCATTTGTTAAATTGCTATTCAAGTTGAGTAACGATAGAAATATAGATTAGAATCAATATTATCAACGTTCACAATAATTAAGGTGTTTGATGAGTTGTGTTCGCGGATTTGTTGTCGAACCTCACACGAATCCGAAAATCGTGATACGCACATGAACCTGAGAACCCGACCACGACCTGTTTAGCATGAAGTTTAATATAAAGGAGCTTTTTGTTGAGGTCCTTTTTTTGGTTTTTTCTATTCTTTACAGTTTAATTTTATTAGATTATTGTAGAGAGACATGCATGGACTGGTTCCAATTGAGTTTGAAAGCTCTTACCGTTTTCCGTGATCAAGTAAGTGCATGCTCTTAACTTTTATAAAGATTCTATTTTTTTACGGTTAACACGTTTACGGATCAAATTAAATTATATTTTTTTTAATTTCATATATGTGTTTAGTTTCTGATGTATAGCTTCTACTCTTTTGGACTATCCGAAAAACACCAAATGTCTAGAAAGGACTGGCAACAGGTTCGTTTATATCCATTTGTAAATTATGTTCTAAATATACGAAACTTTATTTTATATTTTTATAATCTTTCTAAACGTTGTACTGTAATGTTTGTAGGGTGACATGTTGTGACTGGTTTCAATTGAGTTTGAAAGGTCTTACCGTTTCCGTGATCAAGTAAGTGCACACCAATTTCCACAGGTTATTTGTAACACCTCGAAAATTTCGGGTTCAATATAATAACGACACGTGTCACATACGCGTTGTAAACCCGAATTTTATAAAATGTTTTGGTAGGATTTAAAGATGGCGTCATGTAAATGTTACCTCTGAACGATCTCATATAAATCCCAAGACCCAAAAATTTATAAATTTAAAGCATCTGGTATATATTTTAAATCCCCTAAATGCTAGAATATTTGATTCATAATTCATTGGGTGGACTCCTACGAAGATAAAGCAATGGAAAACCTTTATTTTCGGATCTTGTATATGTATTCAAATGAAACAATTTCAATTGGTGGGGTTTGTTACTGTATAAGACACATTTGAAAGGTCCCAAAGTGATAATATAATGCCCCAAAGTCAGAATTAAAGGCTGCCCTTTCGAAACTTCAACAAACAAAACAGTTCGGTCCCTGATGCATGCTTACGGACCGTAAGCATACATGCTTACGGTGCGCAAGCACCTTGCCAGCGACCAGCAACCTTTTGTTGCCTGTTGTGCGCATTTTTGACCTGTTCCACCGGTTTTCATCAACTATAAACGACCCCTAGGCACCTCCTATATACTAGACACATGTGTTGAACAATTGTGGAGAGTTGTAGACTTTGTTGTCATCAATTCATGGTGCCATGAACACTATAAAACCCACATAAGTTGCAACTCCATGATCATTCCTTTCACAATTCAAGTCTGATCAAAGTGGGGAGCTTTCAAGCTGATTACAAGGCATCCCTAATCATCATTAAACACCTTGTAAGTTACTTAACCTTTCTAAATTAATTATAGCTTAGTATTTTAGCTAAAAGTCAAACCGACGTAACTACGGTTTGACTTCGTAATTAATTAATGATAGCTTAGTCGTATGTCGAATTAAAAGTAACGTTAGATAGGTAATTATATGGGTATTAAACCCTTATAAGGGCACGTACTGATTCCAGACCTAACTAGGTCGTTTGCCGAGTCAAACGTTGACCGAAAAAGTCAACAGTTATGTAAATTACGATTTAATGCACGATTAGCAATACGTGATGCGTGTAACCTGTTTTAGACTTAATATAACTTGGTAATAAATGCACGGACATGTCTAAACTGGTCAGACTCGACAACTCTCAGTTTTAAACCGGTTCGGAACCGAAAGTCACGAAACTATGACTTTTACGTTGACTTCCGTTCTGGCCCGAGTTAGATGGAATTAGAAATGCCTTAATGCTTCATTAGGGATGGGTTACATGATAGTATAAGCCTCTGTACTTGTTTCGTTGATTACCCAATTAATATACATGTTTCCGTTAATCGCTCATATGTTGACCATTATGCCCTTATTACCTTAAAACGTGTTTTATGAAAATGTAAAAGTTTAGAAACCTTTGTTACTGATATATAGACTTGTATGCAAAGTTTGACATCAGTTTGACTTGTAGATTAAGAGTTATGCTCATTATCGCAAAACTAATGCTTTATGTTAATAAAACGGCGTAATTAGCGTATAGCCAAGTTAAACATACTTTTTGGTATCAAACCTTTTACCCACTGATGTAATATATTATTTTGGGATTTTTAAAGATTTTTAATTAATTTTAGGCTGAGCATAACTCGTAGTCGCAGGCTTAATTCGGAAATTGTCGGTTTTGCCCTTACGGGCCATAAAATGAGTTTTACACCTCAAAACGACTCCAAACCTTTTGCTACTGATTAGTTATGATAAATAAATTATTTTAAGCCTTCTGGAAATATAAAAATATCAGATTTAAGTATCGAACCCGGTAATGGCCTTTAATCACCTTATTTAGCGTTTTTAGCGCATAGTATGTTTTAAAATCATATTGGACATACCCGGGTTGATACCTACTGATATAAGAGGCAAATTACAATATTTTAACAGTAAGCAAAGGTTTATAAACTCAGACCTCAGTTTTGAGCTTTTCGGCTTATGTGAAATTACCAAAATACCCCTACGGGGCATAGTTTGGACAAACATGATAAATTTCACATATATGCTTTAGCCTACTGATATAACATATCAAATTGAGTGTGTTTTCTATTTACATCAGACCTGTAACTCAGTTAAACATCTAAACTCTTTTACAACCTTTAAAATGACCAAACTACCCCTACGGGGCATAGTTTGTGTCTAAACATATTACGGGCATAACGAAAGACACCTTACTGATGTCACAACATATTTGAGACATAATTAACTTAGGAAACCTGTATATAGCTCTCATGACTACCCGTCACGCTTATTACGCGTACGGTTCGGTTTATGTAACAAGTTTACATAAATTAGCCGAAACGGGTCAAACCTTAACGGTTTGATCTCAAAATCCAGAATGTGAATAATAAACCCATATTAAACAAGTCTTCAAACTTGTCGGGTCTGAATCACATTCTATCCGGTCTTCGCTTAATCGTGCGTACGAACCGTATCTTGAAACTAGCCGGTCTAAGCTTAAGCTTAATAAAAGACCCGTTAGAATTCTAATAGGTTATATTAAACCTTCGTTCCAGATTAGGAGAAACAGTAAAAGCTACGTGCATTCTGCTTATTGTGATTTATACTTGCATCAGGTAAATACTTTTAACTTATTTTCCCTATACGGGCTTGGGTTACGGTACATAGCGTACCGCTTGATCGAGCATCAAATCTCCACGCTTAGTGGGTAGTTGAATAATTTGATCGGCTCATTTAAACAGTCTTGTTTACTTTACAGCCTTTGGGGGGTTAATGACCATGTCCCGGATATCCCTGGCATCATCTTACGAGATGGCCACGACCTGAGCACGGGGTGTAGGCGTACTCCCGTGTATAACTCACTTAAAGTGGTGTGTCTATTGATCTTTAACCCGGATTTGATTCGGGCTACTGAACGCATAAGTAACATGTAATTCGTTCACAAGATTATCATATTAAATAATTCTCCCAAGTTAAATAAAATGATTTATGCCACGTGCATCCAAACCAATTTTCAATCATTTTCCAAAATGAGTCAGTTGAATGTATTTACCAGTGTAAACTGACGTATTTTCCCAAAAAGACTGAATGCAGGTACTAAACGAAATTTGGCTGGATTGTCTCCTAAGCATCAATTAAAGTCTCGCAAGCTTAGGATGCCAGAAGTCTGTTGAACCATAAATGTTATTTTGTTTCGATCCCTACTGTGGTTAAACACCGGATATAGTGACTTTGATTACAATAAATAAATTCGGTTGTATCTTAATTTTTAAATTGCTTCCGCTGTGCATTATTATATTGTGTTGTTTGACTATTACGTTGCCAACCACATCACGATACTCCCCCACCGGGCCCACCGGTGACACGTGGAAATCGGGGTGTGACAGGTTGGTATCAGAGCCAACGCTGAGTAAATTAAACACTAGCCTTTTGTGTTTAATCTCAGTTACACAATTGCACATATCTAAACCTTCAAGTCTAGACTTATAACTTAGGACAAATTCCACCTTTTCAGTATTTGTTTTGTCCTTTAAATTTTAAATTTTGTTATTGTTATCTCATGCTTTATTGACAGGAATAACAAAGATGCCTCCGAGATTCTTGCGTACGCGAGGACGTGGAAAGAGGCCGGTAGCCGCCCCCAACGACCATGAAGCAGGGTCGTCTAATACACGAGCTCCAGCTGCGACGGAAAGCGAGGACCCCCGCCGAAACAGGCGCAACCAGTTTGAACCAGCAAGGCAATCCGTTTCGCACAGCTCTACCCCTCCGGTCCACAACTCATATGGACCACATTCAGAAGACGAACCTAACAACCCTCTGCCTTCATACATACCACTTCAGAGATCCCTATCTCATCATTCATATGGAGACCCTACACCTGTCTTTCGGGGACAGTTTAACCCTGTAGGATTCATACCAGAGCCCGTGGGTTTCAACCCACTGGGTCCAGAGGACCACTTTTCAGGAGATCACGCAGACGATATGGACGAGGATACGGACCCCGTCATGCCAGCGAGTGGTACTCCAAACCATCCGATCGAAATCTCCGATGGATCGTCCTTCCACGGATCACCCTACGGTGGTCCAGATAGTTTCCAAGCCTTCTTTAATCAGCACCAGTGGTATTATACACCATCACACCACTCGTCGTCTCATGGGCAGCATCAGCAGCAGCAGTCTCAGCAGCAGGAGCCACAGCCACAGCCGCATCATCAAGATTCATCCGAGGATCACCGATTCGTGGCAGTTACGCCACCACCTCCACCGCCACCAGTACAACCGGCACCTCCTCAACCGCCAAGGCGTAGGAGAACCGGTGCCCGCATGTCGGTGCGACCAGGGGACTTTCATTTTAGCTCCCCACGTCAGTCGAGTGCTAGTCACTACCCGCCATACCAGGAGGACCCACAAATGGGTGGACCCTCCAACCCTGCTATGCTACAACCACCGCCGATGGGATTTGATAACCCAATCCCGGCATATACGAGTGGCATGGGATACAACCCGTTTGAACCCCCAACGCATCACGACTATGGGTACGCGGAGGCTGATCCGTACATGTTAGCAGCGAACTACAACACCCAAGGACCCTATGGGGATCCATGGGGGGTGAGTTACCCGACACAAGGATACGCGATACCTCCTAGACCCATCATCCGGACTCAATCGCAGCCACCTAGATTCTCACCACCCGAACATGAAGAAATCCTGCAAAGGATAAATCAAGTTGAACGGGTAGTTCACGAGGACCGCCGGGAGAGGCAAACATTCTTCCAGGGATTAGTGGGATTGATCAAGGGGAAGAACAAGAAGGATCGTTGAATCCTTCCACACTTATTTTCTCCTGTATTTACTGTTGAGCCCCTGCGTGGGTATATTTGTTATGTTACCTTGAGCCTCTGTGTGGGCATGCTTGTTTGATTAAACCCCTACGTGGGTGTATTGTTAGTGTGAGTCCCTGCGTGGACATGTGTGATATTTAGCCCCTGCGTGGGCTGTGTTATTTAACCCCTGTGTGGGTAAGTTTGTAATTTGAAAGACCCGTCTAGGGCTAGTGTGTATTGGTTTGAATAAATTAATGGAATGTTGTTTTTATAAATTTCATATTGCCATTTTGTGCATAAATAAACTATAAATGAAATAAATAAATTAAAAGCATTCCTTTTAAATTAATCTGCCTATGTAATTATTTAATTAAGGATCTTAAAGTGTGAAACCTAGCCACGTGTCAAATATAAGACCGGGCCAAAATGGTAAGACCTGTTTAAAAGATTCAAATCCCTGTTAACATCTTAAAACATGTTAACACTCCTGGCAGAAGTGATTCGTTAAAATCACATGTCATGTTATATATGTAAGGATTCTTTAGAAGATTCCAAACCCAGTTTAATGATCTCTAAATCCTGGGTCTACATCATCAATTAAGATGATCATATTTTACCATACTTGGTAATATGATGCCTACGGGCCCCAGTCACTTTTATATGAGCCAAAAGACAGTGGTAGCTATGACTCCCTGTCTGATAAGGGTAATGAACTAGGTTCAAACCTTAAAAGTCTTGATTCTCTGAAATCATAGCTTATAATTTAAATTGTCCATGTGACCAAGCCTTATGTGCTAATATATATTGTTATTGTTTATGTTTAGGATAAATTTTAATTAAAATCCTAAATTAATACGATTAATAAGTTAACCAAATATGGTCTCTGTTTACCAAGGTTAACGAATCACCCTAAGGGGTAATTCCATAATAAAATCCCAAATAAAATATTGACCTTATTTTCTGCAACAGATCAATACAAATGGCTAACTCAAATGAAGTCAATAGCCATCCAGTGGAGCCAAATGAGAACGCCCAGATTACGTTAACGGGTGCCGAGTTAAAAGCAATCATAGACGGTGCTGTTACTCAGGCTTTGGATAGACAGTACGAGGAATACAGTGGTACTCGAAGTAGGACCCACTCTGCATCACATTCAAAGCCCAGGACACATTCTGAGGCTCATAACAAGCCTCCTCCCAAAAAGAATGGACCCAAGAAAGATGGTGATGACCGTCAGTCCATCAACCGTCAAAGTGACCCATCTCAGCATATAGTACTGGATCAAGAAACCCGTGACAAGGGTTGCTCTTACAAGTACTTCGTATCTTGTAAGCCCAGGGATTTTACTGGGGAAAAAGGAGCCGTCGATTGTATGACGTGGCTGGACGAGATGGACACGGTGGTAGATATCAGCGGGTGCGCTGAAAGGGATGTTGTTAAGTTTGTGTCACAATCCTTCAAGGGTGAAGCGTTAGCTTGGTGGAGATCTCTGATGGAGGCCTCCGGAAAGATCCCGTTGTATAATATGTCGTGGGATCAATTTATTGCCCTGATCAAGGAAAATTTCTGTCCTCAACATGAGGTAGAGAAGATAGAATCCTACTTTCTATCATTGGTGATGAAGAACCTCGACTGTCAAGCTTACCTGACAAGCTTCAATACGCTGTCCCGGTTGGTTCCCTACCTGGTAACCCCGGAGCCAAAAAGAATTGCTCGCTTTATTGGTGGTTTAGAACCCGAGATCAAGGCCAGTGTAAAAGCTTCTCGGCCAGTTACCTTCAGGTCTGTAACTGACCTTTCCTTATCCCTCACTCTGGACGCGGTCAGACAGAGATCGCTGAGGAATGAGGCGGCCGAGAAGAGGAAGCGTGAAGATGATGGTTCGCGAAGGTCGAACAAGAAACACCGTGGGAACGGTGATAACAAGAAGGGATCCGAGTCGAGGAAGGATGGGCATAAGTCTGATGAGAAGCCCAAGTGTAAAATTTGCAAGAAGCAGCACTATGGAAAGTGCAGACTGGAGTCGAGCTCTCAGACTCAGTCGAAATCCTTTACTTGTGGAATTTGCAAGTCCACGGATCACAAGACCCTGGATTGCAAGAAAATAAAGGACGCAACGTGCTACCGTTGCAACGAAAAGGGGCACATCAAGACCAACTGCCCAAAGTACAATAAGAAGCCTGAGGAGGCTAAGAAGACTAATGCCAGAGTCTTCAGAATGGATGCGAAAGAAGCTGTGCTGGACGATAATGTCATAACAGGTACATTCCTTGTAAATGATGTCTTTGCAAGAGTACTTTTTGATTCAGGCGCAGATAAGTCTTTCGTAGATCATAAGTTTTGTAAATTGTTAAATTTACCTGTCAAAACCCTAAGCGTAAACTATGAGGTAGAGTTAGCAGATGGTACCATAGAAACCATCTCTACTGTGTTAGATGGATGTGTTATATCCATTAAGAACCATTCTTTTCCTCTGTCTCTACTTCCGTTTAAATTGGCTGGTTTTGACATAGTTCTGGGTATGGACTGGTTATCTCATAACCAAGCCCAAATTGTCTGCAACCAGAAACAAGTGGTAATAAAGACTCCGTCTGGTGAATCACTTACCATTCGGGGAGATACCCAGTATGGGCTGCCTGAGCAGGTGACTATGCTCAAGGCTTCCAAGTGTTTGAAGAAGGGGTGTGTCATTTACATGGCGCAAGTGATTATTGATGAGCCTAAACCGAAGATAGAATACATCCCTGTCATTTCTGAATACCCAGAAGTGTTTCCTGAAGATCTACCTGGGTTACCACCAGATAGACAAGTCGAATTCAGGATAGATATCATCCCCGGAGCCGCACCAGTTGCTAGAGCACCATACAGATTGGCACCCACCGAAATGAAGGAGTTGCGGACGCAGCTAGATGAATTGCTGGCTAAAGGTTTCATTAGACCTAGTTCATCTCCTTGGGGAGCGCCATTCTTGTTTGTCAAGAAGAAGGATGGGTCGATGCGTCTGTGCATCGACTATCGCGAGCTTAATAAAGTCACGATCAAGAATAGGTATCCTCTGCCCAGAATCGACGATTTGTTCGATCAGCTTCAAGGGGCAAGTTACTTCTCAAAGATTGATTTGAGGTCAGGATACCATCAGTTGAAGGTCAAAGATGAAGACGTTCACAAGACTGCATTTAGGACTCGTTACGGTCACTACGAGTTCCTAGTGATGCCTTTTGGGCTCACTAATGCACCAGCCGCATTCATGGATCTCATGAATCGCGTCTGCAAACCTTACTTAGATAAATTTGTTATTGTCTTCATCGATGACATCCTTATTTATTCTAAGAATCAAGCTGACCATGAGAAACACCTACGTTGTATTCTCAAACTCCTACATCAGGAGAAGCTCTATGCCAAATTCTCTAAGTGTGAATTTTGGCTACGAGAAGTCCAATTCCTTGGACATGTGGTCAGTGAGCGTGGTATCCAGGTGGATCCCGCTAAAGATGAAGCTGTTATGAATTGGCAAGAGCCAAAGACACCTACGGAGATACGTAGCTTCCTGGGATTGGCAGGATATTACAGACGCTTCATTGAAAATTTTTCAAGGATTGCTGCACCCCTAACTTCCCTGACCAAGAAGAAAGTAAAGTACGTTTGGGGCCCTAAGCAGCAAGAGTCCTTCGATGTTTTGAGACAAAAGTTGAGCAACGCTCCTGTGCTTACATTACCTGAAGGCGCTGAAGAATTTGTAGTTTACTGTGACGCATCACACACTGGCATGGGGTGTGTGCTTATGCAGAAGGGCAAGGTTATTGCCTATGCATCACGGCAGTTAAAGGTGCACGAAAAGAATTACACCACCCATGACTTGGAGTTGGGTGCCGTTGTGTTCGCACTAAAACTGTGGAGGCATTATCTTTACGGAATCAAGTTTGTGATCTATTCTGATCACAAGAGCCTCCAGCATCTGTTTAATCAGAAAGAATTAAACATGAGGCAACGCCGTTGGATGGAGACCTTGAATGACTATGATTGTGAAATCAAGTACCATCCCGGCAAGGCGAATGTAGTCGCCGATGCCTTGAGTCGGAAGGAAAGGGTTAAGCCCATCCGAATCAATGCCAAGCGTATGGAAATAAAGAACAGTTTGATAGAAAGGGTGTTAGCTGCACAGAAGGAAGCTGTGTTGGAAGCTAACTATCCTAATGAAAAGTTAGGAGTAACTGAGGAGCAGTTAACTCTTAGCAAAGACGGAATTCTACGGTTAAATGGACGAATATGGGTTCCAATTTTTGGAGGACTTCGTGATGTCATCCTCCAAGAAGCCCATAGTTCCAAGTACTCCGTTCATCCTGGAGCTGATAAGATGTACCAGGATTTAAAGGCAAATTATTGGTGGATAGGCTTGAAAAAGTCTGTGGCCACTCATGTAGCAAAATGCTTGACATGTGCGCAAGTCAAAGCCGAGCATCAGAAACCGTCAGGTTTGCTACAACAGCCTGAACTTCCTACGTGGAAGTGGGAAATGGTAACTATGGATTTTATTACCAAGTTACCCAAGACAAGGAAAGGAAATGATACGATATGGGTTATAGTTGACCGACTGACTAAGTCAGCTCATTTCTTACCCATCAAGGAGACTTATAGCTCCGATATGTTAGCCCAGTTATACGTTGATAAGATTGTAGCCTTACACGGCATACCTGTAGCTATTATCTCTGATAGAGATACTAGGTACACGTCACATTTTTGGAAGAGCTTCCAGCAATCTTTGGGCACACGTTTGAACTTTAGTACGGCTTACCATCCTCAGACAGACGGTCAGAGTGAGCGTACTATTCAAACGTTGGAAGACATGCTACGTGCATGTGCGATCGATTTGGGAGGTAGCTGGGATAAGAACCTACCATTGATCGAATTCTCCTACAACAATAGCTACCATACCAGCATAAAGGCTGCGCCTTTTGAGGCATTATACGATAGAAAGTGTAGATCGCCAGTTTGTTGGGCGGAAGTTGGAGAAGTCCAGTTATCAGGACCAGAGATCGTGTTTGAAACAACGGACAAGATTGTCCAGATTCGTAACAATCTCCAAGCTGCCCGGAATAGGCAGAAGAGTTACGCTGATCCTAGTCGTAAGGATTTTCACTTCGAAGTAGGTGAAAAAGTTCTACTAAAAGTGTCACCCTGGAAAGGAGTGATGCGATTTGGTAAGAAGGGCAAGCTAAGCCCGAGATACATAGGACCTTTCGAGGTTATCGAACGTGTCGGGTCAGTTGCCTATAAGTTGAACTTACCGGAAGAGCTCAGTGGAATTCACAATGTGTTCCACATCTGCAATCTAAAGAAGTGTTCCGCTGACGAATCACATGTCATGCCACATACAGATGTGCAGATAGACAAGAGCTTGAAATTTGTTGAAAAACCTTTGTCGATTGAAGATCGACAGGTAAGGAAGCTTCGAAGAAAGCATATACCTTTTGTAAAGGTCAAATGGGATGCCCGAAGAGGTCCCGAATTCACGTGGGAGGTTGAATCCGCGATGAAAGAAAAGTACCCTTACTTGTTTCAGTAAATCTCGGGTCGAGATTTATTTTAAGGGGGTGAGGATGTAACACCTCGAAAATTTCAGGTTCAATATAATAACGACACGTGTCACATACGCGTTGTAAACCCGAATTTTATAAAATGTTTTGGTAGGATTTAAAGATGGCGTCATGTAAATGTTACCTCTGAACGATCTCATATAAATCCCAAGACCCAAAAATTTATAAATTTAAAGCATCTGGTATATATTTTAAATCCCCTAAATGCTAGAATATTTGATTCATAATTCATTGGGTGGACTCCTACGAAGATAAAGCAATGGAAAACCTTTATTTTCGGATCTTGTATATGTATTCAAATGAAACAATTTCAATTGGTGGGGTTTGTTACTGTATAAGACACATTTGAAAGGTCCCAAAGTGATAATATAATGCCCCAAAGTCAGAATTAAAGGCTGCCCTTTCGAAACTTCAACAAACAAAACAGTTCGGTCCCTGATGCATGCTTACGGACCGTAAGCATACATGCTTACGGTGCGCAAGCACCTTGCCAGCGACCAGCAACCTTTTGTTGCCTGTTGTGCGCATTTTTGACCTGTTCCACCGGTTTTCATCAACTATAAACGACCCCTAGGCACCTCCTATATACTAGACACATGTGTTGAACAATTGTGGAGAGTTGTAGACTTTGTTGTCATCAATTCATGGTGCCATGAACACTATAAAACCCACATAAGTTGCAACTCCATGATCATTCCTTTCACAATTCAAGTCTGATCAAAGTGGGGAGCTTTCAAGCTGATTACAAGGCATCCCTAATCATCATTAAACACCTTGTAAGTTACTTAACCTTTCTAAATTAATTATAGCTTAGTATTTTAGCTAAAAGTCAAACCGACGTAACTACGGTTTGACTTCGTAATTAATTAATGATAGCTTAGTCGTATGTCGAATTAAAAGTAACGTTAGATAGGTAATTATATGGGTATTAAACCCTTATAAGGGCACGTACTGATTCCAGACCTAACTAGGTCGTTTGCCGAGTCAAACGTTGACCGAAAAAGTCAACAGTTATGTAAATTACGATTTAATGCACGATTAGCAATACGTGATGCGTGTAACCTGTTTTAGACTTAATATAACTTGGTAATAAATGCACGGACATGTCTAAACTGGTCAGACTCGACAACTCTCAGTTTTAAACCGGTTCGGAACCGAAAGTCACGAAACTATGACTTTTACGTTGACTTCAGTTCTGGCCCGAGTTAGATGGAATTAGAAATGCCTTAATTCTTCATTAGGGATGGGTTACATGATAGTATAAGCCTCTGTACTTGTTTCGTTGATTACCCAATTAATATACATGTTTCCGTTAATCGCTCATATGTTGACCATTATGCCCTTATTACCTTAAAACGTGTTTTATGAAAATGTAAAAGTTTAGAAACCTTTGTTACTGATATATAGACTTGTATGCAAAGTTTGACATCAGTTTGACTTGTAGATTAAGAGTTATGCTCATTATCGCAAAACTAATGCTTTATGTTAATAAAACGGCGTAATTAGCGTATAGCCAAGTTAAACATACTTTTTGGTATCAAACCTTTTACCCACTGATGTAATATATTATTTTGGGATTTTTAAAGATTTTTAATTAATTTTAGGCTGAGCATAACTCGTAGTCGCAGGCTTAATTCGGAAATTGTCGGTTTTGCCCTTACGGGCCATAAAATGAGTTTTACACCTCAAAACGACTCCAAACCTTTTGCTACTGATTAGTTATGATAAATAAATTATTTTAAGCCTTCTGGAAATATAAAAATATCAGATTTAAGTATCGAACCCGGTAATGGCCTTTAATCACCTTATTTAGCGTTTTTAGCGCATAGTATGTTTTAAAATCATATTGGACATACCCGGGTTGATACCTACTGATATAAGAGGCAAATTACAATATTTTAACAGTAAGCAAAGGTTTATAAACTCAGACCTCAGTTTTGAGCTTTTCGGCTTATGTGAAATTACCAAAATACCCCTACGGGGCATAGTTTGGACAAACATGATAAATTTCACATATATGCTTTAGCCTACTGATATAACATATCAAATTGAGTGTGTTTTCTATTTACATCAGACCTGTAACTCAGTTAAACATCTAAACTCTTTTACAACCTTTAAAATGACCAAACTACCCCTACGGGGCATAGTTTGTGTCTAAACATATTACGGGCATAACGAAAGACACCTTACTGATGTCACAACATATTTGAGACATAATTAACTTAGGAAACCTGTATATAGCTCTCATGACTACCCGTCACGCTTATTACGCGTACGGTTCGGTTTATGTAACAAGTTTACATAAATTAGCCGAAACGGGTCAAACCTTAACGGTTTGATCTCAAAATCCAGAATGTGAATAATAAACCCATATTAAACAAGTCCTCAAACTTGTCGGGTCTGAATCACATTCTATCCGGTCTTCGCTTAATCGTGCGTACGAACCGTATCTTGAAACTAGCCGGTCTAAGCTTAAGCTTAATAAAAGACCCGTTAGAATTCTAATAGGTTATATTAAACCTTCGTTCCAGATTAGGAGAAACAGTAAAAGCTACGTGCATTCTGCTTATTGTGATTTATACTTGCATCAGGTAAATACTTTTAACTTATTTTCCCTATACGGGCTTGGGTTACGGTACATAGCGTACCGCTTGATCGAGCATCAAATCTCCACGCTTAGTGGGTAGTTGAATAATTTGATCGGCTCGTTTAAACAGTCTTGTTTACTTTACAGCCTTTGGGGGGTTAATGACCATGTCCCGGATATCCCTGGCATCATCTTACGAGATGGCCACGACCTGAGCACGGGGTGTAGGCGTACTCCCGTGTATAACTCACTTAAAGTGGTGTGTCTATTGATCTTTAACCCGGATTTGATTCGGGCTACTGAACGCATAAGTAACATGTAATTCGTTCACAAGATTATCATATTAAATAATTCTCCCAAGTTAAATCAAATGATTTATGCCACGTGCATCCAAACCAATTTTCAATCATTTTCCAAAATGAGTCAGTTAAATGTATTTACCAGTGTAAACTGACGTATTTTCCCAAAAAGACTGAATGCAGGTACTAAACGAAATTTGGCTGGATTGTCTCCTAAGCATCAATTAAAGTCTCGCAAGCTTAGGATGCCAGAAGTCTGTTGAACCATAAATGTTATTTTGTTTCGATCCCTACTGTGGTTAAACACCGGATATTGTGACTTTGATTACAATAAATAAATTCGGTTGTATCTTAATTTTTAAATTGCTTCCGCTGTGCATTATTATATTGTGTTGTTTGACTATTACGTTGCCAACCACGTCACGATACTCCCCCACCGGGCCCACCGGTGACACGTGGAAATCGGGGTGTGACATTATTTTAAACAGTAAAATATATTAAATTTTGTAACATTATCATTGATTTTTGGATATGTAATTACGATGTCTTTTTTTGTCATATTTTCTAGGATGCTGGTCCTATGGCTCACTCCGTTAGGCTACACTCTTACATCAAGGTTTAACCTCATTCCCATTGTCCTTTATTAGGTTCATGCTTGGTAGGCGTTTTTTTGCAATAAATTCATACTTCATGATTATTATTACGTTTTGTTGATTTAGTATACTTCATGATTAATTTATGTACTCCATCTTCGATCCAGAAGATTCAAGCTTCAATTATCAGGTAAGAAATCTTTTTTTATTATTGGTATTAATCCGGGTATTCTCGATCCTCATTCATTCCTGTCCCATTCCCATTTTCTTCATTTTTATTTCTTGCACAAAGAGAGGTTAACTGGAGATAGAGAGAGAAAAGAGGGATTCAGCCACTTTATGGACCAGTTAATCACTTCACAGCAGGTAACATTCAGGTGTTTCATTGTTCAGATTTAAAACATGTTATGACTCTGAGTGTTTACATGCCCACGAATGGAGATTTCATTATGTTGTGGTTTTGATTCGTGTTAGTTAGGTGATAATGGTTGGAAGATTGAGCCATGTTGCATTGACTTGATCAGTTATATTGAGTTGAAGAATTTGATCGGAATGTAATAATGGTTGGAAGATTGAGTCAAGTTGCATCTCAGATTATGGGTGGAATCGGCATCATCTATGTCGTAGGTATTAAGTATTTTGTATAAAGTTTAAACTGGAACATTGAATTTAGGGATAATTGTTTATATTTAGATTTATTGTATGAAGTGAAGATTTGATTAACTAAGTTGTTAAGTTATTGATTTGTTTTATAGTTGTGATTTCTGGTTGTGTGTTTAGGTTTTAAATTATTTGTTTACTGTGATTTTTAGGTATGGTTTAGCATCAGCATTAATGCTTTGGATAGGACTGATGTGTATAACATGAAGTGAAGCACCTATTGTACAAAATAGATTTAATTTTCCTCAAAGTTTATTGTTAATTTTATTGGATTTGGCTCACCATATTTACTTGACACAGATTGAAAGAGAAGGGAAAGGCGTCACAATTACAGCTTTCTCGAATACGGTTAGCTATGCTCTTAAGGTTTGTCGGAACAATTACTCTAGCCCATGAGGCATATTATATATATATATATATATATATATGTGTGTGTGTGTGTGTGTGTGTATTCCAAAGCATAACTCTCATACACACAATTAGGAAAAAGAAAAACTTTTAACATGTAATTAGAAAATGAAAAAGTTTCCTTGATTGAGCATATATCATGGAATAAATGTACCATGTAAGTTTGTTTTTAGATAACCGTTATATCAAGCGTTATTATTCTTTGCGAATCTGATGCAAATGTCTTCTGCAATTATAGGCTGCTGAAATACTTGAAAAGGACAGAATAAATGCAGAGGTAAGGTTTGTATGTGACCAAAAGCTTATTATTTTATATTTAATAGAAATATTTAATGCTTATTTAAGTGAAAGTTGCACAATTTTACAGGTTATAAACCTGCGTTCTATTCGACCACTAGATAGAGCTACAATCAATACTTCAGTAAGAGAAACTAACCGTCTTTTCACTGTTGAGGAGGGGTTCCCTCAACATGGCATTGGTGCTAAGATCTGGTATCACCTACTTTCCAATTTAACTTCTTTAAATAGTTAGTTAGTGTGCTAAGTATGATTACAACATTAAGTTATTTTATGAGTACTAACAGGAGTATTGTTTGTTTGTTAGTTGCAGTGCATCTGTTGTTGAAGATAGCTTTGGTTATCTCGATGCACCAGTCGAGAGGATTGCAGGGGTCGATGTTCCCACACCTTACGCTGCCAATCTCGAGAGAATGGCTTTCCCTCAGGTAAAAGATCGTGCTTTTAGTTTACTAAACTTGTGGGTTACATCCGCGCTCTACGGCGGGGTGACCCGATTAACAACCACAACCATACCCAGTATAATCTCACCTATAGCGAAGCTATTGATAGGGCTGTTATGATTCGCTTACTTATGTATCGGTCAATTTCAACTTCGTTTTATCTCCAACGGGTCAAATAACAAAAACATAATAACGGGTCAACCTAGCCCAACTTCTTGGGACCTGTTACCCAACACCCCCAAGTTGCTCATCTTGCCACTTCTATGCAACAAAATGAAAAAAAAAACATAAGCATTTTTTTTTAACATTCTATTTTCTTTTTCTTATTGTCAAGATGTTAAAGTCACAAATAACATTTATATCAATGAGTAACACGTCATCAAGGCAAGGGAAAAGATCCTCATTCGACAAGAAGCTTGCAGAGTTCTTCAAACACCAGATTGAATCCGACATGTCACCAGTTTATGGAAATGGTTTCAGAGCTGGCAATCAGGCTGTACTTAAATACGGACTTCCAAATACCTTGGAACACATTCGGTTGACAGGGAGCTTTCCTTTCTAAATTTGATACATTTTCAATTTACATAATTATTGTAGTTTTTTTTATTCTTTTTTTGTCGTAGCCATTTTGAATTTTTTTCGTCTAGATAATAAAACTATATACCACTATTGAAAGTACATTTAACAAAAAATCATTTGTATTTTTTTTCCCATATTTCTTTATGGAAAAAAAAATCCTTTTTCTTCTGAATAATTTGGTAGAGAGCAGAAGCACAAATAATTAAGACTATCTCCAATGCTAAGGATGTCCTTAGGCTCCCTTAGCTGCTTCGGCGCATTGATCCATAGCACAACCCACCTCCCCCCAATAACGCCCATGCAGCGCTGTGCGGGGCGCTATAGGGATGACGTGGCATGGGGCTCTGTTCCACACCGTGTGTCCTACCAGAGTTTTAACCCAACAGTGGTTTCAACCACTGTTTTCTCCACAAAGAACCCAACAGTAGTTTCAACCACTGTTTTCTCCACAAAGCGATACCTGCCCATGAATCGTTTTAATTACTTGTGTTTTGTTACACCCTAATTCGTAAGTGACAAAAGTCGCAGCGGAAATTCGTACCATAAAAATTTTGTTCGTTACAAACACCTTGACGCACTTAAATTCATTTTTAAGGTTAATTCTTTTTCAATAAATACATTTATTATACTCATTTACAATAAGAAAACATAACCTAGCTTCACTCAGTTACGTACTCAACACTCCCGTACAATCTATCTTGTGACTCAGTCTTTAATCGCTCCTCTTCAGAAAGATAATCTGGCTCGAACAACCTGTACTCAGCAAATACATACAAGACATTAATACATTTTATAAATATAAACGATGATTAGCCTTGGATTATTTCCGTTCCATTATTCCTTTACATTAAACGTTCTTTCTGAGTACCTCACCTCCGGTGAGTCTTCTACACTGTACCTAAACTTCATACATATCATCTCCATACATACATACGTACACACATGCATGCATGCATACCTGCTTGCATACATACTCCCACACATACATGCCAGCCTACATACATACTTACATTATATTTACGATCCCCTATAATCGTTTTCATATGTTCACACATAATCAATTACGTACATGCCCACATATAAACCCAACTACGATAATACACGCATATCTACATACACCCATACCTACATCATTCCGCACGCTCATGACGTTATACATATATACATACATACGTCCCTATTTGCAACATACCCAACTCATACTTGCCTTCATATATCCGCGTGTACCTATTCACACACTTATAATCTTACATACGTTCGCGCATACCTGGTTACATACACTTCGACATACGAGGATAGATGATACAACATACATACTTGCCTACCTACAATATATGCATACACGTATGCTCATAAAAACGTAAGTTAAATTAGTCATACGTAACTTGAAACGCGTTTAAACGAGTTCCCAAGACAAAACAGAGCAAACGAACAATTTTCGCCAAACTGACACCCCGTCGCGTCGCGCGACGGCCCGTCGCGTGGTGCGACGCCCTGAATAAGACAGAATGTTGTTGTTGCTGTGCTGCAGATTCCCAGCACAACCGAATTTCACGGAAACGGTCATAACTTCTTCGTTATTGGTCCGCTTTACCCGATTCTTTTTCCTACGCGTCCGTAATTTAATTCCCCATCTTATGGAGTTAAGATCCGACATCCGGATTAACAAAATTCCAGACTTTTAAGTCTTCGTCTTACTACCCTTTTTACCAAGAATTGACTCGTTCATAATTTTATCACATAACTTGTTTGTTTGACCTTAACTTCATATGAATTGATAACTTCAAGGTCATTTGTCATAAAAGATTCATTCCCGGATACCTTACATCTTATTCCACCCGTTTGCGCTCAAAAGCTTATTTTGACCCGTTAAGGGTAATTGCGCATTAAAACGTTTCTGACTTACAAAACCATACTCCTCACTTTCATACTTGACCGAAACATTACACTAATCAAATAACTTGTTTCTAAACTACTTTTAAGATCGTTTGCCCAAAATACCCATCAAGGGCATTTTGGTCAACTTTAATCCCATCATTTACGACGAAAGACTACGACACATATTTGACCTCAACCATCATGTTTAGTTAATTAAAACACCATATTACTTAATCGAACTAAGAAGTGATTACAGAAATCACTTACCTTATGCGTCCGTGCTCGTATCCGATTCCTCGCCGCTTCTTGACCGGTTAACACCTCATGCTTGAGCCTGTCTCGTCGTGATTCCTATACTTTCATTTCATCGAAATCACGCTCTTATTAGCATACTCATTTGTACATGTTAAAAATCATATCAATCGCATATATCACACTTAACTTTCCTTAGTCATTTCTAACAAGAATAAAACATATAATCAACTTCATATCCTTTCCAACACATGTACATCATCATGTAATCACAATTAACGCATATTAACATAACATGCCCAAACGACTTCCTATAATCCTGCTTTTACCACAACGAGTTAAATCATGTTTCTTATACTTGTTGACTTTCAAAAGTCAACTATTAACCATATGTAACTATCGACTTATCAACATATACCCGTAACATCATAATCGACTATACGGACGACACTATATACATTTTATCTTAAACTTGATGTACGTACTACCTTTTAAGCATAACGTACAACTAATTCATGCATAAATCTTCTAAACTCATACATAACCCATCAAAACCTACTACTAACCATCATGGATCATTCCCAAATAAACATCAAACATATCATCATCATATTTCTCCTAATTCATCTAACAAGAATTCATCATACCCACATAATACATCAATCTTTCAACAAGGCTCGGACATGGGAGGTGATTCTAGTCATCATCTTCACCCTAACTAACGGGTTTCACCTCTAATCATCAAATTAACACAAACCATACGTAACCCGTGTTCTATACGATGATTCTAACCCTTATACATGATCAATTTCATACTAACTCACGGATTTGAACATAACCCACTTCACACATGATCACAAATCTTAGATTTAAGACATACCTTATGATCCCCTCGTGAAGGTGATCATTAATCCGTGTTCCTTCTTGAATTTGAGCCTCGATTCACCCTTCAATTTGGTGATTTAGTTGAGTTAGGGTTTGGAGCTCTTGGAGCTCCTGAACATTCGTGAACACATACGAAGTGTGTGTTTGTGTGTGTTGAACTTTCATTTTAATAACTCAACTTCCATCTTGTTCCACTTTAACCCCTCGGGTTTGTCTTTAAAACATAACCGACACTACCTTCATCATTTAATACTTTTGACCATACCCTTAACTAGGTTAAATAGACTAGTTATTAATATCATGACCTGTCATATAGGAACACACGACAAATATTAACATTCAAATTTTGGGGCGTTACAAGTCTACCACCTTAAATAAGGTTTCGTCCCCGAAACCTTTCTCACCTCTATTTAACACTAATTAATTCTTCTCTACGTCCCATCAACACTACCGCTAGCCCATCACAACGACTATCTTCATTCTTAAAGAACCCGCTCCGGAGTTCTTATTAGTGTCGCTTTCACTAATAACGCTAATTCCTAACAGCCTTTATAGCTAATGGTTCATTCATCATTCTAATACTCGTATATCATATGCATTATATATCTTTTTATTTACTTGAAACCATTCCAACATCCCATTACTAACATTCCCATTTGTTTATTTCAACATTCATAATGTTTTCATCGACTATACGATCTTGCATCGAAATTTGTATATACTCAGATATGTTTACCTTTAACTAATACATCATAGTAATGGGTAACTATACATTCTCGATTCATAAACTATTCATATAGTTGGCCTCTTTCTAATAAGTTCATGCCTTCCATACTATAACTTCACACATCATTCTTATTTCCTTGACCGGTTAAAAACGGGTCAATATACCCACTTCTTTAATCTATAATCATACATACATCCTTATGATCCGTTCATAAAGAATCTAATACCTTCATCTCATCTCTTAAGATTACATTCTCTACAAGCACTGTATAATATTTAACTCTTGTTTTGATATCATAAGAAAACTACCATTTCTGATTCACACCTACGTGCTTAACTCTAACGTTAATCTTATTCTACGTTTTCTACAGTTACTTGTACCTTGCATACCTTTACGATACCTTTAAATCATGTCGTTCATTTCACATTACTATTGCTTCCACTTCATGCATTACTTAATTTATAATATTCACGTGTCGTACTAGTTCATATCTATCCAACATGAGTTAAACATTTTACTAACCTCTTTTTCATTTCTCAAACCAACGACCCGCAACCCAGATCGACCATCTTCTCCTCGAGTACTAGCTGTACAGGCCAGGTTTCATTCATCCGTGTAATGAGCTTCCGCTCGTGCACAACCTTTCACCAATACGATTGGTTTCATCACATCAATAGTTCTAACATTATAATCAACAACATCGGCGGTTAGCATATGTCATTTAAACATTCATTACACTAGGTGATTACCTACCTATAACTCTTCTACAATTTCCTACGTACTTACTATAATGTACCACACATTCTAACTCTTACATGCAATCCTTTCATTCTATTAATCATTTCGCCAACGGAAGTACACGCTCGTACTTCCTTCCATTCATGCTTACTTTCAAAGACCTTATTACATCGTTTTAATATTTCTTACCAAGCTTACCATTCCCGCCCATACTCAAGTTATTGTCCGGGTCACAGCCGTCATCATTCTGACTTCTAAGAGTCAATTACTAACACATCTAACACGTAACTTATACAAAACTTAGTCTATTATACTATCACCTTTTACTTTATACTTATTTCTATGACCCGTTCGACTCAATCATGGTCAAACTGTCGACACCTTCTTAAGCGGATTAATTTCATTTTTTTATATTTTTAAACCCGTCTCACGGATTCAGACGCATCATTCATGCTTTTTCATTCATTGAATCCGCCTTACGGATTCAAACATTACATTCATGCCTTTCATTACTTCTGCGTTTTGAATCCTTCTCGCGGATTCAAACATATCATCCATGCCTTTCATCCTTGAATCCGTCTCACGGATTCAAACATATCATCCATGCCTTTCATCCTTGAATCCGTCTCACGGATTCAAACATTGCATTCATACCTTTCATTCCCTGAATCCGTCTCACGGATTCAAACATATTATTCAAATCTTGTTGATCCGCACTTAATCACGGATTCAACATTCTTCATTCTTATCAGGCATGTTTTTCATTCTTACATAGTACTCTCAATTTCCCGAGAGTCTTATGTGACACCTGGGTCACTGCGACCATCAAACAAATACCAAACCAATGAAATATTGTATTTCATACTTGGGATTTGTACAAATATGTGTATCATTTGCACATATCAATTCTTGTTCGATTTCGGGCTCTAAATCGCTTTCTGGAAGGTTATACGCGCACTGATGCGTAAATATAACCAGTTTAAAGCAACGAACACTCCGGGATAGTTAAATAGGCTTCACATACCTTAAATAACCTTTACATAACTTAGAAAGAAGTTTTGAAGGCTTTGGTATGGCAAAATCAAGTTAAATCGCTTACAGGGACTAAATTCGACAAACTGCGAAAGTATGCCGATTTGAACTATAACAGACATTCCAGAACATGACCATGAGTTAAACATACCATAAATATCCTTTACATAGCTTAGAAATAGGCTTTGAGAGGTTCGGTGTGCTAAAATAAACTTTGGGTCATTCAGGGACTAAAAGCGTCAAAAAGTGCACAAGTTTGCACTTTCGCGCATATCTTGCGTTCTGAATACATCCGGACATCCAAAAATTTATGTAAGCACTAAAATTTTTTATTTTAGTGTTTGGCATGAGAAAAATCCATTCGTCGCGCAATTTGGATCGTTTTTCGCGCTTATACGCATTCCGTCGTAATTAAGCGAACATCGAGATCGTATGACCAAACGAACCGACATCCGGGATATTTTTGAGCATGGTTCATGTCCACAATGTTTAGGCATCATTTTAGGGCCTTGAAAATGGCTTAACAAGCCTTAAACATGTCGGAAATGGCCTTAATACACAACGGGACTGAATTGGAAACTTTGGAAACTGGTTGCTGATCAGAAGGACCTTAGCGTGACACCTAGCCCCCTTGGCGTCACGCGAGGCCCCTTCTGATCAGCAAAATCCATTTTAACAGCTGTTTAGCACTCCCAACTCAATTCCACTTGTTGTTTCCTGATGTTGAGGGGCCAATGTGATGTACATGAAGTTACCAACAAGAGTAGGGATGTGATTAAATCACGGTTTACGAGAAACGATCCTAACGGTGGTCCATTTCCTATAAATACCCATCAAGTTCACTTGCAAAACCCACACCTTTGAAATCTGAACTTGCTCTCTAAGTTGTTGTGTTTAACACTTCATACCTGAGAGTGTTCGGATTCAAACCTTCCATTCTTGGACCCTTTGTAAGTGTTCCTTCGTTCTTTTATTCTTTTAGCGTTAAAGTCAAACTTTGTTTGACTTTCTACATTGACCAGTTTATGGTCAATGTGAAGTTCGTTTGAACTTCATAACGTGAGCGTAATCACGATGGTTATAGTCCCTAGTGACTATACCTACTGATTACCACGTTATCTAGGCTCAGTGACGAGCCGTAGTTTCGGCCAAAATGCGCATTCTTGCGTGTTTTGTAACCAAACTACTCTTAGGTATCAAAACCGTTTGTTTTGATACCAAACCTGTTTTCTAAACTTAGTTAAGCATGTTTTAACATGCTTAGCTCGTCACTTTTAGTTTAGTGCTTATATAGGGTCGTAAGGTAAGCTATCTAAACAATCGCTTATACTTTCGAACCCGACCCGTTTGGTCGATCATTAGGATCCGACCAAACACATTAGGTGACCATAGTATATAGGGAATAACCTTCCGAGGTTATACCTTATGGTCGCTTCGTTTAAGTAGTTGTATGATAGGTAGTTTATATGCCTTAGGTAAATTACTAAAATGCCCTTTTTACGCCAAAATTCATTTTAAGCATATGTAACATAACTTTTGGTATCTAAACTGATTTGGTAACAATATTAGACATGTTAAGGCATATTTTACTTATCATAGGACTAGTTAGGCTTTCCGAACGCGTTTCACGCGAACGACGCGTTAAAGTAGCATAAGCTACCTAAACGGGTCGTAATGGGTCGTAAGCACTTAGGTTAGGTTTCATTTAGTATGTAGGCTTTGTTAAACCATACTACATGAGTTCCCATACTCATTTGGTTTACGAGCCCTCATTCAATCCGATCTTCCGATTTTAGGTCCGGTTTATTAATGTAGTTACCTATATTAGGTGCCGTTTGATATCAGTGATCTCTAGCATTGTTTGGTTGTTACTCAAGGACTACTAAGCAATCTCAAGTGAGTACATAGACCCCTCTTTTACTGTTTTCCAAACATTTTGGGGTGAAACACATGTGCCTACTTGTTACTTTCATGTTTTCCTGTTTTCACATCATATACTTGCTATGTTCATTAGTACATTTATAGTACATGATTTCATTGTGTTTATGCTATGTATGCCCATTGTGTGCGTACTTAGTACATTGTTTTACATTACATTTTATGCTATGTATGCCCATTGTGTGCATACTTAGTACATTGTTTTACATTACATTTTATGCTATGTATGCCCATTGTGTGCGTACTTAGTACATTGTTTTACATTACATTTTATGATATGTATGCCCATTGTGTGCGTACTTAGTACATTGTTTTACATTACATTTTATGCTATGTATGCCCATTGTGTGCATACTTAGTACATTTGTTATTCATCACATCCTTACATTTTGGTATGACATTTGGTTTGTTCAAATGAGACAATGTACATTCATTAACATTAGCTACGCCGCTCGTTAGTAGGTAATGGTACCATAGGACTTGACAACTCCCATTCCTGAAATCCCGGGTTTGTTTGGATTGGAAGGAATGACCAAATCCGAATACATTTCTAGGTGGACCTTAGACTTTGTGCTAGGGTTTATTCTACAGTCGCAAGGCTTGGATGTATGAATTTTTACAATACCGCATAGATGTTTATATCAGTATAGCATGCATTTATTACACAAAACATAACTTTGATTTAAACCATGTTTTACTTCAATACCTTGTTTTTTTTGTGCATTTTACATATGGTTTAGTTGACATATTTCACTTACCATACATAAACATTTTGACATTGATATACACAATTCATGGCTTACATTAGACATAAACATTTTGACAAATGATTATACATAAACATTTTACTTTGGTGGTTTGGTTTGGTTTGGGTAAGTGATTTAAGTAACGAGGCGGGTGTAATACGATACAAGTATGGTGGATACGTGTAATACGATACAAGTATGGTGGATACGCCGCTGGTACTTCCTATATATAAGTGCTTGTATGGTATTACATATCGTAGCGTTATTTGAATCATTTCAACATAAGACATATAACATTTTATACAAATAACATACTTTTCACAAGACATTGTTTTACAAAACAACTTATCTTATACAAACTCATTTTACTTGGTTATTCATTTAACCATACATTATTCTCTTATTTATACATATCATCTGATCTTATTGCTTTTCAAATGATTTACAAGACAAAGCAAATTACAAGGTTCATGACTAAACATTTTCTTAAACATAAGTTATGAATTCTATTTTCACAAAACCTATGTATCTCACAGGCATTTTTATGCTGGCGTACCAACTTTCACATGTGTTTCAGGATATGATGCATAGGATTTATCAAGATACACTTAGGCGGACTTGGGCCTTAGTGACAATAAAAGATGCAAGACTAGTTATTTATGTTATATTTCTTTGATTGTCAAGACATTGTAACTCTTTTAATCAATAAAACAATATTTCAATTTCCATGTGTTATGAAACAATGATTCTGTTACAACACTCCCCGACGTTTCCGCCACGTTTTGTTGTTTTACGTGGTCGGGGTGTGACAGAAAAGTTGGTATCAGAGCTCATGGTTATAGGGAATTAGGTTATTAGTAATGCTTTGACCTAGTCTATAACCTTCCTAGGACCCTAACACGAGTTTACTTGCGTTTAGTCATAAAACAATACTGTCACCTATCCTTAGGCGACAACCACAACAAGAACATAAATTTCAAAACCGCTTTGAAAACTAATCATCTGTTCTAGGATGATTGATTACTAGGTTTTGAACCCTCTATTGTAAGGTTTTGAACCCTCTGTTATAAGGTTTTGAACCCTCTAAGTTTTCAAATCTCGTCAAAGTTTGGGCCGTATAATGTGAACACGTGCAAACTGGAAGAGTGAATGCCTGTACCCTGAGTTTTCTGTCGAAGGCTAGAGTGTTCGTACAAATCCGCAGTATCGGACCAGTCACTCTTACCTGGGAACTCTTGGGGTGAGTGTTCACTTATAGGCGAGCATGTCTTCAGTGATACATTAATATGACCCGCTTACTTTGATTTGTCACCATCTCATTTGTTTGCCTTAGGTAACAAACAAATGATCGCAATTTTTATGCATTGCCATCCTGTTTTGATTATCTGATAACCTTTCACTTGTTTCTTCCAATGTCTTTCATTTTCTTCTAGAATGTCTCTTCCTCTCAGCAACGGTCAAATGTCCGAGCAAACAGCCAAATTTGCCCAGCAAATAGGCGAAGTGATTCTGAAGACTGTGGAATTAGGAATTGCCATGTCTCGTCTCAACAATGAAGCCACTCAAGAGTTACCAAAGGAAGCAGAAGTCAAGCCAGCACCACCAGCCAAGAAACCAACCGAGGAATCAAAGACCATGGATGAACGATCCCCTAAGAAGTCAAAGAAGCGAAAGGCTTCTCAGAACTTTGCCATGGTCTCTCACAATGGTAAAGCCGTCCCCAACCAACCAGCTCAACCCCCTGCTAGGAAGCCATACAAAGGAGCTGTTCCTCTATGCAAACGATGCAACCGTCATCATTCAAACCTCATACCCTGCTCCAAATGTACCTACTGTGGACGGCGGGGACATTTGGTTAACATATGCCACTTTGCTATCCAAAACCAAGTTGTTATAAACCTTGCTACTGCTCAACCTCCTGCTAGGAAACCTTATGGCGGTACTGCACCAAAATGCGACAAATGTAATGGGCATCACCAAGCTCACTTACAATGTCGTCTGTGTGTATCATGTGGGCGAATTGGTCACCTGGCAAGTGCTTGTCGATGTAACCCGAACCAAGGTGGTCCAAATCAACCACAAGCCAATCCTGCTCAAGCTCGTTTCCCGCCTGGATCGTGCTACAACTGTGGCAACATGGGTTATTTCGTGAATAAATGCCCGAAGCTTGCTAAGGCAAATCCAACCCATGGATGAGCAGTTGGCTGATTAAAAAGATGTTGTTGTCTTATGCTTTTGTTTCTTCTATTTTCTTGTAATGTTAAACAATCTGTTTTTGTTTATAAATAAATCGTTGATCACAAATTCTGATATACAAGTGTAGTTACATGTGTGTATGGCATTTCCCTATAATACCTACATTAAGGAACTATGTTCCTTACAAACTACTCTTGTGAATATTTCCCATTCTTGTGTTTACTCATGATTCCCATAGAAAATTTTGAAGTACTCGTTTCATTCTAAGATACGAAGTACAGAAAATAAAGTGACATTATGAGTAATCATGCTTCTGCACATCTGTGCCTTTGAATCATTGGTTAGATAACTATGGGTATTTTCAAATCTCATACCCATTACGTTTCGATTTTTCAACATACATAGTAAGTGTATTTCAAAAACAATCTTCATGATCTCAAAACATTTCATATAGTTTGAAAACATTTTTTTTTCAAATGCATTGTCTATGTTATTTCAAAAACATTGGCTATGTTTTCAAAAACAACCTTCATAATTTCAAAACGTTTCATATAGTCTGAAAATAATATTAACACAGTACATTTTCTTATCAAGTGCATGATTTCGAAAAGCATCATTCATGTTTTTTCAAAAACCTTATACATAATTTCAAAATTTATCTCGCATGATTTTAAAGCAATTTTTTTTAATATATACATACCTAATACACCTACTTTAAGATTTCAAAGGTATTATATATATAAGGTTTCAAAAACATTGAACACATTTTTAGAACCCCATGCATAGTTTTCCAAAAATATTCTCCTCATACATTGACTTAACCTTCAAATTCTGCTTCATATGTCACCTTGGCATATCTAGCGTCTCAACTTCATAAGCATTTTTACTTCATGTTTTGACATAAACACATCCAGTGCAAGGTTTCAAAACATCTTCAACTTCTAAAATCCATATGGGATCTTTTTATCTTCACATTTAGACCCTTGTGGATGATTATCATTCAAATCAGAGTCCTTAATTGGATTCCTTATGTACCTAAATTCGAACATTTCGGTTCTTTATAATCGAAATCGAATTTTTCTCTTAAAAATCTTTCTATCTTTATAGTTAGATTCTTGATAATGTTTAAAGTACCAAATGAAATCCACAAGATGGATTCCTAGTGTGCTTTAAATACATGTGCTCTGTTAGCAAAACAAAATAACAAATTAAAGATCTAGATAAACAATCTTTGTGGTTATATGACTATGTGTTTAAGCATCTTGTGTTTTCTTTTATGCATTTTGTGTTTTAGTATACTCTGGATATTCGTTATCCAAATCCTCGTAGAATCTTTCATATCTTCATATGAGGGATTCGTAGTAGGATATTCAAAAAGGTACTACCTTAAATCCTTAATGGGCTTCTATGTAATAGTTAAGACCCTTGGATTATATAGTACCACTCCATGATTCATAAGAGACCCTTTTAGGGGTCTAGTCAAAAAGATTGATTCAAAAATCTGGTTAAGAATGACATGTGATGATATAAACTGAAAAGACTCCTTGGTTGTCTATTAAAAATCATTTATTGATTTAATAAAAGGGACCCTATGGTGGTCTAGTCACACTCATCACAGGTTTGTTCCTTTGGTTTTCTCCTACACATTATAAAATAGACTGTGTGAACTATGCAAGGAATTGCCTAATTATGGACGCGTACATAATTATGAAATTTAGTGCACAGAAACCCAGTAAGATTTATTATGTGTATGAACCAATAGTGACAACAATAACAAAATGAGAACGATGTAATGGAGGTACGGTGGACGCACCAATGATGTTTCATATACTTGTATATAAGTATCCCTCTTACATTGCAAGAATGATGTTATTAAAGTTACTAGAAGTTCAGAACCCTAACCAATGTTGTTCGATCTTTTCAACTTCATGTTTTAAACTCTCACAAGTTTCCTCTGAATAAATTTCGGGACGAAATTTCCTAAAGTAGGGGAGACTGTGACACCTGGGTCACTGCGACCATCAAACAAATACCAAACCAATGAAATATTGTATTTCATACTTGGGATTTGTACAAATATGTGTATCATTTGCACATATCAATTCTTGTTCGATTTCGGGCTCTAAATCGCTTTCTGGAAGGTTATACGCGCACTGATGCGTAAATATAACCAGTTTAATGCAACGAACACTCCAGGATAGCGAAATAGGCTTGGCATACCTTAAATAACCTTTACATAACTTATAAATAAGTTTTGAAGGCTTTGGTATGGCAAAATCAAGTTAAATCGCTTACAAGGACTAAATTCGACAAACTGCGAAAGTATGCCGATTTGAACTGTAACAGACATTCCGGAACATGACCATGAGTTAAACATACCATAAATATCCTTTACATAGCTTAGAAATAGGCTTTGAGTGGTTCGGTGTGCTAAAATAAACTTTGGGTCATTCAGGGACTAAAAGCGTCAAAAAGTGCACAAGTTTGCACTTTCGCGCATATCTTGCGTTCTGAATACATCCGGACATCCAAAAATTTATGTAAGCACTAAAATAGTTTATTTTAGTGTTTGGCATGAGAAAAATCCATTCGTCGCGCAATTTGGATCGTTTTTCGCGCTTATGCGCATTCTGTCGTAATTAAGCGAACATCGCGATCGTACGACCAAACGAACCGACATCCGGGATATTTTTGAGCATGTTTCATGTCCACAATGTTTAGGAATCATTTTAGGGCCTTGAAAATGGCTTAACGATCCTTAAACATGTCGGAAATGGCCTTAATACACAACGGGGACTGAATTGGAAACTTTGGAAACTGGTTGCTGATCAGAAGGACCTTAGCGTGACACCTAGCCCCCTTGGCGACACGCGAGGCCCCTTCTGATCAGCAAAAGCCATTTTAACAGCTGTTTAGCACTCCCAACTCAATTCCACTTGTTGTTTCCTGATGTTGGGGGGCCAATGTGATGTACATGAGGTTACCAACAAGTGTAGGGATGTGATTAAATCACGGTTTACGAGAAACGATCCTAACGGTGGTCCATTTCCTATAAATACCCATCAAGTTCACTTGCAAAACCCACACCTTTGAAATCTGAACTTGCTCTCTAAGTTGTTGTGTTTAACACTTCATACCTGAGAGTGTTCGGATTCAAACCTTCCATTCTTGGACCCTTTGTAAGTGTTCCTTCGTTCTTTTATTCTTTTAGCGTTAAAGTCAAACTTTGTTTGACTTTCTGCATTGACCAGTTTATGGTCAATGCGAAATTCGTTTGAACTTCATAACGTGAGCGTAATCACGATGGTTATAGTCCCTAGTGACTATACCTATTTATTACCACGTTATCTAGGCTCAGTGACGAGCCGTAGTTTCGGCCAAAATGCGCATTCTTGCGTGTTTTGTAACCAAACTACTCTTAGGTATCAAAACCGTTTGTTTTGATACCAAACCTGTTTTCTAAACTTAGTTAAGCATGTTTTAACATGCTTAGCTCGTCACTTTTAGTTTAGTGCTTATATAGGGTTGTAAGGTAAGCGATCTAAACTATCGCTTATACTTTCGAACCCGACCCGTTTGGTCGATCATTAGGATCCGACCAAACACATTAGGTGACCATAGTATATAGGGAATAACCTTCCGAGGTTATACCTTATGGTCGCTTCGTTTAAGTAGTTGTATGATAGGTAGTTTATATGCCTTAGGTAAATTACTAAAATGCCCTTTTTACGCCAAAATTCATTTTAAGCATATGTAACATAACTTTTGGTATCTAAACTGATTTGGTAACAATATTAGACATGTTAAGGCATATTTTACTTATCATAGGACTAGTTAGGCTTTCCGAACGCGTTTCACGCGAACGACGCGTTAAAGTAGCATAAGCTACCTAAACGGGTCGTAATGGGTCGTAAGCACTTAGGTTAGGTTTCATTTAGTATGTAGGCTTTGTTAAACCATACTACATGAGTTCCCATACTCATTTGGTTTACGAGCCCTCATTCAATCCGATCTTCCGATTTTAGGTCCGGTTTATTAATGTAGTTACCTATATTAGGTGCCGTTTGATATCAGTGATCTCTAGCATTGTTTGGTTGTTACTCAAGGACTACTAAGCAATCTCAAGTGAGTACATAGACCCCTCTTTTACTGTTTTCCAAACATTTTGGGGTGAAACACATGTGCCTACTTGTTACTTTCATGTTTTCCTGTTTTCACATCATATACTTGCTATGTTCATTAGTACATTTATAGTACATGATTTCATTGTGTTTATGCTATGTATGCCCATTGTGTGCGTACTTAGTACATTGTTTTACATTGCATTTTATGCTATGTATGCCCATTGTGTGCATACTTAGTACATTGTTTTACATTACATTTTATGCTATGTATGCCCATTGTGTACGAACTTAGTACATTGTTTTACATTACATTTTATGCTATGTATGCCCATTGTGTGCGTACTTAGTACATTGTTTTACATTACATTTTATGCTATGTATGCCCATTGTGTGCATACTTAGTACATTTGTTATTCATCACATCCTTACATTTTGGTATGACATTTGGTTTGTTCAAATGAGACAATGTACATTCATTAACATTAGCTACGCCGCTCGTTAGTAGGTAATGGTACCATAGGACTTGACAACTCCCATTCCTGAAATCCTGGGTTTGTTTGGATTGGAAGGAATGACCGAATCCGAATACATTTCTAGGTGGACCTTAGACTTTGTGCTAGGGTTTATTCTACAGTCGCAAGGCTTGGATGTATGAATTTTTACAATACCGCATAGATGTTTATATCAGTATAGCATGCATTTATTACACAAAACATAACTTTGATTTAAACCATGTTTTACTTCAATACCTAGTTTTTTTGTGCATTTTACATATGGTTTAGTTGACATATTTCACTTACCATACATAAACATTTTGACATTGATATACACAATTCATGGCTTACATTAGACATAAACATTTTGACAAATGATTATACATAAACATTTTACTTTGGTGGTTTGGTTTGGGTAAGTGATTTAAGTAACGAGGCGGGTGTAATACGATACAAGTATGGTGGATACGCCGCTGGTACTTCCTATATATAAGTGCTTGTATGGTATTACATATCGTAGCGTTATTTGAATCATTTCAACATAAGACATATAACATTTTATACAAATAACATACTTTTCACAAGACATTGTTTTACAAAACAACTTATCTTATACAAACTCATTTTACTTGGTTATTCATTTAACCATACATTATTCTTTTATTTATACATATCATCTGATCTTATTGCTTTTCAAATGATTTACAAGACAAAGCAAATTACAAGGTTCATGACTAAACATTTTCTTAAACATAAGTCATGAATTCTATTTTCACAAAACCTATGTATCTCACAGGCATTTTTATGCTAACGTACCTATTTTCACATGTGTTTCAGGATATGATGCATAGGATTTATCAAGATACACTTAGACGGACTTGGGCCTTAGTGACAATAAAAGATGCAAGACTGGTTATTTATGTTATATTTCTTTGATTGTCAAGACATTGTAACTCTTTTAATCAATAAAAAAATATTTCAATTTCCATGTGTTATGAAACAATGATTATGTTACAACACTCCCCGACGTTTCCGCCACGTTTTGTTGTTTTACGTGGTCGGGGTGTGACATCTTACTTCCCATTTCACCCACACGCCCGCCAGCTACCCAACTCTACCGGACATACCTGTAACAATTATCATGATCTCACGAACGTCATACGTTTCTCGTGTACTGGCCAGGTACACAATCCACATAGTAGTTTCGTGCCTTCATGTAATTGTCACCTTATGTCCGTAGACTTAGGTTTCGGCGCGTGTATCACTTTTAGTACTTCATTTAACATTTTCCTTCTCTTAATGAATTTTACTGTTACATATTCCCACATATCGAATTTACGTACCTGGATTCAAATTTGGCTTATTACCTCTTTGCCTGCCTTAGTATTCATCCTAGACCGCATTCACAGATCATCCTCTTCAAACACTTATGCTTACCTCGCACATACAAAACCGTCAGTTTCTTTATACGTATACATAAGTACATACTTACATTAGCTTTTACCTTTGGATCTTGATCGAGTCTTAGATTGTACGGGTTTCTTATCTCAAGAGCACACAAGTTTGAGTTCAAGTACTTACCTTCTCGTACTTGATTCCCTCAAACCAGGGCTCTGATACCAACTTGTTACACCCTAATTCGTAAATGACAAAAGTCGCAGCGGAAATTCGTACCATAAAAATTTTGTTCGTTACAAACACCTTGATGCACTTAAATTCATTTTTAAGGTTAATTCTTTTTCAATAAATACATTTATTATACTCATTTACAATAAGAAAACATAACCTAGCTTCACTCAGTTACGTACTCAACACTCCCGTACAATCTATCTTGTGACTCAGTCTTTAATCGCTCCTCTTCAGAAAGATAATCTGGCTCGAACAACCTGTACTCAGCAAATACATACAAGACATTAATGCATACCTGCTTGCATACCTCCTTGCATACATACTCCCACACATACATGCCAGCCTACATACATACTTACATTATATTTACGATCCCCTATAATCGTTTTCATATGTTCACACATAATCAATTACGTACATGCCCACATATAAACCCAACTACGATAATACACGCATATCTACATACACCCATACCTACATCATTCCGCACGCTCATGACGTTATACATATATACATACATACGTCCCTATTTGCAACATACCCAACTCATACTTGCCTACTTATATACACCTTCATATATCCGCGTGTACCTGTTCACACACTTATAATCTTACATACGTTCGCGCATACCTGCTTACATACACTTCGACATACGAGGATAGATGCATACAACATACATACTTGCCTACCTACAATATATGCATACACGTATGCTCATAAAAACGTAAGTTAAATTAGTCATACGTAACTTGAAACGCGTTTAAACGAGTTCCCAAGACAAAACAGAGCAAACGTACAATTTTCGCCAAACTGACACCCCGTCGCGTCGCGTGACGGCCCGTCGCGTCGCGCGACGCCCTGAAAAAGACAGAATGTTGTTGTTGCTATGCTGCAGATTCCCAGCACAACCGAATTTCACGGAAACGGTCATAACTTCTTCGTTATTGGTCCGTTTTACCCGATTCTTTTTCTTACGCGTCCGTAATTTAATTCTCCATCTTATGGAGTTAAGATCCGACATCCGGATTAACAAAATTCCAGACTTTTAAGTCTTCTTCTTACTACCTTTTTTACCAAGAATTGACCTGTTCATAATTTTATCACATAACTTGTTTGTTTGACCTTAACTTCATATGAATTGATAACTTCAAGGTCATTTGTCATAAAAGATTCATTCCCGGATACCTTACATCTTATTCCACCCGTTTGCGCTCAAAAGCTTATTTTGACCCGTTAAGGGTAATTGCGCATTAAAACGTTTCTGACTTACAAAACCATACTCCTCACTTTCATACTTGACCGAAACATTACACTAATCGAATAACTTGTTTCTAAACTACTTTTAAGATCGTTTGCCCAAAATACCCATCAAGGGCATTTTGGTCAACTTTAATCCCATCATTTACGACGAAAGACTACGACACATATTTGACCTCAACCATCATGTTTAGTTAATTAAAACACCATATTACTTAATCGAACTAAGAAGTGATTACAAAAATCACTTACCTTATGCGTCCGTGTTCGTATCCGATTCCTCGCCTCTTCTTCACCCGTTAACACCTCATGCTTGAGCCCGTCTCGTCGTGATTCCTATACTTTCATTTCATCGAAATCACGCTCTTATTAGCATACTCATTTGTACATGTTAACAATGATATCAATCGCATATTTGACACTTAACTTTCCTTAGTCATTTCTAACAAGAATAAAACATATAATCAACTTCATATCCTTTCCAACACATGTACATCATCATGTAATCACAATTAACGCATATTAACATAACATGCCCAAACGACTTCCTATAATCCTGCTTTTACCACAACGAGTTAAATCATGTTTCTTATACTTGTTGACTTTCAAAAGTCAACTATTAACCATATGTAACTATCGACTTATCAACATATACACGTAACATCATAATCGACTATACGGACGACACTATATACATTTTATCATACACTTGATGTACGTACTACCTTTTAAGCATAACGTACAACTAATTCATGCATAAATCTTCTAAACTCATACATAACCCATCAAAACCTACTACTAACCATCATGGATCATTCCCAAATAAACATCAAACATATCATCATCATATTTCTCCTAATTCATCTAACAAAAATTCATCATACCCACATAATACATCAATCTTTCAACAAGGCTCGGACATGGGAGGTGATTCTAGTCATCATCTTCACCCTAACTAACGGGTTTCACCTCTAATCATCAAATTAACACAAACCATACGTAACCCGTGTTCTATACGATGATTCTAACCCTTATACATGATCAATTTCATACTAACTCACGAATTTGAACATAACCCACTTCACACATGATCACAAATCTTAGATTTAAGACATACCTTATGATCCCCTCGTGAAGGTGATCATTAATCCGTGTTCCTTCTTGAATTTGAGCCCTGATTCACCCTTCAATTTGGTGATTTAGTTGAGTTAGGGTTTGGAGCTCTTGGAGCTCCTGAACATTCGTGAACACACACGAAGTGTGTGTTTGTGTGTGTTGAACTTTCATTTTAATAACTCAACTTCCATCTTGTTCCACTTTAACCCCTCGGGTTTGCCTTTAAAACATAACCGACACTACCTTCATCATTTAATACTTTTGACCATACCCTTAACTAGGTTAAATAGCCTAGTTATTAATTTCATGACGTGTCATATAGGAACACACGACAAATATTAACATTCAGATTTTGGGGCGTTACATGTTTGGCTCGATTTGTACCATTAATCAGGTTTTCTTGAGGGTGGTGCTCAGGTTAGGACATGTGCAGCTCTTTAATATATGAGTTGTTAATTATGCACGCATCAAGGTTAGATTTGTATTTAATGGTTTTCTGAAATCTTCATGTACAGTTTGTTTATTCAGCTTTCTATATATATGTAAATGTTACATCTACAATGGAACTTTAAAAGCTTGAATTAGTAAGTTCTTTTGGTGTAAACATGTTTATCTCTTATGCGATTCCGATGATGGGTTAAGCCATGTATTATTATATGTGTAAATGCAAAGCCAAAATACTCTTTTCTGCAATAGGCTTTAATAAGAAGTTAACGGGAATTGTCAATGTTTCATGAGTTATTGCCAGCTTGGCTTTAAAGGCGAAGAAAGGTAGCCAACAACCTTAAAAAATTTATATTTTTTATTTACATTTTTTAAATTGTTCTTAATTTTTGTAATTAGGGTTAACGAAGCTTTTAGCAGATAATGCATCGAAGGCTATGAAAGAGCAAAAAATTGAAAGTTATTTTGGTCGGAGAATTGCTATTGATGCTGGCATGAGCATCTACCAGTAAACTGGTACCTTCATTTGTGTTCACTTTTTTTAATTTGAACATGTATGTCTGTGTATGTTGTATTGATAACTTTGTGATAACTACGTTTAAAAGATTACATAAAAACCAAGATATGTATAGCGTTCTGGTCTTGAATAAGCAACTTGAATTGTTTGATTGAATAAGCAACTACTATATGTAATCCAGTGATTAGTTCTGGTCTTGAATAAGATCATCAATCTGTTCTTCACACAAAGGACCAAGAGCAAGTTTGTGTTTGCTAAACCTTCAAAGACTGCTGAAACCCTCTTCAAGTGAGTAACTCATCATCTCTTTTGTTCGATTTGGTTTCTTATGATAATTTCATCTGATTATACTTGAATTGTTTGATTGAATATTAGGTATATAGCACCAGAGCTGGTTCCAGGTCAATATGGTGGACTTAGCTGGGAAGGTGAATTTGCCTCTACTGACTCGGTCACAGAAAAGATCATCAAGCCTTCAACCAAACACACCATTGAGATCCTTGCTCTTAAGATACTATTCAATGATTTTTTTTTATCCTATCTAGGTTATTTCATATGAGAATTTCTTTAGATAACATACAAGATATGGTTTTTGATCGATTTATGGATTTTTTTTATATTTTTTTTTTTGATGTGGTTGTGAAAACTAATTTTTTGACGAATTTTCTTAAATGACATACAAGTTATGATTTTTGTTAAATGATTTCGATCATATCTTGGTTTTTATGTAATCTTTTAAACGTAGTCTTACATTCAATGTTTACGATGTACCCGCGTCTATCGGACAGGTGTCCACCTAGTAAAAAGAATATAGGGTTGGTAAACAAACAAATCCTAAAAAGTGTAGTAATTACACTCAAAATCTGACTGGTTGATGAAGGTGTGGCCCCTAATTAGACATGTCTAGTTAGCGCCACATCATAAAAACATCCATTTTTAAAATACACTCAAAATTCACCCAATAACAAAACCTTAAAAGCACCTCAACATAATGTCACATCATCACCATATTTAAATATTTTTTTTAATATTATACCCAACCCTCCCACCTGGACCCACCAACTGACACCATCCCCCAACTTTTATTCATTTTGTGTAGTTTGTCTACAAAAATGAATCTAAAAAATGGAAGCTAAATACGAGCCTCCAATAGCTAAAAACACATTCACTGCCACATCACCCTCAAAAAATGGATAAAAATGCCCTATTGGGGATGCTCTAAGTCATTAGGACACGACACATATTCTTTAAGATGTGAGGTATTTCCGTTCATCTAATTGTACAAGTTATAGTAATAATACATGTATAATTGAACGCATTTTGTATACGGGTTAGTCGTAGATATGAAGGAGGGTACCAATTGAAACTATTATAAATAGCGAGGTATGTAATTACAACTATTCAAACATTTGTATTTTTCCACACCACAATAATCCATCCTAAGTGGATTCCATCATAAGGTATATCTTGTAAAATCTGATATTCTCCGCTCACTTGCTATTACATTTATTTAATTTCATTTTGTGTTATTTATTTTATTGCCTTACAAACCAAAATAAATCAACTAATTGACTATTTGGCAACAAATGAAAATTTGCGGCGTAAAAGTTGTTCTCTTTGGGTTTGATACTTGGTTTTTACCTAAGTTTTATTGCATTATGATAGGTATATTTTCCATTATGTGTGGTTAGTCTAAGTAAAAAATATTTCTTTTAAAAAAAACCTTACTAACGTGTTCAAAGTATCATCTAAAAATCACTACTAATACACACATATCAATGTTTTTGGCGTCGTTGCCGAGGTCACGACAATATTAAGAAATTTTTTAGTTACTAACATTGCATTTTACTTTACTTTTCCCTTTTATTGCTCGTGTTCATTTTGTTTTATTCTTTGCAATAACTTTCATGGATTGCAACTACGAGACTTGTTATAGAAGTTACCAAGACGGTTATGAGTACAACCATTTGGAGCTTTGGTGTGAAATATGTGGGGAACCCTATGACACTAAAGAATGCCACTACTATTCTAACACCCTCAAAACAGGTTTGGTCATTTTAAACCACGTTAATTGGGATGAGCTGGTAAAATATCGTTAGTGGTAAAGGTTAATCCGATAAACATTAGAATTCAACTAGATGAACCTAATGTTAAATAAATGCCTTTTGGAGAATAAAGATTATGAAAGGCCCATGCTATCGACATAATTTAAGACGGGTAGTAGCATCCCTGAACTTAGTAAATAGAATTATCATGTTCGTTAATAATTAACGGGAGGTAAGCAACTAGGATTATTAACCTGGTTAAAGACATGTTGTGTGTTAGTAAATTGGGTAAATGGTGGCTCAATTTCAATAAAACAAAACCATATGGGTTGAAAGGAGTTATGAACTAAATATGTGGGTATTAAAAGAAGAAAACACAAAACACGCACACAAGAGTGTGAGTGTGTGTGTCGTGGTTTTGAGAGGAAAAGGGGAATAACCCCACAAAAATTTCAAACACAAAATTAAGAATTCTAGAGTGAATCGAAAAGGTTTTGATTGCATGTTTGAAGATTATAGTTCCCTCACATTATCTAAACAAAGGTATGTGATGAATTTGGGTAAGATGAGCTTTTATGTTAAATGAGTTTAGATGATATCATGAAATTGATGATGTTATGATGTTCATAATCAACATACTTGCTTGTATGCATAAAATACTTGAACAATTTAGTGTTTTGATTAAGTGCTTATACATGTCATGAAGTGGGTTTTAACCTAGGGATGTATGAATCTAGTTTGTAACTATGATATGGATGATACATGTGTAGAAAACTTCATAGGAGGTTGTTCTAGATTAAAACCCCCATGAGATATGAAGTGGGTTTAGGCGTGATATAAGAAATCTGTAACGCCTCGTATTTTCGTATTTCCATGTTTTTAGAAAACACGAGTTCATTTCCTATTTTTAGAAACGCAGTTGAAATCTGATTGAAAAACAGTTTAAAAACGGAAAACTACGCATCTTACGCGCTTTTAACGCAACCGACAACGAACGCGTCACGCACTCATCTCCGACATCATTTACATACTTACAATCCTAAATAATTAATTTTTGACATCCCACGACATTCGGGTTCGATAAAGGGCTTCAGAATTTTATCGGGCCGCTTGAAACACGCTAATGGGCCCTGGGCCCAACCCACTTAATATAACCCTAGTATAAAAGACTAGTTATAATCTTGAACCGCATTTTATAAAAAAACCCAAACTTCTTCTTCTACAATCTTATACTCTCAGACAAATGGAGCCAACTCTCCTTCTTCATCTTCAGCTGCTCCAAATCCACAATTCACCTGCAACACCCGTCTCCCTCTCAGATCCCCTGTAGCCCGACAACCACACAACCCTCAGCCACGGTCCTCTTTTTCCCTCGAGCTACTGGAAGGCCGACCACCACCACTGTCTGGTGGCGGCGGCGATGGCATACGGCGGCACACAGAGAGAGAGAGAGAGAGAGAAGGAGCAGAGAGAGGGGGGACGGCGGAGATGGTCGACGGTGGCGTCACCGGCAATGGGAGCCGACGCACGGCGGCAACCGGTGTCATCTGAGACGGTGGTTCGAGTTCCGGTCAGTTCCAGTCCAACCCAGTTTCGGTTCGGACTTCGCGACGCAGTCGCTTCAGGTCAGTCGTGATTTGGGTTTTGTTTTTGTTAAGTTCCGATTCGATTTCATCTCAATTTTATTTTGGGTGGGCTCGGTTCAGGTCATCGGAGCTCCGGCCCGGCTGACAACGACGGAGGTGGTTATGTGTTTCGGTTCAACTGGGTTCAGATTTGATTTTGTTTCGGTTCGAGATTTGGTCTCGGCTCGGAGACGCGACAACAAGTCAGCTGGGATTCGGGTCAAGTTTCAGGTCTCGGCTCAGCCTCAGTTCAGCCGGTTCAGACTCGGTTCGGTTCAGGTTAGTCTCGGTTCGGGCTTTGGTCTTTGTTTCTATTCAAGTCTTGTTAATCCTTTTGTAATTCAGCAGGTTCGGGTCCTGTTACAATCGGATTCGGTTTGGTGTTCGGGTCAAACCTGGTCAAAGCGGGTCAACCGAGGTCTCGGTGCAGTCCGGTTACGGGTTCGGGTCATCGGGTTAACCACGAGACGTGATACCTTAGCGACGCGAATGTTTCAAAATTATCGTTTTGTATTTGGTTATCACGTAACCGTATTAAATTTAAATTGTTATAAAAATACACAGAAATACATATAAATACTCATTGTTTTATTATTGTTGAATTTTGACAAAAACATTGACGACTTGTATCGTCGGGATCGTTGATGTACACAAAATGCAACATATAAATTACATCAATTGTGGCATAAAACTAACCCTTTTTAGTATTAATGTTGGAAAAAGTGTGCTTTTGTCTTCCTTTTGTATTTTCAGGATTAAATGAGCTCAAATTAACAAAAGAAGCAAAAAGGCAGCTAAATCTAACATAAATACAAGAAAAGGAACAAACGTGGCATGCCCGACCTCCCCGAAAGCACCTTCCCAAGCAAAACAAGAGAACAGAAGACTGAACACGCCCCGTGCTCAGTGAGCACGGGGGCGTGCCCAAATGTTAGCAGAAAAGACAAAGTGGTAGAAGCTTCCATCGCCCACCATGGGGCCGTGCTCAGCGGACACGGGGCCGTGGTCAACTATAAGATTCGCAGAATCCAGGCAAATCTTGATAGTACAGATACGCTTCTGCACACGGGGTCGTGCTCAGCGGACACGGGGGCGTGGTCAACTAATACGGACAAACGGCAATTAATGAAGACAGAGAAGAGGATGGACACGGGGCCGTGCCCGAGCTTCTGTTCAGCCTATAAATAGGAGTGCTTGGCTCAAGCTCAAACCATCCCTTGGCACACCACCTCTCTCACACTTCACCCACCACCCACCACCACCATAACACCATCATCCACCACCATCATCCATTGTCCATCATAGAGTGTGTGAGTCGTCCCGTGATCCAAGATTGATCGTAACTCGTAAGAGTTCTTGACAATCAAGGCCATGTTTGCCTAAGTCTCTTACATCACTTGGTGAAGACAAAGTGTCTAGTGTAATACTTATTATTTTTAATCTTTTCGCACTTTTTACTTGGTTATGTATTAATGACTTTAATAACTAGTTTCTTATGTTGAAGGTGATTTTTCCTTATCGTTTGTCCGTGGTGTCTTGGCATTATTTTACTGTCTATATAAAATAAAAGATTTTCACCATTCATATCTCCACGGTCTATATGGAGGTATGTTGGCTACCTGGTCGGGGGTTAAGGGAACGGTTTGGTAAGAGTCTTGCCTTGTTCAGTGTATAGGTCCTGCAAGGACCTAGGTCAAATTTAGTAGGACCTCCTTCAATACTTAACGGTATTGGATGGCGGGGGTCCAAACTCTTTGACCCCCTCATATGTAAACTACTATTAATACTTTAACCCGGCTACTTAGGACTGTATCCCTGCTGACTCAGACTATTAGCCGACGGTAACGTCGCCTTCAAAAGAGGGGCCTACCATAATATGCATTAATAACTTAATTAATTATCTTTCAATAATCCGACCCTTTAGGATTGTATCCTTGCTGACTCAAACTACTGGGTTGAGGGTGACGTCACCTTCAAAAGAGGGGCCTACTACAATTACTAAGATAATCTCTTAAAAAGTGCAAAAGTGCGGAAATAATCAAAGGTTACACTATACACGAGTCTGAGCCAAGTGATTCATCTTGTCTATCTGTTTTTAGTTTTATTTTATTTTTCAGCATTTTAGTTAGTTTTTATTTTTCTAGTTTAAAACATTTTTCTAACTTTTGATTTGATTAGACGTTGAGGATAAACCGGTACTAAAAGGTCTTGTGTCCTTGGACGACCTCGGTATCTTGCCAACACTATACTACGCTCACGATGGGTGCACTTGCCCATATGTGTGTTTAGTGTTAGTAAATATCGTGTTTTATAAATTTAAAACTTGGCTAAAAAGTGTTAAAAAGGGCTTAACATATACATTAAAAACTAATAACACTCACGCACATCAAGTTTTTGGCGCCGTTGCCGGGGACACAAGGATTTTAAGAAAGTTAGGAATCAACGGCCTAATCGTTTTTCTTATTTTTCCAATTTTTTTTAGGATTTTTTTTTTAGTTTTTCAGTTTCTACAGAGCTCAGCACGGGCCGTGCCTGGTCGGACACAGGCTATGCCAGCATTGTTACTGGCAGTTTTTATTTTCCGAGTTACAGAGAGCTGAGCACGGGGCCGTTTCCATTTCCCCAGTAACAGGGATCCGGAAAACAATAACTGTATCTCCGACCATGGGCCGTGTTCGCTGAGCACGGGGCCGTGGTGAACCTTCTAACCAACATTCTTTTCTGTTTTTATTGCAAGACTTGGAACCCAGGCGCCACATTTGAACTTCCTACGTAGTGTATGAGCTCCAGTTCTAGTAGAGACATAAAAGAACCTCTAGAAGAACCCGAACGCTTTCTCAGAAAAAGACTTAAAGCTAAAAACCATGAGAAAGTTTTGGGAGACCCACTTCCAATGGCGGACCAACGTACCCTCATGGATTACTTACGGCCCACTGTAGGTAATCTCGGCGCCGCTATCAATGCACCGAATGTCGAAGCCTTTAACTTCGAACTTCGGCCCCATTTGATACAAATGCTTCAAAACTCCGCAACCTTCCATGGGCTTGCGGACGAGGATCCCCATCTACATATTACTAATTTCTTAGAAATATGTGATACATTTCCTTATCAATGGAGCATCAAACGACGCCATCCTCCTTCGGATGTTTCCATTTTCACTAAAAGACCGAGCTAAGGCTTGGCTTAACACCCTCCCAGTTGGCTCGGTAAACACCTGGGATGAACTAGCCCAAAAGTTTCTATATAAGTATTTCCCTCCGGCTAAAACGACTAAATTTATGACTGAAATTAATACATATTCACAAGAAGATGGGGAGTCCTTATATGAAACTTGGGAAAGGTTCAAGGAGCTACTAAGAAAGTGTCCTCATCATGGTCTTGCGGTATGGCAACAAGTATCCACTTTCTACAATGGGTTGTTGCCACACACAAGACAAACACTTGATTCTAGCTCCGGGGGACTTTTAGGTAATCGTCGCCCAAATGAAATATATAATCAAATTGAGGAAATTGCTCAAACCAATTTTCAATGGCACAATCCCCGAGGCAATAAATCTGTTTCCCCAGGCGCCCATAAGGTTGATGAAAGCACTTCTTTACAAGCCCAAATCGAGGCCCTTTCTTCAAAAATCAAAATGTTAGAAATGACAAAAACGGTCTCGGTTATGGCTTGTGAAGGGTGTGGTGGGCCACATGAAAATTGGAGTTGTATGAAAGAATTAGATGATCAAACAGAAACGGTGAACTACATTGATAACAGACCTAGGCCGTCTGGTCCCCCAACGGGTACCTACAATCAAGGATGGCGTAACCACCCTAACCTTGGTTGGATAGATCCCGGCAATAGTAGTAACCAACAAAACCAACGAACTAACTTTCATCAACCACAAAACTTTTCTCAACAAGAAGGTGGACGAGAAAGGCTTGAAGATACTGTATCTCGCCTCATCTCCGACACCGAAAAGAAAAACTCGGATCGATTTCAGCAACTGTAATCGAATTTTAGAAATCAACAAGCTAGCATTCAAAACATTGAAAAACAATTAAATCAAGTAGCTCAAAATTTCTCCGAGAGACCACAAGGCGCGTTACCAAGCAATACCGAAACCAACCCAAAAGCACAAGTACATCTCATCACATTGAGAAACCGAACCGTGGGTCTCGAGGAGGCTCCATTACCGCCAACTGAAAGAAGCCAATCCAGCCAAACCACAACTCCAGCCGTGCCCCAACCAGAAAAGGCTTCTCCACCAAATCAAGAGCCCACCAAGACTCCTCCGGTTCCATACCCCGGTCGGTTAGTTCGTCAAAAGACCGATGAGCAATTCGCAAAGTTTGAAAATTTACTAAAACAATTGCATGTTAATATTCCTTTTATCGAGGTCCTAACACAAATGCCTAAATATGCAAAATTTATGAGGGACTTCCTCACTCACAAAAGGAAAATTGAATCATTGCAATTAGTTAACTTAGGCGAAGAATGCTCCGCCTTAGTACTCAACAAACTCCCATAAAAGAAAATCGACCCTGGAAGCTTCACGATTCCTTGCTCGATTGGGGAATCCCCCATTCGTAATGCATTAGCCGATCTTGGGGCTAGCATTAACCTCATGCCCACATCAATGTTCAACCAACTCGGCCTAGGAAAAACGAGCCCTACAAAGATGAGCATACAACTTGCCGACAGATCCGTCAAATTTCCACAAGGTGTAGCTGAAAATCTATTGGTCAAAGTCAACAATTTCGTCTTCCCGGCCGACTTTGTCATAGTAGACATGGAAGAAGACACCGATGTCCCCCTCATCCTCGGGAGGCCATTTCTAGCCACCGCCCAAGCAGTGGTGGATATGAATGACGGAACACTAACATTGAAGTTTGGGGACGAGGAAGTGAAGTTTGGAGTTGGAAAGAGAATAGAAGACGAAGACCCAGTCAACTACATGAAGGTCATAGACTCAAGCTTGGATGACGCTCTCCGACGGTGTAGCATGGGATGCAAAACATTCCACTTGAGTGACACATGACCAGGCGTTGGGTCTAGCCAAGGAACCTTATAAATGTGGCACCCCACGGAGGCATTCCGCGGAACTATCCTTAGTTTAGATTAATTTTTATGTTTTCTAGTTTAGTTTTAATTTTCAGAAATAAAACACACTCGAGATGGCAAAGGAATAACAAGGGAAACTTGAACCAGCACCCCATGCAGGAAAACAGGGCCATCCGACGAACTTTCTTCATTACAGCAGGTTCAGCACGGGCCGTGTCCGCCCAACACGGCCCCATGCTGCACAGTCTGCAGAAAATGCCGAGTTCAGGTAAACTGGACACGGGTCCTGTTCACCCAACACGCCCCCATGTCCAGGCTTCTGTTTCTCTTTTTCAATTTTGTTACTGGCACCTGAACACGGGGCCGTGCCCGGACAACACGGGGCCGTGTCCAGGCGCCCAGTAACACAATTTTTTGCTTTTTAACACTCTTTTACACATTCAATCAACCTAAAAACTTATTTTTGGGACACTTGGGGACAATGTGTAATTTAAGTGTGGGGGGATGCTAAAATCTTGAATCTTGCAAGTCTTAATAACAAGCCTTACACAAAACTCTATTAGAACCGCTAATCACCCCAAATTTTTTCAAAAAATTTTCATTTTTTTACTTGTCTAGGTTTAACTTGGGAATTTCAAATTCTAAAAAGGCTATATTTTTACAAATTTACAACCGATAGCGTCGTGATAAAAAGAACCAACATAAGAAAATTATGAAACAACATGACAAGCTTAGTTAAAATTTGACTATATATACTTGATCACATAAAAACCCATTCCCACAAAAGTGAGTTTTTGAGCCTTTATTGTGCATACAAATACATATCATTAAACTAAATGCTCATCTTTCGTTTCTTGTGTGAATAGCCGCTTGGTTCTTACGACTCTAGAACTTGCCACGACGATACATTCCCGGTCCTTACCAACTTAAACCCAAGTAAGTAAATGATGGAGGCATTAGGACTAACCCTTTTTATTTCTACACAATTTTTTTTTACCACCTACCCAAAATCCCCCTAGTTAACCCCTTTGAGCCTAAACCTTTTCATTTCTTAACCCAAACCAAACACTCTTTCACCCACCAAAACTTTTTTATTTTTAACCCTTTGTTTTAGTAACAAGCTCAGTTTGTCGTATGACTTTGAAAAAAAAAATTGAAGATGAAGCAAAAGAATAAACAAGCAAGTTCATCAAAAATAACTTTGTTTGAATCATGGCTTCATTAAAATAAAAATTGCAAAAAAAAAAAAAAGTCTTACAAAAACCGACGCCTTTTACGCTTTTCGCCCTTTTCTACTAACCACTAACCCAACCACCTACCTTTAACCCAAGCCTAACCCTTCACCCAAAAAGTCCTCTTGATATTTACAAAGGTGTATAGTTAAAAAGGAGGAGGATTGATTGCTTGGCAAGCCTATGGTAGGAGTAAAGTTCCATGCCGCTCTCGAGTGATTCACTAAAAATACACCTTCGGCCGAGTGTTGAGTGATCCCCCGTGAGGTATGTGAACTTATATATAAATGGAATTTTAAAAAGGCATGTTATGCCCTAATAAGTAATTTATCTTATGAAACGTTTTTAATAAATCATGATGAATAAGATTGTAAATAAATAAAAATAAAACTTGATACAGAATCTTGGAAATCCCGACACTCTATGACAAGGAAAAAAAAAACCTTCTCTTCTACCCATTCCATTTAGGAGTGAAAAAGCCGCATTATAAAGAGTTTTGCTTGAGGGCAAACAAATATTCAAGTGTGGGGGTATTTGATGTACACAAAATGCAACATATAAATTACATCAATTGTGGCATTAAACTAACCCTTTTTTAGTACTAATGTTGGAAAAAGTGTGCTTTTGTCTTCCTTTTGTATTTTCAGGATTAAATGAGCTCAAATTAACAAAAGAAGCAAAAAGGCAGCTAAATCTAACATAAATACAAGAAAAGGAACAAACGTGGCATGCCCGACCTCCCCGAAAGCACCTTCCCAAGCAAAACAAGAGAACAGAAGACTGAACACGCCCCGTGCTCAGTGAGCACGGGGGCGTGCCCGAGTGTCAGCAGAAAACACAAAGTGGTAGAAGCTTCCATCGCCCACCATGGGGCCGTGCTCAGCGGACACGGGGCCGTGGTCAATTATAAGATTCGCAGAATCCAGGCAAATCTTGATAGTACAGATACGCTTCTGCACACGGGGTCGTGCTCAGCGGACACGGGGGCGTGGTCAACTAATACGGACAAACTGCAATTAATGAAGACAGAGAAGAGGATGGACACGGGGCCGTGCCCGAGCTTCTGTTCAGCCTATAAATAGGAGTGCTTGGCTCAAGCTCAAACCATCCCTTGGCACACCACCTCTCTCACACTTCACCCACCACCCACCACCACCATAACACCATCATCCACCACCATCATCCATTGTCCATCATAGAGTGTGTGAGTCGTCTCGGGATCCAAGATTGATCGTAAGAGTTCTTGACAATCAAGGCCATGTTTGCCTAAGTCTCTTACATCACTTGGTGAAGACAAAGTGTCTAGTGTAATACTTTTTATTTTTAATCTTTTCGCACTTTTTACTTGGTTATGTATTAATGACTTTAATAACTAGTTTCTTATGTTGAAGGTGTTTTTTCCTTATCGTTTGTCCGTGGTGTCTTGGCATTATTTTACTGTCTATATAAAATAAAATATTTTCACCATTCATATCTCCACGGTCTATATGGAGGTATGTTGGCTACCTGGTCGGGGGTTAAGGGAACGGTTTGGTAAGAGTCTTGCCATGTTCAGTGTATTGATCCTGCAAGGACCTGGGTCAAATTTAGTAGGACCTCCTTCAATACTTAACGGTATTGGATGGCGGGGGTCCAAACTCTTTGACCCCCTCATATGTAAACTACTATTAATACTTTAACCCGGCTACTTAGGACTGTATCCCTGCTGACTCAGACTACTTAGCCGAGGGTAACGTCGCCTTCAAAAGAGGGGCCTACCATAATATGCATTAATAACTTAATTAATTATCTTTCAATAATCCGACTCTTTAGGATTGTATCCTTGCTGACTCTAACTACTGGGTTGAGGGTAACGTCACCTTCAAAAGAGGGGCCTACTACAATAACTAAGATAATCTCTTAAAAAGTGCAAAAGTGCGGAAATAATCAAAGGTTACACTATACACGAGTCGGAGCCAAGTGATTCATCTTGTCTGTCTGTTTTTATTTTTATTTTATTTTTCAGCATTTTAGTTAGTTTTTATTTTTCTAGTTTAAAACCTTTTTCTAACTTTTGATTTGATTAGACGTTGAGGATAAACCGGTACTAAAAGGTCTTGTGTCCTTGGACGACATCGGTATCTTGCCAACACTATACTACGCTCACGATGGGTGCACTTGCCCATATGTTTGTTTAGTTTTAGTAAATATCGTGTTTTATAAATTTAAAACTTGGCTAAAAAGTGTTAAAAAGGGCATAACATATACATTAAAAACTAATAACACTCACGCACATTCAATCGTCCAAAAACAGAGGAAACTCTGCCCGTTTTTCGTAAAACCGGTAAAACGAAGCATGTTAAATTTATAACACGAAACCTATCAAATTGGATTAATTTTTATAAAATAGATATAAATGTATATTTATTTTTGACAACCTTTCCACAATACCTTGTGTTAGACTTAATTTAGAGTTTTTTTTTTTACATAAACTTTATGAAATATATATGTATATATATATTTATATCAACTAGTTATACTCGAAATTCCCAAATTTAAATCCTCCGTCATAATTCCGTTTACTCATGCACCATCGTTTGCCCTTATAGGGCGACCTCGGTGTTCCATCCTCCTAATCTCATACGCTCGTCAACACTGGATAATCGGAAGACTTTGCAATTCTGTGAGCATACTCGAAACCCCTTTTTTATGTTTACCACTTTTGGAGTGTAATATGTTAAATTATTAAATTACACTTAAACTTATTCTTTATGCAAATGCACCAAACAATCCAATTACATGAATGCTATGTTTGTTATACTTGATGCTTATACTTGGGTGATTCTTATGTGATACAATAGTCATTAGCTTATTACTAGCCTCCATTTGACATGTATAGCGCTATAGCAGTAACGCACCACCCGTGAACGAGAGGTCATGTTGAATTATATCATTTTTGCGTAAACAGGGGGTTGACTAGAAATATTGCATGCCTTGTATGATGATCATGTATAAACTAAGTTGCCATGTGAATTCGTTTTAAATTTTTAAACTTATACTTATTCTTAAACTTGTATACTCGCCTTTGCTTTTGCATTGAACTTTAGTTTAAACATGTTACAGGTTGAGGATGACGATGCTTTGAAATTGGAGTAGTGATGATGCTTAGACACACACCTAGACGTCTTAAGTTTTAAAGATGTTGTATAAATTTTGTACTTGATTCCAACCTTTGTAATTGACTTTTAGAAATGAAATGAAATCTATTGTTTAATTATTGCCACCAATTGTGTTATGAAGTCTCTTGCAATCTCGTTTTCGTCTCACTCCGATGTTTCCGCCATCGGTTGGGGTGTGACAGATTGGTATCAGAGCCATAACTATAGGGAATTAGGAAAATTGTCATGCTTTTGACCTAGTCTATAGTTGAGCACCAAATTCGGCCATACTTGCTTCACATGCTACTTTTATGAAATATCTTTACATGTTATTTCTTGAAATGTCTCATATGTGTTATTTTCTTGAAATGCTTTATGTACTCATACTTGTTATTATTTTTTCAAGCATACGTCTTTTACTCGATTATACTAAACTCAAAAACACTCGCATTTCATAAACGAGACGACTTCACCAAAATAGGCGTGAAACCCACAATTTGGTGAAAGACTCTCAATCCATCTATTCCTTTTACATGAAATTCGCCACCAAGTTAGGAGTGAAATCCTCACCTTGATGGAGAATTTCCATTTCAAATTCTAGTTGACCCTCGTCAAAGTGTCGAAATTAAATTTTGACCCGACGAGTACCAACCACACTTAGGGTACGAAATCGTCAAGTTAGGGGTGAAACGCGCACCTTGTCGAGTAGTTCTGCCCCTTGATTTTCAAAATCCTGCCCAGTCTCGAATTTTTGATTGATTTGGAACATATAGTAACCGGAAGGGTGAATACCGTTAACCAAGATATCGGCGAGAGTATTCCACCTATTAGGCCAAAGCAAGTTTCTCAAATTCAAAGGAATCTTCGACCACTTTGGCTTAGTCAAAGTTCCGTTTTGGAACACTCAAAGTTTTGATCAAACCTATGCTTTACTATCACCGTTTTTATATGATGCAATTCTCTCGTTTCAACTTTAAATTTATTTTCGAGATCATTTTTTTCTCACACACACATCATACTAGATCTCTTCATACATTTATACATATGCATGATTTCAAAACGTCACTCAATTTTGTTTACATTCTTCGTAACACTAAAATGGAGACATATCATCGAGATAGGAGTGATTTCCTTACCTTGATAATTAACTCCACTCCTCATTTTCTTAAAAACGACCTCACCAACGAGTTAGGGGTGATTCCCTTACCTAGGTGATCGTTACCAAAATTTTCTTTCAAAAGAGATTTCATCATACAACACAAATATATTTTACACTTAAATCGTTTATCATTCGCCAAAATCCCTACTTATGCGAATTTCAAAATTTATTATTTTATCAAACATGTTCTTTATTTTATAATCTATTTACGTAAATCACATACACGAAATTCTTAATCATGCCTTAAAACGTTTTATCTCCCGAATTTCAAAATCTTGCGAAATGCTACCTATCAACTTAATCGGTCCAATGGATCTCTTGCCCATGAACTTCATATTTAACCTAATCACTAAAACCCTCTCACATTTTATCATTATACTAAAGACTTTCATTCTCAATCGTATATCAAACCAACTTTCTCATATATATATTATAAGATCATTTCACCACAAACTCTTTTCAAAACCAACAAATCATTTCGTTAAAAACTCGTTTCAACGAACACTAAGTTCATTGCTAAACTTCTTTTAAAAATCAACGTTTTCACAAGAACCTCCAATTTTCAAATTTCATGTTTTAATGCAAGATCCTTTGAAATAATACGAACTAATTATTTACAACGAACTTTTATACACCGCTCAATACGTCATTCAAATTACTAAACACGTGAGCAAGGCGACTTCAGGGGGACCGACAATCTCCAACTTACGTAAACTTTTTTTAAAACAAAGGTAGCATTTCCATTCCTTACAAAATATGTTATGTATAACCAATAAGTACCTTATATTCTTCTTACATTTACAGGCTAGAATCTACATTAGTAGTCAAACTCAATCTATTTTGATTCGATAAACGCAACGTTTCGTTTAAACAACTATACACGCATACCATTGTACACCTTTTAGTCAGTATCCCACGACAACTTCACGTAACATTCGTTTTACATACCCACAACTTCTTGATCATTTTACACGCTCAAATTCGTTGTATTCGATTTATTTCGTACACACAATTGTCATTACTATTAGCTACTTACATTCATACTGATTCACTTTTTCCTGTTCATACTCATACGTTTCATGTTCATACCAACATACTTATTCATACTTATTCTATTATTTATATTCATACGCATGTTTACATTCATACTCATGATTCATACGTTCGTACCCGTACGCGAGCGGAATCCGAGGTATTCGCTTACGTAGGTCCCATACATACTTAAGCATGGACTTGCTTATATACTATATTCTTATACGTACACGCTCTTATTTTTAAATTATGTATACCCTGATTCATACACAACTAGTACAAGCCATGCGGATCATGCGACGATCAAAATAATCGTGGGTGCACACGAGATTATAGTGATAGGCGTATGAAAACCATAGAGTGTACTACTGTGTATGGCAAGACACGGAACGTAACATGACACCGAATAACGAGACGGACGTAACATGGTCAAAACATGGTGGATACGCCGCTGGTACTTCCTATATATAAGTGTTTTCATCATGTTACCAAACTTTCGTAAGAGGTGGCATGAGAAAATCAGTGTTTTGCATACCTTTTAGACCCAATTCAAACTTAAAATAGCTCACAAACGCATTGTTAAGCACGCGATATCCGATTATCAACGTCGAGACCTCATCCCTAACACATTCCTTTTGTTCGACCAATACACTTACCCTCCTCTTACTTGCATTCGTTTATTAGATCAATCACTCACTTTTATACCTCCAATTATTCTTTGTCTTTATACGAACCCCTTTACGATCCAGTCTGTTTAAAACGTTCGAATCCTAATCTACCTCCCTACTTTTAAAACTACCTTTATATTATTTATTCGTATGCAAACACCCGTGGTTGACCGTTACCCGAGAACCGTTTTACGTAAAACATCAAACCTTCTTGTTTCCCTCGATAAAACAATTTCCTACAATGATGCGATTTGGTACTATTCTTGAACTTCCCATACCAACTACCACACTTTTCATGAAAATACAAACCGTTTCATACAAAATTTCCTTCTTAAGTACGACACATTTTAATACACCCCCAATTTGAGTTATTCAAAGCTATTTAAACCATGTTGCCTAGCACGCAAATACACATTTTCGCTTATGTTTAATGCCTCAAAGCTAATTTACCAAACGAACTCTTTTACAACCCTATCATGTTATTCCTCAAAATTTCATACTTTTCAAAACGTCTCAAACTCCAAGGTCCCAATTCTAAACAAACCTCTTATGTTTGCCAAAAAAAATCCTTTCAAGTCTTCCTCTTGAATAAATTTCGAGACGAAATTTTCTAAAGGAGCGGAGACTGTAACGCCTCGTATTTCCATGTTTTTAGAAAATACGAGTTCATTTCCTATTTTTAGAAACGCAGTTGAAATCTGATTGAAAAACAGTTTAAAAACGGAAAACTACGCATCTTACGCGCTTTTAACGCAACCGACAACGAACGCCTCACGCACTCATCTCCGACATCATTTACATACTTACAATCCTAAATAATTAATTTTTGACATCCCACGACATTCGGGTTTGATAAAGGGCTTCAGAATTTTATCGGGCCGCTTGAAACACGCTAATGGGCCCTGGGCCCAACCCACTTAATATAACCCTAGTATAAAAGACTAGTTATAATCTTGAACCGCATTTTATAAAAAAACCCAAACTTCTTCTTCTACAATCTTATACTCTCAGACAAATGGAGCCAACTCTCCTTCTTCATCTTCAGCTCCTCCAAATCCACAATTCACCTGCAACACCCGTCTCCCTCTCAGATCCCCTGTAGCCCGACAACCACACAACCCTCAGCCACGGTCCTCTTTTTCCCTCGAGCTACTGGAAGGCCGACCACCACCACTGTCTGGTGGCGGCGGCGATGGCATACGGCGGCACACAGAGAGAGAGAGAGAGAGAAGGAGCAGAGAGAGGGGGGACGGCGGAGATGGTCGACGGTGGCGTCACCGGCAATGGGAGCCGACGCACGGCGGCAACCGGTGTCATCTGAGACGGTGGTTCGAGTTCCGGTCAGTTCCAGTCCAACCCAGTTCCGGTTCGGACTTCCCGACGCAGTCGCTTCATGTCAGTCGTGATTCGGGTTTTGTTTTTGTTAAGTTCCGATTCCATTTCGTCTCTGTTTTATTTTGAGTGGGCTCGGTTCAGGTCATCGGAGCTCCGGCTCGGCTGACGACGGCGGAGGTGGTTATGTGTTTCGGTTCAGCTCGGTTCAAATTTTATTTTGTTTCAGTTCGAGATTTGGTCTCGGCTCGGAGACGGGTCAACAAGTCAGCTGGGATTCGGGTCAAGTTTCGGGTCTCGACTCAGCCTCGGTTCAGACTCGGTTCGGTTCAGGTTAGTCTCGGTTCGGGCTTTGGTCTTTGTTTCTATTCAAGTCTTGTTAATCCTTTTGTTATTCAGCAGGTTCGGGTCCTGTTACAATCGGATTCGGTTTGGTGTTCGGGTCAAACCTGGTCAAAGCGGGTCAACCGAGGTCTCGGTGCAGTCCGGTTACGGGTTAACCACGAGATGTGATACCTTAGCGACGCGAATGTTTCAAAATTATCGTTTTGTATTTGGTTATCAACTAACCGTATTAAATTTAAATTGTTATAAAAATACACAGAACTACAGATAAATACTCATTGTTTTATTATTGTTTAATTTTGACAAAAACACTAACGACTTGTTTCGTCGGGATCGTCCAAAAACAGAGGAAACTATGCCCGTTTTTCGTAAAATCGGTAAAAAGAAGCATGTTAAATTTATAACACGAAACCTATCAAATTCGATTAATTTTTATAAAATAGATATAAATGTATATTTATTTTTGACAACCTTTCGACAATACCTTGTGTTAGACTTAATTTAGAACTTTTTTTTACATAAACTTTATGAAATATATATGTATATATATGTTTATATCAACTGGTTATACTCGAAATTCCCAAATTCAAATCCTCCGTCGTAATTCCGTTTACTCATGCACTATCGTTTGCCTTTATAAGGCGACCTCGGTGTTCCATCCTCCTAATCTCATACGCTCGTCAACACTGGATAATCGGAAGACTTGGCAATTCTATGAGTATACTCGAAACCCCCTTTTTTATGTTTACCACTTTTGGGGTGTAACATGTTAAATTATTAAATTACACTTAAACTTATTCTTTATGCAAATGCACCAAACAATCCAATTACATGAATGTTATGTTTGTTATACTTGATGCTTATACTTGGGTGATTCTTATGTGATACAATAGTCATTAGCTTATTACTAGCCTCCATTTGACATGTATAGCGCTATAGGAGTAACGCACCACCCGTGAACGAGAGGTCATGTTGAATTATATCATTTTTGCGTAAACACAGGGTTGACTAGAAATATTGCATGCCTTGTATGATGATCATGTATAAACTAAGTTGCCATGTGGATTCGTTTTAAATTTTTAAACTTATACTTATACTTATTCTTAAACTTGTATAATCGCCTTTGCTTTTGCATTGAACTTTATTTTAAACATGTTACAGGTTGAGGATGACGATGCTTTGAAATTGGAGTAGTGATGATGCTTAGACACACACCTAGACGTCTTAAGTTTTAAAGATGTTGTATAAATTTTGTACTTGATTGTTGTATTTGATTCCAACCTTTGTAAATGAGTTTTAGAAATGAAATGAAATCTATTGTTTAATTATTGGCACCAATAGTGTTATGAAGTCTCTTGCAATTTCGTTTTCGTCTCACTCCGATATTTCCGCCATCGGTTGGGGTGTGACAAAATTAGCCTATTAGGTTAATTTGTATATACTAATCTTATGATATGTGATTTTGATGATTGAATGTAGTTTGGATAACAAGAAGTGTGAATACTAGTGAACACATGGTAATTTGCTAGAGTTTAGACGCATTGGATGAGGATTAAAAATTATGCCCACCAAGTGTATGAATAAAAGCCTAAATGAGTTTTGTTGAATTTGTTAATGCATTTATAAGTGTCAAACAACGGTTTCTCATTTAAAAAGTCAAACTGGCCTATATTGGAATTGAATGACATAAATGTTATAAAAGTCCAAAAAGGGAATGGTCATCAATCATTATGACTAATCTAACCATCTTTTGGATATGATGTTATAGTTTGACTCTTGACAAGTTAGGTGGGAGCTTGGAAAGGAATGAGTCAAACGGGTTGAGATTCGAGAAACCCTGATCGGGTGCAAGGTAAGTAAAGCTTACACCTCTTACATAGCCCTTTACTTATGTAATTGGCTAAGAATAAGATGATCAAAGAATCAAATGAATTTTTGAAGTAAGGCGTTTTAACATGAACCGATACGGGTCAAACGAATAAAATGGTAAGAAATCATATTTTGGTGGTAAACAATGAGTTTTGAAAAGGATACTCTATGGTGTAAGCCATAACGGGTGAAAAGAGTATTATGGTAATTTGATTACGTGTTAACAAATAAACAATGAGTTTTGAAAAGAATACTTATGGCGTACGCCATAACGGGTCAAACTAGTAAAATAAAGAATTTTGGAAATGTGACCATATGTTGTAAACCATAACGGGTCAAATGGGTAACATGGTAAGTAAATATCTTTTTGTAATAAACAATGCTTGGTTATATCAAAATGCAAAAAACGTAAGCCGGAAACGGGTAAAAAGGTCATTTGGGGCAAACGGGTCAAATGGTGATGTTATCACCATTTGAAAACGATATTTAATGCTTTGTTGAGTTTCGTGCTTACATGTAAGCATAACTTATGGGCATGTATTGCCATGAACTAGAAAACATAATCGTAAGGTATTGCTAACGGGTCATTGTTTTGACTCACGCCAAGTATGTGTAATGGGTCAAACTCTTGGTGAGAGCTTATGGTCCGACTAGAGTTGGTTGAGTGAAGGGTGGACAATATACCACCTCAAGTGAGGTATATCTAGTATTTGGGTAAAACGACCATTAGAGTAGAGGACATGTCCATGATGTAAAATATGACGAAAGGAGTTTAAAAACAATAAACGATTGGAAATTATTATGTTCTTAGGAACATATTAAATTTAAATGGGATAATGAGTTAATAGTGCCCGCTAGTTTAAATCTAAACCGTTAAGAGTTCTCCGGTTGTAAAAAAGGCTAAATTTGACTAAAATGCCCCGGATGATGAATCGAGCAAACTACCCCAAGGGTAGATTTAAAATGAATCCTATAATTAGGTTTATCCTTCCGGTAACATCAAAGTGGGAGGCGTAAGCCTATAGGCTTAATGCTTTTTAACGGGTCGTTTAGGGAAAAATGCAGTACTAGAAGAAAATGATGAAAAGTTAAGGTTTGCCCAATGTAACCAACCATAATTGAGTTGTGGTTGATATAAACAAATAAAATATTGATAAGAAAGTTGGAGGTGTGAACTAGAATGCGAAATGCCTCGTAACGGGTCGGTTGGGTAATTAACGTCAAACGAAAAGATTGATTTAAAAGACTAAAGGATCCAGATTTGGGTCATGAGTTTGAACCTATAATTGTGCGGGAAAGTCCTAAACATGATAAACTTGAAGTTGGGTCAAGTTCGGTACGAAAACTGTGAAATTTTGGCAAAATTCCGTGCAGGGTTTAAAACTGCCACTTCTTGAAAGTTGCTGGAAACATGCCTTCTTCGTGTGACAACCCTCACATTTACAGGTATCCGTACAATTAATGAATTCTTAATTTGTGCTTAATGACTGTGCTTGATTACAACTGTGATTAAACTGCTTACTGATTTCTGTTACTTACATACACATGCATCACCTTTCATACTGTCACTCCATTTATTATATACAAACATTAGTGACAACCATGATGCACAAAGCACAGTTAGCACAGTGAGCGGATAACCATAAAAACATGCTGACAATGCCAACACCTAGACAGACAACATTTTTAAGGCCAGTATGAGCCAGAGATAGAATACTACACTAGTAGTGAGTGTAGGGAGGTGAGGACCATAAAACTGCGTCACTAGGTGATAGCTATAGTGCCCGGAAGTGCCTAAAACATACTTAAAGTGCAGAATTCTGCACTAGTTAACCAAAATTCAGCATTTAACAATGCTAGTAAAGTGCAAAAACTTGGCAAAATAGTCATAGACACTTTCCAAAGTGTTGGGAATTTAATGTGTCACTAAAAACAATATAAAAGACACTTTAAAGATTTATTTATCACTTTAACGGATCAACATCCAACCGAACAACCGGACTTTACCCGGAACATAAAAATATTGCCAAATACATTGTTTTTACTTTTCTGAGCTAGTTAGGGTCCCCGAACACCCTAACACACCTTATAATTAACAACACACACTAATACACTAACTAAACACATTAGATCCTAACTAAATGGTAACTAGTTCCATCACAACCCAACCCTACCCCCCCCCCCCCCCCACTTCGACGGTTAAGGGATGTGGGGACATCCCCACATCCTTTTGATTATTTAATTGTTAGTTGTTGTGGTTAAAGAAACACTTTACATGATGGATATACATAGAACTTGGATTATAAATTAACTTGAAGGTTAATCACTCTCTTTCATCACAAACACTCAACTTCAACAAAACTCTCCTTCCCTCCTTTCCCCATTCACGGCCGCCACCACCATCCACCATACAACCACCATCAACCTTCTTACAAGCCATTTCCATACATCCAAAGGTGTTAGAGGTCCAACAAGCAAGCTTGGTGCACTCGGAAGCTCAAGGACCGCTCTAGTTTTCTTTTATCCACCACTTTTACGCTTTGAAACTTCCCTAGCCTTGTGCTAGTAGTAAGTGCTTAAAAAACTTTATCTTGTTCTTATTTTTAGTGGATAATAGATGATTGAATGGTGAAATATTAAGAAACACTAAAGAACATAAACAAGTCTTGAACATAAAGGATGAAGAATGGATAAAAGAATGAAGAGGTGTTAAATGATGTTGAAATCATGTTGATCTTGTGTTGTTATGCTAAATACATGTTGTTTGATAGTAGAAGTAAGATGGTTCATCACCTAGACTTGCTAGATCATGTTTAAGAACATGAACTAGTAAGATGTAAAGGTTAAAGATATAAAGGATGATGAAACCATCCATACATGAACTTTGAACTTGAATAAATATAAGTTTTCTTGAAAAATAAAGTTATAAACTTGTAGATCTAAAGATCTATGAGTGGGCTTTCGAAAGAACCAAGTGAAAAATATTAGTTTTGTTAAAACTTGGATATTACATGAAATAAACACATTTTTAGTAAGTAAACAAGTGTATGAACACTTGTGTAACAAGAAAATTCCACAAAGAAATATTTTTATAAAATATGACTAGAAGTTGTGAAAATACATATTCTTTAAAAATAAAGTTTTTAAGAAACTAAATCATATTTTAAAGATAACAAGACATACTAAGTGTGTTAGTGATTTACTACATATTTTTACAAACTTTCAAGTTCATAAGTTTATGGTTCATGTTTATTTTTGTCAAAGTTGATGATCAAAAATTGTATGTTGTTGATTGTTAAATTGTTTGAATTATTTTACAAAAGAAAATGATACGCTAGTAAGCGTGGACGCCTCCATTTACAAAGGAAACTCTGGCGAAATTTTCCTAAAAATCCAACACTTAGAAAATATTTTTCTAGTAAGTATTTACAAATATATTTCTAAATTTATTTTCAAAATAAACTTCGCCATGATTTTATTACAAAAATATTAAAGTGCCGGAGGTTGATTTTCGTAAATAAAATTTGTTAAATATATATATTTAGAATATATATCTCATACTAAAACTCTCGAATGATTGTTTGTTTATTTCGTGAACTAAATATATTATTTTTAGAGTAAAAATAATATACCTTATGACACCATAAAAATTTCGACTCCAGAATAATACTAAAACTCTCACAAAATAAATATTTAAGTTACGCAAGTATTGTTGCATTACGAAACGCTAAGACGTAACTTACGTATATTTCAGAAAAATACTCTTATACGTGTATTTTTGGCAAAGCATTATTTTGGAAGAATTATGAAGTAAAATATAATATTTTTGGAAAAATATATATTTTGGAATTAAAATGTTTTAGACAAGTGATTTAAAATATATTTTCTAAGTGGGACTTAAAATATATTATTCGGAATTATAACGTGTACATGTATAAAAACCCCCATCCTTGGAAAGGAAATATAAAATAAATAAGAAGTGTGAATACGGAATAGTTACCTAACTATTTCTCCAAAAACGTTAAACCCTAAGCCAAGGCACGACCATCCGTCTAATAGGCATTAGTACGTGTAGGTCGTTACGCAGCAGGTTGAGTTGGAGACTTACATTTCGGGATACGCACTTCTGTGAGTTCATGTCCCCCTTTTCTCTTAACTGTTTTTAGTTTTTATACTTCGGGGGTGGAATACATGTTACAGTAATTACAGACACTTTTATACGTGGTATGGTTAGCTTAAGGAGGGTATACTACTTAGATCATGTGAGTGGGTAGGTGGTACTTGGGGCCATTAATCCTCATTGTAGGACCGATGGTCATGAGTGATAGATCTATTTGGGTGTAGCGAGCCCAACTCATGAGTCCACTGTACGGACCATGGGGTAACTTTGAGCCCGACGCAAAAATCTGCTAGGTTTGAGTCTTCCTGCATCACTTCACACATATCATTGGCTTTGCAACTCAGTGGTGATCTCTTTTTCCTTAATTGCTACATACCAGGAATTTTCATACATACAGACATATTATAAAGGTTTATACATACTCACTTTTACATGAACTCGCTCAACTTTTGTTGATTTTTCAAACTACATGTATTTCAGGAAATTAGTGGATCTGGCAAGGTATGCATTCACGTCAAGCTGCGTAAGGAATAATGATGTCATCCTGGTTTAGGAAATGTGACCCTTGCCTGGACGGGTTACAAGTCTTAAGCCGTATTTCTAGTCAAGTATTTTGGTCATGTCGTATGAACATGTTTTGATTATGTCATTGTTGTATGTATCGACTTTTAAAACAATGTTGTCTTGGTAACTTTTAAAACTTGTTGAATGGATGAACATCATGTGTTTTATTTCATATAGCATGGTTATGATATTTGCTATGGTATTAAGAAGTTACACCAAATAAACCCACGCTTCCGCAAAAGCCAGGGTGTGACACTTCGCGCCACGCGAAGGAGCATATGTGTCCTGTCGCGTAGCGCGACGTGTTTCAGCACATTCGTTTTTTCGTTGCTTTGATTCGCGATATCAATATAACTTAAACACTAATTATTTTTAGTGTTTGTGATAAACTTTTTCTAATGATGGAAACAAGCGGAAGGACGACCAAGCTCACGAAGAACCGAACACTCCTAAACCGCCATTTCCGTAGGAGAATCCTTTCGAGAAGGTTTAAGCATGATCATGCATGGCAAAGCTTTCAAGTTTAAAACCTTTATATTGTAAAATGTAAACAAGTGTAATAATCTGTTATGTCGATTCGTCAAGTTGTCACTCAACCCAGACTTGTTTGATATTCAAAAAACAAATCTAGGACCTAATATTTCAAACCATTAAGTTATTTGGTCTTAACAGGATAAAGTGTTACAAGTGGTATTCAGAGCTTAAGGTTTAAAGGATAAAAGTGTTTGGTTCACGACTTGGTCGCATGGTTCGGTAAGTTATTATGAATGTTAACAGTCTAACATAGTTGAAAGTGTTGTAAACAACACATAGGGCTATCATCCTAAGTATGTTGTTAATAGTGTATAATAAATAATAAAATATCTGAGGTAATGTGTCACAAATAATCATAATTGTAGATATTATAACCATCATTACTCTCAATTATGAATAAGAGTTGGTTTATATTGAAAATTATAAATATGTGTAATGTATATCTTTGTATACTTTTGAACATTTGAATGAAATGTATTATTTTAATAACTATACATTAATGTGTTAAAATGCAATATTTATGGTAATTGCTCACACTTCTACATTATTTGTAAATAATTGTTACATGTTAAAATTAGTTTGAAAAAGGTTACAAAACTATTTCATTTTAAAAACCAAATAAAAAAGATAAAACATATATCAAAAGAAATTTTAAGCTATATAGGTTAGCAGATACATATGTTGCATGACTTTTCGACAAAACTACCTAATAGAATTATTGAATTTTTTTTTTTTTTTTGGAAAATTAACTCCATTAACAAAAACTCTCCGACCCAACAGGGCAAAAGGTGATACGGGCTCAAGTGTGGAGGAGCGGGCCATCTCATATTTGGAGGCCCAAGATCGTGTGACAAAAAAAGCTTCACTAAAATGGCTCTAACAGGGCAAAAGGTGATGAGTTATTTATCGTTTTATGTTTTTTATTACTTTTGGTGGACTTTTATTTCGTTCTAGCTTTTGGCCCAAGTGTATTTTGAGGCCCGTTTTCAATTTAGCTTGTTATTTATATGGATGTAACGGAAGAAAACAAATCAGTTTTATATGAGCAGTCATTTTTCTCTCCCAATTTACTAGTGTGTGTTTTGTGTGTGAAAATCTCAATTTTCGGTATTCTTCGTGAATCAACGAATTTTGGAAGAATCGTTCCTGGTATTCTGTGAGAATCAACAGGTCCGATTTTCTATCCCGTTTTCTAGTCTACATCAAAAGGCCATTACAAAAAACGACCCTGACCGAAACGGACAAAGGACAAGACAATTAAAACATGTACAACGAACATTTACACCACTTCATCCAACTTATGAATTTAAATGAAGACCTATTCTTTAACCATACGTAACTTCTAGATTTGACTTCTGCCATGATATTTTATGTAGTATCTCTATTGTTATCGAACGTCATTTCATTCTTACCTTTCCAAATGCACTAGCATGTAACTATTATACGGCCGTGAATGATCTTTTTTTTCTTTAGATCGTAAGTTAAGAAAACTGTGAGTCTCCATTAGATCTCTCAATGCAAAAACATACAACGGGGGTTATATTGCACCAAGCACTAAGAGCCATCCATATTCTATTCATGAAAAGACAAGTCGTAAACATATGTTCACACGACTCTTCTTCCTTCTCATAGAATAAGCATGAAGCCGAAGTGATGTGTATGTTTCTTTTCCTTAGGTTCACACGCATGGCTAGGCTATCCATGTTAGCCCTCCAAGCTATGATGTTACGCTTAATCGGAACCCACCAGCACCATTTAAAATTTAAAAACCCCATGTCCCCATATCCTTAACCCATAAATTTTTAACCGAATTTACAAAAAAAAAAACCCTCTAGTTTTGTCTCCCAACCAACACCAAGAATCTTTCGAACCGGAAAGCGTGGTTCTCGCTGCAAGATCCTGGCACTCCTGCCATTCGCGCAGTTCCTCGACCGTCTCCGGTTTTCTAGACCATTGCCAACCCTCACTCTCCCGCCCAACCGTCACCGAACCTTATCCGACACTTTACAAAATTTATCGGTTTCATGCTCAAAAAGCCTCGTCCACTTATCTTTAAGAGCCACATTACCCTCCCATATATCTAACCAAAACCGAACATCCCTCCCATCCCAATCTTTCTTTTGAAGAATTTGTGTAAACTTTTACCATTTAAGACCAAATTGTTTTCCAGTTTATTTTATTGATATTATTCCAACATCCCGAGATTAACGGGTTGTGTGTTACAAACGCACCACTTCTGGCTTTAAAGTGACACGCATCTATCATTCTCCTCCATAGGCTTTGATCCTCGACTTTAAATCTTCAAATCCATTTAGCTAGGAGCGCTTCGTTGACATCATTTAACTTGCAACAACCGAAATTAATGATTTGCCAACGGTGTGATGCTATTTACCAAGAAAATGTGCTTTTTAAATCCTAAATATGGTTATCAAACTATTTTTAATTTAACTGATTTTGACGTGTGATATGTAACTATATTAAAATTTAATCTATTCCTATGTTAATTTTCTTTAAAACTACCTAAATAGTCATTTTTAAGTAAAGTGAGTTTGATAGACATTTTTTAATTTTAATAATCAAATGATAAATAAGATAAAGAAAAAACATTGTTATTTATTGTGACTAAAACTCAAGAACACTATTAAACAGTATAGTAAAGATGTGGCTATTGTTGGAAGTGAAGACAAGTTGACATTTGTATTGATACATGGGAGGGGGAACATTCAACATGTGCTTTCAAGCACAACTCAAGTTGGCCATGTGCCATGTTCAAACAAAGAGTCTTTGAAAAATATCATAAGACTGAACTTATTATTTCTTTTGTTTTCATCGGTTTTAATTGCTGATTACTACCTGTCTTTCAGGAAGGATGCTGAATTAAATTTATTTTAATCAAAACTCAAGACTTTTTGTTTAGTAATCTATTCAAGGATATATATGATAGAATTAGGGTTGAGTTATAATACAAAAGATTTAAAAATAAGAACCGTAAGAAGTCACCAGAGAGTGACAAGTGTCCTAGAAGAAATTAAGTGAGAATGGTAATTTTGTCTACAAGAGGAAATAAAATATGCACATTTAAGTCACATGCTATTTGCCCCCGAATTTTTAAACGTCCGTAACTTTTTTATACATCATTTGTTTTAAAAAAAAAATTATACCATAAAATCAAGCGTTTTTTATCTTTAATATGAGTACCATATTGTTATATTAAAAAAAACCCCAGTGGTGTATTACACAATGGACATGACGTAAAACACAATGTAAAGTAGATCAAAAACACAATCAATGACAACAGATAAAGACACAATGGACAACAGACTAAAACACAATGACCATGACGTATAACACAATGGCCATAACGTATAATACAATAAGTATCAAACTAAATAAAAACACAATTGATGACAACAGATAAAAGACACAATGGAGAGCAGATGAAGACACAATAGACAACAAACAAAAAACACAATACACAACAAACTAAAACACAATGAACAAGAGATTAAAACACAATGAACAACAAATTAAAATACAATGGATATCATATTAACACAATGACCAGACCCAATAACACAATGTATAGAAAACATAGATATAACATCATCTTCATTGTGTCATATATTGTGTTATAGGTTCTTATAAAAACGCAATGGGTACCCAAATTAACATTGTGTTATAGGTTTTGATAATAACACAATGTATAGAAACCCTAATCTATACTATATTATAATGCATGAGGGAGGGGTATTTTAAGATACCCAAAAAATAAGAACTTTTCACCCCCTTTATTTATAGAAAGACCACTTAAACGAGGGTAGTTTAGTCTTTTAAACATTATTTATTTTTTAGCCTCTAAACTTATTACACTTAAATCCCTGATGTTTTAACAAAATTATAGATAATTAGTTACAATTCACCCCTCCACAACAAACTTATATTTTTTTTACCTATTCTTGACATATCTGATAAACTATACTGTTTAAAAAAAATCCAAAGATAGCATGACGACCTACACATTTTTGTCGACGTTTCGGTAGTTGTCTTGTTCAATATCGACGCACGAATTAAAAGGTACAAGTCGATAATACTTTAATATAGAAGTAATTAATACTTGCGATCTAATGCGCCTAATCTACAAAGATGCGCTCCATCTATGCAAACAAAAACAAAAAGAATTAAAAGTACCGTAACATAAAATGAAGATATTATGTGTCACATTTTATTTTATTAAAACTGCCTAATATCTATACTAAGATATATCTTATAAAAACTTAAAACTAACCACAACAAACTTCCTAAATAATGGGGTGACAATTCTAAAATTAAACCCTAATACACTTATGTAGTTACTACTATAAATACATAGCATGACACCCCTATATCTATTGCTAAACAACGTTAAAAAATGGATCCTGTTCTGAATTCAATTGTTGCGAAAAACCAAGCATGCGAGATTGAAAATTCTAAGGTCAGTTCTATTATATCGCAGCAGTGAATAATTGTTTTCTTTTATTTACTTTTATGTGAATGTTAACTTATTTTATTTTTCAGATTCAGTTGCATGATGAACATGCCAATTTAAACAACCTAGTTGCCGAACAAGCTTCTAAGGTATTGATTTTGCTGGTTTTTAAGTACTATTTTTGCGTATATCTTTTATATTAACATGTTCATTATGTTATTATATGCGTTTTTTATTGTAGGATGATGGTGATAAAAGTGTTAGATATTATTTATTATGGTGCAATGTTTAGTCCATACAAGTCTAATCTTCAACGTGAATTTAGTGAAGAGGTAATTTTAAGGTTTATTTAATCCTTTTTTAACTTTTGTATTCAATTTTTGTCCTTTTTAAGGATCAGCAGTTTGAGACTCAAAGGAAGAGATCCAAGAGACTCTCTGAATGAAAATGGAGTGATGTTATTAATTTAGACGATTCTAACGACAATGACAAAGAAGAGGGATTTAGAAGATACTGTCGATTCAAGCACAAACCGATTAAAAATACCTCGAGTGTCAATTCAGAAGCGGAACAGATTTCATACAGTCTAATATGAAATTTATCAAGTGTTTTTATGTTTTTTTTCATATTCATTTGTTATATTTGATCTAGACGTATGAATAAAGTTTATTTTATATTTAAACTTTATTTTTTGTGTTAATATAATGCAGTTATTGACCATGTTAATAAAGTTCAAAATAAAGTTAGTATGCCAACTGATAAAACACAACGTGAACCAGTAACACTGATAAAACACAACATCAAGAATGCCAAAATCATATCAACCAGTAACTGATAAAACACATTGTGATGAAACCAGTAACAGATATAAAACACAACATCAAGAATGCCAAAATCACATCAACCAGTAACTGATAAAACACATTGTGATGAAACAGTAGATAAAATACAAAAGAACATGCCATTTATGAATCATAACTGGTATAACACATTGTGTTGAAACCGGTAATTTATAAAACACAACATCAAGAATGCCAAAAATCATATCAACCAGTAACTGATAGAACACATTGTGATGAAACAGTAACTGAAACAAATAACTGCTAAAACACATTGTGATGAAACCAGTAACTGATAAAATACAACATCAAGAATGCCAAAATCATATCAACCAGTAAATGTTAGAATACATTGTGATGAAAGAGTAACTGAAACCAATAACTGATAAAACACATTGTGATGAAACTGATAACTGATAAAACACAACGTGAACCAGTAACTGATAAAACACAACATCAAGAATGCCAAAAACCATACCAACCAGTAACTAATAAAACACATTGTGATGAAATAGTAACTGCTAAAACACATTGTGATGAAAGCAGTAACTGATAAAACACAACATCAAGAATGCCAAAATCACATCAACCAGTAAATGATAGAACACATTGTGATGAAACAGTAACTGAAACCAGTAACTGATAAAACACAACGTCAACCAGTAACTGATAAAACACAACATCAAGAATGCCAAAAAACATACCAACCATTAATTGATAAAACACATTGTGATGAAATAGTAACTAAAACCAGTAACTGCTAAAACACATTGTGATGAACCCAGTAATTAATAAAACACAACGTGAAGAAATTGTTAATGATTTGAACTTCGTAATTTAAAGTAACTGCCCTTTTCAAATCGTAATGATTTTAAATTGTCAAAGAGACATACGCTTCCATAAATATCTGGATAGTTAGTTTATAATATATAATATTCCAAAATTAAATTAATAATCAAATTACCATCATGCCCTTTTGAATAAAAAAACTAAAAACCACATGTCACCTCCCTATTGCTTCCTACACTTTCTAGAAAACTTAGGCTTTCTAGCCAACTCCCACTCAAACTCATAATATCCTATTTTTTTTATTAAATATGTTTTTAAAATTTTATGAAAATATAAATTTTGACATATATATATATAAACAAAATTTAACAATTAAAGTTAAAGGTGTAAAACGTATTTACGAGTCAACTACTATTTTTTTTATAAAAGTTTTTTTAAAACTTAAAGTGTATTGGATGAGTACCATGTGGATATTTAAAAAAAGGTTATGAACTATAAAGAATAAAATTATAAAATTTATCATTTTGTGTCAAGTTATTAAAAAGGAAACTTTACATGTGTAAAACAGTTTTTATACTTTATTTATAAACAAAACATTTAGTTTTTATAAAAAATAATTCTTTTATAAACATTTTTTGTATCAAGTAATATAAATAAAATACTCCAGAAATTTACAATCTTTACTAGATAAATACTAATTGTGTTGCAAATTTTTAGGAATTATAAGTTCAACTATATTCTTATAGATAATATTAGTTAGTTTCAAATGAATTCTTTACCAACTTGACTAGATACATAGTAGATTGTGTTGCATATTTTTTAGGGAGTATAAGTTAAAAGTAGACTCATATAGATAAGATTAGTTAGGAACTTAAAATCTGAACTTAGTATGCTATAAAGTTATTAAGGATATAAACTCTTAACATCCTATTTTTTTTTATAAAAACAGTTCTTGAAACTTTATAAAAATATAAATTTTTTATATCTGTAAAAAACGAAATTTAACAATTTAAGTTAAAGGTCTAAAACGTACTTACGAGTCAAATACTATTTTTTATATTTATAAAAACTAAAATTTTAAACTTAAAGTTTATTGTATGAGTACTATGTGGATATTTTAAAAAAGTTATGAAATTTAAAGAATAAAATTCTACTTTATAATTTAACCAATAAAATAAACATACTTTACAATTATAACAACTTATCTTTTATTTTTTGTGTTTGATAATTAATTTTTATAATAAATAATTTTGTCTTTGATTATTAATTTTTATAAAAAAACAAAACTTTACACACGTGTAGTTGTTATGGTGAATTTTTTTCTGAAAAAAAATGGTGTAGGAAAACGTTACGGACGTTTAAAATTTATGGGGGTAATTGGCATGTGTCTTGCATGTGGAGAGAGAAAATCTATAAATGTAGTATTCCCTTTATGTCCTTCCATTATCTTCTTTTCCCGAAAACTAATATCAACCCTCCAAATCTAAGATCAATGTACTTGAATCCTTCTTACGTTTCTTATTTATTTTATCCTTTGTATTTGATCTTAATCCGATAGAATTAATTTGAAACTCATAACAGCCGCGGACAATTATATTATATTATATATATAAAGAGTGGGGATCGTGCGGAAAGTGTGTTTTTACTAGAAAGTGTAGCAAGCGATCTGGGCCATCAGATGAGTGTGTTTAAAGGTTGATATCATTTTGGTGGCATTTTGGTAATATATGTTTATTTAAAATAGGCTTATTTAATTGATTGAGGTTAAACGTGTCATTTAAGTTGTTTTAAATAAGGAAATAACTACCAATCATAAAACCACCTCCAAATATGTCACAATTTTTTTCTCTCTCTATAATCCCTCACATTTGTAAACACCATATCACACAAAAAAAAAAAACGATAAATCAGATCTAGATGTGTTCATAGTAGTGTGTTTTAGCGATAAAACACAATGTGACGAACTAGTGACTGACTGCTAAAACACAACATCAAGAATGCCAACTGATAAAACACAACGTGAACCAATAACTGATAAAACACAACATCAAGAATGCCAAAATCATATCAACCAGTAACTGATAAAACACATTGTGATGAAACAGTAACTGTAACCAGTAACTAATCAAACACATTGTGATTAAACCAGTAACTGATAAAACACAACATCAAGAATGCCAAAATCACATCAACCAGTAACTAATAAAACACATTGTGATGAAACTGTAGATAAAATACAAAAGAACATGCCATTCATGAATCATAACTGGTATAACACATTGTGATGAAACCGGTAATTGATAAAACACAACATCAAGAATGCCAAAAATCATATCAACCAGTAACTGATAAAACACATTGTGATGAAACGGTAACTGAAACCAGTAACTGCTAAAACACATTGTGATGAAACCACTAACTGATAAAACACAACATCAAGAAATCAAAACACCGGAAAAGTTACAGGTCGTAGGAAGAATGAAGAAATTGAATCAAAGCAACTACAAACAATACTTGACATGCATCAAATCATATCTTCAAGGTTAAGATCTTTGGCAGGTAACGATTGGTACCGAGATGAGACAACCCACAAACGATATCAATGGTGTTATCGGAAAGTGGTATGTAGAAGTGGATCGGATGATGTTCATATCAAGACAACAATCGATGATGATGATTTTGATAACATTCATGAACTCGAATACCTAAAACAAGTGTGGGATATGCTAGAAATATTGTTCACGAAGAACAACGAGACTTGACTGCAACTAGCCGAATGTGAACTAATGGAGACATCCCAAGGTGATCTTCTGATTGCATAGTACTTCCGAAAATTTGAAATCCTATGTCATGAAATTGGAGAACTCGATCCACAGTCTCGCGTTAACCATGTTCATTTGAAGCAGATACTTATCCATGGTTTAATGCCAAAGTATCACAGCTTCTTTACCTCTATCCGTGGATGGGCGACCCATCCATGGGTATAACCAAGTTCGAGAATATCCTTGCCGGACAAGAAGCCTTGGCAAAACAGTTAGCTGGGGTATTCATTAAAAATGAGGCCGAAGCCCTATACGTGGGGAGAAAGGAGAAGAATAGGTTCATCATAAAACTAGAATCGTAATGATACGAAAGGAAAGGATAAGTATCAGGATAAAAGTGTCCAAAGCAAGAATAAATAATGGAATAGAAAGGGCTGAGACAACCAAACAAAAAATTCTAAAGAAGATACAGCAAACGAAGAGAACCGAGAAAAACAATCAAAGCATCGACTAAAACCATTTCCATTAGCTATGGACAAAAAAGAGACTATGGAAAAAAGACTGCCGGCGGCCTAAGGAGGAAGGAAATGCAATTAGGGTTAACAAAGAAGAACCCTGGGATGTGGAGCCATATATGGCTGAGGTGAAAGAAGAATATTCTTTTACGCTCACTACTGAATCCAAACCGAATGTGTTAAATGAATGGTTTGATGTAGACTCATGTTTTTTGACCGGAGGTAGTGCCAGGTCAAATCAATTGACAATCTTGGAATTATTTATTGTTATTTTAAATCTAGATGACGGGAAAATTGTGGTTAAAGTAGACAATACGGATAATCAAAATGTGGTTATAACCGAACTAGATGATAGAGAAACCACATTGGTGAATCGCGCGAATAGAAAGCTATGTATTATATCACATTTTATCATGATAAAGAATCAATCAGAATTGAAAAATACGAAAGTCAACAAACCAACGAGGCTGATGTCGAAGTTTTCATGCAACATTCAATTGACACGCATAGAGGAGTAAGGTTCGAGAGGGAGCGTGCATCTAGCTTGAATGGAAGAATAGTCACTTTGAATACCATGATGGTTGGTCATGAAGTTGAGAAAGCACAAGTTGATTCCCTTTCAAAACCGGGTAATGTATTTCTAAACAATTCTCTAATGACTAATCCCAAAACTAGCAGAGTTATAACTAGGGAAAAGCAACCAATAGATAATAAAGGCAAGTCCAAGAATTAAGGTCAAAGAGGTGCGAGTGTTATTGGGTATGAAAGACCTTGAAAGAACATTGGAAGCAAATATCAAGGGGGTATTTAAGTTAAGTGATATCTGGATAAACATAATTATCAAATCAGGACTTGTCTACTTGATTGCTAATTTAGTTAGTAATCAAGTAGGCGCCGTGTCAACTTGAGTCCCCCGGTGAAAACTTTGAAAACATGTGTTCTCGTGATTTGGAAAGCGCTACACTTTGAGTTCCTGGAGCTAACTCTGTTGCTTTTTCACGTTGAAATGACTATATTACCCTTTTTCCTATCACTATAATTTATAACTTGTTTCCTCTACGCCCATGTCATTTTCAAGAAAGTTATTTATTTATTTAGTTTGTCTTTTGGTTTTCGAAAAATGTTTGACCACCATAACCACCACAGGTCACCTCCAAACACCAATAACAACTAGTTCCAAACAACAATCATCCAACCCCCACTATATACAAACCACCGTCAAGAATCACCACCACCTCCGACAACATAAACCGCCACCGCTAACCATCTCCACCACAATAAAAGCACCACCATCAACCACCTCAACCATCGTTTACCACCAGAAACCACAACATCTACCTTTTGCATCCCCAACCGACCACCATTACACCACCCAACCACCACCACTTGAAACGCAACCTATTCAAAATCTTTCGCCCAGAACCATCTCGACCTTCTACCCTTGTACCCATCATTCATCACCCACAAACCATCGTCCACCTCATCAGCACCTGTACACACCACCGGTGACCACCACTCTCCAACCATCGTTCTAATCACACACATACACTTTGATTGGTAATTTTATAAAGAGTTAACTTCCGTTTTGCTTCATGTGGTTTGGTCGTTTTAACGGTTTTGCCCCAATGGTTTACAAAAATATCATTTTGCTCCAATAATTTATTATGTTTTTTCAATCAGCTTCCCGGCTCTTAACTCGGTTAAATCATTTAAATAGGGGTAAGAGTATTTCACCACCTTGCACCAGCTACAATGCTCCAACCAACCGCCACCTTCTCTTCTCCCTCTCTCTCTTTCTCACCTCAGCCACCACCACCACAACCCTAACTCAGCCGCCGCTACCACCACAACCCTACCACCGCCTGCCACCCGACCCCCATCACCACCTTACACCAGCTCCAGTGCTCCACCCAACCACCACCTTCTCTTCTCCCTCACCTCAGCCACAGCCACCACAATCATACCTCAGCCGCCGCCACCACCACAACCCACCACCAACACCGTTAGATCTGGTACACCCCCATTCAACCTTTTTCAACCCTAAATCTTTTTGAACCAGATCTGTTACCACAAAAATCAGATTCTTTACATATCTGTTACACCCCATACAACCTTTTGATCCCTAAATCTTTTCGGCTAACCATAGAGACTGTGAGAGAAGATGAAATTGCAGATAAGATTAGATGATTATTATATCGAAAAAGTAAAAGGGAAAAGATAATTTAGGCATAAATAATATAATTGAAGAAGGAGAAGGTATAGATGATGGAGTTGAAATAGATATGCCGGAGGAATATTCTGATTCATGGATCGTAAGCTTTGTTGTGGGGATGATTGTTCTGTGATCTTGGCCATTGGTGTTTTGTGGGGGATTGGGCGTGATGGTACAGAAGGTAGACTGAGAGGGATGAGTGTATATGTATATATATATTTATTAATACATTTATTAATACTAATGTAAATTACCAAAGTATTTTATACTTGAAATTACCAAAATACCCTTTCAGTTAACATATAATATGGATGAAGTTTAGGCCGTGGAGCAAACTGGCGACAAAACCGAAACATGAGGGAGGAAAATGGCCGTTTTTAAATGACTGGAGGAAAACCATTAAAATGACCAAATCACAAGGAGCAAAATGGAAGCTTACTCTTTTATAAAAGTCAAGCGTCATTTTGTCAAGTTCTCTTGTTAACATGGTTATTTTTGTGATTTTCCCGAAAGATAAACTTTAGCCAAAACATCTTCATTTTCAACCAATTATAGTGAACATGAAACAACTTACATCATATTGCTTGCTTGAAACGGCAAGGTGGAAGATGGTATTCCCATTACAATCCTTATAATTCAGAAGCTCTTCCTTGTTGACTTGTTTCAGATGTTGTATCAAGACTTGAAAAGCATCGAATTGGTTATTCTTCACCGCGAGATGGAGGGCAGTCTCACCTTGAGCCGTTGTGCACTCGATAGAATCTGTACTTGATAAAAGCAATTCTCTAATAACATCAGTTTTACCTTTGACCACAGCCAAATGAAGAGGAATCTTTCTGTTTTTTTTCCTTTGATCAAACACAAATCAAAGGCAACTCTGAGAAGCTCCTTCACAATTTCAACATGCCCACAAGCAGCCGCTATGTGCAAAGGGCTAAAACCATCATGGTTAAGCTCTCTTGAAAATTCAGGCCTCAGTTTGATCACTGTTGCTGCAAAGTTGAGATGTCCAGTGAAACAAGCAATGTGCAATGGAGTTTCACTACCTTCCAGCGCCACGGCATGAAGGGTAGATGGATTTCGGTCGAGTTCTTTAAGAAGATAATCAATATCGCCGTTCCATGCTGCCTGAATCAGCCATTGATCCATGGCTTTCGAAGAACCGCAACGATGAACTCAGGCTTAGTTAGTTTAAGATAATACTCGTTTAAATGTTCAAACATGCTGACAAACATATGTAAACTTAAGTAATTTATTGTAGTGTGGACCGGAACAAGTCATGGTTTCATGATATTTGAATTATAAAAGTCAGTTGGAGTAGGTTAGAATGAAGTCGCAAGTATGATGATATTCAAATGTGTACACATATTTTATGTGGATAATCGTAATCTGAAAACACGTCTATATATATTTATTGGGGCTTGTCAACCATTTATTGTGATGTTACTATGATATTTGAATGGTCAACTTTAAATTAATATTTATGAATATTAAAACATGTATTACATTACAAATATGTTGAACATTATTGTAATTTTATTGCGTACTGATCAAGTTTCACCGATGTTCATTGGTTATTGAACTCTTTAATATACTTGGTCATATTAAGTTAACTTTATTGTTACGGGTCAAAATAAGTAAAGGGGGCTAGATGAAATTGTTCTATAGTGTAGGGGGTTAATGGTCAGTTAGTATAGTTATATAGTGGTGTGTTGTAACAGATTGGGGTATCGAATGAATTGAGTTTCCTCTTCTCTTGTGTTCTTCTCCCATCTTTCGATCATACGCTTGAATACCATTTTGATCGTAACAATGGTATCAGAGCTTCCTTTCCTCTCGACCGTGGGTTAGGGTTCGAATTTCTTCAGCAACAATCAAAATTAGGGCAACAAAAGGATTCCTTACAACAACAATCAAGATATACCGGTGATTCGTATCAACAGCAATTCACCGGCGATTCAAGAACAAAAGATAATTCAGCAATTGATTTGAGAACAACGGGCATTAATCAAATTTGATGATTCAGAGCAGCAGCAACAAATTGACGATGGAATTAGCAGTTGAAGAGATTATGGGACTAAGGCAAGAAGGTACGGTTAAGAACTATTGTGAGGAATTCGAATTTTTGTTAAATCTGGTTAAAAGTTTTGAAGAAATTAGTGAATGTTATGCTATATACCTCTTTATTGATGGTCTTGAGCCAGAAATTAGAGATGTTTTCATAACATGGCATCAATATAGTTTTCACAATGTGAAAAACTACATTTCTTTAGCTTTGAAATTGGATGCAAATAAACTGAGTGATATACTCTCTCCTTTTGATTCTGAGTCGTCATTATACATAAAGGATTTGGTGTTTGATTTTAGGAAAATTATCAATGAAATAATGGAAAAGAATGAAGTTAGTAATGAAGATAAGGTGTATGATGGAATTGTCCACAAGGTGTTCGATGAAATGCTTGAAAATTTTAGTGGTGAAACTGAGAATCAAATTATGGACAAATCTGAAAATGAGAATGATATCCAAGGAAACCTTAATGAAACACCCAAATTTTTTCATGAAAAGATTCCAGAAAATTTGGATGATTCGTTTAACACTTTTGAAGTTAATATTCATGTTCAAGAATCATTTAATCTATGTAAACGGATTCTTCAATTCAAGTTAGGGGTATGGAAGGGGTTCTTAACATACTTGAGAAACTTAGTAGTAAAATAAAAAGGGACCAAGACAAGGAATCAAGTGGTTTAGCATATACGAATGATAAATATGGAAATCAGTTACTGTTGGATTTGAATGAGTTGGAATTGTTAGATGCTACAAGTAGTGCAAGGATGTGTGTTCATAAGGTGGTACAATGGAGTCCTTGGTTAGTCTATTTGCACAGGGTTGAACATACTAGTCAGTTCAAGATTAGAGTTGAACAAATTGATAAAAACAGGGTATGGGATGTGGGTGATAATGGTGTGCTAAAGAAACAGTTATATTTGATGGATACTGGTTGGGAATGGATTGAAAGTTCGGGTATGTTGGAAAAAAAAGAATAGAGAGGTTAAGAAAGTTCCTTATAATCATTGTGGTATTTCTGGTCTAAATGATTATGGTCAACGTTTGGGTATACCTACAAATGTTCTCGTCTGGTGTACCTTTGGTTCATGCTTAAAAGCACAAGTACTTCAGTTTGTCACTACATATGATCAGGTTGTCATGTGGATAACAAAACCATTGGTAGAGCAAGTATTTGGAGAACATGAATCTAGAAAACAGTGGCAACAATGGAGGGGTGTTATAAATAACAAGGTGGAAGTATCTTACATGGAGAAAGGATTGAACAAGTTTATGCTTAACTGTGAAAAAGAACAGTTCATGAGGCCTTATTTCATATGTGGACTTTTGAGGACAAAAGTCTTTGAAGGGGAAATGCTAAGCATATGCATAAGAGGTGGAGATGTAGTTTGGCATGCTATGGTGACAATTGATGGCTGCTATGGAACATGGCTTAGTCAATATGGTGATAATTCAACAAAAGATTTTTTTCTTTTTACATCAAAACATGAAGTTGAGCAGGGGTTTGGTGGTCAAGCTTTCACTTTTGTTTTTGACACTTTTGAGGTCAAAAGTTTTATAGGGGGGAGTATTGTTACGGGTTAAAATAAGTAAAGGGGGCTAGATGTAATTGTTCTATAGTGTAGGGGGTTAATGGTTAGTTAGTATAGTTATATAGTGGTGTGTTGTAACAGATTGGGGTATCGAATGAATTGAGTTTCCTCTTCTCTTGTGTTCTTCTCTCATCTTTCGATCATACGCTTGAATACCATTTTGATCGTAACATTTATTATGTTCCATCTTGATCACAAAATGAAATATATACCCAAACCACCCCCGCCTTCCATATACTTAAAATTCATACGAAAACAACAAAAAGTTAGATACATTCACCAACAGACGCATATCGATACAAAGATCGACCGTTTTGAGCTAAACGAATTCATCGAATCAAGAATCAAAAGATCCACAGTCCTATCTAATTATGAGGCCTACTAATCATTTGCTTGAGGGGTCTCGTTATTTGTTCTTTAAAATGGGCAATTTCTTAAACATTTTTGGTTTCTTAGATTATATCTGCATTGGATATTGTTTTCTTATCAATAAAGACTAATTTGGGGTTGTAAAATTATGGTGAGAAACACCCTCACATGTGTCCTGACTAGAGGGGGCAATTCAGACCCAAAAACTATCATATGGGTCAGTTTGGGTAAAAAAATTTAGACAATGGGTTGTTTTGGGTAAAGGAATTTAAACAAGGGGGCCAAAGCGGGTCTTTTAAAAACATAAAAGTCATATTTACAGGTCTTTTAGGGTGGAATAAATTAGAACAACGGGTTATACGGGTTAGGGTTTTAGAACACAAGAAACCACGGGTGAACACTCATCACTTCATCAGTCAACACTGATTGATTCCTTGAAGAACTTCATCAACGAAGAACATTATCTTCAAATCTTCATCTACGACCGTCGCCGCCATCTCTGCCTGAAATCAACTTCCAATCTCCATGGAATTCATCACTACAATAATATCTATCTTCTTCAGTTGATCTTTTTCACTGTTTTTCACGAATCCAATATCATAATTCATAAATTCCACTCAAGGTATAATCCTCTTCAATTTCTGGGTTTTGTTTTTATTTATATATTTTAAAAATTGGAGTGACATTTATATTTTTGATCCTCTTCAATTTGGGGAATTTGATGTTCCAAACCCCAAACCAGCATAGTGTGTACTAGCAAAAAGATGATGGTGGGATCTTTTACAGAGGTGATATTGACTAGTCTAGAGTGGGTTACAATTGTTAATGCGTAATTTACAACTAGGGAAGCAAGTGTTGTTTTGTATCTGTTTGTTTTGTGTTTGTATGCTTGTCCTGCTAGACAAATTCAAATTAAGTCAAGTTGACTGATTGAATAACATTTGAAAATTTTGAGTTAAATACCTGTTCATGTGTTGTAACGCCCTGCTTCTTTGTACTTTCCATAATTAGAAAGTCTTACTTGTATTTCTATTTTTGGAAGTCTTGTGTTCTTGTAATCGTTCTTTCTTTGTAATCGTTGTAAAATCCGAGACTTGGATCATAAATAAAACTCGTATTTTGTTAAATTCATGTCGTACATACTTTATACATGCTCATACATTCAATTTCATGAAACAATTGATGCTTATTCGTAATTCTTGGAAACTATGTGCTAAACTTGCAAATATGTGAAACTTATGCATAAAACGTCTTTTGAACGTATATGATACTTAGATACGACACTCATACACTTAAGTATAATTGGTTATGATCCTCATACTTAAATTTATCATATATTATGCCTTTATGGAGAAAATAGTCCCCGAAACACACTAAAACCCTAAAATATAAACTTCAGGGGGCTGAAATGTAATTTTTAAACTAAAATTTGGAAATCATACCCGTAGCGTCACGCCACGGCAAAACCCTTTTGTGGTTGCGCGCGGCGACGGCCTCGATCCGGCAGAAAGGTGTTTCCAGCTCATGGGTTGGTCAATTTTGTGTTTCTTTGGTGTGTTTTCTTCACTAAATGCCCAACTAAACCTCACCTAACCACCCTATATAAAACCCAACTCAATCCCACACTTGAATCACTTTACAAACTCACTAATCCACTCTCTAATCACTCAAAATCTGGTGCAAAACAGTAGCAAAAGTCAGAAACATTTCAAGTAGTAAAAATGAGTTTAACCTCACTTATCTTCCATCTTTTTCATCTTTTCTTGCTTCTTAGCACTTGGAACAACACTAGAGATGTTTCCATAGGTTTTCCCTGGAAAACCAAGGATGGAACATCATCATAAAAGGGTTATAAGTGCAAGAAACTTTCTGTTTTATACAAACACTTTGTTGAGCTTAACCAAACTAGAGTTTTCTCATCTCAAACAAGGTTGAGACATTCGAAATAAGAGGTTAAACCTCACATATATTCTGTTTTGTTTAGGGTTTTTAACCCACAAGTGATGTTCAAGCTTCAAGCTTGATGAAGGTGTGATTATGGACTAACTTGGGTTGTCCAACATAGAATCCCCACATTACTTGATGATTTCTCATAGTGTAGTGTTTATTATTCTTGTATTAATATTAGTTCATGACCCTCCTTGCATGTTTTTACATCAAGTGTAGTGGTGAACCATAAGAGGTACCTAAATGGAAGCTTGATCTTCCTACCTCCTACATGATTTCCATGATACTAGAGGTACCTAAATGAAGATTTAATCTTCTACCTCATGCTTGACTATTGGACATAACAATACATATAATACCTATATTTATATACTATTTAACATTCGAACCCTTGATGGTGAACTTGTGTTCATTCGTCATAGTGTTAGAATAACATCACCAAGACATAAGACTTGTTACGATTCTAGTGAGTATCCTACTCATGAAAACATTAACCCTTGAGGTTCCATAGTGTCAAGAACAAGTACTTGTGTTAAAGGATGTTTACTTTCGAATACATATGTTCTTGTGTTTTAAACTTCCTAAATCCCTAAATCTTCCGAATTCCTAAAACTCACACACTTTGTTTCTTCGTGTAGAAGGACTTGGTGTTCCTACCTCCAACAACAAATAACTCACTCGCGGATTCTCAAGTTCAAGACTTGCAAAACCGTGAGTACACTTGATCCATTTCCTTTTAAACACTTTGGGTTGTAACATGTTAATATACAAAATACACTTTCACACACTTAAACATTGTTTTATGCTCAATCCTATATACATGCTACTTGTTTACTTAGGTTCATGCTAGAGTATACATGCTTTATGTCATTAACTTTGCTAAGCCCTCAACTTAACATATATAGCGCTATAGGAGTAGCACACCACCCGTCGGGGTCTTGTTAAGCCTTTATACTAAACGGTCTTGTCACTTTTGTGGCGAGGGATGCTAAATACTAGTGGACACTTGGGTTTGACATATTGTTATGCATGCTAGTTACCTTGTTTACAAATTGCCATGTGGATTCGAGTAAAATGCTTTTATACTTATTCAAACCTTGTGTACTCGCCTTTGCTTTTGCATTGAACATTATTTTAAACATGTTACAGGTTGAGGATGATGATGCTATGAAACGAAGTAGCAATGATGCCTAGATACACATTTAGACGTCTTAGGTTTAAATTGTTGTATCAAATTTTGTCTTGTTATGTTATGTTATGAACATGTTGTTATTTGAGATTTCTATGTAATGGTGACAATTTGACTTATGAAATGAAAATGGTTGATTTAAATATTGTCACAAATAGTGTTATGAAGTCTCTTGCAATCTATTTCGTCTCATCCCGATATTGCGCCATCGGTTGGGGTGTGACAGATTGGTATCAGAGCCATAACTATAGGGAATTAGGTAGAATTGCCATGTTCGACCTAGTCTATAGTAGGAACCATATTTTGACCATTCTTGATTCTTGCTTAAAATGTTATTCTTCCTACTTTGCCTCTTTCTCTTCTTTTTGTTCTTAATATTTACACAATGTCTTTCCTAAGACATTTCAATCAATACACTTGAAGACTTGAAGGCACTCTTTATACAAAAGAGATGAGTTTACCAAAATTGGAGTGAATCCCACAATTTGGTGAACGACTCTCATTCCGCTCATTCTTATTTTGCATGAAATTTCGCCATTTAGCTAGGAGTGAAAACCACATCTAAATGGTAAATTTCCAATTCAAACTGTAGTGGACCCTCGTCAAAGTGTTGAAATTATATTTTGACCCGACGAGTACTAACCACATTAGGGTACGAAATTGTCAAGTTAGGGGTGAAACCCGCACCTTGTCGATTAAGTCCCATTCCTCAATTTTCGATCTCGCCAAAGTTTCAATTGTTTCAATCGATTAGAGACGTGTAGTAACTGGAAGGGTAAGATACCGTTAATCGCTTCTCGACGAGAGTATCTTACCTATAGGCCAAAGCACGTTTCTCTAATTTGAAAGGCCTTTCGATTCACTTTGGAGTAGTCAACGTTTCTCTACCTGAAACAATCCTATGTTTTATGAGCCTCTCTTTTATGTGATTCAATTTATATGTGATTTTATACTTGTTACCTCGTTCGTTTCAAAAGCGTTACACAATTCGCACGTCCCGCGCAATCAAAAACAATAATAACTCTCGTGAACAAACTAAATTTATACTCTTTTTACAAAATCATACGTGTTTATACTTGTCGCATACATGTTGAATTCATGATAATTATGTGAACCATACGTGATACATCATACTTGCATACTTAAACTTGCAAACTAATTTTAAAAATTTATGATCAAGTCTCATCCTTTCCTTTTCTTTCGACCTTCTAGATGGCATCTCCAAGCTCATCAAAGAAAACCAAGTCAAAGAAAGTTTCCGACAGCGAATCCATCTCCAAGCAAGAGCTAGTTGGGCTCGTTGCTGAGCAAATGGCCGACCAAATGGCTCGAGTTATACCCGACATTGTTAGCCGCATTCAAACCAACATCGATTCGCCTCATGGCTCGGTGGACTCCAAGGCAGATAGGCCAAAGACACCTTTTCTCTTCAAACAATTCTTGGCTTGCAAACCATTGGAATTTACTGGAAAAGATGGTGCTACTGCACTACTCTCTTGGTTTGATGCCATGGAAATCACCTTCCGTTAGAGTGGTTGTCCTGAAGACCTACGCACCCAAAATGCCACAAGGGTGTTCCGATCAAGAGTTCTTAGTTGGTGGACCTCTGAACGAGGCACAAGAGGTGAGGACGCGGCCCACGCATTGCCATGGACTGATTTAAAAAAGATTATGAAGGAGGAATTTTGTACGCCGCACGAGATAAGAAAATTGGAAAGTGATTTTTGGCACCTTAAGCAAGTGGATGACGACAATGATGGTTTAACCCTTTGTTTCAAACAACTTAACATCCTGTGTCCTAGCTTGGTTGATACTCCTGAAAAAGCCATCAACAAATACATTCACTGCTGCCCTGATTCATTCATGAACCTTATGGAAGCTGCTTGCCCAACCACTATTGAGGAAACATTTCGTTTAGCTGCCTGTTTGAATAGTAACCATGTCATACGTAGAAATGCCACGAAAACCCCACTGAAAACCGCCCATCAAGCCACCATTGAGCCCACTGTTGAACCCTCCTCATCCACCAAGAAAAACAAAGGCAAGAAGCGGAAGGCTTCAAGCCAAAACTGTGCGGTCGTCACTCCGCCAAACCCACAACCTTTACAAACTGTACCCGTCGTTACCCCCGCAACCTTTGGACCTCAAGAGAGAAACTACGTTGGGTCGTGGCCCAAGTGTAATCAATGTTCTTACCACCACCCTACTGGAACCCCATGTCGCAAATGCACCACCTGTAACAGACTGGGGCATTTCACCAATCGTTGCCGTTACAACCCAAAGCTTGCCCATGATCATGCTATTGTTGCAAACCCTGCTACCAACCAAGCTCCGAACCAAGTCGCTTCTGTGCGAGCGTGTTTTAAATGTGGTGATGTCAACCATATGGCTAACGTCTGCCCCCAACGAAACCAGCCTCAACAGCAACAACAACAACCACCACAACAGCAACAACAGCAACATGCTCAACAACCCTCTCGAGGCAGAGCCTTTCTTCTCACTACTGCTCAGGCTCAGAACACGAATGACATCATTACTGGTACGTTCCTTGTGAACCATGTTTATGATTCTTTTCTGTTTGATACTGGCACCGATAAGAGTTTTGTATCGTTAGAATTCGAATCCTTCCTTAAGTGTAAACGCTCTAAGCTGCCGAGATCTTTCGCTGTCAAAGTCACTGATGGTAAAACCGTCGCTGTCGATTCCGTCCTTTCCAATTTTTCCTTGATTCTTAACGATCTTACGTTCTCAATCGACCTCATACCTATGCAAATGGGTAGTTTCGACGTCATAGTAGGTATGGACTGGCTTAGGCGAGTTCGTGCTGAAGTTGTTTGCTCTGAAAAGTTTATTCGTCTCCCTTTACCCAACGGTGATTCCTTGCATGTCTATAGCGAGAAACCTTCTCAAGGTCTCAAGCTCATGTCGTGCATTCAAGCGAACAAGTGCTTACGCAAGGGTACCTTCGCCTTTCTCTCCCACATTGTGGAAAAGAAGGACAAAAGCCCAAGCATAAGCGACGTTCCCGTCGTACGTGATTTTCCCGACGTGTTCCCTGATGATCTTCCTGGGCCGCCTCCTGCCCGTTCTGTCGATTTTCGCATCGATTTAGTGCCTGGCGCTACGCCTGTCACTAAGTCTCCTTACTGCTTAGCACCCTCTGAGATGCAAGAGCTCTCGAGTCAACTTCAAGAGCTTCTTGATAAAGGCTTTATATGCCCTAGTACTTCTCCTTGGGGAGCTCCCGTTTTGTTTGTCAAAAAGAAAGATGGGTCATTCCGTATGTGTATTGACTATCGTGAGCTCAACAAGCTTACTGTCAAGAACCGATACCCTCTTCCTCACATCGACGACCTCTTCGATCAATTGCAAGGTGCGACCTGCTTTTCCAAAATCGATCTTTGTTCTGGGTACCACCAACTTCGAGTCCTCGAAGAAAACGTACCTAAAACCTCCTTTCGAACTTGTTGGACCGTTGGCGTGACCCTAAATGTCAGTCAAGGCAGTTCATCTTCACGTGTAAAGGCGGAATCAATGCACGTAAAGTAACAACAGCTTATCCTTTCAATTTCTTCTCTTTATTAGCTTTCTAGAATGATTTTGACATAGTTTCGTTACCAAGCTAATGACCTAATTCCACTCCAACTGTTACATAATGACAACATCTAACCCTTATTTATAGTAGATCTGATTCCACTCCAAATGACACGCTGATTAGGAATGGAATCTGATTCCACCCCAAATGACATGTTGATTAGGAATGGAATCTGATTCCACCCCAAATGACATGTTCATTACGAGTGGAATCACCTAGGAGTGGAATCACTAAGTTACATCAGGAGTGGAATTAACAACTTAACACCTCAGGAGCGGAATTAACATATAAACCTGATTCCACTCCAAATGACACAAGTGTCATTTGGGGCGGAATTACAATCTAAACTTACTTTTTCATTTCCGAGCTCCAAACTAACCTTTCTAGACCTAAGACTCAATCCAGACGTAGTCATCAGACATTCAATGTACCAACAGACTCCCCCTTGGATGATGACGAAGTCTTCAGCTCCGAATCTTCAGTCTTGATCTTTTCTTCAACTCTCTGTCTTCATCATAAGCACTCTATTTTCACAGATTCAGGTTCACTTCCTAGCTTCATCTCCAGCATTCCCTTTGATCATTGATCCAGACTCCCCCTTTCACAGACTCCCCCTCTCAGTATGCTAGAATCTGAGGTCTTTATCTGGTTCAAGCTTTGACATTTAGCTTCCGTGGGAATGATGAAGTCCAAAACCTGTTACCCTGCACATCCTCTACCTCACCATAAGTTTCACAAATTTATAACAGTTGAATTTAATAAACTTACTGGTAGAAATCAATTATCCAACAAACATACTAGTTACATCAAGTTCAAATGAATGACCTTGATTGACTAAGCACACAATCTCTCAAAACATTTTTATATAACATTCAAAGTTTTCAACATATTCTCCCAACCCTCTAGTTCATCAAGTTTAGCTCTTGGAATTTTGAATATCAGCTCTTCAACATCAGTTGTCGAAAATCTTTTTGAATTTTGAGTTTAAAGAAATGCAATAAAGAAATATATACAAACAATATTTTTGTGAGTTTGTGTAAGAGGATCATATCAGTTTATGAGGCAAATCACTAGCACCGTTAAGCTTTAATCATTTTAAGTTCTAAACGATTCACCTTGATTGTCGATATACTGATCCATCTTAAATTCTCACACAAATTTCAATTTACTCAGGATACGAATTAGATGTCTTATGAACTTAGCTTATTCATGTGTCCCACCTCTTGAATATACTCCCGTATCTAGAATCCCAATAATAAGTCTTACAGGTGAGAATACTACAATGATATCTGTATATAATTTAGGTACGCGAGGGCCGAGGGATCTCAGATCGATACTTCCGTATACGCAGAGAGATATCAGCTTCGACTTTTCAGTGTGTCCCCTTTAGAGGATCTTTTTGCTTACAACAGCAGCATTTATCAATTTTATTGTTTCAGCATGCTGAGGGTTTAATGCTGTGTTTCAAGCATTGCAGCAAGTATTAGCCAAGGACTAGGTCAGAACTACCGTTCAGCAGAAGTCCCGGAATAATACCCCAGACATCATAGAGTATAAAGACCTAGTATATCAGATTAAGAGACCTTTCAAACGAGATTTCAGGGGTTACCTATATATCCAAGTAGTGTTCCCCACGAATTTCGCAAGTTTGAAATTTTAGGTTTATATCCCGAATAAATCTACTAAATGTGCGAAAACCTATCGACACATCATCAGTGAGACCGTTTATCACATTTGACATTTCATATCTTTAGCATGCTGTGATAGTTCACTGATTTACTATCATTTCCTCTTTTTTAACACAAAACTCATTTTTGCTTTTCAATGTTTTTGAAATTTAAAAAATTTTCTAATAATTTTTAAAATTTTTCTCCCCCTAAAATCAAAATAAGTTTCAATTTTGATTTTCTGAGAAAATTTGAAAACAAACTATACAAGAAACGTGACAAACTGATATCAAATCGCTTCAATTCGCCATCCACTTGGCATAAACAATCAGAACTCCCCCTGACAACAAACTATTTTCCCATTATGATTTCAAAACACTTAAGTTTGTTTTGATCAAATGGTTTTTCCGGAAAATTAGTTTTGTTGAATTAACAAACCACTTGTTGGTTAGGGGATTACTTCATCACTTTGTTCTTCTTTAACCATTTTGAAAAATTTAACAGTTCGAAATTCTATCAACACAAACACTTGTAGGAAATCAAGTACAACTTAATGTCCCTGATTTACCACATGTAAGTCGAAAAATCACCAGAGTGAAATTTCTCAAGAAATGTGCCGATTCATGTTCCACGCTTACCAACCTGGGAACTCCGGCAAGTCAGATTTTTCTATTTGAAAAGTTTCACCCAAGCCTGACTATCTTTGGGTGATTTAGAATTCTTGTTCAACAATGGTGGAAAATTTGCATCATCCATTGTTAAACCTGAATTCTTAGATTTTACCTCAACAACGGGCTCTTCTGGCTTTGACGAACCAGAATCATTGCCTGAATGTGGCTTGTCTGACTTTGAGACGTCAGATTCATCGCCGACAACTTTCTTCTTCTTCTTTTCTCTGTTGTCCTCAAATTTGTAACTGATGAACTCCGCTTGTTTGACTTTGCAGTCGATTGAAGCGATTCATCAGTACTCTTATTCTTACCAACCGAAGAACTCGAGGACAAAATCTTTTCCAGATATTCTCTGGCCTTCTTCCTTTTCTTTCGCAGTCTGTCATTTTGCCCTTGAGAAAGTTTTACTTTTGCTTCCTGAACTTTAGGTTCTTGAACCTTCTGTTCTTTGGGCTTGACGTTGACTGTCTTCTTTGCCGTTCTTTGAGATTCAACCCTCGATCTTCCCATCGATCTCCTTGGGCAGTCTCTAGCAATGTGGCCTCTGATTTGACAGTTAAAGCATTTTCTTGTCTCATAATTCCAATTCTGGCAGTTAACAGCAATGTGTCCTCTCACACCACAAGTGTAGCACACTCTGTTATCGTACCATTCACCACTTTCACACCAAACACTTAAATCATAGCATTGTCTGGTTTTGTGGTAATCATCACTCTTCTTGAAAACTGGATTTGGCTTTGAAGCACTGTGGTCAAACCTGCACCACTTATTACCAACATTTTGTAAGTTTTCATTTTTAAATTTTTGTGATTTTAGATAATGATTGGATGATTTATCCGATGAGCTTTTATTTTCAATTTTAGAATTTTTCAAATTTTTATCTTTTTGTTTCTGTTCTACACTCTTCTTAACAGGTTTTTGTTTAGAACATTCACCTGTTTCAGTAGATTGCAAAACAGTATTTTTAAATTTTTCTTGTAAATCTAAAAATATTTTTCTTTTCTTTTCTTTTTCATCATCAGATATTTCATCACAATCTTCAATTTTGACTTTGACTTTGTCAAAATTTGTGACATTATTGATCGGTTTTGGAGAAACATTTGATGTAAAATTCTCAAAACCTTTCAATTTCACCTCAAACTCTTTGATTTTAATCTGAACTTTTTCAGCTTCTTTTTCAAGCTGAATGATTTTAGCAAGATGAGAATTGATTTCAATTTGTTTTCCAAGATTATCTTTACCAAAAATATCTCTCTCATCTTCTAAAATCTTGATTTGATTATGAAAATCTTTTTCTTTTTCTTTCAAACCTTTGTTTTCCAATGTCAAACTCTCCACATCACTCAACAGTTTGACATTTTCAGTTTTCAGTTTTTCACAGTTCAAGCGTAGCTCCAGAATCTGTTCATCATCAGCTTTCTTCCCATCTTTCAAAGCTTTGTTTTCCAATGTCAAATTCTCCGTATCACTCAAGAATTTGGCATTGTCTGCTTCAAGTTTATAACATTTTGAGCATTTTTCATTTGTCTTTTCAACATCAACTTCTTTCTTTGTAATGACTTCTTCAAACACCTGCTGTTTTTCAGTAACAGCTTCTTTCACTTTCTCAACTTTTACTGTTTCCACTTTGACTTCCTCTAAAGCTTTCTTCTTTAATTCTTCAACCATCCTTTTCACCTCTTCTTCTTTTCTCTTTTTCATTTCTATCACCTTTGGTAGACTTGCTTCACAAACCTCTCTTATCTTCTTCTCCAAATCAGGCAAATATGTTTTATCAGATAACCTTCGTGTGTTAAAAGTAGCCGGCCTTGGAAGCAAATTCATTACAGCATCGAAATCCACTTTTGATGGCTCAATAACTGGATTACCCCATGAATCCATGTAACATTCCAGATCATCATTCCATCGTTTTGCTCTTTGGGCTTCTTTGAATGGTTCTCTGTAATTTTCAAGTTCCCATCTTACATAATCTATTTTCCGCCGTCTATCATGAGCACTTTCTTCTGACATTTTAAATCTTCTACTTGATATTTGCGCCTTGTAAATCACCTAGAATCACCTACAAAATCAGCAAACACTTAGACAAATTTTCGAAGTTTTGAAACACAACAAGTTCGAGCGAAATCAGCTTTTGGAGTGGAATCACAAATTTGCACTTTGGAGTGGAATCACAAATTTGCAATTAGGAGTGGAATCACAAATTTGCAATTAGGAGTGGAATCACAAATTTGCAATTAGGAGTGGAATCACAAATTTGCAATTAGGAGTGGAATCACAAATTTTCAATTAGGAGTGGAATCAGAAAAATGTCTTTAGGAGCGGAATCAGAATGTATATTACGAGCGGAATCAGGTTTTTAGGTTGTTTTTACCATTTTTACTCCGAATTTTAACCTGATACTTTCTAGGGTTTGTTAATACTCTGTTTTACACAATATACTCGAAATTCAGTCCATTCCGACCGTTGGAACTTGTTTAAAACTCAAAAATATAAGAAGAAGTGAGTAGAAAATAGAAATTCTGGTAGAATCAAGCTGCTATGGTATGAACTCCTCGTCCTGAGCTCTGATACCACTTGTTGGACCGTTTGCGTGACCCTAAATGTCAGTCAAGGCAGTTCATCTTCACGTGTAAAGGCGGAATCAATGCACGTAAAGTAACAATAGCTTATCCTTTCAATTTCTTCTCTTTATTAGCTTTCTAGAATGATTTTGACATAGTTTCGTTACCAAGCTAATGACCTAATTCCACTCCAACTGTTACATAATGACAACATCTAACCCTTATTTATAGTAGATCTGATTCCACTCCAAATGACACGCTGATTAGGAATGGAATCTGATTCCACCCCAAATGACATGTTGATTAGGAATGGAATCTGATTCCACCCCAAATGACATGTTCATTACGAGTGGAATCACCTAGGAGTGGAATCACTAAGTTACATCAGGAGTGGAATTAACAACTTAACACCTCAGGAGCGGAATTAACATATAAACCTGATTCCACTCCAAATGACACAAGTGTCATTTGGGGCGGAATTACAATCTAAACTTACTTTTTCATTTCCGAGCTCCAAACTAACCTTTCTAGACCTAAGACTCAATCCAGACGTAGTCATCAGACATTCAATGTACCAACAGAACTCATTATGGTCATTACGAGTTCGTGGTCATGCCTTTTGGTTTGACCAACGCACCTGCTGTTTTCATGGATCGTGTGCAAAGCATACTTGGACCGTTTCGTAATCGTCTTCATCGATGATATTCTTATATATTCCAATACACAGGAAGAGCATGAGCGACACTTGCGTCTTATCCTTGAACTTCTTCGTACTGAACGTCTATACGCCAAATTCTCTAAGTGCGAATTTTGGTTAAAAGAGGTTCAATTCCTTGGTCATACTGTCAACGAACTTGGTATTCACGTTGACCCTGCAAAAATCGAAGCCGTGAAGAACTGGGTTGCACCTAAATCTTCATCTGAAATTTGTTCGTTTCTTGGTCTTGCTAGTTATTATCGTCGTTTTATCTCTAACTTTTCGAAGATCGCTGTCCCTTTGACCTCTTTGTCTAAAAAAGAGAAACCTTTTGTTTGGGGTCCTGAACAAGAGGAATCTTTTCAAACGCTCAAGGACATGCTTTGTAATGCTCCTATTCAAGTGCTTCCTGATGGTAACAATGACTTCGTCGTATACTACGATGCTTCACACCTTGGACTTGGTTGTGTGCTTATGCAACGAGACAAGGTCATCGCTTATGCGTCAAGACAACTCAAAATACATGAAAAGAACTATACTACTCACGACCTTGAACTTGGCGCAGTTGTTTTTGCGTTGAAGATTTGGTGACACTACCTTTATGGTACTAACTGTGTGGTCTTCACCGACCATAAGAACCTTCAACATATCTTCGACCAAAAGGAACTGAACATGCGTCAACGTCATTGGGTGGAACTGTTAAACAACTACGACTGCTAAATCAAATACCACCCAGGTAAAGCGAATGTAGTAGCCGACACTCTTAGTCATAAAACTCATGTGAAAAGTGTCCGTTGTCTCCAACTCGTTAACGATCTTCAATGCCGCATTCGTGAAGCCCAATATGCCTCTATGAACGAGGGTAATATCTCTGTAGAGATACGAGGCGCTATGGAGCATGATCTCGTGTCCAAATCTGATGGTATTCTATACTATCTCAATCATATCTGGATTCCTAATCGCGAAGACCTTCGAGACTTTCTGATGAACGAGGGGCATAAATCAAAATACTCTGTCCATCCTGGTGCTGATAAGATGTACCATGATATGCGTACGTCCTATTGGTGGCCGGGGATGAAAAGGGATATCGCCTCCTACGTTGCAAAATGTCTTACTTGTTCAAAGGTCAAAGCTGAACATCAACGTCCCTCTGGCTTACTCGAACAGCCAGAAATTCCTATCTGGAAATGGGAGAGCATTGCCATGGACTTTATCACTAAACTTCCTCGTACTTCTTCTGGTCACGATAGTATTTGGGTGATCGTTGATCAATTGGCCAAATCAGCTCATTTTCTTTCCATTCGTGAAGATTTCAAAGTCGAGAAATTGGCTAGAATCTACACTGATGAGATCATCTGTCGTCATGGTATCCCCATTGACATCATTTCCGATCGTGATGATCATTTTACGTCCCATCTTTGGCAAACTTTTCAATCTGCTATGGGAACTGTTCTTAACCTTAGCACTGCTTTCCATCCTCAGTCAGACGGTCATACCGAGCGTACAATCCAAACTTTAGAGGATATGCTTCGTTCTTGCGTAATAGATTTTGGTGGAAACTGGGATTCACACTTGCCTTTGATCGAATTCTCGTACAATAACAGTTATTATGCGAGTATTCAAATGGCACCTTTCGAAGCATTGTATGGTCGCAAGTGTCGTTCGCCTATTTGTTGGAACGAGATTGGTGAATCTCAATTCACTGGTCCCGAGCTTATATAAGAAGCAACGGACAAGATTTTATAGGTTCGAGATAACTTACTGAAAGCCAGGAGCCGACAAAAGAGTTACGCTGACAAGCGTCGTAAACCCTTGGAATTCGAGACAGGTGACTTGGTACTTCTCAAAGTATCCCCTTGGAAGGGTGTAGTTCGATTTGGTAAGAAAGGTAAACTCGCACCACGTTACGTTGGTCCTTTCAAGATTCTCGAAAGGATTGGCAAGATTGCGTATAGACTGGACCTGCCTGAAGAACTCAACAATGTACATCCCATCTTCCACGTGTCCAACTTAAAGAAGTGTCTAGCTAACGAAGGGCTTCAAGTTCCACTCAAGGACCTTCAAGTCAACGAGACCTTGCATTTTGTTGAAAAACCCGTCGAAATCATGGATCAAGGAGTCAAGTTATTGAGGTGCAGTAAAATTCCTATCGTCAAGGTTCGATGGGAAGGTAAACGTGGCGCTGAATTCACTTGGGAACTCAAGATTCACATGAAGACGAAGTATCCGTATCTTTTCGCTACATCTTCCTAAATTTCGGGACGAAATTCCCTAAAGGAGGGGAGACTGTAACGCCCTGCTTCTTTGTACTTTCCATAATTAGAAAGTCTTACTTGTATTTCTATTTTTGGAAGTCTTGTGTTCTTGTAATCGTTCTTTCTTTGTAATCGTTGTAAAATCAGAGACTTGGATCATATATAAAACTTGTATTTTGTTAAATTCATGTCGTACATACTTTATACGTGCTCATACATTCAATTTCATGAAACAATTGATGCTTATTCGTAATTCTTGGAAACTATGTGCTAAACTTGCAAATATGTGAAACTTATGCATAAAACGTCTTTTGAACGTATATGATACTTAGATACGACACTCATACACTTAAGTATAATTGGTTATGATCCTCATACTTAAATTTATCATATATTATGCCTTTATGGAGAAAATAGTCCCCGAAACACACTAAAACCCTAAAATATAAACTTCAGGGGGCTGAAATGTAATTTTTTAAACTAAAATATGGAAATCATACCCGTGGCGTCACGCCACGGCAAAACCCTTTTGTGGTCGCGCGCGGCGACGGCCTCGATCCGGCAAAAAGGTGTTTCCAGCTCATGGGTTGGTCAATTTTGTGTTTCTTTGGTGTGTTTTCTTCACTAAATGCTCAACTAAACCTCACCTAACCACCCTCTATAAAACCCAACTCAATCCCACACTAGAATCACTTTACAAACTCACTAATCCACTCTATAATCACTCAAAATCTGGTGCAAAACAGTAGCAAAAGTCAGAAACATTTCAAGTAGCAAAAGTGAGTTTAACCTCACTTATCTTCCATCTTTTTCATCTTTTCTTGCTTCTTAGCACTTGGAACAACACTAGAGATGTTTCCATAGGTTTTCCCTGGAAAACCAAGGATGGAACATCATCATAAAAGGGTTATAAGTGCAAGAAAGTTTCTGTTTTATACAAACACTTTGTTGAACTTAACCAAATTTGAGTTTTCTCATCTCAAACAAGGTTGAGACATTCGAAATCAGAGGTTAAACCTCACATATATTCTGTTTTGTTTAGGATTTTTAACCCACAAGTGATGTTCAAGCTTCAAGCTTGATGAAGGTGTGATTATGGACTAACTTGGGTTGTCCAACATAGAATCCCCACATTACTTGATGATTTCTCATAGTGTAGTGTTTATTATTCTTGTATTAATATTAGTTCATGACCCTCCTTGCATGTTTTTACATCAAGTGTAGTGGTGAACCATAAGAGGTACCTAAATGGAAGCTTGATCTTCCTACCTCCTACATGATTTCCATGATACTAGAGGTACCTAAATGAAGATTTAATCTTCTACCTCATGCTTGACTATTGGACATAACAATACATATAATACCTATATTTATATACTATTTAACATTCGAACCCTTGATGGTGAACTTGTGTTCATTCGTCATAGTGTTAGAATAACATCACCAAGACATAAGACTTGTTACGATTCTAATGAGTATCCTATTCATGAAAACATTAACCCTTGAGGTTCCATAGTGTCAAGAACAAGTACTTATGTTAAAGGATGTTTGCTTTCAAATACATTTGTTCTTGTGTTTTAAACTTCCTTAATCCCTAAATCTTCTGAATTCCTAAAACTCACACACTTTGTTTCTTCGTGTAGAAGGACTTGGTGTTCCTAACTCCAACAACAAATAACTCACTCGCGAATTCTCAAGTTCAAGACTTGCAAAACCGTGAGTACACTTGAGCCATTTCCTTTTAAACACTTTGGGTTGTAACATGTTAATATACAAAATACACTTTCACACACTTAAACATTGTTTTATGCTCAATCCTATATACATGCTACTTGTTTACTTAGGTTCATGCTAGAGTATACGTGCTTTATGTCATTAACTTTGCTAAGCCATCAACTTAACATATATAGCGCTATAGGAGTATCACACCACCCATCGGGGTCTTGTTAAGCCTTTATACTAAACAGTCTTGTCACTTTTGTGGCGAGGGATGTTAAATACTAGTGGACACTTGGGTTTGACATATTGTTATGCATGCTAGTTACCTTGTTTACAAATTGCCATGTGGATTCGAGTAAAATGCTTTTATACTTATGCTATACTTATTCAAACCTTGTGTACTCGCCTTTGCTTTTGCATTGAACTTCATTTTAAACATGTTACAGGTTGAGGATGATGATGCTATGAAACGAAGTAGCAATGATGCCTAGATACACATTTAGACGTCCTAGGTTTAAATTGTTGTATCAAATTTTGTCTTGTTATGTTATGTTATGAACATGTTGTTATTTGAGATTTCTATGTAATGGTGACAATTTGACTTATGAAATGAAAATGGTTGATTTAAATATTGTCACAAATAGTGTTATGAAGTCTCTTGCAATTTATTTTGTCTCATCCCGATGATTCCGCCATCGGTTGGGGTGTGACAAATTGGTATCAGAGCCATAACTATAGGGAATTAGGTAGAATTGCCATGTTCGACCTAGTCTATAGTAGGAACCATATTTTGACCATTCTTGATTCTTGCTTAAAATGTTATTCTTCCTACTTTGCTTCTTTCTCTTCTTTTTGGTCTTAATATTTACATAATGTCTTTCCTAAGACATTTCACACAATACACTTGAAGACTTGAAGACACTCTTTATACAAAAGAGACGAGTTTACCAAAATAGGCGTGAAACCCACAATTTGGTGAACGACTCTCATTCCGCTCATTCTTATTTTGCATGAAATTTTGCCATTTAGCTAGGAGTGAAAACCACATCTAAATGGTAAATTTCCAATTTAAAATCTAGTCGACCCTCGTCAAAGTGTTGAAATTATATTTTGACCCGACGAGTACTAACCACATTAGGGTACGGAATTCTCAAGTTAGGGGTGAAACCCGCACCTTGTCGATTAAGTCCCATTCCTCAATTTTCGATCTCGCCAAAGTTTCGATTGTTTCAATCGATTAGAGACGTGTAGTAACTGGAAGGGTAAGATACCGTTAATCGCTTCTCGACGAGAGTATCTTACCTATAGGCTAAAGCACGTTTCTCTAATTTGAAAGGCCTTTCGATTCACTTTGGAATAGTCAACGTTTCTCTACCCGAAACAATCCAATGTTTTATGAGCCTCTCTTTTATGTGATTCAATTTATATGTAATTTTATACTTGTTACCTCGTTCGTTTCAAAACCGTTACACAATTCCCATGTCCCGCGCAATCAAAAACAATAATAACTCTCGTGAACAAACTAAATTTATACTCTTTTTATGCAATCATACGTGTTTATACTTGTCGCATACATGTTGAATTCATGATAATTATGTGAACCATACGTGATACATCATACTTACATACTTAAACTTGCAAACTAATTTTAAAAATTTATGATCAAGTCTCATCTTTTCCTTCTCTTTCAAACTTCTAGATGGAATCTCCAAGCTCATCAAAGAAGACCAAGTCAAAGAAAGTTTCCAACAGCGAATCCATCTCCAAGCAAGAGCTAGTTGGGCTCGTTTCTGAGCAAATGGCCGACCGAATGGCTCGAGTTATACCCGACATTGTTAGCCGTATTCAAACCAACATCGATTCGCCTCATGGCTCGGTGGACTCCAAGGCAGATAGGCCAAAGACACCTTTTCTCTTCAAACAATTCATGGCTTGCAAACCATTGGAATTTACTGGAAAAGATGGTGCTACTGCACTACTCTCTTGGTTTGATGCCATGGAAATCAACTTCCGTCAGAGTGGTTGATTGGTGGACCTCTGAACGAGGCACAAGAGGTGAGGACGCCACCCATGCATTGCCATGGGCTGAATTGAAAAAGATTATGAAGGAGGAATTTTGTCCGCCGCAAGAGATAAGAAAATTGGAAAGTGAATTTTGGCACCTTAAGCAAGTGGATGACGACAATGATGGTTTTACCCTCCGTTTCAAACAACTTAGCATCCTGTGTCCTAGCCAGGTTAATACTCCTGAAAAAGCCATCAACAAATACATCCACTGCTGCCCTGATTCATTCATGAACCTTACGGAAGCTGCTTGCCCAGCCACTATTGAGGAAACCTTTTGTTTAGCTGCCTGTTTGAACAGTAACCATGTCATACATAGAAATGCCATGAAAACCCCACTGAAAACCGCCCATCAAGCCACCATTGAGCCCACTGTTGAACCCTCCTCATCCACCAAGAAAAACAAAGGCAAGAAGCGGAAGGCTTCAAGCCAAAACTGTGCGGTCGTCACTCCGCCAAACCCACAACCTTTACAAACTGTACCCGTCGTTACCCCCGCAACCTTTGGACCTCAAAAGAGAAACTACGTTGGGTTGTGGCCCAAGTGTAATCAATGTTCTTACCACCACCCTACTGGAACCCCATGTCGCAAATGCGCCACCTGTAATAGACTGGGGCATTTCGCCAATCGTTGCCGTTACAACCCAAAGCTTGCTCAGGATCAGGCTATTGTTGCAAACCCTGCTACCAACCAAGCTCCGAACTAAGTCGCTCCTGTGCGAGTGAGTTTTAAATGTGGTGATGTCAACAATATGGATAACGTCTGCCCCCAACGAAACCAGCCTCAACAGCAACAACAACAACAACCACCGCAACAGCAACAACAGCAACAGGCTCAACAACCCGCTCGAGGCAAAGCCTTTCTTCTCACTACTGCTCAGGCTCAGAACGCGAATGACATCATTACTGGTACGTTCCTTGTGAACCATGTTTATGCTTCTTGTCTGTTTGATACTGGTGCCGATAAGAGTTTTGTATCGTTAGAATTCGAATCCTTGCTTAAGTGTAAACGCTCTAAGCTGCCGAGATCTTTTGCTGTCGAAGTCGCTAATGGTAAAACCGTCGCTGTCGGTTCCGTCCTTTCCAATTGTTCCTTGATTCTTAACGATCATACGTTCTTAATCGACCTCATACCTATGCAAATGGGTAGTTTTGACGTCGTAGTAGGTATGGACTAGCTTAGGCGAGTTCGTACTGAAGTTGTTTGCTCTGAAAAGTTTATTCATCTCCCTTTACCCATTGGTGATTCCTTGCATGTCTATGGCGAGAAACCTTCTCAAGGTCTCAAGCTCATGTCGTGCATTCAAGCGAACAAGTGCTTACGCAAGGGTACCTTCGCCTTTCTCGCCCACATTGTGGAAAAGAAGGACAAAAGCCCAAGCATAAGCGACGTTCCCGTCGTACGTGATTTTCCCGACGTGTTCCCTGATGATCTTCCTGGGTCGCCTCCTGCCCGTTCTGTCGATTTTCGCATCGATTTAGTGCCATCGGTTGGGGTGTGACATGTGTTTTGTGTTTTAGTCAAGATGTTAGAGCATCTTGTTATGTTTGTTATTATTTAGGGCTCGCATTGCTCAATGATTATGTTGTGACAACCGTCAAAAATCCATGTATCCGTACAATTAATTAATCATGATTAAGTGCTTAATGACTGTGCTGAATTACAATTAATGACTTGAACTGCTTTCTGATTATTGCCTTATGTTTACATGTGCATCACATATTGCATAATGTCATATCATTACTGCATGCAAACATATTGATATAAATGATGCACAAAGTACAGTTAGCACAGTTAACAGACAAACCGGTAAAATGCTGACGGAGTTCAGTACATAGACAGACAGTGTTTTGAGACCCGGTATGAGTCAGAAACTAAGTACTACACTAGTATAGAGTGTAGGGAAGTAAGGACCCCAAAACTGCCTTCTAGGTAACAGTTTAAGTGCCGGAAAGTGCCTAAGACCCACATGAAGTGCTGAAATCAGCAAAAATCAGCTTTTTGACACATTAATATTATGCAAAAACATGATAAAATGGTCCTGAATGCTTTCCTAAGTGTTGGGAATTAAAAGTGTCACAAAAGGGTACATAAAAACACTAAACTGTATAGTTTAGCACTTTAACGAACCAGTATCTAACCGGACACTACCCGAAACATCAAAATTACACTAGAAGCATTGTTTTAATATTATTAAGCTAGTTATGGTCCCCAAACATCATAAAATACTATGTAAACATATAATAACTAAACACTTAACCATTATACTTGGATTTCAACTAATTCTCCTAACTATCAATTACATCATAACCACACCCCCCCCCCTCATGTTCACGGTTACAAGGGTGGCCCCCACCCTTGATTTGTTTTAGTATTTTATTTGATCATGTTGGGTACTTTAGGGAACACGTTATCCAAGGGTTTAAGTAGTAAAATGGGTATAAGAAAGGCATGAGAGGATCTTGAGTTCATAAACTTCACACACTACTCTCCTCTCTTCTCCTCCCTTATTCTCGGCCGAAACCCATCACACCCACCATCACCATCATTCGATCTCCTTCAACCATTACAAGACCATACAAGGGTGTTAAAGATCATACAAAGGAGCTAGGAGCTTGTGGAAGTGCAAGGACCTCTCTTGTTAGCTTTTATCCACCTCATTTCTTCACTTGAATCATCCCTAGCCTTGAGCTAGTGGTAAGATCCTTAAACACTCTATGTTACATCTATTTTTAGTGGTTAAAGAAGTATCATAATCAAAACTTCAAGATCACTAAAGAACATAAGCATGTAACTTGAACATAAGCTTGATTTATGAAGTAATCTTGATGAAACTAAGTTGTTTATGGTATGAATGCTTGTTGATCATTAATTGTTTGTAAAGATGATGTTGATCATCATAACATCTTGCTAAACCATGATTAAAAACATAGTTTAGCAAGATGAGAAAGTAATAAGGTTGTAGGATGAAAGATCATCCACACTTGAATCATGGACTTGAAAAGGATACCTTGGTTTCTTGAAAAATAATAATCAAAGTGAGTTAATAATAATATAGATCTAAGATTTATGAATGGTTTTTCAAAAGAACCAACCTTAAAATATGAGTTTTAGTGGATCTTGGTTCTTACATAAAGAAACACTATTTTTAATGGTTAAACAAGTGTAGAAACACTTGTGTAACAAGAGGATTACATAAAGAAGCATTTTTAGAAAATGTGTTTTGAAGTTGTAAACATCCAACTTCTTTAAAATTGAAGTTTTTAAAGAAGTAAACTCATTTTGAAGGGTAACAAAACTCACTAAATACATTACCAAGTTACTACAAGTTTTCACAAACTTTCAAGTTCATGAAATAGTAGAATATACATGATCTTGGCAATGTTGGTAAGTATAAGTTGTTTAGAGTTGATTGTAAATTGATTGTGGTGATTTTACAAAACAAAATGATATGCTTGAATGCATGGAAACCCCCATTTTTAGGGGAAACAATGGCAAAATTTTCTAAAAATATAAACACTTAGAAAATATTTATAAGCACACACTTACAAGTGTATTTTCAACAATAGATGGTTTCATAAACTTTGCCATAATTTTTTGTTACAAAAATACAAATGTTGGAGGTTGATTTTTATAAATAAAAGTGACTAGATATATATATATATATATATATATATACACACATTAAAGACACACATGTGTGATTATGTGTATACTTTGTGAAGTAGTAATATTATTTTAGGACTTAAAATAATATAACACAACAAAACACCAAGAATTATAATCCAAAATGCTACCAAAATCTCAAAGAATAAGTACACAAGTTACACACAAAATATTAGCGAAACCGAACAAGAAAGGTAACTTACAAAATATTCCGGAAGATATGTTCACAAATATATTTTCATAAATAGTATTTTGGATACAAAGGAATGAAATTATGGTTTTTCCAATTATTACAAATTTATATCATTTTTTTTTGACAAAGAGAAAATATATTATTCTTGAAGTAAAAATATATTTTCTTGTAATTTTCAGAAGATATATGATTTTTGGGAAAGATATATATTTTCTTGCATACACTTGAGATACATTATTTTGAATATATATATATATATATATATATATATATATTCCTTGGAATTATTGGAAAATATATTATTTTGGGAACTACAAATACAAGAATACAAGTACACATGTATAAGATACCCCCATCCTTGGGAAGAAATACAAGTATAAATACTTGAAAAGTATTAACAATTATTCCAAAACTTAAAAATATAATTTAAGTTAAAATATTAATTATTCTGACAATAATTATATAACTTGGAATAATATCAGAAGCGTAAAAGAAACGTAACTCAGAAACATTAACACTAAGTCAGGGCACGGCCCGTTCGTCTAATAGACATTAGTACGTTGTAGGTAGTCGTGTTCACCGGAGAAGTACGAGTTACGATTGTTGAAGACGCAAGACTGTGAGTTTCATGTTTCCCCCTTTTCTTTTAACTGTTTTCAGTTTTATAACTTCGGGGGTGAAATACATGTTACAACTATTTACAAACATTTTGATTTGGTATGGTTAGCTAAGGAAGGGTACTACTTGATCATGTGAGTGGTGGGTACAACACTTAAGGCCATTAATCCTCGTTGTAGGACCGAGGGACATGAGTGATAGATCTATTTGGGTGTAGCGAGCCCACACCCATGCGGGCCAGGGTGGCCCATGTGGTGATTATGTCTTATTCCCGGAGACAAATCTGCTAGGTTTGAGTTTTCCTGCATCACTTCACACATATCAATGGCTTTGCAACCCATTGGTGATCTGTTTTCCTTGTTGCTTTCATACCAGGATTTACATACATACAGACATACATTCAAAGGTTACTCATACACACAAACAAACACATGAAATCGCTCAACTTTTGTTGATGTTTTCAAAATACATGTATTTCAGGGAATTAGTAAGTGGATCTGGCGGGCGTTGGAAGTTTTATGCTGCGTTAGGAATAAAGATGTCATCCATGGTCCGTGGGTTTGGTCAGTGTGTCTTATTCCTGGACGAGACACGTCTTCCAAACCTTGGTTTTATTTAAAATCTTTTGATGAGTCCTCAGTGAACTCATAAACAATTTGAATGGTTTGTAAAACTTGAGTTTGAAGTCTACGTTTTAAGACAATGTTGTTATGTTTTAAACTTATTTAATGGATGACAAATCTGTGGTTTTATCATAGTGTTGATGTTATGATTGAATGCAATGATATTAAGAAAGTCACACCATAATCATGCTTCCGCAAAAGTCAGGGTGTGACAGCTTGGAATCAGAGCTTCGATTGTAGCGAACTAGGATTCCTTCTCGAGTCTAGACTACAATCATTAGGGCTCTCACGAAAATGTTTTCACAACATACTTTCATTGCATACAACGCCCAGATCCGGGAAGGCAAACATTTTTTCAAATAAAAGACACGAAACACATTTCAAAATTTATGATTTAGTCTAAGAGACTGGGTGGTTCAGTTTAAGTAACTGGGTTGTTTAGTCTGAGAGACTAGGAAGTTCAGTCTGAGAGGCTGGGTAGGATAGTCTGGGAAGACTAGGATGGATACGTGCATACATTGTTATTGATTACATGCTTATTGATGATTGTTGATATATGTGCATATGTTGTGATTGTTTTGTTACAGACGCTATGTCTTCGTCTGAGAGTGGACTATCTGATACTGTCGACCCCATGGCCATTGTTTCGGACGACGAGATCATCCCAGAGCCATAGATTTTTACCTCTGACACTGAGAGTGACCCGGAGATGATGTCAGATGACGATGACGATTTCCAGCCTTTTGCACTACCCGACTTTGGCGACGATGTACCGCATGCTGATGGTTTACCCGACGAGGATCCCTTTCTTATTCCTATTCCTGACCAGGACCATCTCATCCTCGGACATCCCGATGGTGAGCATGTCGTGGTTCCGATCCTCGCCCCTTTGCCTCTTGCTGCTTTTCCTTTCGAGGATTTGCCTTTTGATGACTTGTCTGATGATGATATCGATCTTTTTATTGATGGTCCCCCTGATGCTGTCCAGGGTGATGTAGTTCCAGCTAAGGATGTCATTGTTGTTCCATTCGTTGAGATTCCTATTATTGAGGTTTCATCTGATCATTCTGTTCCAGATTCCTTCGAATCTGTGTCTTCTTCCACCTTGCATGCAGTGGGACTGCAGCGTTACCCCACTGATTTCGATACTGATACGGCCCTGTCTGCCGCACCTACTCCTCTGCACGACTTTGAGTTTGACCTTAAGCTAGACTTTGACCCTGACGATCAGCCTGTTGATGCACCCGCTGATCCTGAGATGATACCCGCGGATCCCGAGCCGATACCCGCTGATCCTGAGCTAGTACCTGCTCCTGAGCCGATGCCCGCTCCTGAGCCGATGCCTGGCCATGATCCTGTACCATTTGGCATACTTGTTTTTGCACCCCTTATACCAGACCCGATTCCTGCACCCGCTGACCCTGCTGTTTTTGCTGATCAGATAGATCCCCGATACGCTTTCACCAGTAATGGGTAGATAGAGGATGATGATGATATGCCCCTTTTTGTTGAGCATGTTACTCCCCCTCATGCGCCTACACCTATTGATGCTGCCCCATTTCACCCGATTGTGTCTGATGTACACCGCACCGACCTGCCTATCACATTCTTGCAGGATATTCCTCCACCCCGTCCAGGGGAAGGCCCCTCTAGCCAGCAGCCTGGCCATGTTCCACACGTATCAGCAGCTTTTCCTCACATGCCTCAGTATACACCTACTGCTCATTTCACTTCTGCACCGCTAGGCGAGCCACTCATATGGTTTTCGCCAAACACTATGCCAGTTTCTGATCCATACCATCCCTCCCACTTTATTGGCTACACGAGGGATGAGTTACTCCTGTCCTTGCAGCTTCAGCAGGAGATCTTGTGTCGTAGAGTTATGGAGCTTGAGAGGATTCCACGTCCTCCACCTTGTTCATGTCCGTCACCTTTTGCGACTCCACCTGCTCCTCTTTTGCCTTATCCAGATTTCGATGTTCGATTTCTCACCATGGAGCAGCAGATCAGTTATCTGTTGTGACACATTTATGCTCTTCAGGAGGAGCTAGCGCATGTGCGCAGCTTGCTTTTTGTTCCTCCACCTCCTCCTCCACCATCAGCATAGCCGGTTTTTGGTTTTATGCAGGTAGCCTGCTTTTGATGAGAGTGTCGTTATTGAGCCTAGCTTGCAAAGCCTTTTGGAGACCACTTTTTGAGTATATGACTATTGTAGATTGCTAGACATTTTGGACAAGGGTAGTGTGACCCTGTAGTCCCTTTTGATGTGATACGATACATTTGTAGTGCATGGAGAGAAGCATGATACACGTCTATGGGTTATTAGTTGTTTGAAGCCCCGAAGATGTTTGCGGAAAGGATGTGTTGCCTTCTTGGCGCACATTGTGAATAAAGAAGCCGTTGAGCCGATGCTGGAAGATATCCCAGTTGTGAGGGAATATCCTGAAGTCTTCCCCGAAGACTTGCCAGGATTGACGCCCCAAGGACAAGTAGAATTCCGCATTGACTTAGTTCCAGGCGCTGCGCCTGTAGCCAAGGCACCATATCGACTTGCACCCTCAGAAATGCAGGAGCTGTCAACGCAACTTCAAGAGCTTTTGGACAAGGGATTTATCAGACCAAGCTTCTCGCCTTGGGGAGCTCCAGTACTGTTTGTCAAGAAAAAGGACTAGTTTTCGTATGTGTATCGACTACCGAGAGCTAAACAAGTTAACCATCTGGAATCGGTATCCCTTGCCGAGAATTGATGATCTCTTCGATCAACTTCAAGGTTCAAGTTACTACTCCAAGATCGATCTTCGATCAGGTTATCACCAGCTGCGAATTCAAGAGGAGAGTATTCCGAATACTGCCTTCAGAACTCGTTATGGACATTACGAGTTTCTAGTAATGCCGTTTGGGTTGACAAACGCGCCAGCAGTATTTATGGATTTGATGAATACAGTTTGCAAGCCATATCTCGATAAATTAGTGATTGTGTTTATCGACGATATTTTGATTTATCCAAGGACGAAGGAAGAGCATGAGCAACACCTTAGAGCCATCTTAGAGCTGCTCAAGAAAGAGAAATTATACGCAAAGTTCTCAAAGTGCGAGTTCTGGTTGCGTGATGTTCAGTTCCTTGGTCACGTGGTAAACGAAGATGGAATTCATGTGGATCCCACCAAGATCGAGGCGATCAAGAATTGGGAAACTCCAAAGACGCCAACATAAATCCGCCAGTTCCTAGGTTTAGCTGGGTACTATCGCAGATTCATTGAGGATTTTTCGAAAATCGCTCAACCTTTGACCTCCCTCACTCAAAAGGATAAGAAGTACGAATGGGGAGATAAACAAGAAGAAGCTTTTCAGCTGCTCAAGAACAAGCTTTGCGATGCACCTTTTATGTCCCTACCTGAAGGCACTGATGACTTCGTAGTATATTGCGATGCCTCGCATCAGGGATTAGGCTGTGTGCTGATGCAACGACAGAAGGTTATCGCTTATGCTTCGCGCCAGTTGAAGGTTCATGAGAAGAACTACACCACGCACGACTTGGAATTAGGCGCGGTGGTGTTTTCCTTGAAGATTTGGCGACATTATTTGTATGGCACCCGATGCACGATCTTTACAGATCACAAGAGTTTACAGCACATATTTGATCAGAAAGAGCTTAACATGAGACAGCGACGATGGGTGGAGCTGTTAAACGATTATGATTGTGAAATCAAGTATCACCCAGGAAAGGCGAATGTGGTAGCAGACGCCTTGAGTCGAAAAGAGAGGATTAAGCCCATAAGGGTTAGGGCTTTGGAGATGAATGTACAAACAGACCTCTCATTATGCATTCGTGTTGCACAGAGGGAAGCTCTTAAGAAGGAAAATCTTAAGGATGAATATCTCTGTGGGTTGGAGAAACAGTTGGTACCCAATAAGGAAGGAACATTGTGTTTTATGAAACGAATTTGGGTTCCCCTCTTTGGTAGCCTTAGAGAAGTGATTTTCGATGAAGCTCATAAATCGAGGTACTCGATCCACCCAGGATCGGACAAGATGTACCAAGATTTGAAGGAATTCTACTGGTGGCCAAGATTGAAAGGTGATGTTGCAACTTGTGTTGGAAAGTGCTTAACCTGTGCCAAGGTAAAAGCTGAATATCAGAAGCCTTCAGGACTGCTGCAACAAGCTGAGATACCCATGTGGAAGTGGTAACAGATCTCGATGGACTTAATAACCAAGTTGCCAAAGACACCCAGAGGTTATGATACGATTTGGGTAATCGTAGACCGTTTAACAAAATCTGCGCACTTTTTGCCGATCAGGGAAAAGGATAACACTGGTAAGCTAGCTGAGTTGTACCTAAGGGAGATAGTAGCACGTCATGGAGTGCCTATCTCGATTATATCTGATAGAGACAGAAGATTTGTGTCAAGGATTTGGCAATCTTTCCAAGAAGCGTTTGGTTCTCAACTGAATTTGAGTACAACATTTCACCCACAGACCGACGGTCAGAGCGAGAGAACAATTCAGACGCTTGAAGATATGTTACGAGCTTGCGTAATGGACTGGGGTGGCAGTTGGGACACTCACCTGCCTTTGGTTGAGTTCTCCTATAACAACAGCTATCATACAAGCATTCAAGCTGCACCGTTTGAAGCTCTTTACGGACGCAAGTGCCGATCACCGTTATGCTGGGCAGATGCGGGTGATAGACAGCTAGTTGGTCCCGAATTGGTTCAAGAAACGACAGATAAGATTATACAAATCCGAGAGCGCATCAAGGCGGCTCGTGATCGACAAAAGAGCTACGCGGACCAAAGATGGAAACCTTTGGAGTTCGAAGTGGGAGATATGGTTCTATTGAAGGTCTCACCTTGGAAACGTGTGGCGCGCTTTGGGAAGCGTGGAAAGTTAAACCCACGATTCATTGGACCGTTTAAAATCCTGGAAAGGATTGGTCTTGTGGCTTACAGGTTAGACCTACCTGCGGAACTTAATGGAGTTCATGATACATTCCATGTATCTAACCTGAAGAAGAGTCCAATACAGGAAACGGTGGTTATTCCTGCAGATGAAGTTCACATTGACGACACACTCCATTTTACCGAAGAACCCGTTGAGATCATGGATTGGAAAGTTAACAAGACTCGAAGGAGTAGTGTTAAACTTGTTAAGGTTCGATGGAACGCACGTCACGGCCCAAAGTTTACTTGGGAGCATGAGGAACGCATGAAAGCAAAATACCCGCACTTATTCCCTAATACCCCTGCAGCTAGTAGTAAAGCTTCAAATTTCGGGAAGAAATTATCTTAACAGGGGGAGAATGTGACAACCTTCAAAAATCCAGGTATCCGTACAATTTATTAATCATAATTAAGTGCTTAATGACTGTGCTGAATTACAATTAATGAATTGAACTGCTTTCTGATTATTGCCTTATGTTTACATGTGCATCACATATTGCATCATGTCATATCATTACTGCATGCAAACATATTGATATAAATGATGCACAAAGCACAGTTAGCACAGTTAACAGACAAACCGGGAAAATGCTGACGGAGTTCAGTACATAGACAAACAGTGTTTTGAGACCCAGTATGAGTCAGAAACTAAGTACTACACTAGTATAGAGTGTAGGGATGTAAGGACCCCAAAACTGCCTTCTAGGTAACAGTTTAAGTGCCGAAAAGTGCCTAAGACCCACATGAAGAGCTGAAATCAGCAAAAATCAGCTTTTTGACACATTAATATTATGCAAAAACATGATAAAATGGTCCTGAATGCTTTCCTAAGTGTCAAGAATTAAAAGTGTCACAAAAGGGTACATAAAGAACACTAAACTGTATAGTTTAGCACTTTAACGAACCAGTATCTAACCGAACAACCGGACACTACCTGAAACATCAAAATTACACTAGAAGCAATGTTTTAATATTATTAAGCTAGTTATGGTCCCCGAACATCATAGCATACTATGTAAACATATAATAACTAAACACTTAATCATTATACTTGGATTTCAACTAATTCTCCTAACTATCAATTACATCATAACCATACCCCCCGCCCCTCATGTTCACGGTTACAAGGGTGGCCCCCACCCTTGATTTGTTTTAGTATTTTATTTGATCATGTTTCTTTAGGGAACATGTTATCCAAGGGCTTAAGTAGTAAAATGGGTATAAAAAAGGCGTGAGAGGATCTTGAGTTCATAAACTTCACACACTTACACACACTACTCTCCTCTCTTCTCCTCCCTTATTCTCGGCCGAAACCCATCACACCCACCATCACCATCATTCGATCTCCTTCAACCATTACAAGACCATACAAGGGTGTTAAAGATCATACAAAGGAGCTAGGAGCTTGTGGAAGTGGAAGGACCTCTCTTGTTAGCTTTTATCCACCTCATTTCTTCACTTGAATCATCCCTAGCCTTGAGCTAGTGTTAAGATCCTTAAACACTCTATGTTACATCTATTTTTAGTGGTTAAAGAAGTATCATAATCAAAACTTCAAGAACACTAAAGAACATAAGCATGTAACTTGAACATAAGCTTGATTTATGAAGTAATCTTGATGAAACTAAGTGGTTTATGGTATGAATGCTTGTTGATCATTGATTGTTTGTAAAGATGATGTTGATCATCATAACATCTTGCTAAACCATGATTAAAAACATAGTTTAGCAAGATGAGAAAGTAAGAAGGTTGTAGGATGAAAGATCATCCACACTTGAATCATGGACTTGAAAAGGATACCTTGGTTTCTTGAAAAATAATAATCAAAGTGAGTTAATAATCATATAGATCGAAGATTTATGAATGGTTTTTCAAAAGAACCAAGCTTAAAATATGAGTTTTAGTGGATCTTGGTTCTTACATAAACAAACACTATTTTTAATGGATAAATAAGTGTAGAAACACTTGTGTAACAAGAGGATTACATAAAGAAGCATTTTTAGAAAATGTGTTTTGAAGTTGTAAACATCCAACTTCTTTAAAAATGAAGTTTTTAAAGAAGTAAACTCATTTTGAAGGGTAACTAAATACATTACCAAGTTACTATAAGTTTTCACAAACTTTCAAGTTGATGAAATAGTAGAATATACATGATCTTGGCAATGTTGGTAAGTATAAGTTGTTTAGAGTTGATTGTAAATTGATTGTGGTGATTTTACAAAAGAAAATGATATGCTTGAATGCATGGAAACCCCCATTTTTAGGGGAAACTATGGCAAAATTTTCTAAAAATATAAACACTTAGAAAATATTTATAAGCACACACTTACAAGTGTATTTTCAACAATAGATGGTTTCATAAACTTTGCCATAATTTTTTGTTAGAAAAATACAAATGTTGGAGGTTGATTTTTATAAATAAAAATGGCTAGATATATATTTAGAATATATATATATACATTAAAGACACACATGTGTGATTATGTGTATACTTTATGAAGTAGTAATATTATTTTAGGACTTAAAATAATATAACACATCAAAACACAAAGAATTATAATCCAAAATGCTACCAAAATCTCAAAGAATAAGTACACAAGTTACACACAAAATATTAGCAAAACCGAACAAGAAAGGTAACTTACAAAATATTCCGGAAGATATGTTCACAAATATATTTTGGTAAATAGTATTTTGGATACAAAGGAATGAAATTATGGTTTTTTCAATTATTACAAAGTTATATCATATATATATATATTTTTTTTTACAAAGAGAAAATATATTATTCTTGAAGTAAAAATATATTTTCTTGGAATTTTCAGAAGATATATGATTTTTGGGAAAGATATATATTGTCTTGCATACACTTGAGATACATTATTTTGAATAAAAATATATATATGTATTTTCCTTGGAATTATTGGAAAATATATTATTTTGGGAACTACAAATACAAGAATACAAGTACACATGTATAAGATACCCCCATCCTTGGGAAGAAATACAAGTATAAATACTTGAGAAGTATTAACAATTATTCCAAAACTTAAAAATATAATTTAAGTTAAAATATTAATTATTCTGACAATAATTATATAACTTGGAATAATATCAGAAGCGTAAAAGAAACGTAACTCAGAAACATTAACACTAAGTGAAGGCACAACCCGTTCGTCTAATAGACATTAGTACGTTGTAGGTAGTCGTGTTCACCGGAGAAGTACGAGTTACGACTGTTGAAGACGCAAGACTGTGAGTTTCATGTTTCCCCCTTTTCTTTTAACTGTTTTCAGTTTTATAACTTCGGGGGTGAAATACATGTTACAACTATTTACAAACATTTTGATTTGGTTAGCTAAGGAAGGGTACTACTTGAACATGTGAGTGGTGGGTACAACACTTAAGGCCATTAATCCTCGTTGTAGGACCGAGGGACATGAGTGATAGATCTATTTGGGTGTAGCGAGCCCACACCCATGCGGACCAGGGTGGCCCATGTGGTGACCATGTCTTATTCCCGGAGACAAATCTGCTAGGTTTGAGTTTTCCTGCATCACTTCACACATATCAATGGCTTTGCAACCCATTGGTGATATGTTTTCCTTGTTGCTTTCATACCAGGATTTACATACATACAGACATACATTCAAAGGATTTACAAACACATGAACTCGCTCAACTTTTGTTGATGTTTTCAAAATACATGTATTTCAGGGAATTAGTAAGTGGATCTGGCGGGCGTTGGAAGTTTTATGCTGCGTTAGGAATAAAGATGTCATCCATGGTCCGTGGGTTTGGTCAGTTTGTCTTATTCTTGGACGAGACACGTCTTCCAAACCTTGGTTTTATTTAATATCTTTTGATGAGTCCTCAGTGAACTCATAAACAATGTGAATGGTTTGTAAAACTTGAGTTTGAAGTATACGTTTTAAGACAATGTTGTTATGTTTTAAACTTATTTAATGGATGACAAATCTGTGGTTTTATCATATAGTTGATGTTATGATTGAATGCAATGATATTAAGAAAGTCACACCATAATCACGCTTCCGCAAAAGTCAGGGTGTGACATATGTTGTATTCTTATACTTTATAAGTTCAAGTCATGTTCTTATACTATTTTGTTTACATCATTTAAAGATTTGTTTAATAAATTTAGTTGTTTTGATGCTGATATTTTGTAGTTGAAAGGTATGTGAAACAACTTAGAATTTGGACAAGATAATATAGAGGGGGAATAAGAGAATGAAGGAAGTTCATATAGTTCGGGGAAATATCGTTCTCACGTTTGGAACTATTTTGACTCATTACCGGTTGCACCCGTGGGGTTAAAAAAGCAAGTTGTAGTGCTTGTGGAATGGTGTATGTTACAAATGCAAGTTCAGGAACATCTAAGATGAGACGGCATATCCCTAAGTGTTTTTGTCAGTTTATAATTCCCGCCTGTCACGCGGGTGACCGGGTTCTGAAAAGGGCCTTTTTATGAAGTTGCTGCAGAGCCTCTTTTCTTTTTGAAGTTATTTTTTGGCCTTATTTTTTGTCAGTTTATAATCTGCACATAAAAATTAAGTCCAATCAACTTATTTTTTGTATACACAAACAACAATGCAGAAAAGGGCATAAAGGACAATTCATTTTCTATCAGTTCAAAGTTATATAAAATCATGTTTCATTCTATTGATTTATAAACTTAAGTCTACAACAGATTGTACATGAAGTTCAAAACCACTATGACCCGACCCGACCCGAAACTCGTTCTGACCCGGACCCGACATGACCCGAAACCCGTTCTGACCCGGACTCGTTCTGACCCGGACCCGTTTCGACCCGAACCAAAACAACCTTTTTTTATAATTGACCCGTTTTGACCCGAACCTGTTTTAACCCGAACCCGTTTTGACCCATGACCCGACCCGACCTGACCCGTTTACCAGGTCTAGTCCTGACCTTAGGTGATGAAGTTGGTTTTACATCAACAACCTGCTGCGAATAATTGTTTGTGTCGACCACACATTGTTGTAAATGGGCAGGCGTCGATTACGAATGAGTGGCTCGTTGATGCTAATGTTGGTTGCTACTTAACGTCTAGTTGCTGCTATGAAGTTAAACAAGGTCTTACAATGTCAACTTAACATTAAAACCGATTAAATTTCATTGAAAACGCTTAATACCATTTAACTCTTACACTCTGTTCCCGAGTCTCATTTAACAGGGGGAGGGGAGGGAAAAAAGATGAAAATATGAAAAACCATGTTCCCGAGTTTCATTTAACAGGGGGAGGGGAGGGAAAAGGAGGGAAAATGGAAGAAAATATGACCAAATATGACCATATATTCATCCTCCCAAATTGGAGAGATTAGAAGAGAAAAGTTTCCTTCCCCTCCCCTGTTAAATGAGACTCGGGAACATATAGTGTTAAAGTTCACGCTAGTATACAAACCCAATTTCCAACGAGCATACTTCTTTCTTGCTTCTGGGTACAATTTCAGGCGATAGAGTTTTTCAGACAGCACATGTTTCTTTGACATATACCCTGAGAAATATATGTGTTGATGTAGTGTTTGTTTAGTGGTTAATTTAATAACTCTTTAGCACGATTAGGTGAGTTAACTTTTATCTTAGTTTTAAATTTATATAAATCATTTTTCTTTAGACTAAACACATGCAATAGGAAGAGAATCCATCACGCCAAGTATATCTTAAGAAAGAAAGTATCGTCCAATGATACGCTTCCCCTACTCACCCATTCATTATTATGTTGATCATCGTTATTTATAGGAAGTTTAATCAACTAAACTAGTAATATATTGAATAAGTCTTTCACTCAATCTTGTCACAACATATCAATAGACTGGTCTAGAATTATTTACGTAATGAATCATCCATAACCTCTCCACTAGTAAACAATATGTCACAACAAGATTGGTTTAAAGCCATCTTGGTTCTATTATCTTTTTATAACTTAATTAGTTTATGCTTTTATATCAAGCTAACCAATGGGATTATGGTTAGGATCTAATTAATTACCAAAGCGGTTTCGTCATCAAATTTGTTAAGTTACTGAATAAACAAAGTAAGGGGCTGTTTGGTAGCCTCTTAATCCATTCAGAGGCTGTCTCTTAATGAAATCATTTGTGGCCCTTATGTCTGAATGAATAAGAGGTAACCTTATGTCTGACTGGATAAGAGGTAACATCTGAATGGTAAACCATCACATGTCACATTCTTCTACATTATCTTTGTTAAACTCTTAAATGATTTCATTAAGAGGTAGCCTCTTAATGTCATTCAGATGCTACCAAACAGCCCCTAAGTTCCATTTTACCGGTCTCTTTTGCTTTATCGAATTACCCAAACCCCCATTATCCAACCTTTCTTAACTTTTATCCCAATCGGATCGGGTGCATTACCAGAAGCCTTCCCTAAGGATCTCTATTTAGTATCAGAATCCTCTTAGTTCCACAAAATCAGGTTCATACCAAAAGCTTGTCACCTGAGTCCGGTTCAATACCAGAAAACTCTAGTAAGATCTTGGTTGAATGCTAGAAGCTTACACCGGGTCTGATTAACGGTACCAGAAGCCGTATGCACACTTAGTCAAGTTAAGTTAGATGAATTTACTTAAAAAAAGTTAAGTTTATATAGTTTCAAAAAGGTCAATTAATCCTGTCACAAAAGACAATAAACCATGGATTTGAAAAAGATAAACACATTTGAGAAAATAAATACTAAATTAATAAAATTAACTAATCCAAGAGTATGAGAAGACATAGAGATTAAAACCATATAAAGATCTTAACACTTTTACGAATGGCGATTACCACAATTCAATGATCTTCAAGCTCAAGTGTAAGTGTGTGTAACAAGTGTCTACTCTCTTTTATTACATATATTAGTGAACTAATCAAACGATGTCTTATTCTTAACATGGATGAACAAAAATAGATTGTTGGAATTCTAACTTTGGAGAGGTCTCGGTCGGCATGAAAGCTTTCCCTAATAATCAACCACTCATCTTGTAAGCAAAGGGTTCTTAGGCAGCATCATGATCATGACATACTTGGACATTGATGCACCAAGATCAATAGATCATCAACAATTTTCCAAGAAACTAGAGCCTTCAAGGAAGAGAATAAGAGAGCAAAGAATGAGATGCTTAAATTAGGAGATGAGGCCTCTATTTAGAGATGAGCTGAAGTACAGGGTGCACGGGAGTGCATGGGGATGCACGACCATGCATGGACAGGTATCCCGACAAGCCCCAAAGTAAGTGTACTTCTAGTCTCACAATTTGTCTTTCCTGTTTTGTCTTTGGTGGAGGCACGGACGTGCATGGGCATGCACGGTTGTGCCTGGTACTTTTCTTTCTTGTCCATCACGCTTATCTAATCTTTGCTAATTTTTCCAAAAGACGGGTTGAGGTGCTTATGCACGGTCGTGCACCTTGGGTTGCATGGGTGTACATCCTGGAATCTTGTATTTTTCCTCCTTTTTAATTGTTTTTTCGTTTCTTTTTTGTTTTCGGACCTTCAAATCCTACAAAAATAAAAAAAAAGTAATGGTTTAGGTAGTGTTTCCATATAAAAATGCATTAAAAGTACCTATTAATGGGGCAAATATGCATAACAAAATATGTATAATTGATGGAACATTAGTGTTCTCTAAAGCCATGGGGTATACTTTTACACATCTTTACTAAACTTAGGCGCCACGTCACTCGCTTTACCCTCTTTCACTTCACCTCAAACCAAGGAAATTGTTTAAGCCCCATTGACGCACTTTAATTTAGTTAAAATACATATGTATAGTATATTATGTGTGTACAAATTTCTCAATACTTGATTCCCTCTATCTTTCTCTCCTCGTTAACTCCTTAACACGTGAAACTTTTAATGCCCCTTAAGACCCTCTGAGAGCAGTGTGTTGGGCGTTAACTGATGTCAACTAAGATTAAGACCTATGGGCGTTAGAGAATACCATATGACTTAAGGGGAGACACGAAATTTGTTTTAATGGAACTGTGTTGAATTACATAATGAATGATCACTGATATGTTGATCCATTGGTTGATTGGGGATTCGAGAAGAAAAAAAAAGTAACAAGAACGGAGGAACTATTATTATACTATTCTTATACCTTACAAATTCAAAGGACTTGTACAGTAACTAAATTAGTTAGACCAATCACATTTTTAGCTCTCTTTTTGTTTTTCAATTAGTTTTTAAAAAAGAGTTATAATGGAGCCCATCAAACATAATTTGTTTTTTTTTTTTAATTTTTTAATACAATATCTTAATATCATAATTCATTTTGATTAAATTATGTTTTGCATTTATAACTTATAAATAATACAATATTTATAAAATTCCGAGCATTTTATTGTAATGTGCTTAAATTTATTTGTGTGTATATATAAATTTTATTTAAAACATAGTTATACACAGTAATATAAAATAATGTTGTTTACCCTTTTCGTTATTTAAGCAATATAATACGACGTTTTATAAGCCGGTTAGCTTTTTCATTATTTAAGTAACATATTATGACGTTTAATAACATTTTGAATATACCATTCCGACGTGTTTATTTTTATCTACGATAAAATTTTATTTGAACGAATATCAATACCGGTGTTGTATTCAGTTTTATGGTTTTCTCAATATGGTGATGCAAAATTCATTGAATTTTTTTTATATACACTTACGTCTTTTACCTTTTTTTGTTATCCGGGTAGCATAATCCACAATTTTGAATACACTGTTGCAACATGCGTATTTTTATCTAGGATTCGATAAAAATTTTGATCGAACGGGTAAATATAGTTGATTTTTTTTGTTCTTTACGGTGATGAACCGCTCAGTTGTTCGAACTATATCGGTACTTATATGTATTCATTTTTATGGTTTTCTCGACGTTGCGGTATAAAAGTGATTGAAAATAAAGTTGTGTTGGTAATAGAGTTTTTTAGTACCGTACTACCGTATGCTATAGTGAGTGACACTGACCGAACCAATGCCCGCCCGAATAACATCGATACCGGCATTTGTTTCTATAGTTTTCGATTAATGTAAAACACGTGTCGATATCCTTTTGGGCGTATCTCCATTGGTAGTTATACCAAGTGCATGTATCATACTTGCCTTTAACGAACCGAGTCGATGCCGACCAAAGCCCGCTGCGAAGCGCGGGAATCCAACTAGTTTATTAACATTTATGTATGTAAGTGTTGATCGATACTAAAGTTAGTAAAATTTGTAAACGTGATCAATAATTATTGTTGTAAAAAGATAAAGAGGTGATAACAACTAAGATTAGTGAGACGATTATTGATTATATATTCCAACTTGCGACAAGCTAGAGAGAGGCATATGTGATCTCTACCTTACTAGAGAGGCGTTGTGGTGATCACTACAAAGTCGAGTTACACGACAATATGTGATCACTACAGCCCCTCCCCTCCCTTTTATGTTTTTACAGTGAGGTCTTGTAAGATTCCAAGAATAATTAGCACATTAGATCGTAAGATCATGTGTAGTGGGGCATTATGGGGGCATTATAATCAAAAAAACGCCCACTCTTCCATTACATAGGGCATTATGGGGGAAAAAAAATTGCTTGGGCATTATAATTAAAACGCCATTTTGCGCTTGTTGGAGGTTTGACTTGGGTTGACCTACCAATGAGAAATCACTTTGTTTTTTTTTTTTTTTTAAGGATTGAAAGGGGCATTATTTGGGCATTATCCCCACTACACCAGTTTATGCTATAATGCCCCATGCTGACTGGGTTGCCACGTGTCGGATAATGCCCCATGGTGGGGGCATTATAACAAGTTACCACTACACATGGTCTAAGTGTGATCAGTGTACACAAATCGGTCTTGCAAGATTCCAAGAATAATTAGCACATTAGATCGTAAGTGTGACATGTCGTATGGTCGACGTTGGTAATCAACAAGCCGTTGTTCATCAGCATAGATTGTCTGTTTTGTAAAGTCACACAAATCGGTCTTCGTGTTATTCTACACCAACTATTCCTAACATTGTGTTTATAAGCCATTTACACTAGTTAACGTATGTCGACTAGCACCCAAGCTTAGCTTTCACAAAAGTTGAGACTTCATGAAGTGAATATATATGTTGACATAGTGAAGAGCCTTGTCCAAACAATGTCAACTTTTACCATAATTGATTAGTGCAAAGGTTATGTTTGACTAAGTAAATTAAAATTTAAGCCGCATAATATAAGGACAACTTGTAACTGTCGTTATTTTACAGAATGCAAAAACATGAGTCCGTGCACCTCCTAATTAACTTCGAAAATCTCATTTGTCTCATTGTGTAATTAAATACACTAAAATCAACAATATTATTCAATTCCTGGTAGATGGTAACATGTTATTTCCATATATTGGGGTAGAATGGTCTTGTCAAACCGCTTCAAATGGACTAAGTGCTTATTGATATGTTCCATTAAAGTTTTGCATGCGCATAAGCAACCACAATGTGCAGAGGGCCAAAAACCATTTATTTGGTGTAATGTCGTTGAAATCTTGCCTACGAAGTTGAGATGTCAACCTAAACAAGTTATGTGTAATGGAATTTCACCACCCTCCAATAACATTTCATCTACATATGTTTTTTTTATAGTTATTATAGTATAGCAGTCAAACAAAACGTTAAAATTTCATTTAACTTGTTAAACATCCATGAAAGTAATAACAAATGGGTCAAGAAAAGTTGAATTATTAGAAGATGTAATTGTTGATGATACCATTTAAAGGGAAGTCAATTATGACCCTAGATGAAAATTTCTAGTTCCGTAATATGGTAAATTTTGCTCTCTTAATATGTAACCTCATAAAGAGTTTAATTAAGGACGTTTCTATTATAATGAAATCAACATGCCAGGTGTACGGCTTCTAGGTAAGTCAATGGGAGTGAGTTACAAGAAACCTGAATTTAGTTATAAAAAGTCTTATGATGAGCTCATGCTCCCTTACATTCAAATGTTATCCCCCATAAAAAATAGTAATGTTCATATTTTTTATACATACCACATTGCACCCTTATTATCTTGACAATTGTTTAATTAACGATCAGGTGGGTGTGACATTAGGTGTTCATGATCACCTATATAGAAATGAATAATTCTACAATTACTACCCACTACATAATTAAGTACAAGTACTAAGACTCTTTAAGTAAATGTATGCTAAAATCCATTGTAACCAATTTAAACCCTTTCTTGACTCGTGTCAGCAGATGCAATTCTTCGCTTTGTCAAATAATTTCTCAAAACCTTGATTGTAACAGGCATCATGAACGGTAGAATAATGGATATGGCAATAAAAATGTATTTTGCGAAATTATCTGGGGCAAATGCACTCATGCTAGTACTGTAGGTTGAAGAAAGTGCTATAACTAAAATATACAACTCTATCCTCAAAGGGAAAGCTTTGGTCAGTAAGAAGATCATGTAAAGCGACGTGTAAAACCCCACTGAATTGGTGAAAAGAAATATGCTTAAGGCTATCGGGTTATTAGTAAACATGATAGCTTGCCCGGCTGTATGTGGTTTCGTAGCAGTGGTGTTACTTGTGACAGATGATGATGAATTATTGACCATGGATGGAAGTGAATCATCCTGCCAAAAGCCTCCAGGAGGACTAAGCGCCGGTTGGTATGTTGCAGCAGTGATAAGTATAACTATAACCAGAAGTGTGTTTCTTACATTGCTAGGAGAGTCATTCAGGTTATTGTATTTGAAGTAGTCTAACAGCTTTTCAGCCGAAGATCTAGGGCGTTCATGTACTCTTGTGTCATGATGATTTGGTCTTTCTTCTGGTGTATATGCTGGAGATTGTAGATTTCGGGCCTCTAGAGCTCCAGTTTGAATGAGAATCTCAGCAATCTCTCCATCGCCAGCTTCACTATGAAACATATGTAACATATCAAGGGGAGTCAAACCACTCTTGTTTAAGGGATTCAACTCTATCTTTTCCTTGCCAATAACTAGCCCATTTAGTAGAAATTCAACTACCTATGATAAATATAAACTTTAGCCAAAATATCTCCAACATTTCCAGTTGAAAAGATGTATGCAAGACATGCAAAAAAAATCAACTTACCTCATACTGCTTCCTAGAGACCGCAAGATGCAAGATTGTATTCCCATGAAAATCTTTAGAATTCAGAAGATCTTCTTTGTTGGATTGTTTGAGATGGTGTATTAGAGCTTGGAAAGGTTTGAATTGGCAGTTCTTAACTGCTAAATGAAGGGAGGTCTCACCTTGAGCAGTTGTGTACTCGATAGAATCCAAACTTGACAAAAGCAATTCTTTGACAACTTCCACATTACCTTTGATCACAGCCAAGTGAAGAGGAATTTTTCTGTCTTTTCCTTCTATCAAACACAAATTGAGGTCAACTTTTAGAAGCTCCTTCACAATTTCACCATGCCCACAAGCGGCTGCTATGTGCAAAGGGCTAAAACCATCTTGGTTAAGCTCCCAGGAATATTGTGGCCTCAGTTTGACCACTGTTGCTGTAAAGTTGAGATGTCCGGCCAAACAAGCGATGTGTAACGGATTTTGACCTCCCTCCAACGCCACTGTGTGGAGCGTAGTTGGATTGACCTCAATCTCTTTAAGGAGATGATCAACATCCCCGTTCCATGCTGCGTGAAACAACCTTTGATTCATGGCTCTATGAAGAAAAATCTAGCTACTGGTGTGAGTATGCTCATGAAGAGTTTAAGGGTGAGTTCAGTTTATATATAAATTGATAAGCCACTTGTAGGCTTGAGGTTAAGTCAATGAGTGTAAGTTGTAAGGAACCTTCAAGGTTGATTAGCTCATGCATAGTTACTTCCTAATCTTGTTCTCCATAAAAAATAGCAATATTATAGTTTTTTTATAGATACCCCAACCAATATTCTTAAGTATTTAACTTGAGCACATGTGGATTAGGGGAGTGGGGGTGGTCACAAGTGATAGAATTCTATCACTCACAAACATCCAATCAAGTCTCGCCATGCCATCAGCCACTATTCTATCACTCACAAGCTTTTTTAGTGGCGGTGGTCATCACTAGTGATGGAATTCCATCACTCGTAATTTTTTTTAATTTTTTTTAATTAGAAATTAATAATAAAACATTAAAATTATAAATTTCATTAAAATTAAAACATACTAGTTCAATTTAACATACTAGAAATATTTTAGGCTACAATTTAAAAAAAATACTAAAAAAACTCTACTCCTCGTCCAACTCATGAAACTCCAAACTTAAAGAACCTACTAGTTCGATTAAATCGTATCTCAATCGAAAGTGAGTTTCTTCATCACGCAAGTCTTGTTGGATATTTTCTGGAACTTGAACTTGTGTAGGAGGATCCGGCACCCAATCCGGAGATATTGCACGTCCGTCTTCTTTGATTATCATATTGTGCAATATGATACATGCATATACTATGCTATGTATGGATTTCCTGTTCATCGCACGAACCGGTCGGTGTAGTATACCCCATCTACCCTTTAAAACACCAAAAGCCCTCTCAACATCTTTTCTTGCCGATTCTTGCAATTTTTTGAACACGATTTCTTTAGCCTCGACAGGAAATGAAGGAGCTTTCACAAAAATAGACCATGAAGGGTAGATACCATCCACAAGAAAAAAGCATCGTCTGTAATATCGTCCATTAACATAGAATGCAGAGAAGGGTGCGGTACCATCCGTTACGGTTTGAAACAACACCGACATGTGCAACACATTGATGTCGTTGTATGAACCTGGAACACCGAAATATGAATGCCAAATCCATAAATCATTCGATGCCACCGCTTCTAGTATGATGGCTGGTCTTTTGATGTCACCCCTAACATACGCCCCTCGCAACTCTCTTGGACAATTTTTCCACTCGATATGTGTACAATCGATGCTACCGAGCATCCCTGGAAAATGTCATCTAGCCTCATGTGCGGCGTAAATACGTGAGACGTTGTAGCTCGTCGGTTTACGTAAAAACTCTTTACCATACAACTTAATGACCGCAAAAAAATTGCAGACCTTCACGGGAAATTCTGGACGCCATAGCTAGTTATTCATCATATTGATCGGGAGGGTTACCTGTCGCTAGTTGGCGAATGGCGGACGTGCATTTTTGTATTGACGTGAAACTTGGTTTGCCCCTCGCATCGTAACGTTCTTGAAACCTGTCGCAACCCCCGCCCCCTTATCTGTCCCCGGGAACGGGCGTCTGCGAACATTTGTTTGTTGTGGTATCAGTTTGTTAATTTGGCAGCGGAAATTATATCAGGACCGTAGTTAGAAAATGTTTATCAAAGTAAAACCACCATATTTTATATTAATAATCACATAGGAAAACCCAAGTTTCTTTATTACAACATTTTTATAGGGATAAACCATATTTTATTGAATTTTAAACATCGTCTTTTTGGTAACTTTTATAGCCATATTTTTCCAAGCCGTCAGTGCTCTCCAGCTGGCTTTTTACTAATTTGCTATCACATTGTGTAACCTGAAACACGTTTTAAAAACATTTGTCAGTGGAAAATACTGGTGAGTGAATCCCAGTTTAATCAAGAAACATTTAATCAATTAACACAGTATTGAGAGCGATCACAATGTTTATTTCTACACAATTACTCATTCAGTACTGTCAATCCTGACTGGTGGGTCATATTACACATTGGCTAACTCGTCGTCCAATGGTAACGTGTTCCACATTTTGTATACAAAACCCCAACATACCGGCAGTAATTGAAGAAATACAAAGACTTAATCACCGCTTAATCACATTGTAAAATATTTAAGGTTTTTTAAAAATAGATTAAAGCATTTACAAAAAGAGAATTAACTCACATTGCTGTTTTAGACTTCTTCAAGGGTTTCCTGGTGTTGATCTATAATTTACACAAATGTACATATGTTAGTATAATAACCCTTTAATTATGTTAACGATACCCTCCCCGAGACGGTATTCCAACAACTACGTCGGGCAGAACCACGACAGTTGTTACGGAATCCTGGATCAATCGGGCAGCGTATCTAATACGAAACTGGGGTTATAATACTTACAACAGGGCAGAATCTCGCTAATTAGGGGGATATAATACCCGTATATTATGCCTATTCTCAGAAATTCGCTTAGAAAGAAAATAATTGAACGAGATTTCTGAAGATCCGATGCCTGCTACTTATAGTGCTTGATTCTCACTTTCTCGCGGCCCGCGTAAAGGTTAGACAAGGGCTTACGCGGCCCGCGTGGCATAGGGGTCTAGGCGTAGGTGATCCGGGTCATGACTAGGTTCAACACGTTGCGTGACATGTGTCAACACCGGGGTTCGCTGGACTTTTAAGTTGTCGCGACCCTCGTAAGGGTTAAAGGAAGGTTTACGCGGCCCGCCTAAAATCCATTTTTCTTGTTTTTTAATTATTTTTAATGATATTTTATATTTTGGGCTTGGTTTTCACATACGAGGTATATTTTAAGACATATAAGGGTATTTTAAAATATATTAGGGTGTCAGAAATTTTTTTTGAGGGTTGTTATATCCTCCCCACCTTGTTTTAGAGCTCGTCCTCGAGGTCTACTGGAACAGGTGTGGATATTTCCTTTGCATTTGTGATTCAAGCTCCCATGTGTATTCTGGTCCTCTTATGGAGTCCCATTTCACTTTGACTAAAATTAATCTCTTGTGCTTGAGGTTCTTAACTTTCCTGTCTTCAATTTGTAGAGGCTTTTCCACAAATTTTAACTGCTCATTTACCTCTATATCTTTAAGAGGTACTATTAGTGACTCATCAGCTAAGCATTTCTTGAGATTAGATACATGAAATACATCATGTATTCCTGCCATTTCTTCCGGCAGTTGTAGCTGATAGGCTACAAGTCCTATTCTTTCAATAATCTTGAAAGGTCCAACATACCTGGGACTTAGCTTTCCCCTCTTCATGAATCTTACCACTCCTTTCCAAGGAGAGACTTTTAATAATACTTTGTTACCTACTTGAAATTCTAACGGCTTTCGCCTGTTATCAGCATAACTCTTATGTCGATCACTTGCTGCTTTCAGTCGGTCCTTGACTTGATTGATTTTGTCTGTTGTTTCTTGTACTATCTTAGGTCCAGATAGTTTCTTTTCCCCAATTTCTGCCCAACAGACTGGGGTTCGGCACTTTCGTCCATAAAGTGCTTCGAATGGTGCAGCATTGATACTTGTGTGATAGCTGTTATTATAAGAAAATTCTATCAATGGTAAGTGATCGTCCCAATTACCTCCAAAATCAATTACACAAGCTCTAAGCATGTCCTCCATTGTCTGAATCGTCCTTTCGCTTTGTACATCCGTTTGAGGATGATAAGCTGTGCTTAGATTCAACTTGGTTCCCATTGCTTTTTGGAAACTTGTCCAAAAATGAGAGGTAAAACGACTATCTCTGTCAGAAACAATTGATAGAGGAATTCCATGTAAAGAAACTATTTCATTTACATACAATTTAGCTAATTGTTCCATACTGAAAGTTTCTTTCATTGATAGAAAATGAACTGACTTGGTTAGTCTGTCTACAATCACCTAGATTGTATCATTACATTTCTTTGTTTTGGGTAATTTAGTAACAAAATCCATTGTTATCAATTCCCATTTCCAAACAGGCATTTCTAACTGTTGCAATAAACCTGAAGGTTTCTGATGTTCAGCTTTGACTTGTGAACATGTTAAACACTTAGAAACATAGGCTGCTGTATCCTTTTTCATTCCTATCCACCAGAAATTCTTTCTTAAATCTTGGTACATTTTATCATTTCCTGAGTGCATCGTATACTTAGACTTATGGGCTTCTTCTAATATGCGATAACGTAGGTTTCCTAATTTAGGTACCCATATTCTTTTCTTATAGAATCTCCAAATTCCATCTGTTCCTTGTTCTAATTCCTTGATCATTCCTTTTAGTTTTTCAATATCATCCTTGATTACTGATTCTTGTGCGTTTCTAATCTGCTCATTTAAATCTACTTGTAGATTTAATGTGACACCCACGACGAAACCAGGTACACCCTAAACGGTCCAAAACTGTAAAGCACACTTAACACTTTAATTGCGCGAAAACCCTAAAAACATGTGTGACTTATATGCTTGATTAACTGCTATCTGTTATGTCTCGGAGACATCCGATAACACGTTATGATTAACATGACACTAATAAGGGCCAACAGTGCGAATTTGGTGTCCTTAGACTTTAAACACGTGTTAAACCGGAGCTTTCCGTTTAACAGTGCACTAAACCTTTGACATTGATTATTAAGTTATCAGTAGCATCATTTAAAATTTCGAGTTCCAGGAACATCTTAGTTTTGTGCCATAGACTGTGACATAAGGTTTGAAGCCAATCAGAGATTGGGCCCGTAAAACGAAGCAGTTTCCCGGTTAAGGAAACGCCTTCGTTTCAGGAATAACATAAGGCAATCAAACGTGCAAGGAACGATCGATCAAGCTTAAAAACACTTAAACCACCCTAATACGAGTCTTTTATGATTAAAACGTAACTGGGTTCGGATTTCAAGACGGTTATGCATTATTTTTAAAACCGAGTCTTTTGACACTAATTACGCACGAAACGAAGTCCTTCACGCAAATCGAGAACGCGTCCGGGACCCGTAAATGAACCTAAACACTCAACAGAAGATAAACATCATCTTTTAGCGCGTATTACGAGGCACGAGGTGGCCCTAGGGGGGCCCACCCAAACCGCTACCACCCCCACTTATATATATATATATATATATATATATATATTCATTTTTTTCCTTTTAATTCTCACACAAAAACACTTCAAAATTCTGCTTCTTCTTCCTAAAACCAGCTGATCTAACAAGAACAAGTCTCAATTCAAAGGTATTAACTCAAATCTATAAGGTTTTAAGCATGGTTTCTTGATTAAACATGGTTTAGGCCATGAAAACCAATTTTAATCCATGAATTTTTGAGTTTTAAACAAGTTTAGGGGCTGAATATGAACACCATATGAATACCCTGGTGTTATATGGCAGCCATGGTTATAAATCTTTGGGGTTTGATACCCTAATCAACACTCATTCGACAAAAATCGCCTAACTATTCGATTAACCGAAAAACAATGAATCAAAGCTTGATTGATCTAAGTTCTAGCATATTTGGATTGTACTTGATGTCTAGGTACTGAATATAGCCCACACATACTTCTGGACTCAAGAAAAATACTTGGACTCGCAGGAATCGCTAGGTATATCACCCGAAACTCGAAACTAGCATAGGCAGAATATTGTTTTGGCTATAACTTGATTCGTGACACTTGGATTGAGCTGAAATTTGGTGTGGTGATGAAGGGTAGTGTTAGGAAGGTCCACGTAAAATTTAAAATTTTTGGAAATTTTTACGATTTTTTGTGAATTTTTGACTGTTTAACAAAAATAATTCTGGAAAAAATACGAAACGGATTCAATAAATCACCAAACTTTACAGAGACCCTAATGAACAAATGAGGAATGTTCTGGGAAAATTAGGAGTCCATTGGTTGAGTTTTGATTTGGGTTAAAAATCCGCGTTTTTGCGAGTTTTCGGTAGCCGGTAACGCACTGAAATTAAATCGGAAAAATCTTAAAATTTTTGGAAATGTTTCTGGAAACATAAGGGATGATCAGGAATTTTTTTGGGAAGTTTGGATCACTCAGGGTAATTAATGTTAATTATGTGGTTAAATATGATTTTATAAATAATTTATTTAGACAAGTAAAATGCCACAATAAATTCCCAGAAAATTTGCCCATATTCTACAGATTTTTACTGAGTTATATACAAATTTTCAGAATTTTTTTCAAATTATAGATAAAATGGGAATTTTTGGGATTAAAAATGGGTTATTTTAAATCAATTTCGGCAGTTTACCGTGTAACGAACCTGCCGGAACTGGGAACTGACCCAACCCGAGAAATACTATAATTGAAACACGAGGAGTATTCCGGGATATTCCAGGGCGAATGGGACACTCGGGGTGTGTCCAATACCAGTTCGGGAAATCCCCGACGGTGGAGACGGAAACTCAAAATTGGGCAACCTGGACTCCCCAAACACCCAAACTCCCTTAACGAAAAGTTGATCATTCTTAAATAACAATGTGTTGGCACTATTGGAATTCCCGTACCATTATCCGAACAGGTTAAACTACTGACATTGGCTGGCACGCGAACCGGTGCCCGGAAGCCAAACTAAAAACTAATACTACCCTGACCTCCATCACCATACCCGTGTCCTACAGACTCAATCCGGGGTGAAAACTCCTGACCAAATCCAAGTTATAGCCATTACCGACTTAGATGCTGATTTGAGTCCTTACTTGCACGTGTGCTATTAAAGCTGATTTCGTTGATTAAACAATCTTTAGCCGAGCCTACTATTTGCACAGTGAGTTTCACTCCCCCACTTTTAATCTGTTTTACTGTTTTCTGGGGTGATTTGCATGTTACAAACTGTGTTAATTACACCAACTTGCTATGATGTGAATTATCTAACACACGATATTAGCCCCGATACAAGTGATTAACGTAAGCCGTGGGCAGTGGATAGTACTATTGGTTTGACAAACCCAGTTGCCGCCGGACAGGTGGGGCCGGCAGCCAGGCAACTGCACGCGTCCGTAACCAGGTTATGTTGTTAGACATAACTACCCGAGGGCATAGAACTTCATGAGATGCAGGTGGTGCGAGTATGTGTCTGTGCGACACAGTACGATTAAAACAGTCTAGGTTTCACTTGTGACACTCGTGTAATTCCATCTATGAACCGTAATATGTGCAATTAAACATGTTGATACATTTTGAAACGAAACAACCAAACCAGTGGAACTCACTAGCAGCGTTTAGCTGACCTTTTTAAAACTAACATGCATTTCAGGTAGAATGAAACAGGAGTGAACATGTGCGTATGGAAGGATCTAGTAGGCGGGCATAGCATAATAAAAGCTATAATGGCTTGTAGTACCGCTTTCAATATATGGTTTGTAATGTGATAGTTCGATGACCTTGTAACCGATGCTCCTGTTTTATGTAATGTAATGTTTTTAAATTATGATAAGTGCCATGTGTCTGCCACACCCCGCGGTTGTCTTCCGCTGTGAGTCGGGGTGTGACAGAAGATGGTATCAGAGCCATCGGTTATAGCGATTTAGGTATCCCTAAGAGAACCTAGACTATAATCTTGAGTTAACTCCTCACCCTGAGAACCTCTAGAGCCGGAGTGGCGTGGCTACTACCGGGGTGGTCTTGTTGTGCAAATAAATTATGGTGGTCCGGAACACAATAATTTATCTGCTGGTACTTGGGCATTCCGGAAACGTCACGGAGAGAGAAGAGAGAACTGAGATGCCATGCTAACTTAACAGTGGTGGAAAAGTTTTTAAAATAAAAAAATCAAGGTTGTGTGCAATATGTGCTTATGTATACCTCTGTGGATTGTTTATTTTCGGTTATGTCAGTCGATAGAAGGGATGTTAGATGTTGTTTTCCTTTACAGGTACTATGTCGAGTCATTCGAGTCGACAGGCGACTTCTCATTTGGAGACCGATCCGGAGGAGGATCCACAGATGCCTCTGTTGCCCCAGGGCTACTCGCCGGATGAGTCCGGGTACTGTTGTGTTGTTTATCCCCCTAGGCCCCCTACTATGCGTGTGGGGGAGGCCTCGAGCGCCTACATTCACCATCTCACCACCTGACTAGCTCCTCGGAGCATAGTCGTACCCCGGATGTCGTTATCCCAGTAGGACCTATTCCTAGGAGCCCTACTCCCGCCACGGGGCCTTGGGAGTGGGGGCCGGTAGCCCCTAGGTTACCTACACCCGAGACTCCCCCGACCCTTATACCTCCTCCTCACCTAGTTCTCATGAGGTATCCCTTGTCCGCCTCTGACAGACGGCTCGTCAGAGGGTATCTGTCCTCGGGCCTGTTTTTACCTCACCTATTTCCCCTATTCTCCTGACACATACTTGTGGACTCGAGAAAAATATTTGGACTCGTAGGAATCGCTAGGTATATCACCCGAAACTCGAAACTAGCATAGGCATATAATTGTTTTGGTTATAACTTAATCCGTGGTACTTGTATTGAACTAAAATTTGGTGTGGTGATGAAGGGTAGTGTCAGGAAGGTTCACGTAAAAGTTTAGAATTTTTTAAAATTTTAACGATTTTTGGTGAATTTTTGACTATTTTACAAAAAGAATTCTGGAAAAAATACCAAACCGATTCAATAAATCACCAAATTTTACAGAGACACTAAGGAATATATGAGGAATGTTCTGGGAAAATTCGGCATCTATTGGTTGAGTTTTGTTTTGGGTTAAAAATCCACGTTTTTGCGAGTTTTGGGTAGCCGGAAACAAACCGAAATGAAATTGGAAAAATCTTAAAACTTTTGAAGATGTTTCTGGAAACATAAGGGATGTTAAGGAATTTTTTTGGGAATTTTTGGATCACTGAGGATAATTAATGTTAATTATGTGGTTAAATATGATTTTATAAATAATTTATTTAGACAAGTAAAATGCCACAATAAATTACCAGAAATTTTTCCCATATTCTACAGATTTTTACTGAGTTATATAAAAATTTTCAGAATTTTATTCAAATTATAGATAAAATGGGAATTTTTGGGATTAAAAATGGGTTATTTTAAATCAATTTCGGCAGTTTACCGTGTAACGAACCTGCCGGAACTAGGAACTGACCCAACCCGAAAAATACTATAATTGAAACACAGGGAGTATTCCGGAGATTCCAGGGCGGATGAGACACTCGGGGTGTGTCCAATACCAGTTCGGGAAATCCCCGACGGTAGAGACGGAAACTCAAAATTGGGCAACCTGGACTCCCCAAACACCCAAACTCCCTTAATGAAAAGTTAATCATTCTTAAATAACAACGTGTTGGCACTATTGGAATTCCCGTACCATTATCCGAACACGTTAAACTACTGACATTGGCTGGCACGCGAACCGGTGCCCGGAAGCCAAACTAAAAACTAATACTACCCTGACCTTCATCACCATACCCGTGTCCTATAGACTCAATCCGGGGTGAAAACTCCTGACCAAATCCAAGTTATAGCCATTACCGACTTAGATGCTGATTTGAGTCCTTACTTGCATGTGTGTTATTAAAGCTGATTTCGTTGATTAAACAATCTTTAGCCGAGCCTACTATTTGCACGGTGAGTTTCACTCCCCCACTTTTAATTTGTTTTACTGTTTTCTGGGGTGATTTGCATGTTACAAACTGTGTTAATTACACCAACTTGCTATGATGTGAATTATCTAACACACGATATTAGCCCCGATACAAGTGATAAACGTAAGCCGTGAGCAGTGGATAGTACTATTGGTCTGACAAACCCAGTTGCCGCCGGATAGGTGGGGCCGGCAGCCAGGCAACTGCACGCGTCCGTAACCAGGTTATGTTGTTAGACATAACTACCCGAGGGCATAGAACTTCATGAGATGCAGGTGTTGCGAGTATGTTTCTGTGTGACACAGTACGATTAAAACAGTCTAGGTTTCACTTGTGACACTCGTGTAATTCCATCTATGAACTGTAATATGTGCAATTAAACATGTTGATTCATTTTGAAACGAAACAACCAAACCAGTGGAACTCACTAGCAGCATTTAGCTGACCTTTTTAAAACTAACATGCATTTCAGGTAAAATGAAACACGAGTGAACATGTGCGTATGGAAGGATCTAGTAGGCGGGCGTAGCAAAATAAAAGCTATAATGGCTTGTAGTACCGCTTTCAATATATGGTTTGTAATGTGATAGTTCTATGACGTTGTAACCGATGCTCCTGTGTTATGTAATGTAATGTTTTTAAATTATGAGGAGTGCCTTGTGTCTGCCGCACCCCGTGATTGTCTTCCGCTGCGAGTCGGGGTGTGACAGAAGATGGTATCAGAGCCATCGGTTATAGCGATTTAGGTATCTCTAAGAGAACCTAGACTATAATCCTGAGTTAACTCCTCACCCTGAGAACCTCTAGAGCCGGAGTGGCGTGGCTACTACCGGGGTGGTCGTCTTGGGCAAATAAATTATGGTGGTCCGGAACACAATAATTTATCTGCTGGTACTTGGGCATTCCGGAAACGTCACGGAGAGAGAAGAGAGAACTGAGATGCCATGCTAACTTAACAGTGGTGGAAAAGTTTTTAAAATAAAAAAAAATCAAGGTTGTGTGCAATACGTGCTTATGTGTACCTCTGTGGATTGTTTATTTTCGGTTATGTCAGTCGATAGAAGGGGTGTTAGATGTTGTTTTCCTTTACAGGTACTATGTCGTGCCATTCGAGTCGACAGACGACTACTCATTTGGAGACTGATCCGGAGGAGGATCCACAGATGCCTCTGTTGCCCCAAGGCTACTCGTCGGATGAGTCCGGGTACTGTTGTGCTGTTTATCCCCCTAGACCCCCTACTAGGCGTGTGGGGGAGGCCTCAAGCACCTACATTCACCATCTCACCAGCTGACTAGCTCCTCGGAGCATAGTCGTACCCCGGATGTCGTTATCCCAGTAGGACCTATTCCTAGGAGCCCTACTCCCGCCACGGGGCCTTGGGAGTGGGGGCCGGTAGCCCCTAGGTTACCTACACCCGAGACTCCCCCCGACCCTTATACCCCCTCCTCACCTAGTTCTTAGGAGGTATCCCTTGTCCGCCTCTAACAGATGGCTCGTGAGCGTTGTATAGTGTTGGCAAGATACCGAGGTCGTCCAAGGACACAAGCGCTTTTAGTACCGGTTTATCCTCAACGTCTAATCAAATCAAAAGTTTATAAAAAGGTTTTAAACTAGAAAAATAAAAACTAACTAAAATGCTGAAAAATAAAAATAAAAGAAAAACAGATAGACAAGATGAATCACTTGGCTCCGACTCGTGTTTAGTGTAACCTTTGATTATTTCCGCACTTTTGCACTTTTTAAGAGATTATCTTAGTTATTGTAGTAGGCCCATCTTTTGAAGGTGACGTTACCCTCAACCCAGTAGTTTGAGTCAGCAAGGATACAATCCTAAAGGGTCGGATTATTGAAAATATTAATTAAGTTATTAATGCATATTATGGTAGGCCCCTCTTTTGAAGGTGACGTTACCCTCGGCTAAGTAGTCTGAGTCAGCAGGGATACAGTCCTAAGTAGCCGGGTTAAAGTATTAATAGTAGCTTACATATGAGGGGATCAAAGAGTTTGGACCCCCGCCATCCAATACCGGTGAGTATTGAAGGAGGTCCTACTAAATTTAACCCAGGTCCTTGCAGGATCTATACACTGAACAAGGCAAGACTCTTACCAAACCGTTCCCTTAACCTCCGACCAGGTAGCCAACATACCTCCATATAGACCGTGGAGATATGAATGGTGAAAATCTTTTATTTTATATAGACAGTAAAATAATGCCAAGACACCACGGACAAATGATAAGGAAGAATCACCTTCAACATAAGAAACTTGTTATTAAAGTCATTAATACATAACCAAGTAAAAAGTGCGAAAAGATTAAAAATAAAAAGTATTACACTAGACACTTGTCTTCACCAAGTGATGTAAGAGACTTAGGCAAACATGGCCTTTGATTGTCAAGAACTCTTACGATCAATCTTGGATCCCGAGACGACTCACACACTCTATGATGCACAATGGATGATGGTGGTAGATGATGGTGTTGTGATGGTGGTGGGTGAAGTGTGAGAGAGGTGGTGTGCCAAGGGATGGTTTTGCAAATGAGCCAAGCACCCCTATTTATAGCCTGAACCGCAGCTCGGGCACGGCCCTGTGTCCATTGGGCACGGCCCCGTGTCCATCCTCTTCTCTTTCTTCATTAATTGCAGTTTGTCTGCATTAGTTGACCACGCCCCCGTGTCCGCTGGGCACGCCCCCGTGTGCAGAAGCATATCTGTACTATCAAGATTTCCCTGGATTCTGCGAATCTTATAGTTGACCACGGCCCCGTGTCCGCTAAGCACGGCCCCGTGGTGGGCGATAGAAGCTTCTATAGCTTTGTCTTTTATGCTGGCACTTGGGCACGCCCCCGTGTTCACTGAGCACGGGGGCGTGTTCAGCCTTCTGTTCTCTTGTTTTGCTTGGGAAGATGCTGTCGGGGAGGTCGGGCATGCCACGTTTGTTCCTTTTCTTGTATTTATGTTAGATTTAGCTGTTTTTTTTGCTTCTTTTGTTAATTTGAGCTCATTTAATCCTGAAAATACAAAAGGAAGACAAAAACACACTTTTTCCAACATTAGTACTAAAAAGGGTTAGTTTTATGCCACAATTGATATAATTTATATGTTGCATTTTGTGCACATCAAATACCCCCACACTTGAATCTTTGCATGTCCTCAAGCAAAACTCTTTATAATGTGGCTTTACACTCCCAAATGGAATGGGTAGAAGAGAAGGTTTTTGGGCTTGTCATAGAGTGTCGGGATTTCCAAGATTCTTTATCAAGTTTTAATTTTATTTATTTACAATCCTATTCGTCATGATTTATTTAAAACATTACATAAGATAAATTACTTATTAGGGCATAACATGCCTTTTTTAAAATTCCATTTATATACAAGTTCACATACCTCACGGGGATCACTCAACACTCGGCTGAATATGTATTTTAGTGAATCACTCGAGAGCGGCATGGAACTTATTCCTACCATAGGCTTGCCAAGCAATCAATCCTCCTCCTTTTTAACTATATAACTTTGTAAATATCAAGAGGACTTTTGGGGTGAAGGGTTAGGCTTGGGTTAAAGGTAGGTGGTTGGGTTAGTGGTTAGTAAAAGGGCGAAAAGCGTAAGAAGCATCGGTTTTCGTAAGACTTTTTTTTTTTGCAATTTTTTTTATTTTTTTGATGAAGTCTCTATTCAAACAAAGTTATTTTTGATGAACTTGCTTGTTTATTTCTTTTGCTTCATCATCAACATTTTTTTTTTGAAAAGTCATACGAAAAACCGAGCTTGTTACTAAAACAAAGGGTAAAAAAAAAGTTTTGGTGGGTGAAAGGGTGTTTGGGTTAAGAAATGAAAAGGTTTAGGCTCAAAAGGGGTTAACTAAGGGGATTTTGGGTAGGTGGTAAAAAAAATAAAAAATAAAGGTGTAGAAATAAAAAGGGTTAGTCCTAATGCCTCCATCATTTACTTATTCGGGTTTAAGTTGGTAAGGACCGGGAATGTATCGTCGTGGCAAGTTCTAGAGTTGTAAGAACCAAGCGGCTATTCACACAAGAAACGAAAAATGAGCATTTTAAAGATATGTATTTGTATGCTCAATAAAGGCTCAAAAATCACTTTTGTGGGAATGAGTTTTTATGTGATCAAGTATATATAATCAAATTTTAACGAAACTTGTCATGCCTTTTCATAATTTTCTTATGTTCGTTCTTTTGATCACGACGCTATCGATTGTAAATTTGAAAAAATATAACCTTTTTAGAATTTGAAATTCCCAAATTAAACCTAGATAAGTAAAAAAATGAAAATTTTTGGAAAAAAAATTTTTGGGGTGATTAGCGGTTCCAATAGAGTTTTGTGTAAGACTTGTAATTAGGACTTGCAAGATTCAAAGTTTTAGCATCCCCCCCCCCCCCACTTAAATTACACATTGTCCTCAATGTGTCCCAAAAATAAGTTTTTAGGTTGATTGAATGTGGAAAATGGTGTGGAAAAGCAAAATTTTATGTTACTGGGCGTCTGGACACGGCCCCGTGGTGTTCGGGCACGGCCCCGTGTTCAGTCGCCAGTAACAAAAAGTTGCAAAAAGAAACAGAAGCCTGGACACGGGGGCGTGTTGGGTGAACACGGCCCGTGTCCAGTTTACCTGAACTGGGCATTTCATGCAGATTGTGCAGCACGGGGCCGTGTTGGGCGGGCACAACCCGTGCTGAACTTGCTGTAATGAAGAAAATTTTGTCGGATGGCCCTGTTATCCTTCACCATCCCGAGTGTGTTTTATTCCTGAAAATTAAAACTAAACTAGAAAACATAAAAGTTAATCTAAACTAAACTAAGGATAGTTCCGCGGAATGCCTCCGTGGTGCGCCACGTTTATTAGGGTCCTTGGCTAGACCCAAAGCCTGGTCATATGTTACCCAAGTGGGATGTTTTGCATCCCATGCTACACCTTCGGAGAGCTTTATCCAAGCTTGAGTCTATGACCTTCATGTAGTTGACCGGGTCTTCGTCTTCTACTCTTTTTCCAACTCCGAACTTCACTTCCTCGTCCCCAAACTTCAATGTTAGTGTTCCGTCATTCATGTCTACCACTGCTTGGGCTGTGGCTAGAAATGGCCTCCCTAAGATGAGAGGGACTTCGGTATCTTCTTCCATGTCTAGTATGACATAGTCGGCTGGGAAGACGAAATTGTCGACTTTGACCAATAGATTTTCGATGACACCTTGTGGATACTTGACGGATCTGTCGGCAAGTTGTACGCTCATCTTTGTGGGGCTTGTTTTTCCTAGGCCGAGTCGTTTGAACATTGAGGCGGGCATGAGGTTGATGCTAGCCCCAAGATCGGCTAGTGAATTGCTAATGGGGGATCCCCCAATTGAGCAAGGAATTGTGAAGCTTCCAGGATCAATCTTCTTTTGCGGGAGTTTGTTGAGTAGTAAGGCGAAGCATTCTTCGCCTAAGTTAACTAATTGCAATGATTCAATTTTCCTTTTATGAGTGAGGAAGTCCCTCATAAATTTTGAATATTTAGGCATTTGGGTTAGGACTTCGATAAATGGAATATTAACATGCAATTGTTTTAGTAAATTTTTGAATTTTGCGAATTGCTCATTGGTCTTTTGACGAATTAACCGACCGGGGTATGGAACCGAAGGAGTCTTGGTGTGCTCTTGGTTTGGTGGAGAAGCCTTCTGTGGTTGGGGCATGGGTGGAGTTGTGGTATGACTGGATTGGCTTCTTTCAGCTGGCCGTAATGGAGCCTCCTCGGGACCCACAGTTCGGTTTCTCAATGTGATGAGATGCACTTATGCTTTTGGGTTGGTTTCGGTATTACTTGGTAACGCGCCTTGTGGTCTCTCGGAGAAATTTTGAGCTATTTGATTTAATTGTTTTTCAATGTTTTGAAGGCTAGCTTGTTGATTTCTGAAATTCGATTCCAATTGCTGAAATCGATCCGAGTTTTTCTTTTCGGTGTCGGAGATGAGGCGAGATACAGTATCCTCAAGCCTTTCTCGTCCACCTTGTTGTTGAGAAAAATTTTGTGGTTGTTGAAAGTTAGTTCGTTGGTTTTGTTGGTTACTACTATTGCCAGGATCTCTCCAACCAAGGTTAGGGTGGTTACGCCATCCTTGGTTGTAGGTACCCGTTGGAGGACCCGACGGCCTAGGTCGATTATCAATGTAGTTTACCGTTTCCGTTTGATCATCTAATTCTTTCATACAACTCCAATTTTCATGTGGTCCACCACACCCCTCACAAGCCATAACCGAGACCGTTTTTTGCCATTTCTAACTTTTTGATTTTTGAAGAAAGGGCTCAATTTGGGTTGTAAAGAAGTGCTTTCATCAACCTTATGGGCGCCCGGGGCAATAGATTTATTGCCTCGGGGAGTGTGCCACTGAAAATTGGTTTGAGCAATTTCCTCAATTTGATTATATATTTCATTTGGGCGACGATTACCTAGAAGTCCCCCGGAGCTAGAATCAAGTGTTTTTCTTGTGTGTGGCAACAACCCATTGTAGAAAGTGGATACTTGTTGCCATACCGCAAGACCGTGATGAGGACACTTTCTTAGTAGCTCCTTGAACCTTTCCCAAGTTTCATGTAAGGATTCCCCATCCTCTTGTGAATATGTATTAATTTCAGTCATTAATTTAGCCGTTTTAGAAGAAGGGATATACTTATATAGAAACCTTTGGGCTAGTTCATCCCAGGTGTTACCGAGCCAACTGGGAGGGTGTTGAGCCAAGCCTTAGCTCGGGCTTTTAGTGAAAATGGAAACATACGAAGGCGGATGACGTCGTTTGATGCTCCATTGATCCGAAAAGTATCACATATTTCTAAGAAATTAGTGATATGTAGATGAGGATCCTCGTCCGCAAGTCCATGGAAGGTTGCGGAGTTTTGAAGCATTTGTATCAAATGTGGCCGAAGTTCGAAGTTGTTGGCTTCGACATTCGGTGCATTGATAGCGGCGCCGAGATTACCTACGGTGGGGCGTAGGTAATCCATGAGGGTACGTTGGTCCGCCATTGGAAGTGGGTCTCCCGAAACTTTCTCTTGGTTTTTAGCTTTAAGTCTTTTTCTGACAAAGCGTTCGGGTTCTTCAAGAGGTTCTTTTATGTCTCTACTAGAACTGGAGCTCATACACTACGTAGAAAGTTCAGATGTGGCGCCTGGGTTCCAAGTCCTGCAATAAAAACAGAAAAGAACACGGCCCGTGGTCGGAGATACAGTGATTGTTTTCCGGATCCCTGTTACTGGGGAATTGGACACGGCCACGTGTTGCACTGACACGGCCCCGTGCTCAACTCTCTGTAACTCCGAAAATAAAAACTGCCAGTGACAATGCTGGGCACGGCACGTGTCCGACCGGGCACGGCCCGTGCTGAGTTTTGCATAAACAAAAAAAATTAAGAAAATCCTAAAAAAACAGAAAAATTAGAAAAAACGATTAGGCCGTTGATTCCTAACTTTCTTAAAATCCTTGTGTCCCCGGCAACGACGCCAAAAACTTGATGTGCGTAAAGTGTGATATGGATTTAAGTATATTTTAAGCCCTTTTTACACGTTAGTCAAGTTTTAAATTTATAAAACACGATATTTTACTACACCAAACACACATATGGGCAAGTGCACCCATCGTGAGCGTAGTATAGTGTTGGCAAGATACCAAGGTCGTCCAAGGACACAAGAGCTTTTAGTACCGGTTTATCCTCAACGTCTAATCAAATCAAAAGTTTATAAAAAGGTTTTAAACTAGAAAAATAAAAACTAACTAAAATGCTGAAAAATAAAAATAAAAGAAAAACAGATAGACAAGATGAATCACTTGGCTCCGACTCGTGTTTAGTGTAACCTTTGATTATTTCCGCACTTTTGCATTTTTTAAGAGATTATCTTAGTTATTGTAGTAGGCCCCTCTTTTGAAGGTGACGTTACCCTCAACCTAGTAGTTTGAGTCAGCAAGGATATAATCCTAAAGGGTCGGATTATTGAAAGATAATTAATTAAGTTATTAATGCATATTATGGTAGGCCCCTCTTTTGAAGGTGACGTTACCCTCGGCTAAGTAGTCTGAGTCAGCAGGGATACAGTCCTAAGTAGCCGGGTTAAAGTATTAATAGTAGCTTACATATGAGGGGATCAAAGAGTTTGGACCCCCGCCATCCAATACCGGTGAGTATTGAAGGAGGTCCTACTAAATTTGACCCAGGTCCTTGCAGGATCTATACACTGAATAAGGCAAGACTCTTACCAAACCGTTCCCTTAACCCCCGACCAGGTAGCCAACATACCTCCATATAGACCGTGGAGATATGAATGGTGAAAATCTTTTACTTTATATATAGATAGTAAAATAATGCCAAGACACCACGGACAAACGATAAGGAAGAATCACCTTTAACATAAGAAACTAGTTATTAAAGTCATTAATACATAACCAAGTAAAAAGTGCGAACAGATTAAAAATAAAAAATATTACACTAGACACATGTCTTCACCAAGTGATGTAAGAGACATAGGCAAACATGGCCTTTGATTGTCAAGAACTCTTACGATCAATCTTGGATCCCAAGACGACTCACAAACTCTATGATGGACAATGGATGATGGTGGTGGATGATGGTGTTGTGATGGTGGTGGGTGAAGTGTGAGAGAGGTGGTGTGCCAAGGGATGGTTTGCAAATGAGCCAAGCACCCCTATTTATAGCCTGAACAGCAGCTCGGGCACGGCCCCGTGTCCATTGGGCACGGCCCCGTGTCCATCCTCTTCTCTTTCTTCATTAATTACAGTTTGTCTACATTATTTGACCACGCCCACGTGTCCGCTGGGCACGCCCCCGTGTGCAGAAGCATATCTGTACTATCAAGATTTCCCTGGATTCTGCGAATCTTATAGTTGACCACGACCTCGTGTTCACTTGGGCACGCCCCCGTGTTCACTGAGCACGGGGCCGTGTTCACTGAGCACGGGGGCCGTGTTCAGCCTTCTGTTCTCTTGTTTTGCTTGGGAAGATGCTGTCGGGGAGGTCGGGCATGCCACGTTTGTTCCTTTTCTTGTATTTTTGTTAGATTTAGCTGTCTTTTTTATTCTTTTGTTAATTTGAGCTCATTTAATCCTCAAAATACAAAAGGAAGACAAAAACACACTTTTTCCAACATTAGTACTAAAAAGGGGTTAGTTTTATGCCACAATTGATGTAATTTATATGTTGCATTTTGTGCACATCAGTATCCCTAAGAGAACCTAGACTATTATCCTGAGTTAACTCCTCACCCTGAGAACCTCTAGAGCCGGAGTGGCGTGGCTACTACCGAGGTGGTCTTGTTGGGCAAATAAAGTATGGTGGTCCGGAATACAATAATTTATCTGCTGGTACTTGGGCATTCCGGAAACGTCACGGAGAGAGAAGAGAGAATTGAGATGCCATGCTAACTTAACAGTGGTGGAAAAGTTTTTAAAATAAAAAAATCAAGGTTGTGTGCAATTAGCCCTCGTTAGATATTTTGGTCTCTTTGCTGTACGAAAGTACTGACCTGTTCACCAATTATCTAAACGTTGAAAAATAAAACGGATGAATTCAGTATACTCACCTACTACGATGAATCTTTGTGCATACCTTGATCGCATGGGTATATCCTGAAGTGGGACACACAAGTATATCAGAAATAATATTACCTTGAAATGTTCATGCATTTTGTTTAAATGGACAATCATACTGGTAATCGTCTTGAACTGCTTTTCATGAAAAATTACATAAAGAATTATCTAATAGTGTGAAAACAGTTTGATTGTGCTGATATGATCTTCTTGCACATGAATCTCACAAAAAGTTGTATTGTAAATATTTTTGGGTTTAGTTTAGTTTGTTAGTTTGTTTTGAAGTATATCAAAAATACCAAAAAGATTTCTTTTTAAAAGACTTCCATTTTGAACTGACAGATTGTTGTTTTTGCATGATAAGATAAAATATTGGTTTATCTTTAAATGTGAAAAAGACTAATGGTTTTTCGAGATACTTGCTTGTGTTTCTAAACAGATTGATGCAGTTATCAAAATGAAGTGCAGAATACAAGTAAAGTGCAGATTGAGAGTGAAGTGAAGATCGTGTGAAGATGCATGGTAGGATCCTTCTACTACAATGCAGAGAAAGATTTGGAAAATTTGGAGATACTTGCTTAACCAAAGATTGCTAGTTCACTGATCTACAACGAATGAAAGTTTTGGAGATTGGAAGCATCAGCTAAGGGGGAGTTTGTTGATGTCAGAAACTGTGTAGCTGACGCTATCCAAAGACCAAAAGACTGCAAGATGTTTGAAGACAAAGTTACACTATGAAGCTATTGTCAAGGGGGAGTTTGTTGGTGCATATTCTGTGACAACAGCTTAATTGTTTGATTATTTAGTCTTTGGATATTTTGTATTGGGCTTAGCATTATTGGTTAGGGAGTTAATTAGTGTTATGGGCTTGGAGAATGGCCTAGCCCAGACCAAAGCCCATGTGCAAAGCTTGTCCTATATAAACAAGGCTTAGCATTAGGGTTGAGGTCAGACACTTGGAGACATTTGGAGGAAGTGAATAGAATTGAGAGAGAGTTAGAGAAATCTACAGAGAGTGGCTGAGAGATTTCTTGTGGGTCTTGAATCGATTGTAAACTTCGTGTTGGATAATCAATAGAAGCCCGGATTGAAAGTGTATCGTGTTCTTGATTCTGTTTCTACTCGTTTTCTGTGAAATCTGATCTAGAGGATTCCGCACTCTAGGTTAGATCGACGATTCTGTTACAATCCACACGGATTAAGGGGACCTACAAATGACAGAGGCAGAAATTGCCTAACTGATAGCACAACAACTCCAAGCCGTTATTCCCACTACCGTGGCGCAGGTTTACGCCGGCATCAATGCGAACCCGCAACCGAACCCGTCACAGGACCGGGAGGTCAGAACGATAATCAAAACAATGTTAGGCTAGTTTGCATGTATAAACACTTTGTGGAGTGCAAACCAATGGAGTTTAATGGAACTGAAGGACCGAACGGGTTGGTGAAATGGATCGAGAAGTCGGAATCGGTCCTTAACATAAGTAATTGTCCGGGTAACTGTGCGGTAAAGTATACAGCTTGCACTTTTACCGACCACGCTTTGAACTGGTGGAATGCTATTGTGCAATCTCGCGGGCAGGAGGCGATTAATGCTATGACTTGGGATGATCTGAAGATACTGATGAGAGAAAGGTTCTGCCCAATCCACGAAATTCAGAAACTCGAGCATGAGTTTTGGAACCTGCAGATGCAAGGTGTAGATCATGCAGGTTACACAAATCGCTTCAATGAACTGGCACGCATCTTGCCAGATATGGTTCGACCGGAGTCCAAGAGGATCGAGAGGTATATCTGGGGACTGGTCTCGGAAGTAAGGAGTATCATTAATTCGGTGGAGCACCTGACCATGCACGGAGTGGTAGCTAGGTCAGGCATGGTTACGTACGACATGGTTAGACGCAAGATTTTGACAATGCCGGGAGAGCCGGCAGGAATTAAGCGAGAGGCCCCGGAAAGTAGTCGAGCGGGGGCAGCTATACCGAAGAGGGGGAGAGCCACTAGTCAAAGCTACGCCATGACTACATCAACGGGAAACTCTGTTGGCTATAAAGGAACGGCCCCAAAGTGCAACAAGTGCGCTTTTCACCACGTGGGCGCGTGCCGAGCAGTGAAATGCTAAAGATGTCATAGAGTTGGGCATTATGCCCAAAACTGTAGAGCACCCATGGAACCGAATCCCAAAGCAACTTGATTTCAACATCCAAGGTCTCAACCTCTGCAACAGCGACCCCAACAACCGGCGCAACAGATTACCTACCCCCGTGCGTGCTATGGATGTGGCAGCACGGACCACTTCAAAAGAAACTGCCCAAAGCTTGCTCAGCAGTCAGCAGGAAAGAATACGCAGGGCCAAGCTTCTACCTCAAATGCAGCGAGAGGTCGTGCCTTTATACTTGGGTCTGGTGACGCACGCCAGGATCCAAATGTGGTCTCAGGTACGTTCCTCGTTTCCGATCAGTTTGCTTCAGTATTATTTGATACGGGCGTGGATAGGAGTTATGTTTCTACTACATTTTTGCCATTGTTGAATATGCCGGCTATTGAATTAACAAGTCCTTACCACATAGAACTTGCTAACAGTAAACCTATAACTAGTCACCAAATCATTCGTGATTGTCCTTTAATTCTTAACGACCACCAATTCTTTATTGATCTACTACCGGTAGAGCTCGGAAGTTTCGATATAGTAGTGGGAATGGACTGCTTGTCCAAGTACAAGACAGAGATTATATGTGAGCAGAAGATTGTTAGGATCCCTTTTCCTAATGACGAAGTTATTATGGTACAGGGAGAGAAGTCTGGTACCATATTAAACCTGATATCCCACCTTAAAATGTTGAAATGTATACGTCAAGGATGTGATGTGTTATTAGCAAGTGTAATGACGCCCGAACCAAAAGAGCAACGTATTAAGGATATCCCAGTAGTGTGTGATTACCCAGACGTGTTTCTCGATGAATTGCCCGGATTGCCACCCAATCGGCAAGTCGAGTTCCGTATCGACTTAATACCGGGAGCAGCTCAAATTGCAAAAGCACCTTACCGTTTAGCACCTTCAGAGATGCAAGAGCTATCATCTCAGTTACAAGAAAAAGGATGGAAGCTTTCGGATGTGTATTGACTACCGGGAGCTAAACAAGGTTACCATAAAGAATCGATATCCTCTTCCGCGAATCGATGATTTATTTGATCAGTTGCAAGGAGCCTGTTACTTTTCCAAAATCGATCTTAGATCCGGTTATCATCAAGTGAAAGTTCAAGAGGAAGATATCCCTAAAACTGCCTTTCGAACTCGGTACGGTCACTGTGAGTTCCTGGTTATGCCCTTTGGGTTAACCAACGCACCCACGGTATTTATGGACCTCATGAACTGAGTTTGTAAACCATATCTAGATAAATTCGTCATAGTCTTTATTGACGATATTTTAATCTATTCCAAGAGTAAAAAGGAACACGAGCGCCATCTACGAGCCATACTAGAGATATTGAGGAAAGAGAAGCTGTACGCCAAGCTTTCAAAGTGTGACTTCTGGTTACAAGCGGTGCAATTTTTAGGACATGTGGTAGATCAAGGGATTCATGTTGACCCTAGTAAGATCGAAGCTATTAAGCATTGGCAAGCGCCTAAGTCTCCGAAAGAGATACGCCAATTCTTGGGACTAGCAGGATATTACCGGCGGTTCATCGAAAATTTCTCTAGTATTGCCCAATCCTTAACTGCCTTGACGCAGAAAGATTGAAAGTACAAATGGGGCGAAGAACAAGAAACAGCTTTTTAGTTCTTAAAACAAAAGTTATGTGAAGCTCCAATCCTGTCGTTACCCGAAGACAACGATGATTTCGTCGTATATTGTGACACATCTCGGCAAGGGCTCGGATGTGTCCTAATGCAAAGAAACAAGGTTATTGCTTACGCGTGTAGATAGCTAAAAGTACATGAAAAGAATCACACGACGCATGATTTAGAGCTGGGCGCGGTGATTTTTGCACTTAAGATCTGGAGGCATTACTTGTACGGCACGAAATGTACAATTTATACAGATCACAAGAGCCTCCGACATATATTCGATTAAAACGAGCTAAATATGAGGCAACGCAGATGGGTGGAGCTATTGAACGATTACGACTGTGAAATAAAATACCATCCAGGTAAGGCTAACGTAGTAGCCGATGCCTTGAGTAGAAAAGACCGAGTAAAGCCACTCAGAGTGTGAGCTCTTGGGATGATTGTGCAAACAAGTCTTAAAGAGCAGATTCGTAATGCTCAAATGGAAGCTTTGGAGGAAGGCCAACTAAATAGCGAAAACTTACACGGAAATGAAGGGAATTTTGTGAGGAAACCGGATGAAGTGTTGTATTTCAAAAATAGGGTATGGGTTCCTACTCTCCATGACCTACGTCAACTGGTTATGGATGAGGCTCATAAATCTAAGTACTGTAGAGACAAGATGTACCACGACCTTAAGGAATTTTATTGGTGGCCATGTATGAAAAAGGACGTAGCAGAGTACGTGAGCAAATGCTTGACTTGTGCCCGGGTTAAGGCAGAATACTAGAAACCCTTAGGAATGTTACAGCAACCCGAAATACCTAAATGGAAATGGGAGCAAATCACAATGGATTTCGTGACCCACCTTCCAAAAACACCCCGAGGTCATGATGCGATTTAGTAGATAGACTAAACAAATTGGCGCACTTTATCTCGATTCGTACAACCTACAACACCGTGAAATTGGCCGAGATCTACACGAATGAAATTGTGGCTAGACACGGGGTACCAGTTGCAATCATTTCAGACCGTGATAGTCATTTCACTTCACACTATTGGCGACAGTTACAAGAAACTTTAGGGTCTAGAATAGACCTGAGTACGTCTTACCATCCCCAGACCGACGACCAATCAGAACGAACTATCCAGACATTAGAGGATCTGCTTCGTGCTTGCACCCTAGACTTTGGAGGAAGTTGGGATAAGCACCTTCCCCTCATTGAATTCTCTTACAATAACAGCTATCATAGTAGCATACAAGCTGCACCGTACGAAGCACTATATGGCCGGAAGTGCAGATCGCCACTTTGTTGGGCGGAAGTGGGCGATACTCAACTCGCGGGGTCTGAACTAATTCAAGAGATGACAGACAAGGTGCATAAGATCCAAAGTAGACTGAAAGCGGCCCGAGATCGGTAGAAAAGTTACGCTGATGTTCGTAGGAAACCGTTGTCGTTTGAAGTAGGTGACCAAGTACTGGTAAAAGTGTCACCGTGGAAAGGAGTGATCAGGTTTGGCAAGACAGGAAAGTTGGCTCCGAGATACATTGGGCCGTATGAAATTATTACTAAGGTTGGATCTGTAGCGTACCGACTAAAATTACCAAATGAACTGAGCACAATTCACGATGTCTTCCACGTATCCAACTTAAAGAAATGTCTTACGGATGAAGCAGCTATTATACCATTAGAAGATGTGCACATTGATGACAAACTCCACTTCGTGGAGGAACCAGTAGAAATAGTAGACGGGAAGACCAAACAACTACGTTATAACAAAATCTCGCTGGGGAAAGTCCGATGGAACTCGAAGCAAGGACCTGAGTATACCTGGGAACGGAAGGATGAGTTCCGTAGAAAATACCCACATCTCTTCCCTAACTAGACGAATGGAGAATTGGGGACGAAATTTCTAAACCAGGGGAGACTGTGACACCCACGACGAAACCAGGTACACCCTAAACGGTCCAAAACTGTAAAGCACACTTAACACTTTAATTGCGCGAAAACCCTAAAAACATGCATGACTTATATGCTTGAATAACTGCTATCTGTTATGTCTCGGAGACATCCGAGAACACGTTATGATTGACATGACACTTATAAGGGCCAACAGTACGAAGTTGGTGTCCTTAGACTTTAAACACGTGTTAAACCGGAGCTTTCCGTTTAACAACGCACTAAACCTTCGACATTGATTATTAAGTTATCGGTAGCATCATTTAAAATTTCGAGTTCCAGGAACATCTTAATTTTGTGCCATAGACTGTGACATAAGGTTTGAAGCCAATCAGAGATTGGGCCCGCAAAACGAAGCAGCTTCCCGGTTAGGGAAACGCCTTCGTTTCAGGAATAACATAAGGCAATCAAACTTGCAAGGAACGATCGATCAAGCTTAAAAACACTTAAACCACCCTAATACGAGTCTTTTATAATTAAAACGTAACTGGGTTCGGATTTCAAGACGGTTATGCATGATTTTTAAAACCGAGTCTTTTGACACTAATTACGCGTGAAACGGAGTCCGTCACGCAAATTGAGAACGCGCCCGGGACCCGTAAACGAACCTAAACACTCAACAGAAGATAAACATCATCTTTTAGCGCGTATTACGAGGCACGAGGTGGCCCTAGGGGGGCCCACCCAAACCGCCACCACCACCTTATATATATATATATATATATATATAGGGAGCCGCTAGAATGAGAACCACCACGAGTTATGAGAACCACGAGAACCGCGCCCCGCGGGTGGCCGTCGACGACGAAATTTTTTTTACACCTAGATCCGTATATTTTAGCAGGGGGGTTTAAATTTTCGGTTCAAACGGCGCGCCCGAGGGGGTAGTTTTTTACGCCAAAGTTTGGTAAAAAAAAAAGAAAAATTAAAAAAACCCAAACTTTGGGCGTAAAAAACTACCCCCTCGGGCGCGCCGTTTGAACCGAAAATTTAAACCCCCCGCTAAAATATACGGATCTAGGTGTAAAAAAAATTTCGTCGCCGACGGCCACCCGCGGGGCGCGGTTCTCGTGGTTCTCATAACTCGTGGTGGTTCTCATTCTAGCGATCCCCTATATATATATATATCATTTTTTTTCCTTTTAATTCTTACACAAAAACACTTCAAAATTCTGCTTCTTCTTCCTAAAACCAGCTTATCTAACAAGAACAAGTCTCAATTCAAAGGTATTAACTCAAATCTATAAGGTTTTAAGCATGGTTTCTTGATTAAACATGGTTTAGGCCATGAAAACCAATTTTAATCCAAGAATTTTGGAGTTTTAAACAAGTGTAGGGGCTGAATATGAACACCATATGAGTACCCTGGTGTTATATGGCATCCATGGTTATAAATCTTTGGGGTTTGATACCCTAATAAACACTTATTCGACAAAAATCGCCTAACTATTCGATTAACCGAAAAACAATGAATCAAAGCTTGATTGATCTAAGTTCTAGCATATTTGGATTGTACTTGATGTGTAGGTACCGAATATAGCCCACGCATACTTCTGGACTCAATAAAAATACTTGGACTCGCAGGAATCGCTAGGTATATCACCCGAAACTCGAAACTAGCATAGGCAGAATGTTGTTTTGGCTATAACTTAATCCGTGATACTTGGATTGAGCTGAAATTTGGTGTGGTGATGAAGGGTAGTGTCAGGAAGGTCCACGTAAAATTTAAAATTTTTGGAAATTTTTACGAGTTTTGGTGAATTTTTTACTGTTTTACAAAAAGAATTCTGGAAAAAATATCAAACGGATTCAATAAATCACTAAATTTTACAGAGACACTAAGGAACATATGGGGAATGTTCTAGGGAAATTCGGAGTCCATTGGTTGAGTTTTGATTTGGGTTAAAAATCCGTGTTTTTGCGAGTTTTCGGTAGCCGGTAACGCAACGAAACCAAATCGGAAAAATCTTAAAATTTTTGGATATGTTTCTGGAAACATAAGGGATGTTCAAGAATTTTTTTTGAAATTTTTGGATCAGTGAGGGTAATTAATGTTAATTATGTGGTTAAATATGATTTTATAAATAATTTATTTAGACAAGTAAAATGCTACAATAAATTCCCAGAAATTTTTCCCATATTATACAGATTTTTACTGAGTTATATAAAAATTTTCAGAATTTTATTCAAATTATAGATAAAATGGGAATTTTTGGGATTAAAAATGGGTTATTTTAAATCAATTTCGGAAGTTTACCGTGTAACGAACCTGCCGGAACTGGGAACTGACCCAACCCAAAAAATACTATAATTGAAACACGGGGAGTATTCCGGGAGATTCCAGGGCGGATGGGACACTCGGGGTGTGTCCAATACCAGTTCGGGAAATCCCCGACGGTGGAGACGGAAACTCAAAATTGGGCAACCTGGACTCCCCAAACACGCAAACTCCCTTAATGAAAAGTTAATCATTCTTAAATAACAACGTGTTGGCACTATTGGTATTCCCGTACCATTATCCGAACACGTTAAACTACTGACATTGGCTGGCACGCGAACCGGTGCCCGGAAGCCAAACTGAAAACTAATACTACCCTGACCTCCATCACCATACCCGTGTCCTATAGACTCAATCCGGGGTGAAAACTCCTAACCAAATCCAAGTTATAGCCACTACCGACTTAGATGCTGATTTGAGTCCTTACTTGCATGTGTGCTATTAAAGCTGATTTCGTTGTTTAAAGAATCTTTAGTCGAGCCTACTATTTGCACAGTTAGTTTCACTCCCCCACTTTTAATCTGTTTTACTGTTTTCTGGGGTGATTTGCATGTTACAAACTGTGTTAATTATACCAACTTGCTATGATGTGAATTATCTAACACACGATATTAGCCCGATACAAGTGATTAACGTAACCCATGGGCAGTGGATAGTACTATTGGTCTGACAAACCCAGTTGCCGGCGGACAGGTGGGGCCGGCAGCTAGGCAACTGCACGCGTCCGTAACCAGGTTATGTTGTTAGACATAACTAACCGAGGGCATAGAACTTCATGAGATGCAGGTGGTGCGAGTATGTGTCTGTGTGACACAGTACGATTAAAACAGTCTAGGTTTCACTTGTGACAGTCGTGTAATTCCATCTATGAACCGTAATATGTGCAATTAAACATGTTGATACATTTGAAACGAAACAACCAAACCAGTGGAACTCACTAGCAGCGTTTAGCTGACCTTTTTAAAACTAACATGCATTTCAGGTAAAATGAAACAGGAGTGAACATGTGCGTATGGAAGGATCTAGTAGGCGGACGTAGCATAATAAAAGCTATAATGGCTTGTAGTATCGCTTTCAATATATGGTTTGTAATGTGATAGTTCGATGACGTTGTAACTGATGCTCCTGTTTTATGTAATGTAATGTTTTTAAATTATGAGTAGTGTCATGTATCTGTCGCACCCCGCGATTGTCTTCCGCTGCGAGTCGGGGTGTGACAGTTAATTTAAGAGAACGTACTCTTTTTGGCTGTTCGTGATATTTTCGACTTAAAGCATCAGCAACTACATTTGCTTTTCCTGCATGATACTGAATATCACAATCATAATCACTAAGAAATTCCATCCAGCGTCTTTGTCTCATATTCAATTCCTTTTGCCCAAAGACATACCTTAAACTTTTATGATCAGTGAAAACAGTAAACTTACTACCGTACAAGTAATGTCTCCAAATCTTAAGAGCAAAAATTATAGCTCCAAATTCTAAATCATGAGTGGAATAATTTTCTTCATGATTCTTAAGTTGTCTAGATGCATAGGCTATAACCTTTTGACGTTGCATTAACACACCTCCATAACCTAATTTAGAAGCGTCACAATAGATTACAAAATCTTCAGTTCCTTCTGGTAACGCTAGTATGGGTGCATGGGTTAATCTTTGCTTAAGGATTCTAAAGTCTTCTTCTTGTTTTGGTTCCCATTTAAACTTAACAGATTTACAAGTTAGCTTAGTTAAGGGAATGGCTATTCTAGAAAAATCTTGAATAAATCTTCTATAATAACCGGCTAATCCTAAGAAACTTCTAACCTCGGTTGGTGACTCAATGGTTTTCCACTTGGTTATTGTCTCGATTTTTGTGGGATCCACATGAATTCCTTCATGATTAACTAGATGTCCGAGAAATTGTACCTGTTCTAACCAAAACTCGCACTTTGAAAATTTAGCATAAAGCTTTTCTTTTCTTAATAAACTTAAAAGTGCGTGCAAATGCATTGCATGTTCCTCTTTACTCTTAGAGTAAATGAGAATATCATCTATAAAGACAATTATGAATTTATCCAAATATGGCTTACATATTCGGTTCATCATGTCCATGAATGCAGCTGGGGCATTGGTTAAACCAAATGGCATGACAGTAAATTCATAATTACCATACCTTGTTCGGAAGGCGGTTTTAGGAATGTCCTCTTCCTGTACCTTTAATTGATGATATCCTGACCATAAATCGATTTTTGAGAAAATTGGGCTCCTTGTAACTGATCAAACAGATCATCAATTCTTGTTAATGGATACCGATTCTTAATTGTGACTTTGTTCAATTCACGGTAGTCAATGCACATACGCATTGATCCGTCCTTCTTTTTAACGAATAGGATTGGTGCTCCCCAGGGTGATGAACTTGGTTGTATGAATCCTTTCTCTAGCAATTCGTCTAATGGCTTCTTTAGTTCTTGCATTTCTCCAGGTGCCAAACGGTAAGGTGCTTTGGCAATTGGTGTTGTCCCTGGTATTAAATGGATTCTGAATTCAACTTCTCTATCTGGAGGTTGCCCTGGTAATTCTTCTGGAAATACATTTGAAAACTGAGATACTACTGGAATATTCTTTAATTCTTTTTCTTTAGTGTTAGTGATTATAGAAATCAAATACACTAATGATCATTTTCTTATATAACTTGTTGTTTTCATCACAGAGATGAATTTAGTGGATTTAGAGGTTTTATATCCTTTAATTGTGATCTTTTCACCATTTGGTGAATTTACTTGTATCGACTTTTGATCACACAAAATACTGGCTTTATTGGCTATTAACCAATCCATTCCTAATACTATATCAAATCCTGTCAGATTCATTGGGTAAAGGTTTGCAATAAATTTCTGATTTAGAATTTCTATTCTTGCTCCCTGCAAGATTTCAGAAATTCTAATGGTTTCACCATTTGCTGTTTCTACTAAATATTCTTGTGGAAGTTTAGTTAATGATTGGTTGAGAAGTTTGCAAAATTAAGTATTAATAAAACTTTGGTTTGCACCAGAGTCAAATAATACTTTAGCAAAAACGTCATTAACTAAAAACGTACCAGTGATCACATCTGGGATCATCTTTGCTTCTTCTGCAGTCAGAACAAATGCTCTATCATTTTTGGTATTCTTGTTGTTCGTAGCCGGAGCTAATTTTGGGCAGTTAGGCTTGATATGACATTGTTCTCCATAGTTGTAACATATCCTGTTATTAGCTTTCTTCCTGCAGTCTTCTTCCTTGTGTCCCGATATTTTGCAACAGTTACAGTATATGGAGCATCTTCCTGAATGCTTTCTTTTGCAATTCTTACAGTAAGGTGCAGAGGTAGAACCTATATTTTTCCCACGGTTAAAATTTCCAGAACGAAATTGTGACAACTGCCACTTTCGGGTAATTTACGTACATTTAAAGCAATGATTTACATTATACAAGTATGTGTTTTGAATATTCGAACTGCATGATTACATGATATACATCTTAGAGCACTCAAGGAATATTCATTTATGATGCACATTATTCATTTTTATTGGTTACATTTGAAATAGTGTAAACAATGCATCGAAACAACTAGAGTAGTACCTAGTAAACTAGTGTGCTGACGAGAACTCAGGATCCGCATAAATCATCTAAATTACATCTTTAGGACTCGGACGATAGTCCAACATCAATTATATATTAAACCCTATACGGGAATACAAGAGTTTGGTTAATATTTTACCAATGTCCGGTAGCACTAAAAATTGTCCGAAAAGCGCTAAAAGTGACCATTTCATTATTTTTCCGCAAAATTCAGCAAAGCCGGTACCGGAACCGTGTCAAAAATAATAAAAGTTTTAGTCCAAAAAGTTGGATTAAATATTTGGATAATAAAAAAAGTACAAAAATAATTTTTGTTATGTTTTTATCTAAATAAAACACGGTGTCAGTATTTAACCCGGTACAGGACCTGAACCGACTTTTTCACCCGAATTACACACTAAAAATTTCGGTGAACTAGTTTTACTTAGTGTCACACTACTTTAAAATATGAAGGCTTAAAACCTTGTAGATATTTTTATATAAAATGTCAAAGTTCTTAAAATACTTAAACATTTACTACATTTTACCATGAAATGAACACTTAACACATGAAACAAATTCAAGACCCTTTTCCCCCCTCATGTTCACGTTTGTTTTAGTGGGTCCAACACCCCTTAATTACTTGCTAAATATCTTGATATTTTTAGTTAAGTTACAAGTGGATGAAATGGGTAAATTATTAGAATACTTACACATTAAGTTACTAACCATTTTATCATCACTTTATATTTTTTTTTTTAAAAACACAAACTCTCTCATCATCTTCATCATCCACCAAGAACACCATAAACCCATTTTATTTTATCACCTCTTTTATGATCAATATAATTTTCTATGGAACATAAGAAGATCTAAATCACTTACAAGTTAAAGCAAGGGTTTTCATCCATTCAAGATCATTCTACCATCAAGATCTTCATCTTTTTATCTCTTAATCATCCTCTAAGATCATCCCTAGCCAAGTGCTAGAAGTAAGCTTCAAGATCTATTTTTTTTTCATACTTATATTATGTTTATGATTGTTATTATAACTAATAAATAACTAAATAATCATACATAATAAACATGAAAAATACAAAGAAGCAAACATAATAATCATGATATATTTATGTTGGTTATTATTGTGATCTAAGACTTGTTATATGCATATTTGATCTTGTTATGATGATTATGATATAAATAAATTGTTAGGGGATGTTTTAAAAATATGATCTAACAATTATACATGTTTATGTTAAAGAGTTTTTAACATAAAGGATAACTTGGATGATCATAACCTTTAATTTTGTTAAAGTATTTAATGTTTTTCACTAAAAACAATACCTCTACAAAATTATGAAAAGTAACATACAACATGAGATTTTTATAAAAGTTGTTAAAACTAGAAGTAAACTTGGTTTTCGAACTAGTTAGCACATGTTATGATCATGTCCAAAACCCTACATGATTTGGAGATCATTTTGATAAGTTTATGTTATAAAAAAATCTCATATGTTTTTAGTTAAGATGATTGGGTAAATTGATGGTGATTTGGAAAAGAAAATGATATGTTTATGAAACATGGCCAAATGATTAATACAAAGGTTATATGGCCATTTTTTTTAAGAACATTATGTTAACAAAACTATCATTTTTTTTTAACAAAGTCTTTACAAGATTAGAAAGTTGGTCTTTCTAAACATAAAAATTGACATAAATATATATTTTGGTAAAATATATATTTAGTGAACATATCAAGTATGTGCTATGTGCTTATTATTTGTATTAGTTATATATACAAGTTAGAGACTTGATAACAATGACACAAATAAATACAAGACATACTTACAACTAAAGACTTACAAGAATACATATAGACACACTTGAAAACAACTTACGGACATTCCGAAGGAACGGACATTCCGAAGGATCGGACACAACTTATGGTCAAATCGGACGACGGACGAATACATAAACAAATCGCCAATCCGAGGAATTACTACGACGTTTAGACGATATTTCGACACGAAATATAAATGTGCTATCGATAACAAATTTCGGATGTTTATAAACTTATAAAAACTAGTATGTTTTTATTTACCAAAAAGTATACTTAGTAAATTTTTATAAAAAGGTTTTTATAAAAATGAAAGGCTTACTTTTACTAGTGGGCTATATTATAACAAATGGGCTTACTTTTCTTAATGGGCTATTTTATACAAATGGGCTTACTTTTCTAAATGGGCTTAACTTCATAATGGGCTTATCAAAACACATGGGCTAAGCCCAATACCAAACATATGGGCCAAGGCCCAATAACATTAAGCCCAGTACTATTTAAGCCCAACACTATTTAAGCCCAACACTATTCAAGCCCAACACTATTCAAGCCCAACACTATTCAAGCCCAACACTATTCAAGCCCAACACTATTTGAGGCCCGACACTATTGAAGCCCAACACTATTTGAGGCCCAACACTATTTGGGGCCCAATAACATGAAAACATGGGCTCGGCCCAATGATACAACTATTGGAAACACAACTATACAATTGATACATATAAGACACGAGATTCAGCGGACTAGATCCGACTATACAACTCACAAGATACAAGATGACATATATATATATTTGGTGAAAAATATATATATAACATTTGAACAACTCATTCATTGAATACACAGTTAACGAACAGTAAAGACATACAAGTCTTACACATATTGAAGACACAAGACTTGTACTCAAGTTCTTTACAAAGACCGAAGTGTCTAACAAAGATAAGAACGTTTGTAGGTCGCAACGCTATTCAGGACGACCGCACGTGAGATCTTATTTACATCTATTCACAGGACGCGATACAGTGAGTTCATGTCCCCCTATTCATTTAAATGTTTTACAACTTTACAACTATCGGGGAAGATACATGTTCAGAGTATGTTAAAGTTAGGTAATGAAACACCATAGATCATGTGCGAATTAGGGCCATACTATAAGCACCATTAATCCAGTTTGGACCAAGGAACAAAGGACTAGATCTAATGGGTATTGGCGAGCCCCACTCTTTGTCGTGGACCCATACAGAAGAGTGCGTTTGTGTCCCAGTCGATAGGAATCGACATAAAATCGTCTAGGGTTGGATTGCTTCCTAATTCGTCACACATATTAATGTCCTCGCGAAACATTAATGATCAACGATTTCATTGACGCTTTACATACTACATCATACATACAGATACATTTTATACAACTCACATGTTGTGGATACAGTTTATACATCATACATACAGATACATTTTATACAACTCACATGTTATGGATACAGTTTATACAACTCACATTTTATGGATACATTTTATACAACTCACATTTTACAGATACATCTCATACAGCTAAACTGCATGAACTCGCTCAACTTTTGTTGATGTTTTCAAACTTAACATGTATTTCAGGAAATTAGTGGACCTGGCAGACATTTCAGTCAAGGAAAGCAAGTATCAAGACTCCATGCCACCATTTGAAGGGTTTGCCCGTTATATACCGCCTCTTTGCGGTGATATAGTGGTCAAAGCCTTGACATTTTAAGACTTACATTTTGATGTATAGAACGATGAAAACGCATTTTCATTTGATGGTTTGTAACAAATACATTTAACTTATGTTGCGTTCTTTCGAAACAATTATGACAATGGCATTGGAGCTTGTTTTTATTCATTTAGTATTGTTCACTTATATTGTTATGCAATGAGAACCGATCAGATCACACCTCGCGCTTCCGCTACGAGCGGGTGTGACAGATTGGTATCAGAGCATCGATTGTAGTGAACCAGGATTCTTTCTCGAGTCTAAGTCTACAATCACTAGGGATCTCTCACGAAAACCTCTTGTTCATGTTGAACAGAATAAAATTGGACAGGTCAAAAGGTTTTCATTGCATAAACATTTTTCAAGGTCCACTACAACAAAAATTCATTTCACATAAATCAAGTGAGGAAATTTCCATGGGTGAAGTCTATGAGAAACAGACACAATACATTAATAGACTATGTGCCTATAATACATTACATTATCAGTTTATGCATTATAAACAGTTCACAAGTTCAGCTTATACAAGATAGAAATCCATGATTGATAGGATTTTACATGATTATATATATAGGTGGTTCATATATATGTTGCATGAAATATTTTGCCAAGAACAAAATACCTTCGACTTCAAACTCTATTATTATTCTTTACTCACACGGTGAAAATATCGACCTCATGTCTATTGCGGAGCTTATGGCGAACATGATTCCTAAGTGAAATCTTAAACTTAATTCTGTAAAATATGGTTGCTTTCTCGCGAATGCTGAGATGCCTGACCATGATAATGACGACGAGGCGAAGGGGGTAACCTTGGACAACAACTCCATTAGTGGGACGAGATCCATGTGACTCATACTAATCAAGGTGGATATACTCTTGTCCTTATAAGGAAGATGCAGTACTCATCTTGAAGGTGCCTCTTCAATTGTTATTGTTACAGATTCTTTCCATTTCTATTTCATCTAACGTCGTACCGTCCTGCGAGTAACAACAACGGACGTTGACACGTGAACTATCACGAAGTTTCCTTCTATGTTGAAGGTATATAAACAATAGTGTCCTCTCTCTGACTGATCGCCTGCTCTGAACGAGAGAATGCTAGGGTGACCATGCAAGACAATTTATTATTACGGGGGCCCACGTAATAACAACTTGTAGTGCATGGAAATTCTGGTGGACTCTGCGGGTCAAGCTAATGATCACTATTCATTCGAAATTCTTAAGTTATTATTTGAGATTCTATTAGAACACGAACTGTGGTGGTTAGTATAACACCCTACAATACAATGCAATGCAATACAATACAATACAATACAGGAAGACGACACGTATTTGTTCACACCTAACATTCGATCTATATCACGATTCAGTTGAGACTAGTCATTTAAACAAACAAAACTTGTTAACTACTCATGGAGGATTTTCCTCAACATTCTCGAAATTCTTGAACATGGGTTGGTTCCAGGGTGTCTATGACACTTTATCCTACTTTACCTTACCTTACTGTATCATATTCCACCTTATCATATTTATTGGAAGTGATACAATAAATTCCGTCGTTTGACATTTGTTTTTTTTTCCCAAGGGATGGTATGGCATGAACCATGCTGCAACTCCCTCATTACATTCTATTCGACATCTTTGGAAATTCTAAATAATTTTGCTAGTGCTCGTGAAACTCAAGCACTATTACCATAATTGTCACATGGACAAGTAAGACAAAGGATTTTCTCTACTTAGGATGATCGAGGTCCATAGAGTAGGGAATACATATTATATAGACGAAGACCACTGGTTGGTTTCCCCTCCTCAACGAATTATTTTTTTTCTTTTTCCATTTAAACATATGACCAATACACGCAAGAGGCATTACACCTTTTGGTTTTGGTTATCCACATTATCATTTATTCAAACATGTATGAACAATATGGTCTTGAGGTTTCCATGACCGATTGATTGTATTCTTCATTCTTGGGCACATGATAGACTTTATTTATTCTAATACATGTCTAGATTCTTTTAATAGTGTGTATTAAAAAAATCATGGCGCCAAAAGAATCAATTGTTTAAGTTAAAAGTTATGTGTTGAAAACTATTGCTTTTACACAAGACATGGTTTATACATGACATTGTTACGCAAGACATTGTTATACATATCATTTGATGTTGGTTTACACAAGACATTTTTGGTGGTTATTTGTAAGTGATGAGACGTGTGTAATATGATAAAAGCATGGTGGATACGCCGCTGGTACTTCCTATATATAAGTGCTTATGTTATATTGCATATCGTGGTGTTATTCAAATCTCTTCGACAAAGACAAGACATGACATTTTTGCATAAGACACGACATCCTCTACACAAGACATAATATTCTATTTCAAGACATGATATATTTATACACTACATTTCTAGTGGTTATTTATTTAAACATACATCATTCTTTTATATCATCTGATTTTCATATCTATTTTCATATAATTTTATAAAAGAACTCGATCATAACTGGAGCCAATGTTGATGGTTACACTTGATGCTTTCACGGTCTCTCAAGGGTTGTTCCATACAGGGTAACACCCGAATTCAAACACACGGAGTGTTACATTTTAGGTTTAGCCTCGGAGATCCGAAGCATAACCGCATCATCCCTCCCTACCTCAATCACTCAAACTATAACTCTCGCCATGAGAGAAATGAAGGCAACTGCTGCCATAAACGATTTTGGCACCACGATGTATGCTGGTAACTTGTCGAAATCCTAAATGCGACAAGTGAGACATTCATCATGAGGGCAATTGCAAAAGCGCCAAGAGTAGCAGTGTGCTAAGACCGAGAGCAAAACAAAGACAAGCAAGACGAAAATACTTAAGAATGGATCAAGCTAGTGAATAAGTGTGTGTGTGGCTAGAACTATGAATGCTCCACAAAATCCCAATGGAGTCATGAGTACTTACACTCTACTATCATCATGTATCAATTCTATTAATACCAACACCAAGCTTAACTAGTGTCTTTAGTTGTTATACATATACTCGAATTAGAGTCATGTTGGACACACATTACTATATCAAGTTAGCTAATGGGGAATTAGCTGAGACATATCAAATCATTAAGGGCCACCGGTATGTATCCTATTCGTCAACATTTCACATCCATGTTATTTTATACAATTGGCAATTTTAGCTTCATCTCAACATTTCACATACATGAGTTTCATGGCTAGGGACGGGATTGTCCTAGCTACAATTAGGGATTTGGTTATCCTACATCTAAACATATGGTTGGGTTATCCAACATCTAAACATATGGATTGGGTTATCCTACATTTAAACATAGGGTTCCTAAAACTATACAGTGAAGTCCTCGCCACACAGAATTTAAAATGTACTTGGCCTAGAGTCAAGTAAGCTAGACGTCTCCTCATTCTATAGAATTGGCAAAACGTAAACTAGTCGAGTCTAGAGCTGAAATTCAATATCGATCTCTTCCCCGTTCAATTGAGTAGTTTCGAAGTAGTGGTTGACATGGATTGGTTATCCGATAACCTAGCCAAAGTCTTATGTCATGAGAAGATCATTCGCCTACCACTACTAAACGAAGAGACACTTGTGATACATGGAGAGAAGCGCGACACCCCATTGCGGATCATCAATGGCATGAAAGCACATAAGTGCTTACGGAAAGGTTGTATTGCCTATCTAGCACTTGTTGTAGACCAGAAGGCCGTTGGGCCACAGCTGACAGATATTCTTTTGATAAAATAATTTCCTAAAGAAATTCCTGAAGTCTTGCTAGGACTACCACCATATCAACAAGTTGAGTTTCACATCGACTTGGTACCGGGAGCCGCACCCATATCCAAATCTCCATGTCGATTAGCACCTTCTGAACCTTGTAGTTGACCGAATAAGGATGTTGTGAGTTCATAACCCCCACTCTTTACCACTATACATTTTTATAAAGGTTTTGGGGGTGGAAAGACATGCAAGTTTTGCAAAAATGCACAACATTTCGATGAACGAAAATTCATATTTCTAAACCATGTTACAAATGAATTTCCAACTAACTCAAATGGTTTATGAAAGGTTCTAGCTTCTACTCTAAGATATACTTACGATCGGAGTATCATCAGTTACGAATTCAAGAGGAAAGCATACCGAAAACGGCTTTTAAGACTCGTTACGGTCATTACGAGTTTCTCGTTATGCCTTTTGGTTTAACAAATGCACTAGCGGTCTTCATGGATTTAATGAATCGTGTGTGCAAGCCGTATCTCGACAAATTCATCATAGTGTTTATTGACGACATTTTGATATACTCTCGATCGACTGATGAACATGAGCAACATTTGAGAACCATTTTAGAGTTGTTAAAGACAATAAATTCGCCCCAAATCGAAAAACAAGATATAGCCTTACAACTTATTCTTGAGATTGGTGAATAGCATTTTACAATCTTATCATTATCCGACGATACCGATGACTCTGTTGTAGACTATGATGCTTCGCATCAAGGATTGGGTTACGTACTCGTGCAACGTGAAAAAGTTATTGTGTACACGTCGCGCCCATTTAAAAATTTCGCGAGAAGAACTATACCACTCACGACCTAGAGCTAGGCGCGGTGGTGTTTGCTTTGAAAATTTGGCGGCATTACTTATATGGTACACAGTGCACTATTTTCACAGATCATAGGAGTCTACAACACATATTCAACCAAAAAGAATTAAATATGCGTCAGCGACGTTGGGTTGAATTATTAAATGACTATGATTGTGAAATCAAGTACCATCCGGGCAAGGCGAACGTTGTAGCAGACGCCTTGAGCTGCAAGAAACGAGTTAAAACACTAAGAGTGCGAGCACTAGAGATGACGATTCACACAGATCTTACCGCACGAATTCGAAATGCACAACAAGAAGCGCTCAAGGAAGAGCATATTCTAGCAGAATCACTTCGAGGCATGGAAAAACAGTTAGTGCCGAAGGAAGATGGAACTTTGTACGTTGCAGGTAGAATTTGGGTTCCATTCTTTGGAGGTCTCCGAGATCTCATTTTTTGAGGAAGCACATAGGTCAAAGTACTCGATCCATCCTGGATCAGATAAGATGTACCAAGACTTAAAGGAGTACTATTGGTGGCCTAACCTCAAAAAGGATATTGCTAACTATGTTAGAAAATGCTTGACCTGCGCGAAGGTCAAGGCAGAGTATCAGAAACCATCGGGTTTACTACAACAACCCGAGATTCCCGCTTGGAAATGGGAACAAATATCTATGGACTTCATTACGAAGTTACCCAGGACCTCGAAAGGTCATGATATGGGTAATCGTCGATAGATTGACAAAGTCCGCACACTTCTTACCGATTCGGGAGAAGGATAGTACTGAGAAACTAGCGGAAATATATCTCAAAGAAATAGAGGCTCGTCATGGAGTGCCTATTTCAATCATTTCGGACCGAGACGGTCGTTTTGTTTCAAGAATATGGAAATCATTTCAACAGGCCTTTGGATCTCAATTGAATCTAAGTACGGCCTTCCATCCACAAACTGACGGCCATAGCGAACGGACAATCCAAACACTCGAATATATGTTTCGCGCATGTGTTATGGATTTAGGCGGCAATTGGGATACTCATCTACCTTTAGTTGAGTTTTCCTACAATAACAGCTATAATACTACTATACAAGCTGCACCGTTTGAAGCTCTTTATGGCCGAAAGTGTCGCTCTCCGCTATGTTGGGCGGAAACAGGCGATAGTTAATTAATTGGTCCGAAACCAGTCCAAGAGACTAGGGATAAAGTTTTTCAGACCCGAGACCGTATCAAGACGGCTCGCGATCGACAAAAGTGCTACGCAGATAAAAGACGAAAACCATTATCTTTCAAGGTTGGAGACAAAGTCTTGTTGAAAGTCTCGCCTTGGAAAGGCGTAGCGAGGTTCAGTAAACGTGGAAAGCTTAACCCACGTTACATTGGACCATTTGAAATCTTAGAAAAGATTGGCACTGTTGCATACAAGTTGAAGTTACCAGATGAACTTAGCAGTGTGCACGACACGTTTCATGTGTCGAATCTTAAAAAGAGTCCAACACAAGCAACCGTTATCATTCTTTCGGATGAAATTCACATTGACGACAAACTCCAATTCACTAAAGAACCTGTTGAAGTCATGGACTGTAAAGTCTAGAAATCATGGAGGAGTCGTATCAAATTATTAAAATGTACGTTGGAACTCTCGACACGGACCCGAGTATACTTGGGAACGGGAAAATTAAATCAAAGCCAAATACTCTCACCTGTTTGAGAACAATCCTGCAAAGGATGACTCAGCTTGAATTTCGGGACGAAATTCTCAATAACAGGGGGAGAATGTGACAACTGCCACTTTCGGGTAATTTACGTACATTTAAAGCAATGATTTACATTATACAAGTATGTGTTTTGAATATTCGAACTGCATGATTACATGATATACATCTTAGAGCACTCAAGGAATATTCATTTATGATGCACATTATTCATTTTTATTGGTTACATTTGAAATAGTGTAAACAATGCATCGAAACAACTAGAGTAGTACCTAGTAAACTAGTGTGCTGACGAGAACTCAGGATCCGCATAAATCATCTAAATTACATCTTTAGGACTCGGACGATAGTCCAACATCAATTATATATTAAACCCTATACGGGAATACAAGAGTTTGGTTAATATTTTACCAATGTCCGGTAGCACTAAAAATTGTCCGAAAAGCGCTAAAAGTGACCATTTCATTATTTTTCCGCAAAATTCAGCAAAGCCGGTACCGGAACCGTGTCAAAAATAATAAAAGTTTTAGTCCAAAAAGTTGGATTAAATATTTGGATAATAAAACAACTACAAAAATAATTTTTGTTATGTTTTTATCTAAATAAAACACGGTGTCAGTATTTAACCCGGTACAGGACCTGAACCGACTTTTTCACCCGAATTACACACTAAAAATTTCGGTGAACTAGTTTTACTTAGTGTCACACTACTTTAAAATATGAAGGCTTAAAACCTTGTAGATATTTTTATATAAAATGTCAAAGTTCTTAAAATACTTAAACATTTACTACATTTTACCATGAAATGAACACTTAACACATGAAACAAATTCAAGACCCTTTCCCCCCCTCATGTTCGCGTTTGTTTTAGTGGGTCCAACACCCCTTAATTACTTGCTAAATATCTTGATATTTTTAGTTAAGTTACAAGTGGATGAAATGGGTAAATTATTAGAATACTTACACATTAAGTTACTAACCATTTTATCATCACTTTATATTTTTTTTAAAAAAAAACACAAACTCTCTCATCATCTTCATCATCCACCAAGAACACCATAAACCCATTTTATTTTATCACCTCTTTTATGATCAATATAATTTTCTATGGAACATAAGAAGATCTAAATCACTTACAAGTTAAAGCAAGGGTTTTCATCCATTCAAGATCATTCTACCATCAAGATCTTCATCTTTTTATCTCTTAATCATCCTCTAAGATCATCCCTAGCCAAGTGCTAGAAGTAAGCTTCAAGATCTATTTTTTTTTTCATACTTATATTATGTTTATGATTGTTATTATAACTAATAAATAACTAAATAATCATACATAATAAACATGAAAAATACAAAGAAGCAAACATAATAATCATGATATATTTATGTTGGTTATTATTGTGATCTAAGACTTGTTATATGCATATTTGATCTTGTTATGATGATTATGATATAAATAAATTGTTAGAGGATGTTTTAAAAATATGATCTAACAATTATACATGTTTATGTTAAAGAGTTTTTAACATAAAGGATAACTTGGATGATCATAACCTTTAATTTTGTTAAAGTATTTAATGTTTTTCACTAAAAACAATACCTCTACAAAATTCTGAAAAGTAACATACAACATGAGATTTTTATAAAAGTTGTTAAAACTAGAAGTAAACTTGGTTTTTGAACTAGTTAGCACATGTTATGATCATGTCCAAAACCCTACATGATTTGGAGATCATTTTGATAAGTTTATGTTATAAAAAAATCTCATATGTTTTTAGTTAAGATGATTGGGTAAATTGATGGTGATTTGGAAAAGAAAATGATATGTTTATGAAACATGGCCAAATGATTAATACAAAGGTTATATGGCCATTTTTTTTAAGAACATTATGTTAACAAAACTATCATTTTTTTTTTAACAAAGTCTTTACAAGATTAGAAAGTTGGTCTTTCTAAACATAAAAATTGACATAAATATATATTTTGGTAAAATATATATTTAGTGAACATATCAAGTATGTGCTATGTGCTTATTATTTGTATTAGTTATATATACAAGTTAGAGACTTGATAACAATGACACAAATAAATACAAGACATACTTACAACTAAAGACT